>CM051355.1:23637129-25060682 GCA_028015215.1 Gynostemma pentaphyllum
GAATAAAGTTATTATTCTTTTATTGAGTCTTCCACTTTTTTTTTATATATTTTGAAAATGTCGGGATGTTACATAATATATATATTTTTTAAATAGATATACTTCTCACCAAAAAAATTGAATAGAATATTTACTCCCTCTTTTACAAATTAAATAACATAATTATTTAAATATTTTTATGAATCTTCTCTAGATTTTCTCTGAAATAAAGACGAACACTACTTGACTACTCATAATTAAGTAGCCAAGGTTACTTAGTAAAAGACATAAAAAAAAAGTTGTAATTTTTATTCATGTGCCATTTTTTTTACTGGTGTCTTGGATGCTTAATGATAGGGTTAATTACAAGACTATAGTTATTTTATAAACTTATTCCAGAAATATTGTGGTCCCTAAACTTATTCCAAAAATACGCGAAATCGTCTGTACAACAGACGATTTAGAGCCTCTTTTGCCACCGTGTAACTTAAAACTCCTATGTGGCAGTGGGCAGGATAACTCGTCTGTTCTACAGACGAGTTATTATTTATTTCTTTTTTTTTTACAACTCGTCTGTAGAACAGACGAGTTCTTATTAATTTCTCTTTTTTTTTTTACAACTCGTCTGTTCTACAGACGAGTTCTTTTTTTTTTTTTTTACAACTCGTCTGTTCTACAGACGAGTTGTTAATTTTTTAGACTTTTTTTACCAACTAGCTGAGCACAATTTGAGGTTACTACTCTATTGGTTTTTTTTTTCTAGTGAGCACATAATACAAAACGATAGATTTTTCTTACAAGTAATTAAATTAGTAATCTATATAAAATTTATTTAAAAGATCGAGAAATTAATTACGATAACATAACATTTGACCTTATAAAAAGATATTTTAGTTTCAAAATAACTAAGAAGTCATACAAAACAAAATAAATATCGAGAAATTAATTACGATAACATAACATTTGACGTTATATATTCACCTTGTATATGTCTCGTTTCTATCTAATGCACTTTTAATTTCATCCCTTCGTGTTGCAAAGTATTTAACACATCGATAGTAGGTGAGTTGAACAAATGCGGTGATGGGCAACCTTCGTGCGCCTTTAAGAACACCGTTGATGGATTTGAGACATTAGTAGTAGTCCAACCAAGCCTATATCCACCATCATGAGCGAGAGTCCACTTGTGAGCTGGAAGATTGTTAAAAAACATCAAACAATTGCTATTCATTTGTTTAACATCTTCCATGCATGTCTCATATTTTCTTACTTGAAACTGACTTCCAGCACGATAAATCAAATTCTTCAATTCTTTGCTCTTAAACTTGTCATTAAAATTACTAACAACATGTCTCAGGCAAAATCTGTGGTGTGCTTGAGGCTCTGCCCAACCATTATATGGATCATTAACCGCTGAAATAATACCTGCATGTCGATCTGAAATTAAACATAGACCCTCTCGTTGAGTCACTTTGTGTCTCAAATGACGTAAAAACCATCCCCAAGAGTCCTTACTTTCTTCATCAACTATAGCATATGCAAGAGGAAATGCGTGTCCATTTGCGTCAATTGAAGTGGCAATCAACACCTTTCCTTTGTATTTACCATAAAGATGAGTGCTATCTATTTGAATGATTGGTCGACATGACTTAAATCCCTCAATGGACGGACCAAACGCCCAAAACACACTGTCTAGAATCTTGTTACCTCTTATCCCCATCTCTTCTAGCCTCCACTCAACCTGTGTTCCCGGGTTTGTTTGTTTCAATATATGCATCCATCTAGGTAATTGTTGATATGATTGTTCCCAGTTCCCAAATACCATTTCAATTGCTTTTCGTCTTCCTTCCCAAACCCGTCTATAATTGACATGGTATCCAAACTTTGTTTTCAAGTATTCTTGCAATAAAACTATTGTTACATCAGACTCTTTTTTCACCATATCGCGAATTTCGAAAGCAATCATTTCAGAGTCTAGTTTTGAATGATCTTGTGTTAAACGTGGATACGAACAAGTATGTGGACCACCATATTGAGTAATCTCAAAGCGTTGATGTATTCTTTTTTTTTATACCACGAAGTCTCCAATGACAACCTTCCTTTGATTTCTTACACCTTACTGCCCATATTGATGGTGTTGACTCTATTACCTCAAAATGCTGATGCTTCTTAATAGAATAACGTTTCACTGTATTTTGTAGATCTTTCTTACTATCACATACAAATCCTATAAACAATTCAGCATCCTCACTTATTCTCCCAGCTTTTGTGATAGGATCATGCTCCCTAATTGAATCGATGACATCCATGTCTAAATCAGAGAAAGTCGGTGATGGAGCCTCATGAAATGGACCTTCCATGTCCAACCCCTCAAATTCATCGTCAGTCAATGTACTAACATCTATAAATTCATTACTAGGAAGTATCTCTTCAAACTCACCAAATGGGGTCATAATTTCAGAAGTTTCACGTGTTGATGGTTCATTAACAACAATACTTGTCATCTCATTTATTGATACTTGTATGTCCATCACTATGGGATCATCCTGACTCTTATTCACATATATCTCTATTGCATCAGGTGGAGGTTTGGCAATGGCAAATACAAAGTTCAGGTTTGCATCATTCCGTATTGGGACGGAAGTGAACCTATATGATCCATTTGCCATTCGTGAGGGATATCTATATATTATCTCCAATGGGATGGTCCTAAAGTCGGATGGGAGAAATTGACTCAACATGTCAACAAAACAATGAAAGGTAATCCCGCTTTCAATTAAAAAGCCTCCACAAGATGGTCTGTCGTACTCGATACCTTCTAAACCATCCACCACATGACCATTAACATATACTAAAATTGCGAAGCTTTCCACCATATTTTACCTATATTAAATAAATCACAAATGCTTCAATTTATTGTTCACTATGACTACCATAACTGCAGGGTAGCCATAGAACCAAATCTCGTTGCAATAGTAATCAACCCATAAATTAAGAGATCTATTAGGCAATTTATTTTTACACCAAGAGGATAGGCAAGTGTTGTGACTGTTTAACTTTATTTTTCTATGGCATGCTTATTATATTAACTATATTTTAATATATGCGTATTAAAAATCTAGCCGAAGGAACTACTATAATTTATTATGCATATTAAATATCTAATGAGTTAGTATAAGAATTGTCTAGTGTGAATAAATTTTGACATTGATTAAAGTAAAAATGATCAGTTAAAATAGATACAAGGGTCACATCTTAATTGGTATTAAATCTTTGAGTTAGAAAAAAAAATTGTATCAAAGTATGACTCATATTTTAATTATATGGATGTATTGACTTTAAAAAAAAAATATTCAATAGAAGTTTTCTAAATAGAAAGAATCTCAAGCTTTAAACTTGAACAGGACTCATCAAAATGAAATTACAATTCAAAGTACAATTTCTATTGTACAATTTAAGCCTTGACCAAAAAAAAAAAAAACATAGTGACTTTGGCATTACAAGTATTCAAACGCCATTCCATAAGTCTCTCATTCAAGTATTCAATCTTATTTGAGATTCATTCAAGTATTCAAACGCCATTCCATCATAAGTCTCTCGATGAAAGAAATTTTTTCTCAGGCACTTGAAAAAAACATGGACTTTCACAAAACAATCTACCTAAAACCTATATATGGGGACTTACCGTTGAAAGAGGCGTTTGAGAATCCAAATTGCCTGGAATCGTTGATGAATCGAGGGAGAAAACACCTCACCGTGCAGAAGTCCCAATCGGAATAGGTTCCTAGCATATCTCCTGGAATTATACTCCTACAAATGACCCATAACATGGAAATAATGAAACCAGAATATACCTAAAACCAGAACCAGGAAATAGCATAGATCTTTAATTTTGTTCATAAATTGAAATTCTTTAAACAATATACCTAAAACCAGAAATAGCTACGGGAACTTACCGTTGAAAGGGGCATTTGGGAATCCAAATCGCCTGGAATCGATGATGAGTAAGGGGAAGAAAATGCTAGGCTTGAACGAATTGAAATCGATTGAAAATCGCCTGAGTTAGGGCTTGAAATTGAGAGAAACGAAGAGAAGAGAAAATGAGGATTCTTCCCAAGGTCGGTCCAGGAATCGAGAGGGAGAAAACAATCGGATTGGAATCGCTCGTAATTATACCAAAAGCGTTGAAATCGCTTGAAAATCGGGAGAGAGAAGAAGAAGCTTGAGAGAAGAAGAAGAAGCTTGAGCGTTCACGTGAGAGACGAAGAGAGAAGAAAGATTGTTTTTGTTTGGGGATTTTTTTATACAAAAAGCGTTTCTTCTACAAACGATATCGTTTGTAGGACAAACGATTTATATGTCTTTTTATCAAAAATCGTTTGTTCTACAAACGATCTGTCTTTCGATCAAAGCCACGCGTACATAAATCGTTTGTTCTACAAACGATTTATGCCTCGTAAGCATAACTCGTTTGTACTACCTACGATTTCGCGTAATTTTGGAAATAGTTTCACTTTTGCGATAGATTTAACATTAGTTTGAAAACTAATAATATTCCAGAAAAAAATTCCTTAATGATAAGCATTCAGATAATGTTCAAAAGACACATTCAAAGTAGGTTGGGATTGAATTCTCAAAACATCTAAAAAAAAAGAAAATATTAGACTACAAGATTCTTGGTATTCAAATGGCCAATTAAGAAAATGGATATCCCTACACTAAACAATCAAGAGCTTTTTTTTTTCATTTTTTTTTAATAATTGTTTTGATTAAAAGAAAAAAACTTTGACCAACTCTAATGAAACCAAGATTGATCATGGAACATCTATCTATAAAGGATTTGAAAAGTTGAAAAGGCTCACAACCCCATTTCTCATAAATGATGCAAATTAATTAAAGCCAACTCTTAATAGACAAAGACTTTTAGCAAACTGATTGGAAGCACTAAAAAAAAGCTAACAAAAAAAAAAAAAAAATCTTGTTTCCTTAGAGTAGACAACCCTACCATATGAGAAGCCTTAGTCATAGCCTCGGGCTGCCAATTTCCTAATGCCCATTGAGTCTTATAAAGTAAATAAACCATAGTTCGATCCATTAGTTATGAGGTTATCTTTCAAACTTTTAGGTCATGAGTTTAAACTATGTGTGATCATATATTTAAAATATTATCTTATTAGTTTTCCGACGTTAAGAGACTCACGATTGTTATAAGGTTGTGTGTTGTTCCGTAAGATTAATTGAGGAAAGCATAAACTGATCAGATACTCACGATTATTAAAAAAAGAAGGGAAATTTATATGGATATCATAATCAGGTGAAATATTTACAAATTTGTTTATAAAGAAAAATATTTACAAAAATGTTAGAATTTCAAAGGGGCGGTTACTGTTTATAAGGAAATGTCATAAATACCCTTATTTCATATAAGTATATCAGTCAATCAGCGATAGTATGTCAGCGATGGTATATCAATGGTAGTTTACCAGCCAATGCATTATAGTATATCATAGTATATCAAGGTTTTACCTTGATATACTATCATTGATTGACTATCAATGATATACTACTAATGATAGATTACTAAATTATCACTGATATACTATGAGCTGATATACTAATAATATTATATATAATTCAAGAAGGAGAATAAGGATATCAATAATTCAAAATTGCTTTATATCAATTTGTACTAATTGATATGCTAAATATATCAAGATTACTAACTGATATATACCAAAATTGATAAATATATCAATAGCTCATTTTATATTCATTTAACATCATTAATAAACTAAGTAAGGTTCATTTTAACATATTTCTAAGTGGTATATCAATAGTAAAATATATCAAAGCAACGGTAGATTAGTTGACAATATGATGGTAGGGCAGTGATAGAATATGCCATTAAAATGGTATATCAATGATAAAATATGTCAAAACAATGGTAGATCAGTGGTAGAACGTGTTTAACAAGGTATATCAATAATAGTACATTATGGTAGATCAAAGATAGTTTACCATAGTAAATCAGTGATCGTATATCTCATATATATCAGTCATAATATATCATGGTAAATCAGTGATAATCAATCGCTGATATACTAAGATATATCATCATAGATATACCATTACAGAGATGGTAAATCAGTGACTTACTGTATACTTGGATGAGATAAGGGTATTTATGACATTTTTATGAACGGTAACTGGGCTACTAAAATTCTAACATTTTTGTAAATATTTTTTGAAGTTTAACATATTTGTAAATATCAAAACCCATTTTAACATATTTGTAAATGCCCCAAAACGAAAGCAAACAACTTTATCTCATCAATCTTCTTTCATGATTTTTTTAATTAAATGAATTTTGTAAATTTGGGCAGTTAAAGGGTTTTTGGTAGCATTTTTTCTTTCTTCTTTGTCTCTATTTGTCCGGCTGCACTATATATTAATTGCCTAAAAAATAATTGAAGAATAGATTGTCTACTTTACCTCTATTGATTTTTTTTTTTAAATATTACATCAAATTGGGGGAGGGGAGACTCGAACCTTCGACCTCATAGGAAGGAAGTAGGTGTCTAGCCAGTTAAGTTATACTCATTTAGACTTACTTCTATTGATTTTGAACCCACTAACTCAAACGTTTAAATTCATGCAATGTCATGATCAACTATTTCGAATTTGTTTGATAACACAACACTATTATATCTTCTAGTTACATCATCTTTAATTATGAATTTCTTTTCGGGATTGGTTTGATGGTATTTTTTTATATTAAATTTATTTACTAACAATTTCTATAGTTTATAATCTCCCTTTTGAAACATTTTTAAAATCCTAATTAGATTATGTGGAGTTGATTTTAACAGTTAAGCACGTGCTGACACGTACTGCCTTCTCATTGGCGTAAATACTTGAAATGTGGGTTGATATTTGTCAAGAGGCACTGGTGTCGTACCGGTAAAAGAACCTCCAAGTGGATGATGAAATAAGTTTTTATTTTTATTTTTCTAGTATTGATCAAAGTTAAGAGGAATTTAAAATTACTCGAGGTCCAAATATATTTATCTAAATCCTCTAGCATCTATGATATTTTTTTAAATAGTTTGAGAATTTTTTTTAGATTTTCATGAATATTATAAAATAGTTAAGAGTTATATTTTAATCTAACTATAAAAATTGAAAGTGTTGGGATGTGAACAAGATCATACATTAGTTAGATTAAGAGATGACCGTAAGTTGAGATAACGGCATCTCCTAATACTAGACTTTGGTCTAACTTGTTTTCCAAATATTAAAAAAATAAAGACAAGGAAAAAAAAAGCTAATGGAAACAAAATTGAAGGAAAAGACAACTTCATTCAATTCAAATGATTCCTTTTGAATTCAATCCTCCTCCATCTCTGTTATACATAAAAATAAATTGAAAAATAACGTGAAAATGTGAAAATGAAAAGAGATGGAGAGAAAAGGGAAGAAAATAAAAGTGCTCAAGAAAGCTTCTTGTGCACAATTGATTTGACCAACAAACAGCAAGTGGAGTGGACATTTGAGTGAGTCAGTTGCTCAAACTTTTGAACCAATATATGCCCTCTGACTGTTGTTATTGAGATGGTTTCGAGAAATTCCGTATATATTTCATAAATTTTGAATTTGAACTTTATTCGGTAAAGTAATCATTTGGTCCCTGAGTTTTAAACGTCGTGTTTATTTGGTCCCATGTTTTGAATTTGTGTCTAAATGATTCTTGAGTTTTGGATATTGTGACTATTTGGTCTCCGCGTTTTCAATTTATGTCTAAGTGGTCCCTAAGTTTTGGATGTTGTGTCTATTTGGTCCCCGAGTTTTCAATTTATGTCTAAATGGTTCATGGATTATTAGAAATAAGTTTAATTGTTCCTTAATTTTTTAACTCAACTGACATGAGATTAATTATTATGTCATATCTTAGGCCTGGATTGATGAAAGATTTGGAATAATATTTAATCCTAGGTTCGTATTTTGGCCAATTAAACATGTTATGTCCACGTTAAATCAACATTATGTTAAGAAGTTAACGAATATGTTAAATTAAACACCAGTTAAATTTATTTCTAATAGTTCTTGAAAACCTAGAGACCAAATAGACACAATATCCAAAACTAAGGAACCACTTAGACACAAATTGAAAACGCGAGGACCAAATAGGCAAATAGACATGACCTCCAAAACTCAGGGACCAAATAGGTACTTTACCCTACTTTATTTTAATAAATGGGATTTCATTTATTTATTGATATATAATTTTGATCTCTAAATCTCGGGTAAAGTACTTTTTTGGTCTCTGAGTTTTGAGGCTTGTATCAATTTGGTCTCGGAGTTTTCAAGTTATGTCTAAATTTTTCCAGAGTTATGAGAAACAGATTTATTTGGTCCCTGAGTATTTAATTTGTGTCTATTTCAACATCGGGTCTTGAGAAATAAGACTTATTTAGTCCATAAAGTTAGTTTTTCAGTTCCACTGATGAATGAAAAAAATTAACAACAAAGACCAAATTAACCTATTAATCAAATTTCATAGACTAAATAAATTGACATAAATTGAAAATTTAAGAACCAAATAAATCCAAGCCTCAAGACTCACGGACCCAAAAAGTATTTTACTCTCAAATTGTTTACCTAATTTTGAAGAGGGTGTAATAGAGCATTTGAGAGAGTCCTTGACATTACTATGAAAAGTCAAATCATAACTATTTTTATTATTTATTGACTATTACCAAGTATATTAAAAAATTATTTTGATATCAATCAAAAGTTCATTTTTGCAATTGACACAAAAATGAAACTATATGAAAATTTAAAATCATTTTCAAAATTTAAGAGAATTTACATATTTATATATTACAAATGTGTAATTGGTTAGCATCCTGATTTTTTACACCTAAAACATCTTCCTCATCTTTCACACCCGAAGAGGACGGTTTACCATGTACTCAATTGATACACTAAACTTTAAGTTCTTCACTTAATATTGTATGTTAATTAACCAACTATAATCTAGTGGTCATGAAGTTTCCATAAACCTAAGGTTATGAGTTCCCATCATGTGTGGCCCCCACCTAAGATCTATGAATGTTCCGACGTCAATGCACTTATGTGGTTGTACCATGAGATTAGTCGAGATGCGCACAAACTAACCCAGACACTCATGAATATCTATAAAAAAAAATCACATGTTAATTAAATTAAGAATAAAGTGCTCTTTTGGTCCCCGCATTTTTCAATTTGTGTCTAATTGGTCTTTTAGTTTTGGATATTGTGTCTATTTAGTTCTCGCGTTCTCAATTTGTGTCTAAGTGGTCCCTGAGCTTTAGACATTGTGACTATTTGGTCCTTGGGTTTCAAGAATGATTAAAAATAAGTTTAATTAGTCCTTAATTTAACATATTCGTTAACTCCTTAACATAATGTTGACTTAACGCTGACATAACATTTCTAATTAGCCAAAATACAAACACAAGATTAAATATTATTTCAAATATTTCATCGATTCAGACTTAAGATTTGAAATAATAATTAATCTCATGTCAGTATTTTAGTCAATTAAACATTATATGTCAGCGTTAAGTCAACATTTTGTTAATGAGTCAACATATTAAGGACCAATTAAAGTTATTTCTAATAATACAAGGACTATTTAGACACAGATTGAAAATTCAAGAATCAAATAGACACAATGTCCAAAACTCAGGAAACCCTAGGACACAAATTAAAAACGCGGGGACCAAATAAGCACAATGTCCAAAACTGAAGGACCACTTAGGGGCCGTTCATTTCAATGTTATCTAAGATTACGGAAGGAGGTGTATTCAGATAACATTGTTCATTTTACTGTATTTAAAGATATAAGGATATCTTAGATTACATGTAATAAAAAAATACATGATATTTGACCATTTTATAATACACTCTCCACCGGTGGGTTTTTAAGATTACATTATGAATGTATTCTGTTTTTTACTTTTTTGTCCTTCAATATTATAAAAAGTTATTTTTCTTTTGACATATAAATACATGAGATAATTTATTTTCTCATCACTAACTAAATTTAGAAATATAAATAATTTTTTCATTACACTAATTATTGATACTTTAATAAATTCATTGGTATCAAATAAGTATATAAAATTAAATTTAAATTTTTATGTTAATTAAATATTTAAATAAATAAGTTATAAACTAATTAAATTATAAAGATAGTATAGGTATATTAATATATCAAAAAAATATTAATTAAGTTCATATATAAAATTTATTAACGAGAAACATTAAACAGGGGTATTATTAGAAGAATTATTAATTCATTAAATTTCCTCCCTTAAATACAACCTAACAAACAATGTAATCTTTTATACCTATGAGATTCTCATTTTTAACTACTGCAAAATGAACGTTGTAATCTTATATTCCCTGCAATCCAGATATCATATATTCTAGATATCCAGTAATCTTAGATTACATGATATTTAAGATAACGAGAAATGAACGGCCCCTTAGACACAAATTAAAAACACGGAGATCAGATAGACACCACGTCCAAAACTCAGAGACCAAAAGGCTACTTTATTCTTAAATTAATATTACTCTTGAAGATTTATAGTTATGTAGGATTTTTATAGCTGGATGAAGTAATAAAGGGTGGGAAGAATTGGTAAGAGTGAGTTTAAACCTCTCAAATATGAGAAGTGAGCTTTTTACTCCATTGGGTGCATTTCGTATCAAATACAAGAATACTTCTAACTTGAAGTAAAATGAGCTTTTTACTCCATTGGGTTTGTATCAAATACAAGAATATTTCTAACTTGAAGTAAAATGAAGAAAACTAAAACCTCATTTTATTAACATGTTTAATTAAGATAATCATGCAGGTGTTATTATAAATATATACTACCATGCAACATAGAAGACCCACGTTAGTAAAGTGGTTAACTTTTTTTTATAAAATAAAAGACTTGTATATATTAAACAGAAAGTGTCAGATTCAACTAACCATGATACAAATAAGGGGGTAAATTACTTGTTTGAAACCAAGAGGTAAGGGTTCAAATCCAGCTTTTATTTATACATTAAAAAAAAAAAACTCACATTTCACAATAAAATCAACACCACAACTTTTTACCTATTTATTGAGATGTAGAGAAACGTACCCATACAAAATATACTGCCACCAGCACATTTTTCACTCAACAATGGTGAGCTCCATTTGCCAAAACAGATTAATCTGAATACAGTTACCCAAATTCCATCACTTACAAGCTATAGAGGAGAGGCACAGTTGCTTTTGCTCATTGAATGCAAGATTTGAAATGGCTCATGTTTCTCAAACCCCCACCATTTCCTATGTCTGTGATCAACAATCAAGAATTTTCTTGGCTTAGGATGAAAAAGTTACTATAATCACCAATAAAATAACATATCAAAGAAGCTGTTTGACACTTCTATTTTTTAAACTTGTTTAACCAATCATTTCTTTGTTTTCAAAAAACTGGGAGTTTAATCCCTAATTTTGAGTTTGAGGGTCTTAATTGTTCCCCGTGATGACTTTCGAGTAATGTTTATCGGAAATATGACATGACAATTTTTTATAATGATGACGTGGTATGCTTATGTGACAAATTTTTATTACCTTTCACAGCCCCGTCTTCTTCGTCTCTTCCAATTCTTGCAAGGCTGTAACTCTCTGTGTCTCATCTTTTTGTATCTTCATTGACATTGAAAAACAATAGTGCTCATGCAAACAAGTTCCATATTAGTTCGGTACTGGAGAACCAATTGAGATTAGAAGAAAAACCAGTTCTTCCACCATTGTAATGACACTGGGAAATTCTGTTGCCTGACCAGCCGTCTCAGGTGAAGCCTTCATTTCACTAATTACGTCGAAGACACCCAGCTTTTGATGTACTTCCGGATGTAGGTGAATTATTCTTCATTTCTGATTTATCTAATTTCTTAGCATCCATATTTTTGTCTGCTACATGAGGCTCGCACTTGGCCACATGGTCCTTTTCTTACAATCCCGCCTTGATTCTTACTTCTTCTTTGCACTGCACTGCTCTTGTCCCGCCTTTTCCCATTGCTCCCCATTAGCGAACGAAGACTTATGGGCCGCTGAAAGGAAGTTTCATACTTTTGACGTCTCCAAGAATCGGCTCCTCTCTGGACATATATCGTCCTCACTGGGGAATCAAAGTGAGAATTTTCTCAAATTCAATGCATCATCGTTTGAAGGCAACAAAGATCTCTATGAGTACTCTTTGCTGCCATTAAAGAAAAAGAAACTCTCGGGAATCTTCTCCCACTTCAGATCTTTGATTGCATGGATTGAATCTTCACCCACTCTTCTTTGATATTGATTTACAGGCAAACTTGTATCTGTGCATATGTTATTCCAAATTCGCCTCTTCTGAACTAACGACCCAGATGATACTGAGCAGAAATGTCAGTACTGGTGGGATCTTTCATCACCCAGAGCTCCTTATCAACACCATTCACATTGCTCACAACGCTATCAGCAGAAAGTGGATTGGCTTTCTTCTTAGCATTACCTTTACTCTTGTACGAAGGGCTGCCAGGAGCAGCACAGCGGTTACTCATGAATGAGTCAGAAATGTCCAAAGGTTCCAACCTTTTATGAGATTAAGCCGATGGACTCGGAAGAAGACGGAGAACTACCGAATGGTACTCTGAGGTTCGTGGGTTATTTGATTTGAAGAAGAGAGAAATGATAGAAATCAAGTGGGGGAGGAAAGAGAGAGTTGCAGGGAGGAAGAAGAAGAAGAAGAAGAAGAAGAAGAAGAAGAAGAAGAGGGTGGTGAGAGAAAGAGAGGGGAAGAGAGAAAGGTAATATTTATTTATTTTTATAAAATGCTCACATAAACATCCCCCGTAATCATCCAAATTTGCAATGTCATATTTCTATCAAGTATTAACGGAAAGTTAAAAGCAGGGACCAATTAAAATCCTCGGCTCATAATTAGGAGTTAAACTACCACTTTTTGAAACATGCGGACCAAATGAGAACCGAAGCCAAAGACCAAAAATGAAACTTACTAAGATTCAAAAAAGTTTATAAAAAGTAGATTAGAAACAAGAAATTGTTAGTAGACAAGCTTTATGTTTAAAAATAGAAAACCAAGGACAAAATCGCTATGGAACAGATCCTAAAATATTACTCAAATAGAATAAGAAGAGGATACCCAACCAGGAATAAATGAATGTGTTAAATGATGGCAGTTAAACTAACTAATTTATGCTTGGTCATCTTAAAATTTGAAAGCATACACTAGATTGAAATTTTTAGCTCTATAAAGGCCAAGCATCTGCTTTACATTACACTCATGCGAGAGAGAGAGAGAGAGGCACAATCGAAAGATCTTAAGTTTCATGCAACATAAATGAACATTGAGTGTCTAATACAACACTACATGTTTAAAAAAAATAGGATTAAAGGGGGTGTGGAAGAGAGAACCTGAAAAACGATGCTGATGCTGCACTTAACAGAACATACTTATGGAAGACTTATACACTAAAAAAGATACAGATGTCAGCCAACATCAGCTCTTCAAATTTTCTGTCATATGGCCAACTTCTCCTAATTATACAGAACATCATATAAAGAGTCATTAGTAGCTGAAGACAAAAAATACCAGTTCTTGAGCTGTATTAAATATCATTAATCTCAAACAGATATTTAAATTTTAAAAAGAAAAAAAAAGGGAAGATGCAAGAGAAGAAAGAACACAGTTCACACTGTTTAACTGATAGCATCACACATAGAAAATTCTGTAGATTCTCACACCTTGTTATGCACAACTGGATTAGAAAATCACAAAATGAGCCCAATCTTATGCAAGTATCAAAGGCTACGAAACTTTATAGCAACAAGCACACATTTAACAGATAAAAACTGTATCGAATGCCAAAATATGGTAAAATAAGATCCCCACTCATAACCTTTAAAAAGCCCATTCATTTTCAAGCAATAAAAAATCATGTACGTTCCTATCTTTGGTGACTCTATTCATGTAACAAAAGCACCTCACCTGAGCTGGAGCAATGGGCTCCAGTTGTGTCTTGAGGTGCCTGGTGCCTATGTATGTGCCTGAGAATGCCTTTGGCGTAAAACTACCCTTGTTCTAGTTTTATACACATTGTATAGAACAAAAAAAAATTTAAATGTCAGATTAAATGATGCACCGCAAGCAGCAAAAACACATACTAGTAGAGGCTGCCAAAGAAAAGAACCTATGATCAAATGATATTAAGATCTTTTAAAATTAGCCAGCAAAGTTTCGCATCACTATCAAGTAGAAATTTTATATCAGATTACTTGGACAAAGTCTATCGTAATAGTATCCTATTAACTTTCACCGCCAGCAGTGAGCTCAATAAGAATTCTGTTGAAACTTTTTTTTTTGATGAATTCACAATTTTTTTTAATTAAAAGTTGAAAAAGAGTACAAAAAAGAGGATGAGATATCCTCAAATAAAAACAAAACAAATAGAAACTAAAAAGAAAGAAAAAACAACCCCATCCCTTACAAATTACAAAATTGATCCCAAAGCCCACTCATAAGTGTCATAACAAAAAAATGAGATCCAAAGTTTAAATCTTTGATATTCCTTGCCCAAGAGTAGGAGAAGAAAATGAGTCTGCTACAAGCTATAGAGTATAGCCTATACATATCATAGAGATTCCATCAAACTATGTGTAAAGAATGAAAATTGAACACCTTTAAACATCAATACTTCAGGTTAAGATATGATTATACACATTATACAATGAGTGAAAGGAACTAAACTGAGGGAATATGTTCCAGCAAGCCTATTAAATTCATAAATTCTCAAGCACTAAGAACTTCTAACTATTATGATAAAATAGATCAATAATTGAATAGCTTTTATGTCAATTTATATGCATCAGCACATAAAGCAGAATCACAGACCAATCTCTTAGCAAGAAGTTATCTGCAGCATCTACATTATAGGGTTCTAACTTTCCACGAAACTATGATACTTATTCATGCAAGTAATCAAAAAATAAAGTGGTTAAATCCAAGCCAAGCATGTAAACAAATAATTAATTCAATAATAGACTCGAGGCTTTAACTTGCAAGCTAAGGCAAATTTAATCTCTCAAGGTATTCTCAATACTCCCCATCACATAGTGGTTTGGTTTTTAATAAAGGCCAACATGTGAACAAATAATATGAAATGGGACCAAATGACACACCGGAGGTTTGAACCCATGACCTCATTCTCTGAAACGAATCGACCCAAAAGCTTAAGCCCATAGGCTAAGAAAAATTTAATCTTTTAAGGTATTCTCAACAAACCCAAAAGAAGCCAAACCATCTACCATAGTAAATCTATTACCAAAAAAAAAATCTACCATAGTAAATCACAAACAACAATATTAACCTACTAAGCTACCCTGCAATGATCATTGATTTGAAGGGAATTTTTTTAAAGAAAACATTGAAAAAACTAGAGCAAAAATAAAGTTCTCAGGTGTCACCTTTCTTCTTACATAATTCTGAATAATTAATATTTGAAATTGTGCCGCCCAACCCACAGTCAGGAAGCTCCGTTGCTCCTGTGTTTTGACTTGCCAAGCACTGAAGATTCTCAAAGTCACAAGCATTAAAACTTTGCCCATTCAGTAAAACACTCTCTCCACTCTTTCCATCAGCCCCCGCATGAAGGCAGTACACCTGATCATTACACTCCACATTACACTGGTTTATCATGTAACTACCAGGCATATTTTGGCTGGTAAGATTCGAATCGACTAATTTCTGATACGGAAATGACCCAATCTCTCCTTCAATTCTTCCCCGAATGTCCACTAGCAAACACTTAAGCCTAGAAATCTCAGCCTCCAACGCAGCTTGACCTTGCAATCTCTTCAACAATTGCTGATTCAGGGCACTCAATCTCGCAACTTCATCTTCCAACGACGCAGTCCTAGCCTTTTTCTTCTCACGATATTTACGAACGGCTTCACGGTTACCCAACGGACGTTTCTTTGACTTTTTATCCACAGACTCGGATGTGTCATCAGTGGAAACCTTGTCGTCGGTAGGGGAAGAAACAATTTTTGTGTGAACATGAAAACAGGTGTGTGTATGTGAGTAATCAGGACCAGGAGGGTTGCAAGTATGAGTGTGTGTGCAAGCATGAGAATCCTTCAGAATTTCATCAAAAAAGCTATCCATAGAGCAACTGCTCGGCAGCTCAACGACGTTTGAACTCGAAAACATTTCTGGGTTTGAGGATTCAAGCTCACCATCTTCCATTAAGATAGCAATCTACAAAGCTACAAAATCAGAGATGGGATTAGGAAATCAAAGTATTCAACTTGAGAAATTATGGTTCTAAACCGAATCAAGATCCTAAAGAATTATAAACAGGGTTTCAGCACAATTCAATCAACAACAAAAACTAACAAAATGATTACAAAAGCAACACACGAATAAAGTTCTCAAATTTGCAAGGATGAGGATACCTAGATAAAAAAACTTGGAAAAGTTCAACCACAGAAAATATCCCACCTTTCAAATTTCGAAAAAAAGCTAATTTTGCTAAAACTCAAGCTTTACAAAAAGAAAACCTCCTATGAATCAGAAACCCATCTTTCAAATTTCAATTTATGATAAGTAAAAGAATAATGAGAAGCCATCAAAATCTTCCATACAAACCTTGAGTAAAAAGATCAGAACCAATTCAGTCCAGGAACTGACAAGGAGGCGATTCGAGAATGACAAAGAAAGGGACAGAGAATAGAATATGAAACCTTTTAAAAATATATGCTGAAATCGTAATATATGATCATCGAAAAACGAATATAGCAAAGCAAAGAACTGAAGAAGGAACGGCTCAGAAATTTCACGAAGGTAACAACTTTTTCTGCCCCCACAACACAAACTCAAGGCTCAGAAGTCAAGGGAATCAGACATGGGGGAGGGAGTGTCATTGAAAGCAATTTATAGTTATCTGGAGGACGTGGTGGTAAATTAAATTGTCAATTTTTTGGAAGTTGGGGGTTCTAATAAGTTCGGTTTGGTTCGGTTTTAACCCAGATTTATTATTAAAAATAACAAAATAATCAATAGAAAACTGATTTAAATCGAACAATTCGGTTTGGTTAATTTAGTTTTTTTTAGATATTACTTCAAATTAGAGGAGGGAAGATTCAAACTTTCGACCTCATAAGAATAGAGTAGATATTTAATCAGTTGAGTTATGTTCATATTGACTAATTCGGCTTTGGTTTAAAATTTAATTTACTTTGTTTTTATTCGTTTCTTATATCACGAAACCGAACTGAATAATCTTCACATATTGCTTTTGAAGATTTACAATTATCCCCCACAAACTAATATAGATCCTTTTAATATGTTGATTGCTTCAAACTAAGCACGCTCAACTCTAGAGCTCCTATAGATTCAGTCAGCTCTAGAAAAAGAAGGCACGTCTCAATAGTATAAATAAAAATAACCATTGATTATTTTTAACTTTTCTCAATAGTACCAACACAGTCTTAGTATTCCCTTTTCATTTTGATGTTCATCCAAAAATATAAAAAAGAAATGATTATCAAACATATGAAATAAGAAAGCTAAAAACAAAAATATTGTCCAAACATGCCTTGTTGTTGCGTAAAAATAGTGGGCTTCCACGTAAGCAACAAACTTGGATTATAGAATGAGTCGGAGGTAGTGGGCTGCACTGGAGGTGCTATGTAGGCAGTGTGTGCTGAGTAGTTGACGAGTATTGTAGGTACCTGCACATGAAAGGAACAGAGTATTGGTGTGGTGTCGGCCTAACACCCTCTGATGCATAAGTCAGGGTGTGCCAAAGAGAATTAGAGTAGAATCAGCTACCTTATGGTTGAGTTTCTTCTACTATTTATGAGAGAATAAGTTGATGACATCATCAAGCCACATGTCGTATCAGGATTGAGCCATGTGTTCCTTCTCAACTACGTATCACTTGTGGGTTACGTCATATGTCATCTCCCGATTGGATACTTACATTTGGTCTCAATCAAGTATGTAGGTCTGCTTGACTACGTAGCATTCCTTGCCAAGTGAGTATGCATCTTACTCAAGTACGCAGTCATTTTCACCAAATGCATAGATATTTTCAATAGATGCGTAGGTAAGGTGCGTAAACATTTTCACCATGTGCATAGACATTTTTACTAAATTCTAAAACTTCACGCAGGCTAAAATTATGTCAAATATAGGACTATAGTAACAACTAAACATCTTTTAACTATTAGTCATTATTTTGATTAAAAAAAACTATTAGTTATTGTTTTATTTTAAAGAATTGACCGAATTATTTAAATAAAATTGAACGAGTTTGTTTGTTTTTTTTTAAAAAAAAATTAAAGGAAGTATTCAAGTCTAAATTTATAAAATGACATAAAAATTGGAATGTCAAAATTGGAGTGATTTGACAAGGTCCCAGCAATGCCATCTGTTCTGTACGACCCATAACTTGCAACATATTCATATAATGGTTTTCTTAATTAAATTCAATATTTAAAAAAAAAAATAGTCTTGGAGCACTCTTAAACTATTCTCAACATATAGAATAATTTTTTTTAATTTAATTATAATATATTTAAAAAATTTATTTCAATCTATAAATTTAATATAAAAAATCATTTTAATACTTATTATTAAATTTTTGTATAATATTTAACAATATTCTCATTCAACATTATGTGAAGTTTGTATTTTTAAGTTACAAATATCGGTTTAAATATTGAGTTTAAAATTGATAGGTTAAGTTTATTTTAAAACATAATTTGAAATTAAAATAAATGTTTATAAAAGTTCACCGATGAAAATAGAATATTTAAAATATAAAAATTAAAATTAAAATTAAAATAATATAAGTGGGAAAGTAGCAAATAAGTATAATGATTTGTAGAATTGGAAACTAAGACTAGGATTCGAATCTAAGAATATAGGGAAGTGAGTTAGTGCCCTTAGGATTAAGAGTTAATCCTTTAAGTGAGAACTTAGGAGTTCTCGAGGAAAACATTAAATCTTAGGATTTTCTAAGTTAGATTCGTTTCGAAACTTAGGATGGATCGTTGGAAGTTAAAAGATCCAAACTTTTATATAGAACGATTAATAGAACCTCGGATTATTTTTGGAAGTTTAGAATCCTTGAAGGGATAGATTAATCATTTAAGATAGGATTTACATTTATTAATGTAGCGGAGTTCGATTTACATATCGTTCTTCCGGAATATCCTATCTATTCTACTTTATGTCTTTTACTTTATGCCTCTTTTACTTCATGCTTGTTTCGGCTACTTTAATATTCGTACTTTATGTTTATTTACTTTTGCGAGCATACCATAACATATTGCACCATAACATCACGCATCATTGAAAAGAAGGAGAGAATGTTGGACCCTTCGGGGAATGTCCGCATCGCCTTCAGAGAGAGAAAGAAAAGAAGGAGAGAATGTTGGACCCTTATGGGAATGTCTGCATCGCCTTCAGAGAGAGAAAGAAAAGAAGGAGAGAATGTTGGACCCTTCGGGGAATGTCCGCATCGCCATCAGAGAAAAAGAAAATAAAGAGAGAAAGAAAAGGAGGGAAGAATGTTGGACCCTTCGGGGAATGTCCACATCACCTTCTTCATTCATAAGGTTGAATGTTGGACCCTACGGGGAATGTCCGCATTACCTTCATTCATGCATAAAGAGCGAATGCGTATCCTACGAGATGTTCTCATTACCTTCATGCATATGATCGATGGAAATATATATCATGGATAAAGTATTGAGATGTTATATTTATGTAAAGTTTATTTACTTTTCTTATTTATGTTATAACAAGTTAATGGATGAGAATTTGACTACGAGTGTTAGTAATATCATCATTCGGAGAGTATAGAATGAAATTACCTAGAGTTTGGAGAACATTTGTGACGACCCAACTCAATGTAAAATTAATAAATAAATAATAAAAGAACTCATTTAATTTTACAAACAAATAAGAATAAAATCAATAAATGCGGAAGCCTTTTATTTAAATAACAATTAAAAGATAAAACAAAACGTTAAATTGTGGCACCAATTTAAAGAAATAAATCCTAAATAAAATAAATAAAACGCATGAGTTTGATAGTAAAATAAAATGTCCCAAATAAATGCAAAATGACCAATAATGAAAGTCAAAATGGAAAGAGTGATAATGAATAAGTCCTAAGGCCTCCATGTAGCACCATCCTCGTCATGCGCCTCGAGCTCCAAAATTATTATCGTTACCTGCAAAATTTAAATTTGCAGGGCATTCGAATACCATGAGTTTTTAGCTCAGTAGATTAATTTCAACTTATATAAGTAAGCTAAATTGAAATCACACCAAATGTAATAATTATTGGATACTAGTCCAAATCCCCAATTTCTCATTTATAAGTATAGGTACTTAGCCTATTTATTTAGTAGGTACTTAGCCTACAACATTTCCTTTAGTATTTGTTTTAATTAAATTTGCATATATGTATCATAGTGGGGTATAGGGCCACTCATGATACGTGTCATAGTACGCGTTCTACAAATTTAATATTTATTATGCATAGGTTCAACCCCAGTTGTAAAACCTAAAGGCTCTATCTATCACTAAACAAATAACCAAACACAAATAATAGTTAAATCATAACCGGAAGTCACAATAATCACATAAAAATTCCTAGCAACTAATAAATCATCTCCCAAGTCATACCATTAATCATAGACAAAACAAACAATCAAAGAAAATCTCAATTAACACTTTAAGTAGGAATTAACCTACCTTATTCGTAAATTGAATAAGCAAACGGCTTCAAAATAAATCCAAATAAACTCCTAACGGTGCCCAAGACCTGAAATAATAATAATATCAAGTCAATTTTACGAGAACCGGAAGAACGGGACGGAAACCAACTCAATTAGACCCCAAAAAGACCCTGAACCGGTATGGACCAGCTTAACCGGTCTTCCTCCCTGCTGCACAGTGTGCGTCCATGGAGGAAAACGCACGCTGTGCGTTTTCATGCAGCGTAATATTTTATTTTTTTTCAAATCAAAACTTACCAAAACGATTAGGATCAGCTACCACCTCGACTCGGAACCTCGTACGAAGAACACGACGAAAACAACAACCCAAAACTAGTGCGTTTTCATGCAGCGTAATATTTTTTTTTTTAAAATCAAAACTTACCAAAACGATTAGGATCAGCTACCACCTCGACTCGGAACCTCGTACGAAGAACACGACGAAAACAACAACCCAAAACCCGAGCAAATCCGAGACCGATTTATCAAATGCTTACCAGAATTCGAAGCAAGAAAAGAAGACGGCTTGAGAGACGAAAACAGCGCTGACGTGAGGAGAATGAAAAAGTAGGTTTGACCTAGGTTTTTGTGTCAACAGGTTGGCTGAGAAAATACATTAATACCCCTGAAAGAAAATTATAAGTTAGGGACGTAGACGGTATTCAGGCCATATCTTTTTACTCCGATCTTGGAATTGAGCGTAGTCAATTCCGTTGAATTCGTATCGACATGACGGTCCATAATAACTCAAAATAAAAATATTTAGATAAAAATTGAAGAAAAGACCAAAATGCCCTTACCAAAACTCGGGTTGTTACAACTTTAGGAATGATTGTGTCAGATTAATTGGACACGAATCGAAATATGAGTTTGAGGTCTAACTTTACTTTTTATTCTTATTATTCTCACTGGGCTTAAGTTGTTAGCTCATGATATTACAAAAATTTCAGGTAATGCCCTGGCTAGAGGTCGAGGGAGAGGAGATGGTGCTGGATGATCAAAGGATAATGACCTCGAGATGGACTAGGTTGATTTAAAGTCCATGGACTATGTTTTGTGAATTTTACACATATTTTGGATTTGTATATTTGTAAATGGCTCATAAGAGCTTATTGTCTTTACTTTTATGATTATAAGTCTTTTGAACTCCTGATTAGGAACTTGAAGTTCCTTGTGTTTTTCATTAGATTTTGAAATTAATATGTAAACAGGTTTTGGCTAGCCAATTTTCAAACATAACCACGCCAATTTTCTTAAAATATAAAGACTTCCGTTGTGTCTTCTAATTTAAATTATTTAAAAGTGTCGGGTCGTCACACTCTATCTTTTTGTTTCTAAGAAATTCTCAAAAAAAAAAAAAAATCCAGAAACTTATACATCTCTTCCTCCCTCCAACTCAATTGGGTGGGGTTTCATATTCAAGTTCTTCTCTCAACAATTTTTTTGTTCTTCTTCTTAAAATGGCTCATCATCAAATCTCTCTTTCACCTCATCAGTATTTTTCATCTCATCACTATTGAAAGCAGGTAAATCCTAACATACAATTTTTCAGGCCATGTAAACCATGAGCCATCAAAGATATCTTCAAGAATTTGTTTAAAAGTCTACAAATTTGTTCAGGGTCAAAAAACCCCAATTTTTTTTCTTGATTGAAATACAGTTCTTCCCAAAAAAAAATCTTTATTTTACAGCCTGTTTTATTTTTATGGATATGGCCAAAGTGGATCTCTCTCTCTTTCCCTTCTCACGCTATCCCAGCCTGTTTTATTATTATTATTATTATTATTATTTTTACTTAGTTTTACTTATTTTTTAATTATTTAGTCATATACAATTTCATCACGGTCCATCATGATCTGGCTTCTTCGATCGCTCCAAGCTCATTGATCATCACCGACCGATTCGCTTGCGGGGGGATGTTAGAGTTAATAGGAATTTAGAGATTAGTTTATTTTAGAACTATTAATTTTACTTTATGTTTGTTATTTTATCTACTAATCATATAATGGCAGACTCAACACTATTCATGTTGAGCCTTCCCATTTTCCTTTTCAATTTCCTTCTCTCTTTCTCTCAAATTGATAGATATAAAAAAGAGTAAACCATAAAATCTTGAAGAAATTGAATAGATTCAACCACAAATTCAAACGAAACCCGTCAGTCCTCTTGATTTTCGATTAACCCCCCTTCTTAGATCTGTCAAACCCAGCACATGCTCAAAAACTCCATTCTCAGATCTATTATAACACTGGCAGTCATGAGAGACTAAAGGATGACAAATACTTTCTCAAAGGGATTTCGATTTCATGTGGATCGAGAGGAAGTTAGCCACATGTTCTAATTTGTTTCAATCTCATCAGAATCAATAAGAAACCTAATGTAAATGTTGGAGCAGAAGCCATGGTTTTTGAATTGAGAAGAAATGTAGAGAATGTCTCGTGGAGGAAGAAGGAGAAGTGAGAGAAAGGGGAGATATATGATTAAAAAATTAGGGGCAATTTCAAGTTACAAAAATTTATAGTATTTGCAAATTTGTTTGGAAATTTTTTTTTACAAAAAATGTTAGAATTTCAAAGATTCTAAGTATATCAGTCATCCACTATTAGTATATCAGAACTATTAGTATATGAATGATAGTTTATCAGTTGATCATTACTAGTCTATCACTAATCTACTATTATATATCATTAATCCTACTATTAATTATTGACTGATATACTAATAGATTAACTGATATACTTGACTTTTGAAATTCTAACATTTTGTAAATATTTTTTTTTCTAACAATTTGTAAATATTTCACCCTATTATAACATTCATATAAATTTCCCAAAAAAATTAAATATAATATAATATAAAACTAAACAAATATAAAATTAATTAAAATAGGTCTTGTCATTCAAAATATGCCATATAAGCAATATAAATAATATGAAATTAAAAAATAAATACCACTTAAGAAATCTGTCAATTTATTAACAAAATTTTAACAAACTAGATAGAATGTTTAAGTGAAACACATGGGTTTTCTTGTCGAGTTTGAAAATATAGGGGACCAAATCGAACGCAAATTGAAAACACAGGGAACAAAAATGTATTTTAGCTTTTTTATAAAGAATAATAATAAATAAATAAACGAGAAATTATCTTTTATGTTATGGTGGTCTTTGCCAAGTCTTTCTATCTTTTTAAAAAGCAAGCAAAAGGATGCTTTATAAAAGAAATTATCTTTGATGAATGTTTTTGTCAACAATCCTCTCAAGTCCACGTCAACTAAAATGCAAACTCATTCTTTACATTCATAATTTAATAAAATCTTTTTCATTTACATTCACATGAATAATTGTACCCACTTTATTATCATTCATTACAATATATTGCAATAATAAGCCCATTCATTCCGAGGTAAGCAAAAGCCATAATCAATAGAAATGATTCAAACCCTCTTTCTTTTTTCAACATTCTTCTTACCTATCTATGCTTCTTATACTCCTCAAGATAAGTATTTCATCAACTGCGGATCAGACTCCACCACCAACTTTGGCCTTCAACGTCTTTTCGTCGGCGATGTCAAGCCGGGCTCTTTGCAGATCAATCCTGGAAAGAGTGAAGCTGTAAGGGATGAGTCAATTTCAAATTCAAAACCTGAAATCTATCATACAGCCAGAGTTTACACTGAGCCAACTTGGTATATCTTTGGAAATATCATTGAGAATGGCACTTATTTTGTACGTCTCCATTTCTCCTCATTTTCATCAAATAAGTTCCCCGATCTTTCTAAAGCTCGGTTCAACGTGTCGACTAGTTCTGGATATCAGTTATTATTCAATTTCTCGCTCCAGATCAATCCTGGGAATATTGATATACCAGTTGTTAAAGAGTTCATTTTCGAGCTCAGTGAAGGACTATTTGGCATTCAGTTTTCACCTCTAGAATCTGTGGCTTTCATCAACGCGATTGAAGTCTTTCTTGTTCCGAAAGATTTGAAACAGGAATCGGCTTACCCTGTTTCACCAGAAGTAAGAACTGAGAACAAGACTAGTTATAATTTGGTTTCCAGGGCGTTCCAAGCTATTTATAGGATTAACATGGGTGGTCCTCTAATCACTCCAGATAATGATACTTTATGGAGGACTTGGGTTCCAGGTGATGAGTTTTTAGCTATTCCGGCATCCGGAAATAATACTGTTTTTAGGGGAGGTATCAACTACGGAATTGTTACGAATGAATATATTGCCCCCGTTTTCGTGTACAATTCTGCCAAGTTATTGAATTATCCAGATTTTTCAAATATGACTTGGGTTTTCAAGGTGCAGAAGAAGACCAGGTATTTTGTTCATCTTCACTGGTGTGACTTCATTCGTGCGCCTCTCCTTTTCAATTTCTCTCTTGGTAGAAACGGAACATCGTTTAGAACACAGATCGAATTTGCAACACCATTTAGGCTTGAGAATGTAATTGTTTCTGATAATTCAGGGTTTTTTAATGTTGGCATAGCCCACAATGACTTGTCTGAGAATCCAAGAGCGTTCTTGAATGGATTGGAGATTATGGAATTGATGGACAAATCATTTCCGAGTCCTATCCTAATGGTGCCAAAGAATAAACAACACCACAAATTACTCATTGGTGTTTTGGTTGGTGGTGTAGTCGCAATAGTTGCGATTGTGCTGCTTTTCTTATATTATCGAGCTCGAAAATCCCAGATCTCTCGTAATCGTTTGTATAAAGAATTTCTTTCTCAGGAAAACCAGACAGAGAAAATCACCATCACAGATCTTGCTCCCAACCTAAATTTGGACTTGAAGATCCCATTCGAAGATATAAAAACTGCAACCAATAATTTTGATAAGGCGGAAGTAATTGGTGTTGGTGGATTTGGAGAGGTTTACAAAGGTACTTACCGCGACAAAGAGGTGGCTGTAAAACGAAGTCGGCCCGGACACGGTCAAGGTTTGACAGAATTTCAAACAGAGATCATTGTACTGTCTAAAATTCGGTATCGCCATCTCGTTTCGTTATATGGATACTGTGATGAAAATGGTGAAATGATTTTGGTTTACGAATATATGGAGAAAGGAACTCTAAAAGAATTTTTGTATGGATCAACGGAGGATCCACCTCCTTTTTTGACATGGAAACAAAGACTTGAAATTTGCATCGATGCAGCGAAAGGGCTTGATTATTTGCATACTGGTTCAGCTGGAGCAGGAGGGGTAATCATTCACAGAGATATTAAAACAACCAACATTTTGCTTGACAAGAAGTTAATAGCAAAGGTTGCTGATTTTGGGATATCAACGTCTGGAGTTCCTGAACTAAAAGATGGTGATACTGCCATCAAAGGCACTCGTGGATATCTTGATCCCGAATGCTTCAACACTGGCACGTTTAATGAGAAATCAGACGTTTACGCTTTTGGGGTTGTGCTTTTGGAAGTTCTCTCAGCAAGACCACCCATTAAAAAGTTTGTTCCTGATGAAGAAATTAATCTAGCTGATTGGGCACTTTTGTGCAAAAGCAAGGGAGACATTGAGAAACTTATCGATCCTTTGCTTATCGGAACAATTAAAGCAAGTTCGTTGAGGATATTCGTTGAAACTGCTATGAAGTGTGTAGATCATGTTGCGGAAAACAGACCTTCAATGCACGATGTGTTGTATGACTTGCAGTTAGCATTAGAATATCAATATGAAGACATAAATGGGAGAAGCACAATTGTTGATGCTCAATGGGATATTTCTTCATCTATTCTCGGCCGAATTCCGTCAATCCGTGATCTTGATGATTCTACTATTATTGAGAATGATAGCACGACTTCAAACGCAAGATAATTGGCTGCTCAGTTCAAGATTGTCTGTGTCGGTGATTAATCTCAACCTGACTGTTTCTTGTGAGAGTTTGTTTAGTTTCTTTCTCTTGAGATTGCTATATATTTGTTAAGCTTGTAGTTTTTTGTCTGGAATTTGAGAGGTTGTAAATTCCTAAACTCTTTAATCTCGGAATCTACACTATAATAATAGGGCCAAACGATTAAAACCAACAATTAATCATAAATATCTCTCAAATCATAAACAAAATACTAAAATAGCAACAAGGAATAAATATCTAAAAAAACTCAACAATCATATCACCAATAGTTCAGAAAAATTTACACAATCAAGTCGCAACGAGTAAAATTATTGAATTGTTATTTATATTTATTAATTAACTAAGTCTATCACATCATAATTGTCTTTAAATAATATCCTCAGTTTTAATAAATCATTTATAAAAGGGTTATTAATTATTAGTGATTAATAATTTAAAAATCAACTTTCATTAGCCATAACGTCCCGTTACTTTTTAGGTAATTTTTTTTAATATTTTAATTTAATTAAAGTATTTAGATTAATTTTCGATTTAGTAATTTAGAATTTAGTAGTTAATTTCGTTTGAAAACCTTTTAATCGTTTTATTAGCTTAAATTAGTTTTGATTGTATTAATAATTATTAATGGGCCAATTAATAATTATTAATCACAATTTGACTAGTTTAAGTGTTTCAGGTTACGTTTTATTAGCTAAATCTTTTAAGGGGACGTATTCGTAATTTCCGATTTCTTAAAACTATCAAAACACTATTCACTTTCTCTTTAAATTCTCCAAAAGAAGACAAAGACTTCATTTCTTCTATTCTTTTCTCTCCTTGGCCATGGGTTTCCATTGGAGAAGAGAAAAAGCTTGTTTTTACCGTTTCTCAGTGGATCATCGTGATTTTAAGTGCGTTGGAAAGCTCCCGCTCCAACTTTTCTTTTCATCCTAACCTTGTGGTGTTTCTCGTTCTCTACGGGAAGTCCTAAAAAGTGAGTTTTCAAAACTTTTCCTATGGATTTCTTTATTTTTGTTTCTAACTGAGTTTTAAAGTTGAAATCATGTATTTCCATCAAGAAATTTGACGATTTTGAGCTCTTAATTTAAAAAAACACTATTCACCCGAAAACACTATTCATCCAAAAATCACTTTGTCTCATTTTAGTTATGGTTTATAAATTTTTTTTGATTGGTGTTATTGTAGGTTTTGTTAAACGCTCGTGTGACTTTTCTTTCGACTCTTTGGAAGTTTGAATTCTTGGCTAAGGTGAGTTTAAAGTGGAAGTTAGTAATTTTATGAATTGAGTTTCATTACGATATTGTTAATCGAGGTTAAGTGACAAACAAACTTCTAGGAGTTAATATTATTATTGGTTGGTGACTTTAAACTCAGAAGTTAGTTTGAGAGACTTTGGAGCTAAGTAGTAATTTTGGGTGTAAAAGTAAGTTTAAGAATGTTTTGGAAGTCTTGTAAGATTATGGAGAATTTTAGATGAAATTGGGAGTTTAAGGTACTTTGAGTAGTTTTGGATCAAAGTAGCTTAGAAGTTATTTTCGGATGTTAACTTATGTAATTCAAGTGACCTTTTGTCATTAGTAATTTGGTAGTGTTCTAACTTTGTTAATTGATCACTTTAGTAACTTAGATTTGTGAAATATGGTAACGTCGTATGTGGTAGTATGTTGATGTTGATCCATATGGTAACACGTTATGAGGACACTTGGTGTGGTAGCAAAGAAAGTTCAAGATACTATAGTTTCATTTAGAAAGACTTAGTAATCGTTAGTACTTTTATTTCAAGTTTCAAATTCATTAATTTACGAAGTTTAATGTTGATTGTATGTTTATGTGGTAATTGGAAGTGTGGAATGCGTAATAAAAGAGCATTTTAGGTCTTTGGAAACAATTTCTGGTATGGAATTTGGTCCATAGAATTACTTGCTTTCATTTTATTCTCACTAGCATATGTATGCTAATATTGTTACATTTACAATTTTTCAGGTAAATCTCGTCGTGGGAGACGTGGTAGAGAAGGTGGTCTTCGCTTGACATTCTCGAGGCGATGAATGGACATGAACAATGCACATATTTTGTATAGCATTCTTGAAATGCTTTGTATATACTCTCTACCTTTCTAACTTTGTGTTTTTGAGCTCGGAAGGGCGTTTGTTTAAAATTGTAAAGCTCTTATGATTTTAAGTCATTTTTAGAAGTTTATTTACAAGTTGGAACGCGCATTTCATTTTTATCATTTTCTTTGTTTGGGAACAATGTAAACAGGTTTCTGTTTATTCGAGTTTTAAACGTACCCATGCCGTTTTTCTTTAAAAACTAAGTTTCCGCTGTGCATTTGCATTTAAAACATTTAACGAATTCGAGTCGTTATATTAACAAACATTCAAGCATCAATTTATAATTTTTATGTTTAATGTATGTTTAATTTGATTAATAACATCAATTGATTCTCAATACCACCCAATAAATATTAATAAAATAATTCAATCAATAAACCAATCACATAATATCGAATTTAAATCTTTATGTAGGGATTTAACCTACCTTAATTTCAAATCGGGCTTGTGCCACTTGTTCATATCTTGAATCAGGCACATCAAGGGAGTTTCAGTAAAGTTCCTAAAACTATTAGGTATTTATTGGTGAAAATGGTGATCTGATTAAACTAGGTGGAAGGTGGATGGCATGCAAGTGTACATGGTCAACAAGTAATAGAGTGGTGAGTGAGTGTCGTGTCCCACGAGGATAGTTGTGCTTTGGTGAAAAGTTGTTATGTCGAGGAATTGTGAGTGAATATAATGCAAAAAAAATATTAAACGGATCTGTCACGGTATGCATAACAAGAAAGGTTATAAGTGTTGTGGTAAGGTGCAGGGATGGAGTTGCTAATTCAAGATAACTTTTTCTACTTAGAAACTTTGATGCATATATGATTCCTTACATGACAATTTGATGATGCTACAGGAAGAAGTGATCCCATTCTCTGGAATGTTACTAATGCAAGACTTCAACGCCTTTATTCTTAAATGTTCACATCAAAGTGATGCTCCTTCTTCGATTAACTAACATACAATTATCAAATCACTTAAAATTCTATTTATCTCTAAACTCAAATTATAAGATCATCTGTTGTACATCTAAAAATTGCTAGTTTAAATATTTTTCAATACAAGATTAGGCTCGTCCTACTGTGTTTTCACCTAGCTTTAAAGAGGATAAAGATGGGAAGCAAGTAACAACAAAAAATAATATATAGGATCATAGTCTCTATTACAACTAGAGTTTCTCCCATCTCTGACCTTGTTGAACAACAAAACAAGAGTATTAGCTCATCAGAGCTAGAACTGATAATTTTAAGATAGAATTATGAACACTAGTCATTATAATTGCAAGGATGCTCAAAATACTAAAGTAAAATAAATATTACGCTACTTAAAACAATTTGTGTGCTTCCTTTCTTCCTTTTTTTACTTCTTCTTCTTCAATTTATCTTTGTCGTCTTTTTTTGTCTCCTCTCTCTTGGTTTCACTTTCTTTTTTTCATGGAAAGACTTAATAGCAAGCTTCCCCATCTCTTTTCCCGCCAAAATGAGAGTTGGTGAACTCTCTTGGGTTGCAATCTGCAAGTGACGATGATGGTAGCTTGTCTTGTCAAGCACAATTGGCGGGCTGGAGTAAAATATCTTTAGACTTTTTCTATAGCTTCCTTCAGCAGTAACACTTCCTGAATTAAAGAGGACATTCGGAGGGCATCTTTCTGCACGCTTTCAGAATTGGCCAAGAGAGTTAGTACTTTAGAGAAGTAAAAGAAATAATAACAAAAAACTGAAAAGAAGAAGGGTTATCCTAAATTTAAACTAATTATATACAAATCATGACTATTTTACAAAACCACTCACCTTTTTCCTTATTTTTATCCAACTTAGGGTATGATATTTACTCCTTTTTAGGGAATCATTAGTATCGCACTGATACTTCTAATTTATAGTAAAGTTATGAATGTCATCTTGTAAAATGTGTTCCTAGCTACTATCTCGTTATGTTCCCAAAACAGAAGAGTATTGAGCATTCATTTCAAATTGTCCTCAACCATGTAAATCAATGAACACAACTTAAATAGGAGTTTAGATCTCACTCAGAATTGAGATCTATCACGTTGATAATTTTTGTTTGATATTTGATTATTTCTCGTAGACAGTACAATTGAGATATTAATCAAATATTGAGGCCCGTTCTTATACAATCACAATTATATATGATACTTCTACTCCCATGTCACCCACATGAATGATCCGGATTAGATCATTTGTACACTATACAAAGTGGACAGCTATCAACAATGTTACTAGGATAAAGTTCCCAAACGTTATCCATTTACTGAAGACTTTTAAGTTACTCATCTCGACTTTAATCCTCTCGTATGACTCACATACCTAGTTGTGAGTTCATAAGAGTAACTTTGGGTTTTACTATTTGAATGTTTATATATAAATATATAAAATATTCTCTATATCGTCTACGAATCAATGTAGTTACAAAGATACTTTAGTTTATTTATTTAATTTATTCAAAATAAATTATCTTTATTAAATAATTACAAGTTCTAGGAAACCTTTCCTAACATTCTCCCACTTGTCCTAGATATTTGGAGATTTGACTTGGAATTCAAGTTAAACTGGATGACTATTAACTACTTAGCCATAATAGTCATTTTAAAACGTTACCTGTAACGTCTTTCATCTACTTAGTATGTATTTCGTTTGTTTGAAGTCAATTTAATTAAGTGTAATAGATTCCATATTTTATCGTCATAAAATAAACTCTATCAACTTTCAATTTTGATACTATCATGTTCAAACATCTTTCATTTACTAACAATTTAGTTATGACGTGAATTTAGAGTTTAGTTAGTAAGATGTCATTTTACTTATACTTAACTCATTTTATGGTTAATTCATAAAGGTCTTTTTATCAAATTCTTATATATCCATGTTTGAATTTGATCCCTTGCATCTCTTAAAATCTTCCATTTTATCTATGTGCACTAACATACTATTACTAGTTTTATTTTAGTCACATCTGTTCTAGGACTCTCCAAAGTCTTAAGGTCCTACTACAAAGTAACTTTCCATTACTTTCTCCCATTTAAAGATTACAGTTTATATTTGTTACCTTTATTATTTCAAGAATAATATTTAAGTATAACTAACCCCTTTTCAATTCAATTAATGAAAATTCGTGACAGTTTTATTTCACTTAGGATTTATTGAACTTTATTCATTAAATTTTGTGAAATTGATGCATTTTAGGTTTAATTAGCTTTTATCGGGCTGTTTTGGCATTTTAATTATTTATGTGTCGATAGCTGTTCGATTTATGAAATTAATGCATTTTAGGTGTAATTAACTTGTAGGTTCCAGTAACCGTGCGCAATTTTGATCTTCCAACATTTGAGGGACGACTACTTTAGCAAAGGTGAGTTTAAAGTGGGTGTATATGGTCTTATGGCCAATTTTCCTTGACGTTGTTGTTTGATTGAGTTTAAAGGGGATTGTGAGATTGAGATCCTTTGAGGATTTGGTTGTTTAGTTGTTTCGGAAGTGAGTGTTTACTTTGAGGTTAGTTTCGGAGTTTAGATGGATTTCGGTGATTATGTAAGTTTGATTGTGAAATGGTGACTATTAGAGAGAAATGGAAGTTTCCGGTTTGGTTCTTGGGAGTTAAGAGTCCTAAAGGGAAGTTGAGGAAAGTAAGGTATGATTTTGGGAAATTGGATTCCGGTTATGGGTGAATTAGGAGATTGGCCTTGTTGTTGGTGGTCAAAATAATTTCGGCTTATGTATTTACTTTATGGCTACGAGGAAATTCCCCTATTTTACGGAATCCTTAATAACAGTGAATTGTTATTCTTGTGCGTACTTTACTTTTCGAAATGATCATGATTGAGAAACTTTAGTGGAATCGTTTAAAATTGTGGAATGGTAAGCCATACTCGGATTCATTGTGATGGAGTATGAGTGATATGCGAATGTGAATTTATGATATATACTCTGATTATTTAGATGGAGTATGTGTATTGTGTAAATATGAAATATGGAAACATACTCGGATTCATTGTGATGGAGTATGTGTATTGTGTAAATGTGAAATATGGAAACATACTCGGATTCATTGTGATGGAGTATGTGTATTGTGTAAATGTGAAATATGGATACATACTCGGATTCATTGTGATGGAGTATATGTATTGTGCAAATGTGAAATATGGATATATACTCAGATTCTTTAGTTGGAGTATATGTATCGATTAATGAGAAACTACAAACATGTTGATTCATTGTGATGGAGTATGTGTATTGTGTAAATGTGAAATATGGATATATATACTCAGATTCTATAGATGGAGTATATGTATCGATTAATGAGAAACTACAAACATGCTCGATGTATCAATTGAATTGGGATTATAATGTACTCGGATTATTACCTTAGATGCTCGGATTATTACTAACAAGCTCGGATTCATTATAATGTACTCGGATTCCTTAGATGGAGTGCATGAATGGATTATTACCTTTGATAATATTGTTGCTACTTTATAATTTTGGTCGATGAGTGTTCTTTCTCTGATGTTATTGGGTACGAATTGCGGGTGGAATTTGATTGTCGATTTATGGAATTTACCTTTTGGTAATCTTGAAGTATGTAATTGGGAAATGGTTCGATTTGGAATGTATGTTGTTTGGGAGTAATGAATGGGTAGTAAAGAACATGCTTAACTTTGGACACAATTTTTTATGTGGAATTTGTTCATAGGATTAAACTCCTCCATTTTACTCTCACTAGCATTTTTATGCTAATGTTGCTACACTTCAATCTTTTTAAGGTAGGCCCCAAGGTGTCGGTCATGGTAGAGATGGTGGTGCCGCTTGATCGCGGGAAAATCATCTAAAGATTTTCGAAGAAGAGATTGATGAACCAATTAAACGTAGATGTGAAGAAAAGAAAGAAGTCGAAGTTTACAGTAAGTATGATGACACTATTCACATCGAAAAGACTCATTTGACTATAAAGGAAACAGAAACGCTTATTGGGTTTGAAACCTTGGATGAAGCTTATGATTTTGTCCGAATAAATCGTCGTTTCAAAAATCCAAGTTGCTTGAGAGCGGAAAAGCTCATCGCGGACCTGGATAGGGTGGGGAACTTGAAATTTCAGAACTCTAAAAAGCATCCCCTAAAGTACTTTGGTTGTTACCCAGGCGAAGTTTTTGCCTTGTCAAAGTGGCTACATGACAATAAACGCAAAGAGTGGTTTGAGGACACACTAGCTGATGTTGCAAGGTATTTTTATTTCTTTTATTAAGTGATATATTTGTAACGAATGAGTTTTAATCCTTTTAATGTCATTTTATTTTTTTTAGCGATATTCTATCAGCATTTAAACATCTCCAATCATGATATGGCCGAGGACATGGAAAATTACGTGTCGGTGTATGCATAGTGTCCAACAGGGGTTTTCTTTTGAGGTTTCCAAAAGAGTGTAAGTCTATTTTTTTTTTGTTCCTGATTTAATTTTTGTTTCCATTTTAAATATAGAGTTGAATAGAAAAAATTGACAATATTTTTCTCAATAAAATTGGGCAATTTTTCTTATGAGGACTATTTGGAGTTATTTTTTTAACAAGCAAAAGGTTAAATAGATGAGAAAGATGTTTCTGCTCTTGTTTTTTACATTTTTAGTATATGCTTTATTTATTTTTATTTCTTCAATGCTTTATAAATTATGTAGAATTTATTGATGTTTTACTATTAATTTTCATGACTAATTATGACATTAAAAAGTATTGAACATTTTGGAATTGTTATGTTTTTTATGAGATTTTTTTATAATTATATTATACTAAAAAAAGCATTTTATTCACCATATGAACTTTTTAATTTTACATTAGGTTTTTTTTTTTTGTGTGTGTAGAACATAGTATAGATTATCTTGGGTGAACGATGACTTTTTTTGCCGATCTTTTGAAGAATTGATCATCCCCCCCCCCCCCCCCCACCTCCCTTTAATGTCAAGAGAACTGCTTATGGATTGCGGGTTATTGTGCAATTGCATGGGTGTGTGACTTGAAAGGGGATGAACTTAGATCGTGGGAATGTGTTTGGGAGTTGGCACATGTAAATGCTTATTTTTGGGTGTATAACTTTCAAAGACTCTTGTAATTATTGGTTAAGACAAATCATTACTAGTTTGTCCACATACTTGTAATTAATTAGGTAGCGGTGTGTTATTTTTTATTTTGGTTATATGGTATACCTTGTTTTTGGTGGCTTTTGGTTTGCTATGCAACTTTTATATTGTATTTCTTTTTTATTTCCTTTCATTTATCAATAAAATGACCTTATGAGGTATTTTATAGTAATTAAACAATTATATTTCTGAATGAATAAGAACTTAATATAACTCTCTATTATCTATGATTCTATATAAATATGTAAACAATTTTTTAAATATTTATAAAAATAATAACTTTAAAAAATATTTGTAAATATAGTTAATTTTGATAGGTGTGAAGAAGTGATGGACATTAAATTATAGATTTCTACACTAAGAGTCTGTTTGACATAGCTTCTCCTAAAAATGTTTTGAATTAAACAATGTAAAAGAAATATTAACTACGTGTTTCTTCTACAAACACTTGAGTATACTAAAATGCATTTTTGGATAAAATACTTGATTTTAATTCTTTAAAAAATGTTTATAAACAAGTATTTCACTCAAGTGTTTTTAGATGAAACACTTAATTACTATTTGTTTTAAAATCTTTAACTCAAAACATTTTTAGGAGAAGTTATGCTAAACGGATTCTAAGTTTACGGATGTTTAGATATATAAATTAACATCATATATAGTTCAAATTAAAAAAGAGACCAACTGAAAGAGCTTAAATGTAAAGATGAATAAATCAAGCTTATCTAAGTTTTAACTCTAAATTAACGGAGAAAAAACTCAGTATTGTCCAAATGAATTTCTTCCATCTCATTTTTTCGTTTCATTTTCACTAAATTATATAAAATGTAGTTAGATTCAATTTTATCCTAATACTTTAAAAGTTTAAATTTTACACTCTGATTTTTTTTATTAAACTTAACAGGAATTCCTTACAAAAAAAAAAAAAAAACTAAAAAATTGAAGGTAGAATTGAAACTTTTAAAATGTTAAAGTTAAAGTTGAACCAACCTTATAGATTAAAGATTATTTTGTACAATTATAAATAAATTGGAACTAGTTTTTTGTTTTAAAAAGTTATAATTTTTTAATATTTTAAGTTTTATTGAACAATCATGTTTGTATACTGATAAAACATAATAAAACTTTTTAATTTATCATATCTTACACATTGATTATTTATCTCTAATTTCAGGTAGTACACGTGATACCATGTTGGACATTGAGACCCTATCGTTCATCTTTGCTGCTATGGAGAATTGTTCAACTCTGTCCATTACTGCTTATTGTCAATTTCTGACAGAAATGGTGGAAAGTTTTGTTCCAAATAAGTGCAGATGGATTGTTGATTATGGCACTTATGGAAAAAAGTCACGTAGTTTTAGTACTGAGGTGTATTTGTGGGTCATCAATCACCCGGTTACATGGGATTCTGATGAAAAAATGAGGTTCATCACAAATCTGCATTCACTTGCGGTTGGATGCAACTTTGCAATTGACGAGAGATCTTTGTTTAGGAAGAAGTTCAGTGAAAAAAAGATATCGTCTTTTGAATCTGATTCCATACGTGATAAGATACTACAGGCCTTGATACGCGGTGATTGTCGAAAGCGGGCAAGTTCAAAGAAAAAGTTTCGAATTAAAATTCGTCAACGCATTTGCTTGAATTTGCTGAATGCAGTGAAGCATTACAACGAGCATCGGGTAAGTTTTTTAGTTGAATAAATTTAATGATTATTTATATATGTTTACTAATTTTTTTTCTATTTAAATGTGATTAGTTTCCTAGGAAGAGGAGTAAAACCAGGGTGCTTACTCAAAGTCGTGGCTTGGACTATAAAGAAATTATTGAACTGATAGCTAAATCGTATCCAGACATTTTCCAAGAACTGTATGACTGTTGTTTCACTGTTTTCATCAAATCGAGATATATAGGAGGAGTTAGTTAGCTTTTATCGGGCTGTTTTGGCATTTTAATTATTTATGTGTCGATAGCTGTTCGATTTATGAAATTAATGCATTTTAGGTGTAATTAACTTGTAGGTTCCAGTAACCGTGCGCAATTTTGATCTTCCAGCATTTGAGGGACGACTACTTTAGCAAAGGTGAGTTTAAAGTGGGTGTATATGGTCTTATGGCCAATTTTCCTTGACGTTGTTGTTTGATTGAGTTTAAAGGGGATTGTGAGATTGAGATCCTTTGAGGATTTGGTTGTTTAATTGTTTCGGAAGTGAGTGTTTACTTTGAGGTTAGTTTCGGAGTTTAGATGGATTTCGGTGATTATGTAAGTTTGATTGTGAAATGGTGACTATTAGAGAGAAATGGAAGTTTCCGGTTTGGTTCTTGGGAGTTAAGGGTCCTAAAGGGAAGTTGAGGAAAGTAAGGTATGATTTTGGGAAATTGGATTCAGGTTATGGGTGAATTAAGAGATTGGCCTTGTTGTTGGTGGTCAAAGTAGTTCCGGCTTATGTATTTACTTTATGGCTACGAGGAAATTCCCCTATTTTACGGAATCCTTAATAACAGTGAATTGTTATTCTTGTGCGTACTTTACTTTTCGAAATGATCATGATTGAGAAACTTTAGTGGAATCGTTTAAAATTGTGGAATGGTAAGCCATACTCGGATTCATTGTGATGGAGTATGAGTGATATGCGAATGTGAATTTATGATATATACTCTGATTATTTAGATGGAGTATATGTATCGTTTAATGAGAAACTATAAACATACTCGGATTCATTGTGATGGAGTATGTGTATTGTGTAAATGTGAAATATGGAAACATACTCGGATTCATTGTGATGGAGTATGTGTATTGTGTAAATGTGAAATATGGATACATACTCGGATTCATTGTGATGGAGTATATGTATTGTGTAAATGTGAAATATGGATATATACTCAGATTCTTTAGATGGAGTATATGTATCGATTAATGAGAAACTACAAACATGCTCGGATTCATTGTGATGGAGTATGTGTATTGTGTAAATGTGAAATATGGATATATATACTCAGATTCTATAGATGGAGTATATGTATCGATTAATGAGAAACTACAAACATGCTCGATGTATCAATTGAATTGGGATTATAATGTACTCGGATTATTACCTTAGATGCTCGGATTATTACTAACATGCTCGGATTCATTATAATGTACTCGGATTCCTTAGATGGAGTGCATGAATGGATTATTACCTTTGATAATATTGTTGCTACTTTATAATTTTGGTCGATGAGTGTTCTTTCTCTGATGTTATTGGGTACGAATTGCGTGTGGAATTTGATTGTCGATTTATGGAATTTACCATTTGGTAATCTTGAAGCATGTAATTGGGAAATGGTTTGATTTGGAATGTATGTTGTTTGGGAGTAATGAATGGGTAGTAAAGAGCATGCTTAACTTTGGACACAATTTTTGATGTGGAATTTGTTCATAGGATTAAACTCCTCAATTTTACTCTCACTAGCATTTTTATGCTAATGTTGCTACACTTCAATCTTTTTAAGGTATGCCCTGAGCTGGCGGTCGTGGTAGAGATGGTGGTGCCGCTTGATCGCGGGATGGTGTAAGAAGGATAAGGACTTGGACTTTTCGCATTCCATGAATGCAAGAACTTATTTGCACTTGATTTATATTTCTACATACTTAGTACATGTATTTTGGGCTTGTGGGAGCATTTACGGTTTTATGATGTGTTTTGTCCATTTTAGGACCCAGAAACTTATGTGGCACATGAAGTTTGGCAATTTTATGAGTAGCAACGGTTTTCAGAGATGTTAGGCAGATCATTATTGCTACATAAGACGTTTGGATAATTCTGACATTATACTGCTTTTGTATGTCAATGGCATGTAGATTGCAGAGGCAAGCAAATAGGAGATTGATCAACTAAAAAGTGATTTATCAAAAGAGTTTTCTATGAAGGATGTAGGTGCAACTAAAAATATTCTCGGGATGAGGATTGAGAGATCTGATGGTATCTTAACTTTGTAACAAGCAGAATATGTGAAAAAGCTTTTAAATCGGTTTCACATGGAGAATGCAAAACTAATGAGTACTCCTTTAGCTTCTCATTTTAAATCATCTAAAGAGTATTCACCCACTTATAAGCAGGAGAGAGATCACATGGATAGAGTGCTTTAGCTATAAGAAGTCTAATGTATGTCATGGTTTGCACTAGACCAAACATTGCACATGTAGTGGGATTTGTGAGCAGATATATGAATAATCCAGGGAAGCATCATTGAGAATCTATTAAGTGGATATTCAAATATTTGAGGGGAACAACTGATTATGCTTTGCATTTTAAAATGTCAGATTTATATTACAAGGTTATGTGGATGCAGATATGGCAGGTGATACTGATGGCAGGAAAAGTAATATTGGGTATATGTATACTTTAGGTGGTACAACTATTAGTTGGGTCTCTAAGTTATAGAAGATAGTGGCCCTTTCGATAACAAAAGCTGAGTATGTTGCAGTTACAGAAACCAGTAAAGAGATGATTTGGCTTCAGAACTTTTTTAGAGGAAATTGGCCAGAAACAGGGAAAGGAGACATTACATTGTGATAGTCAGAGTGCTAATCATCCGGCAAAGAATCCGGTCTTTCATTCCAGAATGAAGCATATACAAGTGAAGTATCACTTTATCAGATCAGTGTTGGAAGATGATTTGTTGGTACTTAAAAAGATTCCCGGTAGTTAGAATCCTCCAGATCTGTTTACCAAGACAATTCCAACAGACAAACTAAAGTTTTATGCAACTTCAATTGGACTTCTCACAAACTAATAGAGAGAAGCCGCTACTACCGCACTGAAGACATATTGATTGTTTTGTCTTTGAGTGGGAGATTGCTGCGGTTTGGTGAAGTCAAAATATTTGGACTCAAACCCATGAACTATCCTAAGAAAGAAAAATCAAAATTAAAGCCCATGGTTCCATACTTGCTTTTTAAAGCCCATCAAATGGTGTAATTGTCTTTGGGCAAGTCTTCAGCTGAATGATAACAAAATAATAAAAGTGGGAAATTGGATCATCTTGCACCGTCAAGCGTGATAGCATTATAGGGTTGCAACTTTGTGTATTTCCTATTGGCTATTGAGTTATTTATTTAACTTCTTGGTGAGGCGGTGGCTTTTGTCTTGTGAACTAGTGTGCAAGCCGTGAGGAATGATTAGAAAAAAAGCGTCCTCTTTTTTTTGGTAAATTGACGGCGGCAGGCAGTGAGGTTTAAGAGAGTTTTTCTTTCATGAGAGATTGGTGAGAAATATGGTAAAGAAAGAGTTTACTTTCTTGAGTGTTTTTTAGCGTCATACACCATACTATTGAGTGTATTGGATATTTTTCATTGTAACTATCTGATTCATCATATAAGTGAAATCTGCACCAGTAGCAACTGGACGTAGCCCAGCATTAGGGTGAACCGGTATAAATTTTAGTGTCATTTATTTTAGTTTTATTTATTCTGTTATCGTTCTTGTGTGAATTTTAGGCCTCGCGAAATCTAAGATTCAAAATATTTCTCTTATTTATTGGAGGATAGAAGTGTTTAAAGCCATCAATGACTTTTGTGGAGGTTATATTAAATACTCTTCTCTCAACAGAATAAGTTGTTTTGTAATTATATGATTTAGGTGAAAGAATATCTGATATGAAATCCAAGAATTGAAAACAAGAACTCATTTGATAGAACCCTTAGATATGCAAACCCTAAAACCCCAAGGAACAAATAGCAACACTCTTAGAAATAAGAAGAGAAAGATTATTTCCAATTATCTTATATATTGAAATAAGAGAACTTGTTTTTATTTCAAGATTGAAACAATTCACAAACACAAGAGATCAATTTTTGCTTAAATGTTTTTAAAGCATGTAACCTAGTACAAGGCTACAAAAACAAGGTAAATTAAACCAAGCAATAAAGCAAATAAAGCCATTTATAACATATGAAATTCTGAGTTATTAAAGTTACAAATGAGCTTTTAAATAGACAAAATTGACAGTCATATAGATCACCACAATCAGGAGAGACGTGAGAGAGAGAAATGTACAGTAAGAAATCATCCATATTCACACCTTAATTTTTCTCAGATGAGAAAGAGATGAGATATTTTGAGGCGCATTCACAAAATATAGTCTTAGACTATATTTTTCATTTAAAGTTTAAAATTGAATTAATTTTTACCAACTTGGTTTCAATTTTTCTGTAATTATCGATAAGAAGAAAATTAAAATCACATTAAGCTATGGCCTGCCATGGGCATGTGCCTCGTCTTAGATCTATAGGGTGATCTCGAGGCATGCCGTGTCACTGAATTATTTAATTGAAAATAATTAAATAAAATGAGTTTTGATGATTGGTATAGTGGATGCTATTATACTTCACATCATCATTTGTGGCTTACAAAAAAAAGTCTATTTGCAACCAACAGGTCATTTTTATTGTAGAATGCGACAAAAAAAACGACCAAGACAGTGGTGGCAAAAAAGCTGGTCATTATGGAATTTTTTGCGACTAGATAGTCACAAAAATACGACCAAGAAAGTTTGGTCGCAAAAAAGTCAACATTTTGAAAAAACGACCAGATGGTCGCTTAAAAAGTGACCATCTGGTCGTAATTTATGTTGAAGACAAGTGACCAGTTGGTCACATGAAAGAGTGACCACATGGTCGCTTTTTATAAGCGACCAAATGGTCACTTTTGGACTCTAGGCAAAATGCGACCAGGATAGTCCTTTTTTAGGGATAAAAACGACCATCCTGGTCGTTTATCTTCTAGGAAAAATGCGATCAGATGGTCGTTTATCTTCTAGAGTAAATGCGACCATCTGGTAGTCTTTAATAATTTTTTTTATTTAATTATTATTTATTTATTTAATTAATATTAAAAGTATTATTTATTTATTTAATGAATATTAAAATTTAATAATAAAAAATTGGAATTAAAATAAAATATATATAAATCAAATATTCAAAAAATGTTGTATACAAAAAGAAATCATCTATCTACTGCGGAGGGGCGGGAGGTGGCAGAGGCGGCGTCGATGATGAAGGGCCCGCCGTCTCGGGATATGAAGTACGCGGCCAAAGATCTGCGCGACCTGGGCCTCGACCCGTGCCTGGCATAGCCGCCTCAATCGCGGCGACTCGAGAAACGAAGTCGTCTAGTATAGCGTCCATTTCGGTGTGAAGGGCCCTGAACCTCCTCGCGCGGTTCCGCTTTGCTCAACCCGGAGAAGGGCGAGCTAGTGCTCGCTCGCTCCGGGGCCGAGACCAGGGACCGATCCATCCGAACAAACTCCTCCAGCGAGTCTCCAAGAACGCCTATCGACCTGGTCTTCCTGAGTCGGTTGCGAGTCAGGTGTGGGCAACCTCTGACTCAAAGACTCCTTGAAACGGTTCTAAATATTTAAAATTCAGAAAGTATGTAAAAGTTAGAAAATGATGAACAAATTCTAAGTAATAATTGAAAAAATATATTAAATACCTGAGTTTGTTGCGCATTGTCGTCGACGATCGTCCCGTCCTTCTTCGTGTGAAGGACCAGGTGCAGCTCATCAGGAGGAACAGAACGACCGTACTTTTCTTCCTAAACATATTATAAAAAGAGAAAAAAATTAAATTATTAAATAATTGAAACAAAAAACAAAAAAATGACGTGAAAGAAAAATGACAATTACTAACCAATATACGATGGTGCTCGTCGTGAGGCTTCGCGCCACCGGTGTGCTTCCTCGGGTTCTTGGCCCGGTTGGCCTTATTTTTTGTAGACACTTTTTTGCCCTCTTGAGACTGCAAGCTCGCGAGGAGTCGGGCATGCTCCTCCTCGCTCATCCACACAGGTCGGTGTTCAGCTTGATTCTGCCGCGCCCAGTACATGAGGTCCTTGAATCGATCCTGCACGTGCCTGTCCCATAGGGGGAATATCCGACCGTCCATGACATCGGGATCGATCATAGGAAACTTGCCCTGAAAAAATTTGAAATAAGAAAACGTTAAAGTAATAAATTGATTGTTACAAATTTATAAATTAATTAATTATAAAAATAAGTGAAGTTATTTACCTTCCAATTGTCGTACATCCGACGCTTCTCCGTCGTCGAAATCTTCGCCCAAGTGGCTCATTTGGGTAGAGGCATGCTCTGGAGGACCTGTCGAAACCGCTTTGAAGCGTTTGATGCTGCTGTATTCTGCAAAAAAAAAAAGTAAAAAATATTTTTAGGTTATAAATAACATGAATATTTAATTAAAAAAATTACTTGTCTACTTACGTATCCTCTTCTATTCGAAGGGTCGGGTTGGCGGTGGCACGAGGATGGCCAGGCGTCGAAGCTCCATCTCCCGCTGGATCGGGCGCAGTGCCAGAAGTGGAGGGTCCCGCGACAGTAGTGGCTGGAGCCTGTGAGTCCTCCCCCAAACGCGGTGTCGCAATCTGTGACTCGAGTACTATGGAGGGATATGTCGGGTCGGGATTGTCGTCCAACCGTAATATCTCGTCCAGGTCAGCATGCGTCCAGTCCCCCGCATCTGGAGAACTGTCCAACTCTGGTGCGTCATCCTCTGGCGGTAGATCAGTGTGGTCCTACGCATCATCGCCGGACATCGGAGGACGACGTTGGCGTGCCATTTTCCTAATCAAACTAATTAAATTTATTAATTAAGTATATTAAAATAAATTAAATTAAAATAAATTAAATTAAAATAATTAATTAAATAAACTAAACTAAAGTAAATTAAATTAAATTAATTAAATTAAAGTAAGTAAACTACACTAATTATTTAACTAAATTAATTAATTAAATTTAAGAAAAATAGTTAAGTAAGTAATTAAAGTAATCTAATATATTTAATTTACTAAATTAAATTAATTAATTAATTAATGAAACCAAAGTAAATTAAATTAATTAAAGTAAGTAAACTACACTAATTAATCAACCTAATTAAATTGAATTAATTTAAAAAAAGTAATCTAAACTAATAATGTGACTAAATTAAATTAATAATTTATTAAACTAAATTTAATTAAGTAATTAAACTAAAAGTAATTTAACTATATTAAATTAATTAACTAATTACTTAACTAAGTTTAACTAAACAAATTAAAGTAACTAACTAAACATAATTAATTAAGTAATTAATTACACTAATTTAAAGTTAAACTAAACTATTCAATTAAATGCAACTAAATTTAATTAAGTAATTAAACTAAATTCAATTAATTAACTAAGTTTAACTAAACAAATTAAAGTAACTAACTAAACATAATTAATTACACTAATTTAAAGTTAAACTAAACTATTCAATTAAATGTAACTAAATTTAACGAAACTAAAACAATTTTTAATAACTTAATTAAAACGAAAACGAAAACTAACCTCGAATACGCTACCGGGTTTTGGAGGTTTTTGAAACGAAATGGGTGAAAAACGGGAAACGGGAAAGGTAAGAAAGAACGGGGTTTAGGGGAACGGGCAAAAAGAAACGGGGGAACGGGAACGGGGAAAGAGAGAAAAGGAAAGAAAAGAAAGGAAAAGAGAATCGGTTGGGGGAGGGAAAGAATTGGGTGGGGAGTTTAAATTAATAATTGCGACTATTTGGTAGCAATTTTGTAATTATGACGAGAAACGAAAAGTCGCTCGATTACGACCAGTTGGTCGCATTATGGTTAAAAAATACGACCATCTGGTCGTATTTTAAGAAGAATACGACTAACTGGTCGTAATCGTGTCATTATGACAACCAGCTGTCACATCACGCTTCCCATCAACAAATGCGACCAAATGGTCGTAATTGTCAAATTAACCGCCATATTTTATGACCAAATGGTCGTCATTATCAAATTCACCGCCAAAAATTTAATGATAATTTAAATTTACCGCTGAAGAAAGCGACCAGATAGTCACTAAAATACGACCAAATGGTCGTAAATGAATACAAATTTTTAAAAAACTTAAGTCTGCATTTACATAGTTACGACCAAATGGTCGTATTTTTGAAGCAAAATGCGACCATTTGGTCGTAATTATACCTCTATATTTTTTTTATAACATATTTATATATATATTGTTTAATGAAACACAACAATGACGATATTATAAAACATAAAGTGAATCATATAAATTTACAAAGTGTATTATTCTTCATCCTCAGTTTCTTCAGTCATTGCTTCTTCTTCTTCTTCTTCTTCTTCTTTTTCTTTTTCTTCTCCTTCTTCATCATCTCGAATAAATTCAACATCAATGTCACGTTCGCGAGAAGTGGAAGCATTTGTATCGTCATCATGCAATGTTATCGTTCCATCGTTCAAAGGACGTGCGGTACCTGCATTCTAGCCATCGTCTATTGCACGACATATTACCTGATCTTCTTGAAAAGCACCGGCTTTGTCTGCATGGTCGTCTTTCTCGAACAGGTTTTCTTCTACCTGTCGTGGTTTAACTTTACAAACAACTAACCAATCTGTCAGATCTCGTATATTATTCGGATAGTTCAGGTAATAAACTTGAATCGCTTGTGAAGCGAGGACAAACCTATCAGCGGTGCGCATATGCTTGTACTTGTTTACCTCAACGATTTGTAAATGATCAATCTTACGGACTCCGCCTCGTCTTGTTGTCTCGAACCAAGTGCAGCTTGAACGAACAATGCGTTTTAGCGTCGGACTTGCGTATTGAATCTCAAGAATCTCATCGATTACTCCAAAGTAATCGTCTTGATCTTAGAACACTTGACCTTTTATGCAAACACCACCGTTATTTGTTGCCCTGTTAATAGAATGCGCCTTCGTTTGAAATCTGAATCCGTTACCGACGTATCCAGTATATGACCTTGCAATCCGTGCAGGTCCTTTTGCCAAAGAAATCATGCGAGGATCATCTACCGGTAACGTAGGGGAGTCCACCTGTCATTCAGCACACATAGAGTATAATTAGAAGGATATAGTATTTTTCAACAAATGACTTGACATGATATTTTTGACAATTTCAAATAACTCACGTATGCTCTGAACCAGGAACGAAACTCATTCAGCACACATAGAGTATAATTAGAAGGATATAGTATTTTTCAACAAATGACTTGACATGATATTTTTGACAATTTCAAATAAATCACGTATGCACTGAACCAGGAACGAAACTCATTCTCGATTATTGACCCCTCCTCAGCGGCTGTAAGACCGACTCGTGTCATTCGAACGTATACGTTCAGAAATAGTCTGTATGTTACAAAAATAGTAAGAAAATATTTTAAACAGTTGTGATTGTTAAATCAATGGAATAATGTAACGTTACGAGAACTCACTCGATGTAAGGCTCGACTTCTGGGTAGTTGCATAACACGTAGGTCTGCATTATGTGATACTCAGAATCGGTCAACGGCCTACGCACTAATCTTCCAACTGTCATGCCAGGTTCAGTAAATATGGGCAGGTCGTTTAAGTCAACACCTTCAAGTAAATTTTCGACAATGTTTCGTGGTCGCCGACTTAAATCGCCAAGAATGTGTTGATCAAAGTAGTATGAACAAAACGTGGTAGTCTCTTTGCGTTAGGTACGCACTACGGATAGATCCTTCGACTCTTGCTTTATTTCCAATCGTCTTTTTCAACCGATGTAAGTACCTGTGGGTTACAAACAATTAAGTAAACCTCTGTATAAGTTTAACATTAAAAAACTTGAATTATATACAACGTAAGTTTGCTAACCTTTCAAATGGGTACATCCAGCGATAATGGACCGAACCCCCTAAGAATGCCTCGTATGGAAGATGCACTGGAAGATGCTCCATTGAGTCAAAAAAGCTAGGTGGGAACATTCGCTCCAACTTACAGATAATAACAGCGATCTCCGAACTCATTGAAGCGACAGTAGCTTTCGGCCTCCAGACACGTCAAGTCCCTGAAAAAAACACTCAACTGGGCAAGTGGCTCCCAATGTCTGTTCTCTAGGAACGGTCTGAACGCGACGGGCATTAATCGTTGCATGAATACATGACAGTCGTGGCTTTTCATACCGAACATGACATGTTTTTTACTGTCTATACACCGACTCAGATTCGAAACGTATATGTCAGGGAATTTGATGGATTTGATCTACTCCAATAGTGTTTTCTTTTCATCCGTCGTCAACATGTACTTTGCTTTTGCGTAATTATCATTGTCGTCAGGCTCTAACTCAGGACGATTACATATCTCCCGTACATCGTAACGTGCCTTCAGATTGTCCTTTGTTTTGCCAAAAACGTTCAAAACCGTATTGAAAATGTTGTCGAAGAAGTTCTTCTCGATATACATTACATCTAGGTTGTGTCTGATAAGTAGATCTTCCCAATACGGTAGATCCCAAAAAATACTCCGTTTCTTCCAACCCGTGTTTTTTCCAGCCGCATTGTTTGCAAGCATTGCACCTTCCACTGTAATCTTCCGCATCCCTATAGCATCTATACCATGCAGAATCTACCTTCCACTGTACATTATCGGGGGGGTTTCCTTTCTTACTCGTCGACCCTTCTTCCAGTCAGTACCGTTTGAACGGAACGCGTGATTCAATGGCAGAAATCGACAGTGGCAATCAAACCAACAAGTTTTCCGACCGTTTCTGAGGTAAAACGCATCTGTGTCTAGCATGCAATGTGGACATGCGTATTTACCGGCCGTACTCCTTCCTTGAATAGAGGATGGGGATCGATATTTACAATTACTAAACTAATGAACGCTAAGCAAAACAATAACAAAACTCATACTCAAGAAATAATGAACGTGAACGCAACATACCTGACAACATTGAATACGCAGGGAAGTCACTGATCGTCCAGATTAACGCCGCGCACAACAAGAAATTTTGTTTCTGTGAGATGTCGTACGTCATGACACCGTCTGTCCACAACCTCTTCAACTCTGCGATAAGTGGTTGCAAATACACATCCAGCTTCTGTTTGGACTTTTCGGGCCAGGTACGATCACTGTGAGAAAAATCACCGGGTCTCTCATACACATCGAGGGTGGCAAGTTATACGGGGTTACCATCACCGGCCAAACTGAATATTGAGCCCCGGATGACACAAACGGGTTAAAGCCATCTGTGCATAAGCCCAATCTCACGTTTCTCGGATCTTGTGCAAAATCAGGATGACAATTATTTAAATGCTTCCAAGCCACAGCGTCTGAGGGATGTCGCATAACACCTTCATCCTGTGCATGCTCGTGATGAAATCTCATGTGTGAAGCTGTGACATCCGATGCATACAACCGTTGCAGACGTGTGGTCAGCGGTAAATAGAACATGCGGGCGTACGGAATCATCCCGCATTTCCCCTGTTTATATCTTGGAAGGAAACAGAATTTGCAGTGATGCAGATCCGCATCCACATCCCAATAGATCATGCATCCGTTTCGACACGAATCTATCTTCTCTCTGGTAACCGGAGTCCCTCCACTAGCTTTTTCGTGTCGTACAAACTTTACGGCATCGGGGTTTTCTTGTGGAGCGCATCGACGAAACCACGATACGACCGAATAAAATCCTCTAGCAGGTAAGTTATACTGCGCTTTTATATTTAAAAGTTCTGTAGCAGCAGCAAGTTGACTAACCTGACAACCTTCGTACAACGGTCGGCTCGCTGTCTTCAGCAGATCGTGCATCTTACGTGCTTCCGGATTCATTTCTTCTTCAACAGCCCCTTCTCTTTCGTCGTCTACGTTCAAACTTTCGCGATAACTTTCATTTCCGCCCCCATATCCCACACCATCAAGTATCATCTGCTGCATCTGACTATACTGTTGTATTTCATTGGGTTCTTCGATGACAGCGTCCGCATTCGAGCTGCTACCCTCGTATTGTCTCGCTTTCTGTACTGCAACGTCGAACATTTCCCTCGTCTCCCCATGATACACCTAGTGATAATAATTCTCCACAAATCCCCGACTATAAAGATGAACCTTCAAATCTGGTACCGGTATGATTCTCCTATTGTCGCATTTTCTGCATGGACATCGTAGCTTTTCACCATAATTCGCAAAATGAACAGTTGTCTTGCAAAACTCAACAAACTGTTCAACCCCGGTCACGAACTCATCGCTCAAATACTCGTCTATCAAACGAATATATATCCAGTCTCTCATTTTTCTTTTTTCTTATCTTTACAAACAATGGGAGGAGGAGATTTTATAATGCATTCCTCTGCTTAATTGCGACCTTATGGTCGCAAAATTACTACCATCTGGTCGTATTTCTCCCGCCAAAATTTCCGCCTTTTTTTACTACCAAGTGGTCACTTCCAAATGCGACCAGATGGTCACTTCCAAAGGCGACTACTTGGTAGCTTTCTTCCGGCCAAATTTATGCGCCTTTTTTTGCTACCAACGTATATTTCTAGTCTCCAAAATGCGACCAGATGGTCACTTCCATAGGCGACCAACTGGTAGCTTTCTTCCCACCAAAATACGCTAAATTTACGCGCCTTTTTTTGCTACCAAACTATATTTTAAGTCACAAAAATGCGACTAGATGGTCGTTTTTTCAGGTGACCAAATGGTCGCTTCTTTCGCGCCATAATTTCGGGCCATTTTTTGCTACCAAGCCATTTTTTAAGTCACAAAAAAGCGACCATTTGGTCGTGTTTGAAGGTGACCAACTGGTCGCTTCTTTCGCGCCATTTTTTATGACTCCTTCTGATTTTGGTCGCAAAAAAAGTGACCAGATGGTCACTTTGAGTCAACCTTCAAAAAAAGTGACCAAATGGTCACCAAAAAACTACCCCCTTTTTTTGGTCGCAAATGGTTGGTCGCATTTTGACTTTTTTTTTTGTAGTGTTAGTTCTTAGTTCGATTCTCATCAATGGCATGTTAAGTTGGTTATTATGTAATTTTACGTGCTTAGTCTACAATATAATAATGATATTTTCTTTCCTTTTATTATAAATTTTAATTGAGGTAATTAGCCTACCATATAAAAAGATATGTAGTTTAAGAGAGTGACACATAGATTAACATGAAATATGCAATCTGAAATATCCAAGAAAATAGGTTTATTGACGAAGAAGTTGTATATTACAAGATATTGAAAAACTATTAAACATTTACATTTTCTCTGGTTAGTATATTTGTCATGATTGGGTGAGGTTTGCACATGGCTTCCAACGGGTAAACTTTGGGGTTAGTAAGGCCTTTACTTTCTGTCATATCAACCAATTCGTTGTCCATTCTCTCCCATTCAAAGCATTGAATCAATGACGCTAAAGTCAAACTAACTATAGGATGTGCCATTACCATACCTGGACAGGCTCTCCTTCCCAAACCGAATGGCAATAGTTTGTATGAGATGTCACTTGATTCCATCAAATTTTCATGTCTTTCAGGCTTAAAACTAATTGCATCTTCCCACAACTTTGGATCTCTATGTATAGCCCAAACATTAATGAATATGATTGTATTACGCGGGATATCATAACCTTCTATTTTGCAATCTTCAGATGCACAATGCGGTGAAAGCAAAGGAACCGTCGGGCTAAGCCGCAAACTCTCCAATACTATTCCTTGCAAGTATTTCAAACTCGGCAAATCAGTTTCTTTGACCAGATGCTCAAATCCTATGAAAAAGTCAATCTCAGCTCTAGCTTTTTGTAACACCTGTGGATTGTTGCCCATTCCATAGTCGCAATTACGTTAGTCCCGGCTAGTGATAATTCCTGCAGTCAAGAACTATGTCCATTATATATGTGGAAATTATATAATTTAATTCAGGTTTAGAGAGAGAAAACTGACTAGTACAAGGGCTTTGATAATTTGGTCATTGAAATTTTGAGGATTGGTATTTTGCTTGTGAATTAAATTGTCAATCATAGTGTCTTTTTCTCCTTTCTTGATTCGAATTTCATCAACTAAATCCTTGAAGGAGTGTATTTGATTTCTCCGCAAACTTCAACATCCTCTTTTTACAAAAGGTTGGATCAATCAAATTCCATATGGGTATGAAGTCCCCGGGAGCCGATTTCTCAACAAAAGCCAAAATCTGTTTTCCCATCTCTATAAATTCACTTCCCCGTCCATTACAGTACCTCTTCCCAGCAAGTGTTCTCATCAAAATACTCGAGGTGAGATCTAAAATATATTTCCATACTTTTCAGAGAGCTTTTTAAAGGTTTGGGGAACATGATGTTTTATAAGATGAAGATGACCTATTAATGGAAGACGGAAAGGTGGGCTTGGTGGAAACTTTTGGGGAAGTTGAAATTTATAGATCACCGCAATCAGGAGAGACGTGAGAGCTACAGAAATATAAAGAAAGAAATAATCCATATTCAAACCTTAATTTTTAAGAGGTACATTCACATAATATATTTTGGAACGTGGCACGCTAGTTCCAATAATTTTTCACGTAAAGTTGAAAGTTGAATTAATTTTTTCCCAACTGCTTTCCATTTCTTTTTGTAATTATCGATGAGAAGAAAATTAAATCACATTAAGCTATCGCTTGCCATGGAGGTGTGCCTCGTCTTAAGTCTATAGGGTGATCTCAAGGCATGTCGTGTCACTTACATTGAATTTAAATCGATATTTGGCTTACAGTTCTACCATAAGTTGAAAATAATTAAATAAAATGAGTTTTGAAGATTGGTATAGTTTATGCTATTATATTGGGTTAATTAGCTGTGTCGTGTAAAAAAATAAAATAATTAGTAAAATAGACTATATCCTAAATTTTACAATAGTCTCCAATGGCGCGCCTGCTCCAATAATTTCACATTACTTTCCAACGTGGCATGCCAGCTCCAATAATTTTGTAAAATTTGTCTATTTAAATTCGAAATTAGAGCTTTAATAAAACTCGACTTCACTTTTTAATTTTTATAAATAAAATCTTATGCTCTTTCTTTAGAGATTTAGTATTTTATGTTAATTTCTTTATCCAAAATATGTTTCGCGTAAAACAAATAATATCATGTACCTGTAAACTATTCTTACAGTGATAATAAACATAAAATACAATGACCAAAGACCAAAGAATAGGACCGGGCCATTTTTAAAAATTAAAATAATGGACAATACTTTGAAATGAAAAAAATAAATATTTCACTCTCCTTAAAAATATTAATCGTCGAATCATATTTACTCCTCTCCTAATGTTTTAATATATTAGATAAGATTAGTAGATGAATCTCATCTACTAGAGGATAAGTTGAAGAGGAGTAGGATAAGATTAATTTACTGATAGATAAGCTTCATAATGATCCTTCACGTACATAATTTAACATATTCTTTTAGAGGAATAGAAACAACATCATTAAATGTTGTTTAGATAAAAACAAGAAATTTTAAATAGGTCCAAAGCTTAGGATAAGTAGAAAAGGAGTCGTTGAGTATTCTATTAAAAGGTGTTATCTTTATCTTTGAATAAAGAATTTTTTTTTAAAAAAGGAAAGAGGCGTAAAGAGGGAGGATGGGAAAAGAAAAAAGAAAAAAAAAAGAACATCCTCAGTCATAACATGAAGTTTTCTACAAAGAAGAGAAAAGGTAGGGTTTGTTCATTTTCTTCTTCTTCCTCCATTCCTTTGTTGCCGTCCATTTAGGGTTTACGGGGCATGAAATTTATGATTTCCTTTCATCTTTCTCGTGTCTCAGGTGTGATTTTTCAAGGGTTGTGAATTGGAGAAGAATCGAAGTTGTTGGGAACATCTTCCAAAGTTCAAGAAAAGGGTAATTGGAATTCATCCCTTTTTCATTCAAGATTTCTAGTTTCTAATGAAATTGATTAGAGAAACTATGAGATTTATCAAATTCTCAAACCCTAGAAACCCTAACCCTTACCTTTCTTGAAAAACCCATTCACCCTATCTTTGAAAACATCTAGAGACGAAGTCGACCGCGCCAAGGACCGCCATCTGCGCCATATAAAAACGCGGCCGGCTGCTGGGCCGCCGGCAAGCGGGCGCCTTTTAGGGCGCGCTTGTCGCTTTTTGTGCCGTTCGCCGTCCCAGTTTGACCCATTTTTGGTATTTTATATTTAGGTAATTTTTAGAAAGGGTTTTGAATAGTTTTAGATGACTTTTCAGGTGCTTGAAACCTTTATAAAGGAAGGCTAACTTCTTGTTTCTTTGTGAGCTTTAAGAGGTGAGTAGATGTGTTTAAGGTTAATTAATGCGATGTTTTGTTGTTCTTTTCTTTTATAAGTAATTACTATAATTTTATGGTATAAAGTTGATGTTCGAAGCACATTTAAAGAGGTTATGGGCTGTTTTATAAAGTTGCAGAAATTTGGTATATAAAGTGTTGAAAATTGGAAATAAGATATAATCGATAGATGTATTTGCCTCTTTATTTGTTGCAACTAAGTTTGGAAGTAACATGGAATATTATATGATAATTAATGCCATTTTATGTAAGTTTTAAAGCCCCTAAAGCATGCTGATTTATTTGAGAAAAGTTCCATGTTAGTGCCAAATAGGAGGATTTTAGCCTAGGACCTTTTCTAGAATTGTTAATTAGTTCCTGACTGAGTTGTGTATCATTTGCAGGTAATGTTAAATATTTTTGGGAGTGATAAAATAGGCGTTATGCCGCTGAATTTTATCTAGAATGTTTAGGCCACCCTAGTGTTCAAAATTAGAGCTAAACCACACTAGATTAGGCTAGTTTAGCCTTTTTTTAGTGGAACTTCTTTGGGTGATCAATTTGTGAGATAAACTTGATATTTTGGGTGATTTTAGATCATCTTAATGTTAGGAAAGAGCCTAATTTTTAGAAATTAAAAATTCCAAGTTAAACCTCATTAAAAGTCGGTTTTGGGTAGAAACAATAATTCTAAGCTAGAAATCGAATTTAGGCTTGTCAAGCATTCTGGTAGTGATGCTTGTAGTTAAATCATATTATGTTGGTGCCTTAAACAATATGGTTGGAGGTTCGCATTAAGTAGGGTCATACTTAATGAAGAATATGCCGTTAGGGGGAAAATTACTGTTGTGCATGACGTAATTTCACTTAGCAGGCGAGTTCATTCCATTTGATCAATTGGAAAGAATATACAAAGTAGGTTCGCTTATGTGTTTGAGGATACATAAGAAGAATACCTCAAAAGATTGAATTGTATAAATACGAATTCGAAGTTTTTGGGGAAGAAACTCACTTTTGTTTTCGAACATTAGTTGAGAAAGGCATTGTGTAGAAAAGTCGATATCATTTAAGTTGAGAGAACTTGTTGGGTGATGTGAGATCGATATGGACTTAAAGGATTTAGAAAAACATCTCATGACATTAATTTTTTTTAAATATTTCTACTCATTGGGCATAGCCTCATGATGCTACATTTATTTTTTCAGGTAAAAAGAAGAAGAAAGCTGGCAACTGACGATGCTTCGTGACCAGTGGTTCGGTTGGGAAGGATTTACATCGTCGGCAAAATTATTCTTTTCTTAGTTGTTATGTTGGTGGGTTTAGACTTGAAATTGTGTTTCACTTTTAAGTGAAGTCTTTATTTTATCTTATTTGATTATCATCGTTTGGGTTTAAATGTTATTTGAATTCATGGATTTATTTTTTAAATAAGATCGATCGAATCATTAAACTTGTTTGAATTGAAATTTAATGCAAAAGAAAGGTATTTTCAATGTTTTATATTACTTCCGCTATTGTGTGTTTTAAATTCCATGTTTTGGGATTTTAGGGTTGTTACATTTTTCATTAGTACCGTTTACGAGAAATGATCAAATATCAAACTAAGTTTATCAACCGTGATAAATCTCAATCTTGAGTGAAATGTGGACTCCTATTCATGGAGTTATGTTCTTTAATTCATATGGTTGATAGCGATCTGACATGAATACTCAATACACTCTTGCTTTAGAAACATAACAAGATAGTAGATGAGAACACATTTACACGAGATGAAATTCATAATTTTCCTCTAAATTAACGGTATCCATGCGATACCTAAATATTTAAGGAACTTTAGGAAACTTCCTTGATGTACTGATTCGAGAAATGAACAAGTGGCGCCACGACTTCAATTGATCACACAAGTATATTATCTGTAGTTTGACTACAAATAATGTTCATTGGAGAATCGCGAGAGCACAAGGTTAAAGCGGTAATTAGGGGCAAAACGGTAAATATAATCCACGTGTAATTATGAGGGTTCCATGTGAATGATATATCACGAGATATAAATAAAAGATAAATTAAATGAACATAACTCATCTATAGTGGGGGGGAGTTCAGCAATATATTCATAGTTAAATAATAAGTAATTAACGATTATGAGTTAATCACTTAATTGACTAATTATTAAGCCCGTGATCTATAGGTCCATCAGGTCTCTATGCTAGCCCAAATATCGTTGTGGCAAAACTAAGTTATTGATTTATCTTAGGAAGAACAAATAATTTAAGTAATTGAGTTTACTTAAAATTAGGCAATATTAATTATTTGAATAATGGGATTAAATAAAATTCAATATTAATATTATTAATATTATGAAAATATTAATTGTTTAAATAAAAAGTTAATTATAATGAATATTAATATAATATTTTAAGGCAAAATTAATTGTTTAAATAAATTGTTTATTTAAATGGGAATTAATGTTAATATTATTAATTATTTAAACAATGAGTTTATTTAAATAGAAATTAAGAATTAAATAATGAGTTTATTTAATTTGATAATAAATATTATAGAGAAATAAATACAATTGGTTTAAGAAACAAATTGGTTTGGGCTCAAAATAATTAATTAATTGAATAACATTCAATGGTAATTAATATATAAATTTTTGGCTAAATGTATTTAATTAGAAGTTATTATTTGAATTTTTCTAATGTTAAATACATAATAAAGAAAAGTAATTATAAATTAAAAAAAAGGGGAAATGTCAAAAATAAAACCTTCCGCTGATGTCACTAAAGTGTGCAAAGACCAAAAACTCATTTTTCATATTAATAGATCTTTCTTTAACCACACCTTATTTTTATCTTTCTCTTTCTCTCTCTAAACTCTAAAATTTTACCCAAAAACTCACGATTCTCTCTCTTTCTAAACTCTAAACTTGTTCAAGGAAGAAGAATGTAAGAAGTATTTATCATTTTTGCATTGTACCAAATGTATGATTTTTCGTGTTAAACCGATCTCTCTTTAAACTCTCTTTTAAAAAATATTTTTCTCATAACCCTTTTCTAGAACATGGGGATTGAAACGAATTTAGATTCAATAGATAGATATCGAAAAAACGAATAAATTGATATCTTATTTGTGTGAAACGGAGTCCGGATGAAGAATTTAACACCAAAGTACTAATTTTTTTAAGAAAAAACTATGGAATTTTTTTTATTGTGTTCTATGATCTGACCAATCATAAGCAATGATCTGTCAGATCACAGACAATGATCTATCAGATCATAGACAATGATCAGTCAGATCATTGAATGCCCAAAAAACGTATTTTGCTTATAACTTTTTCTACAAAATTCGGATTGCCACAAATTTAGATTCAATAGATAGATATCGAAAAAACGATAGAAATCGATATCTTATTTGCGTAAAACGAAGTCCATATGAAGAAGTTAACACTAAAATACTAAAATTTTGAAGAAATTAAAATCTGGAAAATTAAAAAATAAATAAAATTGGATGTGATCGGACCGATCTTGGTCTGGGATCGGTCAGATCCCAGCCTATTTTTTTTTTCTTCTTCTTTTTTTGGAAACCCTGAAATTTTTTTTAAAAAAATATTGTTCTGATCAGACTAATCATCATCTATGATCGATCCGATCAAGCGGTCCGATCGGACTGATCTTCACCTGGGATCGGTTAGATCCCTGAATTTTTTTTTTTCAAGAAAATTTTCCAGATTTTTATTTCTTCATAAATTTAGTATTTTGGTGTTAACTTCTTCATCTGAACTCCGTTTTACGAAAATAAGATATTGATTTCTATCATTTTTTCATTATTTATCTATTGAATCTAAATTTGTGGCAATCTCAATTTTGTAGAAAAAATTATAAGCAAAATACGTTTCAATGATCTAACCGATCGTTTCCTATGATCAGTCAGATCACAGGCAACAATAAAAAAATTTCTAAATTTTTATTTCTTTAAAAATTTAATACTTTGGTGTTAAATTTTTCATCCGAACTCCGTTTGCGCAAATAAGATATTGATGTATTCGCTTTTTTTTCAATATTCATCCATTGAATTTAAATTCGTAATAAGTTTGGAGTTTAGAAAGAGAGACTTGTGAGTTTTTGGATAAAAATTTAGAGTTTAAAGAGAGAGAAATATAGAGTGAGGTTGAGGTGAGTTCATCAATATAAAAAATTGGGTTTTGGTCTATTCAACTTTAGTGACATTAACATAAGGTTTTATTTATGAAAATTGAAAAGTGAGGTCAAGTTTCATTAAGACTCAAATTTCGAGGTCAGATAGGTAAATATCCCTTTATAATTAGGAGATATGGATATCTAATTAGATTATGATATCATATTTTCTTATAAATATGATCATTGAGATTCATATTTTATACTCTTCTCACTTTCATTAGGAAAGTGAAAATTATCTCTTCAATTTTTGCCCACTTACCGATTTCCCTTCGGAAAAATTTAGAAGAAATTTTTTTCTTCTTTTGTTCTTCCTGATCGATTACCACAAGTCGGTTTTGCTTTCGATCGGGATATAGCGTAGAAGATCTGGTGTTGTTGAGGATTGATGTTGTAAGGAAACCTCCAACTGATTCTCCATTAATTACTCAATGTAAGTAGATGTTTTAAGTTTCGAAAATCATGCATAAATCTACATGTTTTTATCACAAATTGCATGATGTTAATAGATCCTAAATTAATTGTTAATACAGTAATCCCTTCAATTAGCTCTATGGAAAATTATGAAATCTTACAAAAATGAAAATTTAAAACTAAAATATTTAAAGAAATGAATCTAATTATATCTAACTAATAAGTAATAACTTTCTTTCTAAATCATTTTAGGCATCCACTATCTATTTCTTCTTTAATCTTCCTCCAGCTGCACACCGCCATTTATGCTTCTTCATGTTACAAAATTTTAGAAATGAAAAATAATGATTAGTTTAACATGTTTATATTATATAAATTAATAAAATTCAGAAATGAAAATTTTAAAACAAAATCCTGGTTGCTTTAACAAATTTATATTTGATAAACCAATGGAATCCATAAAAACGACCAATTTTTAATCAAAGATGATGTAGTTTAACATGTTTATATTTGGTAAACCAACTCATAAAATGACCAATTTTTTAAATAAAGAGTAGGGTTAGTTTAACATGTTTATACTATATAAACTTAGAAGTAAATATTATTAAACAAAATCATGATTGGTTTAACATAATTATATTTGATAAACCAATTATACAAAAAGAAATGGTCAATTTTTAAACAAAAATCATAGAAGTTTAACATGTTTATATTTGATAAACTAATAAAACATTTTAAAATGACCAATTTTTAAACAAAATCACGATCGGTTTAACATATTTATATGGGTGAAAAATACAAATGGCCACTTCTTAGATAAAAAATACCAAAGTAGCCACGTTTTTTTTAAAAAGTCTGAGATAGCCACTTTTACTATTTAATTTTTTAATATACCCATTTTGCCCTTTTCGTATGTCAGGTATAGTCTGACACCTCTAACACGTATAGTCTGACACTTCTGACATTTTTTCTTTTTCAATGCAATTTTTCTTCCATTAGTTTTTAATATATTCGGTTATTGTTCATAGTTTTTTAGTATATTTTGTAAATTTTTTTTTTTTTTTATGTTTTAATTTTATACTACATAATTCAATTTTTTATATTCATTTTAGTATATTATTTATAGTTTCCCCTCTCATGTAAAGTGTTCTGTACATATGGTATATTGGGTATATCGTCTTTCGCATCATAAGTGCGTTTGAGAAAAGTGTGGATGTACGTAATATACATATAATTTTATCTGCAAATGAAAAATGAAAAAGTGTTAATTACATAATACTTAATGAACAAAAAAATACTTAATATGCAAACAAAACAAAAAGAAATGTATACTATATTACGTATATTACAGAATGAACATAAAATAAAGAGAGGTTTACATCAACCACTCGTCATTTCGTATATCACGTCTATTGCATAATATACATTTAGTAAAACAATAGAGTAAACTGAAGAAAAACACATTGTTATGTATATCACGTATATAATATTACAAAATATATATTTAAACAGACCACAAAAAAATGTATCTTATGTATATTACAGACTGTATATTAAGCAAAACAAAAACAGAACGATAAACAAAAAACATTTATGTATATTACAAAAAAGTAACACCATCTTGAAAGATAAAACAAAAAGAACGTATATTGCATATATTACATGTATCACAGAAAACACTATTAAGAAATTACGTATATTACATAATGCAACAAAGGACATAAATGAGAAAAAAAATATTAAAAAAAAAACCTAAAAACAAATAATACCTTTCGTCAAATCCATGCTCTTTTTGGTTTAGATCTTCGAGATTCGCAACAAAAAAAGGGTGAAAAATATTTATGAAAAAAACGAGAATGAGAAGAAATTAAAGAGAGAGATGGTAAATTAAAAAAGTATAGAAAATTTGTAATATGAAAAGATAAAAATGGTGAATTTTTGAAAAAGAAAGAGAGAAGGATAGAGTCAATGGAAGTTTGAAAGAAAATGATAGAGAATGGATAAAGAAATGAGGGAGAGAGTGAAGAAGAAATTAGAGATAAAATGAATACAAAAATGAGGGAGGGAAGGAGAGAATCTGATATAGAGAAGAAAGGGGAGGGGGGGGGGGAAATATTTTTAAAATAATTATGAAAAGTATATGAAAGGGAAACTTATGTTAATATATATATATATATATATATATATATATATATATATATATATATATATATATATATATATATATATATATATATATATATATATAGGGGAAGGGACGGCAAAAAGAGGGAGGAGAGAGGAATGATTTGATATTAAGGGTATTTTAGTGTTTTTACATCAACATGTGGTTATCAAAAAACATTTTAAAAATAGTGGTTATAGGGAAAAAGAATGAGTAAAAAGTGGCTAATTATATATTTATACTCTTTTTATATTTGATAAACCATGAAAATCCATTACAATTGATTAAAGTAAAAAAAATAATGAAAGAAGTTAGCTGACAAAAGAACTTTCATAGTTTACATTGAACCATCGTGATTGAATCATAAATCCCCAATTTCATCTCAGCACATAGTCACAATCTTGGAAGAGGATTCTTTGGTTTTAACTTGTTTGGATTTCTGGCCATATCTGTAATATATCAGATGTGTTTTATATTTGTGAAATTGGGTATCAAAATCTGGTAATAAATGTAAATATTTCAAAATGTTTTTATTGGAATATAAATAACAATTATGAATTAATTAAACTCTAAAAACACATTTAAAAAAGAAAATAAAAGGAACTCCTCACTAAGTCTTTTTTTTAAAAAACACATCTATTTATGAATGATAATGCAACAATAACTGGGATATTTACAAGGCTTTGAGAAATCACCTCATCAATGGGTGCACAAGCTTATACTTGAATTTAGAGTTTTTGTTTTTGTTTTTTTTTATCACATTTGATATCTCTAGTCTATTGGCTAATTTACAATCTAAAATGAAGGGAAATTAATCATATCTGAAGAAGCTAGTCAAAGCTGGAGGATCTGCTCCATCTTTCTTTGAAATAATCTTCTAAAGAAACTCTTTTTGTCTGTTCCACACTGCTGAATGAAGCACCATCATCATCATCAAGCAATGCAAGACTCAAGCGCAATTCAGAACTCGAATTTGGATAAACTTCGTCGTCTCCGTAGTCCACACTTTGTGTATCCTCCACAGGGTTGCTTTCGCTTTTCACACACTCGATATCTTTTTCCCCGTTTAGAAGCTTCAGTATCTGGAGTTATAGATGGTTTATTATTCTCAATAATTCAACTCCAAAATGGAAACATGTTTCATTAAATATGAGAATCATTGAAAACAATACCTGACTTATTCTAGGACGAAGCCGAGACGCCCTTGTGATGCACAGGGTTGCTGCAAGGACCATTCTCTGCAGCTGAACTTTGTCAAATTTTCCATCCAAGTTTGGATCAACAATGCCCTTTACATCCCCGCTCTCGATGATTGGCTTTGCCTGAGAGATCATCATCAATGTCATTCATCCTAATACATCAAAAAAGAATCTCCTAGAATTAAAAGTGAGGGCATTTCGCTGATGGGGGTTCTGATCTTACCCACATGACCAAGCTTTGTTGCTCTTTCGAAGTCTCCGAGCTGATTGCTCTTCGTCCTGATAACAATTCAAGTAGAACTATGCCGAAGGCGTAGACATCAATCTTATTACTCATTTTTCCATACATGAAGTATTCAGGAGCGAGATATCCAAATGTTCCTACCACATCGACTTCGATCTGATAGGATGATTCTGTGGGTCCCCAGATTGCAAGCCCAAAATCTGACAACTGTCATATAGAACCTCAGTTAGATTCTCTGTCAATTATAAAATTCAATGATCATCCAATGCTTCTCTGATAAATTACCAGTGGTTCAAATTCATCAGTGAGCAGAATGTTTGATGTCTTGACATCTCTATGTACAACGGGCAGAGGACATTCATCATGTAGGTAGTTTAGCGCCTCAGCGATTCCGACAGCCAACTTGAATCTCACTTCCCACGAAAGTATACCCTTTCCTTTGTTTCTACCTAAATTGCATCTTGTTATTTTAGCAGTATGCTCTTGATCTGATACTTTTCAGATTGTAGAAGAAAGCGTTAAATATTTAAGCCTTACCATATAGATTTTCCTCTAAGCTTCCTTGGGAAAAGAAATCATAAACAGAGATCAAAGTATCATCTTCAATGCAGATCCCAAGAAAGGGAGTGATATTTTTGTGTTGTAATGAGGAAATAATATCAACTTCATGAGAAAATTCCTTCCATGCCTGTTTGGATGCGTTCATTATTTTAACCGCAATCGGCTTTCCATCGGGAAGAATTCCTTTGTACACACGGTTGCAACCTCCTTTTCCAATCAAGTTTTCTGTAAAGAAAACAAAAAATTATTAGTCGTGGTTTTGAAAACATGCTTAAAAATCCAAAGTGAGACAAAAAAAAAATGTAAGAAATCAATTCAAAGTTTGGATCAACTTGAAAACCTGGAGAGAAATGAGAAGTTGAAGTTTTCAATACATCGGGACTAAACCATTTGTAATAAAAGTTTGTTTCTAGGAGACCCTCCAAGCCTTCTGGTGGTTCAGAAAAGGCAGATAAACCCCTGCCTTTGGCTCTCTCATCCACAAAAGCAGGGATCTCTCTTCTTGATGGATCATTTTCTTTTATGCTTAAACTCTGACGTGGTGAACGATCTGGTAAGTTCATGACCCATTGCACCACAGACATGTCTTGTGCACGCGGGGTTTGCGAAAACTTTGAAGTTGTTCGGAGCAACGGCCAACCAAACCCCGGCTCAGAATGGTCTGACATCTTCATAAGAGATTTTGATTTGGAACAACGTCTTTTATACTCGAAGTCAAGTCCAAGAACTTCATCCTTCAAGTCTCCATAAGAAATAGAATTCTCAGTTTCAGAGTCATCAAATTCAGATTGACTACTTTGATTAAAACTTGGTTTCGGATCTTTACACGACGAGCCTGTCATATTGCAGTCAAAGTTATTTACGACCAACTTTATTTTAAAAAGAAGTCATTGACAAATGAATGTTCTTCTGAGAACAGGAATACCAAACCTGGTAGTTGATTACTGGTGAACCTTCTGAAGACAACTTTACCATTGTAGAGAGCTAAAACATCAGTCGTTGGAGGCAGTCGCTTAACGAAGTATCTGGTTGTTGAAGACCAACCCCTGCAAATGATTTCTGTTAAAACCAATATCAGAAAACTAACAAACAAAACACAGCTAAAAGAAACAAATTACTCTAGTTTGTGGGGAATTTCCCTACCCTTGATTTGATTTGCTAGTTCCCAAAATCACAACCTCAGCATCATAGTTTTTTGCCTCTCTAACCAAAATCTTCTTAACCGAACGTCCGGTCGATATCTGAGCAGTGAGACATACCTAAAACCCGAATTCGGAGATAAAAATCAGTAATCAAAACTACATTCCATTCATAGTATCGATATAGGGACATCGAATTTCAAACCTTGTTTACATTACAAAGGCTTTTATATCCTTCTAAGAATCCATCAAATAAGGGCTTATCTTTCGAAGCACGGTCTGTTTAGAAAAAAGAGGAAAACCATCTTTCAAAGATATGCATATAGAGAGTAAAAAACCATAAATTTAGCTAAAAACTTACCAGAATTTTGAGAAACATGGATTACAATTACAGAATCCCCAGGATCAGCAACTTTAACAATTGCCCAATTGAGTAGGTCTCGGCTACCGCCATTTATTCGAATCCCGACTAACACATTCTTCTTCTTCTTCTTCTTCTTAATAGCCTCATCATCCTCTTGATCAACTGTCATTCTTAATTCTTCCAAATTTATAATTTCAAAACTCTTATAAATTCAATAACTTCTTCTATTTTCAAAAGTTCTGAAGATATCTTCTTGCTGGAAACTCTCCCATTTCTTAAACTCTCCATTTCAATCTCTGCAAACCAAAACCCACCATAATTTCTCAAAATTAAAAAATGCACTCATAATAGAATAGCAGCTTCAGCTATTTAAAAACAAGCAGTGACCATTGACACATCCCAAAAAGCAATATTCTTTTTTAATTATTAATTATTATTTTTTTGAAAAATTTAAATAAATACCATCAGAAAAATAGACCCATGAATCAGAATTATGAATTAAAAAAAAAAAAAAGGAAAGGGACAAATGGGGTTATACCTAAAACTTGAACAGAATCGTCATCCAAGCTCAGCATGATTTTAAAAAACCGATTAATCAGATCAAATTAACCTACTTTCAACCAACTAATTACAAATTATTAAGAATTTTAGAAAGAGAAAAAAAATAAAAAAAAGACTAAAAATTTATTGTTTCTGATTCGATGACGTCAAGTCTGAAGGAAGCAAAATGGGTTTCTTTCTGCCAATTTTTTTTTACTTTTTGATAAATTAAAGGAAGAAATGAAAATGGGGAAAACGAGATGGATTTGAGAGGAAGAAAGTGTCGGCAAGAGATGGGTGTATTGTTTATCATCATTATTTTTTTCTTAATCCTTTCAAAAAAAAAAAAACAAACTTTGACAGTTGAAAAAACCCGGATGTTTTCGCGGGAAACCCATGATATCCGGTCATTTTTCATGGTCCGCTAAAAGTGGAATTCAATGTTTCACCGGCTATTGCGGGTTGGCAGACATTGGCCGTTGCCCATGGCCGCACACTACCTGCAAACACCATCGTCTACGACAAGCAATATTTTTTGTTTTTGTAGATTTGTTTTTATCCGTTTTTTGTTTAGTTTATTTTAAAAAAAAATAACAAAATTAATTTAACGGGTTAACTTAAAGGGCAAAATGCAAAAGACTCTCGTGGTTTTGGCCAAAGACAAATACACCTCATATAATTTAAAAATGAATATTTACACTCTATTTGTTTTAAAATTGTTCAAATTGACCCATCTTCTCTAAGTCATTCATTTTCTTTTAGTCATAACTTTTTCATTTGAATTTCGATTTGAATGATTCAAGATGTTATGAAATCTTTGTTTCGAGCTCTACGTTGTAGTCACACACACAAAATTCTAAATCATCAGTATATAAAAGTGTAAACGACTTCAACCTAATCGAATATTTTGATGATGCTAACTATTTTATACATTGATTATTTTTAAGTTTATAAGTGACTACAACGTAGAGCTCGAAACGATGATTCCATAACATCTTGAATCATTCAAATCAGAGTTCAAACGAAAAAGTTATGACTAAAAGAAAATCAACGATGTAGAGGGGAGGAGTCAATTTGCATAATTTTAAAAGTATAGGGGTATAAATATACATTTTCAAATTACAGGGGGAGTGTTTGTCTTTGGTTAAAACCACATGTGCGTCTTTTGCATTTTGCCCTAAACTTAATTGTGAATGATAATTATTCAATGTAGTAATAAAAATTAAAAGGAAAACAGTAAAAAAAAAACTATTCATTAACTATGGAACTTGTAACAGTTATCCTCCTCAACTGTTTTTTTTTTTAAGTAGGTAACCCCTTGAAATATGTAAGTTGTGACATATACCCTTGAACTATTCTTTTAAACAAATACCTCTAAATTATGTGAGTTGTGACAAATATCATTCAAACTAATTATTTTTAAATAAATACCATCTGAACTTTTATAAGTGTTTAAAATACACCCCTTTTTTTACTCCAATTAATTTTTTTTCCTCTTACCACTTGTGTGACTCGTCTTTTAGAGATAAATTTTAAATGTTAAACTAAAACTTTTATATATTATGTCATCAAATTTAACGGGGTAAATAACGGGTTTATTTTAAACACTTATAAAAGTCTAGGGGGTATTTGCTTAAAAAAATAGTTCAAGAGGATAATTCTTAGATCACACATGGTATTTGCTTAAGACAATAGTTCAGGGGGTTATTTATCACAACTTGTATAGTTCAGGGAGTATTTACTTAAAAAATAGTTTAGGGGTATTTGTCATAAAATGCATAATTCAAGAGTGATTTTTGTTTTTTCATTTATTAAACTAAACAAAATAAGATATTTTGATAAATTTTTAAAACTTTAACTATATAAGGAGTTACATTTTATATGGTAGAGAGAAAACCAGTGAAAAATGAAAAAGAGATTGTAAAAATATGTAAATATAAAAATTAAATGGTTACAAAATTTAAATTGTAAATTTTTACTCACACGAGATGAATACGACTGGATCCTATTTCTAACCATTTCAAATATATAAATCAATTCTTAGTAAAATTGGAGTGTGAAACTATTTCATTCTTGTTAAAATTATCTCTCCTTATTGTTGATTAGAAAAAAAAAAAATTGGGTATGATTTTTTAAATTAAAATTTTGAAAATGTAAGCATATCCACTCGTATAAGTCATTGGTGGTACTATTTTCCCCCTCTTTTTAAAAACTTGACAATTTCCATTTAAAGCGTGTCCTAAAATCTAGGATCAAACATTTTTTTAATTTCTTTTGTTTTATTTTTCACCTAGTCGATCCTACTTTTATTCATTCATTCATGTCTTTACTCTTGAGATTACACTTGTACTTTGATTTTCTTAAAAAAAAAAAAAAGAAAAAACACTTTTATTTCAATTTCAGTTTTTGGAGTCGGATTTTCGAGTTTTGAAAACGTTTTCTGTTGTTACCTAAAAATGGATGGCTTCCACGTAGGCAACGAACTTAATTTACGGGACGAGTCGGAGGTAGTGCGCTGCTTCAACGGTGTGCTACGTAGGTACCTGCACAAGAAAGGAAAAGAGCACCGGTGTGGTGCCGGCCTAACACCCTCCGATGCTAAAGTCAGAGCAAGCAGAGCTAGTGTGCCAGAGAGTAGTCGTAGAAATTAGTTACCTAATGAATGAATTTCTTCTCCTATTTATAGGAGGTTAGGTTGATGACATCATCGTGCCACGTGTCGCTTCGGGATTGGGCCATGTGTTGCTTCTCAATTACGTGTCGCTTTCGAGTCACGCCACGTGTCATTTTCTGATTGGACACTTGTAGTCGGTTTAGATATGTAGGTCTGTGTTGGAGACTGCGTAGCCAATTCTTTTCAGGTGCATGGACTTTATGCCTAGGTACCACGGTCAGACGAGGTGCTTTGGACCAGGTGCTTCGGACCAGGTGCTTTACACCAGGTGCTTCGGACCAGGTGCTTCGGACCAGGTGCTTTACACCAGGTGTTCGGAACAGGTGCTTCGGACCAGGTGTTTTACACCAAGTGCTTTGGACCAGGTGCTTCGGACCAGGTGCTTTGCACCAGGTGCTTCGGACCAGGTGCTTTGGACCAACTTTGTCAAGTTGTAAAATTCCACGTATAATCCAATTTCACCCCACAACAGAGGCCCCCTACTCCCGAGTTGAGTTGAGATCCGAGTTCAATGCTGCTTGGGAGTAATCTTTCAAAGTGGAATTTTTCCTTGGTGATATTTCTGAAAATATCATAAGCGTTGAACTTTGTAGCTTGAATTTTCTACCATTGCCATCGTCAAAATTTTGAGAGTTTGTAGCTTGAATTTTCTCCCTTGGTAACTTGAAATTTTTCCATTAAAAATTTGAGAAAATGCTAAGTGTTGGAGCTTGGTAGGTTGATTTTTCTGTCCTTGGTCGTTTTGGAGTTGAGTTGTATGTCCAAATTGTCACGCTTAATCATCACATATTTCGCCCCCTTTGATTTTAAGAGTAAAAATTCTCTTGAAATCAAAAATATTAAAATTTTCTATCTTTTATTGAATGAAGGATTACAAAATTTGAAAAAGAATTGAATTGATAAAGATTGTAGAGAGGAAAATATTTGATAGAGAAGAGGGAATGAAAGGAAAAAATAAAGAATGAAGAAATTTTAATTTTTTTTTTTTTTTTTTTTTCACAAGGCTTCGTCGATCGACGCTACTGCTTTTTATAAAAAATTTCACTCTGCGTCGACACACTGACTTTATAATTAATTAATTTTTTTTTTTAACTTGACTTACCATGGTCAAAACGACGACTACGGGCGGGGTAGTGGTCAGGTTTTAACCCGGGCCCTACTTCATCTTTTTTTTTTTTTTTGACCTTGAGGGTCTTTACCATGGTCAAATCGACCATGGTGGGGTCGTGGGTCAGGTTTTGACCCGCGCCCCTACTTTTATTTATTTATTTATTTATTTTATTTTATTTTTTTATTCTTTTTTTCTTCTTCTTCCTCCCTTCTCTTTCTCCCCTTTTTTTTTTTTTTAAAAACTCAACTTCGTTTCTAAGAGTTAATTTCTCGTTGAGTCTTGATATGGTTTGATTTTTCTTTAAATTTTCTAAGTGTTGCTTTGTAGGTGTAGTAGCCTTACACCCTTAGTAAACTTAGAATTTTCCTTAATTCCTCTACGAGCCTTGTACTCCTTAGTAGACTTAGAATTATTTTGTCGTTTTAAATTCTTCTATCAGGTGCGGCTCGTGGTAGCCCTGCACTCCCTAGTAGACTTAGAATTTTTTTATTTAGCTCTTGGCAGACTTAGAACTTTTTAGTCGTTTTAAATTCTTCTACCAGATGCGGCTCGTGCGAGCCCTGCACTTCCTGGTAGATTTAGAATTTTTTTATTTAGCTCTTCCACCGTGGCAGACTTAGAACTTTTTGCTCTTCCACCTTGATGGACTCAGAACATTTTATTTAGCTCTTCCACCGTAGCGGACTTAGAACTTTTTAGTCGTTTTATATTCTTCTACCAGGTGCGACTCGTGCGAGCCCTGCACTACCTGGTAGATTTAGAATTTTTTTATTTAGCTCTTCCACCGTGGCGGACTTAGAACTTTTTAGTCGTTTTAAATTCTTCTACCAGGTGCGGCTCGTGCGAGCCCTGCACTTCCTGGTAGATTTAGAATTTTTTTTTTATTTAGCTCTTCCACCGTGGCGGACTTAGAACTTTTTGCTCTTCCACCTTGATGGACTCAGAACATTTTATTTAGCTCTTTCACCGTGGCGGACTTAGAACTTTTGCTCTTCCACCTTGATGGACTCAGAACATTTTTATTTTGTTCTTCCACCTTGGTGAACTTAGAACATTTCTTTTTGTTCTTCCACCGTGGCGGACTTAGAACTTTTTGCTCTTCCACCTTGATGGACTCAGAACATTTTATTTAGCTCTTCCACCGTGGCGGACTTAGAACTTTTTGCTCTTCCACCTTGATGAACTCAGAACATTTTTATTTTGTTCTTCCACCTTGGTAATCGCATAGTTGGCCCCCACTCGAGTAGAGTTTTATGTCTTGAAGTCTAGCTCGAGTTTAATTTTTCTCGAATGATCTAACTCTCATGAATGCAATAAGTAGAAAAAATATAATTTTATTCATTTCATTTTCGAACTCTTACAATAAAAGACTTTATTGGAAATGAAAATTGCAATAAATTAAATTGTTGAAATAAAATCTATGTTGCTTGACATCTTCATAGGTATTGTAGAGTCTTTTAGATGAGGCCAATACCTCAGTGACCCAGCATGGTCCTTTTGAAAGCTTGGACTCCTTTTCAATAGTCGGGCCCCCGAATATGGTTCCTACTTCTCCAATTGAAAAATTTGATCATCACAGTCCTGATCTTCCCCATCTCTTTTACATCTTACAAATTCTTTCAAGTACCCTTTTTGAATTAGGGTTTCAATTTCTTCCTTGAGATCGAAGCAATCAGAGGTGGTATGCCCGTGGTCTTTATGGAAGAGGCAATACTTGTTTTTGTTCCTCTTATTTGACGCTGCCATCATCCTAGCGGGCCACCTCACTATGTTTTTGTCTTGGATCTCCATGAGTAGTTGTTCAATTGGGACCGTGGTGGGAGTGTATTTTTTAAATTTACTAGGAGGAAGACTCTGTTTATCAAGTTGGTCTCCCGACCTTTTCCTTTTTTCGTCATCATGACGTTCAGTACTCCGGGAAAGGTCTTCTGTTCTGTCTCTTTTTTTGTGCTCTGATTGTTTGCTAATACCTCCCTCATCCGGAGCTTTTCTTGCACTAAGTAATTCTCCAGCACTCATGTACTTTTGAGCCCTAGCAAGAAGCTCGGTGTACGTAGCTGGTGTCTTTTTACCAAGTGACCATAAGAATTTTTCATCTTTTAAGCCGGCCATCATAGCAGTTAGAGCTATGTCATCACTGTAACCTTGCACCTTCAATGCCTCACTGTTAAATCTTACTACGTAGTCTCGGAGGCTCTCCTCTGACTTCTGACGTACAGTCAAAAGGTGCGTGGCCGGTTTCTTATGATCTCTTCCACCAAGGAACTGAGTTACAAAAGATCGAGTGAGGTCTTTAAATGAAGAGATAGACCTCGGCTTGAGCTGTCTGTACCAACCGCGAGCAGGGCCTCCTAATGTAAGGGGGAATGCCCTACACTTGATAGCATCTCGGACTCCCTGGAGCTCCATCCAGGTCCGAAACGTATCGACATGCTCGATTGGATCCTTTGAACCATCATACGTGGTCATAGTTGACATTTTAAACTTGGTTGGAAGCTCCACCTCCATTATGTCATCACTGAATGGAGGCTCAGTTTGCTCGAGTAGATCTTCTAGTGCAAGAGGAGTCTTTCCTCTATATTCTTTCTTCATATGACCAAGTTGATCTTGGAGTTTTTTCAATTCCAGGTGCCCAAGGTCAGGCACTTTCGCATGATAGACTTCACTACATCTGAATGTTCCTTTCTCTTTTGATTGAGAACTTCTCTGAGGTCGGATCTTCGTTTCTGACTAGGTTGCTTGTTGCGATAAGAGTTATAAGAGGAGGAGGAATTGTCCTGGATATTTAGATTTGACTTCCTCTTTGAACCACCTTTCTCATGATTTAGCGATTCTCCTATGCGTTCTATAGGTTCTTTATCTTTCTTGGATTGGACTTCTTGATTGTCAGTAGGGGATTGATGGTCAGTTCTCTGTGTAAGGATTTCGAGTACTTTAGCAAGATCTCGATTCACACCTCGGACTTGTTCTTCTAGAGCATCAACCCTTCCATCAGGCATTGACATAACTCTTTCCACTTCTTGATTTTCATCAACTTGTTGTAGCTCCCTAGTGCTACGAGTTTGATTTTTCGTATTACGAGGGTTACGGTTTTCACCGTCTTCAGTAACATCACCGTGTTGCTGACCTCTACGACCCATCCTTGATGGTAGAGCACTTAGTTATATACTCTCCCCACAGACGGCGCCAAATGTTGTTACCTAAAAATGGATGGCTTCCACGTAGGCAACAAACTTAATTTACGGGACGAGTCGGAGGTAGTGCGCTGCTTCAACGGCGTGCTACGTAGGTACTTGCACAAGAAAGGAAAAGAGCACCGGTGTGGTGCCGGCCTAACACCTTCCGATGCTAAAGTCAGAGCAAGCAGAGCTAGTGTGCCAGAGAGTAGTCGTAGAAATTAGTTACCTAATGAATGAATTTCTTCTCCTATTTATAGAAGATTAGGTTGATGACATCATCGTGCCACGTGTCGCTTCGGGATTGGGCCATGTGTTGCTTCTCAATTACGTGTCGCTTTCGGGTCACGCCACGTGTCATTTTCTGATTGGACACTTGTAGTCGGTTTAGATATGTAGGTCTGTGTTGGAGACTGCGTAGCCAATTCTTTTCAGGTGCATGGACTTTATGCCTAGGTACCACGGTCAGACGAGGTGCTTTGGACCAGGTGCTTCGGACCAGGTGCTTTACACCAAGTGCTTCGGACCAGGTGCTTCGGACCAGGTGCTTTACACCAGGTGCTTCGGAACAGGTGCTTCTAACCAGGTGCTTTGGACCAGGTGCTTTGGACCAGGTGCTTTACACCAGGTGCTTCGGACCAGGTGCTTTGGACCAACTTTGTCAAGTTGTAAAATTCCACGTATAATCCAATTTCACCCCACAACATTTTCCATTGCCAATTTCTCAATATATTTTATGAAATTGTTTATTATTACAATTTATGGCCTATAATTATCTATTAGATATCACAAATTGATAATGGTGTAACATCTTAAAATATTTTAGGGAAATTTCAATTTATACCATGAATTTAATAAGATGTATCAATTTAAACCAACTAATAAAATCATTTCTAATAAAAAAAAGCACCGAAAAATGGAGGTAATATATACTAACAAAGTTCATAATCAACAACAAAAACATTTATTTATAAAATCAAATGATCAAAACAAAGTTCATAACCAACCTCAAAACTAACCATTAATCAGAGTTCAAAAATGAAAATCAATATTTTTTAAAATAAATAAATTGATTGAGTGAGGGGCATCAACGGTTCAGATCAGGTGGTAACCTGGAATCAATAGCTCGGGTTAGGTCGAATCAAATATTATGTAGATTTGTTTATTGATAGACATTCATTACAGTAGTTTCAATCATTCAATAAAAAAAAATGAGAATTGATATAAAACTAAGAATGTGGGGGAAAAAAGTAAGAAGAAAAGTTTAAGACTACTCATTTTTAAGGTTTAAAAATTTAGATAAAATATATTAAAAAAAATTGTTCAAATTATAAAAAAATATATAAATAAAATGAAAGTGAACAAGCTAACTAAAAAGGGTAAAAAAAAAAAAGGGGTATCAAAATTTTCTAATATTACATTATATATATGGAGCACAAACATATTAAGTTATGTTTAAATTGACCAAAAAGCTATCCATCGGAGTTTTTTATGATAAAAAAAAATATGATTTTATTTTTTGATATTATGGGGTTTCATCTTAAAATTAATTAGCAATGGGAGATGAAGTTCATGTATCTGATAAACATTATGATTTATTTTCATTTTTCCGATATGAGACTCTCAACATTATTCACTGATAACATCTCATTGTATAAACTTTAACCAATTTAAATATCCTAGAAATTAAATATGCCCACATCCATCCCTACCTTTGAAAGGAAAAAAGGAACTTTACTTGACCATTCATTTACTAATTTTAAAAGAGTTTTTAGATGCATAGATCACCTATTGATTACCAACTAACTAATCTTTATTTAATTAATCAATAATTAAATATGGTCAAAAGTATAGTTGAAAAGCCCAAACTCAAATTCAAATTCGAATTCAACTCTCTTTCATCGATAATGAAATGCGATACCCATTCACAGTGGTCCACACCACAATTTCTTTTAGCTTCATCCCCACACCCACCAAGAAGATACTGACAAAACACTTTCTAATTCTCATTTTTGTTTTCTGAATTCTCAACTATGTTTAACTTCTCGAAATTTTGAATTTTGAGCCTACTATTAAATACATTTTTTTTAATATTATATAAATTTAGGGAGGTGGGACTCGAACTTTCGATCTCAAGAGAATAAAGTGAATGTCTAATCATTTGATCTATGTTCATGTTGGCACTATTAAATACAGCTTAAAATTTTGTAATTTCACAAAAAAGCAACTTTAAATTATTTTTAATCTATAATATCTTTTTTTTTATTTTAATATTATATCGAATTAAGAGAGGGGCTTAAAGCTTCAACTTTATTCATTTTTAGATTACAAATCAAATCGACCCTTAATTGACTATAAACTTTGGATACAATAAATAAAGATATCAATTATAAAAGAAAGGGTTATAATGAAATGTAATTATGATAAAGCCACACCCAAAAAGTCCCACTTTTTTAAAATCTTTTTTTTTTTTAATAATGATGTGGTTTGTTTGATTTATAAAGCGCACTATTATAATTTAAAAATAGGTTAAAATATCCATATAATCTTTAAAATTAATTTAAAATCACATTTTTCTATCCGTTAGTTTTACTAAAATTGTGATACACATTCTATGTTTCAATTCTATTTTATTTAAATATTTTGAAATCCAGTAAAATTTTAAAACAAATTCTTCTAGGTTTTAATATTTTGTTATTATTTTATAAACATTTTCAAAAACTATATTTACAAAATTTAAAAAAACAACGTCAGTGAATAAGTTTTTTTAATAATAAAAAACACTGAACAAAATATCTTGAAACATATACTTAAAACTAAGATCCTTCATTTGTTTTGGAATTATTAGTTTGATTAGTGGTCTGGATATCACAATTATATATATATATATATAGTCTTTTAATAAAATATTGTTTCATTAAACTTGATCATTAAAAATTAGTAGATATCAATACTTTTAATTTATTAAAGAGGGCAGCCTAAGTGTAAGATTAAATGGGTTATCATTTTCTATGGATAAAGTTATTTTTAACAAATATTGTATATTGTTAATGAACAAAAACTCTTTATTTGTCTAATTCTCACAGGGTCGAAAGTTAAAACATCTATTTTTTATGTGATACCTATAAAAAAAAATATAGAAGAAGTGGTAAAAGTCTATACTCATAAAAATTTCATGTGAAGAAAAATAATATAAATTTGAAATCACGTGCATTACATGTAGTAATTATCTGGTAAGCATAAAAGGCAGACTAAAAATGTCTTTCGTTTTTAATGTATACATGATTTTAGTATTGAAAGATTATATGTTATTTGGGAAGATGAATTTATTATAACGCGTTCATAAATACGAGCTTCGAATTAATAGAACACCCTTAGGAAAAAAGCAATATGTGTGTGATAAATGTATGCCATGCCACCTAATAAACTACCTTAATCATATGAATGAGTCTTATTCTAAATGAAGAGATAATTTTTAATTCTCAGAGGTATTATTATGAAGTGTAAAGTATCATTTTAGTTCCTGAGTTTTGGAGATCGTATCTATTTGATCCCTGCGTTTTCAATTTGTGTCTAAGCGGTCCTTGAGTTTTGGATGTTATGTCTATTTGGTCCCTGCGTTTTCAATTTGTGTCTAAATGGTCTCTGAGTTTTGGATATTGTGTCTATTTGGTCCTTTGATTTTTAAGAACTATTAGAAATAAGTTTAACTGGTTCTTAATTTAACGTATTCGTTAACTTCTTATCAGATTATTGACTTAACGCTGACATAACATGTTTAATTAGTCAAAATACGAAGATAGAATTAAATCTTTAATAAATCTAGGCCTAAAATTTGACATAATTATTAATCTCATGTCAGTATTTTGATCAATTAAACATTTTACGTCACCATTAAGTTGATATTATGTTGTTGAGTTAACAAATTAAGGAAGAATTAAACTTATTTCTAATAATCCAGGGACGATTTAGACACAACGCGCGTGAAAACTTAGGGACCAAATAGACACAATATTCAAAACTCAGAGACCACTTAGATACAAATTGAAAACGTAGGAACCAAATAGACACGAGCTCTAAAACTCAGAGACCAAATGAGTACTTTACCCTATTATGAACGTCTTACATATTTATTATCAGTAACAAAAAAACAACGAGATTCACTATTTTACATAACTAATTGTTTTACGAATAAAATATTTAAATTTGTATTTAAGGTTTTCAGATAAAATTAAACAAAATAAATTTTATTTTATTCTGTTTAATATAATTAAATGGATGCATTTCAATACTTGAATTAGGATTAAAAAAAATAGGAATCGAGCGGAACTAATATATACTTCTTTTTTCTAGATATTATATTAAATTAGGGGAGGGAGATTCGAACCTACGACATCGAGTAAAAGGAGCAGATGTCTAACCAGTTGAACTATTCATGTTGGCATATACGATTTTGTTAAATGTATAATATTTTGTGATGCATCATAAAAAACATTGTGATGAAATTAACGTTGAAAAATGAGTTTTATGTGAGGTTTACCTTCTAAATAATTTGATCTAACTCACATATAGATGGACCCAAAATATTGTTGCATGTCGCAATTCCTATAATGGGACCAAACACAAAAATATAAATCATTATGGACTGACTCTAAATTAAAATAGACTTCGTAAATTCAAATTGTTCAACCGAAATTAATAAAACAATGCAATTCACTCTAATCAATTTATTTGAGCTCAAATCAATCTAAACAAATGGGGTATAACCGGATTTATTTTTTCCAACAAGGGCAAAAACTTTTTTTAATTAATAAGAAATTAATAACTAAATTGGGATTTTAGTATAGGGAAATTTACATGAATGTTATAATTGAGTGAAATATTTACAAAAATGTTAGAAAAAAAAAATATTTACAAAAATGTTATAATTTCAAAAGTCGAGTATATCAGTCAATAATTAATAGTATATCAGTGATATATAATAGTATATCAGTGATAGAATATTAATGATCGACTGATAAACTACCATTGATATACTAAAAGTTAACTGATATACTAATAATGATTGACTGATATACTCAGAATTTTTAAAATTCTAACATTTTTGTAAATATTCTTTTTTTCCTAACAAATTTGTAAATATTATAAAAATTTCTAACATATTTGAAAATGCCCCTTTAGTATATATAATAAAACTAAAATCGCCCTTTATCCCTTAAATTTTGGGAAATTTAATTGGGTAACGGGATTTTGTGCCATATTTGTAAATATAATATTTTTTTTAAAATATTTGTAGATATAGCAACTTAAAAAAAAACTCTCTAAATGTGAATAAAAAAAAGTGATTACATGTAAAAAAAAGTTAATTATTACATTGAATCAGTAAAATCGGTGATTACTTATGTGGTGAATCAATGATTACATGTGCGAAAATCAGTAAATACTTGCGTGAAATTAGTGACAATTTTATAATATTATATGCGTGAATTTAGGTTTTATGCTATATTTGCAAATAAGTTTTTGGGTTATTGTTTTTGTAAATACGTGCAAAAGCCCTTTAAATTTTAGAAGTAAAAAGAGGGAAATTTACATAGGTGTTAAAATTTGATTAGATATTTGTGTGTGTGTGTGTGTGTGTGTGTGTGTGTGTGTGTGTATATATATATATATATATATATATATATTTAAAGTATTTACACATATGATACTTTATCAAAAGATGATTTAATGAATCTTTTTAATTCCTAAACTATCTTCATCTTCCTTGCTCATTTATCATCATTTTCTTAAATTATATTTTCCTATTTCTCTCTCCAATTTACTAGCCACCTTCACCGCCATCTCCACCGTCGTTGCCATTGCTACAAATTATTCCAACAAAAATTAAACAAAACCCAAAAACATCACAATTTTTTTTTTTGCTATAACTTATTCCCAAACCGAGACCTGACAAAACCCGAAGTTTCCAACTTATAATATTTTACTATCCAACGAGGATTCAAAGTTTTCCTGCGAGACCTCAAACCCGACAATTTTTTTTGTTTTGGCAAGAACTTAACCAAACCAGAAAATCATCACAGAAAACATTAATTTTGGGCCCAAAAATCATTCACAAACTCATATTTGACGAAACTCAAAGCTTTCAGCTTGTTTCCCAAGTTATTCGACAAGAATTTAAATTTTCCGGCAACAGATCTCCCGACTTTATAAAGTAGTATATCAGTGATAATATATCATGGTAAATCAATAATTATCAATCATTGATTTATATCAATTATAGTATATCAGTGATATCAATTATAAATGGTATCATTGATATATACTTAAGATATATTATCATTGATATACTATATTTGTTAGGAATGGTGTACTAGAACTTGTAATTATTTAATAAAGATAATTTTATCTAGAATAAATTAAATAAATAAACATAAGTTCTTTATATTATCTAGATTGATTCAATTAATGATATTAGAAATATATGGAAATATATTAATATCAAACATTCAAATAATAAAACCTTAAGTTGCTCTTATGAAATCACGACTAAGTATATGAGTCATACGAGAGGATTAAAGTCGAGATGATTAACTTAAAAGTGTTTACAGTAAATGGATAACGTTTGAGAACCTTATCTTGGGTTACACTGTTGATAGCTTCGCATTTTGTTTATAGACGAATGATTTGATCCTGATCATTCATGTAGGTGATATGAAATGGAAGCATCATATGCAATGTTGATTGTATAAGATAGTTCAAATTTCTCATTAGTACCGTTTATGAGAAATGATCGAATATCAAACTAAGTTTATTAACCATGATAAATCTCAATCCTGAGTGAAATATGGACTCCTGTTTATGGAGTTATGTTCTTTGATTCACATGAATGAGAGCGATCTGATATGAACGCTCAATACACTCCTGTTTTGGGAACATAACTAAATAAGTAGCTGAGAACACATTTACACGAGATTGAATTCATAACTTTCCTATAAATTAACGGTATCAGTGAAATACCTAAACATTTTAGGACTTTAGGAAACTCCATTGATGTACTGATTCGAGACATGAACAAGTGGCGCCACGACTTCTACTGATCACAGAACTATATTATCTCTAGTTTGACTAAAGATAATGTTCATTAGAAAATCAACGAGAACACAAGGATAAAGCGGTAATTACAGGGGCAAAACGGAAAATTTAATCCATCTGTAATTATGAGGGTTCCACGTGTAGGATATATCACAGATATAAATAAAAGATAAACTAAATGGACATAACTCATCTATAGTGAGGGGAGTTCATTTATGAATATATAGTGGAATTATTCATAGTTAGATAATAAGTAATTAACTGATTATGAGTTAATCACTTAATTGACTAGTTATCAAGCCCATAATCTATAGGTCAATCGGTTCCCTATGCTAGCCCAAATATTGTAGTCGCAAAATCAAGTTGGAGAAATGAAAATTTTAAGTAAGTTGAATTACTTAAACAGGCAATATTAATTGTTTAAATATTGAGTATATTTAAACATTAATTAACACAAAACATTATTAATTGTTTAAATAATGAATTTATTTAAACAGGAAATTAATTATGAAATATTATTAATTATTTAAATATTGAGTATATTTAAATAGTAATTGATAATTATTAATTGTTAAATAATTGATTTTATTTGAACAAAAATTAATTAATTAATAATAAAAAAATATTATTTGATAATATTTTGTCGGAAGAAAATATTAATATTATTAATTATTTAATAAAATATTTTATTTAAATGGTAATTAATAAATAAATCAATTAAGTTGGACTTATTAATTTAAGAGAGTGTTTCTAGCCCAATTGGATTAATGAACCCAATTGAAATTGGCCCAAAATAATTAATTAAATAAATTTGATATATTAATTATTTATTATATATATAAATTCAGTGGTGACACATAATTTGTAGGAAAATAATTATTTGAATTATATCCTAAAATAATATATAGATTTATTTACCCAAAATAAATCAAATAAAAGAAAAGAAAATATCCTCTTTATTTATCTATGGTATTTTCGAAATACCAAGATAATGGAAAGAGAAATCTTTTTCTTTTTGTATTTATCTCTATGGAATATCTTAATGTGATTAGATTTTCCATTAGCCTATAAATAGGAGGCTTGGGTCATTCATAAATCACATAACTCAATTCGTAGAAATTGAAATTCTCTTTTCCTCTCCTCCCCTTTGCTTTGCCGATTTTCATCATAAAATTGGGAAGAAAAATATTTTTTCTTCTTCCTAATTTCTTCTAAAGTTTGATCCCACAATCGGATTTCGTTTGATCAATCGGGATATAGCGTAGAAGATCTGGTGTTGCTCAGGATTGATGTTGTAAAAAAACCTCTAATTGATTTTCCATTTATTACTCAATGAAGTAAAGGGTTTTTTTCCCCGAAAACAAGCATGAATCTACATGTTTTATCACAAATTGCATGATATTAATAGATCGTTAATTAGTTTACTAAATGAAATTCCACTAATTTAGTAAACCACTCCCTTCAATATTGATATGGTAAATTGGTGACTTACTGATTTACCTACATAAAATGCTGGTATTTGTGACATTTTCTTGTGAATAGTAGCCTAGATTCTAAGTTTTTAATGTTTTTATAAATACTAAGTTTACAAATTTATAAATATTAGAGCTCATTTTAATATACTAGTCCATTGATACGTGTAACGCACGTGAAATTTAATTGAGAATACTATTTTATAGGGTAAGATACACTTTTAATCCCTATTGATTGAGTTTGGTGTCTATTGGGTCCTTATAGTTTAAAAGTTACACTTTAACCCTTACTGTTTAGGAAATGCATCTTTTTGGTCCCTGAAATTAAATTACTTAAATAAATTGCTGATGTGGCAGTAGTGATGTGGTTTTTTAAATTGATGTGGCAATCTAGTATCTATTCATCTTTATTCCTCATATTTGGTGCGATCCTTTTCTCCCCTTCCTTCCTGGTTGTTTGCCATAGTTAATCGTTTTCCATTTCTCCTTCAATATTTCTCTTTCTCAAAGCATTAATGTAATGTCCCATTATTTTTCAGGTAGAATTTTGTTTTAAGTATTTAATTTCTAGAGTTAATTTATTTTAATTAGTTAACTTAGAATTTAGATACTATAGTCTTTTACTTGCTAGTTAATGTTATTCAAAAGTTATTTAGAAACTAGGTGCATTAAATATTATTAATAGGCTAACTAATAATATTTAAACACATTTTTATCTTAGTTTAAGTGTGGTTGGATAATTTTGTTGAGGAAGCTTAAATTGACTTGTATGAGGTTCATTTTAAAGGAAAATGGAAAGATTAGCGGTCTTTTTGCAAGGAAATTCTTCTTCACCTAACCATTAGGGACGCGATTGTATATCAAAGCTAAGTTCACTAGTAAGATCTAAGGCTATCTAAGTCAAGGACTTGCTCTATTATTATTGGACCACTTTATTACTTGTGTAGTTTTGATTGATGGATCCAAGCAAGAAAGGTTGCAAATACCGCAGTTCATTTTGATTTGTTGTTTGAAGTTGCCTCGACAGTGAGGTGACATGTTTGTTTAAAGACATAAAGAAAAGATAATCAAAAGAAGAAAAGTTAACTCTAGTTTCCTTATTTTTCTTTCCAAATAAAGATTGACGTGTTACAAACTTTCTTAACTTTTAACATTCTTTCTCACTTAGCTAGTGTAGCTAATGGTGTTTACACCAAAAACATTTTAGATATTGGCAGGGGGATTGGTCCTTGAGGATTATCTGCGTGGCGAGTCGATGGGTTTATTACGACATATTTTGTTTAGGATGTTTAGTTTTCTTTTGAACTATTCAAGGTTTTGATGGGTGTTTTTATTAACTAGATGAATTCCAGAATTTGTTTGAAATGAATTTAAAGAATGAACTATTTCACTACAAAAAAAAAAGTCAATTTGCGACCAGACATTTGCGACCAAAAGGTCGTTTTTACTGTATAATGCGACCAAAAAAGCGACCAAGATGGTGGTGGCAAAAAAGCTGGTCGTTCTGGAATTTTGTGCGACTGGATAGTCACAAAAATACGATCAAGAAAGTTTGGTCACAAAAAAGTCAACATTTTAAAAAAACGACCAGATGGTCGCTTAAAAAAGTGACCATCTGGTCGTAATTTAAGTTGAAGACAAGTGACCGGTTGGTCACATGAAACAACTTAGCTTTGATATACAATCGCCGCCTAGTTTTGGTACACAACCGTCGCCTCACTTATATCAAGGACCATAATTACTGTAATCGTAGCGACAAGAAAGGTGTACAAACCCTATATTTCCAATCACATGCATATCTCAATTCATTCTTGGCAACACATGTCGGTTTCCTCTTTCAATTTACCATTACTTTAACAATTCACATCTCAAGTTCAAAACATTAATAATCAAACAAGATCATACAAATCAATCAAACACCCTAATATACTTAATAATGACTCAACGAAGAGAAAATAATCGTAATCATATGGGGCACGATAACCCTTAGTTTTTGAAACGAAATGCAATCAAAACCATGAAATGCTCTTCCCAGCATGGAAGTACAACCTAACTAAAATGAGTTTTTTATGGAATTTCAAATATGTAATCACATAAATAGAAAAAAAAATACAATTTCACAAATATCAAGAACTTAAATAAATTAGCCAATTAAAAATTGGGCCATTTCAATCCCTCTTTCCATTTACCGCTCTTACTCACCTTCTCAATTAACGTCAAAACCACCAACGGTCCCAAAGTCAAGTGCAAATCCGAATTACCTATTCAAACACCACCTAAAACAATTCAATTCAAAACACATTTAAAACTCAAACTAACATCTAAAAAGTTTAATTAACAAAAGTTTTGACCCAACACGACACATTCCCAGGCTCAAAAGTTAAAGGATGGTTTAGTGGAGAAATCAAATTATATGCCTCCAAATATATAAATATATATATAAATTCATAAATACACAAAGATATAAATATATATAAATATAATTATATATATTGAAAACATAACGGTGGCGTGGACGCCACTATTAAGCTTTTAAAGCTTATGCTTTGTAATATATATAAACATATTTTTTTTTATCAAAATTTTATTTATTAACTAAACTATGTACATTAAATAAGAAATAAAAATAAAGAATAAGGGTGAACAACAGCTGAAGCTCGACAGATCTAGGAGATGGGGATTTTCTTTTTGGAAACCAAATTTCAAGAAAACAATGGGAGGGAGTTTCTTGGAGGATTAAAAAAAATGGTGACAAGCTCATACAAAACCAATCTTGCAAATGAACATGGTTTGGTTTAGATACTCAAGATAACAAAGCTTAGGGAAAGAAAAGATGTCATTTAATAGAGTTCTCAATACTTTGGAGCTTCAACAATGGTAGCTTGTTTTCCCTCTTCCTAGCACTCTTAGATCTAAGCCAAAACCACTAAAATGGACAGCCCACGAACAGAACTCGGTGAGAAAGGAAGGAGATGGTCGAAGTGAGAGGAGCCTCCAACCTCTTCAATGGTTGCCACGGTCGAAAAGAAGGAGGAAGAAAAGAGGTTGGGAGTTTGCTATTTCTTTCTTTGTTTTGCTCTTATATAATTGGTAAAAAAACAACATTAAACCATTTCTCCAACATCAAAGTGTTCAAGCTAGGAGAGAAAAACCATGGAGGTATTCCTCTGTTGCGGCGGGTGGTGGTGTGGAGAAAAAGGTTTTCCTTTTCTTTTCTTTTTTAAATCTTACCCATTGGTCTTTGGAAATTTGGGTAAAATGACCTCTAAAATCTATAATAAATGACTTTTGACCTCCATTCTCATATTAATCTTTTTTGCCCCTTTGATGATGTCACTTTGGTTTGAAATGTCCAAAATATCCTTCACCTCTCTTCTCCATTGAACCAAACATCTCTCCTCTCCATTGAAGCAAACTTCTCTCTTCTCTTCTCTCTTGTCTTCCTTCAAGCTCTCCATTGAATGTCTAAATGCATATTCGGATTAATCCATCAATCATTTAAACAAATAGTCGATAAAAAAAATCCATGGATTCTATTTTATGTCTTAGAAGGAAAGAAGAAGAAGACAACGACGACGACGACGACAACAACAACTGGAATCTATGAATTTCGAACTGGAATCCGCTCCAAAATTTTATACAATTTTTTTTTTGCCTTCTAAAAAAAAGAAAGAAAATAGAAGGAAAGTAAGAAAAAAAAATGCTATGATCTTCAAGTTTTTTTTTTCTTACTTTCTTTCTTTTTTTTAGAAGGCAAAAAAAAATAAACTGTATAAAATTCCGAAGCGGATTCTGGTCCGGAATTGGATTTCGAACCGAAATTCATAGATTTCATTTTTTTTTTTGGTTGTCTTCTTCTTTTCCTTCTAAGACATAAAATGGAATTCATGGATTTTTTTATCGACTATTTGTTTAAAATGATTGATGGATTACTCCGAATATGCATTTAGACATGCAATGAAGAGCTTTAAGGAAGAGAAGAGAGAATATAAGAGAAGAGAGAAGTTTGCTTCAATGGAGAGGAGAGATGTTTGGTTCTATGGAGAAGAGGGGTGAAGGATATTTTGGACATTCCAAACCAAAGTGACATCATTAAAGGGTCAAAAAAAGGTTAATATGAGAATGGAGGTCAAAAGTCATTTATTGTAGATTTTAGAGGTCATTTTACTCAAATTTCCTTGGTCTTTAACCCTAACAAGATGGATGAATAAGAGAGAATAATAATAATAATAATAAAAGGAGAGGTGGGCCCAGACCAATTGATTAATTAAATTCAAACTCTTCAAAATTAAACTAACTCTCTCCCATTAGTAATTTAAATGACAAGTTTGAATCACACTTCTATTTCTCCCAAATTTAATTTCTCTTTCAAGACCACCTCTTTATTTTAATCCCAACAATTATATCCAAATAATAATCCACTTAAAATAAAATAAATTCTCCATTCGAAATTGATATATATATATATATATATATATATATATATATATATATATATATATATATATATATATATATATATATATATATATATATATATATATATATATATATATATATATATATATATGTTTTTTTTTTAAACTCAAATTTACCTGGAAGTCTGGGTCGTTACATAAAACCTGGGAGCTGTAATGATTTCGAGATATTGAATTTGGTTATGGAAATTATGAACTTGGGAGACTTGACTACCTTTTCTTTAGGTATCATGTAACTTGGGAGTTGCTATGTTGTTCTGTTTTGAAGTATGATTGGGGTAGTCAAGAGCTTATATGTTCTTTGGACACAAATCCGGATTTAAAATTGGGACGTAAAGTTACTTTATCTTCTGTTTATCTTCAGTGAGTTTCTTCGCTCATGATACTACTTTTCAGGTACGTGGCCGCGGTCGGGCGTGGAGCTGGTGCGGCATGATCTCAGATTGATGATGATTTGATGAACTAGGGTCTTCTTTTGAGTCCATGGACTAAACTTGATGTTTATTTGTTATTTCGACTTTCCTGTTGAGCTCATGAGAACATCTTATTACTTGGATTTCTTTTACTTGGATTTATAAACTCTTTTGAATGACTATTTGAACTTACCTGAGAAAGGGGATGCTCATCCCAATTTTTAATATATTTATGGATTTTATCCCATCTTTGCAATGATGAAGGGTTAATTCTCATTGTTTTACCGGTTTTAATGATTTAATGTCTTCTGCTTGCGTTATTATTGTTTTATTTTCAAAATTAAAGAGTCAGGTATTTACAATCAACTTCGCCATAGTTGTTTAGTGAAAACAACAATTGAAAATTTTGGCATAAAATCCTAATGATTTGACAAGAACACTTAAACCGTGTTTCTAGGGCTAAAGATTAGTCTGGAAGAAGGAATTTAATTTCTTAAAAAAGATGACAATATCATCCTAAAACTATTCCCTATTTGGCTCTTTCACTTTGATTCTCTAGTGTCTTCCTTCAATTTCTCATCTGACATCTTTCTCATATCAAACCTCATTGAATAATTGACTATTCATTAAAATGTTTTACTAATTATTTAAAGAATGCCACTATCGGGCATGGCCACTAAAAAAATGTCCTTATCACAAATACGAAGAAAAGAGAGAACCGTTGTGGGTAATTATCACAAATACTAAGAAAGGGGGGAATCTATAGGATTTTTGGCCATTGATTTTCTTGTTACATCGGACAAAACATCTTATTTAAGAATTTCTTTATTTGGGAAGCTGACAATGGTTCACGATCTAAACTTTTGATGACTCGAGGAATCTCTTGTGTTTTTAACGTATGCCATGCTAATTCCTTCCTAATCACCCTCTTTGGTTACGTTTCTTTATTTTTTTTTGAATTATGAACTTAATTAAGTCACTATTGACACATCAACAATTTAATTAAGTCATTTCATGGTAGGGACCAGAAAGATGCATTTCCTAAACAGTAAGAGTTTTTTTTCCCAAAACATAAATTTTATAAACATCAAAACGAAATACAATAAGAGTTGAAGGTTCTCTTAATAAGGAAATAAGCAACAACATTAAACTCTCTTCTAATAAAAGAAAAAACAACAACATCAAAATAAACAACTAAAATGTTTAAAGTCCTCTAAAATGTAAGTGAAATCAGAAGGAAGGACAGTAGGCAACGCCATTGATGATATCAGCAACTGTTTTTGCATCTGAATGTAACTTCACCTTCTTGAAACCATGATCAAAAGCATGTTTAAGAACAGTTAACATGTATTTTCCTTCGACGTGAATAATATTTAAATTACAAAAACTTAATAGACACCAAACTCAAATCATAAGGACTAAAAGTATATTTTATTTATTTTTATATTATGAAATGTAAATTTAAAATAATTTTAAAAGATAGAGATAAAAATGAAAGTGAAAAATTCTCCACCTTAACATATAAATGCCCAAAAAGGAATTCAAAAGGTTCAAGTCTTCAATTCGTCCTCTTTAGGTGGATTTGATTAGCAGCCAAGGAATTAGGAATAGTAGGTAAAAAAAAAAAAAAAAAATTACTTCGGGGACTCTTTGACCTAATTTTATAAATAATACCAAACTCTGAGGTGTCAATTAAAGATTAGCTATCACATTTCACACATGAATAATCTATATGGTCTAGTGCTCTTATAATTAAACCATTATTTCAAAAAAATTCATAATAAAATATGAGATCAGTTAATATGTAAAAATTAAATATGAGATCTACTCAAATTCAAAATACAGCAGGGATGGAAGGAGAGAGCTTTTGAAAGTTTTATATGGTTTTGTATCATTTTTATTTATTTTTTAAAAATAAAATTATAAATTAGAGAGGAGTCTCGACCTATAAATCAAAAAGAGACCATTCACGTCTAACCATTTAAATTATGTTGAGGTTGATGGATTTCTATAATGTAGTACATTACTTTCCTCAAAACTCATAGATGAATGCAGTGTATATTTTTCAAATTTCTTTCATATATCATTATGAATTTGATGTTGAACACAATTTTTTTTAATTAAAAAAAGTTGGTTTATTTTAATAAGTTGATTACTATAGTTTTAAAATAGTTTTGTTTTATAATTTTAATAATTAAGTTAGTTAACTTTCTTGTTTTATTCCATAAGGAGTTAACTTTCTTGTTTTATTCCATAGGGGGGCGTTTATTTGCGGGTTTGCATGGGAACGAGATGCTCAAGGACGAAATCAATGTGTTTGGTTTTAGATAGGGATGAGAATAATAAAATTATATTATAAAATAAAATTTTCATCTCACTCATCTCTTCTCTTCCTCTCTCTCTCATCATTTACATGAAGTTGATGCTCCATGCATCTTAGGGATGGAAATGGGGCGGGGCAGGGTCGGGGATGAACTTCCCATCCCCTAAACCCGCGGGGATTTTTAATCCCCATACCCTAGCCTATCCCCTAATAAAAAAATCGGGGTCGGGTTCAGGGGATTCCCAGTCCGGGGATCGGGTTCCCCGCGGAGAAAATTCCTCGTTTTACATTTTAATTCTTATTTAAAAAGAAATATACATTTTTAAGTAAAAAAGAAAACATAATACTAAACATTTTATATTTTATTAGTTAATATAATCATATTTTACATATATTTTTCAATAAATAAAGATAAAAGTAAACAAAATACATAAGATATTCTTAAAAAATCGAGTTCGGGGTCGGGGGCGGGGGATGTATTCCCATACCCGTACCCTATAGCAAATCGGGGGGAAATTTCGCTCCCCAACCCTAACCCTATAAAACGGGGATTCCCCGCCCCTAAGGGTCGGGGCCCCACGGGGAATTTTGTCATCTCTACTCCATCTATTTTGAAGGGGCTTCAAACCCCATGGATAAGGGCTATTTGATCCCCATGGGGTTTGGATCTCATTCCCTTCATCTTTTATTTTTATAAAACAAACAAGGGGAAGGGCATGAGGATGAGATCACTATATGGAGTTTGGATCCCTATCTCCAATCACTACAAACAAACACCCCGAAAACAAACACCCCTAAGATTATAAAAGGCCAAAAGTATGGTAATGAGGTAACCTTTTGAGTCTGGATTGATGAATTTTTTATAATTGCCTCTAATTTGAATAGGATTCCAAAAAATTCTGTAGTTTATAGTTCAAATTTATTTGTCCACCTACCTATGATATTATCTTATGAGTTTTTCTGACACTAAATTTTATAGAGTCGTATGGTTGTGACACTGACAAAATTCAAAAAAGAAAGGTATTAAAAAAAGTGAACAGAACAAAATATACCGTTGCAAGATTAAGTAGACTATTACATTGATGATAATTAGAGGATCAGTACGTAATAGATATTTAAATTTGAAGGAATGCTAATGTTGTGCTTATTACAAACTGATAACTTGAAACCACTTTCTACAAATCAAAGCACAGCCCAGCAGCAAGAAACCACAAAGAATGCAATCTTCTCTGCTTGATCGTCAGACGCGTAGAGATTATCGTTTTTTTTTTTTTTTTGATGAAGTGTGGAAATATAACTCATAGAATGATAGTTAGGGACTAAAAGGTAACTAGCATAGTAATAGGTTTTTGAATTCTACCAGTCATGTTACAACTATTTCGCATCATAATATCGAACAGGCCTTTTGAGTCTTTCTCTTCTTCCGCTTCTTCTGCTTCGGAGGCTGCAAAACCACTTTGATGGCTGCATCAAAAACTGCTTTCACATTCTGCATTCAGACCAAAAGCAAAAGAAGACTTGTCAATGAGTGAAGGAACAAAGGAAGAACAGAAAGAAGAAAGTTGAATTTTTCTTCTTCATACTTGCTGTGTTTTCGAACTGCATTCGATGTATATCGGAGCACCAATGAGTTTTCTTAGTTCCTCCCCCTGCAAGTAGTTGCTAATATTAAGTGGGGACGAGAACAGAATGTGTAAACTAAGAACGATGGATGAACAAAAATATGAGACCAGAATAACATTGATCAAGGAACTTGTAAATAGTGTATGTTGCAGGATACCTGGGCCGTGGTAATAGGTACTACCCCGGGATGTTGAATGAGGTATTGCTTATCTTCCCGAAGGTCTACAGAAAGCAAATTGAAAAATCCAGATTGTTGATTATCCCACATGGAGAGCACACAATAACACAACACTTTTGCATGTACTAAAGAAATATTTCTCCAAAAGGGGAATTCAGAGAGATAGTGCTCGTCTGATTCAGTAGCAATTTTATAGTTATGCATCTTTTTATTAGATCGGCCACATCTACGTGTGAGAGAATTGGAGTTCTAAAGGACATCTTGAAACTGAAAAGTAAACTATAAGGATCATTTTGCAGGGGGTTCCAACTCATCCAGATCCAAATGCTGGACGGTGTTGTGATCACAACAAACTTATGCAAAGTATGTACTCTCTTATGGGACCAAACTAGTTCTCTTTGGTATCTAAGAAGCCAAATGCAAAATAATAATACCATTTTGTTACATTAGGTAAAGACAAGAAATAGAATCAACAAATATCAAATTTTAAAAATGCTAATGATAAGTGACAAAAGGATGAAATCTTTCAACTTTTGTCACTCTGAAAAATTAGAAATAATGGAGTGTATGTTTTGATCATGCCAAGTTACTTAAATCTAAAAGCAACAATAAGCAAACAAATAAGACAAAAGAAAGTTGTTTCAAATGCAACATTTAAAGGTGAAAAATGGAAAAGTATTAGAGAATATAACCAAGCTTAGTTCCGACAAGAATAATTGGTACACCGGGTGCATAATGCCTTAGTTCAGGAATCCACTGTCACGGAAAGGAAGAAAGTGAGGAGTATATTAGCCAGAAGAACAAGCAGATACGTTGAAACAAAGTAGTACCAAAGATAAGTTAAACATATAACAGATAAAGCAGAAGCTTACTTTTTTAGCAACATTTTCATAGCTAGCCCTGCTTATGAGAGAGAATGCTAACAGAAATACATCTGCTCCACGATAGCTCAAAGGTCTTAATCTATTGTAATCTTCCTGGCCTGGTTAATGATTTGGGCATCAGATTCTTAGCAAGAAAGCAAGTTAGGTTATGTTGAGTGAATGTCAAAAAGATTAAAATTGTCTAAACAAAGGAGGTCAGTTTAAATCTTCACATTGTTTTTTCGTCTCATTTATTAATACTTCGTGTGTTTGGATCTTGTGCTAATATCTGAGTCCACATACGAGGGGATTGTTACAAAGTAATTTTTAGCTTACCCGCAGTATCCCACAATCCTAGGTTGACTGTGCTGCCATCAACGACCACATTTGCACTGAAGTTGTCAAAGACAGTCGGCACGTAATCCTATTTTGAGTATTCATCAGTCATCCCAGCTGGCTAACATTTTTTTTTCTTTTTATAGAACAGATGTACAACAGTTTCTTAAACAATTTCAAACTTGCAAAGCCTTAAACATTGACCCAATAATTAATATAATATTAAATCATAATTAGAATCATCAACAAATCAACAATGAGGGATTACAAGGTACTGGGCGGAAATATAGTTTGATGGAGTATCCATTTATGATTAAAAATGCATAAGTATTTACCCAAAGAACATCAAATGCTTCGATTGCCTCGATCAGAAAATCGAAGAGTAACTTATAATTAGATAGAGCCAAGATTGTTTAAAATAGATAACAATTAAACAGAAACAAGAATTTTACGCACAGGTTAAAACTTGACCACACTTCAATCCAATTCTTCTAAATTTCGAAGTTAATCTTCTCATATGATAATCTTAATACAACAATCAGATGGACTGAAAAGAGGCTAAAATCATTAACAGAACCTGAAAATTCATTTTCTAACAAACCAACAAACACGTTGATGAAAACTTTCTTTCCTCAAATTGGTAATTAACTTGATCAAATAGAGACAAAAAAAAACTACAGATTTGTTGTTCAAATACAATTCACTTAAAAAAAACAGTATAAATCCAATCATAGCAGCAAAAACCAAAAGGGTCTTTCAGAAATGTAAATAAAACACCATACAGAGGAATTTGATGGGGTTATCTCAAACTTTAAGCAAAACACATAAAAACCCAGTTAAAAAAAAGCAAACTTTCATCAGCTAAAAAATTCATTTACCAATATTAATTAATCATCGAAACTAAACTAAACCCAGTTCGGAAAAACTCAAATTTTCTCAGGAACCAAACAAGAAAAAGAAGAAAGAAACAAAAAATTAAACCGTGGGAAAAGTGTTGCTGGTGTAGGAGATAAGCATGCAAGTTTTCCCGACAGCGCCATCACCAACAGTAACACACTTAATGAACCTTGAAACACTCATTTTGTTTGCTTTCCTTTCCTTCAAAGATCAAAACTTTCTTCCTGTTTTGATAGCAGAGCAGCACTTGGAGAAATAGAGTTGACCCACAAATCCAGGCACATTCACTCTCAAATTCAGAGACTCGAAAGGAAAATGAAACTATTGGAGAGAGAGAGAGAGAGAGAGAGAGAGAGAGAGACTAGAGACAGTGAAACGGCCTATAAAATAGGTGGCCAGCTCTTGCCAGCTATAATGGGCAAATCAGTGCGTACCATTAGGATATGGTATGGTATAGTATGGTGTTCGGTAAATTTACATTTAATTCAATGGGATTTTTTTTTTTCGTATTGCAGGTATTTCTATAAGTAGTTATGTGAGAATTTAATTTGGTAATATATTTTTAATTGGGTAATTTTTTTATTTTATATTTTTAGATATTACATCAAATAGGGATAGGGAGACTCAAACCTTCAATCTTATAGGAAAGGAGCAGATATTTAACCACTTCATATTGGTTTAATTGGAAAACTGGGATATGATTCAATTGATTAAGTATCAGAATTTTTTCAAAAGGTTTATAAAGAATAGTATTTTAAAAATTGATATTTTGAAAAATAACAGAAAATTTAGAAAATAACATTTCTTTGACTGGTTTATAAAATTTCAGATATCTTTATTTTTATTATTTTTAATATTGTTTTGGTAACTTTTTATTCATATCAAGTTTTAATCAAAAATTGATAATATTCAATGTTGATAGAGATTATCAATAATCTAGTCTTGAAAATCATAAGTCCATGAATGTTGATTTGGTTTAAAATAAATTAAAATAATAATAATTAAAATTTGATTTAAAATAAATTAATATAATAATAATTGAAATTTGAAATGAATTAGAGTGATTTAAGAAAATTAAATTTACTGACAAATTATGAAAGAAAAAAACATATCTCCATCATGTAAGGCCTAAATCAACCAAATCTATAATTAATAGGTATGTCTATATATATTAATGTAATTATCTACTTCGATATGGTTTATCATGTAAATAATCCTAAAATTTAATAAAAAAAATATGGTATTAAAGTGATTTTTTTAAAAAGAAAAAAAAGTATTGAATTGACATGAATGGTAAAGTAGATTGATCAATTATCTAATTTAAACTTTTACTTTTTCTTTTAATCGAATTCTTAATGTCATCTTTGACTTTTCAGAAAGGAAAAATACATTTTTTTGTAGAATTTTATTGAGATCACGGGTGCACAACACTACACAACGGTCGCCATAATCAAAATTGTATATACATGGAATAAATTCAAATGACACGTTAGTGATTTACTGGTGAATTATTGATTTTTTTTTATTTATTTTTTTTGGTGAATTGTTGATTTTTAATACTTTTATGGTTTTTTTTTTAAAGAAAAATTTTAAACCACCCTTTTTAATAGTTATTTTTTTAAAATAGTAAATAATTTTTAAATTTCTAAAAATGATATTTTTTTAAAGGTATGTGTGACTTGGGTTTCATAGTTATTTTTTTAATGAGAGGGGGGAAATGTTATTCTTCACAAATTTCAAATTTTCATAAAATGCTATTTTGAAAAACCCTTTTTAAAGAACAAATTGTACCCTTAAATCATATGGAAAAAAATTAGCATCTTTTAGTTCACTTAGGTTGTAAATTGTACCCTTCACGTTAGGGGTGAACAAATTCAAACCAATCCAAAAGTCCAAATTGAACTAAATCAAACTCGGTTTTTAAATCTTCATCTGTCCAAACCAATTAATAACGGTTGGGTGCGATTTTATATATTTTTGTAGCAATCCAAACCAAATTAATCTAATATATATCATATCATATTATATATAATATAACTAAATTGAATTTTTAAATATTAATTAAAACTTGTTAAAATTAAAAAAATAAGAAAATTATTCTACCTGTTTTTTTTATTTTTATATAATTATAGCAAGACTTTAAGAATGTTACTAATTCTATATCTGTAATTCATGTTTTACTCGTTATTTTGATTAATTAAAATTAATCCTAAGGTTTTTGGAAGTTAATTTGAGATTTTACTATGTAAATTAAGTATTTAAAAATAATAGAGAGAAAGAAAAATGTTCAAGATTCAAATCGAATCAAACTACTAAACTGTTTCAGTTTGGTTTTTTTTATGTTTGACGGTTTGGTTTGATTCATATAATATGAATAGAAAATGCAATCGGTTCTAAAATTTTAACAAAATTCAAACTAAACCAATCCATTGTTCACCCCTAGTTCACGTACTAATTTATTCAATAATTTCTGGATATGAAAAGAGTTATATTATTTGTTAGATAAAGAAAGATACGGAAAGCTTTAATGAGACTTTAAACTTTAAAGTAGAGAACAAGAAAGTGCATGCTAATCATATAAAGCTGATTTATTGCATGCTGAAATTAATATCCTCTTGATTCTTAATGTTTAAGCTTATTTAAGGAATAAAAGTAATCAATTAACAAAAGGGAAAAAGAAAGAGGATTGTGAATTAGGAGAGGTAGTTGAAGAGTAGGGACAAAATATAATTAAATTAGTGAGAGGGTGAGAAGGGTAGTTTGCAAGCTGTTGAGAAGTTTGGTTTAATATAAACCTGCCATTATCGATCTACTTAACAACAATTGAACTTTTTACATTAGAGTCGTTAAAATAGCTTACTCTTAACACCTAAACAAGAGCTTAGGTTTTGTTAACAAGGGTCCCTTTGCTTGATTCTATCTAATCCATCTCATTCAATGAGGGTGTTTTCAAACTACCAAATCCTTTGAGAAAATGGTGGTTTGTTGGGTAGAAATTTTTTAAAAAAAATGACAGATAAAATATATTTTTTGTCCAAATCATCGTTTATCATTAGCTAGAAGCATCCATGACTACTGCCAAGTTAAATTTTTCATTGAACCAACCCTACCATAGTGCCCAAATTTTTAAATTTTAAGAATAAGGGTGTCGACAGAGTGAGGCAAGATAAGAATGACTTCTCTTTCCCTTAAAATCTCTATTGAAGTTGAGAATTCAAAATCTATAAAAATGTTTTATTATATTAAAATTTAGTGTTATAAAAATTTTTTTTTTTTTTTTTGTCACAGCTTCAAATACTTTTAATATTAGAAACCATGAATGCATTCTCCATCCCATCTCACCCCGCTTGAAGCAGAGATTCCCCACGCCATTTAGAGTGGTGACATGGAAAATTTTGAGACAGCTTTTATGACATTCTAAAAATATACAAGGTAAAACACTGAAAAAAAGATGGATAGCACATCACCTACCCCATGGCACATGCATTTATAACAAATTTCCCTCTACATCCCACTGACCTTTTGGGTCAATTCACCAAAATCAATCATTCAATCTCAATGTACAATACTCTCAGATGTTCTATAAAACTACAAGCCTAAGTTGCTAACAAAAAAAATTATTAGAATGAACTTGAGCTGTAGAATTGGTGACATTCAATATAAACAGAACTTTTGTTCCTCTGGCAATCCAGGAATAAATACCACAAATAGCTATCAGTTGTTTGCCTGTCGAAACCATGATTATTCGAACTCTTCATTCTTTTATAACCTGATGTGGTAAGCAATTAACCAACTTCCATGGTATTCCAACGGAGTTGTGGTATAACATAAGCATCAATGGTGGATGGGATTTCTCTTTTGCAAAATCAAAGCTCCACGGTTTGCTTATCAGAGAAATAGAAGCCAGTTTCTTCATCAGAACTGACGTAATCTAACTCAATCATCTTCCCAATATTTCCCTCGACTTTGTCAGCCAGAGCATCATTAGTTTTCTTTCGTTTTGGATCTGATTGTTGGTTTTGTAAAACTTCTGAATCCAATTTCACATTGGATGTTTTCCTGAAAAATAACTTACAAATCTGTATGATGAGGAAAGACAACTTAAACGAGCGATGTACAGAAAACTATTGCTGGATAGAATCTTAAAAAATTTAACCTCTTCTCTGAGCCGATTCGCTGTTGATTTTGTGTAGCTGGCTCCTTGTTTACATCTTTATGACACGTTTTCCCTGCAATAGAAAAATGACTTAATGAGAAATTTTGTGAATCTTGTAAGCACTAGGAAAGAAAGATTAGGGCCTTGAACCTGTGATCTCAGCAAGGAACCTTTTCCCTTGTGAATGCACATTAGTGGTCACTTTATCTGCATTGCTGTTCACAATGACAGTAAATAAGCCCAAAGAAAATACACAATAAATTACCAATACTCCTTGAGCATAGATGAACAAGTCTTGAATTTATTTGAAAGTTCATATTTAAATGCAGTAAAAGCGGCTTGAGACTCAATACCAAGTAATTCCACAGGGACATAAAATAATCAGAAGATGACATTGACAATGTTCACAACCATTTCATTCTGCACTGATAACTTATCTTTCAAGTGTATCGAAAGAAAAACGAGTAAAATGCAGTACATAAGCACACACGGCTAGTAAGAGTAAAATTCTTTGCAAGTATCTGTCTACTATACTTGTGATTTCTGTTGACCATGTATTTTCAGACTGTTACTAGTCAAGTTCACGTCTTGAATGAAAATTCAAAGTTAGAGTTTGAGAGTAAATTTGAACTTGAAAATAATATTATAAGAAAATGCTTGAAACATAGAGATATTTGTAAGAGATAAAAAAGACTTGTGTCTAATAGCCATTTTCCATGATGCAAAACAATTTCAAAAAGTAAAAGACTAAACAACTCAAAAGAAAGGGTGTAAGATTTATCCTCACAAAACCAGGGGAAATATTGTAATTATTTTGCATTTACCAAAAGCAAAACCAAGTTGATGCTCAACTGAACAAATTATGGTTTAAATAACAAATTCATGAAGTCAAGGCAACATCACCCCACTTATTGAGAATCTTAAATGCTTTTGTGAATTGGTTTAGTTCAAATTAATTGTGAACTGATGTGCCTTTTACAAACCTCAATGCCTTCTTGAGGCCTTCCACAGACAAAAGTTTAACTGGCAGTGCTGACTTTTTAGAGTTGATTCTTTTAGCGAGAGGATCAACCAAATAAACTCCTTCTGGCTTGAGATGATCTCTGAATGCAGTCCTCAAATTCCTGCAAGAGGGAAAGGTTGATTATGAGAACTGAGAAGGGAACTAAAAGAAAATAAGGAACAGAATCTGACTATAAGAGTGTAATTTCAAAATTGAGTCATTGGTCACTTACCCTCCCTTGAGCTCAGTTCGCGTGGTTGTGGAATATTTTTCTGATGCCTTCTGTCATGCAACAGAAAGGGAGTAATACTTAGATGAGCTTTTGGGCAGCATTCACAACAAAATAGTAAACTAATCGCAACTATACTTACTGATTTATGATATTTACAGTATATGCCACGTCGCCTGTAATAATACAATAACTCATCATAATTGTTCCAAAATATGAATAACAAGAAGAAAGAAGGAAAAAAAAATCTAAAACTTCATTGAAAATTAACGTGTATAAAATCTGAGGAGAAATTGAGCCAACTAAACTTAATGACAACATGAGAGCTCTACCCCATACACTCCTGTCCTGACTGCTTATACAATCACACAAATGATGCTTCACTACACATGGGGGAAAAAACTCAAATTGTACTATACATATGATTTACTTTATAAAAAGATAACAGAACCCACAATATACATCTGCAATACGCACAATTATTGAAGTATACTAATTTTGCGAATGAAATTGTAAGCACTATCTACAAGTAATGAAACTGAAGACCTAAGGCGGTTCACAATCACTTAAGAAAGTTGGACCAGATATTTGCAAATAGCAATAAATTGATTGAGCTATTTATCCCACAAAGAGTAGTACATATATCAGTATCATGATACAAGGTTTAACAAATTCTGTCTTAGAAATAACCGTGGCATGTAAAAAATAAAAACCAGTTTCATTATGTCAACTAAAAGGTTGCTGTTATCATATCAATATCTTTTAAGAAAGCAATAATAAAAGGAGGAACTTTGCGGGAGTAGTTCCCTTAATTACAAGAACTGACTTATATTCCTTTCTAACAACATGCTTGGATGTTAGCAGCCAAAGGCTTCTTCCAATGGTTAACATGAGCTTGTTGCACATATACAGCTGTTGTCACCTTAGAGATAAGATATACAATTAATGGTGGGAAGAACCAGTCCAAGGAGATCATACAACTATTTTGCAGAACAACGTCCTTTGAATCTCATTCAATTATATTTACTTTTAAATGAATTCACAACCAATTATACCACTTCGCCGTAACAAGCAAAGTAATTGAGAGTTTCTCATGACAAACCTATTTACTATTACTGTACAAGTCATTCCATCTTTCTTCTGCCCCTTGCATACTCCATAGTCATCTGACGTACCCATCTTTAAAATATGGTTTGGTTGATACACGCTTAAAGAAAAACCCATACCCTGAAATAAGATTTGAGTATGCGTATGCAATTAGTAAACAAACATATATGCAAATCTACACAACACATCAAGTTTGTAGTTGCCTAGTCGGTACCACTGCATCCTTGCGTACAGTAGAATTGAAAAGTGCAAAGACAGTTCCTGCCGGCTCATTACAATTTCTTTTATAAGCATCACCAAATAAGAAAACAGAAACAGTCTTTTCATCCAAACAACCAATTTTCCATATGCAGTAAGTCTTCCCAGTAGAACTCGTCCTTGGAATCCCCTTCTCAGCCAACACTCCAACAGTTGCCCAACAGCCTGAAAGGGTGTCTCCAACCAACAGATTCCTAAATGATTGATGAACAATTGTTCTTTTAGGATAAATTTTATACAAACTCACACATAAATATGCACCTTCAACCATGGGCAAAGAATTTCTAGAAAATCTTATGCATATTTTGAAAGTTTTCATTTTATATTAATTACGTTTATGAAGTGTTTAATAAAAAGAAATGATAACTAGGCTTCAAACCAATACCAAAACAATACAATCTGATTATATTCAAAAAACAAATGAAGAACAAGTTTACAAATACTTCCATTCCTTCATTCATATTATTAATAAGCATCATTCCCTAAAAAAATCATCAACTAATTACCCCGAACAAAATCCCTGATAACCACCTCACTCCTATAACATTAGTACATCCATCTTATTTCCTCACCACTAATAAAGTAATGTACAGTCTAAATCTTTTCCAGCATGCAAAGAGAGCAATGAAGTGAAATTAATTACTTTATGGTCGACAAACGAGCAAATCGAATGTCCGAAAAACGATCACGAAGCTCAGCTGGTGTAACCAGTTGATTCCTGAAACAGCAAAGAAAAAGAGTTCAATAATAAGAAACACCAGAGAGTTTCTTAATGTAAATCTCCAAACTTCACCTAATTCGCAAACCGGAAAACTTCTCAATTGAAGCATTATCCGAAGACTTCGAACGGTTAATTTTCCCAGTGCTTTGAATTGATTTGTGATCATAATCAAGGCGGTCTTTAACAGCATTTCTGAAAACAGACATATCGACAGGACCTCTTTCCTTAGGAGATTCATCGTCGGATAGGAAATCTGCAAAATAAAGGATTTCGATTGTGGGTAATGAAATAGAAGGGTACCCAATTCAGATTAGGGAGAAAGAAATGAAATTTATGAATTGGAAAGATGAAATAATGATTAAATAGAGAGTAGTACCAGAAGTGTGAGGAGGAGTTCCAGGAGGGGTTTCGAAAACTTTGTCTTGGAGAGAAAGGAGGAGATCGAGATCGTCTTCTTCGTTGGCCATACTCGAACTGGAAATGGAGTCAGTGAAGAAGATTCGCGCGGAACTCGGATTCGTAATGGTGCGTTTGCGTTATTTCATTTTTTTTTTATCTTCTTCTTTTTCGTTTTTGGAATGGAGGGAAAATTATAGTTTTGCGAGGGAACTGGTGAAAATAGATCAAAAGGCCGTTTGGTTCGAGACAAAACTAGAAATTTAGGGAAAACTTTGTACAGACCAGACCACCTTAAACTATAGAAATTATAACACTTTGAAACTTTCGATTTGATCAATTAGTCACCTGACATTTATAGAGTGTTAAAAATGAACCTACCAAAAATTAATTTAATAATTACCTTATTAAATTTAAAATTAAGATAGTCAATAATCATCGTAAAGGCAGAATACATATATATTGTCAACAAGACGGAAAAAGGTAAGATCAGATAAAAACTCCTAATCACTATCTCGTGAGGGTTTTGAGGTCATGGTTAAAGATGAGGTTGAGATAGGACAGGATATAACCTAGGGGTAAAAATAAAAATTGAAAAACTGTGTCGAACCTAACCGTTTCAGTTTTCTCCTATAAGAAACTAAAATCTGAACCAAAACGGTTCCAATAGTACCGGTTCGGTTTAAAACCAAAAATTGGTAAAAACGTATATTTATTTATTAATATGAAGGTTGTTATAGGATGTTTGCATGGATGAATTGGTCAATGCACTGATAGTCTAGGGGTGAACAAATCCAAACCAAACCAATTGTCCAAATTAAATCAAACCAAACCAAATCGGTTTGGTTCAATTTTTAAACCTTCATTTACCTAAACTAATCCAAACCAATTAATAATGGTTTGGTTCGGTTTGATAGATTTCTGCAGTGAACCAAACCACACCAAACCAATACATAATATAAGATATATATGATATATTTGAATTTTTAAATATCAATAAAACTTAATAAAATGAAAAAAAATAGGAAGAATCTTTAATATCATACGTGTTATGGTTGTATAATTATAACAAGATTTTATAAATTTGTTATGTTTGTATTTGTAACTGGTCTTTTATTGAACTTTTAGATGAATTGAAATTAGTCCTATAACTTTTAGAAGTTATTTTTTGATATTTTTTTTACACTTATCATGCTGCAAATTAAGAATTTATGAATAATTCAGAAAAAAAAAACAAAAAATGTAAGAACCAAACTGATCCAAACCAAACTATTTTAGTTTGATTTGGTTTGGTTTCTTCATGTTGAACGGTTTGGTTCAATTCATATAATCTAAAATGAAAATCCAATCGGATCCGAAATTTTAGCAATATCCAAACCAAACAAATCCAATGTTCAACCCTAATTGATACTTCATATTAAAGACTCAGGTTCAAATTGGCGTTCTTTTTAATTATTTCAGTTTAAATAGAAAATGGGCTCAGCCTAGCCCAACAACCTCTCTCACCAGTTCCTATTAAAAATGTCTAGGCCATACACTAAGTTTTTTTAGCCCTATTCATTTTTTAAGACTTTATGGCCCTTTCAGGATATGATTTTTTTTATATACCTGATTTGCCCCTTATTTATTTATGTTTTTTTTTCCTTTTTATATCCCATGTTCTCAGGAAAATTTCATGTGCACCGGGAGTACCAACACAATAGGTACCTCCTCCATTTACTGGCTGCCATTTGGATCAAGTGGGCTACAAAAAAATTCATTTAAAATTCATATTTCAAACAATTTTCTACACAATCCTCTGTCTTCAATTAAGAAAAATAATTCTTTTTTTTTAAGATTTGTTTTCTCTTTCATTCCCATCATTTATTCACTCCATATTTTTAGGCATTTCTTTTTCTCACTCCCCCTCCCCATTCGTTCCAACTTCTATACCTTTCTTTTTTTTTTCTTTTCTTTTTTAATCAAGTTTATTCAATAATCAGGAAGTAGTAAAAAAGTTATAGTACCATTATTTTTCTTAAGTAATAGTTGGATTTTATCCTTTTCTATTACAATTTTTTTATGAAAAAAACATTTTATTCTCTTTAATTTTTCAATATGAAAGTTTTAGAAAATGAATCTGATTTGTTTGACTTTTCTATGTTGCAAATCCAAAAACTCTATAATAATTCTTCCCTTCAAATGAATTTCTCCATTATTTACCTAAACATCGATACTTGATTGAAGTTCTTGATTTGATATTTAATAATATAAATTCTTGGTATGTAAAAGAAATTTGAATGAAAAGCTTCAAAAAAAATATTGTCTACATCCCCATATGATAAAAAAGAAGGTGCAAAAAAATTTGAGACAACTAACAAAATTACCATAATTCTAAATTTCTCAATACATGGATGAAAACAAAAGATATGTAGCAGGATATAGTCCTCCCTATTAATGAAATTCATACCATAACTTAACAAAGAAAATAACTTTAACGTGTCAAATGAATACTAGAACAAAACATAGAGAAAAAAAATAAACAACATTGACATCATGATAATTTTGAGCTCGTATTTTCTTGAGTAGATTGGATGTCATTGTAATCCGGAGGATGTTGGTTAAGAAACGACCAATTGGGATAAAATACCTATAATATCCAAATAATAATTAAATATTAATCGTCAAATTTTAGCAATTTAAAATATAATGTAACAAATACATTTGAAAGATATTAAAAAAGTAAATTTAATAAAGCGTATCTGATTCATTGGAAGCATTGGCAAACAATTATTATAAAATGAGATGTTTGGAGAGATTAGTTGGATAGGAAGAATATGAGCATCCAAGTGCAAATTTTGAATTTGATGACACATTTGTTATTCTTGACATTTCATCTATAAAAATAAACACACCATAACACTCAATTTAGAAATTTATGACATTTTATAAGAAACTGAGATGAAGAATACAAGTAATTAAAAAATAAATAAACTAACCGCCATGCACCATCTTTTTTGTAGGTTGATCTTCAACGTTCACAACCTTTTTCTTGTGTTTCTTCTCAAGTTGGCTTTTCATTCTAACATTTCTTACTCCTTTCATTCTTTGACGTGGAGGATCCAACACCCGAAATGATTGGGATTCATAACTATGATCAATATCTCTCCCTTTGTCGGTATTTGTATTGACTTCAACCTTTCTAGTAGCTTGAGGGTCTACTATTTTTTTCACCTTTAATAAATTTTTAATGTTTTTCAAACCTTTCTCTAGTATATCTTCTGCCATTTTAGTTGTCTCATCCGTCAAGGCACTTTTATAAGCAAAATGAATAGCTTTTTGCATAATTTGACTAATTCGAAAGCTTGTCCCTTTGGTTTGTTTATCGAATAGTGCTTCATCACTATTGCTTCTTCCTAATCCACCTTTTGCATTTTTTGTCCATCTCCTTAGGATGTATTTAGGGGGAATTGTAAAAATATTATGAAAATTTAGAACTTTAAGAGTGTGTAAACACAAAATACCCACAGATTCAAATTTTCTACATGTACAATCAACTGTGTGATCAGAAGCTCTGAAGTTCACCAAGTATTCTTTATCATCTCCGTCTTTCACAAGCTTATAACTAAGCCTCATCAATGGGCCGGGCCGGGCCTGGCAGGCCTGCTCTATAAATGGGCCGGGCCTGACTTAAAAGGGTAAGCTCAAGCCCAGCCCACGGGCTTGGACCCATGAGATAAAATACGGGCCGGGCCAGTTTTTGCGGGCTTGGCCCAGCCCGTTCAAATTTTTATGCATTTAATTAAATTTCCATTAAATTATTAGTTGTATTTTTAAAAAAATATTTTTAACTTTTTAAACTTAAAAACTTAACTCTAAAATGATTAAAAAAAGTTAATTTAAATTTTTACTATTAAATTATTTATTTATATTTGTTCCTATATGTTAATTAAACTTAAATTTAACTATAAAGTGATGAAGTTAATTTATTATTTTGTTATTATATATTTTTTTTATTTATACTTTATTTTATATGGAATTAAATGTTTTAAATTAAATTTATTTATCATTCTTTTAACTTAATTTGACTATATTTTTTTTTTTAAATTGTTAAAAAAGAGACAAACAATGGATAAAATAATAATAATGAAGTATATAATGATTTCACCAAGAAATAATATTTACATAATTGTTTTTTCGAGAAATAATTTGCATCATTGCAATGTAAATACATCCCAACTAGGTTGGCACCTACCTACTTATATGCAATCATGTGCATTTTTCTCAAATATAAAAAATTGACAAGAAATAAAATTACATGAAATAATAAATAAAACAACTATTCTTCAGAAGAGCTAATCCCAAAATTTTTCGATGAATAAATTTTTTTAAACTCTTCATTCATTAATCCGATCCTTTCTTCTTCATGCAACCTTTTGCTTGTTAGATCCCAATCTTTTAGACATATTAGAGCTTCAATTGTTCGAGGTGATAAACTACTCCTTGAGTCTGATATAACTCGACCACCTGCACTAAAAGCCGATTCTGACGCTACTGTCGAAACCGGAATTGTTAGTATATCTCGGGCCATAAGAGAAAGCACCGGATATGTGTCTTCATATAATTTCCACCATTGTAAAGCATCAAAATTTTTGTTGTTAGGAAATCTTGGTAACTCTTTATAAGTTTTTAAATCAAAAGCTTCAAAACTTTGTGAAGAATCACATTTTTGCTTTTTAGAAAGCATATTGAAAATATCATCATCCGGTGTCGTATTTTCAAGAATATCTAAAGTTTGCTTAGCGGAAGAAGAAGCAAATTCGGGAGATTGAGAAATAATTTTATAATTGTTATATATTTCTTGTAATTTGCACTCAAAATTAAACATGCATTGCGTGATTTTTTCCGCATCGCCATCCAATAACAATTCAAAATAAGTTTCAAAAGAATGATGCTTATATCTAGGATCAAAAAATACTCCTAATAAAAAAGTAATATGTAAATCATCAAAATACTTTTTGAATTTTAATTTCATTTTCTCAATCACATGTTTAAATACCTCTAGTTTAGAATTTTTATTAAACATGTAATGAATTTTACATAAATATGGTATAACATGACAAATGCTAGGTGTATATGTTGAACAAAATGCTTTTGTAGAATCATCAAAAACTTTAAAAAAATCTTTAACAACTGATGCATAGCTCCAATCTAGTTCATTGGGTTGTTCAATACTACCACGAGAATTATTATGCAATTCAATACAATATAAATTTAAAACATCTTTATATTCAGTTGCAACATTTAACATTTCATAAGTAGAATTCCATCTATGAGGTAAATCAAGTCTAATGTTTTTTTCTTTTTTATGTAATTGTTTACAACATTTAAAATATAATTCATGTCTATATTGTGAAGCATTTATACTTTTGACAAGACTTCTAACTTTTTCAATAGAATCAAAAAGAAGTGACAAACCATCTTGAACAATTAAATTTAAAATGTGAGCACAACATCGTATACGAAAATTAGTACCTAATGGTAAGTGAAAATAATGGCCTAAAAATGAAGTTGCTATATCATTATTACTAGCATTATCTAATGATAAGGATAAAACTTTATCTACAATATCCCAATCTTTAAGAGATTCTAAAATAGCATTTCCTATGACATATCCAGTGTGCGGGCAATCTACCATTTTAAAAGAAATAATTTGTTTACATAAATTCCATTTACTATTAATATAATGTGCGGTCAAACAAAGATAGCCTTGGTTACAACAAGAGGTCCACATATCAGATGTTAAGCTAATATTTCCCGAATATTTAGAAAAAAAATCTTTTAAACCTCTTTTTTTAATTTTAAATTTTTGCATAACGTCTCTTTTCACAGTAGAAGCAGAAAAACCGTCAAATTGCGGGTTAAATGCCCTTTGAATAGTGCCAACAAAATCATGTTTTTCTATAAAAGTAAATGGTAACTCTGCTCTAATCATATAATCTACTAATTCAGATCTTGCATATTCTTTATTATAAGTAAAATTAGTTAAATTACCAGATTTATCTTTACCTAATTGCATAAAACTTTTTATGTCAACATTGTTCTTTTTAGTACAAGTATTCATATGCCTTTTTAAATGACTAGTGCCATGTTTAGATGAAAAAAAATGATGACAATGTTTACACTTTGGTTTTAAATCTATTTTTCCATCTTCTAATTGTGTTTCTACTTTATCAAAAAATTCCCAAAAGAAGATGTTAATTTCTTACTGTACTTGTACGAAGCAAATGACATAGATGATGCATTTACGAACCGGATTGTGTCAATCATTTTGAACTTCATCATCTTCAGATGCGATCGGAGTGATATGAATAATCTTTTCACCATCTTGAGCCATAACGATAAATTAAAATAGAGAAAATTTGAGTAGGATTATGAAAGTAAATAATAGAAATTGAGGTTGGAAGATTGATGTTGGTTTACATAAAAAAGTAGTCAATTTATAGTAAAAAAAAGAAGAAAAAAATAAAAAAAATTATATTAAATTAATGTCCAACGGCTATAATAGCCGTTGGACAATTAAGCCGTTCAACGGCTATATTACAATTTACCTTCAACGGCTACATGTGCCGTTGGAGGTAATTCCTAATTTTTTTTTTTTTATATAAAGATTATTCCCTTTTGATAAAAAAATAAAATATATTTTAAATTTATATATAAGATATATTTAAATATAAAAAATAATATAAAATATTAACATTATAGATATTAAATTTATATATATGTGTATATTTTTTAAATAATTTTTAAACGGGCTTTGAACCGGGCCTGGGGCCGGGCCTGATGGGGGCCCTATGGATAAAGCCCGCGGGCCGGGCTTGGGCTTAAATGCATGATCCATATCCAGCCCATTGATTTATAGGCCGGGCCGGGCCTGGCCCGTCAACCGTTGACTTACTGGCCGGCCCACGGGCTTTATCCATATGATGAGGCCTACTTATAACTAAACATATTCTCATCATCACTAACACTTCTGATTACTACTGCCAAAGACTCAAATAACTCATCTTGAAATTCTTGAAAATTAGCATGAGTATATTCTAAACATGCTTCTTTGATCATGCCTCCAAATTTACTTGCCTTAGAAGGTGCACCTTGATGACATTGAAAATCTTTTGCCAACTCAGATCGATGAATTCTCTCTAACACTTTTTCATAACGCAAAATAAATTGAGTCAGAGATGTCGTCTTACTTGTCACCTTACGAAAGACACTATTCATGCTTTCACTTCTTTGTGTTGATAATATACCGGCTGAAAAATAATGTTTACTAAAAGTTGGGCACCATTTTTTCCTCAACTCAAAAAATGTTTTAAGCCATGAACTTTGAGATAAATCAACAATGGATAGCAATTGATTCCACACATTCTCAAACGCTTGCTCAGTCTCACAGTTGTAAAGACATCTATTGAATGAAAATTTGAAATCACGTCTTTTTAAATAATGAGCCAGATATTTAGAAGCATTTTGACCAATATGCCATAAACAAAGTCTATGTTGAGTTTGAGGAAATACCTTTTCAATTGCATTTTCCATAGCTTGACACTGATCAGTAAATATCGTTCTTGGTTGATGGTAGCCCATTGCTTGTAGAAAAGCTTCAAATAACCAAATAAAGGATTTTGTTGTCTCATTAAACAAAAAAGCACAACGGAACAAGATATTTTATCTGTGATGATTTACTCCAGTAAATGGCGCATATATCATATTGTACTTATTGTTCGATATGTGGTGTCGAAAATAACAACATCTCTAAAATGATTGAAGTCAATTCTTGACCTACCATTGGTCCAAAAAAAATTTGTTAGATGATTTTCAGAATCCACTTGCATTGTATAAAAGAATGATGGATCATCCGCTTGCATCTTGATAAAATGATTTATAACACTTTGTGCATCTCCAGTCTCAAGAGTTTTTTTTGCCTTTTATCCCGTAAAAAATTATTACAATCACCCTTCAAAAATCCTACATTCTGGGGACCACCGGCTTGCTCAACTATATAAGAGAATATATTACTAGGCTTAATCTCCGCAGATTCCATTGTTTCAATTATATTTGGCCTTGTTTCATCCACATGTCTCTGTGATCTAAGCATATCTTGTTGACTTCTTTTTGCAAGCTCATGATTGTGATCCGAAGAAAATTGAGAAATAATCCACTCATCATTCTCAATTGTAAATCCTAACCTTGCCAAACAACCGGTTCTCTCTAGTCGACTGACTCTTTTTACTTTTGAAGGATGACTCAATTTTTTATGACCTTCCTTTGAACATACAAATAATCTTTTTCTTATGGTCCCATCCGCCAATCGTCGATATCGATCCTTCCTAACACTAAAACCAAGGTATCTTGCGTATTTGTTGTAAAAATTGAAGGCTTCATCTTGATTACCAAATATCATTCCAATCTTTGGTATATGTTCTTCATTTGGCGTATAATTAACAAGTATTGGTTTTTCCAAATCTCCATTATTTTCTACCCCAATCAAATTTTCTAACTCAACCGAGTCTATGTCAATGTCACCTATATGTATTATAATAATTATAATTATACTACACATAAAATTAAAATTAATAACTAATTTCATATAATAAAGTCAAAATGAACTTACTCATATCAGGATCCTCCATTAACTTTGCAATAAAGATTGTCAAATTGAAAGGAGGAGAACAAGGAAAACAGTTAAAATCATAGAAAATAAGTAAGATCAAAGGAGATTAAAATCGTAATGAAAAAAAATAAAACAATCCAACTATTCCTACCTAAAATAAGGGATAGAAAAAAAGGGGTGAAACAATGATACTGCTACTTCCAGATTATTGAATAAACTTGATTAAAAAAAAAAGTATAAAAGTTGGAACGAATGGGGAGGGGGGGTGAGAAAAAGAAATGCCTAAAAATATGGAGTGAATAAATGATGGGAATGAGAGAGAAAACAAATCTTAAAAAAAAATGAATTATTTTTCTTAATTGAAGAGAGAGGATTGTGCAGAAAATTGTTTGAAATATAAATTTTTAAATGAAATTTTTTGTGGCCCACTTGATCTAAATGGCAGCCAGTGAATGGAGGGGGTACCTATTGGGTTGGTACCCCCGGTGCACATGAAATTTTCCCCTCTCACTATCTTCTCTCTCACTATGTCATTTATGTTGTTGGGATTTTGTGTTTCCTATTGACTAGTCAGAGTTTACGTGCGTTGCACGTGTTTTTAAAGTCATTAACGATCATTATAAATATTACTCAGTCATATAGAAAAGAATAATACATTAATTTTATCATTATATAAATAATTATAAATAATAAAATTATCTTCACATTAGAAAAAAGTAACATTAGATTTTCCTTTGTATAGAATCATTGAATAAATATTGTCACTATTTTATCACTTAAAATTTTACACATAATATGATAAATGATAAAATTAAAATAGGGATGTACAAAATAATATATAAGGGATAAAAAATATAATGTATTACCTCATATAGTAAAATCACCTTCAAAATTTGAATTTGATCTTCATTACTACAACATTTCTCTTATACCTTCACTTTACACATTTTCTTAATATCACAGTTTAATTATCTATTCTTCCCTCAAACCAATTTCAAGGCGGTTGATGGAATGCATTCTTGATAAAAGACATTTTTTCAATTATAGTTTTGATCTAAAACAAATTGGTTGTTCTTATCTGAGATCAACCGATTGTTTGGTTGAAGGATGAGCGTATATTTATAATGGTGAATTTTAATCATATTTTCAATTAATTTAATAATTAAAGAGATTTGTCTTTTAAATATCCGATAGAACCATTGCAATATTCGATGCTAATTCATATATCTATTATTCAATGTTTATTATAGATTATTAAATGCAAAATTAAAACTTCAAAATATTTTTTTTCAGTGAAACATGTGATTAAAGAAACAAAGACAAAAAAAAAAAAAAAAAACCATGTTCATGCACTAAAATTAGCTTTAATAATTTAGATCACCCATCAAAATTTTCAAAAATTTAATTAACCATCCATATAACTTCGAAATTAGTAGATGACCAAATCTTATTTCCAAGAAGTTTTAAATTTTCATATGTACATATTTTAGTAAAATCAAAAGTTTCTTTTTCAATTAATTAATTAATTTATAATATTTATTTGTTTACATAATTGAATTGAATTAAAATAAATAATAAATAAAATATATATATTAAATAGGGGTAAAAGGGGAAATCAAAAGTTTCTCCCCTTAAGCCCCTTTTAGAGGTAGTATAGAATTGTTTTTTTTTTTCTTTTCCTTCTATCCTTTTATTATTATTTCGAAATCTGATTTTATTTTTTTACTGTCGTTTTTTAGCTATGGTTTTTTGTGACTGTTTTTTTTTGTTATTCACGTTTGTTTTTAGGGTTTTCATTTTTTTTAGGGTTTTTTGCTTTTGTTATTCTTCATCTGCGTTTATTTTTCTTGTTTCAACCATTTTTTCGTTGTATTTCCAAAACTTATAGATTCTTGCTTTGTCAATGGTCATTTGCTTTTCATTCTCCGACATCTAAGTTTTGAAATCGAGATCTGATGGTAGATCTGAAATAGAAACGGAAGAGGAAACAAAAATTGCAGGTATCGTCAGATCTCGAACAGAGGTCATGATACAAAACCCAGATGGTTGGAGAAAACATACGTCATTATCCATCGTAGAAAACGATCTTTTTAAAAAACCCATATTTGGGAAGCTTATACTGTACATTTTCATCTTTTTTATTCATTCAACCATGTCTTACCTCTTTTCGTGTATTGTACATAAATATATAATATTATATACAATATATTATATTACTTTATTATCTTTTTCATATTTTCGTATTGTACATAAATATATTATATTATGTACGGTATATTGTACTTTATTGCCGTATATTTTTTCGCGTAATGTACATAATGTATATTATTATGATATTTTTTTTATAGATATGTGTTTTTACATACATTATATATTAGAATATTCCTTTCATTTTTCACTTATATTTTAATTTATGTAATTAAATATATTTATTGTAAAAAAAATATACTATATTTTTTAAAATGACATGTATAATATAATATTAAATGTCCATACAATACCACCATATATAATGTACATCGAATGATTTTTTTAGAAGATTCACCGAAAAAAATGGTTATCGGTTTTGAAAAGTTAGATTTTTTTTGTTTAGTTTTGATTTTTTTAAATTTATGATTTTCTCTCTTATTTTCTTTTATAATTTTTCAATCTTTAATGTTTAAACATTTTCAAATCTTAATTCTTTTTATTCTTTTCTTCTTAATTAAGTTTAGTAAGCATGGCCCCCAAAGCCTTATTTCTTCAGTTGGTGGGCTATCTACTAATATATCTCTTCGGTTCGATTTCCATTTATCTAAAACGGAACCGGTTTGATTTTAACAGCTTGGTTAGAAAACCAAACCGAACCGGTTTCACCCTTAATACGACCCTATAAATATTTTATAATAATAATTTTGATGGATAAATTATCAAATTAAATTTTATCGGGTCTAATTTTAACATTTTACAAAATTTATGAGGCCAATTGCTCAAAATGAAAGTACAAGAATGTAAATGTTATAACCTCTATATATAGTTGATAAGTAGTTTATGTAATTTTCCCTAAATTTTATACCATAAACTTAGCATAAGTGTTAATATAAACCAGCATTTAATTTCATCAATTTCAACCATCATCATAACAAAAGTATAAAATTACTCAAAAACCAGTCGTAAATAAAAAAAAAAAACAATAATAAAATATAAAATAATTACAAAAACGTTAAATTTCATCCATAAAATTACTGCATCTCAAAATTATCCAACTTAGCAATAAAACATTTAATCACAAATATAAATAAAAATATAAAAATAACTACACTCACCTATAAAAAAAGTTGACCTCTAATCATAAATCTTAAAATATAATAAAAATTTAATTAATAAAGGATATTAGTTGAACCATTTATTAAAATTAAATTAAATTAAGCTATTTGTGATTGCTTTTTTTAATTTTTAATCTCTTATTAATTTAATATTTATAAGTGAGAATATAGACATAACTATTCTATGGGGAGTAGCTAAATTTTCATCGAGTAATCATGACACGGCACGATACGATTGGGCAAAGTAGACAAACACCATGGAAGTTTCCACAGCATATAAAAACAAGTCAATGAAAAGAAAGAAACAAACAACAATCCCGCCAATTTCGAAATATAGTTACGTTTAAAGGACCCTAATTCGTCAGTTGAAAGGAAGAGAAAGAAACAACAAAAACAATGACAACCAAACAAGATTTTCAGTTTCCGAATTTTCCTGAGACTCCTCTCATCAAATTTTTCTATATCTCTGCAATTCCTTTCCTTTTGCAATTCGGCTTCCAGGAATTTTCTCCTTCACGAGGAGCCACCATAACAAAAAAAAAAATCTCTGCTTTTAGTTTTGTTTTTCTAATTCCTTTTCCCTTTTCCCTTTCCCCCATTTTTAGTTTAGGGGGGTTCATCAATGGCAGAGCCGAGCGGCCGGGTTCTTAGAATTGTTATTCTTTCCTTGCTGGCTTTGGCTGCAGCTGCTCATGGAAGAAATTCTACTTCTAGTGTAACTTATGATGGCAGGTCTCTCATTGTTAATGGACAGAGACAGCTGCTTTTCTCTGGTTCTATCCATTACCCTAGAAGTACTCCTGAGGTACTTACCTTACACTATATATATATATATCTGTCGATCTTCTTTTATTGTCAATTGGTTATGAGATGAAATTTTACGAGTTTGAGGAATTTATGTGCATGTTGTGTGTTACAGATGTGGCCGGATCTCATTGACAAGGCGAAACGTGGAGGATTGAATGTGATTCAAACTTATGTTTTCTGGAATATTCACGAACCCGTGGAAGGCCAGGTATTGAACTATTCTTGTCATTACTGATTGGTTTTGAGATAGAACCAAAAGAATCTCGATATATTCACTCTACGACAATCTAAAAGTTTAGAAAAAAATGTTTGTAAAAGTTCCATTAGAATAAATGGTAAAGAGAAAGGTAAAATCGAATCCCCATACTAAAAAATTGCATGTGCTTAAGAAACTATTTTCACTCAACACAAACCTCGAATCTTCTCATTTAAAAAAGGTCGAGCCTCCTCAATAAAAATAGAATTCGGGTCATTCGTATTCGTCAATAACACTGCTAATTAATAACATTTTGCAATAAATTAAATTTCTTCAAATATATGTGCAGTTTAATTTTGAAGGAAGCTATGACATAGTGAAATTCATCAGGCTCATAGCAGAAAAAGGAATGTGGGTAACTCTCAGAGTTGGACCATTTATCCAAGCTGAATGGAACCATGGGTATAGTATAGTCCTCTCCTTCTCTCTTTCAATGGTAGAAATGCTTATTGTCATTGTGTTACCAACAGTGGGCTTCCATACTGGTTGAGAGAGGTCCCGGACATCATATTCCGTTCCGATAACAAACCGTTCAAGGTTATTTATCAACGTCGTTTCATATCGAATAGTTAAATGACTTTACTGAAATTCCAAAGTGAAATGTGATTTTCAGTAACTAAAAAAATCATTTTTTCAATTGGCAGTTTTACATGAAAAGGTATGTAACAATGATCATTAATAAGATGAAAGAGGAGAAACTCTTTGCTTCACAGGGAGGACCTATCATCTTAGCACAGGTTTTAATTCCATTTTAAATATGACAGTTTTCCATTCGTTTAGCTTAGGCATCGTCTGGGATAGTTTTTAAAAGTGTTTTTTTAATAGTTATAAAAAACAGGTTTAAACATTTTCAAAAGTTATCCCAAACGGACAAAATCAAATCATTGACTTAATATTATGTTTTTTTTGTGGATTTCAGATTGAAAACGAGTACAATCATGTTCAACGTGCTTATAGAGATTTGGGAGATAGTTATGTTCAATGGGCAGCAAAACTGGCAGTTGGTTTCAATGTAGGAGTTCCATGGGTCATGTGTAAACAAAAGGATGCCCCTGATCCTGTGGTAAATTTTCTTTCTTTTTTCATGCTAGAAATATATATATATACATATATGTATTGTAGTTTTTCAATATTTCAAAAAATACGGTAGTTTTAGCGGGTCCAGAATAAAACAAATCATGTCTCTGGTTGATAGGAAAATTTATAGTATTCTTGTTGTAGGTAATCAGTTCTATTAATAATAAGTCATATGAAAGTGGTTGAAAGTAATAGACTTCACTATTTCTTTGTTATTAGTAATAAATACTCATAATATGCAAGACATTTTCTAGTATTTCCGTTTTAGAGGCCTCACTATTTTCTTTATTATTGGAAATAAATATACATGACATGTAATTAAATAATTAAATGAAGGACATGGAAAAGTTTTAGTTCACTAAGACTAAGAGTACCATAAATGATATTCCTAACATATTATCAATAGAAAGAATATGAAAAATCTTTGGTACAACGAGCACCGGAAATGATCTCACATGTTAACCAACTATGTAATTAAAAGTACCATATTTTTAACAGTTTTAAAGAAAGTTCCATTTTTTTTTTTAACCAATAGAGCTTTTTAAGAGTTACAAGTGAAAGTAGGGTAAAGGATGCTATTATTTCTCTTGAGTTTGAGTTTGAGTTTGATCAATGAAAATCAATTTGCAGATAAATGCATGCAATGGAAGGCACTGTGGAGATACATTCACTGGCCCAAACAAACCTTATAAGCCTTCTATATGGACAGAGAATTGGACTGCTCAGTAAGTATATCAAAATTTAAAAAAAAAAAAAAACAATTAATTAATTTGACAACTTCATTGTAAAAGTGTACAATTTGCTACTTGATTTTTATTTTGATCACTATTTATGAATGTTTTATGAAAGTATAGGTACAGAGTTTTTGGTGATCCTCCATCTCAGAGATCAGCAGAAGATATTGCATTTGCAGTCTCTCGTTTCTTCTCAAAGAATGGAAGTTTAACCAACTACTATATGGTAAGAAATGGAACATAAACTTACAAATTTTGCATCACAAAAATTGTTATCTAAATAAATCATTGTTGGTTCATACTTTTTTCAGTATCATGGGGGAACTAATTTTGGTAGAACAAGCGCTGTCTTCACAACAACTCGTTACTATGACGAAGCTCCTCTCGATGAATACGGTGTGTATTTCAAACTCTTTCATCGTTTTCTTACTGATTCAATAAACATTGATTGATTAGTGATTTCATGTTGATTTTCAGGTTTGCAGAGAGAACCCAAATGGAGTCACCTTAGGGACTTGCATAAGGCTCTAAAACTATGCAAAAAGCCTCTGCTTTGGGGGGTTCCTCGTACCCAAATTATAGGCCGAGATGCTGAAGTAAGGATCGATATTTCTAAGAAATACAATTTTTATTGAATGAAATGATCCATCTTCCAAAAAATTTAAACCTGCATTGTTAGTGAATAGGCTATTTGTATTGAATAATCCAATTGTACAATAGGTAACACCCTTAATATAGATAAACAGACGTAAAATAAATGGAAGACTGATATAATTCTCAATAAAGACTAGAGAACTAGATAATGAGATTACCTCTAACTAGTTCAATTATGTATGTATCTTATATATTCGCTATGCAGGCAAGAATTTATCAAATTCCTGGAACTAAAACCTGTGCTGCTTTCTTGGCAAACAACGACACAAGGGCTGGTAAGACCGTTAAATTCAGAGGACGAGAGTACCAACTCCCACCACGTTCCATTAGCATCCTCCCTGATTGCCGAACCGTCGTCTTCAACTCTCTAGCAGTTAGTCTTTTGTGTCTTATCTCTAGATTTGTGATATAGTACAGAGTGGACCACAAAGAAGAGGAAAAAACTTCATTTGTTCACTAATTGTTCTTTTGTCATAAAAATAGGTTGCTTCACAACACAATTCAAGGAACTTTGTCAAATCGAAGGTATCTAACAAGCTTAAATGGAAAATGTCAAGTGAACCGATTCCAACCGTTGAGCAAGTGCCTGTAAACTCCAAGATACCATTGGAGCTCTATTACTTGCTAAAAGACACCTCAGATTATGCATGGTACACCACTAGGTAAGAATTCTTTTGAGCATCTTAAAAGTTTAAAGCTATGAAGTCTGCCAGTTTATAATACCATGTTTGATGTATGATTGCAGCATAGAATTAGATAGTTCTGACTTATCGTTCCGACGTGATATCCTTCCGGTGTTACGGGTTGCGAGTCTTGGTCATGCATTACATGCATATGTTAATGGTGAATATGTTGGTGAGCACACAAACTTTGCCTTCTATCACATTTTACAATGAAGCAAAGAAAAGCATGAAATCTTATTAACTGTTGTTTAGGAATGGGACATGGAAGCCATGAAGAGAAGAGCTTTGTCTTGGAAAAAGCAGTAAACTTGAAGCCTGGAACCAATTATATATCACTCTTGGCCTTGACAGTGGGACTTCCAGTAAGTAAATCATCAACTCTTTTAACATTTTCAATCTTTATTTAATTAATGGAATAAGAACAGAAAAACTAATATAATTCTTTATAAAATGAAGGATAGTGGGGCTTACATGGAGCACAGATTTGCTGGTCCTCGTGCTGTAACAATCCTTGGTTTGAACACAGGAACACTTGATCTGTCAAGCAATGGTTGGGGGCATAAGGTATTATAAATAGACTTTCACTACTAAGTTGCAATAAATGAAAAATGAAGGAGCGGATATAGATAAATTATAGAATGTGGCTCCCTACTCGTAAACTATTGGATCTGTATTTTAAAATATGAGAAAGAGTGATAGTTATATGGAAGATCTAATGGTTTCTGAGCAGAGACGAGGGAGTCACATCTAATAATTTCTCGGAAATATAAATTGAAAACTTGAGTTTTGGTCTGATATGCAATTTGAATTGGTGCCCCTTTTGCAGGTTGGTCTGCTAGGTGAAAAGGTTCGTGCTTATACTCAGGGTGGTTCTCACAGGGTGGAATGGACAAAACTCAAGCGACCAGCATCACCTGCCACTTGGTACAAGGTAATACGATACTTGGAGAAAATAAGGATCTCTTTTGTTACAGTTTTTGACATCTCCTGTTTTGTTCATTAACAAAAACCAAAAGGAAAATAACTGTTAAAAACATTAAGCAAAAGAAGCCAACCACAAACTCAATAATCAAAGGGTTATCTCTAAATATTAAAGTCATGGGTTGAAAATCATAATCTTGTGGGTAAATACCATGGATTCCCTAGATTATATATATGACGAGTTTCTCGAGTGAGACACTTGTCTTGTAAAACAATTTTTTTTTTAAGTTACTTTCACTTGTCTCAATAGACCATTCGAGATGCGTGTAAGTTGGTTCAAACATTGAAAATAACCTATGAAAACATTGATCCAAACATAATGCTTGTTCTAAAAAAATTAAAACAAAAATTGAAAACTAGCTAATGCAATGTGTACCAATTTGGAATTAGATATACTAATCTAATAATGTAATAATATATTTTGGATGCAGACATATTTTCATGCTCCAGAAGGGGCAGATCCAGTTGCAATCAGAATGACAGGTATGGGAAAGGGACAGATCTGGGTTAATGGTAAAAGCATTGGCCGCCATTGGATGTCTTATCTCTCTCCCCTTGGACAGCCTACTCAATCAGAGTAAATTTTCTTCTTCTTTTCTTTCCATCTTTTCATTTGATAAAAAAATGTAACAATAAACCTAACAAAGTAATTGATTCACTGCATCAAATAAAGTTATTGATTTCGATTCCTTCGCTCTTTCCGATTCCAAGAAAACAAACAAAAGGGATTTCTATATTCTAACTTGGCTACAATTATCACAGGTATCACATCCCCAGGTCTTATATCAAGCCAAGTCAGAATCTACTTGTTATATTTGAGGAAGAGAAAGCTAACCCAAAAGAGATTGAGATTCTGACTGTCAATAGAGATACAATCTGCAGTTACATAACAGAATATCATCCACCAAATGTGAAATCATGGGAGAGAAAGGACAAGCAATTCAGAGCAGTGGTGGATCATGTGAAGCCAACAGCTCATCTCACTTGTTCAAACTTCAAAAAGATTGTTGATATTGAGTTTGCTAGCTTTGGTGATCCTGTTGGTGTTTGTGGAGGATATATTCAGGGAAAATGCAACCTTCCTGCTTCAAAAGATATTGTTGTTAAGGTAAGACCCTTTTTTTTCACATTTAAGGTAGTTTTAGAACAATTTTCTTTAAAAAAAAAAAATCTGAAAGGAGTTACTCATAAATTTATAATTCTTGTTAGGTGTCTTTTTATCTTTCTAATGTAGGATCTTAAATATATATACCTCTCAAAATGGTGACTGTCGCGTCTCATTTTTTAGACCGGATGCTCGTTTAAACTTTATTGGGCTGTGATACCCTCTTAATAATCATGTGTTTCTATCTTAAAACCAATTGGTAATGAGAGGAGTCACTGATGGACTTATAAAACGTCAAGTCTCTTGATTTTTCTAATGTGAGGTCGTTAATAACACGGTCTCTTGAATAAATTATTTTATGTAAATCATGTCTTAGAAGAGACGATTTACTATTATATTTGTCTCAAAGAGATAAGGTTCTTGATTTGATATTTAGTGAAAGTGTTTTGTTTTTGTTAAGAAAATATTTGTATACTCATCTCTGCATAGAACTTCCTTCTAACTTTCATACGTGACTTTCAGCATTGCTTGGGAAAAGAGAGTTGCTCAGTTCCTGTGGAGATTTTCAACAAAATGAAAGATAATTGCCCTGGTATCTCGAAGACACTAGCAATTCAAGCCAAATGTGCATAGAGAATATTTACTTTTAATGATGATAGAGCTTGGAAATGGAAATGGAAATGGAAAATGGAAATGGTGGGGTTTGGAATTTCAAAGGCCAACTAGAGCAGGGGGTCTTGGAAGCACAAATTTTCTTACCTTTTTTTTAATCACATATATACTTAATGATTATTTGTATTTCTACCTTTAAAGAAATTGATATAAATTCTTGAGTATATATTATTGGAGAGTTTAATTTTGATATCCATCCGAGATTTCATATATTTCTTTTTCTATTTCTATTTTCCATTTTGGTTTTAGTTTTTTCTTGAATTTGTTGAACATTCTCTTTTGAAATTGATTCTCAACAAGTTGCCACTAAAAAAAGTTCCCCTATCAATACTAAATAAGGACTAACAAAAATTCAAGGCAGCATGATTTTTTTCAAATGTGGCATCTATTTTGATGAAGTAGAAGCTAGGACAATCCACAAAACCATTGATCAATACATAGCTTTTGTTAAAAAGAAAATGAAAACAAATAAAACAATAAAGAAATATTTATGGCCCTATTTATAGGTTAAGAAACAAAAAAGATGAGGCTAAAAAACAATTAGTGCTAAAGAAAAAGGGATTAAGATGAGGAGGACCATCAATTGAATTGATGAATAATTCAATAAAAGAGAATATTTTGACATTGATGTAAAGTTGTTGCAAGCTTTGAGAGAATATCCTCCCTGAGATTAAAGTAATTTCACCTTGAAAAGTAAAATAGACCTCAACTTCATCAAAACATTTGTACAAATATCTGCCACCTTCTATGACCACTCATTAACGAGAGATTCTTCGGTGTGCCCGCCTCACTAAGGTTGTTTCCATACATGTAAATTTCTTATTTTTATTTAATTAATTAAAACCAAAAGATATATATCCCCAAGGGCAGCTAGCTTGAATTCAATTAAGGGACAACCTTATCCTTTTGGATTTATAAATTTGTATATCAAATTTAGAAAAAATAAAGTAAAAACCAAATTTAGTTTAAGATTAAAAAAAAAAAAAAAAACTTTTAAGTTAATGTTAATTTATGGAAGCATATTTCAATGATTAATAGTAAATAATCATTTTTTTTTTATAATTACAAAAGAAATTGTAAAATTTTGATCCTTAGATATAACCCTTTAAAATATAAGATAAAATAATTCAAGACAATTTCACATATATACTATCCAAAATATGACGTAAAATTAAGAATTGTATTATTGATCTTGAAGATAATATATATTGATAACATTTAATTCCCATAGAGTTTCAAAAGAGAAGATTTTAATATGTAAAATGTCAAATTAGATGATAGAATTACTATGGTATGATACCTAAAATAATAAATTAAGTAGAATTAAAAATAAATACAAAAATTATTTCACTAATGTAAAATATTAAAGGTTTTCTTAATTTTGGTTGTCTTCAGATTATTTTTTCTAAATTTAACTTAAAAATATATCACCCAATTAGATTTTAAGGCTGCCCATAGGAAAAAAAATAAAATAATGGTTATATATATATATATATATATTAGCAATCTTTTGATGAGTGAAAAAAAAATTGAAAACAAAAAATCACATATGGAAACAGCCTCATTGAGGCAGGCACACAACACAAAAATTATTTCACTAATGTAAAATATTAAAGGTTTTCTTAATTTTGGTCGTCTTCGGATTATTTTTTCTAGATTTAACTTAAAAATATATACACCCAATTGGATTTTAAGGCTGCCCATAGGGAAAGAATAAAATAATGGTTATATATATATATATATATATATATATATATATATATATATATATATATTAGCAATCTTTTGATAAGTAAAAAAACAATTAAAAACAAAAAAATCACATATGGAAACAGCCTCATTAAGGAGGGCACACCAAAGAATTTCTCCTCATTAACATAAAAGCAATAATGAAACTTTTTGAAATATGAAAACAAAAAAATGGACAATTATTTAGTTAAGTGATTATATATATATATATATATTAATTTATTTTTTTAATAAGTTAATTGACCTAAAATATTAATAAATCATTAACTATGTGACGAGGGATGATGCCGAATCCACGGCTCATAGAAGGGAAATTAATCCCTAAGAACATAAACAAGGGAAATCCATCCCCAAAAACCGGGGAAAGAACTCAAGGCCTCGTTTACTTAGCAGGAATGGGAATGAGAAAGAATCGGAATGAAAAATTATGGAATGGGAATAAGATTTCTTTGATTGTGTTTACTAAAAAAAAATTTGGAATCGGAATCGGAATGAAAAGAATTACTATTGATGTTGTTTACTAGAGTGTTGGAATGAGAATAAAGTATTATTTCGTGTGGGACCCACAAAAAGTAGAGAGAAAAGAAAATTAATAAAATATAAAAGTTGGTGGGACCCAGAAAATTGGGAATGGGATGGGATTGATAAAGTTGAAGAAGGGAATGAAATTGTTTGGAAATCGAGAATGAGATTGCTAAATTGTGTGGGTCCCACACTTCCATTCCCATTCCACCTTTTAAGTAAACACAATCAATTGGAATCAAATAAACTCATTTCCATTCCTTCATTCTCATTCCCTCCAAGTAAACATGGCCTAAATTTGATATAATAAAAAATTATTAATTACAACCTAAACCTAGCTATTTAGAACCTTTCCAATTGAAGCAAATAAAACTAAAAGAATTAGCTATTTAAATTAACATATTAAAACAATATTAATTTTAATGGTCTCACATCACTGTGTCAATCAATGACACACTATGCCAAGTGAATTTTGAAATTCTAATATCTTTGCAATGTGTTAGAAAATCGAATACTTTTCAAAAACAGTAAAAGATAATTATTGCTTCAAGTTCCCTCCCTAGGCATGATATACATAAATTATGTAGAAGAGAGGATTTGCCCATCCAATCTCAAACGTCTATGAATTCTATTTCAAAGCATTATTATTATTATTATTTATCATTAAAGATGTTCTTCAAGGTAACTAAAACTGTTACTAGCGTAATATCAGATTCTCTCTCTTTGTATCTGCAAATTAATGAGGGGAATGTTGAGAATGCCTCTAGAACTGTAGTAACATTATGATGCTCTTTTTAATGTACATTGAAAGGGTTCGAATCCATATCCCGTTAGTTATCAAGTAACTTTGACCACTGATATATTAATCATTTCATATTAACTTACCTAAAAGAACTTATCTTACTATTATTATTTTTTAAATACACATAAATCACTCTTGATAATTAGACAACTCATATTCATTCGCCCCTTCCATCAGTAGAAAGAATCCAAAAAGGTAAAGCCTAGAAGATCACTAAAAAAACCACCAAAGAGTTGAACAAGAAACAGAGAACAAACTAAAACAAGAATATTGAATTGTTTATTACTCGAATCATTTTATGGCATACATGTATCGGCCAGTCAACCACCACCCAGGGCATACGGAGGGATTCGAATAATTCCTATTTATTTACATAATTCTAAAAGTTGCAGCTTAGATAAGAAAGTACATTGAAAATTCCCTCTATATTTCCTGAAAATGTGGTCGGTCTCATTCGATCGACCGAGCATTAACCAAACTGTGGACACGACAGGGCACCGTTGCTCTAAGAAACAGAGCAAGAAAACAGAAGTACAAAATGAACAGAATGGTTAAAATATGAATGTACAATTCCAGGAAGAAAAAGGAACTGATCTCTGACGGCAGCCGCCAAAAGTAGGCACCCTTCACCAAAATTATCGCAGACAGAAGGATCCATTGGCCCGAGTACTGGAAGTTAATAATATACACACGTTGGTTAGTCCCATTAACTCATGACAAATCAAAGGATCCTTGCCCCTCGTTGATCGCATAGATTAGTTTCTTGTACATTATTTCCTGCTCACACAACATCAACCATTCATGTAAGAATAAGTGATACGTTTGAAAATAAAATCTCAATTTTTTTTAGAAATTAATCATTAGTACCTTGGTCGAGTATGGAGGTAGCTTTAGGTAATTAGCACATGTCATGACACTAGGCAAATCGTCATCTGCTGATTCAGAAGGTCCAGTCCCACTGGTTGCTGCATTACCAGTGGATGATGAGTGCTGCAAAAAAAAAAAAAAAAACAAGTGTTCAGCTTCAGAATTAGAGAGAAATGATTTAGCCTACACAAGGGACTAAAAATAATATAAAAAAGTTGACTCGGGATTGTACGAACAGAATGAATATGAATTGCAAAATTATTATGATTCAACGACTGAAGATATTTCACAGGAAAAGCCACTCCAAAAAGTCACTGCACACAGCCATTAGTCAATACGCTTGATAACTGCAAATTGGAAGTTAGTTACTAATGAAACGTACATTCATGAATAGGACCACCTTTGACATTTTAACATGCATAATATAAGCCATTATTAAGAGATTAAACCATTATCTTTTAAATGGAAAAAATAAAACTATAAAGATCACTTCTTTTCGATGGCATCTTACAAAGATCACTTGTTCAAATCAATTCAAAGTCAATAAACAGGATAACGTCATGAAGAGCTCCCCATCGCTGCCATCAATTCACCAATAATACGGAATAGAACTGTAAAATTCTCTAACAAAAGAATCTTAAGTCTGTAATTCATTACATGAAACTCTGCCCTCTGACACTTATTCCTAGATTCTACTTTGGCAGGGAAGTTTAAAATAGAATCCAAAATCATAGAGGATCTACAGGAAGTTAAGATAATTTCCAGAAGACCACAATACAGAAGCAACACAAATATTACTCTATATATTGTCTGATGTAAACTATCCTCACTATACCTTTCTCACAATAGTCAATCTTGGGTTCAATACTGCAAGGCCACCTGGTGGAAGCCTAGGTGCACCAGTAACAAATTGGCAGAAGGCTCGTTGCTGCTCTGGAGTGAATTCTCCCATAATCTCAAGAAACTGAAAACACCAAAGAGAGGGAATAAGGACTAAATCAATAATCTATAATTTCTAAACTCACAATGTATTCTTCAAATTTAGGCAAAGACATACATTGACTATTGCAGGGCTCTTGGCAGTGAATCCATGATCAAATTTTATGTGATCAACAAGTGTGTCGGCCTAAAAAAACAACATAACAAGATCATTTTTTAAAACACAACAAAGTAATGCACAACAAAATGACATTATCGTGAGATTCTGTAAAACCTTCAAAACCACAGATTTCATAGAAGACGTGAACAAATGGCAATTTACCTTCCACAATTCTCTACGGCCACATAGCAAATGGTCCAACTCATGGGGAATGAATATATGCAGTGATGTGATGTCAAAAACCTAAATTTCATACATAAACAATCAAAAATTAGAAAACAGCCAAAACAATACATGAAAACAATTATTCTAACATGAAGGTGTGGAGAAGAGTACAGTAAATGACAAATGGTTATAGGAACACCTAGGACTATGCCACAAGTGACAACTCCTCTAACCATGACAATGAAGTTGCCCTAGTATATCATATCGGAGTACCTACCATTCAGCTCTCAAGGGACCATCTAAATATTATTGTAAACGGAAAGACTAATGATATATTGAATTAGGTTACATTGACTTATATAGAAAAGCAAACCTAGCTAAACTAGGAAACCAACTTCAACAAGTAAACTAAAAGATAAGGAAAATATCTCTATTCTAAATAAGGAATAACATAAATATATATTCTAACATCCCCCCTCAAACTCAAGATGGTATAACATAGACCAACTTGAGTTTGCTAAACACTGGACCCAAATATGACTTTGTGAATCAATTTCTTCGTTGAACGGAAGCTATGAGTGATGCCCGGAGAAAGCGTCATCGAATACGGAGTGGAAGCAAACAAAACTGACATCGAACAAAGATGTCCGGCAGAACCGACATCGAAAGTAGAGCAAAACCAACTTTTGTTGATCGGCTTTTGAACAGACGGTATCACCGGCGGTTTCTCTTCCCTCCTATGTGAAGAAGAGTCAACAAATAACCACAACATAATGTTAACCCAAAATCCAAACCCTAGATTTATCTAGGTATAACGAAGAAACCCTAAACGGCACACCAAGGTCCACAAAACCCAAACACTCTTAAAAAATCCTAAGCTCGTATGTCATATGTATGTTCCACACCCAAAGACGATATCCAACTGGAGCTATCAAAACCCAACAAACGGCTAACAAAAATCCCAAATTAGCCAACGAATGGGTAAATAAAATAGCACAAAATCTGGACAGCAAGTAGCAGCAATCAGCAATCAGTAGTCAAATCTGGACAGCAAGGCAGAAGCAGCAAGCAGAAGTCAAATCTGGACAGCAAGCACAAATCCTCGTTTTCTTCACAATCACGCACGGTTTGCTCCCAAAACCACCACAAATCAACTGGAAATATGTTTCCGATCAAAACCAAAAAAGGCGGCGGCGATTCCACCTGCCCACGCGCCCTCACGCGCCGGGCGCGTGAGGAAAGGGATGAAGTCTACAGCGGCGCGTGGGACTCACGCGCGGCTGGTTTCGGTGGCCGGTTTTTGCGACTTTGTTTGCCGGCGTCCTGTGGTTCTTCCTACGGGGGTGGTGTCGACAAATGGCCCCTCAAAGATTGATGACCTAACGTCAAACCCTAGCCCTAATTAGGAGAGAAGCTCTTGACGGTCCCAACAAACCCTAAATTGAGAAAGCTTATCGAAAGTTTAGAAGGTTCTTAGAAAATCAAATGAAGGTGCTCCCTCGCCGGAAAAGCTTACCCCGGCGAGGGAACAAAACGGGATCGAAATAGAGACGACAAGAAAATTTAAAACCGAGGCTCTGATACCATGTAAACGGAAAGACTAATGATATATTGAATTAGGTTTAATTATATGAAGGTTACATTGACTTATATAGAAAAGCAAACCTAGCTAAACTAGGAAACCAACTTCAACAAGTAAACTAAAAGATAAGGAAAATATCCCTATTCTAAATAAGGAATAACATAAATATATATTCTAACAATTATGAAGTGATTTTCTTTAAGGGAAACAAACTCATCATTGACGTGATGAAAAGATATAATGAAGTGAGAGGTAGGAGGTAAAACAAAAGGCCCAACTAGCAAGATAAAGCTACAAAAGCAACCCTTGAACCAAAAACAGGCTTAACAGAAAAGAAATAAGCTAAGAACAAGTGCTGCAAAAAAAAAAAAAAAAAAGCCCAATTTGTATTCATTACGAGCTAAGAGTAATATTGACAAGAGAATGGGAAGCAATAGCACTCTGCCAGTTCAAAACGCCTCACAAGTCAAAACAACTAACTTTACATAAATGTACAAGAAAACTGCCTGCTTCTATTGATCAATAATATCAAACAATGATTTATCAAGACCACGTATTATATTACAAGTAATGAACAAGTAAAAAAACTTTCCCAGTGAACACTGAATATGACATCATAGGTTTTATATTATTACAGAAATAGTACTAGCAGTCCGTAATCAGATGACTAAAATAAGTATAAGATTATAGATCAATCAATAATAACTGGAGATGTAAAATCCTATAAGTCACCACCAGTCACCAAAAACTATCAAGTGTTGGGAATTTTTCAAATAGTCATGTGAACAGCAGTCAATATATAGAATGGGAGCCAGGAAGACTACATAACCCCACCATGGGTCCATAAAATGCAAGATTAAGGCCGCAGTTATTTTCTTGGAACTGAGAAATCACACAATCAGCAGGTTCAAAAATTAAGACCATTGCAAGACTTAACAATTATAACACAGTAGTGTGAAAGAGATTAAATGTTTTTTTAGAAGAAAGATATTTAATATGTTAGGTTCATGATTATGATAAAAGGACTACAACACAACGCCCATCCCATGTAATTAAGATATACATATGCTATCACCATAAAATAGCACTAGTTTCTTTCAGTAAAGTTAAATAACAAATTTACCTGATTAAATCCTGCTGTAAATGCTTCCATTTGCCGCATGATTCCAGTCTTGACAGTTGCATCAAGTACTAAAGATATGTACTCTTCCAAATTATGAATATTAACCTGAAAATTTGTTAAAAGGTGAATTGTAATGAGTAATCAGAGACCATGAAAGAATATATGAGCATCATAATTTAAAGGTTTATAACATACAGTTTCATCTCCTGGTTTCAAAATGTAGTCTGGATAGCCAGGAAGTGTAAAATCCAAGCAGAGCTCTTCAATTGGAGTCCCTTGGTAACACAAGTTGGAAACTGCATTTTGATTATCACCACTTATTGATCCTAAATACTGTTTTCGACATACAAGAGCCTGCAATTCTTGTAAAGTCTTCCCGAGCTCAGCATCAAATGAGAGCACATCATGTAAATCAAGATCCTGAAATTTCATTAAAATATCAAAATAATTATATAAAAGCACAATGGCCATACAAGCCATTAAGAGTGAAAAATAACTCATCATACTACTGACTTACTTGTCCCAGAACAAGCTTATAAAATGCTGTTGAAAGAGGTATATCCAATAGTCTTCCATCCTGCAGAGCTTTGGCCATAACACGACCAACAAGCCGGAAATACTCAATAGCCTTAGAAAATTGGGTTCCATCAGAAGTATCGGCATTTGGCGGCCAGGGACGGGGAAACAACCCAAGAGGAGCTTGGATGATATCAAAATTGCCTGCAGCAGAAATAAGCCTAGAGCCACCTTTAGCCTTCCTATTAAGCTGTCCATCTTCACCACTTTCTATTGATGGTATCTCTGGTGAAAAACTAGACCTCCACATTCCAAGTCCAACTCTCTGTAGTTCATGACTTAGTAGCGTGTAGAATTCAAGGGTAGGACCTAACCCTGTTCCCACTTCACCAAAATATTCTACTTCAAGCACAGCCTTTTGGCTAGAATACATCTCCATAACTTTTGCAGCAGAATCCAATATACGATTTCGGGAGACACGAACTTTTTGTCGCTGCAATCTCCCAGCCCTTCCCTCTCGTTCGTTTACTGAACCAAAACCATCAACTCCTTGTTGCTGATGCAGCCGATATAATGCACGAGACAATCCAAATGCAGTTGAATAAAAATATTGTCGCCGGGTTTCAAAAGGAAACAAAAACGGGCATGCCTTCGTCAACTGGTAACACCATGAAGGGAGACTCCCACTGCAAAGCGCAAGAGCATCTTGAATTTGTCTGGCTAATTTAGGAGTAAGTTTGTTGTTGATGAATTCCTCATGAGGGACTCTTCCACCACTTGCACTCAACTCATCAAGAGTAGAGATCCTTCCCTCAGCAAAATGATCTGATACAATCTGTGCCCTTAAGCGTGGAGCAAGCTGATTCAAACCCTCAAGTACACGCAGCAACGACAATATATCATATGTCGGGTTAGATTTTTCCAAATCACATGGAAGTTTTCCTTGCAAAATACTATCTAAAAGTGACATTTGATGGAACTGTGATTCCGAGTTTGTACTGGAAGCTGAAGCACATTTGATTGCTTTAGACTTAGAGCTTGATTCCCCAGCTAAACCCCTCTCAGATTGATTATCTGCCCTCTGGTATGTGATAGTATATATATCACCCCATAAACTGCTGCCATCATTGGATAGGAAATCACTGCCACTGCCAGCAAACCTCTCATCATCATCATCATTTAAAACAAGCTGTCGTTGAACAGCTTGATAAATTGTCAAATGCCTATCAAGCTGCTTCACCCCAGAAGAAAAGACTAATTTTGAGTGATCACCAGAGCTACCAAAGAGAGGACGCCCCTGTTGATCCCGACTGCTACGGAAAGCTCTGCCATTAGCTGATCCAAGCCCAGCCATAGCGGCAGCAGCAAATGACATTGCACCCCTTGAACTATAAGAGTTGCCACTCCTATGATCAGGGGAATTAGCGCCCTTGACTGTAGCAGCTTTACTGCTTGAACCAAAAGTTGTGTGAATCTGGCTATCACCTGCAGCTGGACCAACATCACCATCCTCAACTGCATCACCCAATTTAACATCATGCACCTTTTCAGGCATACAGAGAGGAAGAGAGTCATCTTGTAGCACCTGGATCAAAAGAACCATGATGGATGATTGAAAAATAGCCCAATAGATACTTACTAATATGCTAATTGATCTTTAAAAGGCTATAAGATTATATGAAAGGGAACTGTGGAAAAAAATGAAACAAATAGCATATGAAACATTATTAGCAATATAACAGTTATTAAGGGAGAAGCTTTATACTGTAACAAAGGAAAAAATCCGTATATGAATGCATCAATATTCAGGTTGTGACCAGAAGATTAAAATTGCATACATCATCATGGTCATCATCTTCATCATCAGAAATATCATCATCTTCGATCACTAAAGAATCATCAATCTGGATGGCAGACAGGTCCAATTCTTCATCCTACAAAGGACAGGTAACCGAAAATTAAAACGTAAATATCATAAAAGATCTGATATAAAAAAGAATATTATCAAGAAATATTAGGTTCAAAATCAAATATTTCAGTCAACAAATTCAGATCCTTTACCTTACATCTAAAAGCATTTTTTAGACTGGCCTCTAAAAACATACTATCAATAATACTACCAAGCTTCGTTCACAGCTATTAGTTAATAACTCAACCAACCACCTCAAAGGGGAAATTGACGGTATACAAAAATGGGTGACAAAGTCTAAATCAGACATAACATAATACTAATATTTAAAAAAGGGTTTTTACCTACCATATACTGCATTTATCTATTAAACACATTCTATTTTCATAATTTTGTTTCTTGATGGGTGTTTAATTCAAAATAACGACGTTAAACATCTCAGATAGAATGGTATTATATTTATTTACAAACACAATTTCAATTTAGTTACAAGTTAGAACTAGTCATGTGCAATGCATGTGATTTTATCACTTTATCATATCTTGTATTATAGTGAGTAGGCATATTAATATTGGTGATATCTATATTTGGCCTAATACTGTAATGTTTTTTGAAATTGTCCTTTGGCCCCTTTTTGGCCTTTTCTTGTTTGGTAATCCAACAAAAAAAATACATTAACGGAAGAACCATCTTGTTCCTAGGAGAGTTATATAGACTACGAACCAAGCAGTAGTTGATAGTTCGTCCGCTTATTTTCTTTGGGTTGAGGCTCCAATTTCGATTGCTAAAAGGCTTGTCAAAAGACTTCTTTTAGGAAGCATTACTCTAGATGTGGTAGCTTGGATAAAAGAGAGTTATTCGGCCTCTTCAAGATGGTAACTGGGCTTTGGTAATGTTTTTGCAAAAAAAATCGATGCTTCAATTGAAGTGGCTTTCTAGAAACCCCATTGAACCTAATGACCTATTGCATAAGGCGGTGACAGCCATTCATGCAAGAGAAGACCTTGGGTGGTCTATGTCCACAATCTACAGTGGATCCAAAGGCCAAAAGAGTCCATATATAAGGAGTTTTCAAGGAGGTTTGCTTCAGAATACTAGATTTCCAGTATGTGGTAGCATCATAAGAATAAAAAAAGGGGGGACAGCCGTTTGGTTGTTGATACCACTTTGGAACTTAAATTTTCATGACTGTTTGGTTTGTCTAATGATAAAGACTACGGTGCAATTGTTGGAGGCCCTATTATTAGTATTAGGGATTCTTAGTCCTGGCTGGTGGTTCTCATTTCAAAAGAAGGTCTAAAGAGATATAGATGGCTATTAGAGCTACCTCAGGCATGTTTGGCTAGAAACAAATATGTGAATTTTAACGGGCACAAAAAATTTGGGAGCTACTTAAAAAGATGTTTTTTTGGGCCACTCTATGGAGCTTTTAGTCCAAAACTTTTGTAATTACTCTCCCTCCATGATTCTTTCCAATTGTACAAAAAAAAATAATAATAATAATCCTTTGGAAGTTTGTGTTCTTTTATTGTACTGTTCTCAGTAAAATCTTTTTTTTTTTAATAAGAAACCTCACAAGGCCATTTCATTGAAAGAAAACATATACCCTATACCCAAAAAGCCCGTGCCGCCACCTAATTACAAGTATGCTGGCCAACAGTTTATAATCAAACCGGAAGGGTAATAAAAAAAATTTGGTAGTTGACACCCAAAAGGAAGCACATGTGCCAAATCCCACACATACTCCCATGATCTTTTATCATTCCTAAAGACTCTTCTATTTCTCTCCAACCATATACCCAACTAACAGCGCAAAAACCCGCAACCCAAAGTAATTTCCCTTTCTCTTTGAAGGGAGGGTTAAAAAAGGCCTCCAAAGATTGACGGAAAGTATCATTATCAACCCAAGACACGATTTAAAATCTTTTTTCACAACAAAAATAATAATTAGATTTATTTAAAGAACTCGAATTTAAATAATATTACAAGAGGATTAATTTTTTGTCAGAGGAAACAAAACTTATCATAAATATGGTGAAAAGTTTGCAAACGTGTTATAATAATGAGCCATCCAGAAGTTTACAAAAGGCTTAATAGAAATTTAAAGTCTTCTCCACAAAGCTTATTAATATCAAATTAGATATCGTCGATATACCAGAATCAATGAGGTGCTATATCCCTTGTGTAACAAGTATACAAGTGTCAAAAACAAGTATTTTAAAGTTGACATACTATCCGGGTCAAGTAATTTTCTATACTAAGCTTGTATGGCATGTAATAAAAACAATCTTAAAAAGCAAGCTTAAACTGTTATAATTAGAGGCTGACTCGTTGAAATATAACATAGGAAGAGTCATGACGTCATTCTTAGGTATTAGGAAGTGGAACACCCAAGTTATCATGTGAATTCACTTGAAACCTTTACAGATGCTACAGGATGAGGATAGTAAACTATCTTAATCTTTTCAAAGAGTATGAAGATAGAATCAAAGGTGATATTTTCACTAATTTCTTTTTTTTTAATCGGAAATTCTGCTACCTTCAACATTAACAAGATTCTGTTGGGGACTGTTTCCACAATATAGTACTATATTAGGTGGCCTCACCATAAAATATATTAAGAATTTGTCTCAAATAGCATAAATCTACATACTAATTATTAAAATATTTGAACTTTTTAAAAATTACTCAAATAGCATAATTATAGTTCAATAAATTATTGAACTATAATTCAATTAATTATTGAACTATTTTTCATAGGTATTTTTAACGAATTTGTTTGTTTTTTGGTTTTTTAAGTTCAAGGTCAATAATTTATTGAACTATTTGATCATTTTTTATTATTATTTTCAATGAAATCGTAATTTCTTTTATTTTTTTTAGTTCAATAATTTATTGAACTAAACTTATTCTATTTAAGTAATTTTTGAAAAGTCCTGACATTTCTCAATAATTAGTATGCAAAAATATGCTATTTCGGTAATTGCCCCTAAAATATTTACTATCCCTTGCAGGCATGCCCTTACTTGAACGGGATCAGTTCTAAAGGTTGTACATCTGTATACTTGAGTTATAAAAAAAACTATCACATGCAAGTGGTTCCGACAAAAGTTGAATGAATGATCCACTAAATTTAATTTATGGACATGTACCATTCCTTTGAAAAAGAATCTATACACTACACCAGTACCCCCAACCCATGGAGTTAAATTAATATTCACAAACTAGGAGTTCAACTTAAAATAAATGGACTTCATCCTATGACATGGGGTAGACTATTACTTGTGGGGTTGCACTAACTAGAGAACAGATCAAATGTCATTAACAACTAATTTAGTACTTGTTTTAAATTATTCATAGTTTTCCAACAAAAAAGCTCGTACACACCACACCACAAGTAATACTTCGACAAATAGCAGGTTTAACATGAACAAAGCATGCTTGAATTTTTTTCACTTATATTCTTCATTATCATTTGCCATTTAGTACTAGATTATTACATTACTATGACATAAGATTATCCTATCTTTTTTTAAAATGGTCATTAGATTATTGAATCCTGCTCCCTATGATAATAAAATACCTCAGAAGTGGTCTCTCCATTTATAGGCTTCATTGGGGCATCCTTGTCCACAGCTGCTCTTCTACGAGTAGAATTTCTAGTTTGTAGGCCTCTCTTCTCCTCCCAAGCAGGCTTCAAAACAGCTTTACCTTTGCCCTTTGATGTGCTCTTCTCCAGTGAAGATTCCTTCCGAGCCCTTTCTCCGATACTCATAGATGATCTAGACCTAGTAGAATAACGTCGAGTGGTTGAAGTGGGAGTTGAATTTGATACAGATGGAGCAACAGCTCCTGGAGGTGTTGTTCCGGAATCTGAATTTGCACCGGATGCTGAGGGTTTCTGACCAGATTCAGCTTTCTGAACTCTAGGCCATAGAAACTCTTCAACAGCTGCTAAACTTGCAAGTGGATCAATCAGTACAATATTTGATGAGTAATCTCGAAGAGACTTTTCCCCTTGGGCTCGACAAAGCCGCAATTTAAATGGCTGGGATAATACACTTAGCCCAGAGGAGAGGCGAGCACTTCCACTGGATGATCTAGAAGAGTGGCTCAGGACAACAGGAAACCGCTCCAGTGAAGACAAAGCACTCTGTAGCTTCTGAACTAAGACTGTCATAGGAGATACTGTCCCTTCATTAATGCTTATAGGAAGAGAAACGGCAATAAATGATTTAAATCTTTTAAGTACTTGCAGCCGAAGTTTAGGCAACTCAGCTTCTGCAATTCTTCCCTTAGAGAAGTATCCACAAGAGAAGTAGTTGAGCAAAACTGCAACGACACCACTACCAATGAATTCAAAAGTGGATACACCATCATCTTTGCCCAGTTCAACAAGCATTTCAGATATTACAGTATTTAAATACTCTTCCTTATTCGTAAAAATTTCATCAAGGCGGGACCCAGTAGCTTTAGATTTTCCTTTTAATTTAGTTTTCTGATCATCCATACCAGCATTCAACTTGATGCAAAGATTCTTCAAACGTAAGAGATCATCTGTAACTCCAACTTCAACATCTCCAGGATCTAAAGGGAAGTACTTACTTTTAAAAGCATTAGCACAGGCACTTACAGCCATTCGAAGATTGGAGTTAATTCCTGGAATCTCCACTGAACCCTGAGAAACACTTCCAGAAGCAGGATTCTTGTTTTCATCCAGTGAATTTCCATCTGAATTCATATTTCCACTGCGCCTTCTATAACGTTGAGTGCGTGATGAAGTTCCAGATGCAGAGTTGGTATCCTTCTCACTAGAAGATACTTGGGAAGAAGTATTCTGGTTATTAGTTAAGATAAGCTGGTCAACAGCATAAACAACACCCTCTCGGAGAAACATCTTGGAGAAAGTTTCGGGAAGCTTTTCCATCAGAATCTCAGCAATTTGGAGAGCAGGAATCAATATGTGAGGATCTTTCCATGCCAAAACACCAGCCAGAAAACTAAGGATCAAAAAAAGAAAATTAAGTGCAGCAAAGTATGCCTGGCATCAAATTCATCAACCGTCTTATGAGACTGAAATTAAATACCTTGCTATATTAGTCACATTTAATAATGATTGTATCATCTCTGGAGTGCTGAAGTACATCAATTTTCCAATTCCTGAGAGACATTTATGGCGTACAGGACCATTCACACTGGAACCATAGATCTACTTGACCAAAGAACACAATTTAAGAACTAACTGAACTGTAAGTCTCTAAACAAATTAAGTACTTCATACTGACCTGTATTAGAATAGGAAGGATATCCATTCCAAATTGGTGAAGAAGCTCAGGCTGATCCTTTAAGAGTTTCTCACGAGCTGAAACCTCAGGGACACTTTCAGTTGGATTTTCTTCTTTAACTGAATCACTTGCAGAAGATTTCTTGATGGCAGGTCCTTTCACAAACAAATTAAAGTTGGCAGGAAGGGAAATTGTTCCTTGTGGCAGAGAGGGTAGAAGTTCATTTGCCAAATTGACTATCTCAAAAATCTAACACCAAATAGTAATCAGAATATTAGTGGGAGAAAAAATAGGGAGAGCTTTCAACCATTTCCAAGACCAAAAACATAATCACGTACAAGATCTGGCATTTATCCACCATAGATTACTATTGACGGAAAACACAATGTAGTAGAAATTTAAAATTCAACATTGACTGAAAACCTAGAGACTAATATTTGAAAAGAAAGTTTTACAGTCACTATAGTTTTTTGAACCAAGTTAGTTTTGCAGTTACTGTTAAGGTTGGAACACAAGACAATGGGTTATTGTTATACTCAAATTGTTGTCCACACATTTTGGTCCAATGATGATTTGTTATCATCTCTAAAAGCATTCCCAACTACAACAATTGGTGCAGATTAAGTCATGCTTAAAACCTAAAGCGGCATGAATGGGAAAGAGTCACTTACACAGCTTGAACCCCAATTACTGAGAAAATAAGCACACAATCATGTGAATGATACCACTAAAAATTAACAATCTTGATACATTTAAAACTCTGAATATGCATATTTTCAATTTAGATTTTATCCAACGATTCAATTTTATTAGAATTTGGAAGAAATCTCTCCTTAGTTATACTCATGTGATTTGGTGCAATGCAACGCGGTTCGCACAATCCTTTGGCTTGTTTGGTGGGAGAGGAACAAAAGGATATTTCAAGATGAATGCTTAGAGCTCAACGAGTTGTGGGATTTAGTAGTCAGATTTGCTTCGCTATGGTCTTCTAAGTCTATTCTTTTTTGAAATTATCCCCCCTCGATCATTGCCCCCAACTGGAATGTTTTTTTGTAATCCAGGAGGTTCTTTTGTTCTTGTATTTTGATTTTCATTAATCAATGAAATGTCTATTATACAAAAAAAAGTTCTAAGGTTTAGATTGTTTCATGACTCGTTTGTAACTATTTTTTTCTCTACTTTCTCCCACATTTTCTTGGTCATTTTCTGTCTCAAGGCTTCTTAATTCACTTCTTTTATTAATTTTAATTTTCACAGCTTTTACCAATCATTTATATTTTGTTATATTCTAATAGATATGCAAGACACATCTAAAATAGATGTACAAGAAACATCTATAATGAGGATTAAGATGTTAGAATACAAAATTAGGTAAAACTAGGAGAGCAACTATAATCTATCCAAGTAAACACTAATATCAACTATCATCTGAAATGATGGTCCCCCCAGAAAAGAGGCAAAATCTACCTGTTCTTGTGGTCTATTTAACGCAGGTGAAACAGATGCATTAGAAGACACGCCAGAACCAGACAATATATCTTTAAGAATTCCACTAATCCCAAGAAGCAGCAAAGTTTTCACACCTAAGGCAGACCCACTTGCACATGTGGAAAGAAGTCGGATTAGTCCCTGCAAAATTGTGTGGTTGCAATCAGTGCCTTTGACTTGAGCATAACCATAAAAAAAATGAAAGGCCATTTTGAACTTACGGTGTAAGTAGCTGAGCTGAGAGTTGACTGTCCACCACCTGTACTGCTGGTTGAAATGAGAGAGGCAGCTTGTGTAACAAGTCCATGATTACATAATTCATCTAACTTATCAGGAGATGATGCAAATGCTTCAGCAATACGAGTCAAACAAACTGAAGCATGCTCTAACACCTACCAACAAGTAAAATTCCCAAATGATGAAGAAACAGAGAAGGCTATCTCAGATTAGCTGACTGGAATTTAAGTAGCTTACCTTTGCATCATGATATTGAAGAAGGTTTGTCAGCAGTGGAACAGCTTCCATCACAAAGTCAGCTGCATCTGAAGGAAGCTTCTTGCACATATTGGCAGCAGTGGACAATGCAACACGCTATAATACAATTTCAAAAATAGTGAACAGGTATCTTATATGAACCCAAAAGCAAAACATCTGCTCTTTGAAAGTATCCAAAATCGGCTGAGTATTAGAATGGCCACTGCTAGAATTTACCTGAACTCCTGTGGAGAAGAAATCCAAATACGAAAGCACAGCCATAAGAGCACCTGCTCGCAGGCAAGCAGTAGGGTGTTCCTGGGATATCTTCTTTAGAGCTTGCAGAGACTGTTAACAGAAACCTACCATCAGTATCAACATTTCAAACTTGAGGAAACATAGGATTACAGACTTTTGATCCAAAATATTAGCATAGAACTCATAAAACAGGACTACCTAGCATAAATATGGAAATTATGCTATTAAAGTTCCAGAGTAGAAAAGAGCTACTATCAACACCTATCACTAGAAACTGCAGTTTATCATATGTGATACTAACCAGCATCAGTCTCATTTTATCGTCATAACCACAGTGCATGAAAAGCTAACTTTTTCGGCTACTTTCAAATATCACAGTAATCTTGGGCAGTATTATTTTAAGAAATTAAAATAAAACACAGTTGACTCTAAGTTGGTACCAATTTATAATCTCATGTTCTCATGAGGGCGGAGTCAAAAGAGCAAACCTGTTCAGCTAAATCCATGTACTCAATAGTCAGCAATCTTGCACAGAAGCAGGAAACCGCACCATAATGCACGACAGCAGCACATGACGAAGGTAGGACATCACAGAGATGGGTTAATGCCCTGGCTGCTAGAAGCATTATATCAGGATTGCTTTCATGATTAAGCAACCCAACAAGGACAGGAACAAAAGAGTCCACTGAGAAAGTACTCAGAGATTCCTCTGTGCCGATTGATAGCATCTCACAAAGCTGTGTCAAAGCTTCAACCTGCTTCCCCTCCTCTCCATCCGCTCTCAACCCAGATAAGATCTTCTTAAGCCGCCCCCTCTGCTGTGAAGACGAAGCCGACGCGATTGCAGAAGAAGGAAGCAAATCATCCAGTCCAGCCCCGAGTTTCCTCAAAAGTCCTTGAAGGGCACTACTCGCCGTTGATAAATTCTGCTGCAAAACTCCCATGCCTCCTTCACTGTCATTATCATCATCGTCACCGCCACCACTGGCTTCCATATTCAATCCAAAAGCCTGCTCTGCATTCCTTTCTCTATCCCCAATTCTAACCTCATGTTCTTTCTCTTTTCCCTTATCCGAATTCTCCTTATCAGAATTCTTCCCACGTCGGCGAGACCCTGATGATTCATTGGTCGAGTCCATTGGAGTACTAATAGCAGAAGGTTCTTGAATCCGAGTATAACGAGACCGGGTCGAGATCGATAGATTGGCTACAGCGGGATTTGACGAGAGACGAGCGCGCTTACCGGAACGGGTAGTGGGACCAGAAGAGGAAGAAGAAGGGGCAGCTGAGGAGGCCTCCGCCCGCTTTCTGCTCCGAGTTTCCATACAAAAACCCAAACCCCTCGATTCGAAGAGTCGCCCGCCAACGAGCGGCGATCAAACAGTCCCTGATCTGATTTTACTACGCATCTGTCTAATACCAAATTTAAAAAAAAATATATATATATATCAATACAGAAAGAAAAACAAAACGAAACAAAGCTGAAACCAGCTAACTTCAAACAGAACCCCCAATTAGAAAACCCTAGATTCCCACCTTTACACAATTACAGATTACGAATGTCAATCAAATTAAACCATCAAAAAACAGAAATTCCCCAATTGTTCATAAACCCTTAAGAGAGCAAAACAAAGTACAGAAAGGGAAAAAAGAAAATCTAAAAGAAAAACGCTCATCAGTATCAGAAATAGAATTGGAGAAATCAAAAAAAAGTGAGAGAAATAAAAACCTTATATCAAATAAAATCAGAGTTCCAATTAATAAGAAAAAGGGTTCCTCGATGAAGAGGAAAAAGAATGGGAAAGCCCTAGACGACGACGAAAAGATAGAAGAAGAGGAAGAAGAAGATGAAGAGGCAAGCGATTATACCTCTTTATAGTGTGGTTTTAATTTAAAAAGTATAATAAAAAAAATATTATTTTTAATAAAAATATTAAATTTTATGAAATGTTTTTTTTTTTCGGTGTAGGACAATGAAAGGTTGAGGTTTTTGCATGGCGGTGAACAACTACTCGGCTTTGTTCCGTCGCCGACGTCGAAAAAGCCTCGGTCAATTTGCCACATGGACCTTTCTCCCTTTGCAAAGCCCTTTTTAATTCTCTCTTTCAAAAATTAGTCCCATTTTTTTAATTTTTATAAAATTTTAAATTTTAAAAAGTAATATTAAATAGAAAGTAATACTTTTTTTTAATATATTTTGAGAATAGAAAACTCGAACCTTCAATCTCATGAGAAATAAGCTGATGCCTAATCACCTAGGCTCTTATACATATTCATATATATGTTTATATATAGTTTTATTAAAAAATTATTTTTATTTCAAAATATTTTTTAAATAGGTAAATGCTTTTACACCACTTTCGTTCAAATCAATTTTGTCAATGAGTAAATGTTTGATTCATTATATTGGGGAAATAGTGTTCACTTTAATGAATTTACCAAAGTTTCGTATTTGTGGAAGCTACTTTTTCTTGTATTGATAGAGGTTCAAAGCCAAATATTCATACATAAAGTTAGGTTAAGACATTAGCTAAGGAAAATTATATCAAAGAATATATATAAAAGGAAATAATAAAAATAAGAGACAAAAAAATCGTCAAGCGGTTGTTGCGGAGCCAAGGCTCCTCACCGAGAGCGTCAAAGAGACACTACTTAACTTTTGGTGTCACTGCGGCACGCGCTCTCGGGTCTTTGGCCTAGGAAAGACCAAAGACTTGCATGTCGCGGGATCATCGCAGCGCCAACCCCAAATGCCCCAAAACGATCAAAACAATGTCGAATAATACCCTCAAGTTAGAGCATGAAGATCGCACATGCCCAACTTGCAAAATAGGAAGGAAAGCTGCAACATATTTTAGGTTAATAATTTTTTTTTATAATTTATTGTTTATTATGTAATTTATTTTATTTTATTTTATATAGTTGTTTATTTTATTTTAGTTTATTATTACCATTCTTATTTCCTTAGGGTTTGGTCTTTTCACGGATTTTGATTTAAATAACTTTATTTTAAGTTCTTAATAGTCTTCACGTTGTTACGAGTTCAACGCAATGAACCGTTCGTTAATCCGACTTCCGAACTAAAAGTTATGGTTAAAATTCCATTTATAACCTTGTTTTGATTTTTTCTTCGAGGACACTTTGGTAATCCGTCAAATATGGCCAATGCTTTTAGCATTTCACAAAAATATAGATCTACATTTTCACCTCAAACTACTGTTCACCTCCCTCACTAGAGGTGTAAATGGGGCGGGGCGGGGTGTCAACGGGGTACCCCGTTTATACCCTACCCCGATTAAGGGTTTTTTTCCCACCTCACCCCGCCCCGTTTATTAAATGGGGGCGGGGGCTAAACGGGGTGGAGGAAATTGTTAAAAATACATGATTTCGTGTATTTTTTTTATTCAAAATTCAATTTTTCCAATGATAATAGTGAAAAAAAATAAATAAATAAAACTGTTCATCATAATCCGTATGAAAATAAACATAATAAATTTAAATTACAAAAAAATAAAATTAAAGTAGCTAAACGGGGCGGGGCGGGGCAGGGTGTAAATGGGGGGAAAAATTCCCCCGCCCCCGCCCCCGCCCCATTTATTAAACGGGGGAAAAAAATTCCCCCGCCCGGCCCCTGCCCCGTACCCCGCCCCGTTTATTAGCGGGTTTGGCAGGGGGCGGGGCAGGGAAGCGGGGTCGGGGTTTTAGCTTTCACCCATATCCCTAACCACTGTCACTGTTCATCGCCGGAATGAGATCTCAGTTCATCATTTTCCTTCGTTTTTCTTTCGAAGTAACGTAAACTCTTCACTTATTCAGTCATTCTCATCATTTTGGAGTCATTTATATTGGTATTCCATCATTTTTCGTCTGCCATTGAAGCTCAACCTCACCTCACCTCGTCGTCAGATAATGCGTTTCAACTCAAGGTTTCCTTGTGTTCACAAGGTGGGCTCTTTTGATTCGTATCTAAGTTTTGTTTTAGGATGTTTTGGAGCTGACCCAAGCTAAAACCATGCTCACTCTCCATAAATGTCGTCAGATCCTTGATGCTCGCTTGAATCTAGAAAAGAACTCACCGACTTGTGAAAATCTTGTGACGTTTGAGTCGGGTTCTTCGTATTGCTTCGATCTCTGGTGTTATTCAGCATATTCGCACATAACCCACACCTTCCAAGTCAATCCTAATATTGGAGCTCGCCTGAATCGCACGTCGCCAGAAACTGGGTGAGTCACTATCCTTTTTGCTACGTTTTACGCGTTCGTGGGCTTTTGGGAAAGAAATGGTCCAACTAAACCGGTTGGCCAGTTCATCATAACCAGTTCAAGCTAGTTTAGGGTCCATTTTTGCTATTTTAAGTCAGTTCTCTCGCTAATTAGTTTTAATTAATTTTTTTTCAGATTTTGGGCGTCTTTAGGGGCGATATTTGATTAATTCCAAGGCCGTTTTAGTTCTCAGTTCAAAGTTAAGGTGATGGGTGAACTATGCATGCCCAAATCTTATTTCTAATAACTCTACTAAGCTTTAAAGGTGGGGATAAATATAAATTATGATAAATTTATGAACTAAATCTAATGAACGATTCGTATGCTATGAGTGATAAGTAAATTTTGGAATTAAGTGGAAAAGAGCATGCCTAGCTACTTTAATGAGGATTTAGGAGTTTAGTATCGATTCATGACCGGTGGATAATTATGGGTTTTAAAAAATGTTTATGGAATGGAATTACTAGTATGCTATGTGTTTATATTTGGACCTTGAGTTTAGTTATGGAATGACTTAGTGTTGAAATTATGTTTATATTCTGCTTATAGGGTTTTGCAGAGTTATTACACTTTTCTGATGGTGTTAGGATGTATGGGATCGAACCATTAAGAGAAAGTGAGCATGCTTAATATAAAGAATAAGCTTTGGGAGTACAAGATGGTTCTTGCATTAGGTGAACTCAAAGTTGGATACGTTAGCTTGTAATAGATTTGATGCATTTATCCTTCTCTTGGGTTTTCTCTGATTTGCTTGAGTATGAAACCACAGGGTGGAACAGATGATCAAATAAAGTTGAGGACTTTTCCTTTATCACTCACAGAAAAAGCCAATGATTGGTTGTTTGATTTGGCCCCAAATTATGAATCAACATGGGCAGATATGGCTACACTGTTTTTGGAAGAATATTTCTCCTCATCTCGTGCTTTGAACATCCGAAGAGAAATATTTGGGGTTCAACAAAAGAATATGGACACTCTCCATATATACTGGAAAAGATTCAAGAAGTTATGTGTCAGTTGTCCTCAACATGGATTTTCAAAACAACTTTTGATTTATTATTTTTATGAGAGGTTAACTTCTATTGAGAAAAGACTAATAGATACCACTAATGGTGGTGCTATAGTGAACAAGACTCCTATTGAGGCTAGGAAGCTAATTACCACAATGGCGGCAACATCACAATAAAGAGGAGGTCTTCAAGAATCTACTTTTCGAAATGTGAAAGAGGTAAATGTTTCTGCCCTTGAAAATCAAATAGCTAACTTAATTTCTCTTGTTCAATAGATGGATTTGAGAAATCATCAAGAAGTTAAAACTTGTGGAATATTCACTCCACCTCACCTAGTCGATATGTGCCCCACTCTTTATGATGAATCACACGAGTCTGTTAATGCTCCAGGAGGGTATCAAGGAGGATATCAAGGTGGACAACAATGAAACTGATATGATCATTTTTCTAACACCTAATGGAAGGATCATCCTAACTTGAGTTATGGGTAACGAGCACCCTTTCAACAGCCTTCATCTAAGCTGCTAACTACCAACAACCATCTTCATCTAAACCAGGTTTGTCTCTTGAAGAAATTATTCATTCACTTGCTATCAACACACAACAATTTTAATAGGAAACGATGACGAATATCAAAAACTTGGAGAACCAAATGAGCCAACCAGCATCTTCCGTGAGGAAGATAGAATCTAAAGGTAAATTACCTTCTCAAACCGTCGTCAATCTGAAGAGAATGCTAGTGCAATCACTTTTGAGAAATGGGAAAGAGTTAAAGGGACCTAAGAAGAAAGAACGAGCTAGAGACCCAAGAGAAGAAATTGAGAAAGAAATAGTCTCATTTCCAAATGATCAAGTGGAACCGTCAGTTCAAGGTCAAGCTGAGGTACTGTTGGTGAAAATGGTGATTAAACTAGATGGTGAAAGGTGGCATGCAAGTGCACATGACCAACAAGTAATAGTAGTGGTAAGTGAGTGTCGTGTCCCACTAGGATGGATGTTTTTAAGACAATTAGAATCTAAGGGTAATTGTAGCTACAGAATTAGTTAATTAACAAGGCTAGGTATTGTGATGCACAAAGTAAACGGATCAACACGAAGTGTGGATCAAAGGATGAGAGTGTGATGATGTGCTAGGGATCTGGATAAACTGTATCAACAAGTAATAAACTTGCTATGAGACTTCACATATGAATGGAGTTATGAGACAACTAGTGCATAGGGAAACAAAAGCAAGGGCAAGTTTTCTCAAACAAATCCTAACGCATCATCTAACCCTAAATCTCATATCTAAAACCTTGGGTAAATTTTACTTCTCTTGAATCCCCTAGAACTATTCTCTATTCTTCTTAGCCTTTCCCTTATTCCTAAGTTATGGTTAAGATGAACAAGTGATATCTCTTACAAAGTTGGCATACAAAATATCTTTCAACACTTGCATACACTCTTCTAGTTCTAACTATATTTTCATGCAAAATTAAAGAAGAACATCAATAACAAGAATATCACATCACAATCTCCATAAAATATGTGGATCTTAAAATAGTGGTTCATGTCTATCCATCTCCATTAACACTTCATCACAAAAGGGTTTAGCCTCTCATGGCTATCAACAACTTGAAAATAAAAGTGTTCCTCAAACCAGAATTCATGCTTGAATATAAAATGAAAATGATAACTACTGAACTAGTTAATACAAAATAACTCCACTTCGTAAAACGCCTCCTTATTCTTTGCTCTTTCTCCTCCTTCTTCTGTTCTTCACTTTTCCATTCTCGTCCTCTCTCTTTTTAAAAATATTTTTCTCCTTCTTCTTATATCCTTTCGTATTAGTCTTCGCTTTGCCACTTTCACCTTTTCCGGCCAAAAAAGTAGTTGATAAAGTGTATCGGGATGCACGCATGACTAAGAACTGTAGCGTGAAGCGACTGCTGCTTGTCCCATCGAACAACTAATCAATGAAGATAATATCTCTTTGTCCTCTGAGTGCCTTACTTCAGCAGCATCACAATGTGCTCCATTTTGTTCTTTGCCCTGCAATAGTAAATAATTGCCAAGAGCACCAACTAAAACTATGCTTGCAATGACTATATTAGAACGCTAAAAAAGTAATCAATTAATGAAAGAAAAATGATTGCAAAAAGACAAAGTGAATCAGAGGGCTCAATCCGAATTGGAAATTACAAAAGTGACTTAGATAAGTGCAAAAGCTCAACATTCTACTCAATTGCTTGGTCTTTTTACCTAGATTTGTTCAAGTTTAACTATGTGAATACCCCATTCTAAGCACTTATCAGGTACTCATCACTCCCCCTCCTTTTGAATCAAGATTGCTAAAATCTAAGAAACTTCAGGAAGAAAAGGAAATCTGTAATAACCCCAAATTCCCTAAACATAGAAAATAGACATATTGGCAGCGGAAACTAAAATAAAACGAGTAAATCCTTCTCATTCAAATAAAAACTTAAAACTCAGTTTCTGTAAGAACGAACTTATTTTAAACAAAGAAAAATCAATTAGAAAATCATTTGACAGATTTCCACTATCTCGATAAAACAAAAGAAACATTCAACATATCAAAGAGTTTAAACATGACCATCCCAGTATTATTATACTATAATAAGAAAAATAACATATGTCGGCTTGTAAATCCACACCAACCGTCCACCATTCACGAACAACGTCACTTGCTAGTTTTCTTCTTCTTTTTACCTTAAAAAATAAACGTAACATCATGAGGCTATGCCCATGAGTAGAAAAATGTTAAAGGAAAAGTAATGTTATGAGAAGTTCTCTAAATCTTTTAAGTCCATAAACATTCTCACCGACTTCCAATAAAGTCACTCAATCTAAATAAACCAACTGTTACACAATGCCTTAACTCAACTCTTTATTCAAAAATAAAGAACAAGTTTGTCACTCAAAAGCATCAAACACGTATTTCCATGTTTCAACCTTTTGAGGTATTCTTTTATGTGTTTAAAAAGCACACAAGCGAACCTACTTGTATATTCTCTTCCATTGATGGAATGAACCTGCCCCACTCATAAGTGATATTATGTTGTGCACAATTATAATCATCCCCTTAACAACATATTATTCACTAAGTATGGCCCTACTTAGTGCAAACCTCCAACCATATTGTTTAAGGCACCAAAACAATATGATTTACTTAAAAGCATCACTACTAGAATTCTTGACAAGCCTAAGTTCGGTTTCTAGTCTAGAAATATCGTTTCTACCCAAAATCTACTTTTAAAATGCTTAAACATATAAATTTAAATTTCTAGAAAAATATCAATTTCTTAGCATAAGAATGTTCTAAAATTACCCAAGACCAATATCTTAACTCACAAAATAGTCACCCAAAGATATCCACTCAAAAGAGCAAAACTAACCTAAACTAGTGTAGTTTCGCCCCAATTTCAGGCACTAGACGAATATAAATTTTCTAAAATGATTCCAGCAGCGAAACTCTCTAATAAACACTTCCAAAGTCACTCTAAAACATTCACAAAACTCCACAAACGACTCATAGTTCGATTTCATATGTTAGTATGCCGCCTAAGTTATATTTCCAACCTATTGGGCACTAAACATGTTTTCTTGTCCACAAAACCAGTAACAAACCTTAAAAACACATTTAATAAGTATTAAACACCATAAAATAATCCCAGAGAAACTACAAATCAGTCTCGAATCAAACTAAAACAAACTATTCTTTTTATGCATGCTTAATATCAACTTTTCGTCAAAACATAAAATAGAATTTCTGCACTTTGTAACAGCCCAAAATCAGATACAATAACATTCTATTAAAAGAAAGGAAAACTACACATGAAATTAATTAATGTTTAACATCTTCTACTCACATTAGATTCTTGAATTTTTCAAGAATTCAAACTCTTCTTTTCCAAGAACTCCTACAACCTCTCTTGAAAGTTGAAGAAACCTTTCTCAAACTCCATCAAACAATTACCCACTACAAGGAAGAGCCGTTCTACACCTATACAAAAAATATACGAAGTAAATCGATCAACAATTGAGAAAAACATAATAGATCCGAAGTGTTTTTGGCTCATAACTTTTTCTACAGAAGTTGGATTACTGCGAAATTATGCTCAATGTAAAGATAATGAAAAACTGATAGAAATAGATACCTTACTTGCGTAAATCGAAGTTTGGATGAAAGAGTTATGGTAAAAAATACTCTTGGAAATTACATTTGAGCAAAAATTGGAGAAAATATGATAAATGGGGGTTGATTTTCAGAAAAAGAAAGAAGGGAGTAGATAATTTTAAGGTTGAATCCCGATTTTCAATAATTATGAAAATGTCATTAGACTAAAATGGTCATAACTCACTCACCGGGACTCGGAACGATGATCCATCAGTTGCGTTTGAATCGTAATAACAAGATAATTGACATCATCTACAAATATTAAATAAACTTGTGGTTTTAATTTTGAGGTTTGGGAACTTACCAAAATACCCCTTACGAGATAACGAGATATTTTTCATCCAATTTATCAATCCAACCTCATTAATATCATTTTGAGAAAATAATAATACTTTTCAATTTTTTTATAGGCTTACTTGATAACGGGTTGTTATAAAATCTTTGACACATTTCGCAAAATCGAGCTAAACATCCCTTTGTTAGATGCAAGCAAATACTTCGGTACGCGAAATTCCTTAAAGATTTGTGTACAAACAAGAAGAAATTGATGGGTAGCAAAAAGGTGAGTATTGGTGAGAATATTTCAGCTGTTCTTCAAACAAAGTTACCACCTAAATGCAAGAACCCAGGTATGTTCTACTTTCCTTGTATTGTAGGAAATGTGACTATTGAGAAAACTATGTTAGGTCTAGAGGCTTCCATTAATATCATGCCGCTTTATATTTACAATTTATTGAAAATTAGTTAAATGAAAGAACTGGTGTGATCGTTCAATTAGCGGATAAATCTAACGTTTTTCCTGAAGAAGTGTTAGAAGATGTTTTAGTTCAGGTTAATGGTCTAGTTTTTCCTGCTGACTTTTACGTGCTTAACATAGAAGAAAAAGATTCCCCAACTTCATCCTTAATGTTGTTAGGAAGACCATTTTTAAAGACATTAAGACTAAAATTAATGTTTGTGATGAAACTCTGACAATGGAATTCGACGGTGAAATAATTAAATTTAACATTTATGATTCTATGAAATATTCAACTGAAATAGTTTCTGCTTCTGTTTATGCTATAGATGTTATAGATCCTTTAGCTCAGGAATTTTTTGATGTAAGTGATTGTAACATCCCGGTTTCTCGAGTAGTAGATTATTTATTTATCTATTCGATGTTTTAAATTTTATTTTTGAATAGATGAAATTTGGACTTTCTAAATTATGTAATTCGATACATTAATTATGGAGGTGATTAATTAATGTAAATTCTATTGTTAGAGTTCTTATTTAAGAAGAGTAATATTGAAAAGATAGAATTTTACTTTGAATAGTAATAATTTATTTATTTAAAAGTTTGGAGATTTAATTCATAGTTAAAGTCTGGGCATTTAAAATTATTTTGTTTTGATACATTATGGATTGGGAAGTTTAAAATTAATTTGTTATTAAGTGTTGTCTTAATTGGTAAAGAAGGAGCAATTATTTTAAGTGGGATTAAGTGATTAGTTTTAAATGGTTGAATAAGTTTAATTGATGGGCCCTTAATTCAAACCCTTGGCCCATGAGCCTTGTCTCCACAAATGAGGATAGGGTTTTAACCATTGAGGAAAGGATAAGAAAGAAAAGAAAGGAAAATTTCTCCTCTTGCCTTCTCTCTGCCGCCGGCGTGGCTTTCATAGGGTGGTGCCCTTTTATTTTATTTTTCATTTCTTCATTTTCTTGCTTAAAGAATCATTGGGTCAAATTAGTGTGGAGGAAAAAATTATTATAGAAGTTTGGGAGGAGAAGAAAGTCATTTTCAATATCAAGAGGTAAAGTTTCATTTTCATTTGCTTCCTAGATTGATTTTCTTGTCTTCCATTAATGGAGGAGAGTTCTAACACCATTCCTTATTCCACTTTTGAACGAAAACCAAACCGAACCAATTTTCCCTTAGATTTTTCCTTACTCTCGGCCTAGGAGCTTTCGTTTTGGCATTGGATATATTTTTCATTTAAATCAACTCTTTGAGTGGCTGTTTGGCTTTTGTTATATTTAATTTACTTATTATTATTATTTTAATGTTGCCCACTTGAACAGACCACCACCAAAGACTCAAAATGGATTTTGTCCTTTTTCTTATTATTATTATTATTAAATACTTCCAATACTTTTATTTGTAGTTATACATCAAGTTTCCCTGCCCAGCCGACTACCACCCAATTTCATTGCTTAAAGCCCTTGGTTCTATTATTTATTTATTTTATTTTAGTAATCTAATAATTTAATTGTTTCTTTAGCTAATTAGTGAAGTATTTAAAAGCATTTAGTTTTTAACTTAATTGGTGTAGGTGGTGGATCCAATTGAACGTCTTGGCTTAATTGAAAATTGACGGATTTTGTGGATTTAGCGTTTTACGAAATTAGAGGTGAGTGATAAATTAGGATTTGAATGATTCTTTGGGGAAACCCAAAGAGTCATTTGATTGGTTAATAAAGAAATAATTATTATTTGCTTAATTTACATATTAGAGTATGCTTAATGGATTTACATGATTTTAATATATGTTCTGAAATTGGGATGTGAATGGTGAATGTAGATTTGCATAATTTTAATGTATTTTCCGGGATTGAAGTGTGATTTGGTAAATTAGAATTGTTAGATGCTATTAATTATATATGTGAATTAGTAAGAAATTATATGCTTCAATGTGCTATTGTTGTTAAATTTAAATATGATGTAATGAACTTTGTTTGCATTGAGTGAATTGTCTGATGGTGTGTGTTGCAAAAGTACCAAGTGAGGTTGATGAAATCGAAGGGGACAACGAACCCCGGAGATACTTGAGAGATCCAAGGACAGCGAACCCACAGACAATCTAAGGGGACAGCGAACCTCGAATGATTGATCCTTGAGAGATGGATGAGCATCACACCCTGATACGTGATAGTTGTTTGATAATATGATATGAGATACTTTTATTGTGAAGTGTGGGATTGAGAACGTTAAGAGATATGAAATTATTATTATTATGGCTATTTGATAATTATAGTAAAGCTATGGATATAGTAATATTATGATGATGCTGATGTTACGGTTGTGGTAATGATATGATTATATGTAATCGAGATATGATGTGTTATGTTTAAAAATGAGAATTTGATATCTGAGAAAGTAATAACATCTTGTTAATTAAAGAATATAGCTAAATCTTGTTAGTAATAGGTGGGTTGGGATCAAATGGTTCTTTGGCTAGTATTCAAGGAATCATTCAGATTCTAGTTTATTGCTCACTAGCTATGTGTTGCTAATGGTGCTACACCAAACATTTCAGGTAATTTTGGAGGTGCTCTCGGCGTGTAACGATGTTGGCACTGATGGCTAAGGAGTTCATATATGTATTAGAGTCTATTTGAATACTTTGAAATTATATTTTACTTTTATTTTGATTTTGGAATTGTTAATAAACATCATGAAGTTGAGCTAATTTGATTTTAAATGTTTTATATGAACTGAGTTCCGGAACTCGCATTTTAAATGAAGTTTGGTCTTGAGAAATTTATTTATGTTTCAATTGACTTCCGTTGCTTTAGTCGATTTTAAATAAAAAAGGTCGGTTCGTCACAGTGATACTGATAAACTTAGTGTTGCATTGAGCAGGAATTGCACTTCTAGTGAATTGAACAAAGCGGCCAGTAAATTTGTGATTGATTCTGAGTTACACAACACAATTCAAGAACTTGAATCACTTGAACCTTTAAGTTTTAATACTTCCTACATTAATTTTCCTATTTCTCATATGAAGATTCTTCCATCTATTCCGCAGGCACCCATTTTAGACTTAAAGCCATTTCTGGATCATCTGAAGTATGCTTATTTGGGAGATGGAGAAACTCTTCCCGTAATAATTTCCCACAAATTCTCCAATTTGGAATAAGACGGGTTAGTTCGGATGCTTCGAGATCACAAAGAGGCAATTGGTTGGATCATTGCTGATATTAAGGGGATCATTTCTTCAACGTGCATGCATAAGATCTTGATGAAGGATGATAGCAAGCCTTTTAGACAAGCCCAACGTCGATTGAATATGCCAATGATAAAAATTGTGAAGAAAGAAATCTTAAAGCTATTAGATGCTAGTATGATCTACCCTATCTCTGATAGCAAATGGGCAAGTTCGGTTTAGGTTGTACCGAAGAAAACAAGTATAACTATAATTGAGAATGCTAATGGTGAGAAGATTCCCACCCGAGTTCAAAATGGGTGGAGGGTTTGTATAGATTATAGGAAGTTAAATTCTTCTAATCAAAAAGATCATTTTCCTCGTCTTTTGTGACGACCCAACATATTTAAAAAGTCGGTCGTGGTTACTCAAGCGGAAGCAAGGAATTTTGAACTCAAAACAATAACTTTCATTAAAAACAAACGGAAATTTCGGCATGTAGTATTCGTAAAGTCCATACCTCACATACAAAATAATATGTAAACCTGTTTTATTTCCAGAATCATCGGCACGTTGTCCGGTTCAGAGTTTCATAAAAACCATAATCAAAATAAAGTTCGCTGCACCGGTTTAAAAGTCTTATACAAACATAATATACATAGATGTTTGACTCAAAATCAAAAGAAAACATAAGTCAAAACAAGACTCCTATACTCCTAAAATATACGGCTCGCGTGACTGGAGACCAATCCAAAAGCTCCATATCGGCATGATCAACGAGCACCACCTGCCGCTCTACGCCCTCGTCCCCGAGCGTTACCTGAAAGGTGATGTAGAGCACCTTTGAGCATGACACTCAGTGAAAACAAAAGAATATGAACAGTGATGCAGAATGACCGTGACATAATGCGAAAGTACATAACAACATGCTAAAAATACGAATGAAGTACACATGCTTTGTGTTTGGATGATGTCAACTAGTCATAACTCTTTGATACTACAAACATTACCAATACAAACCCGGCATCTCACTACACCCATATTAGAAAAACCAATCAACCTTCGAGCCATAGCTCATCTCAGTTTCAAATTATTTCAATTCACTAGCACCCGGGTCATTCTAACATAGCACACCGGGGCTCCATCACTTCTTTCTACCACGTGTAATGTCCAACACCCATACACCGTTACACGGGTTACGACCCCATGACCACATAACGATCACATGATATGCATGAATGGCATGTATGACATGAAATGGATTAAACATGCTTCTTTACATCAATGTCATATGACGAGACTTAGAATCAACAAGGGTAAATAGATCTACTTTTCCAATCCGGCATATGACTCAATCTTTGCTCATACAATGTTCAAGTCTCACATATTCACATGGTTCGTGATCACAACTATTTATCAAGCATAAACAAAGTGTATCAAGTATGCATAATCATAGCCCCAAATCCAGTATATGACTCGTTCATGGACTATGAACATAATAATAAAGCAAATAGGCATGCTTCAATGAACAACTAGCCAAAACAATAATTCTAGTTTAGGCTATTCTAGCTTTAAGGTTCTTTAACCAAATGCCCGAACTCATTATTTCTTTCCATAACTTCACTTGCTTCCAAATTTTACCACCCACATCACAATTCATATTTACTCATATCCACAAACTCTATTCCCGAATTAGTTCCCAAGAGGAACGGGGACGCCACACCAATCACCTTTCCGATTCTTTTTGTTCTCACCTTCAACGTTAGCTCCGTTTGTATTCGCTCACCTTTAGCCTACAATAAGTTAATCCATATATGTTTAGGCTAATATAAACATTATAAATCAGCCATAACACAACCACAAATAACCCTGAACCCGGTTAGTGACACAAGTGCCAAAACTAGTTGATTCGGGATGCAATTTTCGGTCAAACAAGGAGTACTTATGAAATTTTCATTGGATTGATGCTCTAAGGTGGTTTCCTTATTTAAATATATTCCTTTAAACACTGAATGCTCCAGAATTGATAATCTTTCACTAAAAGTCAAGGAATACCCAAAAATAAGAAACTAGTCCAACAAAAGTGCGATTTTTGATCAAAAATGGAAATTTACCAAAAATTCACTAAATTGATCTTCCAAAGTGTTTTCCATATATAAAATATACATACAAACATTCAAACTTTCCAGAATTGATAACCTTTAAGATTCAACAAAGAAACACCCAAAACTAGCTAAATTTAAAACTAGTATTTTGACCAATTTTGAGATTCTATCAAAATTCATTTCCCTTCCTTTCCAAGTTGTTTTTCATACATCTTATAATCATATGAACACTCTTAAATACCAGAATTGAGAAACTTAAAGTGATGGTCAAGAATTCCTAAAATTCAAAGAACACTAAAAGCTCAAAAACTTCCATTAATGGAGTTTTGTAAAAGCTTGAACCCACTCATGTCTTTTGCCTTTTAAAGAAGCTTAAGAGGTGAACTTAAAGTTTATATACATCAATTACACCACCATGTCCAGAATTTAAAAATTAAAAAGAACCTTCATATAAACATCCTTGAAGAAACTCTAATCAAATCCAAAGAAAACTAGCCAAAAATGAAATCTAGGTTAGTCAATACCTTGAGTTTTTGCTCAAATATTCTTCCAAGACTTGTTTGGATCTTCCTAAGATGGTGATTCTTACATGAATCACACAAAAACCCTTCAAATTGATCCAAGAGAAAAGAGAAAAGAGAGTGAATTTGGTTGATGAAAATTGAGAGAGGGGGGGCGACGGTGGAAGAAGAGGAAAAATATGGAATTGTATATATATATTTTTCTTTTATTTTCTTGTTTTCCTTTTATACATTTTGTTTTCTTAATTTAAAAATAACAACTAAAATCAATTTATTTCCAAGTCCCTCCACCTCTTCCATTTAGCACCAAGCCCTTCCACCTCCTAAATTCACTACAAAAAACTTAACCTTTACTGGCGAAATGTAAATTGCCGGCATAGATAAAGAAAAGCCGACGAAATTGGATATTTCGCCGGCATAGGTAAAAAGAGAAGGAAAAGCCGGCAAAATTATAAATTTCGCCGGCTTTGCCTAATAAGAGGAATATATTTTTTTTTTAATAAAGCAATGCCGGCGAATTTCGCCGGCATTGTCTAATAAAAAGTTTTTTTTTATAATTATTTTATATTTTTTTTATAAATAAAGCAATGCCGGCGAAATTATAAATTTCGTCGGTATTGCGACTTAATGTTAGAGGGACTCGCGCGTCCCTCTTAAGGGCTATGCCGGTGAATTGAATTTCGCCGGCATAGTTCCTGGGGATAAAACTCCAACCCGTAAACAACCACTCATTTCTCCTCCTTCTTCTTTTCTCTTTCTTCCTCGTTCTCTCTTCCCCCACCGGCGACAAGGGCGATTGAAGGTGAGTTTTTTTTTTTTTTTTTTTTTTTACCATTTCATGCCTCTAACTTATGTACTATTACTATTTTCGTGTTTAGGGTGCACGATTTTAGGTTTTTTTAGCCTAAATCTACAATTTCTATATATTAGGGTTTGAAAAAAATTGGGGCTTTTGGTTTATGTTTATAATTCGTTTATTAAAGGATGGTGTTAGGTAGGAAATAAGTATTTGAATATGATTTGAGTTTTTTTTGCCCTAATTTAGATTTGGGAAGTGTTAGGGTTTTTTTGAAAATTTTTGGGGCTTTGTGTTTTATGTTCCAATTGAATGTTCAAATGATGTTTTTTTTTAGTTATGAAATATGGTTGTTTGATGAAATTTGATACATTGGGTTATTTTAACTCATGAGTTTTATTTTTTTTTCTTGAGTTTGATTGTGGTAGAACTAATTTTAAGTGTAAAGATTTTTGTTTATATTTTTGAAGGGACTATCACACTTGAAAGCTATTAAAGGTTAGATTTATTTCTTTTGTTTATATTTTTGAAGGGACTATCACACTTGAAAACTATGTAATAATTCTAAATGTATTTATTTTTTGTTCTAATTCTATATTCATTGATGTTTTTTAGTTAGAAAGTTGAGATATTTTGTTTTATGTTCTAGTTCAAAATCTCCTCCGGCGATTAGAATTCTATATTCATGTAACATTTATTTTTTTGAGTTTTCGATTTGGAATTGATGATTAAATTTGGGATATAATGTAATCATGTACGTTTTCTTCTCCTTAATAAAGTAAAATTGTTATGATTGTTTGGTAGTAACTAACTACATATGTTTATTTTAGGAGGCGATGTTCGAATTCCCAACCGTTTTGGGCTATTTATGGTGAGTTTCGTCTTTTTTTTCTTATATTACTTGTTCTTGTGAATGTGTGTCATTTATGATTGAAAGATGTTATGGGTTTGTTTTAAGCATTACTTAGATATTCTTGGTTTCTCATTAAAATTATGTTTGCATTGTGGTTTCATGTATATGTGTTAATCATTACTTTATCGGTCTCTTTGTACTTTTCATACACACGTTTTAAGGATATTTTCATGAACCTTATACTTGGGTTAGCTATGATCTAAGTTATCATGTTTAGAGCATCTTACACTTTTATTTTTTACAAATGAAGATTTGTAAGCTCATAAAATGGTAGAGCGCTCAAAATTCAATCGAGTTTTGAGAGGTTGGTGGTTCGAGTCCACCCGAATCTATTAGTACAAAGTAAATGATTTAAATATTTCTAAAAAATAATAATAATATGGGGTATTGCCGGCGAAATTCGCCGGTAAAAGTGGGCTATGCCGGCGAAATTCGCCGGCATTAGCTATTTAATTTTATTTTTATTATTTACGCCAGCGAATTTCGCCGGCATAGCCTCACAAAAGGGGGCAGACCAATCATGGCTATGCCGGCGAAATATTTTCGCCGGTAAAGGCTTTGCCGGCGAAAAAAAAGGCATTGATGGCGAAAAATTTCGCCGGCAATGCCTATATTTCTTGTAGTGATTTATTTCATACCCCTCCCCTTCTTTCTTTTGCTAACTAGCCCTCACTGAAAGAAATTAACTATGGTTAACTTTTCCCTTCAAATAAACTCCCACCCATAGTTAAACTAACTATGGTTAAATACTAATTAACCAAAATACTTATAATAATCAAATAAAACAAGTCAAAATAAGGAAAATTCTCAATTATTCTACAAAAGTTCTTGGGTCCTTACAGTTTCCCCACCTTATAATTTTGCATCCTCGCAAAATCAAGCCTTGGAGAACAGGAACGGATAACGCTCCCTCATCTTGTCTTTGAGTTCCCACGTAGCCTCCTCCGTTAATTGATTCTGTCACAAAACTTTAACAAGTTTAATCGTCTTATTTCTTAGTACCTTTTGTTCACTTGCCAAAATCTCCACAGGGGTTTCCTCATATGTTAAGTTCTCATCAAACACTATAGGTTGGAAATCAATGGCGTGAGACGAGTCGGCTACATATTTCTGAAGCATAGACACGTGAAATACATTATGGACCGTAGAAAGAGCAGGCAGTAAAGCCAACCGAAAAGCTAACTTCCCAACTCGGTCTAATATCTCAAATGGTCCGATAAACCGCGGGCTAAGTTTTCCTCTCTTCCCAGAGCGCATTACCCTTCATAGGTGCAACTTTGAGGAAAACATGCTCTCCCACTGCAAACTCCAGTGCACTATGTCGAACATCGGCATAACTCTTTTGCCGGCTTTGAGCGACTCACATTCGCTCACGAATCAGGATAATCTTTTCACAAGTCGTTTGCACTAATTCAGGTCCCAGCAATTTACGTTCTCCTACGTCATCCCAATGAACTGGTGAACTACACTTTCTTCTATACAATGCCTCGAATGGAGCCATCTCAATCGAAGACTGATAGCTATTATTATACGCAAATTCCACGAGATACAAATGAGTATCCTAGCTACCCCCGAAATCCATAATACAAACCCGCAACATATCTTCCAGAATTTGATTAACCCGCTCGGTTTGACCATCGGTCTGAGGATGGAAAGCCGTACTGAAATCAAGTCAGGTTCCCATAACCTCATGTAATGTCTGCCAAAACTTGGAAACAAAACGTGTATCTCGATCAGACACAATCCTGACAGGCACACCATGAAGACGTACAATCTCCCTCAAATATAACTGAGCCCATGGAGTTTTGTCAAATCTCATATTTTTGTTAGGTATGACACGGCAAGAGCAATCATTAGTGATCGCGGGACCCATTTTTGTTATCGGGTGATGACAGATTTGATGAAGAAATTTAATGTCATACACAAGACATCCACTGCCTATCATCCCCAATCAAATGGATTAGATGAGCTTTCAAACCTGAAAATCAAGTCCATTTTTTAGAAGACAGTGAATCTAAATCGCAATGATTGGAGTTTAAGGCTTGACAATGCATTCAAGGGCTAATCGCTGTTGGGGATTGAGGCCTCTAAAAGAGTTCTCAAGCAGAAGTCCCACGGATCTTTCCTTGCAGTATAATATTAACAAAATCTAAATGCATAAGCAGAGTACTAACCCTTATCGAGAAGTGTCTGACTCTTCCTCGTTCTTCGATGGTTACGATCCTGGGACCACCAAAAAGATCATCCTCACTAAGCACAAAAGAGAATCGGTGCGTGGGCACTATCTCCTTTGGAAAAAGGAAAATTGGGAAGAAGAAATTTTCTTCCCAATACCCTATGGGCGGAGGTTAAGAGAGAGAGAGGAGAGGAATTTCCTGAGCCTTTACTTTAACTCTCTTAGTTGTGTGTTTTGGGGTCACCCCAAGGTTCCAATTTATAGGAAAACTAAGGCCTCAGAAAATCTTTTGAATATCTTTTAACTAATAAATAATTAATTAAGATATTCTAAAATATACTTGAATAATAAAGATATTATATTTTATTCCATAATAAAATATTCCATATCTTTTATTTAAATTAATCAATATCAATTTAAATATATTATTCCATATCTTCCATTTAAATTAATCATATTAATTTAAATAAGATATTCTAAATATATTTCAAATAATAAAATGCAAACTCTTGGTCAACTTTTGACCAAAGTGGCGTGTGACCCCACCATGGGTCACACGCCCATGTCATCCACCAATGACATTATTGGGCATTTTATTTTTCCTTTTTATTTAATGGAACAATTCCTTTAAATAAATAAATAAATAAAACTCCTTTTATTTATTCCAATAAATAAAACTCCTTTTATTTATTCCAATAAATTAAACCCCTTTTATTTATTTCCTCATTTAATTTGATAATTTCAAATTAAATATTTAAATAGACTCTTCTATTTAAATCCCCATTAATTTTGGACAACACAAAATTAATTTAATTAAATAGACTCCTCTATTTAATCTCTTATAATTAAATAGACTCCTCTATTTAATTCCACCATTAATTAAATAATTAAATAGACTCATCTATTTAATTTCCTTTAATTAATTGAATAGACTCCTCTATTCATTTCCAATTTTCTAAAGAGAAATTAATCGTATTAATTTATGTTCTCGATTACATGTGTTAGCTCGGAGGACTTAATGGACATATAGGACTAAGCTCCAATGATCCAGAATTACCTTTGATTAAAACTCCTTTTAATCAATTAATTCTCATTCATTAACTCCTAGATAACTCCACTAAATATCTAGAGTTGCACTCTTAGTACTATAGACATAGTTATGTTCATTGGCTATAATCATTAACTACAATTTGATCCTTCACAAGTTAATTCGTATCCATGGCTAGGTATTTACACCGTATTAACCTCCATGATACATCTTGTTTCTTAAGCTCAACTGATTCTCCAATGAACAACCTTACATAATCTCCATTATGCGTCTTTAACCTTTTCCTTAATCAGAGGAATATGGGGCCCTGCTGTTCAAGACCGAATCAGTCCATAAGGGAACTACTTATCTATTTTCCTATATGGAAAAGAGTGAATTCCAATTCTTGTGTAATTACGTTCCCAGCTATAAGCAAGATGCAATCCCCAAAATGGGAGGCATATTGAGCGAACTATTCGAGTCACTCTCATCTATGCAAATCAAAGGCTTGATTAAGATCAATTGTACATGATCAACCGGTTGATAAACTAAGTGTCTTTCTGTAACAGCTTTACCAGAAGACAGTAAGTTTATCCTAGTCCAGTCTACTACAATCTCTATTGCAGCAACACCCCCACTCACATGTCTCTACATGAGCGATCCAGATGAAATCACTTGTGCCAATTCACAAGTGGGCCGTGTTAGTGGTGTTACAAGAAATAAGGCACCCAACCTTTATTCATGTACCACCGACTATTTGAGTTACACTTAAGTGAATCTTCCCGCATCATATGCTCACTTTAAGTTATCATAAGTAACTCTGGATTTTATGATGGATTACATTTATTAAACTAATAATAAATGACAATGTAAATATTACTAATTAATAATTCCTTTATTTATTTATAGTTTAATTGGATTACATAAGATTTAGGGCAGAAACCCCAGCAATCGCATCACCTATAAAACTCTCATTGATATGTCCCCTTATTAATTAATTTTTGGGAAATCTTGTCTGAAGGGATGATTTACTAAACTAACGGAAATTTATTTAGTAAATTTATTAACATTTAATAACGGATCTATTAACATCATGCAATTTGTGATAAAACATGTAGATTCATGCTTAATTTTGAAAATTAAAACCCTTTTACTTACATTGAGTAATTAATGGAGAATCGGTTGGAGGTTTCTTTAATGCATCAATTCCTCAGCAACACCGGATCTTCTATGCTATATCCCAATTGAAAGCAAAGTCGACTTGTGAGAATCGAATCGGAAGAACCAAAGAAGAAGAAATTTCTTCTAAATTTTTCCCTAAGGAAAATCGGCAATTGGGCAAAAACTTGAGAGAGAATTTTCAATTTTCTAATTAAAGTGAGAAGTGTATAAAATATGAATCCCAATGGTCATATTTATAGGAAAATATGATATCTAATCTAATTAGATATCCTTATCTCCTAAAATTAAAATAGAAAAGATATATAAATTAAAATTAAAAAAAAATGAAAGGAAAAAGCAAATGCATGCGCTGACGCTAACTTTTGAAATTTCCCTTTTTTTTTTTAATTTAATCTATTTATAATTACTTTTCTTTTATATTTAATATTAGAAAAAATTCAAATAATAATTTCTAATTAAATACATTTAGCCAAAAATTAATATATTAATTACCATTGAATCTTATCAAATTAATTAATTATTTTGGGCTAACACCAATTTGTTTCATAAGCCAATTGTATATAATTCTCTCTAATATTTATCATTAAATTAAATAAACTCATTATTTAATTAATAATATTAATTATTAATTTTCATTTAAATAAACTCATTATTTAAATAATTAATAATATTAACATTAATTCCCGTTTAAATAATTTATTTATTTAAACAATTAATTTTGCCTTAAAATATTATAATTGATAATGTCATATTAATTTCCATTTAAATAAACTCTTTATTTAAACAATTAATATTGTATCAATATTAATAATATTAATATTAATTTTTATTGAAATAATCTCATCATTCAAATAATTAATATTGCCTAATTTTTAGTAAATTCAATTACTTAAATTATTTGTTCTTCCTAAGTTAAATTAATAACTTAGTTTTGCTACAACGATATTTGGGCTAGAATAGGGACCCGATGGACCTATAGATCATGGGCTTAATAATTAGTCAATTAAGTGATTAACTCATAATCAGTTAATTACTTATTATTTAACTATGAATAATTCCACTATAGATTCATAACTGAACTCCCCTCACTATAGATGAGTTATGTCCATTTAATTTATCTTTATTTATATCTGTGATATATCCTTCACGTGGAACACTCATAATTACAGGCGGATAAATTTACCGTTTTGCCTTTGTAATTACCGCTTTATCCTTGTGTTCCCGTTGATTCTCCAATGAACTTTATCTTTAGTCGAACTAGAGATAAGATACTTCTGTGATCAATAGAAGTCGTGACATCACTTGTTCATGTCTCGAATCAGTACATCAAGGGAGTTTCCTAAAGTTCCTAAAATGTTTAGGTATCGCACTGATACTGTTAATTTATAGGAAAGTTATGAATTCCATCTCGTGAAAATGAGTTCCAAGCTACTTATCTAGTCATGTTCCCAAAACAGGAGTGTATTGAGCGTTCTTATAGATCGCTCTCAACTATGTGAATCAAAGAACATAACTCCACAAATAGGAGTCCTCATTTCACTCAGGATTGAGATCTATCACGATTGATAAACTTAGTTTGATATTCAATTATTTCTCGTAAACGGTACTAATGAGAAATTTGATCAAACATCGTGGTCCTGTCTTATACAATCAACATTGCGTATGATACTTCCATTTCATGTCTCCCACATGAATGATCAGGATTCGATCATTTGTCTATAAACAAAATGCGAAGCTATCAACAGTGTTACCAGGATAAGGTTTCCAAATGTTATCCGTTTACTGTAGACACGTTTAAGTTACTCATCTCGACTTTAATCCTCTTGTATGACTCACATAGTAAGTCGTGATTTCATAAGAGTAACTTAGGGTTTACTATTTGAATGTTTGATATTTATATATTTCCATATATTTATAATATCGTTAATTGAATCAATATAGATAATATAAAGAACTTATGTTTATTTATTTAATTTATTCTTAATAAATTATTATTATTAAATAATTACAAGTTCTAGGACACCATTCTTAACATTGTCATCTTCCTGTAGAATTAGAGTACAAGGCTTATTGGGCGATCAAGCAATGCAACATGAGGATGAATGAGGTGGGAGAATAAAGAAAATTTCAATTCTAAGAGTTGGAGAAGATTCAAAACGTTGCTACGAAAGCTCGAGAATCTACAAAGAGAAAACTAAACTCTTCCATCACAAGAAAATTTCCAGGAAAATGTTTTCTATTGGTCTAAAAGTTTTGCTTTTTCACTCTAAGCTAAAATTATTTCTTAGAAAATTGTGCTCTTGATGGATAGGGTCATTTATTGTTTCTAATGTTTTTTCTCATGGTGTAGTTGAGATTCGAAACCTAGACACCATAATTTTTTTAAAGTCAATGGGCATCATTTAAAACCATTTTATGAAGGTTTTCAAGCTTATAACATTAAAGAATTGACTTTAGAATGTCTGATATTCAAAAATTGAGAGCACCTGGTCTTGACAAATACGTGAAAGAAAGGCGCTAATTGGTAGGCAACCCAATTTTTAATTGATTTTTTTCTTTTCAATTTATTTATTTTTATTATTTATTCTATAGTTTATTTTGTTATTGTTTTTGCTTATTTTAATTTTTCTTAAAAGAAAAATTTAGAACAGGCTTCAACGCCGCAGCGCTGAAGAAGCAATGGCCTCATGCAGTGGCGGATCCAGAATTTTCATCCGGGGGGGCACTTCGTTAAAACTAAATGATACAAAATCACAAATAATCATAAATAAAGTAATTTTAATTCAATAAATCACAATTGTCCTCTACGAGTTTTCATATTATGAAATCGTTGCATAACAATTTCATTATCTATTTTATCAAATAAATCTTTCTCAATATATGCTATAAGACTATCATTCAACCATTGATCTCCCATTCGATTACGCAATCGAGTCTTCACAATACTCATGGCAGAAAAAGTCCTCTCTCTAGATTCTTTGTTGCAACTGGTAAGATCAATGCTAGGGTGAGCAATCGATAAACCAATGGATAGACTTTATCTTTATTCGTCAAGACTATTTTTAGTGCAAGATCACTTATGCTTGTAAGTTCAATAAACTCAATATTTGACCGGACATCAATAATATAATTCTGAAGTTGATCCTCAAGTATAGCGAGTTCAACAACTGAAAAATCTCTAGGATAAAACTGAGCAAGACGAACAAGCCTCTGTCTTTCAAAAGCAGCAAATGAGTTTATCGGATTGAGACATGCCATACAAAGAAGCAATTCAGTTGTTGTTTCAGTAAAACGATTATCCAATTCTTGAAGTTGCATATCAATAACCGTATAAAAAACCTCAACACGATAATGGTGCAGATTTGTGATTGGCTGAGATTTTCGCCTTTTTCTTCCACGAATAAAAAATATATCATCCATCTTGAGAATCTCGATATCATGCTTATTACAAAAAATTGAAACTTGATCTAGCAATGAATCCCAACCAGAATCTCTCATTGTTTGTAATCTTTCTTTACAAATTATGACCAAATTCACTGCATTTACAATGTCTTGATCTTTTCTCTGTAATGCTTGAGACAAATCATTTGTAACTCCCAAGATAATTTTCATGAGGTGCATATGAAAAATAAAGTCGAATGATTGGATTGAACCGATAAGAAGTTTTGCTTCATATTTCCCGCCGTAATTTGATCCATCTTCCACAATGGTCTCAAGTACATCAACTATTGATGAGAACATTAAAATCAAGCGCATTAAAGTACCATAATGTGATCCCCATCGTGTATCTCCTGCTCGTGTAATCATCGTCTCTTGATTTAGTCCCCGCCCACTAGATATTTCACCATTATTTAAAGCCTCAAAAATCGCGGCATCATGTTTATCTTGTAGTTTATCACGACGTTTCTTGCCGACACCGCAACAACATTCACCACATTTGTAACTATAAAAAAAGGCCAGGTAATTTCTACATGATTTTTGGCAATAGCTACAAGAGCTAATTGAAGCTGATGAGCAAAACAATGAATATAATACGCACATTCATTTTCTCTTAAAATCAATGCTTTCAATCCATTAAATTCTCCTCTCATATTACTTGCTCCATCATATCCTTGTCCTCGTAGACTAGCAATACTTAATCCATGTAGAGAAAAAAATCCATCAACAGCTTCTTTAAGAGATATAGCACTTGTATTAGTGACATGAATAATTCCTACAAAACGTTCAATTACAAGACCTTTGTCCACATATCTTAATACAATTGACATTTGCTCCTTTGAAGATATATCTTTCGATTCATCAATAAGAATGGAGAATAGCTTATCACCAATTTCTCTCATGATTGCATTGATAATTTCTACCGCAATAGAATTCACAATATCTTTTTGAATATCAGGTGCAATTAATTTCAAGTTTTCAGGAGCATTTTTCAAACAAACATCTTCAATATTCTTACTATGATTGCAAAGCCATCGTAACAGTTCAAGAAAATTACCTTGATTTTTTGAATCATTTGTTTCATCATGCCCACGAAAAGGAAGCCCTTGTCGCAATAAAAATCGAACACAATCAATTGATGCACCTAATCGAGTTCGGTATTCAGTTCGGGTTTGATGCCTGGCTTATTGAAAAATGTTTCAATATGTTGCTTTTGCTTCATAAGAAACTCACATTTACTCAAGGATTGGTTATGTACACTATTAGGTCCTCCAACATGAGCTTGCAATTTCTCCTTTTTCTTCCAATTAGAAAACCCCTCACCAACGAAGTGGTCACCTCCCGATTGTTCTCCAATTTCTTGTTTGAACAAATAGCAACATAAACAAAATGCAACATCCTTTGAAATACTATATTCTAACCAATAAGAATATTCTTTAAACCAATCAATTGAATCGTCTTGACTTTGATCCAATCTTCTTGAATGGAAATTTATGATTTCGAGGCCGACAAGGACCTCTTTGTAAATATTCCCTTCGAACTTGGTCTCGAATAGTATAATTATAATCGAATATTCTAATTCTTAGGCCAGGATCTCTGGTAGCTCTTCTAAACTAACTCTTGTTTGAGATATATCATTACTATCATCACTTTTCTTTGATGAAGATGATGATTCAATTGGTGTTTTTTTAAAATATCTCTCCATGTAATTTCAAACTAATCCTACAAAACATATAGAATAAAGATATAATAAAAACCTATAGAATAAAATTAAATTAAGAATGAATGATAATGATTAAAAAAAATCAAAATCTTACTTGTGTGATGTCTCAATCGTCGGTGAATTTTTCACAAAACAAAAGTTGGAGAACTGTAGATTAAAAAAATAATAATTAATATATAAAACACATAATTTGATGTAACAGTTAAAAAGAGAAAAAAAATTATGTACCAAATTTTCATTCAAGTTTTACGGCGGCTGGTAAGTAACCTAGGCTAATACTTTTTCTTTTTGTGGCGTCAGTCGGTCGATAGGTCAAGGTCTCAAATGAAAAGTTCTTCAGTTTTCAAAATAATATTAAAGTAAGAACAAAGATAAAATGGGGTGGGGGCACGATTTATTAAAAAAAAAGTTTTATATAAAAGTAAAAAATTGGTGTGGGTCCAACCATTATAAATATTTTAAAGTATTATAAAAATGGAGGTGGGGGCACAACTTACAAAAGGGAGAAAAATGAAGGAACGTAGGGGCACATGTCCTAATTCTGAATATAAAATAGCAAAATTGAAAAAGTTGAGGGGGGGCACGTGCCCCCCCTGGCCCCAATGTACATCCGCCACTGGCCTCATGTCTTCGACTTGAGGGCACGTCACCGTAACATCCAAAGATTGGCTCTGCGGCTACACGAGGATATATTTAAAAAAATGTAATTTGAATTCAGCTTCTTTCTTTTTCTTTTCTCTCTTCTCTTCCTCCACTCGAAAACTCTAGCTCCAAAAATTTCAAATCTATCAAAAGGTTCATGATTCTTCACTTTTTCTTCTTTAATTCTTCAATTTTTCTCATATCTCACACCTTTAGACCATTATTTTACAGAAAATTGATTGTTGGAAGCCAAGAACAGTCACTGGATTTCGCTCTTGCTTGTCGGAACTCTCCCAGATCCAGCCAAAAAATCGTTCCAAACTTGTCCGTAATTTTGAGTTTTTTGTTCTCCACCTTCGGTACATATTTCTCCCTAATTCTTACTTGATTTTCTGAGAGTAAGCAATTTAGACACATTCCCTTTGAAATCTAGACTTCACTTTAAGTGTGAGGGAGAATTTGGTGATTGAGTTAGCATTTAGAAGTTGTTGGTGATTCTCTGTGTTCTTTAGGATAGACTTTAATGGGTCCTAACAACCGTTCTTGTGACGACCCGAATCTTTTTAAAATACTTAATACATTACGCAGCGGAAGATGACAATTTTACAGAAAATTTGCGTGGTTTCGTTTATATTTTGAACATACCAAAACCTGTTTACAATATTCACATCAGAGAAAAACGGGAAATGCGCATTTCCTATGTTTAAGAAAACATAAACGACAACATAAAACGTTTAAAATACAAAACAACGCTCTTTCGAGCTCAGGACACCAAATTTACACATTTACACAACCAAAAGACTAGCATTTCACAAATGCCACATTTCCATATCCCAGGCTCATCGCACGGTCAGTCAAGCGGCACCCCGACCTCTACCCCGACCTCTCCTACGAGATGTACCCATAAAATTGTAGTGTAGCACCATTAGCATAAAGCTAGTGAGAGTAAAATGAAATCAAGTGTTTATATGGACCGAAGTCCTTATCAGAAATAGTGTCCAATAACTAAACACCGAGCACATCAACAAATAAGGCTAATTATGCATTTACATTCAGAATCACATGCACAGGGAAGTAAATATAATTGGCTCGGTTAAAGTAAATTTCAACTACCATAACACATTTCAAACTTCCCTTGTCACCTCTCGTATAACAACGCTATAGTCACCGTAATTATATTGTCACCATTCATACATAGTAACCGTAGTCACCATTATTACATAGTCACCATTGTCACCATTATTACATAGTCACCATAAGTCACCATAAATATAAGTCACCATTAGTCACCATAGTCACCGTAAATATAAGTCACCATGAATATAAGTCACCATTGGTCACCATGAATATAAGTCACCATAGTCACCATTGGTCACCATGAATATAAGTCACCATAGCACCGTAAATATAAGTCACCATAAGTCACCATGAATATAAGTCACCATAGTCACCACGAATATAAGTCACCATAGTCACCACAAATATAAGTCACCATAAGTCACCATAGTCACCACAAATATAAGTCACCATAAGTCACCACGATTTCTATCCTATTACCTAAGTACGTAGGATAATAATTAAGAGAAAACCTAAAGCATACTAGGCTATTTTTCCCTCCCATAATACCCGAGTCCAAACCGTCACTTTCTATCTCTACTTTCAAATCTATTACACCCAAACCACACTTTAGCCCTCAAGTCTTAATACCATTCAGTGACGAGAATCTCGTCTTAATGCACTTTCCTTAGCCCAACCATACTTTCCACAATATTTTCTTCCTAAACATCCACAACCCTTAACCTCGAATCAACTAAATCGTCAATGAATCTGAGCCATTAAAACACTAAAGCTCATTTTAAACTCACCTCTAAGATGCGTGGAAGAAACACCGCTCGTTGGATGCGTGAACGGTTGCTCGTGGTTCAAACCTACAAAGTAAAATATACAACTAAACATATTAGTTTCTAAACCACGAACGAAAAGCCAAAAGCTATATTAAACGTCAAACTAATCCCGGACTCTAGGAAGCTCACGGCCAAGGCAAGAGAAAAAGATCGAGTTCTGATTTCCGATTAATATTTAAAGATAACGCTTTCAAAAATAACAAAAATTTACGGAACCCTCGATTTGGAATATTTCAAAGGGCTCGGGTTTTCCATTTGACTCGGGTTTAGATTCAAAACAATAACCTCGACAAAAATGATTTTCCCTAACTAGAAATCACCAACGACATCCGAGAAAAACGAATCGAAGCTTAAACGCAAAATCGGGAAAAAGAAAAACATAAAACCCATTTCTTCTTTACCTCTTATCTCCTGGATCTTGAACGGATTGGCTCGATTGATGGTATAAAATGAAAGCTTGCGTCGAGATCTTTCTATCGTGATGAGAATCAACGAAATCGGTCAAGAAACGGCGACGAAATCTCGATTTCACTTTTTTTCTTAAGCTCACGGGTGGAGGGTTTTGATTTCGTTTTTTTGCTTCTTTTTTTTTTATTTTAAGCTTGCCGAAGACATATATATATGTATATATATATATATAAGTTTCGCTAAAAGACCGTTATGTCCCGAGCTGTAATTCTTAAGTAAAAAGTGTCTCGGGTTCTCGTTATTACATAGTTCCAATTCCAATTCACTTTAACCACTTCTAATCTAACTTAAGGTCATATAAAAATTAGTAATTGGCCCGTGAATAAACGTTATTACACCCGATTCTATTTAAACGTTCTAACGGAAATTATTTAACGATCGAACTCGAGCCGAAAACTAAAATACTAAATTAAACTTCTAAGTAAAATAAACAATCACCAACCACTATAATTATAGTAAGTGAAGCAATAATAATAATAATAATAATAATAATAATAATAATAATAATAATAATAAAAACAAAAATTTTCACCTCAAAAGTAACGGGACGTTACAGTTCTGGAGGTAGCTCTTCCCAATCACAATTTAATTCTCGACTTTTCATTTCGTTGGAAGCTTCTAATCGTTTTCAGAATAGTCTAATCAAACGTCCATTTCTTCCTGATAGAGAATATGATTTCCTTGATAGAGTTTATCCTTCATATCTTGAGCACTTTGTTTCTTGGGAATGGTCTCAATTTGTTAGTCATCTTGGGGCGGGTGTAGTTGCTATAGTTCGAAAGTTTTACGCCAACATCATAGAGAATGGAGCTTTTAAGGCTTTCGTTATAGGAGATGACTATAATGAATACTTTTCCAACCTTGATTTGGATGAAGTGATTGCTTTTCTTGCTATAATGGGTTGTAATTGGAATTGTTGGCGGCACAAAGGCCTCCTTTGAAACCAAATACATGTCTAAGTTGGCCAAGATTTTTTTCAACTTCATTGGTCATAAACTCATGCCCGTTTTTCATTATAGTTCTGTAATTGCTGATTGAGCTATGTTGCTTTATGCCATTTTGACAGGAAAATCAATAGATGTGGGTAGAATCATTCAAACTTAGATGTTGGATGTCACTCGCCTGTATAAAGATGGTCTTGGCTTTCCATTTTTGATTTATGGTCTATGTAAAAAGGCGGGAGTTCATTTCCTTCCCATCGAGGAACTCTTACAACGTTCTTCAAACTTAATTTCTGAGGGGGTTACATATGTTCATGAAGCAGATGATTTTATTCCAGCCCCCCCTAACCTTCCCGTGCTTCTTCTTCTTCTAAAGGAAATCTTAAACACCAAATCCATGCACTTTCCGAAAAAGGTTCTTTTCTTTTTCTCGAAATTTAATCGCTTTGCTCTACCATACCAAAAGAATCAAGCTTACCAAAATGTGCAAAACCAAGCAACCTAACAACAATTGACCTTAATGGCTAATCATATGGGAATAAATGTTGTTCAATATCCCTCAGCTTCAAACTTTGTAGTGTAGGACACAAGACAAATGTTAAACACATAGCCGAAGAGTTTAGAGCTCTCGTCAAACAACATGACATTACTCATAGACTTACATGTCAACACACTTTCTAAACAAAAAAGAATGGTCTAGAGAAAACATCCTCATGTTATAAACACTAGATTATTTCTACATTCACAAACCTCCTTACCTCTATATCTTGGGATGATGCTCTTAGGATATCTGTATTTCTCATATGCAGATTGTAGATACCGTATTTTGCCCGACTCAATTTCATTAAGAAAATTAAAATTCAGTAAAAAAAATATGTTTAATTTAGAGTTTATTTTAAATGATAAATTGAATTATTGATTTTAAAATTATTTTTTAATTAAAAGCTTCCATGGTTCAAAAAGACAAAACTAACTTATCTTGAATTAATTTATATTTGTTTTAAAAGATAGATTTTTAAATAAAATTGATTTAAAAAAAAGAAAAGAAAAAGAAAATCTTATGCAATTTGAATTTCGATATGCTTTGATAAAAAAAAAACAATTATGAAAGAAAATTTCTTTTGTCATTTATTTATGCTAATTAATAATAAGGCTAATTGTCTGCTGAGTAAAAAGATAAAAACAACCACTTTTCCTTCCCCCATTTTCCCAATAGCCACCTTTTTTAAAATATCTATAAATATCTACATCTCAATGTAAAAAGACATAAACACCCTTAATGTCAAATAATCTTCTCTCTCCTCCTTCCTTTACCGTCCATTCCTTTAGTTTTTTTTTTTTTTTTTAATATTAACATAACTCTCTCTACTTTTCATAATTATTTTTTAAAATACTTTCCCTCTCATTCCCCCTCCCCTTTTCTTCTATAAATTTCCTACACTTTTTTAATTTATTATCTCTCTCCTTAATTTCTTCTCATTCTCGTTTTTTCATAAATATTTTTCACCATTTTTGTTCCGAATCTCGAAGATCTAAACCAAAAATAGCATAGGTTTGACGAAAGGTATTTTTTTTCTCATTTATGTTCTTTGTTGTTTTATGTAATATACGTAATTTCTAAATAGTGTTTTCCGTGATACATGTAATATATGTAATATACGTTTTTTTTTATCTTTCAAGGTAGTGTTCACAAAATGTAGTTTTTTTAATATATGTAATACACATAAACTATGTTTGTTGCTCGTTCTGCTTCTGTTTTCTTAATATACAGCCTATAATATACGTAATATACACTTTTTCGTGGTCTGTTTAAATAAATATTTTGTAATATATATGATATACATAACCATGTGTTTTTCTTCAATTTACTATATTGTTTTACTAAATGTATATTCTGCAATACACGCGATATACGAAATGATGAGTGGTTGATGTAAACCCACTTTCTTTTATGTTCATTCTGTAATATATGTAATATAATATTCATTTCTTTTTGTTTTGTTTGCATATTAAGTATTTTGTTTGTACATTAAGTATTTTGTTTGTACATTAAGTATTATGTAACTAACATTCTTTCATTTTTCATTTGCAGATTATGTATATTACGTATATTACGTACATCCAGACCTTTATCAAATGCACTTATGATGCGAAAGACGATATACCCAATATACCGGATGTACAAAACTCTTTTCATGAGAGAGGAAACTATAAATAATATACTAAAATTAATCTAAAAAAATGAATTAAAATCGAAGTATGTAGTATAAAATCAAAACATAAAAAAAAATTACAAAAAGTACTAAATATACTAATTACATTAATGAACTATGAATACTATACCAAGTATACTAAAAACTGGTAGAAGAAAAAATGCATTGGGAAAGAAAAATTGCATTGGAAAAGAAAAAAGTTAGAAATGTCAGACTACACGTACTATACGTGTCAGACTATACCTGTCATACGAAAAGGGCAAATTTGGTATATTAAAAAATTGAATAGTAAAAACGGCTACCTAAATTTTTTTAAAAAAAGATTGCTACTTTGGTATTTTTGATCCAAAAAGTTGCTATTTTGATTTTTCACCCTGGTTTGTTTGATTGATTTAAATTTAATTTTTCCTTATTTACTACTCACAGTAGACCTAAAAAAAGATCACCTCGTCACCTTATAGTCTCACAACATCACGACCTCAGGATTTGACCACTAACAGTTTGGCTAGGAAAAATAAAACCTAACCTCTCAATTATTTTTCCCTTCCATATATTTCTTTGGGGTATATACAAGAATAACACCAAAAAAAATAAAAAATATAAATAACCATCAAGATGAAATCAAAACAAAAATAGCCACTTCATGGTGGGCCAACCTCTTTTAATGATATGATAAGACAAATGTACCCTTTTTGAAGCTATTACGACAAACAAAATGACCTAAAAAGAAGGGGGAGGTAATTCCACCTAAAAATCAAGGGAGGTAAATATATATTTTTTTCCAAATTTTTCAAAAGAAAAAAAATATTTATCTCTTTACCCAAAGCTATTCAAAACGAAAAAACAACAAAAATAAAAAAAAAAATTCTCTTGTCAAATTTCTGCTTCATAAGGTAAACTCCATAGGAACCAGTGATAACTCATAATGAACTGTATAAAACGAATACATAAATAATACGTTATACCATTTAAACAGAAAGAAAAAAAATAGTGTTTTTGATCCATTTGACAACACTATATGTAGTATATATCTATACATAACATGACTGATTATGAAAACACAATAAAAATAAAAATACCAAAGTAGATATGTATAATATACAATATACCAAAAAGTAATTTTATACTGTTCACATACCTTTGAATTTATACACCTCATCCCAATTTGTGAGCTTTGATTTTTGTTGGTGCGTAAAACAAACGTATAGTAGGTATATACCAGTAATTCTAACTTAAATTTTCTCGAATATGGAATTACGAAAATCCAAATCTTAACTATTTCGTGGAGATCTTTAGATAAGATTCTTCACCTTAACTGTTTATCTTCAACTCTCCAACTCCATCTCCACCACACATTTTTCATTGCTCGTTGGTGGTAAACGTCCCCCAATTCTTGTTGTTAGTATAAAATTGTCGCCTCCATTAAAGATCTGATCATCGACCAACATCTTTTTATTCTTCTTCTTCTTACCTCTGCATGCTGCAAATGCAATGGGTAAAGAATGAAATTGTTAGGTAAAAATTTTAAAAACCAAATGAAAAAGATTAAAAAAAAGATTTGATCAAATGAAAAAAATAAATAAACACACACACTTAAAACTTTTAAAAAAAGATAAAAAAAATATTTACTAAAAAAACAACCAAGCGTGAAGATTTAAAATTTTTTTTTTGATAAAACTATAAGATTTTATTAAATAAAAAATCAGCATTAAAAGGATAAAATAATGGGTAAATTGCAAATAATACTAATGTGGTTTCGGTCAAATTCGTGAATAGCACATGTAGTTTAAAAATGGAAAATCACATCTCTATGGTTCCAAATTATGTCAATAATACCCCTCCCCTCCAATGTTGTGAACTTTCTTTTAGTCATAATTTTTCATTTGAACTCCAATTTGAATGGTTCAAGATGTTTTGGAATCATCATTTTGAGCCCTACGTTGTGGTCACTTGGAAATTTTTAAATCATCAAAGCAATAAAAGTGTGTTTTTGACATTTCAAAGCAAAGTGACATCATGAAAGAGTGAAAATGGTTAAAATGGAAATGAAGGTCAATAACTCTTACTTGTAAATTTTCGAGCTCAATTATCCCAAAAAAACCCAAAAATATCCATTCATCTCTTCATCAAGTCAGTGGCTATTACCATAATATATATATATATATATATATATTTGTTCATATATTTCTATGTTTGTGAGTAAAAGACAAATAATCTTATATGTTCATTTTTTTTTATAGAATTTGTCTCAAATGGCATAAATTTGCATACTAATTACTAAAATGTAAGAACTTTTTAAAAATTACTCAAATAACATAATTATAGTTTAATAAATAATTAAACTATACTGTTATTTTTCATGGGTATTTTCAATGAATTTGTTTGATTTCGCTTTTTTAAGTTCAAGTTCAATAATATATCAAACTATTTGATTCTTTTTCATCGATGAATTTTTTTTGTTTTTGTTTTACTTTTTATTTAGGTTCAATAAATAATTGAACTATAATTATGTATTTGAGTAAATTTTTAAAAAGTTCTAATATTTGAGTAATTAATATGTTAAAAATATGTTATTTCAGTAATTGACCATTTTTTTAATTCCTTGTTAATGCAAGATTACGTATATACATATGTTTAATTAAGGGGACAAATATTTTTTTTTAGATATATTACTACAAATCGTTTCTTTACTATTACAATAATGTTTTTGTATACTTTATAATTATAAGTTTATTTTTACTTGTTGATATGACTCTATATAATACATATATTATATAATTCTAAGTTTTTTTTTATTAACTTTTAATTATGTTTACTTATAATTATAAGTTTATTTTTACTTGTTGTTTATGACTCTGTATAATACATATATTATAATTCTAAGTATTTTTTTTATTAACTTCAAATTATGTTTAATATCATGGGAAAATTATAGATATAGCCACTTTCCTTATACTCATAAAGGATTCTAACCACCATTTTAGAAATAAAGTATTTTGGCCACTTTTGCATTTTCCCAATAAATCTTTTTACTCTTTTTATTTTTTCTTTGTTGGCTAATGCATTTACTGCATTTTTTCTTTTAATATTTATATTTTGTGTAAAATTTGTATTTTCTCTAGAAGTCTCTTCCTCTTCATATTTTTTCTTTTCTCTCTCCTTAATTTCTAAACACAGAATCTCACATCTCTCTCTAACCTCTTACGTATTCATATTTTTTTTTTAAAAAAACTTCATATCTTCTTCATTCAAAAATCATTCTATATATTTTTCTAGGATCTTTCTCAAACAAATGTTTCATATTTCTTCAGTTCTTGAAAATTGATAACAAAAATAAGAAATATTGAATATTCAGATAATTTCTTAAGCTAAGGTAAGTTCTTTTTATGAAATCCTTGAAGATTTTTTGTTCTTTCAAGAACACAAAAAACAATTAAATAGAGATTTTCTTCTAAAAATACTCTAGATTTCGTCAATATCTTTGAATTATTTTCCAGATTTATTCATATTCAAGAAATTTCCTTTTAAAAAATAATGTTTAAGAATGAAAAACACTAAAGAACTATAGAAAAATGATTTTTTTTTTTAATTTTATAAAAAATGCATTCATCTTGTTTTATGATGTTTTTAATTGTTAGGATCCCTACTTTTTTTTTCTTCAGAAATGGAGATCGAAGAAATACACCCGAGGTTTTTGAACATTCATAATGTAGAAGAAGATCGTGTAATATCCAATTTTAAGTCAGACATGAAGTATAAGAAGACATTTGTATGAATATATACCAGAGATAGCAGAATAAGGAAGTTTGTAAGGAAGCTTGTCTGAATATGAAGACGTTGACGAAGAACTAACCGTACATGATTGTGTGGATATACAACATATATCTAATATATCAGACAATCCATATGTAGAAACAAATGTTATTAGGGTGGATGACAGTTCACATGTTGTATATGAGGAGAATAATGTACAACATGTTTCTCGTATACAACAAGAAACATGTTGTTCGAGGCTTTAAATATCGTCTTGGTTTTATTTAGTCTTTTCAATGTGAGAATGTGATGGTTATTTCATCTTTATGGATTTTAGGGTTTAAGTATATTTTTTTTATCTATTTGTTCTCTCCTTACGCCTTATTATATTATCTTTTGTTATTTTTTTTTCAGTTCGTTTACACAAGCATATTAATTTCATCATTCAGATATTCTTTTTATATTTTTTTATGTACTTTTTGTATAAAAAAATTAGGTCTATTATATATTATATTAAGGCACTGGCAGTGGCTGAGCCAGGAATTAAGTTGAGGGGGGGCACGAAGTTATGTCACAACTTAAAACTCCCAAACTGATAAAAGCTGGATCGAAACCGACTAAAACCTATTAAAATTCATTAATGTAAGTTGCTTATGTATCAAAACGAATTTGACACTTATCAATTTGATTCGATTCATTTTTAGTTTGCAATTTTTTTAATTAGTTTAATGCCAATTTTAATCAAAACTGACATTAATTGAACTGAAAATAGTACTAACATGCAATCATATAATTATTAATTCTAATATCATTAACTATGATAATAAAATAATTAGGGCATAGCCCATTGGTTAAGGAGTTCTACACTAAAGAGTGTGATTCAATCCCTACCCCAACACTTTGTATAAAAAAAACCTATAATAATAAAATCAATTTAATAATTAGTGGATTTGATTTTTTTTTAAGTCAAGTAAACATTAATAAATTTTACTCTAATGATTTTTTATGTTAAAAATAAATTGATAGATTTTTTAAATAAAAAATTTATGGTTTTGTATGAAAATAAAATCTATGTAATACTTCGTGGATTTTTTTTATAGTCAAGTAAATATTATTAAATTTTACTCTAATGAGTTTTTTTTATGTTAAAATTTATTCTATTCATAATACAAAAAAATATTAAGTATTTAAAAGACTCCACACATTTTTACAAAGGAGGTGGTAGGGATTCGAACCTGAGAGCAACTTTGATATGAAAGTACATTGGCCAACAAACGACTTTGTCAAGATAGTAGCATCAACTCATTTAATAAATTATATAGAATTTAAGGGCCCAAGTTATTTATAATTTAAATATCATATATAATTATTATTATTTTGCCCACCCTTGGTTAGGGGTGAAAGCAAATTCCCCCACCCCGTTTCCCCGCCCCTACCCCGCCAAACCCGCTTCGTAAATGGGGCAGGGGCGGGGTAGGGGAAAAAAATCCCCCCGTTTACTAAACGGGGCAGGGGATGGGAATGGCCCCGGCAGGCCCCGCCCCGCCCCGTTTAGCACTAAGGTTTTTTTTTTAATTACATACATTATGTTTGAATTTGGATTACTTATGTTTATTGAGACTTTGATATACCAAATTTGAACTTGGATTGATTTGATAATATTAGAATAAAATGAAAATTGATTATGTATGTTTACGAAAATTGTCTTTGAATTGTTACTTAAGACTTTATAATGAAAATATATATTATGTTTGAGACTATTAGTTTGTTGTTAAATACATTGTATATGGAATGGAAAGAAATAAAAATGTGTATATTATATAAGATTTATATTTGAAAATATTAAAATTTATAACAAAATTAAAATAAAAAAGTCATGCATTTTTTTTAAATACTACCCTGACCGCCCCACCCCCACCCGTTTATCCCCCTTGACCCATGTTCCATAAATGGGGCAGGTGGGATAAACGGGGGACCTCGCCCCCCGCCCCGCACCGTTTACAACCCTACCCTCGGTCCTACTGTAGCTTCACCCCTTTGTACTGCATATACAATACATACCATAGTTTATAAACACGAAATACAGGTAAACTTATATTATTGATCAGATGGCAAGAAGAAAAAATATTAAGACATTTTTGCCGCGTTGCTTACATATTCACTCGTATACGGTTCTTTTCCTGCTTTCCGTGATGGTCTATATCATTTTCAAGGTTCATTATGATTAAAGATTGATGAATGAATATATAATATATACATATCATACATACATTATTCAGATACAGAGACATGAAATGAACATGTGTTTTAGTTGTATCTATCATATATGTTTTGATAATATATATAATATATAGAACATTTTTACAAAAATTTACAAAAAAAATAAATTAAAGATATTTTTTTTGTTATAATATGACATACATGTTTTCATAATGTAATCCATATATTCATATCACTTCAGAATCATTTTACAGAAAATTTTGATATACGTAGATACTGTACATGTCGTATGTCTTTTTTGTGTATGCATTACATACAGTCATTTTCGAAATATAAACCATTAATTCCGTATGTCAAAACATGTATATAAGAAAAATTCCATAAAGTATGAGCATTAGACAATTAGTTTGAAACTAGAATCCAACCATGAGTTCCAAAACACAATCAAAACATAATCAATCCCATATATTTTAGAATCCAAAAGAAATAAAAAAACATAGGCAAAACCCAAGCACTATTTGTTAATGTAGTATATTTTTTGTTCAATATATCATATACATTATAACAATGTTCTCCGTATTCAAAGCTCCTTATGAATTTCTAGGACAAGTCTCTGTTTTTTTCCTTTTCGATTCTTCCTCTTTCCAGCAGACGTCTTTTGATTCGATCCCTAATTTTGAAAAATACCCAGTATACGGTATATATATTATAAACCTTCCAGATCTGACATATTTATTTTTAATTCTGAAAATCTGAATGCAATGAGAGAGGTTTTTGATGGAAAACTAGTTTTTTTTTTTTTTGAATATGAGAAATTTATTGTTAAAACTAATTAAAGAAAAAAAAAGTAAACTAACAATATGAAAACGTTAAAAATCCATAAAGAGAGAAAGGAAAATACATTTTTAGAAGAAATCTATGGTTATTTTGAAGAAAAATTGTATTTAAAGATTTAGGAAATAAAAAATCTTACCTTTGCCTAAGAAAGTATCAGGATCTTCAAGATTTTCTTATTTATTGTGAAGAATTGATGAAATCTGAAGCTTTTTGTGAGATTTTTATAATGAAGAAGATGATTCCTTTTTGTGTGTGTGTTTTTTTTAAATATGAAACGTGAGTAGTGAGAGATGAGTGGTTTTGGATAAATTAAAGAGAGAGGAGAAAATAATGGTATTTAATGATTATAAAAAATGTGCTTTAATTTTTTTGCACGACTCTTGATATTTGCACCAAAAAATCAATCCAATAAATGTTGATTTTACATTCTACGAAATTGAAGGGCTTTTTTTTTTAATATCGATAACCCTTAATATCATAGGTTTATTATTCTCAATAAATTTTAAATTAATATCCCGATTGTGTTGCTTATTACAACTTTCAAACCTTTAAATTTTATACTTATCAAATATAGTTTCTCATACTAAGTAAAATAATTGAATCTTATAATTTTTATTAATATTAGTTAGGTGTTAAAATACAGTATTTATTGAAATCTCGATAAGTGTGTAAAAATAATCATATTTGTGAAGACTGAGTAACGTGCTTAGTGTGTAAAAAAATCTCATATAACTGTATAAAAACCTAAAAAAGAAAGGAAAAAACCCTAAAAAATTTAAATGAACATTATATATATTATTTTAAAAAATAAAGAGGAAGTAATTTAAATAAAAAAATAAAATAAAATGTTTTAAAATATAGATACAATTCTTATAATGGATTTTGAGAAGTAAAAATCTTAATTTTGTTCAATTAACAGCCATAACCCCACTCATTTAAACTTCATTGAGAAATGATTAAATGAGACATTTTTCATAAATTAAAATTATTTTTTAAAACTATTTAATTAAGGACCATCATTTTAAAAATAAGATAATATAAAGTAAAAATATGGTAATTGTAGAGAGTAAAATCGCCCCATAAGTTAGTCCTCAATCACAGGTCCAAACTCAAAATCGCCCCATAAGTTAGGCTACAGTTATAGGCACAAACTCCAACAATCTCAGCCCAAGAAGAATAAGATGACCTCAAAGGCCCATCACGACAAACACGAATGGCCCATCAAGCGCCCCTGAGGCTTGACCATCACAGACAACCTTATTTCGTCTGGATAAGTTTCAGCCTAGCTCAGACTCGCAAAGGCGGTCGTTTTAGCCGAGGTCGATGGAAATTACCACTAAGTAAATCTCATATATGATAGCTCATCGAATATATTTTTCCTAAGATCATGGAGAAGATATCTTCTCTAGATATTATTTTCTAGATATTATGGAAGCCCAACAGTATCAAGCCCATTGAATTGGCTATCAAAGGTATCAGAAACCTAATAAAACGGGTAATGCAATTTTGATAGGAAAACCATCCTCATTCTTTTCTACTTTCTGCCTCTAAATTTACTGACTTGATTGTCGGAGATAGTTTGGTAGGCACCACACCCGCATCTTCTTACCCATTGACCGTAGAAACTCAAGGAGCGAAGAAGATGATTGCATGTGAATTGTATGTGATCGATCTTAGCGTAAAACATCCACTAAGTAACCATTTTAAAATGGGTATTGTAAGGTGCTAACACTTTTCTTACACATAAACGCCTCCCGAACCCAACTTAATTTTTATAGACCATTTCTTTTTTCTTTTTTAAATTAATTTGGTGATCAATCATACTCTAATATGGTTGATGGCGACTTCCACTTTTCTTTTCATATAAAGACTTAATATTTTGAATATCGGCCGCTCCACATCACAATCTCGTTGTGACTCAGAGTACTTACGAAAATTATCAAACACAAACATAAACATCTTAGGTCGATAGAAAAAAAAGTTATAAGTAGGAGGTTTAGGGAAAGAGAGGGGAGGGAACTTCATCCCATATATAGTTTTGCTCATGAAGAAGATTTGAAGACCCGAGTATTGAAATGTCACTTTCGGTTCTCGAAGATGCACCAGTCATGGATTCCAAAGCCTAACAAGCCATGAAAAATGCGACCTATAACACCATACAAGAAGGACCTCATTGTCATGGAAGTCCTTTCCTTACTCTTAATAGAGTCTATCACGACGTATGTCTGACGGACGAGAGACAAAATATTTCAAATAAGTAATGAAAAACTTGAGAGAGAAATAATATGGAAGGAAGCTAGAGATACATTTATTTAACTCTTTAGTTAAAGTTAGGGTAAGAGACCCAACATTTAACACTGCTCCCAACATTTAATTTCCCCAAGTTTACAACTTTCTCATCATTTGCATAAGCCAGAAATTTCAGCAACAAACTCATCAATCTTCTCCTCTCCTTTTCTCTTCAAAACATCACCCATTTCTCTCACTTTCTTTCTCATATCCTCTCTTGTTTTGTCAACCACCACCTTTCTAATCAACTTCCCCACTTCATCTCTCTGAATTTTCCCATTTGAATCTCTCTTAGCCTCCACTCCAACACTAACTTCTTCCACAAGTCTTGCATTATATGGCTGATCCAATTGCATTGGAATTGCTATAATTGGCACACCAAACATTATACTCTCTATCACTGAATTCCATCCACAATGACTTACAAACCCGCCGATATTACAATGTTTAAGGATTCTTGCTTGAGGAGCCCAATCCTTCACCATCATTCCTTTCTCACCAACCCTTTTCATAAATCCTTCTGGCAAGCTCTCTTCAATGGATTCCATGTCATTTCCTTGAGGAAATCTTACAACCCAGATGAAATTAGCCTCACTTAACTCTAACCCATATGCTATTTCTTCCATTTCTTCCTTGGATGGAAAATACTCGCTTCCAAACGAAACGAAAACCGTCGAAGACGGTTCCTTTTTGTCGAGCCAGTTTATAATATTTGAATACTCATCATCTTCTTCTGGTTCATAAATCAAAGGACCAACTGGTATCACTTTTTTATTTGATAAAACAGATAAGAAATCAATAAATTTCCCTTCAAGCTCTCTGAAACTGTTGATCAAAATCACACTTTTAGAAGAGTACAAAGAAATCATAATCTCAGCTGCAGCTTTCTTAGTTTCTTCAGTAAAAACTCCATCATCAGCTATATACTTAGCACTCCAATGTTCCTCAATAACAGCCTCTGGAAATGGGAATTTTATAAGACCTTGAGTCTGAATACCATGAACAGCAAAAGACATGACTAAAGCTCCAGCAGTATTAAAGAGAATAGCTGGAATATCCATGGATGAAGCAACTTCAGGAGCCCAAGGTTGAACACAATCATAAATAACAAGATCTGGTTGAAGTTTCTGTAAAATGGAATGGAAATTATGAGCAGCCATGGAAAAAGCTTCCTTAGGGAAGACATGAGATGGGGAGGAAGGCCATTAGTGGTGTGTAAATGGGGAGCAAGGTCCATGGAAGAAGGGAGATGGATTTCAATGAGATGGATTGAAGATGTGAATAAAGGTGGAAGCTTTGGTTTAATGGAGTCAAGATTAACAGGGGTGGAACAGAGGAAGATGGTAAAGTTTCTTTTTGAGAGAGTTTTGGCTAATTCAAGGAAAGGGGAGATATGGCCATGAGCAAGCCATGGAAGCATTAAAATGCTTGATTTTGTTTGCTTGGAAATGGAATCCATGGGAGATTGAAAAATCGGTAATTCTGATTTGTTTGTTTTTTTTAATGGTATAAAAGGAAGTTTGAAACGCGTATAGAGAGAAATTGAAAGTAAGAATTAATAAATAAAAACTGAATTAATTAACAGCGGCCGGCAGTGGGGCTAATGAGATCGCGACACGGGATTCTAAGGTTTTTCTAATGGAGAATGTCTGAAAGCCACGTGGCCAGAAATTGTAAAGCAAACGTCTTTCCTCCTAATCCCACTCCTAGTCTGATCCATGTTATTTTTAATAGTTTTTATTTGGGTAAATTGCAAATGAGACCCTTGTGGTTTTTTTCAAATACACGACAGCCCTTATGCTTTGAAAATGGCAAATCACATCTATGTGGTTCCAAATTTTTTCACTCAGACCCCTCCCGTTCAAAGCCAATAATTGTCTTTTAGCCATAACTTCTTCGTTTGAACTCCGATTTGTATGATTCAAGATATTTTGGAATCCTCATTTTAGACTCTACATAATAGTCACTTCAAAACTTTGAAATGATTAACAAATAAAAGAGTTTATTAACATCAAAATATTGGGTATGATTGACACCGTTAACTTTTTTTATTGATGGTTTAGAAGTTTTTGAGTGACCATAGTGTAGATACCAAAATGAGGATTCCAAAACATCTTGAATCATCCAAATCAGAGTTCAAACGAAAAAGTTATGATTAAAAAAAAATTAATGACATTGAAGGGGAGGAGTCTGATTGAAAAAATTTGGAACCACAAGCATGTGATTTGCCATTTTCAAACCACAAGAGAGGTGTTCATACATTTGAATAAAACCACATGAGTCTTATTTGCATTTTACCCTTTTTATTTTTACTCGTCGAAATAATTCGCGTTACCACGTGATCATGTATTGTTTTAGTTATTATTTTATTAAAGTTTGAATAATAAAATATAATATATTACTTTTTCGTTATGTGAGTATATTATATATTTAAGAGTAAACATTTTTCAAAGAAATATATGGAAAATTTTAGAAAATAGATTACAATTGAAAAAGGAAAGCACCAATAAAATTAATGGTTAAAAACGCAATATTCATGGCCTTTATGATGTATCGTTGTTATTCTTATAAATTTTAATTTTAATTTTTTAATCTTGTGTTTGTTTTGACTACTCGATAATTCAATAGACACGGGCACTTGGATACTAACCTAAGGCTCTAAAGTTCTTGAAGTGTTTCATGTGCTTTGTCAAATCATCCTCTCTCTTCTCCTTCCATTTACCGTCCATTTTTTTTTGTTTTTTTTATTACTAGTCAAAATAACGTGCGTTGCACGTGTACACACGTTTAAGTGATTTTTTCTTATTCTTTTTTTTTTTAAATCAAATATGTAAAAGGTACAATTTTTATGACATGGGAATCAAAGAAAATTGAACTCTCTCTTAAACAGAAAGAGTTTGAGGTGTGTAATTTAGGGTCCGTTTGTTATAACTTCCCCTAAAAATGTTTCGAGTTAAACATTTTTAAAGAAATACTAATTAAGTGTTTCATCTAAAAACACTTTAGTGAAATATTTTAAGTGAAATAATCGTTTATAAACATTTTTGGAAGAATCACAAATCAAGTAGTTCTTTCCAAAAACATTTTTTAGTATATGTTTTTAGATAAAACACTTAATTAATATTTATTTTAAAAAGTTTCACTCAAAACACTTTTAGAAAAAGTTATACCAAACAAACCTTTACACCATGTTACAGCATTAACGGTTAACATGATATTATCACAGAAAAAAGAGTTGGATTTTTTTCCACCTATAAAAAATTATTTTGATTCTCTCAGAGTGCTAACCCGGTACTTTGTTCAATAGCAAATTCAAGAGGTCACAGTCAAGTAAAGACAGTAAGAAATATCTCTAATGCAAAACACTAGAAAATATTGATTGATTAATAAATTAAAGATATTTTTATCAAACGAAAAATCGAGCGACAAACCTTTTTACAGTGTGCACCAAAGAAAGCTGAATGAATGAGAATCCGAGAGCAAGGTCATATCAATGCAAGTTCATAACGGCTTCAAAACCTATGGAATTTCCGTTTGATTTTTTTTTTCTTCACTGGTTGTCCAAGTTATTTATATATTCACCAATAATCTAAATTCATTTAAGTTTCCTATTCATTTCAAAACTTTTGAACTGATCAAAGCTAGATTACAGACTTTAAGTATTTTTGCATTCAATCTCTCTAAGATTTATGTATCCATCGAAAATTCAACCGTCATAGAACATGCATGAAAGCAATATTAAATGGATAAAATTTAAATGGAAGAATATGAATCCAGGTGGCATTGATTCATTGAATGCTGCAACCTCAAAGCATTAAATATGTAGCAACGTTTTATTAAAGAGATGAAAATCTTAAAAAACTAATAATGTAATAATTATGGAGGATTTTAAAAAATTGAAATATTGAGGGGAGAAGAGGGTAGAATGGGAAGTGAAAGATTCTCCCTTCATTGCTTCTTTTAAGATAGTAAGATTAACATAACTCTATCTACTTTTCAAAATTATTTTTAAAAATATTCCCCCCCCCCTCTTCTATATATTTGATTCCCCCCCCCCATTTCTTTATTCATTCCCTTTATCATTTTCTTTATTCATTTTTCCTTATCATTTCTTTATTTATTCCCTTAATATTAACATAACTCTATCTACTTTTAAAAATATTAACTACTCGATAATTCAATAGACATGGGCACTTGGATACTAACCTAAGGCTCTAAAGTTCTTGACGTGTTTCATGTGCTTTGTCAAATCATCCTCTCTTCTCCTTCCATTTACCGTCCATTTTTTTGTTTTTTTTTTAATATTAACATAACTCTATCTACTTTTCAAAATTATTTTTAAAAATATTCCCCCCCCCCTCTTCTATATATTTGATTCTCTCCCTCCCTCCCTACATTTTTCCTCTCATTTCTTCTTCCCTCCCTCCCTCATTTCTTTATTCATTCCCTTATCATTTTCTTTCAAACTTCCGTTTATTCTCTCATTCTTCCTCTTTCTTTTTAAAAAATCCACCATTTCTACAAATGTTCATCTCACAAATTTCTTACACTTTTTTAATTTACTATCTCTCTCCTTAATTTCTTCTCATTCTAGATTTTTTAATAAATATTTTTCACTATTTTTGTTCTAAATTGCGAAGATCTAAACCAAAAATAACACGGATTTGACGAAATGTATTTTTTTTCTCATACGTAAAATACATTTTTTCGTGGTCTATAATATACGTAACATACACTTTTTAGTGATCTGTTTAATATACAGTCTGTAATATACGTTCTGCTTCCTTTTTGCTTAATATACAGTCTGTAATATATGTAATATACACTTTTTTTGTTTTGTTTGCACATTTAAGTATTTTTTTTGTACATTAAGTATTATGTAATTTACACTCTTTCATTTTTCGTTTGTAGATTACGTACATCCACACATTTCTCAAATGCATTTAAGATACGAAAGATGATATACTCAATATACCGAATGTACAAATCACTTTTCATGAGAGGAGAAACTATAAATAATATACTAAAATAAATCTAAAAAATTGAATAAAAATCGAAGTATGTAGTATTGTAAACGGTAAAAATCGTCGGCCCATTGGCCATACAAGCGGGATCAATTCGAAAGGGATCGGACCTGGTAGTATCCGCACAAGGATAAGCCAATTGAGAATGGGCCCAAAAGAGGCCCAATAAAGCCTAGTTCAAACTAGAAAGGCTAGACGGAGCCACCGGAATCCAGCACGTGCTCTCGTGTGCTCAACTGTGCGAGAAATACCCCACACAGTTTGGCGCCCACCGTGGGGCTCGACCATCAAGCAGTTTCTGATACCCACGAGGAAACCCCACAAACTCAGGCGATGTCCAGCCTACTGGTCACAATACTAGTGAGCTGGAGAATGTGAAGCTTCTAAGAACCTTCAAAACGAAGACGAGTCGGAGTTGAAGATATAATATTCCCTGAAATAAGGAAAAGGCCAGAGACCCAGCCGGTGATGAGGGAGGCCCATCCAGGCCTAGCGTCGGTGACAAGATTCTGAAAAAGTTTCGAGCCAGGCGATAGCCCAGGAAGGCCACCATCGCCGAGAAAGAAAAAAATGTCTCCCGAAAGCTACCAACCTAAAAAATAGAGGAAAATGAGCGAGTGAGCGAGCTCGAGGTGAAGTTCCTTATAACCTTCAAAACGATGATGAGGTGGAGTTGGAGACGAGATACCCCCGGTAAATCGTGAAAAGGCCTGAGACCCAACCAGCGATGAGGGAGGCCCATCCAGGCCTAGCGTCGGTGATGAGACTCCGAGAAAGTCTTGAGCCATGCGGTAGCGCCGGAAGGCCACCACCGCTGAGAAAGGGAAAAAAGGTAAAGCTAACGGCTCGACGAAGGGGGGAAAACGTCTCGTTATGTGACTCATCCTCTGAGAAACCTAGCCCAAGAAGGCGAGGTTTCACTATGAACAAGGTCGAACGAAAAGAAAAAAGAGGCTGAAGGAGTCCGATCTGACACCGAATACCCAAGAACTTATTGAGCTCAACAAGACTCTGCTGGAGGAGGTGAAAAAGGCCCGAGCCTTATTCGATCTGCGAGCTAGAGATGAGTTTATCCCTAATAAGTCTAGAAAAGACCAGAGACCCAACCGGCGATGAGGGAGGCCCATCCAGGCAAAAAGCCGGCGGAGAGACCCCAAAGAGTTCACGCGTCAGGCGACAGCTCCGGAAGACCACCACCGCCGAGAAAGGGAAAAATGTCTCCCCGTCCAGGAATGATTTAAAATCCAAATTGACGGCTCGACAATGAGGGGAGGACGTCCAATTCATCGTCCGAAAACCAGAATCCACCCAGAAAAAGGAGAACAATCGAGAGCAAAGCCGAAGGACATGACCTGGACTTTGTACGTAGACAGATCGTCAAACTCTAAAGGATCAGCGGTCGAACTCGTCTTATCTACCCCAGAAGGCTATTTAATTGAACAGTCAACTCGCTTTGGGTTTGCTGCTTCAAACAACGAATTCGAATACGAAGCGTTGATAGCTGGTCTACATATATCGTAAAAACTAGGGGTAAGATGATTGAAGATAAGAAGTGACTCGAACCAAATCAAGGGAAACTTCGAGGCTAAAGATCCTGAAATGATGAGGTACCTAAAAAAGGTTCAGACGCTCCTAATCGATAGAAGGATCTTGAGGAAGCAAATCCCCCGGATGGAAAACAGCCACACAGATGCTTTGGCTAATCTAGGGTCATGTGTCACAAGAGAATGATCTCAGTCATGTACTTGCCTGAGCCCAACATCAATGCCGTGGAGGGAAGTAGATGGGACCTAAGAAACTATGCCAGTACGTGACTAGACTATCGATAAGTTGGATTGGCAAACGCCTATCATCGGCTATTTACGGAACGATTTCATCCCTAATGAGAAGTTCGAAGCCCGCAAAATGAGGGCAGCACGATGCTCACTCATACAGGGAGATCTGTACAAGAAGTCTTTCAATGGATCGTATCTGAAATGTCTGGGAAAACTGAAATGCTCATATGTCCTAAGGAACCGCATCTTAGACACCGCGAAAACCCGGTCCATTCTGGAACCATTCGAGGCAGGTCAAAAGTCAACATCTCGACTGTCCGGTGAAGACACGAGAACGTAAAAGAGGTCAGAATCCCCTATAGTCCAAAACTCTCCTAATGGATTCGCTTCATTTGAAACATTGGGTTCAAGGGACCCCAACGGGGCCAAACCGTCCTCCGGATGTCCAAGTCCCCATTATTAGTCTTAGGACACCATCAAACCTGACTGGAGCGGGGAAACCCCCTTACCGGATATCATGAGGGTGTCCGAAGCCGATAAAGGAGGAGAAGCGAGGGTTGATCTGAATGACTTCGGGCGGTTGGAGGATCCTCACAGACATTGAGGACCACATCCAATCGACCCAGATGGACCTGAACCAACCATACAGACATTGAAGATCACAAAGGGCGAGAAAAACCGCTTAACAGATGTCAAACATGAAAGGAAATGGTTTTCCAGCGAGAAATCACCATTGAAGTTCAAGATATCTGGGAAAAGTAACAAGAAAAGTTCTAATGAACTCTAAACAGAGATGAGGCCTGGGCGAAATTGAAACCACTCTACTATTTGAAGAGAAAATCTCGACTTGCAACAGTCCTTAACTCAGCAGTGTGGGTTAGACGATGAAGTCGAAACACTGAATGCTGAATTAGAAAGCACCAAGAACATCTAGAGGGTGCTTGATGAAGAGCTAGATCACCTTCAAAAAGAGAACACACTCTGAAATAGCAATGGAATCCTCAGGCACCTGGAAACTTCTGATCCCAGGGAGCGCTTCCACACACGACAGTGAATCACTTAGCAGCTGCTAACATTCTCCTAGCCAATACATGGAGGAGAATGATTCTTTAAAGAAGCATATCGCGGTGGCGAAATGCAAAAGAAAACATACTTCAATGGTGATCATCGACAACAATGAAGACTAATGTGAGCAATCCCCCAGATCAAAGCCTCATCCGGGAGCGAAAGTCTTGGTCCGTCCGAGCACCTCAAGCCCTCTCCGGAGGCACAAGTCTTGGTCCGTCCGAGCACATCAAGCCCTCTCCGGAGGCACAAGGCTTGGTCCGTCCGAGCACATCAAGCCCTCTCCGGAGGCACAAGGCTTGGTCCGTCCGAGCACATCAAGCCCTCTCCGGAGGCACAAGTCTTGGTCCGTCCGAGCACATCAAGCCCTCTCCGGAGGCACAAGCCTTGGTCCGTCCGAGCACATCAAGCCCTCTCCGGAGGCACAATCTTGGTCCGTCCGAGCACATCAAGCCCTCTCCGGAGGCACAAGCCTTGGTCCGTCCGAGCACCTCAAGCTCTCTCCGGAGGCACAAGCCTTGGTCTGTCCGAGCACATCAAGCCCTCTCCGGAGGCACAAGCCTTGGTCCGTCCGAGCACCTCAAGCCCTCTCAGGAGGCACAAGTTTTGGTCCGTCCAAGCTCATCAAGCCCTTTGCGTAGGCACAAGCCTTGGTCCGTCCCTCTCCGGAGGCACCACCAGCCTTGGTCCTTCCGAGCACATCAAGCCCTCTTCGTAGGCACAAGCCTTGGTCCGTCCCAGCACTCTGAGCCCTCTCCAGAGGCACCACCAGCCCTGGTCCGTCCAAGCACATCAAGCCCTATGCGTAAGCACCATCTTTGGTTCGTCCAAGCACTTCGAGCACTCTCCGGAGGCACCATTAGCCTTGGTCCGTCCAAGAACATCAAGCCCTCTTCGTGGGCAACATCCTTGGTCCGTCCAAGCACTTCGAGCCTTCTTTGGAGGCACGAGTCTTTGTCTCTCCAAGTATATCAAGCCGTCTCCCGAGGCACAATATTTTGTTCGTCCAACTAAACTAAGCTCATTTCCTAGAGGAGGTGAAAAATGAGACAATTTATTAGGCCCGAAGGGTCGGACGGCTGAAGAATCACACCTGTCTACATTATGCTGTCACAACCCACCGCACGGAGTAACATGATCCCTTAACAACTACAGTCGATTTCACGCACTGAAACTTTCAGCACGGAAAATAGGGGAAAACTGTAAAGGGTAAAAATCGTCCGCCCATTGGCCATACAAGCGGGATCAATTCGAAAGGGATCAGACCTGGTAGTATCCGCACAAGGATAAGCCAATTGAGAATGGGCCCAAAAGAGGCCCAATAAAGCCTAGTTCAAACTAGCAAGGCTAAACAAGCCCACGACTCAAGGAGTATATAAGAGTTGCTAGCCCATCAATCAAAGAGGTACACACACTATTCTAGACCTAAAATTCTTGGGCGGCTCCTTACTATCACCTAACTTGATCGTCGGAGGGTCCTTGGCCGGCACCACCGACCCCCTTTGACTGTTCGTTTTCTATCTCAGGTAGACGGAGCCATCGGAATCCAGCACGTGCTCTCGCGTGCTCAACTGTGCGAGAAATACCCCACACAAGTATAAAATCAAAACATAAAAAAAACTACTAAATATACTAACTACACTAAAGAACTATGAATACTATACCGAATATACTAAAAACTTGTGGAAGAGAAATGCATTGGGAAAGAAAAATTACATTAGAAAATAAAAAATGTCAGACTACACATACTATACGTGTCAGATGCGTCAGACTATACTTAACCCTACAAAAAAACAAAATTAGTATATTAAAAAATTGAATAGGAAAAGTGGCTATTCCAAACTTTTTTAAAAGAGGTGGCTACAAGACTTTTTAGTGTAAAAAGTGGCTATTTTGAAATTTCACTCTTACCTTTAATATAGTTTGAAACTTAGTTTGTCCGAAGTCCTTTGATGATTTAAAAATTTATTGTTTGCATCGGAACTTCCGGAGACAAATGTAATATATAAAGTTGACCATCTCATCGAAACTCATCGTGACAATGCAATCTATAAAGTTAACAATTATGGTATTAAAATATTAGTGTGGTTAAAATGTGTTGAATAAAATCCTAAAAGAAATAAAATCAAGAAATGCTGACAGATAAGCATTTATAACTTCAAATATGAAGGCTACAAATTTTTCACAATCACAAAGTACAATGATCAAATATGTAATTTAAACATATAATTTAACTTGAATTGAGTATCACTATTTCACAACTTTGACGCTATATGACTTTTATATTCTCATTCTTTACATAAATAAATTTGTTTTTACATTTGCAAAATATAGTGATTAGAATCAGGCATAATTTTCTTGTTCTTTAACTTGAAAAATAAATTACCCTCAAATATGAACACTTCGGTACTCAACAATTATAAAATAAAATTCATACCTCTTTACCGCATCTTAACATTGCAAGCCATATCAACCGAAACAAGAGAAATGCTGAGATTGAGACATGTCGTAAAAACATCCGCAATAAAATTTTCGATAATTAGTGGCCCAATCCCAAAGAAACTTAATTTTCGAATCGAATTAATAATAAAAATGCTTAAACGAATCAATTATTTTAATTTTGACACACAATAGTGGGTGAATGCTCTTCTCAGTTGAGTGAAGAACAATCCATTCGGCAAAAGCAGGATATATAAAAATAACCCAAATTTTACTTTGAGGCCAAACTTAAAAAGTTAAACAACCCATGAAAAAAATCACTTACTTTCCTCTTTCAATCATTCTTTAAAAAAAATCTTTACTAACCATAAATATTTGTTTACTAAAAAAATATCAAAACACATTCAATAGAAAAATAAAATAGAACGAAAGGACCAAGGGTCGAGTGATTCATATTAATTTTAATTTTGCTTGCTACATACCTTGTTGATTATTTAACATTATAGACCAAAACCTCGATGAATCCAAGCGACAGGTCATGTTGTCCCGATCACTGATTGTTTTTCTGTGATAATCACCTTCCACACCTATGTAACTCATCATTGTAATCTCAATCAACTTTTTCAAGAATCTATCCTTTATTCTAAAACATCAACAACAAAAATCAAATAAACCATAAAATAATCAAAATTCATCGAACTAAAGATCTATAAGAATTGTTATAAAAATATGCAATGAAAGCAGAAAAATTCTTTATTAACTTTTAAAATTAAATATATAAACATGAAACAAAGTAGGGGATGGATGAATGAAGGCACAAAAATATGCAATGAGTTTCGATAATTTGATAGTAAGAAGGTCAAATAATGATTGTATATGAGTGAGTAGTAATTATACTTGGAAGATTTTAAAAGAATCTAAAATGGAAATAAGAAAAAACTTCAAATGCGATGTAAATTATCTCTCTTTGAGATTTGGAAGAGTCATTTCAGTTTCCCACATACGTTTTGATTTTCCCATATACATTTTGATTTTCCCTAGATATATTTTAGGGAAAAAGACACTTTTGGCCCTCAGTTTTGCGTTTATTGATAATTTGGTCCCTTAGTTTTCAAATCCGACATTTTTAGCCCCTCAGTTTTCATTTCCTTTACCATCTCATCCCTGCCGTTTTCTTGGCGTTAAATGACTAATGGCCTGATGATGTGGCGCCACGTGGAATGATGACATGGCAAAAAATTAGACCCTTAACATTTGAGTTGTAAAATTACATAAAGACCACCTAAAAATATCAGTTAGTAGGGGTATTGTGATCATTTCACTCTGGCCTCAATTAAAAACCCACACCTCCATCGTTGGCTTCTTTGTGTTCTAGGGTTATGGCAAGAACGACGACTAGAAGAGGAAGACAATAGAGGAAAAACGTGAAGGGTTAAGTAGACGAGGGAAAGGTTACTAGGTTATGAGGTTAATTAGATAAAGAAATCAATGATGGAAAGATCTAATCGAAGTTCTGAATCAGAGAGAAGGCTGGAAAGTGTGAACTAGAGAGCGACGTATTGTGAATGTAGCATATGAGAGCGCATCAGAACTTCGTGGACAAGGACAAATCCAGGTGAAGGTTTCTTGGTTGAGCCAGGTATAAGGTAAACGAAAAATGATCTGGATGCGGGTTCTTCCTCTAGTATGATCCTGCTGAAACATCACGAGGAGTAAAAGTCATCAACGACCTCAAAGGAGAAGTAATAAACATGAAAAAGAAATGCTGGAAACTAAATATGATAAACTGGGCATGTTGTGTTCTTATTGTTGCCACTGTGATAATTAGTGGTGTTTATATGTTTTTAAGAAGTTGTGAATGTTGAATGGAGATTAAATTATAGCTTTTAGTGTTACAAGACTTGTATTACTTTGACAATTTAATGATATGAATGAGTAACATGTTTGATTCCTCATACTTTTGTACAATTGATTTCTCCTGATGTTGAATTAGTTAGAAGCAACGTATAACAGTTTTGGTCCCTCATTAATAGTTACGAAGAAAATGACATTAATACAAGGTTGTTGAGTTAGTCATAAGCACTCTATAACAGTTTTGGTCCTTCATTTATTATTATGAAGAAAATGACATTAAATAGTAGGTTGTTGAATGACTTAAAAGAAATGTATAACAATTTTAGTGCCTGATTTATTGTTGTGAAGAAAATGACATTAAATAGTAGGTTGTTGAACGACTTAAAAGAAATGTATAACAGTTTTAGTCCCTGATTTATTGTTGTGAAGAAAATGACATTAAATAGTAGGTTGCTGAACAACTTAAAAGTAATGTATAACAGTTTTAGTCCCTCAATTATTGTTTTTTTTAGAATGGCAATTGTTTAGTGAGTCCCTGACTAAATGATGCAAAAAGATTCCACAATTTGAAACCAAAAGATGTGTAACATCAAGCATTGTTTGGTCAAAAGTTGGGTTCTCAAAATATTCTCAATGGAGAGTGTATACAAACTTCACAAAAGAACAAAAAAAAGCACTCATCCATAAAAATGTAGTTGAGTAAAGGGGATGAACCCCATGAAGAACTATTACGAAAAATCATCAAGTTTCCTCCACAAAATCAATCAGTATTCTACCAAAAAAAAAAAAGATAACCCATTTCCCTTTTTTTCCATACTTTCCCCAACCCATCTAAGCATTCCTAACTCTATCAAGCTGGCTTGAAGACCTAGTGCGACGTCTACCATGGTTAAAATTCCTTCCAGTCGGTTAAGAAGATGAACCTGCTGCAGATTCTGGGTTAAAAGGTCATGCATCTAAAGGTCCAGCCTCATCTTGTTAAAATAGATCAGAGGGACGAAAAGTGCAACATTACTATATATTGACTGGAGGACCAATTTTGTGATGTAATCTTGATAAATTTACACTTATAGTAGATGGGATGTTGAATCCTATGAAAGTGGTTTTCTTCTTCTTTTTCTTTTGCTTTTGCTTTGGGCTGCCACCCACCGGTTCTTTACAAGATCTGAGGTGATGTCCCACAGTCTTACATATACTACACATTGTTTTAGTTTTCTGTCGCCTTGATGGTTGAGAAGATCTAGCTTCAGCAACATCCTTCTTGCACTGTCTTCTTGGCCTTCCTGGTGGGCGCCTGATTGTAGGTGACTGTAATTGTTGATAAAGAGTGGGTTTCCATCCATTTGGACCCTCTAGAGGTTTGATAAAGTAGGAGTAGGTTCTCACAAGAGTCTCTTTGGCATAGTATGCATTGAATTCTTCTGGCCTTTGGTGCCTAAAATATATACACTGTACAGCATGAATGCATGGAATACCACTCAAATCCCACTCCCTACAACTACATATTCTATTCCCCACATCAACTACATATTGTGAAGGCCCAATTTCTACTTCAAATAGTAGTTCACCAGACCAAGTTGCCACAACTATAGCAGACACCCTCTTGATATCCTGTAACTTATTATGAATACGAAATCCCAGATCTCTCTCCATCCCGCCATAGTATACAGAATTCTTAGTAATTCTCTTCATTACAATCTTTCTAATGAGTTCTAACATGTGAATAATTGGCTTGTCTCGGGCTTGCAGAATGAAAGCATTAAAGGACTCATTATATTACTCAGCAGGAGATCACACTTACAGTTAGTCTGAAATGCATGCTTCGACCAATAACGGGGAGGTATGCTGTTTAGGTATTGATGCGCATTAATATACAGCACGCTCAAACGACCTATAATTTCTGTGAATTCATTCCGCGTCGTTGCCATTGCTGCATTCCAAAAACAGTTCTGCAGTGCTAATCGCTTGAACTGTTTCTAGAAATTTGCATACAAATGACGACCACAAAATCTATGGTCAACGTTTGGGAAGACGTTGTCAAATGTAGGCACCAACCCCTGCTACATAGTAAAAGAACTAAAAGTTAAATGGAAGGAATAAAAGTGAAAGGACTAAAAGTGAGAGATAATAATTTTACCTTCTGTTGGTCTGATATAAACGTGTAGCCTCCAGTAGCAAAAGAGCCTAAATCCTCTTCCAGTAGTTGAAGAAACCAAGTCCAGGAATCTCTTGTTTTCGCCTCCACAACAGCTCACGCAATCGGATAAATCCCATTGTTTCCATCAATACCAACAGCTGCCATAAGTTGTCCTTGACAAGGGCCCTTCAAATGACAAGCATCCACAGAAATGAAGGGCTTATATCCTGACAAAAAACCATCCTTACAAAACTTCAAGCAAACATACAAAAGCCTAAAAATTGAGTCACTTTCAGGGACTACTCTATCACAAACAATCTTGATCGTACAGCTCGCATTCGACTTCCTAAGTTCAGCACAATACTCCCAAAGCCGTTTGTATTGTTCAATTATAGTCTCATATATGACTTTAAGAGCCTTCTTTCTTGCTCTATAGACTTGTGTGATACAAATTTGAACTTGGAAGTCAGTCCTCACTGCGTCCACAATATCAACCAACTTCCAATCCGTTTGTGTTATGAACCTCGGCAAGTATTTCCTTGCAACCCATGTCGAATTGACATTTCTATTTTTAAACTCTCTAACACAGGTATGTTCTTTCCAAAAAGTTCTTACTTGAAAACTATCATCCTCTTTATCTAGGCCTGAGTGGAGCCTTCAAACACAGGATGCAGAGCATACAGCTGTCACCCGAACTTTATCGTTCTTAATCAGCTTCACATTGTACCCACCCGTCACTACATACTCTTTAATTGTAGTCTTCAAATATGCAGCAGTAGGTAAACGTTGCCCAATAGTGAATTGAACATCATCCATGTCTGTGTCTGGCCTAAAAACAGGGTCAACACGTTGCCTTACACAATCTTCATTCAAAGGCGTGCTAAGCACAGTTTCTGATTCATACTCCAACTCCACGTCTCCCTCAATCTCAAAGTTTAAAGAAAATGGCTTTTTCACTAAGCCACCATCGTCATCAGAACAATCTCCATCATCTTCTTCATATGATCCTTCATCACTTTCATCACCAATTTCAAAGTCACCATCTTCTTCATCCTCCTCACTTTCATACTCAATCGGATTATCACCATCATTCACAACATTATTGTCATTGAACCCCCATTCCTCAGCCACGTAGTCAATATCCCCCAATACGTGAGCTTTATCATTAGATGACCCATCATCATCACCATCCATGTCTTGAGGTGAATGAGGTAAAGGGATGATTTGCTAAACTAGCGGAAATTTATTTAGTAAACTTATTAACATTTAATAACGGATCTATTAACATCATACAATTTGTGATAAAACATGTAGATTCATGCTTATATTTTCGAAAAAAAAACAAACTAAAACTTACATTGAGTAATTAATGGAGAATCGGTTGGAGTTTTCTTTACAGCATCAATCCTCAGCAACACCGGATCTTCTATGCTATATCCTGATCGAAAGCAAAACCGATTTGTGGGAATCGAACCTGAAGAACAAAAGAAGAAGAAATTTCTTCTAAATTTTTCCCTAAGGAAAATCGGCAATTGGGCAAAAACTTGAGAGAGAATTTTCACTTTTCTAATTAAAGTGAGAAGTGTATAAAATATGAATCCCAATGGTCATATTTATAGGAAAATATGATATCTAATCTAATTAGATAAACTTATCTCCTAATTATTAAAATAAATAGAATAAATAAATAAAAATAATATATATAAACTTTAAGTCACGTACAGCCATGGCACGCCACTTTCTAAACATGAAATATATATATATATATATATATATATATATATATATATATATATATATATATATATATATTATTTATTATTTATTTAAACTTTATTTAAACTATTTATTTAATAATTATATATTTAAAATTAGAAAAATTCAAATAATAATTTCTAATTAAAATACATTTAGCCAAAACTAATATAATCAATTAATATTGAATCTTATTCAATTAATTAATTATTTTGGGCCAAAACCAATTTGTTTCTTAAACCAATTGTATTTAATTCTCTATAATATTTATTATTAAATTAAATAAACTCATTATTTAATTAATAATACAAATTATTAATTTCCATTTAAACAAACTCATTTTTTAAATAATTAATAATATTAACATTAATTCCCGTTTAGATAATTTATTTATTTAAACAATTAATTTTGCCGTAAAATATTATAATTGATATGTTATATTAATTTCCATTTAAATAAACTCTTTATTTAAACAATTAATTTTGTATCAATATCAATATTAATAATATTAATATTAATTTTCATTTAAATAATCTCATTATTCAAATAATTAATATTGCCTAATTTTAAGTAAAATCAATTACTTAAATTATTTGTTCTTCCTAAGTTAAATTAATAACTTAGTTTTGCTACAACGATATTTGGGCTAGCATAGGGACCCGATGGACCTATAGATCATGGGTTTAACAATTAGCCAATTAAGTGATTAACTCATAATCAGTTAATTACTTATTAGGGTAAAATACCATTTTGGTCCCTGAACTTTCACTCTAGTTTCATTTTCGTCCCTGAACTTTCAAAAATGACCGATTTCGTCCCTGAACTTTCCAAATCGTTTCATTTTCGTCCTTCCGTCCATTTTTCCGTCTGGGTCATTAACGGAGCTGACGTGGCATGCTGACCTGGCTTTTTTAACAATATTTTAATATATTTTTTATTTTATTATAATTTTAAATGGTTATGTGTCATTTTTTTATTCTCTCTCCTCCATTAATTCTCTCTCTCTTCCCTCTCTCTCATCCTCATTTCTCTCTGTCTGCTCTATCTTCTTCTTCGTGAATCATCTCTCTCTTTCTCGTATCCAGACCGAATCATCCGGTCAGCAATCTCTTTCAAATCAGCAACAGCATCAGGATGAATCAAATCAACCCGAAAATCATCTCCCAAACTCACACCACGCTCATGGAAAATCCCAGAACCACTACCAACCTCACCAAATGACTCAAATTCATCATAAATTTCACCATCATGAGAAGCAAAATAGAGTGAAACCTTACGAATCGAACCGTAGAGATGCTCAGCATCGAACGGAACAGTGCTTCGAATCAATATATGACGAAACTCATCCTCAAGCTTCGACATAGCGATCTGGATCGCGTTTTCAGAACGGTCGCCAAAACTCGATCTTCACCGCCACCGCCGCCAGTCGTGGTCGTCATTTCACAGCGATTCCGGCGAAAAGCTCAAAAGGGTTTGATGAGAAAAGGGAGATTTACAAAACCCAGAAGAGGGAAAAGTCTTAGAGAGAGAGAGAGAGGGATGATTCAGATCGTGAAGAGGAAGAAGAAAGGGAGACTATTCAGATCGTGAAGAAGAAAGGAAGAAGAAAGGGATGATTCAGATCTTCGAGTTTAGAACCAAACGATGAAGAAGAAGAAGAGAAGGCTTTGACTGAAACAGATTTCCTTTTTCTGTAGCCACTGCCAATCAAGGCTTTGAAGAAGAAGAGAAGGCTTTGATCAAGAAGAGAATATTTGAAAACGGAAGAAAGAGTGGTCGGAGAAGTGAGACGAAGAGAGGTGAAATTGGAAGAAACTGCCATTGATTGAAATTAGCTTGAGATGGGGATGGTTCACAAAAAAGACGATAAAGCAGACAGAGAGAAATGAGGATGAGAGAGAGGGAAGAGAGAGGAATTAATGGAGGAGAGAGAATAAAAAAATGACACATAACCATTTAAAATTATAATAAAATAAAAAATATATTAAAATATTGTTAAAAAAGCCAGGTCAGCATGCCACGTCAGCTCCTTTAATGACCCAGACGGAAAAATGGACGGAAGGACGAAAATGAAACGATTTGGAAAGTTCAGGGACGAAATCGGTCATTTTTGAAAGTTCGGGGACGAAAACGAAACTAGAGTGAAAGTTCAGGGACCAAAATGGTATTTTACCCTACTTATTATTTAACTATGAATAATTCCACTATAAATTCATAGCTGAACTCCCCTCACTATAGATGAGTTATGTCCATTTAGTTTATCTTTATTTATATCTGTGATATATCCTTCACGTGGAACCCTCATAATTACAGGCGGATAAATTTACCGTTTTGCCCCTGTAATTATCGCTTTATCCTTGTGTTCCCCTTGATTTTCCAATGAACTTTATCTTTAGTCCAACTAGAGATAATGTACTTTTGTGATCAATAGAAGTCGTGGCGTCACTTGTTCATGTCTCGAATCAGTACATCAAGGGAGTTTCCTAAAGTTCCTAAAATGTTTAGGTATCGCACTGATACCGTTAATTTATAGGAAAGTTATGAATTCCATCTCGTGAAAATGAGTTCCCAGCTACTTATCTAGTCATGTTCCCAAAACAGGAGTGTATTGAGCATTCTTGCAGATTGCTCTCAACCATGTGAATCAAAGAACATAAGTCCACAAATAGGAGTTCGCATTTCACTCAGGATTAAGATCTATCATAGTTGATAAACTTAGTTTGATATTCGGTCATTTCTCGTAAACGGTACTAATGAGAAATTTGATCGAACATCGTGGTCCTGTCTTATACAATCAAAATTGCATATGATACTTCCATTTCATGTCTCCCATATGAATGATCAAGATTATATCATTTGTCTATAAACAAAATGCGAAGCTATCAACAGTGTTACCAAGATAAGGTTCCCAAACGTTATTCATTTACTGTAGACACTTTTAAGTTACTCATCTCGACTTTAATCCTCTCGTATGACTCACATACTAAGTCGTGATTTCATAAGAGTAACTTAGGGTTTTACTATTTGAATGTTTTATATTAATATATTTCCATATATTCCTAATATCGTTAATTGAATCAATCTAGATAATATAAAGAACTTATGTTTATTTATTTAATTTATTCGAAATAAATTATTATTATTAAATAATTACAAGTTCTTGGATACCATTCCTAACATGAGGCTCATCCATAATACCTTCTCCACGCCTATAACCAATACCTTATTCACCTCTATCACCATCCATGACTTCAGGTGAATGAGGATCATCTATTACATCTATTTCACCTCTATCATCCTCCATATGATCCACATGCTCTATATGATCAGCATCCTCCATGCTCTCATCCCTAACATCTCTTTCACTCCTATCATCCAATACACAAGCATTATCGCTACTGTCACTATGCCCACTATCCACAATGTTAGGATTCCAAAAAACATGCTCAGCTTCATCACCGTCAACCAAATTATCCACCTCAGCAATATCCACCATATCATTTTCAAATCTTAAGTCAGCATAATCATCTTCACTCAGATCAACGGCTTCTACATGAACATTCAGTCCATCCTCATTTAGGTTCTCTTCCACATTCATATTTACTTCATCCTCATTCGGGTTCAATCCATCGGCCCCATCCACAATATCATTCACTCCATCAATATTCTGGTTCTCTTCCACATTCATATTCACTTCATCCTCATTCGGATTCAATCCATCAGCCTCATCCACATTAACATTCTCATTATGACACTCCAAAAACAGTGGCAAATAGCTATCTAGAGGCTGGAAAGGGTCAAACACAGCTTCATTTGGGTCATGCTCAACATAAAATTCCATAACCCTTTCCTCTGGGATGTATGTAACCATCTCTTCAAAGCTATCATCCGTTAGTATGCATCTCATCCCAAATCTCAAGTCATGACCAAGCACCACATAATAGAAATTTTCACTGTTATGTATACCAATGTGCTTCATCATCTTGTGTAGTTCCACTATCGATAGTCTGTCCATATCCACCCAATCAAATCTCGCCTGAAATCCCCCAATATACTGATTTGGGTGTAACTGCATCTGTTCGTTATAATAGAAGTTAATGCTAAAATAGTTTGTCATTGCTCTGCATTTTAAGAGAAAAAAAACGGTAAAACTCTAACTAAATACGAAATCTCAGTGTTACATACCTTAAACGTGATGTAGATTCTTCAATGCTGGATACTTCAACCAAGAAACTGGAAAAGAACAGAACTTTGATACTTGAACAAAGTTCATTTTTTTCCTTTCCTTTCCGTTTTTACTTGAGAAAATTACTTCTTCTTCTTCGTATAAGAACTGTATAATTGCTCAACCCTAAACCGTTTTTCACTGAAACACCACCGTTTAGAAGCTTCAAATCCCTTCCCTTTGTATCTCAATCGTTCTTCCAAGCTTCGAATCGTTCTTCTTCTTCACAACCGTCTGACCGTTCTACTTTCTAAGCGTCTTCAAGAAATTTCAATTACAAACCTAATAATCTTAATTCAGAGTGAAGTGATTATAATACCCCTACTAACTGATATTTTTAGGTGGTCGTTATGTAATTTTACAACTCAAATCTGTCCATATCCACCCAATCAAATCTCGCCTGAAATCCCCCAATATACTGATTTGGGTGTAACTGCATCTGTCCGTTATAATAGAAGTTAATGCTAAAATAGTTTGTCATTGCTCTGCATTTTAAGAGAAAAAAAACGGTAAAACCCTAACTAAATACGAAATCTCAGTGTTACATACCTTAAACGTGATGTAGATTCTTCAATGCTGGATACTTCAACCAAGAAACTGGAAAAGAACAGAACTTTGATACTTGAACAAAGTTCGTTTTTTTCCTTTCCTTTCCGTTTTTACTTGAGAAAATTACTTCTTCTTCTTCGTATAAGAACTGTATAATCGCTCAACCCTAAACCGTTTTTCACTGAAACACCACCGTTTAGACGCTTCAAATCCCTTCCCTTTGTATCTCAATCGTTCTTCCAAGCTTCGAATCGTTCTTCTTCTTCACAACCGTCTGACCGTTCTACTTTCCAAGCGTCTTCAAGAAATTTCAATTACAAACCTAATAATCTTAATTCAGAGTGAAGTGATTATAATACCCCTACTAACTGATATTTTTAAGTGGTCGTTATGTAATTTTACAACTCAAATGTTAAAGGTCTAATTTTTTGCCTTGTCATCATTCCATGTGGTGCCACATCATTAGGACGTTAGTCATTTAACGCCAAGAAAACAGTAGGGATGAGATGGTAAAGGAAATGAAAATTGAGGGGCTAAAAATGTCGGATTTGAAAACTAAGGGACCAAATTATCAATAAATGCAAAACTGAGGGACCAAAAGTGTCTTTTTCCCTACATTTTATCACCTACATGCATGAGCAAAACATTTTCAATTTTTCAAAAAAAAAACAAAGAGATATTTTCCTTAGATACATTTTATCACCTAGACGCATCAACAAAACATTTTCCATTTTTTAAAATTAAAAAAAAAACAGATAAAGTAAAAAGATAGAATATATAGTAAAAAGACAAAGAAAAATATTAAACTAATTTAAAGAGGGGTAAATGTGGGTTTAATAAAAAAAATGAGGGTAAAAATGGTATGTAAAGATTCTCCCTTACTCCCACTTTTCATAAATTAAGATTAAGATTAAGATAAGATAAGACTAGATTACAGACACGTGATGCACGTGGAATTTTATATTTAGTATAATTTTGCATGAAATAAGATTTGAATAATTTTTTTTAATTAAAAATTAATTAGCCAACTAAAAATATCTTGAGAAATCAATACATTTATAAAATTTATAATATTCCCTCCCTCCTCTAGTTTAAGAAAAAAATACATGAAGGTCTTTATAAATTCAATATGCAAAAGCAACTTTATAAATTCAATATGCAAAAGCAACACCCCTCCCCCACAAAATTTTCTTACAACTAGCTTATTGCTTATATTACCAATTCCGATCAAGCAAACGGTAATAGTCCTACTGTTTGGAATAGAAGACTATTACAAGTATTAAAAGTTTTTTGAAATCTAGGGATGGTAACGGGGCGGGGCGGGGTCAGGGATGCCGTTCCCATCCCCTAACCCGCGGGGATTTTAAATCCCCATACCCTACCCTATCCCCTACCGAAGAATAGGGGCGGGTTCGGGGATTCCCTGTTCGGGGATCGGGTTCCTCGCGGAGAAAATTACATCTTTTATATTTTATTTTTATTTAAAAAGAAATATAAAAAATGAATATGTATTTAAAATATACATTTTAAGATAAAAAGAAAATACAATATTAAACATATTATAATTTATACATAATATAACCATATTTTATATATTTTTTTTTTTCTAATAAATAAAGATAAAAGTAAACAAAATACATACGATATTATTAAAATATCGGGTTCGGGTTCGAGGCGGGCGGGGAATGTGTTCCCATCCCCTAACCCTATAACAAATTTGGGAAATGGGAAAATTTTCCCCCTAACCCTAATCCTATAAAGCGGGGATTCTCTGCCCCAATAGGGTTGGGACCTCTAATCCGCGGGAAATTTTGTCATCCCTACTGAAATCATGTAATCCTTCATTTGTTTCAAATAAAGATCTTACCTTTTGTCATTCATGTCACCTTGACTAGAGTCAAAAGCTACAATTCTCAAATTCCACTATATATACTTTGCCCCCTACAACTTGTAGAATCAGATCATCCCACATTACCCTTAGAAATGATTTCAAATATTGTATTTTCTTTTGTTGATATTTTTCTTGGTACACCTAAATATATTTTTTACAATCAAAGTCACAAGTCTTTCAATATTTTATTTACTTCAATCGTCAAGCGGAAAACATGTCAAATGTTAAACTCAAAGCCTTTTAAACTAATTGGAAGGAGAGTTTAGAGCTCTCACCCCCTTTTATCAAACAATATGTCGTTACTCATAGACTTACATTTGAACACACTTTCTAAATGAAAAAGAATGGTCTAAAGAAAACACCTCCTGAGTTATAGAAACTAGATTATTTCTACTATCACAAACCTCCTTACCTCTAGTTTTTTAGATGATGCTCTTAGGATATCATATACAGATTACCTACAAATTTATCTCTTTCTAAAATTTGATAGACACACAAACGCAGACATTGAGGTCGATGAAAAAGAAGATTTTTTTTTTGCAATTGCTGTTTCATGAAAAGGTATCTTGCTGAACAACTATCAATTTTGAATGTATTATATATTTGGAAAAGATGAATGATGCTATATATTTGAATTTGTATTAATGTTGAGAGTTTTTTTTTTTTAAATCATGGCTATTATGGTGCTTTAATTGGTCAGTTACAATTTTTCATTTTAGTGATAAATTTTTAAAACGTTACTAAAATAAGTTAAAAAAAAAGAATTAATTTTTGTTAATACTTGAGTTTTGCTTAGTGGAGGTGGGGGATCATATGGTTATTATGTTGTCATAAGTGGTGAATTACAAATATGTTTCTGGTTAATTATCTTTATAAATGTGGATCATTTTTCCGGTAAACATTACACAATATAATGTTATTTTTATGTCAATTTTAAAACTAATGGTTAATTTAGTATCCATTTTTTAGTTTTTGACGTTACTCTATTATTTTATTCTTAAATCTTTTAAACTTTTTGATTAACATCATATGTATTGACTGGTTTGAAATTAATTGTATAAAAAATGTTATTTATTATTTTATTACTCTCATTTTTGAATTTAAGTATTGCATATTAGCTTCTTATAATTTGATTTTATTAATTAATATTTTTTCTGTAACTGTTTTAATAATAACGAAAGTTAATTAGTTTGTTTGTTTGTTTTTTTTTTTTTTTTTTAAATTAGGACCATAGAATTGATAGTTAATTACACAATATAATTTTATCTATACTTCATTCTAAAGGTTAGAAATATTTTATCTAGTGAAACAAACATAATTCTAATCTTAATTTCAATTCAAGTTAACTAATAGGATACGAAATTGAAATACCTGATGAGAATTGAATTAAGAATTCAAATAACCAATCGAAATACATAATTGAAAGAAACTAAGACAATTGAAATTAAAATTGTAAAAAAACATGACAATTGAAATGAACTAAGACAATTCCGTTCTTTTTGGCCATCAAACTGACGGTGCAGACTTCTTGAACTATTATTTTTTTTGCAGCTCTATCTCTTGCTCTTCCCCTGTCTAGTTTAACCAAAGAAATAATATTTTTTTGTCTTCGGCCAACATCATATTCTGGTAATAAATGCTTTTCTCTTTATCGGTATGCTGTTAAAAAAAATTAAACTGTTTTACCGTTGTTTTATAATGTTAGAAAATATAATGGAAAAAATTATATTTGAAATATTATAAAGTTTACCTTCAAGTCGTGGAAATATTCGCACCCAATCAATTGATTTGTAGAATAAAACATAGTGATATAGGCTTTCTCATCCCCATCAGACACAACCATTTTTAGTTCATATTTTCTCACAAATGTGGCACTTTGATTTTTACATGTTCTACAATGGGCTATAGTATTGGAAAAACCTTCTGATTGCATGTTTTGCACTTAGTATACAATGGTTTCTCCTTGTTTTGTATACTGACTATTCTTCCAATAAAACTACAATAATGTTTTCCTTCAATAATATCATTTATACTCACTTCTTTGGCTGCAACCAACGTTTTTGATGGATATAGAAAATCTTCAAAGCTTTTGTCCTCTTTAAGAGATTGCATCCTAAATTTTAAATAGAGAAACAATCAAGTGCATAACATTAATACATATTTTTTAAAAGGTTTTAATACTTTTAAAGTAAATATTTACTCTTCTTGCCTGCTTTTCAATATGCTTGTTCTATCCATCAACGGATCTATTGTGAGTACACTAAAATTTTAAACTCACTTATTGTCCACCAATATGACTTGTCTTTTTATGGAAAACTTGTCATTGGTATTTTGGGCTTTCCAAATGATGGTTGGTTTAATTTAACCTCAATTACTCCTCCCATAATAGCTGGTCATTACAATTGAACAATATAGTATCAAGTATCAACATATAAGAATCACATTTATAAAATAGTGGTAGACTTACTGATGTTATTATTTCTTCATGAGAATTATTGTAGATAGATTCAAAACTGACAGTTTCCAGCATTTTCATGGCGTATGTTTCTTCCTGTAAGTCCTTTTTAATATAGTAGAGATAGAGATAGAGATAGAGATTAAGATTAAGATAAGATAAGACTGGACTACAGACACGTGATGCACGTGGAATTTTATATTTAGTATAATTTTGCATGAAATAAGATTTGAATAATTTTTTTTAATTAAAAATTAATTAGCCAACTAAAAATATCTTAAGAAATCAATATATTTATACAATTTATAATATTCCCTCCCTCCTCTAGTTTAAGAAAAAAATGCATGAAGGTCTTTATAAATTCAATATGCAAAAGCAACACCCCTCCCCCACAAAATTTTCTTACAACTAGCTTATTGCTTATATTACCAATTCCGATCAAGCAAACGGTAATAGTCCTAATGTTTGGAATAGAAGACTATTACAAGTATTAAAAGTTTTCTGAAATCATGTAATCCTTCATTTGTTTCAAATAAAAATAAAGATCTTACCTTTTGTCATTCATGTCAACTTGACTATAGTCAAAAGCTACAATTCTCAAATTCCACTATATATACTTTGTCCCCTACAACTTGTAGAATCAGATCATCCCACACTACCTTTAGAAATGGTTTCAAATATTGTATTTTCTTTGGTTGATATTTTTCTTGGTACACCTAAATATATTTTTTACAATCAAAGTTACAAGTCTTTCAATATTTTGTTTACTTCAAACGTCAAGCGGAAAACATGTCAAATGTTAAACTCAAAGCCTTTTAAACTAATTGGAAGGAGAGTTTAGAGCTCTCACCCCTTTTATCAAACAATATGTCGTTACTCATAGACTTACATGTGAACACACTTTCTAAATAAAAAAGAATGGTCTAAAGAAAACACCTCCTGAGTTATAGAAACTAGATTATTTCTACTATCACAAACCTCCTTACCTCTAGTTTTTTAGATGATGCTCTTAGGATATCATATACAGATTACCTACAAAATTTATCTCTTTCTAAAATTTGATAGACACACAAACGCAGACATTGAGGTCGATGAAAAAGAAGATTTTTAGGTATGAGGTTAATGGGAGGAAACTGCATCCCATATAGATAGTTTTGAGAGACGAAACAATTTGAATAATTAATGAAAAACTTGCAAGGAAAAGAATTTGGAAGGAAGCTAGAGACACATTTATTCAACCCTTTAGCTAAAAACCCAACAATTAACATTGTTTCCATCAACAATCTCAAGTTTAGGAGAAATAATTCAACTTAACAAGATCTATCAAAAATTTCTCCAAGTTTACAACTTTTGCTCATCTTTTACATAAGCCAGAAATTTCAGCAACAAACTCATCAATTTTCTCCTCTCCTTTTCTCTTTATAACTTCACCCATTTCTTTAACTTTCTTTCTCACATCCTCTCTTGTTTTGTCAACCACCACCTCTCTAATCAACTTCCCCACTTCATCTCTCTGAATTTTACCATTTGAATCTCTCTTAGCCTCCACTCCAACACCAACTTCTTCCACAAGTCTTGCATTATATGGCTGATCCAATTGCATTGGAATTGCTATAATTGGCACACCAAACATTATACTCTCTATCATTGAATTCCATCCACAGTGACTTACAAACCCACCAATATTACAATGTTTAAGGATTCTTGCTTGAGGAGCCCAATCCTTCACCATCATTCCTTTCTCACCAACCCTTTTCATAAATCCTTCTGGCAAGCTCTCTTCAATGGATTCCATGTCATTTCCTTGAGGAAATCTGATGACCCAGATGAAATTAGCCTCACTTAACTCTAACCCATATGCTATTTCTTCCCGTTCTTCCTTGGATGGAAAATACTCGCTTCCAAACGAAACGAAAACCGCCGAAGACGGTTCCTTTTTGTTGAGCCAGTTTATGATACCTAAATAATCATAATCTTCTTCTGGTTCATGAATCAAAGGACCAACTGGCATGACTTTTTTATCTAATAAAGCAGATAAGAAATCAACAAATTTCCCTTCAAGCTCTCTGAAACTGTTGATCAAAATCACACTTTTAGAAGAACACAAAGAAATCATAAACTCTGCTGAAACTTTCTTAGCTTCTTCAGTAAAAACTCCATCATCAGCTATATACTTAGCACTCCAATGTTTCTCAATAACAGCCTCTGGAAATGGGAATTCAATAAGACCTTGAGTCTGAATAGAATGAACACCAAAAGACATCACTAAAGCTCCAGTAGTATTAAAAAGGATAGCTGGAATATCCATGGATGAAGCAACTCAAGGAGCCCAAGGTTGAACACAATCATAAATAACAAGATCTGGTTGAAGTTTCTTTAAAATGGAATGGAAATTATGGGCAGCCATGGAAAAAGCTTCCTTGAGGGAAGACATGAGATGGGAAGGAAGGCCTTTAGTGGTGTGTAAATGGGGAGGAAGCTCAATGGAAGAAGGAAGATGGATTTCAACGAGATGGATTGAAGAAGTGAATAAAGGTGGAAGCTTTGGTTTAATGGAGTCAAGATTAACAGGGGTGGAACAGAGGAAGATGTTAAAGTTTCTTTGAGAAAGAGTTTTGGCTAATTCAAGGAAAGGAGAGATATGGCCATGAGCAAGCCAAGGAAGCATTAAAATGCTTAATTTTGCTTGCTTGGAGATGGAAGCCATGGGGGATTGGATGGGGAGATTGAAAATTTTAGTAAATCTGATTTGGTTTTTTTGATCGTATGAAAAAAAAAAAAAAGTCTTCGTTTTGAAGAGTGAAAACGACTGAATCTTGAAATTCAGACTGAAAATTAACCAAGTATTCGATATATTAAATAAGAGAGGACGGCAGGGGCAGATGCGGGGCGGCCAATAAGATCGCGAAATTAGACGACAAATCCAAAAGCAAAAATCATGGTGCTAGACCAGAAGATGAGGGAAACTTAGTAGGTGATAATTATAAAAATTCTCTCTGCTTTATTAAGAAGAATAACAAAGTATATATACAAATGGTACAACATTGCTCAACTTGCTAACAGCTCATAACAGACTAACTAATTACAAAACTAACTTTCTAACCAACTCTTTTACAATTACATTTAATTACACTAATACACCCCCTCAAACTTATGGTGGTAAAGCTTGCACCAAAAGTTTGGATCTAAGTAAAAGAAATTGAGAGTTGGCAAGTGGCTTTGTGAGAATGTCAGCCTTTTGTGCTTGAGAAGGAACATGACGAACATCGAGTAGTCGTTTCGCCACCTTTTCTCTAACAAAATAAAGATCTAACTCAATGTGCTTTGTTCGGGCATGTTGAATCGGATTTGCAGCTAGTAAAACAAAGGCTCGGATTGTCACACCACACAACAGACACCGAGACAAAGAGAGTTTTAGTTCGAGAGAGAAGAGATCAATCCATGATAGCTCGCGAGAATAAGCCGGACTTCGATATTCTGCCTCCGTGCTAGAACGAGAGACCACAGCCTGTTTCTTCGAACTCCAGGAGACAAGGTTGTTGCCAAAATAGACACCAAAACCTGTAGTGGACCTTCGATCATCCTGATCGGAAGCCCAATCAACATCACAATAGGCTACTAAATCAAAAGAAGATGATGGCTGTAATGACAAGCCATAAGATATAGTGCCTGCAAGATACCGGAGTATTCGCTTAACAGCTTTCCAATGACTAACAAGAGGAGTCTGCATAAACTGGCAGACTTTATTTATGGCAAAAGACAAATCAGGTCGGGTTAGAGTAATATACTGAAGAGCACCCACTGTACTTCTATATAATTGTACATCATCAAAGAAAACACCTCCATGCTTGGATAACCTTTCAGTACTAGCCATTGGAGTTGCAATTGAGCTAGCCTGATGCATATTCAATCTAACAAGCAAATCATGAATATACTTTGCTTGAGATAAATGTAAACCATCAGAATGAAAAGTGGCCTGAATACCAAGAAAATAATGAAGAGGCCCAAGATCTTTCAATGCAAAAGAACTATTCAATTTGGTGATGAGAGTAGATATAAAATTGCTGTCATTACCAGTGACAATTATGTCATCTACATAAACAAGAACAATGATAAACAGACTGTTTGAGGAGAGAAGAAACATTGATTGATCAGATCTTGCTGATTGAAAACCAAGTGCACATAAAGCAGCAGTCAATTTATCAAACCATGCCCTTGGGGCTTGTTTTAACCCATATAAAGCCTTTGACAACTTACATACAAAATCAGGATGTTTCTCATCAACAAAACCCAATGGTTGATCCATGTAAACATCTTCAACCAAAGATCCATTCAAAAATGCATTATTAACATCTAATTGACGAATACACCACTTATGTGTTAAGGCTAAGGTAAGAACAATTCTTATGGTAGTGGGTTTAACTACGGGACTAAATGTTTCATTGAAGTCAAAACCAGCCATTTGATTGTAACCCTTAGCCACAAGACGTGCTTTGTATCTTTGAACAGTCCCATCAGAATTTTCCTTCACTCTAAATACCCACTTACAACCAATAAGGTTTCTATTAAGAGGAGGAGGAACTAAAGACCATGTTTCATTTCGAATCAAAGCAGTAAATTCATCAACCATAGCAGCTTTCCAGAGAGGATCAGCCAAAGCTTGCTTAGGATTGGAAGGTTCCTTTGAAGCAAGCAATATTTTTGGTTTAAAAATTCCAGACTTTCCTCTAGTAACCATAGTATGACTGTTCTGCACAAGTGGAGGAGGTGAACTACAAGTTCCAGGAGGTAGGGTGAGCCGTAAATGAGATTGAGTGTCTGCCAAAAGTGGAGCAACAAAACTTGAATTTCTCAGGATCGGATAAGATTGTTGGTGAATGAGAAACCTGTAATTCATTACATGGAGAAGAAGCCAAGATTTTTGATGAAGGAGAAAGTACTTGTGGAACAGAAATTAAAGGAGGAGTAGCTGAAGGTTGTGACGAAGAAGAGACAGAAATTGGAGAAATAGTGCTTGGAAACAATTGGGAAAAGGGAAAAGAATGTTCATTAAAGAGAACATCTCTAGAAATAAAGATTCTACCAGTGGAATCCAAGCATCTATATCCTTTGTGATGATTGCTATAACCTAAGAAGATACAAGGTTTGGATTTGAAGTCAAACTTATGTTTGTTATAAGGTCTCATGTTAGGAAAACATGAACAACCAAAAATTCTCAGCTTGTTGTAATCGGGTTTAATTTGAAAAAGAAGTTCTAAAGGAGACTTGTCAGCAGTAACTTGTGAAGGCAGTCTATTAATAAGAAAAACACTTGTAAGCACAGCCTCATCCCAATAGGATAAAGGCATTGAGGCATTTGCTAGAAGAGTTAAAGCCATTTCAATTATGAGTCTATGTTTCCTCTCAGCAAGACCATTTTGTTCATGTGTGTGTGGGCAAGAATTTCTATGGATTATACCATTATCTTGACAGAATTTGGTCCACCCCAATCAGATTGAAGACTCTTGATCTTAAAACCTAATTGAAGTTCAACAAGCTTTTTGAACTGTAAAAAACATGTAAAAGACTCTGATTTTTGCTGCATAGGAAACACCCAAGTGAACCTAGAAAAGGCATCAATAAAGTGTATATAATATCTAAAATTTCCAACATACAACATAGGAAAGGGACCCCATACATCAGAGTAAATCATTTGTAAAGGCTCAGTATAAACAGTAGAAGAGAGAGGAAAAGGGAGTTTGTGTGCCTTACCCAAACAGCAAGCAGAACAAAAATCAACTGCATTTTTATTGGAAAAAGACACATTACAGGAATCAAGAACAATTTTTGTAGTTCTAGAAGATGAATGACCTAAACGACAATGCCAAATGCTAAACAAAGAATTAGAAGATAAAACAGAATTGGTATCACTTGTGGAATGCAAAACATGTACTTCCTTATTAATAGACTGACACCTTACACCTTCTTGCTGCAAAGACATCTTTATTGGAATAGAGGAGGGATGAAATGCATAGAGTCCTCCTTTAAGAGTTCCTTGCATTAGCACCTCCTTGGTAACCTGGTCTTTCACAAGACAGAAATCAGAATGAAACTCAAAGAAAACATTGTTATCTTTAGCAAAAGATGATACACTAATTAGATTTTTGGTAATGGAAGGGACATGAAGCAGATTTGTTAAGACTAGAGATTTAGACTTAATATTGGAAGGAAATGATGCTTCTCCTATATGATGAATTGAGACAGGAAAACCATTTCCCATATGAATCTTATTCTCACCTTGATAATCAGTTCTCAAGTGCAAATTTTGAACATCTGCTGTGACATGATTCGTGGCACCATAATCTGGAAACCAATGCTCATCTGCAACTGAAGCTGGAGTTGCCATATACGAAGCTAACTGAGCTTGCATTTGCGGTGAAGCAGTATTGGTCTGATTATAGAAGTTTCCAGAAGCAGTTGGAGTAGCAGGATTAGGCTGAGTGCCTAACCCCTAAAAATTTGGATCAAAACGTCCATAGCACTTGCTGGATAAATGCCCCATCCGTCCACACAACTGACATTGTGGACGATTATTCGTTTGCCACAGATTTTTACCACGATAATTTCCAGAATTTCCTTTATTCTTGTTCGATCATTTGTTTGAAGAAGAACTTCCATGAAAGGATTGCTGAGAAGGATATGGCAGATTTGAAGATTTATTACCTTGACCTGAATTCTGATTTTGCACCAAATTAACAGACAGAGTTCCAGTTTCCTTCACACGTTTCTCCAAACGAATCTCATGAGCCAATAGCATTGACTCCACTTCTTCAACTATATAATCATCCTTATGAGAATGAATGGACACAACAAATGAGTCATAATCCGCAGTCAAGCCGTCGAATATTGCATCAATGTGTTCAGATTCAGACAGAACAGTTCCAACATAGGCTAATTGATCCACTGAATTTTTGATTTTGAGAAGATAATCATTGAGCGAAAGATTTCCTTTCTTAGTTTCCTTGAGTTGATCACGCAACTGAGACGATTTTGCTTTTGTTTTCGAAGCAAAGAAAGTTTCCAAGGTAAACTAGATCTGAGATGAAGTATCACATCCAACCATTTTGGTCAAAATTGGTTCCGAAATGGAGGATAACAGCCATGAAACCAAGCGATTGTCCTGTGCATCCCAATCAAGAAAGGCAGGGTTGTAGATTCCACGAGATTCATCATCAGAAGTAAGATATTTCACAGGTACACACGGATTTCGCTCAAACACATACTTTTGGAGTCGATGTCCTCAAATTGATGCCTGAATTTGTTGACGCCATAGCAAAAAATTGCTTTGAGCAAGCTTAACAGAAACCTTATGAGAAAAGGTAACAAGCTTTGATTGAGAATCAGACAGAGATTGAGTAATTTCAGAGGAATTTGACTTAGGGTTTGAAGAACCAGAGGCTGCCATTTGAGAAAGAAAAAAAAATGACGAAGAAAGGATGAACTGAGTTATTCGGGGAAGAATAACAATGAAAAGAAAAGAAAATAAAATATTGTCAATCTTCACTTTGCATGATTGACACTTGGCGGAAGAAGAAGGAGACTTTGACTAAGAATGTCAAGCTCTGATACCATGATAATTATAAAAATTCTCTCTGCTTTATTAAGAAGAATAACAAAGTATATATACAAATGGTACAACTTTGCTCAACTTGCTAACAGCTCATAACAGACTAACTAATTACAAAACTAACTTTCTAACCAACTCTTTTACAATTACATTTAATTACTCTAATAGTAGGGATGTGGAAATTAACCGGCGAACCGGAAAACCTGACCAAACCGGAACGAACTGATTGGTTTGGTCCGGTTTCTTTTATATGTACGGTTTACTCGGTTTGAGAAATTGACCCGTTCATAGAAATTTGCAAATGACTAAAACTGAACCGAACCGAACCGTACTTATGAAAAAAATAAAATTTATCTCGTTTTTTAGACATCAAGCCCCACACACGCCATCATTTTATCCTCTCTCTGACACGCAATCACATATGACACCCTTCTCTTCTTTTTTTTCTTTGTTTTACACGCGACCCATCAAAAGGTAAAAAACCCTTTCACATATTCCTTTATTATTATTTTTTTTTCTATCTTTCTTTCTTCTCTATCACATCCCCATCCTAAAAAACCCTAAAATTCTTATTTTCTTTCTCCTTATTTTCTTTCTCTTTCCCTTTCTCTCTTTCTTTTCTTCTGTTTTCATTTTTCGTTTTTTCTTCTTCATATTTTCCATACTTATGCTCTCCCTATTGAATTCATTAAAAGGCAAGACTCTAAGTTTTAACACCACCGTTCGCCATCCCTTAGCATCAAATTACCTCATTCGTCGTTCTTTTATTGAAGAAACTTTTATCATCAATATTTAGATCTGATTCTTTAAATACCCTGTTTAAAATCTCAGATCTGAATTTTATAACAAGACGTCGATGAAGAAGCAAATGAAATATAGATGGAATGGTGAGGATTATTATGTTATTTGTTTTCTATTGATATGATGGTTAATTGGTTATTTATTATTAATCGAATAAAATGTTTTTTTTTCAAGTTTTGATCCACTAATTAATGGAATTTTACATATAACTTTTTCTATTTCCCTCTTTCAATCTCAAGCCTAAATCTAAAAGGTTCCGAACCGAGCAAATTGAGCAAACCGAGAAAAACCAAACCGACTGGTTTCTCTATAAAAACAAAACCGAGCGGTTCATGATATTGTTGAACCGAGCTCCTCGGTTCGGTTCTTCATATTGGTCGAAACTAGACCGAGCCTAACCCTACTTAATAGAATAACTGTCAAAACTGGCAGCAGTTCCAATTGACTTATAAAATAACTTTATAGAATAATTTATTGGAAAATTCTACAGTACAATGACTAAAAATCCATGTATGGTACAGAGATTCAGTTACACTGATTACTTTTTTTTACTGTGTATTTATTTTAATTATTTAAATAAATTAAAATTTTAAAAATATAGTTGTACTCAACAAAAATGTTACATAATATTTTCTTTGGGTTTCCCTCAATTAATTAACTCTTTTTTTTTTCCTAACTATCAACTCTATCATCTCTCTTTCAAATTTTCCCAGTCATTTGAAGATTCAAGTATGTCATGATTGATTTTTTTATTAGATTTTTAAATTTGGTGTTAAATCACGTATACAGTCACAAATATAATGTTTACTGATTTTGCGATCATATACACAATATAGTGAATCACGAAATTATATTTATAAGGATATAGGATCACATGTATAAATGATTTGATCACGCATATGAATTTGAAATGAGTATGTGATCACATATATATGATAGTGATCACAAAAGTGTCACTAAATAGGCAATCACAGGTTGTCGATCAAATAACGTTTTGTTTCTCACAAATTTAAGTTTGAATGGTTATGAGATCACGATATTTTGTTGATCACCAATATAAAATTTAATTGGTTACAACATGATCACACATACTAAACAATCGATCACGACTTTAATTTTGAATAAGTTGGTGCCCACAGTAGTGATAAGTTTGAGTGAGTATACAATCACATGTATCAAACAATCGATCACAAATTTAAGTTTGGGATGGTCAACAATCATCATTTATATAAATCAATCAATTCTATAAAATGATCAATTGCATGTAAATTTTATTGATTGTATATAATATAAATTTTAACAATTTAATGAATATTATATATTAAAATAATGAAATTAATCCAGTATATTATGTTATAACAAATTTTAATTGTTGAAAAGCAAAAAAGAGATTTTATTGATTGAAATTTATAAAACTTATAAGATGAGCAGAGATGAGCATGAGAAAACCAATGATTCTTATAAGACTGATGCTAGAGATGAAATGTTCCAGGTAACACTTCTTATCAATCTCAAAGTTACGATAAATTAGATTCAGATCCACAACAATCTTTTATCGATCATGATGTATCATTGATATGTAATTAAAGGAATGTGAATAAATTTGAATCTCTAACAATGGATGATGTTATTGGTTCTGAGTTTGATTCAATAGAAGAGGCTGAGAAGTTTTACTCTTTGTATGCAAAAGTAATGCGTTTTAGCATAAGAAATGATGAATGACAAGGAAAGGTTAATGATAACATTATTTTGAGATGTTAGGTATGTTTAAATCAAGGAGAACGATCTAAAAAAATGTCTAGAACGAGAAGAAAAGAAAAGAGAGCCTTAACAAGGACCAATTATCGTGCGGCATTTTATATCAATTACGATAAAAAGTGTGATAAGTGGATTGGTAGAGAATTTGTGACTGAACATACGCACAACATGGAAGAATTTTCTGAGGTACCTTTTCTTCGTTCTCATTGACTTGAAAATGATATTGATATTGTTCAAGCAAAAGGTATGTTTAAGGTTGGAATCAAAACAACTAAAAAATTAGACTATATGGTTGATCGGGCTGGAGGTTATGAGCACTTGGGATTCTAATGTATTTGAATGATGAGGGATAAAACTTTTAAAAAAAAAAATCTTTGTTTTAATATTTTCGAATTTATTTGTATGACTTCCTTAGCTATATTTTTCAACTGATCATTGAGTCGTTCTTCACTTACATTGTCTTCCATTGATTTATATGTTTGCAAATGTTTTGAATAAGTGACACCTATATGACATTAAATAAATAAATATAACTATCAATTCATTAAACAAATTTAATTAGATTGGAATTTCTAAATTTTCTTTTAAGTGATAATTGAGATCATATTTAAAAACTCAGAGCAATTTGACACACATAACTTATTTTATATTTGATTTGAATCAACCAATAATCAATGACAATCAAATTCAAAATACAACGATCATATTTGAAATATGACTATTAGAGACAATCACATTTAAAAAAATCAATTGAACTTAATAATATCAATTAGATAAAAATATGACAATGATCAAATTTAATCACATTAAAAAAATTATCACCAACATATATTTTTTAAAAATAAAGATCACGATTAAAAAGGGAACGATCACATTCCAAAAACGACAATCACATTAGAAAAATTACAAACAAATATAAAAAACGACGATCACATTATAAAATATACGATCAAGAACGATCACGTTTAAAAAAGAACGATCTCATTTAAAAGACAACGATTACATTTAATCACATTAAAGAAAAACAATTACGAACAAGATCATATTTAAATAATATTAAGAACGATCACATTCAAAACATGAAATGGCAATCAGACTTAATTGAGTAACATTTGAATAACAACGATCACAATGAAAGAAATGTGGTCACAGTGAATCAAGAATCTCAATATTTCATACTATAAAGTTTCACAATCTAATTATCTGTAAGTTAGATTTAGCAAAAAAAATGAAAATCTAAATGAATTTATTTGTAATTCAAAATTAATGGTTTAGATTTAAGATTATAATCCAACGGTTAAAATTAAATTAGATTTCATATAATAGTTAAGGTAAAAAAAATAAATGGGTGAGATCAAATGAATTAGATCTAAGGGTTTATAAAAGTCCTTGTACCATACAGGGACTTTTATTCCCTGTACTGTACCTTGACCCATAATTTATTATATTGTCCATAAATATGTTTTTTTATTTGCTGCATAGAGGGAAGACATGAGATATAATTACTAAATACATTTATGTTTCTTTTTATTCTTCCAGAAAAAAGATATAAGAATTAGTTACAAAACTAGATTTAAAACACGTATTTTATTTATATATATATATATATATATGTATATATATATGTATATATACATCATGTATATATATGTATACATATATATACATATACATGTATATGTATACATATATATACGTATACATGTATATATGTGTGTATATATACGTATACATGTATATATATGTGTATATACATGTATATACATGTGTATATATATGTATATACATGTGTATATATATGTATATACATGTGTATATATATATATATGTATACACATATATACATATATAGATGTATATATATATATATATCCACATATATGTATATATATATATATATGTATAGATTTAGATTATTTTTCGTTTTAAAATCGTGTTAATTAAGTATATATCATGTCTTATATATATATATATATATATATATATATATATATATATATATATATATATAATTTGTTTTCTTTATTAAATAATGATATAATTATTCATCTATTTAAATATAATGTATACTAAAACTTACAAACATTAAAAAAAATCTTATTTTATTTTATTTTATCCATTGATATAGTTAAAACAAATGTAAAGTATTTTTTTTCTTTCCAAATTAAAAATTTATTAATGTTTCCAACTAAACAATTAAGTATAAAAATAAATATTGGAATGAAACAAACTATTAATTATAATTCTTATAGCAAGAGGAAAATTGTTAATCAATAATATTTGATTATTATTTAATATTCATAAAAGTTTCGGCCATTAGTTTTTGGGTGAAAATTACAGATGGCCACCTGAGGAGGTACTTTTTACCAATGAGCCACGTGAGTGGTTTTTTTTTTAAAAAAATAGCCAATTGGCAAGCTGCATCCGAATGCATGAAGAGGGAAAAGATGAAAAGGGGCTTTGAGTTGACTGGACTGGCTATATCAGAGAAGGGGGGATATCAGTCCTGACATGCACGATATACAAAGCGACAGATCTTCGTAAACGGTAATCATAATGTTTGGATTTTCGATTTCAACAAGAAAAATTAAATAGAAAACCAGAAACACTTCAAATCCTACTCAAATTTTCATCGGAATTGAAAACCTCCCCCATTTTCACTCCATCATCTTGTAAAGAACTGCCATTTTCAGAAGGAAAACCGAATTTCCCCATTTTCGCTCCATCATCTTGAAAAAGTTAGCCATTTTAAAAAAGAAAACTGTTACATCTTCTCTTTCTATCAAGTAATTATATAGTGGCCTTCAAGAGAAAGAAAATTTTCTTGTAATACATATAGTGATTCCGTCTAACCTTCAAAATATGGAAGATATGGTGAATACGAGAGGTTCAGAACGAAAGAGCAGGACGCCTGAAGAAGTGACTGAGCGTGAGGAGTTTGTTGAATAAAACCCTATTTTGGTTGATGATGATTTAGTGAAGAAGGTATTTTTCTGTATGCATGATGATGTTTTTGACAATCATGTTCGTTTCTGATCTACCTCTTTTTGTTTAATCAGACCCCTGAAAGGAAAAATGAAGAAAGCCCAAATGCTAGAAAGGGGAAGAAACGAATCAAGGTTAAGGCGAAGCAAATAGTGTCTAATAAGGTTAGTGGATCAACTGTGAGTTCCTCTGTCAAATTTGTTTTTGTTCATTGTATAAATCAACTGGTGGTGGTGATGAACCATGGTGTACAGTAAAACATATGTGGTTTGTCTGTATGTTACGTATGTTTCAGGCATTATTTCCGTCTGCTTTCAGTCAACGAAGTGTTTTTAATCCATCATTTGGTAGTTATTTTTTTTTGTATGTTTAGTATGTTATGTATAGTCAAGTGATCAAGTATAAGACATGTTATTAGTATGTTGTGTTTTGTTGTATCGTGTCTGTCGCTATTTTTTAATTGTACAATTCAGGCATTCTTTCCGTGTGTTGTTTATGTTACGTATAATTAGAAAAATGAGCTTACTAGTGTTGCCTGTACATATATTGTTTCAGTGGCCGACTCTCATCCAACCGATAGATTATTGGAAGAAAGATTAGAAGGTCAACATCTGGTGTAAGACAATGGTTCTAACAATCTTACACCAAAAGACGCATGACACACAGAAGAAGAAGCTGAAAAAGTCATTTCTTGGAAACTTTTGGGAGCTACCCACTACCAATTTTCCGACTTAGCCGCTGCTACACATCATCCATCGGCGGGTGAAAAATAACAACAAAGAAGTTCTAACGTTCAACTTTGAAGGCACAGTTCTTGAGTTCACTGTTAAGGATTTTACAATCATCACTGGACGAAATTGTGACTCCCTGAAGTTTACAAATCTGGATAAGCTACCTACTAGCAGTATAGAACGATCATTCTTCAAGAAACACACCCACCATTGTCTGAAGTCGTTGGTTGAGGAGCTTGAAGATTACGATTTCTTAAGCGACAAAATGTCACTGAAGCTTGTGAAGTTTACAATGTTAGAAAGCAATGTTATAGCTAAACAACATACAAATGCAATTGATGACTTGCACATTCAGATGGTGGAAGATGATGACCTTTTTGAAATGTACCCTTGGGACAGGGTATCTTTTAATCTACTCTGATTAAATGTTTTTAAAGCTGTTGGTACCTCTGAGTCACAATGCATGACAAAAATTGGGTTTGCATATGTGCACATCTATTGGGCGTACAAAGTTATACCTTCGCTTAGTTTTGGGAAAAAGCATGCACGGAGATTAGTAATCTTGAACCAAGGATTTTGAATTGGGATGTTATGAAGTTGGGAAACTGCAAGGAGTTGCAAAAGAATGTCTTTAATGATCAGGTATTATATCGTTTAATGTGTACTGATTATAGTAAGTATACCGTTATACGTTGGGTTTACGTATATCCAGTATATTATGTTTATTGTAATATAAACTGTACTGATTTGGGTATGTTTTGCGTGATTAGTTCTTTCTGTATGTTGTGTGTATCATAGTTGAACGTGTTGTTATTGAAGGGATGATTTACTAAATTAGCGGAAATTTATTTAGTAAACTTATTAACATTTAATAACGGATCTATTAACATCATGCAATTTGTGATAAAAACATGTAGATTCATGCTTAATTTCGAAAATTAAAACCGTTACTTACATTGAGTAATTAATGGAGAATCGGTTGGAGGTTTCTTTACAACATCATATCCTCAAGAACACGGATCTTCTATGCTATATCCCGATCGAAAGGCAAACCCGCCTTGTGGGATCGGACCGGAAGAACAATAGAAGAAGAAATTTCTTCTAAATTTTTCCCTAAGGAAAATCGGCAATTGGGCAAAAAACTTGAGAGAGAATTTTCACTTTTCTAATTAAAGTGAGAAGTATATGAAATATGAATCCCAATGGTCATATTTATAGGAAAATATGATATCTAATCTCTATAGATATGCTTATCTCCTAATTATAAAAATAATAGAAAAGATAAATAAAATAAAATAAAAATATATATAATTCTTTACTTAAGGCACGCTGGACGAAATAATATATATAATTATACATATATATTTGCATCAGGGACGCCACTATGACCATTTGCACGCCAAATCCAAGATTTATATATATATTTTTTTTATATTAACTTTTCTTATATAATTATATATTTAAAATTAGAAAAATTCAAATAATAATTTCTAATTTAAATACATTTAGTCAAAACTAATATAATTAATTACTATTGAATCTTATCCAATTAATTAATTATTTTGGGTCAATATCAATTTGTTTCTTAAACCAATTGAATTTAATTCTCTCTACTATTTATTATTAAATTAAATAAACTCATTATTTAATTAATAATATTAATTTTTATTTAAATAAACTCATTATTTAAATAATTAATAATATTAACATTAATTCCCGTTTAAATAATTTATTTATTTAAACAATTAATTTTGCCTTATAATATTATAATTGATATGTTATATTAATTTCCATTTAAATAAACTCTTTATTTAAACAATTAATTTTGTATCAATATTAATAATATTAATATTAATTTTCATTTAAATAATCTCATTATTCAAATAATTAATATTGCCTAATTTTAAGTAAAATCAATTACTTAAATTATTTATTCTTCCTAAGTTAATAACTTAGTTTTGCTACAACGATATTTGGGCTAGCATAGGGACCCGATGGACCTATAGATCATGGGCTTAATAATTAGTCAATTAAGTGATTAACTCATAATCGTTAATTACTTATTATTTAACTATGAATAATTCCACTATAGATTCATAAGTGAACTCCCTCACTACTGGATGAGTTATGTCCATTTAGTTTATCTTTTATTTATATATGTGATATATCCTTCACGTGGAACCCTCATAATTACAGCGGATAAATTTACCGTTTTGCCCCTGTAATTACCGCTTTATCCTTGTGTTCCCGCTGATTCTCCAATGAACATTATCTTTAGTCGAACTAGAGATAATATACTTCGTGATCAATAGAAGTCGTGGCGCCACTTGTTCATGTCTCGAATCAGGACATCAAGGGAGTTTCCTAAAGTTCCTAAAATATTTAGGTATCGCACCGATACCGTTAATTTATAGGAAAGTTATGAATTCCATCTTGTGAAAATGAGTTCCCAGCTACTTATCTAGTCATGTTCCCAAAAGAAGTGTATTGAGCGTTCTTACAGGATCGCTCTCAACCATGTGAATCAAAGAACATAACTCCACAAATAGGAGTCCGCATTTCACTCAAGATTGAGATCTATCACTGGTTGATAAACTTAGTTTGATATTCGATCATTTCTCGTAAACCAGGTACTAATGAGAAATTTGATCGAACATCGTGGTCCTGTCTTATACAATCAACATTGCATATGATACTTCCATTTCATGTCTCCCACATGAATGATCAGGATTAGATCATTTGTCTATAAACAAAATGCGAAGCTATCAACGGTGTTACCAGGATAAGGTTCCCAAACGTTATCCGTTTATCATGAGACACGTTTAAGTTACTCATCTCGACTTTAATCCTCTCGTATGACTCACATACTAAGTCGTGATTTCATAAGAGTAACTTAGGGTTTACTATTTGAATGTTTGATATTAATATATTTCCATATATACCTAATATCTTTAATTGAATCAATCTAGATAATATAAAGAACTTATGTTTATTTATTTAATTTATTCTTAATAAATTATTATTATTAAATAATTACAAGTTCTAGGACACCATTCCTAACAATCTCCCACTTGTCCTAGATCTTTGGAGATTTGACTTGTAATTCCAGTCAAACTGAACGACTATCAACTATTTAGCCATGGTAGTCATTTTAATACTTCATCAGTAACGTTTTCATCTGTTTAGTATGTATTCTCTTTTGTCGATGTTAGTTTCATTAAGTGTAATAGATTCCATATTTTATCGCCATAAAATAAACTCTATTAACTATTGATTTGAAACCATCATGCTCAACCACCTTTTCATTTACTAACAACTTAGTAACCATGCGAATCTAGAGTTTAGTTAGTAAAAACTCATTTTACTTATACTTAACTCATTTGATGTTTAATTCGCAAAGGTCTTTTGTCGCATGCTTACATGGAAGTAAATTCATGTTCGAATTTGAGCCCGTGCAACTCATAAAATCTCCCATTTTATCTATGTGCACTAACATACTATTTGTAAATTTTATTTTAGTCACATTGGTTCTAGGATTCTCGAAATTCTTAAGCTCCCACTACAAAGTAATTCTCCATTACTTTCATTTGTTCAATGATTACAATTCTATACTTCTTATTATTTCAAAATAATGTATAAGTATAAGTGACCCTTTTCAACTCAACTATTGAAAATTCATGTCATTTTTATTTCACTTATTTTGAACTTTATTCATTGATTTTGAAGTCAATGAGTTTCACTTGGACTTGAAAGTCCTTTGGTTCGTATTATGACGCTCCCACTCAAATAAAGTTCTACAAGTAGTTTAACAATTTAAACTTTTAAATAACTACTTGTTTTTATTGTGAAATAAAATCATTGTAATTCTTTTCTATCTTAAGTATGGTTTAAACTTTTTTAAGTATCACCGATTTCTTGAACTTTTCTTTGATAATTTGTGAATTCAATTATTCACTAATTATTACTCTTTGATTTCTGTTTTGTTTATTCCATATCAGCTATTACCTTTAAAACATCCTTTTAAATAACCGAATGTTTGGAATATAAGAAATCGATTTAATGTTTACTTATCACTTAAGTTCTAACATCTAAATGTCCAACTTTAGTGATGTTTAAGTCTAGTTATCTTTGATAAATCAAAGATATTTGATTTTACTTATCCCATAAGTTCGTGGATTAATATGGTTATCATCTCAAACTCCTTGAGAACCATCTTTAAGAGATTAATCCCTCTAACTTATTTAAGTAATTTTAGACTTAAGTATTTAAACATTTTTAAACCTTATAACTTATTTAGATATACCTAGGAGTTTGGAATTTGGATTTGGAATTTATTTGTTTTATACTAAGTATTTTGAATAACCATCCAATCACACTTTGGAACTTTGTAATATAATTGTGAAGGAATATCTACCTAAATAACTCTTATTTAAAATATTCCCAAACTTGGTTCATACGAAATGAGAACCAATAGTTATTACATAATTCAAAATAAAAAACAAATTGATAACTAAACTAAACTCGAAAACTATGGTTTGGGAAAAGAAATATTTTCTTCCCTTTTAGACTATTGTAAAATCGAGTTACGAGGAGAATAGGAAGAAAAAGAGTTTTCAATTTCGAAAATTGAAATTTGAAGCTTTTGAATGAACAACCAAGACGTTTGTATTTATACGCAAAAGCAGTTTTCCAATCGAATTAGGAAATACTATCAAAATAAATACAAGATAAATGCCAAGAATAAAATCAAATTTTATTCCTTATTTATCTTATGTGCCGATTTTATGTGAATAAAATCATTAACAAAAACTAATTTTTCTTTGTTTAATTTGTCTTTGGTTGAACATTCTTTTATATATTTATTTTAGACAAAATAATTCCACAATTATTTCCTAAAATATTATATATGACTCGATTTTGGTATTTAATAATTTGAACCAAAATCCATTGAATTCATTAATTCAATTCTAGATTCTTCCTTATTAATAAATCTTATTTATTAACTCTTGATATTTATTTCAATAAATCAATTATTCAAATATCATATTCCGATTTTATACTTTATCATTAATAAATATTTATTATTTTCTATTTAAATAATCGACATTATTTAAATCAATAATAAATATGTTATTTACTATTATCCTTTTAAATAATCGCTATTATTTAAAATTAATAATAAATATTTAATTATTAATTTCCATTTAGGTAAACACATTATCTAAATAATTAATAATTGTTTATCAATAATATTTTTATTATTAATTACCATTTAAATAAACACATTATTTAAATAATTAATAACAATGATATTAATTTCCATTTAAATAAACTCATTATTTAAATGATTAATATTGTCAGTTTATTTAAGTAAACTATTTTACTTAAATTATTCATTTCCTTTTCTAGGAAACATAGTTCTCATCGTTTAGTTTGTAATTTCCAAATATAGTGACTAAAGCAGATGCTATATTATCGAAATTTAAATAAACTTTATCTTAGTAATCTAACATGCATTCAACATTCAAATACTCAAAGTTTCGACATATAATTAAATATGATGCATGAATGCGAACATATTAATGAACAGAAAAGCCCTAAAACATGTTACTATGTCACGATATTTTAATGATACTAGGTGAAGTGCCGTCGAATGATAGGTCGGTTACCATCATTAAAACGAGATGCCACTCGAACAATTGACAACTCTCTGGAATAACTCATATTCCTATGTCATTGTTTTACCGTGTATTTGGTCCAGAATTTTGATAACACAATTTATCAAATTTCTTTTAAGTGTGACCCACTAATTTAGTCTTTTAAATAAAATTGAAGAGTGTCTACGAAGTGTAGATTCATCTTCAATCAATCTCATTTAAAATTCTTTATCCCTTTCAGGAGACCCAACTTGATATTGATTTATACAATAAACTTTCCTATGGGAATGAACACCGCAGCAGTGTGTTCGGAGGCCATGTATAAATCTCACATTTCGAGCCCATTAGTGGAGACCATAGGATTCATTGACATGTTTCCTTCTCCCACTTAATATTTTGAGTTAGGGTTTCATAACTTAGACTAATTCAAGGCTAACTCATTAATCCAAGTTTTAATTAACCTAATCAACTTTAACTCTTAAATTGGTTAGATTAATTTTATAAAGTGATTGTTCAAGTTTTCCTAATTAAAACTAATCACATTATGAGCCGTCTTAATAATTTTGATTTATTAATTTGAACTTTTCTCCCGGATCGCTCCCAGTTAGAGGCGCTCCGTGTTAGGGGAACTTTATGAAACCTCATCGCTGGGCGAGCTTTCGCTGGAGATCCGTTCAATTTAATTAATCTCAATTATTAATTTTTAATTAACCCTTAATTAAAAGTTTCTATTTGTTTATCTTATATGGATTTTGGCCCAATTGTTTAAACAATAATTCCATATTACAAATAATTCATTTAGTTTCTATTCAACTTTTAAACTAGATTTAACTTTTGAATTTTAACTAAATAAGCATGCTTTTAATTCTAAAACAATTAGAATATAATTTTCGATAATAACATTTATAAAATAAAATTATAGCATGCTTCACATACATTAGCATATAATAACACATATTATATCATGATGCATGTATGTACAATTAATTAAAATCATACAACCTATGGTGGGATTTTCTACATGACATACTCTTATGCATGAATATTATTTAAAACAATTATATCATACATATAAACAATTTAAATAATAAATAGCTAAATTGACCGGTATTCTTGGCACTATTTCTAAAACGGAAAATTAAAATTACAACTTAATTATATCTTCCATTCTAGAACTTGAGGCTTCAACTTTCTCTCTCCTCCATGGTGTAGGCGTGGGCATGGGTATTTATGGGGTAAATATTATCTCCTTAATATTTCCATAAATACTTGTTTTAAAATAATTATCTTTTAATTATATGGAAAAAATAAAGAAAGTATTTTCCATGTAATCTTATATCAATTTCTAAATTCATAATTTAAGATAGAGATATAATCTTTAAAAAGATTTTATCCTTATCTTAAATATTTAAATTTTTTAAATTGAGATAACAAGATAATTATGTTAAAATATCTTACCATATCTTACCTTATCTTTTCCTTATCTCCTCTTTGGGCGTGGACCTCATGGAATGGTGGGGAAAAATTTTCTTCCTTCCTCCCTTGGTGTAGCCGATTTTGCCATCATTGGGTATGGGAAAATTACAAATTTTTCCTATACCCTAAAATTTAGGGTTTACAAATTTTCTACTAAAATTTAAAATCCTAAGTGCCTCAAGAATACCTAAACATCAATAAGCAAACCTCCACAATTTATATAGCACAATTTATATAAACATACATAAAACGATTTTTATGCAACCCACCAAAATTTTCGAAAAATCACAAATTTAGCATGATAATTAAAATTAGCTCGATACCAATTGAAGGGATGATTTACTAAATTAGCGGAAATTTATTTAGTAAACTTATTAACATTTAATAACGGATCTATTAACATCATGCAATTTGTGATAAAAACATGTAGATTCATGCTTAATTTGAAAATTAAAACCAGTTACTTACATTGAGTAATTAATGGAGAATCGGTTGGAGGTTTCTTTACAACATCATATCCTCAAGAACACCTGGGATCTTCTATGCTATATCCCGATCGAAAGCAAAACCGACTTGTGGGAATCGAACCGGAAGAACAATAGAAGAAGAAATTTCTTCTAAATTTTTCCCTAAGGAAAATCGGCAATTGGGCAAAAAACTTGAGAGAGAATTTTCACTTTTCTAATTAAAGTGAGAAGTATATGAAATATGAATCCCAATGGTCATATTTATAGGAAAATATGATATCTAATCTCTATAGATATGCTTATCTCCTAATTATAAAAATAATAGAAAAGATAAATAAAATAAAATAAAAATATATATAATTCTTTACTTAAGGCAACCTGGACGAAATAATATATATAATTATACATATATATTTGCATCAGGGACGCCTACTATGACCATTTGCACGCCAAATCCAAGATTTATATATATATTTTTTTTTATATTAACTTTTCTTATATAATTATATATTTAAAATTAGAAAAATTCAAATAATAATTTCTAATTTAAATACATTTAGTCAAAACTAATATAATTAATTACTATTGAATCTTATCCAATTAATTAATTATTTTGGGTCAATATCAATTTGTTTCTTAAACCAATTGAATTTAATTCTCTCTACTATTTATTATTAAATTAAATAAACTCATTATTTAATTAATAATATTAATTTTTATTTAAATAAACTCATTATTTAAATAATTAATAATATTAACATTAATTCCCGTTTAAATAATTTATTTATTTAAACAATTAATTTTGCCTTATAATATTATAATTGATATGTTATATTAATTTCCATTTAAATAAACTCTTTATTTAAACAATTAATTTTGTATCAATATTAATAATATTAATATTAATTTTCATTTAAATAATCTCATTATTCAAATAATTAATATTGCCTAATTTTAAGTAAAATCAATTACTTAAATTATTTATTCTTCCTAAGTTAATAACTTAGTTTTGCTACAACGATATTTGGGCTAGCATAGGGACCCGATGGACCTATAGATCATGGGCTTAATAATTAGTCAATTAAGTGATTAACTCATAATCAGTTAATTACTTATTATTTAACTATGAATAATTCCACTATAGATTCATAGCTGAACTCCCCTCACTACAGATGAGTTATGTCCATTTAGTTTATCTTTTATTTATATATGTGATATATCCTTCACGTGGAACCCTCATAATTACAGAGGATAAATTTACCGTTTTGCCCCTGTAATTACCGCTTTATCCTTGTGTTCCGCTGATTCTCCAATGAACATTATCTTTAGTCGAACTAGAGATAATATACTTCGTGATCAATAGAAGTCGTGGCGCCACTTGTTCATGTCTCGAATCAGTACATCAAGGAGTTTCCTAAAGTTCCTAAAATATTTAGGTATCGCACCGATCTGTTAATTTATAGGAAAGTTATGAATTCCATCTTGTGAAAATGAGTTCCCAGCTACTTATCTAGTCATGTTCCCAAAAAGAAGTGTATTGAGCGTTCTTACGGATCGCTCTCAACCATGTGAATCAAAGAACATAACTCCACAAATAGGAGTCCGCATTTCACTCAAGATTGAGATCTATCACCGGTTGATAAACTTAGTTTGATATTCGATCATTTCTCGTAAACCGGTACTAATGAGAAATTTGATCGAACATCGTGGTCCTGTCTTATACAATCAACATTGCATATGATACTTCCATTTCATGTCTCCCACATGAATGATCAGGATTAGATCATTTGTCTATAAACAAAATGCGAAGCTATCAACAGTGTTACCAGGATAAGGTTCCCAAACGTTATCCGTTTACTGTAGACACGTTTAAGTTACTCATCTCGACTTTAATCCTCTCGTATGACTCACATACTAAGTCGTGATTTCATAAGAGTAACTTAGGGTTTACTATTTGAATGTTTGATATTAATATATTTCCATATATACCTAATATCTTTAATTGAATCAATCTAGATAATATAAAGAACTTATGTTTATTTATTTAATTTATTCTTAATAAATTATTATTATTAAATAATTACAAGTTCTAGGACACCATTCCTAACAATCTCCCACTTGTCCTAGATCTTTGGAGATTTGACTTGTAATTCAGTCAAACTGAACGACTATCAACTATTTAGCCATGGTAGTCATTTTAATACTTCATCGATAACGTTTTCATCTGTTTAGTATGTATTTCTTTTTGTCGATGTTAGTTTCATTAAGTGTAATAGATTCCATATTTTATCGCCATAAAATAAACTCTATTAACTATTGATTTGAAACCATCATGCTCAACCACCTTTTCATTTACTAACAACTTAGTAACCATGCGAATCTAGAGTTTAGTTAGTAAAAACTCATTTTACTTATACTTAACTCATTTGATGTTTAATTCGCAAAGGTCTTTTGTCGCATGCTTACATGGAAGTAAATTCATGTTCGAATTTGAGCCCGTGCAACTCATAAAATCTCCCATTTTATCTATGTGCACTAACATACTATTTGTAAATTTTATTTTAGTCACATTGGTTCTAGGATTCTCGAAATTCTTAAGCTCCCACTACAAAGTAATTCTCCATTACTTTCATTTGTTCAATGATTACAATTCTATACTTCTTATTATTTCAAAATAATGTATAAGTATAAGTGACCCTTTTCAACTCAACTATTGAAAATTCATGTCATTTTTATTTCACTTATTTTGAACTTTATTCATTGATTTTGAAGTCAATGAGTTTCACTTGGACTTGAAAGTCCTTTGGTTCGTATTATGACGCTCCCACTCAAATAAAGTTCTACAAGTAGTTTAACAATTTAAACTTTTAAATAACTACTTGTTTTTATTGTGAAATAAAATCATTGTAATTCTTTTCTATCTTAAGTATGGTTTAAACTTTTTCAAGTATCACCGATTTCATGAACTTTTCTTTGATAATTTGTGAATTCAATTATTCACTAATTATTACTCTTTGATTTCTGTTTTGTTTATTCCATATCAGCTATTACCTTTAAAACATCCTTTTAAATAACCTGAATGTTTGGAATATAAGAAATCGATTTAATGTTTACTTATCACTTAAGTTCTAACATCTAAATGTCCAACTTTAGTGATGTTTAAGTCTAGTTATCTTTGATAAATCAAAGATATTTGATTTTACTTATCCCATAAGTTCGTGGATTAATATGGTTATCATCTCAAACTCCTTGAGAACCATCTTTAAGAGATTAATCCCTCTAACTTATTTAAGTAATTTTAGACTTAAGTATTTAAACATTTTTAAACCTTATAACTTATTTAGATATCTAGGAGTTTGGAATTTGGATTTGGAATTTATTTGTTTTATACTAAGTATTTTGAATAACCATCCAATCACACTTTGGAACTTTGTAATATAATTGTGAAGGAATATCTACCTAAATAACTCTTATTTAAAATATTCCCAAACTTGGTTCATACGAAATGAGAACCAATAGTTATTACATAATTCAAAATAAAAAACAAATTGATAACTAAACTAAACTCGAAAACTATGGTTTGGGAAAAGAAATATTTTCTTCCCTTTTAGACTATTGTAAAATCGGTTCACGAGGAGAATAGGAAGAAAAAGAGTTTTCAATTTCGAAAATTGAAATTTGAAGCTTTTGAATGAACAACCAAGACGTTTGTATTTATACGCAAAACAGTTTTCCAATCGAATTAGGAAATACTATCAAAATAAATACAAGATAAATGCCAAGAATAAAATCAAATTTTATTCCTTATTTATCTTATGTGCCGATTTTATGTGAATAAAATCATTAACAAAAACTAATTTTTCTTTGTTTAATTTGTCTTTGGTTGAACATTCTTTTATATATTTATTTTAGACAAAATAATTCCACAATTATTTCCTAAAATATTATATATGACTCGATTTTGGTATTTAATAATTTGAACCAAAATCCATTGAATTCATTAATTCAATTCTAGATTCTTCCTTATTAATAAATCTTATTTATTAACTCTTGATATTTATTTCAATAAATCAATTATTCAAATATCATATTCCGATTTTATACTTTATCATTAATAAATATTTATTATTTTCTATTTAAATAATCGACATTATTTAAATCAATAATAAATATGTTATTTACTATTATCCTTTTAAATAATCGCTATTATTTAAAATTAATAATAAATATTTAATTATTAATTTCCATTTAGGTAAACACATTATCTAAATAATTAATAATTGTTTATCAATAATATTTTTATTATTAATTACCATTTAAATAAACACATTATTTAAATAATTAATAACAATGATATTAATTTCCATTTAAATAAACTCATTATTTAAATGATTAATATTGTCGGTTTATTTAAGTAAACTATTTTACTTAAATTATTCATTTCCTTTTCTAGGAAACATAGTTCTCATCGTTTAGTTTGTAATTTCCAAATATAGTGACTAAAGCGGATGCTATATTACCGAAATTTAAATAAACTTTATCTTAGTAATCTAACATGCATTCAACATTCAAATACTCAAAGTTTCGACATATAATTAAATATGATGCATGAATGCGAACATATTAATGAACAGAAAAGCCCTAAAACATGTTACTATGTCACGATATTTTAATGATCCAGGTGAAGTGCCGTCGAATGATAGGTCGGTTACCATCATTAAAACGAGATGCCACTCGAACAATTGACAACCCGAATAACTCATATTCCTATGTCATTGTTTCACCGTGTATTTGGTCCAGAATTTTGATAACACAATTTATCAAATTTCTTTTAAGTGTGACCCACTAATTTAGTCTTTTAAATAAAATTGAAGAGTGTCTACGAAGTGTAGATTCCATCTTCAATCAATCTCATTTAAAATTCTTTATCCCTTTTGGGAGACCCAACTTGATATTGATTTATACAATAAACTTTCCTATGGGAATGAACACTGCAGCAGATGTTACAGAGGCCATGTATAAATCTCACATTTCGAGCCCATTAGTGGAGACCATAGGATTCATTGACATGTTTCCTTCTCCCACTTAATATTTTGAGTTAGGGTTTCATAACTTAGACTAATTCAGGCTAACTCATTAATCCAAGTTTTAATTAACCTAATCAACTTTAACTCTTAAATTGGTTAGATTAATTTTATAAAGTGATTGTTCAAGTTTTCCTAATTAAAACTAATCACATTATGAGTCGTCTTAATAATTTTGATTTATTAATTTGAACTTTTCTCCCGGATCGCTCCCGGTAGGCGCTCCGTGTTAGGGGAACTTTATGAAACCTCATCGCGGGGAGCTTTCTCGCAGAGATCCGTTCAATTTAATTAATCTCAATTATTAATTTTTAATTAACCCTTAATTAAAAGTTTCTATTTGTTTATCTTATATGGATTTTGGCCCAATTGTTTAAACAATAATTCCATATTACAAATAATTCATTTAGTTTCTATTCAACTTTTAAACTAGATTTAACTTTTGAATTTTAACTAAATAAGCATGCTTTTAATTCTAAAACAATTAGAATATAATTTTCGATAATAACATTTATAAAATAAAATTATAGCATGCTTCACATACATTAGCATATAATAACACATATTATATCATGATGCATGTATGTACAATTAATTAAAATCATACAACCTATGGTGGGATTTTCTACATGACATACTCTTATGCATGAATATTATTTAAAACAATTATATCATACATATAAACAATTTAAATAATAAATAGCTAAATTGACCGGTATTCTTGGCACTATTTCTAAAACGGAAAATTAAAATTACAACTTAATTATATCTTCCATTCTAGAACTTGAGGCTTCAACTTTCTCTCTCCTCCATGGTGTAGGCGTGGGCATGGGTATTTATGGGGTAAATATTATCTCCTTAATATTTCCATAAATACTTGTTTTAAAATAATTATCTTTTAATTATATGGAAAAATAAAGAAAGTATTTTCCATGTAATCTTATATCAATTTCTAAATTCATAATTTAAGATAGAGATATAATCTTTAAAAAGATTTTATCCTTATCTTAAATATTTAAATTTTTTAAATTGAGATAACAAGATAATTATGTTAAAATATCTTACCATATCTTACCTTATCTTTTCCTTATCTCCTCTTTGGGCGTGGACCTCATGGAATGGTGGGGAAAAATTTTCTTCCTTCCTCCCTTGGTGTAGCCGATTTTGCCATCATTGGGTATGGGAAAATTACAAATTTTTCCTATACCCTAAAATTTAGGGTTTACAAATTTTCTACTAAAATTTAAAATCCTAAGTGCCTCAAGAATACCTAAACAGTCAATAAGCAAACCTCCACAATTTATATAGCACAATTTATATAAACATACATAAAACGATTTTTATGCAACCCACCAAAATTTTCGAAAAATCACAAATTTAGCATGATAATTAAAATTAGCTCTGATACCAATTGAAGGGATGATTTACTAAATTAGCGGAAATTTATTTAGTAAACTTATTAACATTTAATAACGGATCTATTAACATCATGCAATTTGTGATAAAAACATGTAGATTCATGCTTAATTTCGAAAATTAAAACCGTTACTTACATTGAGTAATTAATGGAGAATCGGTTGGAGGTTTCTTTACAGCATCATATCCTCAGCAACACCGGATCTTCTATGCTATATCCCGATCGAAAGCAAAACCGACTTGTGGGAATCGAACCGGAAGAACAATAGAAGAAGAAATTTCTTCTAAATTTTTCCCTAAGGAAAATCGGCAATTGGGCAAAAAACTTGAGAGATAATTTTCACTTTTCTAATTAAAGTGAGAAGTATATGAAATATGAATCCCAATGGTCATATTTATAGGAAAATATGATATCTAATCTCTATAGATATGCTTATCTCCTAATTATAAAAATAATAGAAAAGATAAATAAAATAAAATAAAAATATATATAATTCTTTACTTAAGGCACGCCGGACGAAATAATATATATAATTATACATATATATTTGCATCAGGGACGCCACTATGACCATTTGCACGCCAAATCCAAGATTTATATATATATTTTTTTTTATATTAACTTTTCTTATATAATTATATATTTAAAATTAGAAAAATTCAAATAATAATTTCTAATTTAAATACATTTAGTCAAAACTAATATAATTAATTACTATTGAATCTTATCCAATTAATTAATTATTTTGGGTCAATATCAATTTGTTTCTTAAACCAATTGAATTTAATTCTCTCTACTATTTATTATTAAATTAAATAAACTCATTATTTAATTAATAATATTAATTTTTATTTAAATAAACTCATTATTTAAATAATTAATAATATTAACATTAATTCCCGTTTAAATAATTTATTTATTTAAACAATTAATTTTGCCTTATAATATTATAATTGATATGTTATATTAATTTCCATTTAAATAAACTCTTTATTTAAACAATTAATTTTGTATCAATATTAATAATATTAATATTAATTTTCATTTAAATAATCTCATTATTCAAATAATTAATATTGCCTAATTTTAAGTAAAATCAATTACTTAAATTATTTATTCTTCCTAAGTTAATAACTTAGTTTTGCTACAACGATATTTGGGCTAGCATAGGGACCCGATGGACCTATAGATCATGGGCTTAATAATTAGTCAATTAAGTGATTAACTCATAATCGTTAATTACTTATTATTTAACTATGAATAATTCCACTATAGATTCATAGTTGAACTCCCCTCACTTCTGGATGAGTTATGTCCATTTAGTTTATCTTTTATTTATATATGTGATATATCCTTCACGTGGAACCCTCATAATTACAGGCGGATAAATTTACCGTTTTGCCCCTGTAATTACCGCTTTATCCTTGTGTTCCCGCTGATTCTCCAATGAACATTATCTTTAGTCGAACTAGAGATAATATACTTCTGTGATCAATAGAAGTCGTGGCGCCACTTGTTCATGTCTCGAATCAGTACATCAAGGGAGTTTCCTAAAGTTCCTAAAATATTTAGGTATCGCACTGATACCGTTAATTTATAGGAAAGTTATGAATTCCATCTTGTGAAAATGAGTTCCCAGCTACTTATCTAGTCATGTTCCCAAAACAGAAGTGTATTGAGCGTTCTTACAGATCGCTCTCAACCATGTGAATCAAAGAACATAACTCCACAAATAGGAGTCCGCATTTCACTCAGGATTGAGATCTATCACGGTTGATAAACTTAGTTTGATATTCGATCATTTCTCGTAAACGGTACTAATGAGAAATTTGATCGAACATCGTGGTCCTGTCTTATACAATCAACATTGCATATGATACTTCCATTTCATGTCTCCCACATGAATGATCAGGATTAGATCATTTGTCTATAAACAAAATGCGAAGCTATCAACAGTGTTACCAGGATAAGGTTCCCAAACGTTATCCGTTTACTGTAGACACGTTTAAGTTACTCATCTCGACTTTAATCCTCTCGTATGACTCACATACTAAGTCGTGATTTCATAAGAGTAACTTAGGGTTTACTATTTGAATGTTTGATATTAATATATTTCCATATATACCTAATATCTTTAATTGAATCAATCTAGATAATATAAAGAACTTATGTTTATTTATTTAATTTATTCTTAATAAATTATTATTATTAAATAATTACAAGTTCTAGGACACCATTCCTAACAGTTATATCGTTTAATGTATACTGAGTATAGTAAGCATATCATATATGTTATGTTTGTATATCCAGTATATTATGTATGTTGTAATATGAAAGGTACTGAGTTGGGTATATTCTGAGTAATTAATTATTTATGTATATCGTGTGTATCATAGTTGAGTGTGGTGCCCCTTGAACCTCTAGATGATGAGGGAAAGTACGATTATATGGCTGAGTTTGCTTCAGAAAAAAAAAGGGAAGGCGAAAGAGAGAATTGAAGAGGTTGAAGAAATGAGAAGGCTTGAGTGCGGAAGAACATGATGATGAGGAGGATGAAGAGAAAGGTTACAATGAAAAAGAAGGTAACAGTGTGGCAAAAGCTTTGAATGAAGTAAAAAGAATAATAGCTTCCGAGTTTATTTCATTGAGGGAAAAAATTAACTACTTTGTTGATATAACCTACAAGAATAGACAGAAGGAGGATAGGGAAAGGGAAAAGGTAAATGTACGTCTGATATGCATAGTATATACTCATTAGTATACATTATTGACACCATATACTATTTTTTAATTTTCAATGCGACGCCCCGTTGATAATACATTGGTGGCAGGTGTCGTGAAGTATATGATTGAGGGAATAAACACGATGGTAGATCCACTTTCTGATCCACCAGATGCGAAAATTGGACAAAATGTTCAAGAGGTAAGCAAACGCATGTTTATACGTAAATGTGCTATAATATGTGTTGCACATAGAACATTGCATACATCTATAGTGAAATCTGGCTATCGTGTAATATAGGTTGAACAAATGTGTTTGGAGGTTGAAAATGATGATGCAATGGACAAAGGGAATGAAGATGCAATGGATACTGAAAATGAGGATGCGGGAGCAACAAAGTTGAGAGTGTAAGATGAGGTTTTTCCTTTTTTTTAATGATAACTACGATCTATATCATAGTTATTGTGTATAGTCTACGATGTATATCATGTATCTACACGACATACATGACAGATAGTAAACATAAAATAACCAGAAAGTAATAATTATACATGACATATTTCATGTTTACTATTTGTCATTTATTTCATGTTTACTATTTGTCATGTTTGTCGTGTATATAAGATATGTTGCATTAATTATTGATTCTGTCAAAGACGCACTGTAAGTGTTCCATGTATACTGTGTATGTTGTATCAAATACTTTGGTCTATTGATTCTGTCAAAGATGCATTGGAAATTAGAATGTGGGTGCAACGAAGTTGGGTGATCAAGAAGAGGTTTAATTTTTTTTTAAATGATAATTATGACTTACAACATGTATAATATATGTAGTCTAGGATGTATGTCATGATAGTTATTATTGCTCGGTTATTTAAAGCTTAATATCTGTCATGTATGTTGTGTATATAAGATATCTGTCATATTCCATGTATACTGTGTATGTTGTAGGAGAATCGTGAGTCCGTTCGTGTTGATAACGTAGTAAGCTGTGAGCATGGAGAGATGCTTATTCCAACAATTGACACGATTACGTTGAAATACCGTGAGGAAGAATTAGAGGTTGGGCAAGGGGTGGTGGCCGAAACTGCTATCGATGATGGAACAAACTTGACAAGACCAATGAAGCCAACGACCAGGGGTGCTATTGCTGCGGTATGAGATTTATCACTGAATTGTATATTATGTATAGTCTGTATAGGATGTATATAAGTGGAAGTATGTATGCTTTGTGTATTATAGAAAGAAAGGAAATCAAGGGCTCGAAATTCAAGGGTGCTAATAAGGGAGCCATACACTGATGCTTTTGGTTCGGTTGACACGGCGCAGAAAAAGTGCCTAGGAAGAAAAGAAGTGATAAAACGGGAATGAAGACGGACACAAAAAAAAGGAAAGGGGACAGTACTGTAGTTAGTGAGGAGAACATCACTAATTTGCCTGTTGAACCTCTCGATGTACCAGCTGCATTAGAAACCACACTTCCTGATGATCTTAGTTTCTCAATCGGGTTCACCCCTTTAGATGCCAATATTCATACAAAAGGCAACGATGACAAACGACAATATACATGAGTATGAGGAGATTAAAAAACTCTATGTGTTGACAAAGGTACTCTATGTTAATGGTTTTAATTCATAAGATTATAACTGTTTTTTTGGGACAAATGCTAACCAATTAGAAGCTAAAAAATGAAATATGGATTTCAAGTACATGAACTCCGGACCATCCAGGTTTCGTATATTTTGCAGTGGGTTTGTATACTTTGTATGTTGTGTATGTATATTGAAGTACGTATATTGTATTTTGATTATTTTGAAGTATATGAAAGTATGTTACATATATTGTGTTACCTAAAATAGTTGTTTTGCTCAAAGTATATCGAGTAGTGTATGCGTTGAATATTGCAAAGAAGTCTGTAAGTTTATGATTTTTTGATGCATGTATGCTACATATAGCAGCATTGCACCGCAACGTATATTATGTATAGTGAGGTATTTTCCCACAATCAGCTTCCCCCCCGGTATGTTGCATATATTCTGATAATTTCAGTATACAACATGCATTTAACCCTGCATGAGTGACTGGCATGCCCATTTTCCACGTGTGATTGTGATGCCCAAAATATAGTGAGCATATTAAATTCCCCCTCCCCTGTATGTTGGGTATATTTTGTCGATTTTAGTATACAACCACTACAAGAAAACTGTCAATTTGCGACCAGAACTTTCCGACCATACATTTTTGTCGCTTTTTTGCGACCAACTGAGTTGTAAATTCAAGCATTGACTCAGAGCTACCATTTGGTCGCAAACACTACGACCACAATGTGACCGTATTATATAAGTTGACGTAAAAAAAGTCGCGAAAGTATGGCGTGAAAATTACGACCAAGTGGTCGTAAATAATTACGACGCACAGGTCGTATTTGAAGGACAAAAAATAATTGTTGTCACAAAATTTGAAGTGAAAAAATGGCTCCACAATTACGACCAGGTGGTCTTAAATATTTATGACTCACAGGGTCGTATTTGAAGGACAAAAAATTATTGTTGTCACAAAATTTGGCCCGAAAGAATGGCGCCACTATTACGACGAGGGAGTCGTAAATGTATAGGCCAATTACGACCAGGTGGTTGCAAAATTACCACCATCCGATTGCAAAAAATGGAGGGAATATTAATTTCCTTCCTGTCAATTTTTGTGATGGGTTGGTCGCAAAAGGATAGATTAGGCACCAATAAAATGAACTTCCATACATAGTATATCAACACAAAAAAAATGAGAGAGTGGATGTACATTCGTTTAATTTGGGATTTTTTGAACAATGAATTCGTTGTAGGGGTTGAGCAATTTGTTGAGTTTTGTATGGCAACTGGATATTACGAAAAATAAGGTCAGAAACTACGATGTCCATGCTGAAAATGAGACAACAGAAAAATCATACTTGTTTCTGATTTGAAGAAGCATCTTTATAGTCGGGGTTTTGTGCCAAATTATTATCACTGGGTGTACCAAGGTGAAATGAAAGAAATGTTCGACGCTGCAATATATGAATCTTGACAATACGAAGGAAGCAGCTTGAATAATGACGTTGCAGGCAATATTGAAGAAAACTAATTCGTTCAAATGCAACAGATGATAATGGATGGTGCAGGGTATGGTAATGAAATGAATCGCGAATAAAGAACAAACGTTCGTTGAGGAGGAAATAAATCCAGAAGCACGTAAAATGCACAAGATGCTGACCACAGCTAGTCGACTATTATATGAAAGATGTGAGGTTAGCCAACTTGCTATAGCTATGGAACTTTTAAATATAAAAGCGCAGTACCACATACTAGTGAGAGGCTTTGATTCAATTGCATCATGGTTTCGTTGTTGTGCTCCACTAGAAAATACGCTGCCAGAGAGTTTGTGCGACACGAAGAAACTTGTGGAAGGTCTCGGTTTACCCGTGGAGAGAATAGATTTATGTCGAAACAGATGTATGATATACTGGGATATGGATGAGAGTCTGCATCACTGCAAATTTTACTTTCAGCAAAGATATAAACAAGGGAGAAGCAGCCTGATTCCACACACCAGCATGTTCTATTTACCGCTGACCCCGCGTCTACAACGATTGTATGCATCAGATGTGATAGCTTCTCACATGAGATGGCATCACGAGCATTCTAAAGATGAAGGAGTTATGAGACATCCCTCAGATGTTGCGGCGTGGAAGCAAGGTCGACGTGCATGAAAAGAGATACCCCCTACAATGTTTAGCGGGCAAAAAATTCTTCACGATATAGATGCCTTAGGCATGCAGAAGATTACATGTGAAGGTGTAGAGAATGCAAACAATTTGGCTGGGAAAAATACCGAATGGAAGAAATGGAGTATTTTTTGGGATCTACCGTATTGGGAAGATCTTCTAATTAGACATAACCTAGATGTAATGCATATTGAGAAGAATTTCTTTAACAATGTTTTCAACACTATTCTGAACGTTCCAAGAAAAACAAAAGACAATCTGAAGGAAGGTTATGATATCCGAGAGATATGCCATCGCCCTGAGTTGGAGCTTGATGCTAATGATCATTACGCTAAAATGAATTACATGTTGACAACGGAGGAAAAAAAGACATTATTTGAGTGGATAAGATTAATCAAATTCCCAGATGGATACGTTTCCAATCTCAGTCTGTGTATAGACAGCTAAAAACATATAATGTTCGGGATGAAAAGTCACGATTGTCATGTATTCATACAACGATTGATGTCGGTCGCGTTCAAGCCATTTCTAGAGCATAGACATTGAGAGCCGCTTGCGCAGTTGAGTGTTTGTTTAAGGGACTTGACTTGTACTGAATTGATCAACGCAACTGTTGCATCAATGAGTTCAGAGATTGCTGTTATCATTTGTAAGTTGGAGCGAATATTCCCACCTGCCTTTTTTTGACTCAATTGAGCATCTTCCAGTGCATCTTCCATACGAGGCCTTCTTAGGAGGTCCGGTGCATTATTGTTGGATGTACCCATTCGAAAGGTAAAACACTCGTAATGTCATACGCACGCAATCAGCACATTGAATATTTAACGTATGATTTAAACCGTATGGACAGGTACTTACGTCGGTTGAAGAAGATGATTAGAAATAGATCACGAGTAAAAGGATCTATAAGTAGTGCATACCTTACGCAAGAGACTACCACATTTTGCTTTTATTATTTTTATCAGCAAATTGTAGAGCAGTATCGATCAGTGAAATGAAATGTTGTTGAAAATTTACTAGAAAGTGTTGATGTAAATGACTTGACCATATTTACAGAGGCTGACATGACTGTTGGTAAAAGTGTGCGGAGGCCGTTGACTGATGCTGAGTATCACGTTATCCAAACGTACGTGTTATGAAGCTGCACGGAAGTGGAGTCATACATAGAGTACGTTTTTTTTAGGATGTTCATATAGTTTTAAAACAATTTCAATGTTTGAAACTGTTGTTTAACTTATTAATTATCATATATAGATTGTTTATAAACATATACGTTTGAATGGTACGACCTGGTCTTACATTCGCTGATGAGGGATCCATGATTGACAAAGAGTTTCGTTCCTGTTTCTCTGCATACGTGAGTTTTTGGCAAATTTGTCAATTTATTTCTTTGGCAATTTATTGCACTTTTACCTTTCACACACAATATATGTGACTACAGGTTGACTCACCTACATTGTCAGTTTCTGATCCTCGCATGATTTCTTTAGCAAAAGGACCTGCACAGGTTGTTAGATCATATACTAGCTACGTTGGTAATGGGTACCTATTTCAAACGAAGGTGCATTCAGTTAACAGAGCAACGAACAATAGTGGGGTCTGCATAAAGGGTCAAGTGTTCAAAACCAATGAAGACGATTATTTCGGAGTAATAGATGAGATCATTGAGATTCAATACGCAAGTCCGACCCTAAAACACATTGTTATGTTTAATTGCAGGTCGTTTGAGACAATGAGACGCGGCGGAATTCGTAAGCTGTCACATGTGAATAGAAGATAGGTTTGTCATGGCGTTACAGGCGATTCAAGTCTATTATCTAAACTATCCATCCAATAGACGCGATCTGACAGGTTGGTTAGTTGTTTGTAAAGTAAAACCATCTCATGTAGAACAAGGTATCTTCGATAAGAACGTTACAGAGTACAGTGCTTTTCAGGAAGACGAGATAAGATTGCGTGCGATTGATGATGGTCACAACGCAAGTACTGCTAGACCACTAAATGATGGAACGATTACATTGCAAGACACTACAGATATTCCAAATGATTTTGATCATGAAACTTCACAAGATGAAACACCTAAAGAAGAAATTGAATCAGAATCTGAGGATGAACTTGAAGTACGATGAGAAGACAAAGAGGATGATGACTGAAAGAAGATATTTTTTCTTTTAATTGATCCATTTAGAGAATATTTAAAAAATATATATATATATATTTACGACCAGCAATATGCGACCAGCTTAGGACTCCGCATGCAGTACATGACACACCTGGGACATCTCGCGGTGCTTCCAGTTCAGCATCAGGCTCAGCTTCTAGGTCTGGTCCAACAGTTTCGCCTCCCCCCGTTCGCGTGATCCATCATTACTTCGGATCGAGCGAGATGAGTAAGTAACTCGTATTCTTAAAATTATATTCGTTTCATTTCTTCTATATCATGAAATCTAATTATATTTCTCAATATTATGTTTTTTATATGAATATCAGATTGCAGCTGCATAAAACCGTTTCAAAACGGTTTCGAGAGGTGCTCCAGAGTGGTCCTCTTCCCAGCGAGTTTTGTTAGACGAAGATTCCATACCATGAGAAGAGCAAATTGTTCGACAATTGGAAGGTAAAAAAATTTTGTTTCCGTATCTTATATTTGGACTTTTTTTTCCACAAACCTACTAATGTAAAATTGTAATTTACGTATTTCATATTTTTACAGGGTAAATTTACTATCGGTTCAAATGTGACAGATTAGAGGTTGTTTCCCTTCTGGGATAAACACATGCAGTTCCGATAAAAAGACATTCTGTATCAAGGCGCGGAAGAAGAACGCAGCAAATTGGCCTGTCTGGATGAGTGAGGAAGATCACGCCCGGCTTCTGGCGAGCATGCTCACTAAGGCTGGAGTTAGACAATCTGCGAGGAACCGACGTAACCGTCTGGTCAACCCTACTCTCACACTGGCGGGGCCCGTCCTCACGACGAGCACCATCATCTTTTGGTAAGTATGCCTGTGTACATTTTGTTTTATTTTTTCTAAATAATTACTAATTTTAGTTTAAATCGTTTATAATAATATATATATTTCTTTGTTTTATGTTTTTTTTAGGAAGAAAAGTTTGGACGTCCAGTCCCACTCGATGAGTTACACTTAGTCCTTCACACAAAAAAGGATGGGACTATTGTGGACGACAAGGCGCAAGCGATTCAGGTAAATGTTTTGTCTACTCTTACATTGTACTTTTCTATTTACTAAAACGTATATTCTAGCTAAAGTGTTTATGTTTTACCTCTACTTTGAACAAGACTGTTTTAGGGACACATTGTCCCAGAGCTTGCCGTTTGAAGACTCTCAGCCGACACAGGAGGATCGACAGGAAGCTTTCTTGGAAGCGGCTGGTGGCGTTCGGCCAGATGGATCTGTTCCTGGCCTTGAATCTTATAGGAGACGTCTATACGCAGTCGTACCCCAACCTGAGAGCAGCTCGCAGTGGAGGAGCAGTACCGTTGAGAGGCAATTGTGTGAGGAGGTCCAGCAGCTCCAATCAGAGGTCCAGGCGATGCGTGATGAGGTCCAGGAGATCCGTACTTCGGTCAGCGCGCAGGTCCAGGAGCAGGTTGCAGCTACTTTGGCTATGTTCTTCGCTACACGTGGTCCGAATGACCCCGAACCTTCATCTTCAGCGCCCCCACCCCCACCACCCCAGTAGTTTTTTCATTTACTTCTTTTTTTTTTTGGTTGTATATGAATTATTTTGGTTTTATTTTTATATATTTTAGTAATTTATTTTCGGTTTTATACGAATTATTTTTGTTTTTTTTATAGATTTTTTTATTTTATTTTATTCCTTTTTATAATGAATAATAAATAATATTCCATTAATTAAAATAAAATAAAAATTTATTATATTTTAAATTATTTTTTTTTTCAATAATTGCAACCCCCGGGCGCAAATATTGAATTATTTTTTTATTAAATAAACCCAAAATATTAACAATTATGACCAGAGGGTAGCAAATATTGCTACGTTTTGGTCGTAATTGCAATGTTTTTGGTTTTAAAAAAGTCAACTATAAATATTACGACCATTGCTACCCTATGTTCGTACTTGTGGGCCCACAAGTACGAACATAGGGTAGCAATGGTCGTAATATTTATAGTTGACTTTTTTAAAACCAAAAACATTGTGGTCGCAATTTGGTCGTAATTATATGACTCTGAGTCGTAAATATATAATTACGACTCACTTTTTGGCTACCATAATTTTGGTCGCATTTGGGGTCATATTTTGGTTAATTACGACCGTCATGGTCGTAATTTTCTGGTCGCAAATACTCAGTTTTTTTTATAGTAAACCTTCCATTAAACCTGCATGAGTGTGTGTCATGTATATTTTCCTATGCTAATACATTTCACATGTGGATGTGATGGCTGCGTATTGTATGTATGCTACGTATAATATCATTGTATCTCCTCGTAGATTGCGTATAACTTGAGAAGTCAGTAAACAATGTCGGTGTCATGGTAGCGAGGTATTTTCCCATAGTCAAGTTTGCCCCCCCCCCCGATATGTTTACGTATATTCTTACAATTTCATTATCCTCCCTTCGTCTAAACATGCATGAGTGTATGTCGTGTTCATTTAAACCTTCGTTAACGATGTCAAATCAGTAAACTCACATTGTACGTAAAGTTACAATGATAATATACATAGCATACATATAGCATCCTCATGGAGGTGAAATATACAAATAAAAAAAACAGTGAAAAATGGTAAGCGATATCATCCTCATAAAGGCGAGGTATTTTCCCGCCGGCAAGTTTAAGATATTATTTAGACGCTAAGCGATATGACTGGAGTTAACTACACGTATATTATGTATAGTTTATGTTCTCACTTGTGTATAATGTGTATATCATAACAATTATGTAAATGAGCTACTATGACATCGTCATCATTTACTGACTTCTCAAGCATAAACCACAACAATTTTGTCCTCGCATTGTACTTGGGTACATTCAGACACTATGAGTGTTTTCAAGCGTGTATATTATGTATAACAACGTATTTTCAATGTTAAAAACTATTCAATAACAATTTGTATTGCCTGTATAGTGTATATGTGTTTCGTGTATATGCAACATACAGATATAAATATATATTGCATATATGTGTTTCCTATAATACGTATATTATGTATATTGTATCTATATTGTATAGGGGGGGCAAACTTGATTGTGGGAAAATACCTCGCTACCATGACACCGACATCGTTTACTGACTTCTCAAGTTATACGCAATATACAAGGAATTACAATGATAATATATGTAGCATACATACTGTACGTAGCATGTATATTGTATAGTATGTATATTGTATCTATACTGCACTCTCGGACCGCTGAACATGTATCCATTGATAAAAATATGTATACAAATGGATCATAAAACTTGCCCCGGAAACAATGTCTCGACCAAAAAAGGCAATATAAATATCCATTGTGTCCAAACCCATATACAAAAGTAGAATGTGAGTTACATACAAATTAATATACCCAACAAAATAACCTGAGGCGCACTATGGCTATTGTATGTACCACTTAGCTAACAACATCAAAAGTCGTTTAAGAAGAAGCGAATTGGCGAGATTTTTATGCGGGCCTCTAGTTCATACACGATTGATGAGTTGCATTTTCACCGCAATCAAATGTTATGCCCCCAATTGAAGGAGTACCTAGAAACTGATGGGTTTCCACTTTGGGCTCGATCTATGTTTAATTTCCTTACAATTGCACGTGGAAAATATACCTGAGATACACTCATACGTAGTGATGATACTATACGTATAGCCATAGTGCATAAAAATCTCACCAATTCCCTTTTTCTTAAAGCAACTTTTGATGTTGTTAGCTAAGTGGTACATACAATAGCCATAGTGCGCCTCAGGGAAAACCTTCTGGACCCCTTTCTTAATGCTCTCATGCCGATCAGAAATAATTGCAAGACCCAACACATCATTTGGTAAGGCAGCCTTCAATTTCGTAAAGAACCATTCCTATGAAGCATCGTTCTCCGCATCAACGACCATTGCAATTTGAAATATTTGGTTATTTGAGCCATGGACACAATCGCCAACATCGTCCGGCCGTATTTTCCCTTCAGGAACGTTCCATCGACCGATATTATAGGTTTACAGTATTTGAACCCAGTAATAGAAGCCTGCAGTGCAATGAGCATGTACTTGAATCAGAATTCTTCTCGGTGTACCACATATATTACGGTCCATGCGATACGAAATATATGTATATTAAAAAACTGTAGTATATTAAAAAAAAAACAAAAATTGCTATCGTACCAGGGTTCCTCTCCTTCACAACATATAGAAATTTTGTAAGGTTCTGAAAGGAAGCTTTAGGGCTACCCCGGAAATGACTCAGTGCTATCTCCCATGCCTTACAAGCCTTAGCATAACTAACATGTACACCATGCTCAACCCGCATCATTTCTTTTATCTCATACGGTTTTAGTATTTTCCCACGAATTGGAGTACGAAACTTCTTGATGAATTAAACTATTATTTCAGAAGACACCTGAGGATGATCATATTGAACATAGTCGATCCTGTATGTATGGACATTGTTAAATGTATGGACTTTGAAAGCATCAGATTTTGCATATCTCAAACAATGGGCATGCCAGTCACACCCATCCTTGATACATGTAAGATACAACCACTTCCGATTAGATCGAACAACACTAAAATTGAAGTTCTTCTTGATTTCCAACACCTTAATTGCGTGCATAAGCATCATTTTGCTTGTGTATATATCATGAATGAGGATATCAACTGTGCTCCAATAATCTCGGATGTCGAGTCTATCAATGTACCTAACACCGTCTGGAATAAAGACTCCATGGCAAAAAAAACACTCCATTACCGATGCATGGCCTATGCTATTCTGACACACGAGTGTGTGTAGGCAATCCCAATGACCTTTACTGATGCATGCACTCATCAGTCATCACTGACGCGATGAAAAATATTGTCAGTGATCCTTACAAATTGGCATTCTCGACAAGGTATCCCCGACGTCGTTATCGACGTGAGCTTTACATCGGCAATACCCTTTACTGACGTGATGGTGAGCTTTACCTATGCAACAATGTGTCGGCGAAGCCTCTGTCTTTTGTAGATGACTAAAAGAAAGTTAACAACGTTGGAGGGGAGATGTCTCATTGACATATTTTACACCTACATGAGTGTGATTTACCATCTTTTTATTAGAATTTGTCTCAAATAACATAAATTAGCATACTATTTACTAAAATGATAGACCTTTATAATTACTTAAATAGTAATTGAACTATTTTTCATGAGCATTTTTAATGAATTTGTTTGTTTTTTGCTTTTTTAAGTCCAAGTTCATGTATTTATCGAAATATTTGATTTTTAATGAATTTGTTAGTTTTTTTAGTTCAATAAACAATTGAACTATAATCATGCTATTTGAGTAATTTTTGAAAGACTTTTTAGTAATTAGTATGTAAAAATATATTATTTCAGTAACCATACTTTTTTTAACTACATAGGTGGGGGTGTTCATGCATTTGACCTAAACTATCGGGTCTTATTTGTATTTTACCATATATAATAATTATTAAATTTATTAATATTGTTTTTAAGATCTTAAATGTTTTGAACGGTTGCTTATATCCTTGTAATACCATTTAGTATTATTTTTATTAATATTAATTAGTTATAGGATAAAATTTAAATAAGATCTCTATAATTTTGATCTAATGTAAACACCTTGTGTAGAAGGAGAAAATTTGTCAAATTACAAATTGCCAAGTAATTATTTAAACCAATGACAAAATTACATGTCATTAAAATATAGACAAATCCAAATTTGACACGTGTCTTTAAATAAAATTAAAAGATATAAAACTGGCAAATCAAATAATGCCACGTGTCTTCTTTATGACCATTGGATGACACAAAATTTGTCCAATAAAATTATGCCACATGGCAATTGGGCTCAAAGTCAAATGAAACCCATATCCACTAGAAGCCCACAAAAAACTCTATAAATAGAGAGATCATTCATTAAAGGGGTGGAAAAAATATTCAGAAGCCAGAAGACTTTGAAGACCGAAGACTTTTCGAAGACTCCTTGAAGATCGCTTTGAAGACCAAAGTTTCAACAATATCAACACTTTGATCCGAGAAATACGCCGACGGCCCTCGCATCGAAGTCTATACTTGTGAGAAAGAATCAGATGATCATTTCGATTAGAGATTGTAACATTCAATTCAAATCAATACAACATATATTTATTCCGCATTTTAATTTCTTTACTTAGAAATTTCTGTGTGAACACCATGTATAGTTAAAAAGAAAAAAAGGAAATGTATACCATTATGGTTTTAAAATTATGTCATTTGACATCTCATCATTGATATTGTTAACTTTGTTTTAGTCGGAGTTAAAAAAAAAGACTTTATTTTAATCATAACTTTTTTATTTGAATTCCGATTTTAATAATTTAAGATGTTTCAAAATTTTCTTTTCGAGCTTTACGTTATGATGAATTCAAAACTTCGAAACCATCACTAAATAAAAGAGTTATCATGATCAAAACATCAGATATGATTAAAATCATTTCTTAAAGATATTATACTAAATTAAGAATATCATAGAAATAGAGTAAATGTCTAACTAGTTAAGCTGGATTCCAATTGACATTTATATTGAAGTTACCTATTGGGTGTAGGGATAAATTATTTCTTTCGATAGTTAAATTTAATAAAATCAGTCCCCTTAACAACAAATGTCGATAGCACCAGCCAACGTGGAGCATCATAAATCCGCCACGTAACCGACACCTACACCATGACGTCATTTCCTGAGTACTAAAGCCACGTGTAAGCGTTTCGTAAAGTCGGCCTCCCTTGTTGTCGTGACAGACAGACAACGAAGAATCGCGTGTTTCGGTGAATTAGCAAAAGTGAAAAAGGAAAATGTTAAGTTGGATTTAAAGAAAGTGTTATATCTCTAGCTTGGTCTAAGTGTTGATTAATCTCATTTTATTTTCTTTTATTTCATTATATTTTGGGATGGGTTTTTTGAACGCTATATGGAGTTTTTGTGGATTCAGTGTTGGAATTTCAATTGGTTTTTTTGTTGGTTATTTCATTTTTATTTACTTTCGTCCCACTCTTCTCATCAAGGTATATCTATGTCTCTCTTGTTTTGAATTTTATTATTTTAATATCTTTTGGTAATCTTAACTCAAGTTCGAGTCTCCCCTCCTCAATACGAGGTTAATGTTATTGTTATTCTATATAGTTAGTGTCCATTAATACAAAATTATCATTTGAAACATAAATGGAAAAATACAAACCTTTATCTATGGAAATTGAGTTTGCAGTTCACGTAGAGAAGATGACATCTTCAAGATGGGCATTTGCATGAGTTTACTTGTGCATAATAATATCAGAAATTTCAAAAGAGTAGTAAAATCTTTTTGAGAAATTCCATCCCATTGATATTTTCAAATATTGTGATTATGTTTCACACTTGTTTTTTTGGGGGACGGAGGAAATAAATGTTGTTTTTGAAAATATCAATTCGTTTGCCATTTTTTTAAAACCACTAGAATTTTATATAATATTTTTAAATATATCATTCTTTAAAAAATTCATAAATATAACAAATTTTACTGTGTGTCAATCATGATTGACAGGTTAAATGAATCGTTGAAATATATAAATCAATGCTTATAATTTAAAGTGATTATCGTTTTAAAACTATTTGAATCAATTCAAATCATTTATTTTGAAACATTCATAATTTGTTTTATTTATAAATATTTTAAAAGTTCATCATGAATATCATAGACTATTTGGCTAGAATTGCAAACCCCCTCATACTATGATATTATGATAAAATAAAAATATTATTAATTTTTTGTTTGATTTCTTATGATCTGGGTTTGAAGAATTTAATTTGGTTTGTTTGTTGATGATTCCAGAATCCGGAAATTCGTCCATTGGTTGAGTATGACTCTGAAACTTTACAACAAATGCTTCCTGAGATGCCACTATGGGTGAAAAATCCAGACTATGATCGTGTATGTAATTCATAATTAATCTTTCTCTTGTTTGCTTTTATATCTTATGAATCCTAAATGTTCAATGTGCTAATAATTCCCTCTATTTTCCCAAAGGTTGATTGGATAAACAAGTTTGTTGATTATATGTGGCCATATCTTGATAAGGTACTTATTTATCCATTTTCCTTCTTATGATTCTAATGTCTAACCTTGTTTGAGGATCTTAAACGTCTTTGGTTTAGGCGATCGCAAAGACAGTCAGAAATGTCGTTGAACCGATAATTTCCGAGGAAATTCCAAAGTATAAGATGCAGTCTGTTGAATTGGAAGAGTTCACACTAGGGTCATTGTCACCAACCTTTCAAGGTTCTGAATTAATATACTTTATCTTGACATTTAAACTTTATAACTCCCTCTTATTTCCCTTTCTCCCGACCGTGTTTAGGTTTTAAAGTATATGACATGAATGAAAAGGAATTGATACTGGAACCTGTAATTAAATGGGCGGGAAATTCCAACATCGTTGTTGCAGTTAAAGCATTTGGATTGAAAGCAACTGTCCAGGTAAACATACTCTTTTAGACCGTGGAAGTGTTTTTTTCAATCTTAGTTGCTGATTTACGAGAGAGAATAAGTGCTTATTTCTTCGTTTTTCTTCCACATTGTGTAAGGTGGTGGATTTGCAAGTTTTTGCGGTGCCGCGGATTATCTTGAAGCCACTGGTTCCAACTTTTCCTTGTTTTGCAAACATACATCTGTCTCTTATGGAAAAGGTTTGTGATTGTTTTTATCTGTGGAGAGCTTGTTAGTATATCTAGCTTTTACTCAAAATCAAATCTCAAAGGTAGCAAGCAGTATGCTAATTATGTTACTATTTATCAGTCATATGCCTCATTCCTCTGAAACGGCATCTGAATTGGACTATTTTGACTTAGATTACGAATTCACGTAATGTTGAGTTGAAACGCTATTTCAGTTACCGGGTACCTTTTCTCTGCTTCCAGTTGGCCCCTGTTGAGTTCTAAGTTTCAATTTTGCTTATAGTTCATATGTAAAACTACTTATTTAGTCCCGGATAGCCGCCGGGGTAGTTCTCATTTGTACCTGTGCAGCTTATTCCTGTTAAATTTAGTCCATAGACTGCTGGTTGTCTTCATGCTTGTCCATTCTGTCAATCGATTTTTAAATATACTATCTTAGGATGATTTTTTTTAATCTAAATTACTTCTTTCTGTTGACACTATTGTTCAAGTATTGAGGTCCTTACACAGTTTTGTTAGTGTATTTCCTTATTACTACTGACAGTTTTTACATGATTTGTAGCCGTACGTTGATTTCGGGCTAAAGCTTATAGGTGCAGATCTTATGTCAATACCTGGTCTTTACACGTTTGTCCAGGTACGATTCTAAACCGAGGAATGATTATGTATTTTAAGTGTTCGAGAGTGGTCTTTCCCTTATTCCCACTGTTTATATCCAATTTTTACCCAATGGAATTCTGATTTTCTTCAGGAGCGTATAAAAGATCAGGTTGCAAACATGTACCTTTGGCCTAAGAAACTAGAATTACAAATTTTGGACCCAGCAAAGTATGTTTAGTCTCGTGAAATTTTCTTGGGCTTTTTTTTTTCTTGCTTTGTTTTGCGTCGACTAATCTAACATAATACTTTTTAGAGCCTTTAAGAAGCCTGTCGGAATCCTCCATGTGAAGGTTGTGAATGCAATGAATCTTAGAAAGAAAGATCTTCTTGGTGCATCAGATCCATATGTGAAACTAAAACTCACTGAGGCTAAATTGCCTTCAAAGAAGACATCTGTGAAGCACAAGAACTTGAACCCGGAATGGAATGAGGAATTCAATTTCACTATTAGAGATCCACAATCCCAGGCAGTAGAGTTCCATGTTTATGATTGGGAGCAGGTATTTGTTCTTAACTTCAATTATATATCTATACCATATATGTCAACGAAAAGATGAACGGACCTGATTAGGTTTATATAAGTCTATGGATAACTCCTCGAAATTACCAATTGGTTTTGAGATTGATACCCATAATTATTAAGAGGCATCAACAAAAAAAAAGTTTTGTATTTCTGAAAATGTTGTGTGTCTCAGATCGGAAAGCACGATAATATGGGAATGAACGTTGTACCTCTAAAAGATCTTCCTCCTGATGAGTTGAAAGTTGTGACTCTCGACCTTCGTAAGAAAGTTGATTCTGATGACATTCAAGACGAGAAGGACCGTGGCCAGCTTGTAGTTGAAGTTAGATATAAACCGTTTAAAGAGGACGAGATACCAAAAGGTTTTGAAGAAACTCACATGGTACAAAAAGCTCCTGAAGGAACACCGGCTGGCGGCGGTTTGCTTGTGGTCATAGTTCATGAAGCTGAAGATGTTGAAGGAAAAAATCATACCAATCCATCTGTACGGATTTTGTTTAGAGGGGAGCAGAAAAAAACTAAGGTATCATTTAGTCGAAATTATCTTAATTATGTTTGGGAATGAAACTCGAAAATGTTGTTAAAACCAGAACATTTTTACTACCTTAGCTCAAAAACTTAAGCTTTTGATCTAAAGGTGGTTCAACATGGTAGGAGAGTATGAGATCCTATGATAATATTGAAAAACGGTTCCTTGTTTTATCGGTACAGCGTGTAAAGAAGAACAGAGATCCTAGATGGGAGGAGGAATTTCAATTTATGCTGGATAAACCTCCCACTAATGACAAATTACACATTGAAGTTGTTAGTACCTCGTCGAAAATCGGTCTGCTGCATCCAAAGGTAAGAAACTATCAACTGCTTCCACAGTAAAGAGTTGGTTAAACTATAATCTAATAATATTAAGAGTTGTTTGTTTTCTGTGTTTGAAATTACCATTCTTTTCTTAATTGTGAATTCATAAAACTTCTCCCTGGCTGGACTGAAACTTTGGTTTCTAATTTGAATCAGGAATCTTTGGGTTACGTCGATATCAACCTCTCGGATGTCGTCGACAACAAAAGGATCAACGAAAAGTACCATCTCATAGACTCCAAGAATGGACGAATTCACGTTGAATTACAATGGAGAACTACCTCATAAGTAAGTATATATATATATATATATATATATATACTTTTTGTTGAAGAGTAAAGAAGTACAATAGAAAAGTTTCAAATCATGTGCTTCACCTTCATGAATGATATGGAAGATGTTCTCGCTATTTTTCTTTTCAAAAACAGCAATGTTAATAAAGTTACACGGTGGTTAAACTAAACATGTGTGGTTTTATGCCTGATAACAAAGAGTTGTTAAGGGCCCGTTTGAAATAGTATTTAAAAGTGTGTTTTTTAATGGTTATAAAAAATACGTTCTTTTAAGAGAGAAAACTTTAAAACACTTCTAGAAGTTATTCCAAATGGGCAGTAAATGTGGTATCAATAGCCCAATTAAGTGGAATATTTAAATTTTATATATTATTCTATATTTTGATTAGTTAGGTTCAATTCAATGAAAATTGGATCAATTCCAATAGTTTAATTTAGACTATGGATTTGATTTAGTTTTTGTAAAGTTTCAAAGTAGATATGTGGAAGGCTGTTGGGATCTCAGCCATTTTTAAGTCTAGTTAGATATCATAATGAGTTTAAACATCATCTCTATTGAATGATAGAGATCTTTTGAGTAGAGCTAAAGTTAAATCATACCAGATTTTGGTTCAAAGTGGATACTATCATATAAAAGTCAAGATTCTTGAGGGTCTTTTGTCTTAATAATTGGGTTATTTTTTAAATAATTGTAGTTTTTAAAACATATTAGAAAAACAGTGTACATTTGAAACATTTTATGAAACTGGGGTAGTATGTTGATGTGGTCGCAAATGTGGCGTTCACCCATTCCTTTCTTCTTTGTCACATCAGCACATTAAAACAATTTCCTAAAATATTTTAAATATACCACGTTTTTCTAATTTGTTTTAAAAACAACAATTATTAAAAATTTAATCTAAACGTCAATATTATGATTTTATTAATATGATCAAAATGAATTTTTATAAGTTATCAAATTCATCATTTTGTTGATGTGCATAAGGGGTGAATCAATTTAATGCTTATATTAAGATAAACCAAATCAAATTGATCAAATCGAATCATATAGTTTCATTAAATGAATATGACAGGTCAACGGTTTGGAGACCTCTATATTGATTTTTTTTAATTGTACTTGTCATTTTTTATCTAGTGATTTTGTGATTTATACATATTTTTATTCATAAATATATTAATTATCAAATTAATGTGTGGAACTATCAGATTGAACCGTCTAGATAATTAAAATCAAATTCAATTCTTTTTACGATCCGTTCAATTCGGTGTCACATAATATAAGAATGTAACTATTTTTTCACTTTTATTCATGTCAAAAAATGATAAATTTGATGACTAACTTGTAAAATTTCTTTTTATTTGCATGGATAAATATTAATAAAATCTTAATATTAATGTTTAAATTAGATTTTTAAATGATTGTAGTTTTTTAAACATATTAGAAAAATATTGTACATTTAAAACATTTTTGAAAACGTGGTAGTGTGTTGATGTGGTAAAAAAGAAACTAACTAGGTAAGGTCACATCAACACTCTACCATTGTTTCCTAAAATGTTTCATATATACAATCTTTTTCTAATATGTTTTAAAAACTACAATTATTATAAAAATTACCCTTAATAATCTATGGTGCATTTATAAACATGTTATATTTTAAATACAGTAAAAGTTTTTTTTTTAATAACACTTTGATATTCATTGGTTTCTTGAAATAAGAATATTAAATTAATGATATTATCAAAATATTAAAAACAAGAAATATTACTGTGTTTTAATTTAAAACATCACAATAATTATCATTGAAAAAAAAAAAAACAATAGCAAGGATCATTATTCTATGAGATTAAATTAACGAAAGAAAATCTTATTTTTAAAGTTGAATCAAATTTTACTATTTTTTAAAGGGTAAAATGCAAGATTGACCCCTACACTTTCACTCAATTTTAAAAATGACCCCTACACTATAATTTTTGCAAAAACCACCCCTACACTATAAATAAGCTATTATCTCTTAAAAAAACCATCCACTTTAACAGAATTGTAGGGCCCACATTTATAAAAAATAATTATTTTCTTTTTTCAAGAAATGAAATAGCTTGAAAAAAAGAAAATAATTATTTTTTTTAAAATGTGGGCCCTACAATTCTGTTAAAGTGGATGGTTTTTTAACGGATAATGGCTTATTGATAGTGTAGGGGTGATTTTTACAAAAAAATAAAGTGTAGGGGTCATTCATGAAATTGAGTGAAACTGGAGGGCTCATTCTTACATTTTACCCTTTTTTTAAATTAAGGTGGAAAAGTGTTATGAAAACGTAATATGGGGTTCAATTTCTCTTTCTTATTTATAAGGTAATAATTAAAAATTTAAATTTAAACTTAATTATGATTAATTTATTTTCATATTTCGTGTTAGGTCATGTATTATGATATTTTTTTTTTATTACATGACAAGTCTAACTTTCAAATTGATTCTGTTTAGTTTTAGTTTAGTTTTTAACTGATAAAGTCTTTTGTTTTAGTATATGATTTTTGTATAAAAATCACTTCATTCATCACCATTAATTTTTTATAAATATTTATCAAAATCTTTAATTTGTATTAAAAATTAGACATTTCAACGACTAAAATAGTTTCAAATATACATCCACGGAAAACCATTAAAGTAAGGGTCCATTTGATAACCTTTCCGTTTCTATTTCTTGTTTCTTATTCTTATTTCTTTTTTTTTAAAAAAAATATGTTTGGTAACTGTTTTTTTTTCGGAAGGAAAAAAAACAGAAATGTGTTCGGTAACTATTTTTTATTTATGTTTCTCATTTTAAAAAATAAAAATATGGTGAAACCGATCTGCTGAAAAACCAAGCTCTTGGAAATAGGTTTATCTCTTCTTCTCATTATTTAACCATACGACGCTAGTCTAAATCCCTTACTTTCTTTCAATTATTATTTTCATCCGCAAATCTCACTTTTTAATTGGATTCACAAATAAATCTCTGTGTTAATTTTCAAACTCCCATCATCCATATCCACAACATATATGAACAAGTCTTAAAGATTTTTCCAGAAGCAATTTATCTCGTTTTGTCAGGTAAGCAGCCATCAATTGCTAAAACTTGTGTATTTCTTCATTTATGTCTCGTTGTGCATGATTTAGAGATAAAAATATTAATATATACAAAAGCAATTTGTTTTTATATGCTGCTAGAGAATCACATATATACTTGTATGTATGCTTTTATTTTATTTATTTTCTATAATTTTATATGATACATATTACACACGTGTACAAGTAGTCATTATATTATTTACAAGTTTATTTTGTTTTATTACCTGTTTATTTAGTTACATGAATTTTTTTTAATCTAAATTTAATATTCATTTTATAAAAATGTAAATAATTTCCTGAGATTTTTGTTTATTATTTATTAGATCTATCAAACCCGATTTTTTATGTTTTAAAATGGATGGAATTTTATAATTTTCAATCTTTTATTAATCATAAGCAAAATATTGTGCTTGTTGGAATCTCGATAAGTGCGTGGAAATCATCACGTTTGTGAAGACTGCGTAATGCACTTATCTGGATTTCTTATATAAGTCTTAAAAACCCTAAAAAAAATATAGAATAGAAAACTTAAAACAAACAACATTACATGTATTATTTCGAAAAATAAAAATGAGAGTATTATAAATAAGTTTAAATATCATTTCAAAAATAAAAGGGAAATATTTTAAATAAAAATAAGAAAAATGTTTTATAATATAAATACAATTCCTATGATGGATTTTGAGAAGTAAAAACCTCAATTTCTTAAGGTGAAATTTTCTTAAATTCCAATATTGTTCAATCAACGGTCATAATCCCGCTCATTTTAATCCTTATTGCTTGCTTCATTCTTGAAGTTGAGAAATGATTAAATGAGACATTTTTTTATAAATTAAAATTAATATTTTTTAAGGACGTCATATTAAAAATAAGATAATATAAGGTAAAAATGTGGTAACCATTTTAAAATGGATGTTGTAGGGTGTTAACACCTTCCCTACACACAAACGACTCCCGAACCCAACTCGATTTTTGTAGACCATTATTTTTTTATTTAATTTGGTGATCAATCACACCCAAATATGGTTGATGGCGACTTCCACTTCATTTTCATATAAGAGACTTAATATTAGGATGTCGGCCGCTTCGCGTCGCAATCATGTTGTGATAGATGGTTTTTAAAAAACTGCTATATTTGTAAAAAAAAATGATATATTTATAAATAACGTAGAAAAATCTGCTACCCAATGAAATTTCCATTAAATAAATGCTGCTTTCACAACTATTAGGTTTTTTTCTGATTTATTTATGTTTTAAACGAGTCATTTATTATTTATTTTTGGTTATTTTAGGTCAGGTCGCGCAATTGATACCCCAGTTTCTACAATCTTACAATCCCATATTCTTGAAATTCTATAGAAAAATACATTTTCTTTCATATATTTCTTCTCTGATGCTGATTGATGAAGATGAAGATTCTTTCCCATCTTGTACAACTTCTTTATTAAGTTTATCTTTTGAGAACAGAGATAGAATGCAAGTGGTATTAGGTAGAGATCAAAATTTAATGCAAAAAGTCAGGTAATTTTAGGGTGGGTCAAGCTTTGCTTCTTCCACACATTTTTTTACAACACCGAGATGTAGATTTCTCCCTAATCTCATTAGTTTTTTTTTACTGACATGTTTACATAATATCGCTCCCTTCGATTACGTCCTCAAATTCCTCTTTTTATCATGGCTTTTGAACCTTCGTCTACTTGGATTGTTATGTGTGTTGAGAATTGAGTTATTCAAGTAGATAGCCTTTTTAGAAGAGAAATAATACTTTGTGACTCACCAATTTAAAATAAAACTTTTTAGTCTATCCATGATTTTAGGAAAGAGAGAGGTTACACTTTCCGACGAAAATACCCTTATGAAAGAAGAAGAAGAAAGAGAATAAATATTTAAAAAAAATTCCTTAAATCAAGCAAGCATGAATAAAAGAAACTTTAATTTCAAAATTTCATAGGAAAGAGAGATTTTAAAAATAAAAAACTTATCAGGAAAAAAAAAATTAGAAGAGAGAGAATTTATATGAAAAAATAGAAAATCAATAAAAAAAAATGAGGAAGAAAAAATAAAAAAAAAAAGAAATTTAGAGATAGGTAGAGTACAGTGATGTAAAACCATTATGAAAAAATATACCAACAAAAATAGAGTACTTATGTACTTGTACAAAAAAAACAAATATATATAATGCTTAAGTAGAAGGTGGATGATAAGACAAAAATAGAGGCTAAGGTAATGAAAAATAATACAATATATTACGAATAATTTATAATGTACGAAAAGTAATAATTAAAAGATATAGTGTATAGTTTATTTCTTTATACAATATATATATATATATATATATATATATATATATATATATATATATATATATATATATATATATATATATATACTGAAATGAAAATTAAAGTGAAAAATGAAAGATAATACAATAGTGTATATTATATGTACGATATGTATATTGTACATAATAAAATATATTTATATATTATGTATAGTACCATACATTTCAATAAAAATATACCAATACTTGTACTCCCTATTTTGTGTACAATATATAATATACATAATATTGTACATTTATCAATATGTATTGTAACTATACTGTAATTACAAAATGAAAAAAAATGCATAATGCGGAAAATTGCAGAATGCAGAAAATTGCAAAATGTAGAAAATTGCATAAAACACCTCTCTTTGTGACGACGGCATCTCTGGTGAAGGAAAAAAAAGGCTTGGAATGGATCAAAATCATTAGGGATGGAAGTAAATGAGAAACTTGAAGACAAAAGCTTGAAACCCGCTCAAGAACTCGATAAATGGTGAGGAAAAACTCAAATTTCCGATGAAAAAAATATCATATTCCGAAGAAGATTATTTCTGACAAAAACGGGGATTAAAAACAAGAACAAAACGGGGAGAGGAAGAGAAACACTTCCTTGATGTCAGAGGGAGAGAGGAAGAGATAGATGAAGACAATCAGATAATGAAGAATTTTTTTTTTTGAAGTAACGCAAGCGTGTTGTATGATTTTGAATTCTAAAAATCAAAGAAACTAAAATCAAATTGAAAAGGAAAAAATAACTAAAATCAAGGAAACAAATCAAATTGAAAGGGGAAAAAAATCTATAGTTAATAAGGGTAAATCTGGTATGAAAATTATAATCAAATCCAATTTAGGCTAAAAAGTATTAAAAAATAACAATAGACCATAAAGTATTAGCATATTAAACAACTGGTATATATACTAGAATATGTCGTTGAGAATCCCACATCGGATAGAAGAAATGACATTTTGTTCTTGCAGTTTTCTTCTATTTGCTCTCCCTCTTCGGCTCCAAACCAGATTTTGAACACTGAGTTTGGAGAATTAATTGATTTTCACTTCCTCCCACGATTCTCCATTCAAGTCGTTCATTAACGATTTGTTCAAGTAAGAAACAGAGAGAAAAGGGAAAGAAACAAAAAATGGTGAACGTTGATGCAGAAGAGGGAGAAGATACATGTTTTAGTGAGAGAAATTCTAGGGAATATTTTACATTAATGAAAGAGTTAATCTTTTAGTTTAATTCTTTTATATTGTTCTCTTTTGAAGTTTTGGTTCATCAATTTTTTTTACTTGTGCCTAATTAGGCCATTCAAGGAATCCTTTAAGAATATTTGTAAGGTTAAGAAATGCTTGTTTAGAAAATAAGGAAAGGAAAAAAAAGCTATTTGAGTAATATTCAAAAAGTAAATACATGAAAGTAAATATGGCCTAATAATTTGCAATTCTAGATAATTCCTTAATTAAAAATTTAGTCCAATTTTAATACATAACAAAATTTAGGGGATTAATTACTCAAATTAAAAGTTTAAAAATGGTAAGTGTTACAATCCTAGTTAAAGGGTGGTGCATGCCATTTTCCCTTAATCATTAATTATGAAATTTTAAATAGGGATGAAAAATCAAACTAGCCACTTTTATCGTCTCAATTTCATAGATAGTCATATCTTGAAAAAGTGGACCTGCTCAATTTTTAAATATACCAAAACTGCCCATTTCGTATATCGAGTATAGTCTGGAACCTCTGACATTCTGATATTTTCATATATTACGTATGTCGGACACCCCAGTTTTTAGTACATTTAGTATATTATTTCTAGTTCTTTATTGTATTCAGTATATTTTGTATATTTTCATTATATTTGAGTAAATGTTTTATACTAAATATTTCAATTATAATTTAATTTTATAGATTAGTATATTGGGTACATCGTCCTCTCATGTAAAGGTTTTGTCTTCTGATATATTAGGTGCATCGTCCTCCGCTTTGTAAGTGTATTTGAGAAACAATAACGTATATGTAATATACATGTCATTTAATCTGTAAAATGAAAAATAAAAGAGTGTTAGTCAAAACAGACCACAAAAAATGTATATTACGTATATTACATAATGTACGGTTAGCAAAAAAATAAAATAGAAAAGAAGAAGGGGTGTACAACGATCATTTCGTCATCTTTTTTATTTGCATATATTACTGAATGTACATTTAGCAAAACAACAGAGCGGGTTGAAGAAAAAATAGATAGTTATGGTACATCACGTATATTACATAATGTATATTTAGAAAAATAAATAGAACGTACATTACATATATTGCAAATTGTATGTTACCTATATTACAAAACACATCAAAGAACAAAAAATTTGGAAAACTAAAAAAAATTCAGGAAAATTTGAAAAAAAAAACCTTTTGTCCGATCTATGTTTTTCTTGGTTTAGATCTTCAAGATTAACAAAATCTAAGATTTTGGAGGAAAAAGTGAAGGAAATCGAAGAACCCAAAATGGTGAACATGGTTTATGAAAAAAAAAATAGAGTAGATTCACAAAATGAGAGAAAACATGTAGAAGATGAAAATTATAGATTTTTGAAAGAAAAAAAAAAGAAAGAAAGAAAGAAAGAAAGAGAGGGGAGCTATGAATGTGAGAATAAATTAGAGAGGGGATGGAAAAAAAAAGGAGGGAGAGGGAGGGAGAGAATTGATAAGAGAGAGAAAATGGGGGAAATATTTCGTTTTAAAAAACTAAAGAGGAGGAGAGATAAAAGTAATTTTTCTTTTATAAAAAAAAATATGATTTGATGTGAGGGCATTTTAGTATTTCTTTATTTTCATGTGACTATTCATTAACAAAATAAATAAAAAAAAGTGGCAACTGATTAAAAAATAAGGAAAAAATGTGACATATACATGTTTTCCCTTTTAAATATCAAGATGAGGTCTCTAAATTTAAAACTTGGAAAAATTGGCCTTTGGTCCTTCCTAATTTGAAAAATTCGGTTTAGAGAACATCCTCATCAAGCTTACGGACACTTCTTTAGATTACTGGAATATCATTCATCACATCAATCTATTTCTCTATTAATCAAAATTCTGCCCTTTCTGGATTTGATCTGATTTATGGTTATTCTATCAAATTGAAACTAAAAAAAAATAGAAAAAATTTGATCGAATCGATTAAAATTGAATTAGTGTCGGTTTGGAATAATTTTTGAAAGTATTTAAAAGTGTTTTAGATAACTAATAAAAGAATACTTTTAAGCCTTTAAAAAATATCTCTAACAGGTCCTTTGTGTCTATTGATTCAATTTGGTTGTTCAAAATAAAATATCTACGTTTAATTCATCAAGGATCTGTATATATGAGTAGTTTTTCAACTCATAATTAGATAGAAATTCAATTGCTCTATTTTCTCTACGAAGGATTACACAATGTTTGTGGAATTTCCAATGGTGAATAAATAATTCAACAAATTGGTTGGCGTTTTTTAATAGATTGTGATTGTGAGAAATTGATCCTGACCGTGGAAGGCCATCAATGATATGGTTAAGTAGAAAATATTATCTAAAAATGTCTTAATAAATGTTTTAATAAATGATGTCCATAAAGCTAGATGTCAAAGAACATCAATTTTCAACCATCACATCCTTCTATTGGAGTGGTTGAATTGGATTCAGATTTCTCACATGCCCCATGTTTCAAATAATTAATTCATCTTACCATTTTTAAATATCTTTTGCTTCTTACATTTAACCGAAGATTTATTTCTGTTTTTTTTTTCCTTTTTCAAGATGGGTTAACTTTAAACATGTGATTTTCAAAGCCACAATAGTTTTTGAGCTCAAGTGAAAGTTATTATAGACAGTGGCAAGGTCAGAATTTTTTTTTCAGGGGCAAAAATCTATATAAATAAATGATTGTATAAAATATTAACTCCACACTAGTTTTGATATCTTATATTATAAGTTAACAAAAAAAAGTGGTAACAAATTGTTTTAATATTATAATTGATTCAATTAGGTTTAGTTATATTTTTAGATTTTGACTTGTGCCTAATATAAAGTTATAAAATGGATAAAAAAAATTGTTAGAAATTATGTTAATTATAAAAGTATACATGTTTTCAAAATAGAGGCAAATTTTAAAATAATTTCATAGTATATTAAAAAAATATATATTAATCTCTCAAATCATTGAGATTAATTTTTTTATTTCAAATGTTTTTTTTTTAATCTAATAATAAAAATCACAATCAAAATTAACTTTATTGTGTATCATAGAGATGTTTAACTAATTTTATATAATAATTAACAAGTTTAAAATATTTAACTAAAAGTTCAGGTTTGAAATAATAAAATTATAACAATTATGAAGCTCATGACATAAAACTATATAGTTATTAATAAAATTTGGATTTCACTCCAGAGACATTATTATTTATAATTTTAAAAAAATAAACTATTTATAAACAAAAAATTACACTCACTTCTTAGTTAATAAATATGAATTAAAGTATTTATAAATGTTGAACATAAAATCATCACTACATAATTACAATATAAAAAATATATAGAAGTAATAAAAACGTATTTATTTAAAATTTTCATTTTATTAAACTTAACAATAAATAATACATTGTATAACTCATATATGAATGTAACAAAATTATCAAGAAAAATCAACAATTATTCTATCTATCTATATATATATATATATATATATATATATATATATATTTAAACCATAAAAACTCATATTAATAAACAATAAATTGGATAGAGATTAAGAGAGAAAATTTAATAGTGACAAACCTAAATGTGAGATAACATTACAAGAAAAATGTGATTTAACGACGGAAATTAGCGACGGATTGAGGCAATAGTGCGTCGTTACAAGGAATTAACGACGCAATTAACGACGCAATTAACGACGATATGACCTGACGTTATATTTGCCATCGTTAGACGAATCTACCGACGGAATGCCTCGTTCCTTAATGAGGGAAAACTATTACATCGCTGTGTTTCGTTGACTAGAATAGAGCGATGGTGTTCGTCGTTAGGATAGTCAAAGACACAAGTTGACCTTAACGACTCAATTAGTCGTTATTTAAGTCAAAGTCATGTTTCAATATAACGATAGAATACGTCGTTAATAGTCAAAGACTCATGTTGACATTAACGACTCATTGCGTCGTTATGTTAGTCAAAGTCATTTTCACTATAACGATAGAATACGTCGTTATATAAGTCATTGTTTTATTTGATATTAATGACGGAATGAGTCGGTCAATTAATTTTTACTTTTTTTTAAATTTAATTAGGGTTTAAGGTTTTAATTACAAATTATTGTGATTTGAAAATTAAATTTAATTACAAAATAAAAATTAAATTAAATTTAAGAAAAAATAATATTAGATAAATAATATTAAAAATCCCAAAATAATACAAAATAATGTTTTTTTCCTAAAGCCCAATCGAGATGAGGATCAGATGGAGGATCGGGAGGAGGGAAACAAAAAACGGAAGTCGAAGAACCCTCGCCGCACATCTGTGCCATGAACATGTCCATCGTTACCTTCATCGACCTCTCGAACTCTTGCCTGGACCGCTCAGACTCATCGAGACGAGCCGTAATCCCTGTCACCTCCGTCATGAGCCGTTCGTTGCTCTCTCGAAGCTCTGCAGTCTCAGCCCTCAAAGTATTGTTGCTCGCACGAAGCTCGGCAGCCTCGGTCGAACGAGCTACCTGGGAAGACCGAGGCTGATCGGCGTAAATGACAGGGCCGAGGTTGCCAAGTCCAGGAAAAGTACCGTCTGGACGTCTCCCTCCTACTACCTCGAGAAAAGCTGACTTGATATCCTCCTGTGTCGGCAGGGTGTCGGAGCTCGGTAAGCGATCAGCGAGAAACGATTCGTAACGAGCCTGAAAAAAAAACAAATCATTTCATTAACTAATATACTAATAATGAATAAATTTGAAAAAGAATAAACAATAATTAACACTTACCGCTTTCTTTCTTGCTCTATCGTCTACAAAAGTCTGTGTATCACCACCTTTGGTGTGGAGACGAATAAACAGCTCAGCAGCATGAACCGGACGACCCAATTTTTGCTCCTGTGAATGTTAAAAACAATTAACGAATAATGAATAACTTACGAAAATTAAGTAAAAGTTAATTAATACAGAAAATAACTTACAAGTTGTTTCTTGTGCTCGTATGTGGAGCGTGACCTTCCAGTGTGCTTCGACAGGTTGGCGTTCCGATTGGCCCTATTGATCGTCGAAATGCGCTGGGCATCCGGCGTCTGAGTACGCACCAAGATCTCCGCCAAGTCCTCCGCAGAAATGTGGGCCGGCCGTTTATCGGCAGGGGCGCTGTGAATATTGTAGCCAGGTGTCCCTGTACCGAATGCCGCCCTGATGATGTCAGGGAGCGTATATGACCTCGTCGGTCAGCTCTTCTGGAATATCAAAATATTGCTGAAAAAAATTAACTGTCAGTTTTCGAAATATTATATATATATATATATATATATATAATATTTTGAATATGTTTACCTTCCATGCCTCAAACATCCGCAGCTTGTGCGCAGCAGAGACGCTCTGCCAACGAGGGTGTCCCCGTACAGGAAGCATCTTCAATACCTCCGTAAATCTCCTCGAAATCTCTCGTGATGGATGTAACCTATTGAAATGAAAAGGAAACATTGAAAAGTTAGAATTTGTAAATAATAAATAATGAAATATTATCAAGAATATCCACATTAATTCACATTTATTCACTAATACCGGTTGTGTTTTTTTAATATCAATTTTGCCCAAAAAACACCATAAATGGCGGTGATCCCATGTTTTTCGTTTTGAACAATTACCATCATGCCCTTTCCTTAAATGTTGTATACCATAATAAATAGAGGGCAGAAAACGTCTTTTCATTGTTCCCTTAAACGGCGCGTGGAGTTAAAGTGGGTAAGTTTGCTAATTTATAAAACATATAAGTATTAATGCTATTATACCTATTCATTATTGTCTAATATGAAATTAACCCATAAATAATTAATAAAATAAGAATACAAACTAAACAAAACTTACTGGCCGCCCTCGATCGACAGGCGAACCCTCCTAGAAATAGACATCTGGACGGGCTCCTGCGCCGGGTCGATAGCCTCGTCCTGAACGATCGTGTCAAGGGTATCCTCGAGACGGACATAATCCTCCTCACTGGGGGGCTGACTCCCTGAACTGCTGGTACCAGGTGTGCTAGAAGGTGCTGGAGGGCGTCTACGGGTAGGCATGACCTACAATACAATAATTAAGTAATTAAAATTCTAACCTATAAACTATATTAATTTCAAAACTAAATTAACTAATTAACATATAATTAAATGAAAACATACATACGCATTTCAAACTAAATTAACTAATTAACATATACTTAATTAAAACTAACTAAATACATATAATTAAATGAAAACATACATACTAATTTCAAACTAAATTAACTAATTAACATATACTTAATTAAAACTAACTAAATACATATAATTAAATGAAAACATACATACTAATTTCAAACTAAATTAACTAATTAACATATAATTAATTAAAACATACATACGCATTTCAAACTAAATTAACTAATTAACATATAATTAATTAAAACATAACTAATTACATAAAACTAAATACATATTACATACATTATCTAAATTACACAAAATTAAATTAAAATATACTAATTTTAAACTAAATTAACTAATAACATGCTAATTAGAAATTTTAAACTAATTACATAAAAACAAATATTAAATTTGAAGAAACTTACTCGGATTCGTTCCAATGATTGAGGTTTTTGAGAAAGGGAAACGGTTTTCAGAGAAATGGGAAGGAATTGGTTGAGAGAATCGAAAGAGGAAGAATTTTGTTTGAGAGGAAAAGAAGAAAAACGAGGAAGGATGGTGAAAATAGAAGAAACGGGTCTGTTTTAAAAGAGATTTAACGACGTCTTCCGTCGTTAATCACTTAAAAACTCGTCGTGCGTGTTTTCGTAACGACGGAATACCTCGTTCTAGCTATGCAATTCGTCGTCTACGTTCTTATGACGATGAACAAGACGACGAAATTCATCGCTGATAGTTATGTACACGACGTATTGCGTCGTTCAATCCAATTTTCAAACAAAGTCAAATGTGACTGTTCGTATTCATGGGCGACGAAATGCATCGCCCATTCGCGCCACAATTTTAGTGAAATTTTTTATCTTCGCACCTTATTAATTACATGTAACGACGCAATAGGTCGGCTTGGAATTTGAACAGTTTCCCATAAACTATCCGTTTGAGTTGCTTACGATGCCTTCTGTCGTTAAAGGTCAGATATACATTGACCACTAATGACCCATGGCATCGTTATATTCAGATATACATTGAATATAACGATGTCGTCCGTCGTTAATATCATTCCCATACTTAGAAAAAAATCATCCCATCATTTTGTTCTGTGAACATTAACGACCCATGGCATCGTTATATTCAATGTATATCTGAATATAACGATGCCTTCCGTCGTTAGTATCATTCTCATACTTAGAAAAAAATCATCCCATCATTGTGTTCTGTGAACATTAACGACGTGTGGCATCGTTATATTCAATGTATATCTGAATATAATGATGCCTTCCGTCGTTATTTGTATATTTTTTTTAATTATTTCCCCTATTACACATAAATACTTCAATCATCGTAATCAGAATCATTCATCTTTTTTGAATCAATGTTGTCTTCTTCAGTGTCTTCTGCGTTTGTTTCATCTGGAGAAGAATCTTTGTCATTTTCAGGTGGAACATAGACATTCTCTTCATCAAAAAGTGTCTCTGATGCATCATTCAACAGACGCGCAGTGTCAAAATTAATACCTTCATCGATTTCACGATTTTGCACTTCATCCTCCTGGAATGCAACGTAGATCTCACTATTTTTATCAGGGAGGCTGTCATCTATTATCATCGGTCTTACTTTACGGACAACTAACCAATCGAGATAAATCTCGACGCGAGCAGGATAGTTTAAGTAGTAAACCTGAATTGCTTGTTGTGCCAAAACAAAACGATCTTGGGTGTGCATGTGTTTTCTCCGGTTCACCTCAACAATTTTAAGATTGATATTATTACGAACTCGACCTCGTCGCGTTGTTTCAAACCATGTGCAGTTAAAAACGATTGTACGTTTAAGACTCGGACCTGTAAATTGAAGCTCAATAATCTCATCAGTGATTCCATAGAAATCTTCTGCATTGTTCCCGAACACTTGACCCTTTAAACATACGCCACTGTTGTTTGTTGCCTGGTTCACTAAATGAGCTTTTGTTTGAAATCTGTAACCTTGCACCAGATAACTGGTGTAAGATCTTGCAATTCTGGATGGACCTTCTGCAATCCATATTATACGTTGATCAGCGATCAGAATTGTGGGATTGTCAACGTAATTGTAAAACCAGGAACGAAAATGTTTATTGATGATGTTCCCTTCTTCTGATTCAGTAATACCGGGATGCGATGGTCGTACACATGAATTCACAAATAATCTACATAAAATTTATTAATTAATGAAAATTTAAACAAAATTATTCATGTTAAATAAAACAAAACTCCATGAATTAGAAAAACTTACTCAATATATGGCTCTACTTCCGCACAGTTGCATAATAAGTAAGTCTGGACGACATGGTACTCCTCATCACTTAAGTTTCTCCGCATAGATTTGCCTAAACCTTTGCCTGGTACGATAAAAATATCCAAGTCATTCAAGTCTACACTTGTTGGAAGAGTGTCAACCACGTTACGGTTCACTGGACGAAAGTGGTCGGAGATATGCTGGTCGAAGTAATACGAACAGAACGTAGTTGTCTCGTGTACCAGGTACGCATTACAAATCGATCCTTCCACTCGTGCTTTATATCCAACAGTTTTCTTCAATCTATGCAAATATCTAGAATTCGTGCAGTAAAATAAATCTAAAATTTAGCATCATGTGTATTTAAATATACTAAAAAAGGCAATTAACATAATAATATTTTACCTTTCAAACGGGTACATCCATCTGTATTGAACAGGGCCCCCAAGTAGTGCCTCATACGGTAGATGAACAGGAAGATGCTCCATCAAATCGAAAAATTCGGGTGGAAACATTCGCTCCAGTTTGCATATTATAACTGGAATCTCTCGGTTTAATGATTCGATTATCTCTCTTGTTAAATCTGCGCATGTCAAATCTCTGAAGAACACACTTAATTGCGCCAACGGTTCCCAATGTTTCTGTTTGAGGAACGGTCTAAACGCAACAGGCATCAATCGTTGCATAAAAACGTGACAATCGTGACTTTTCATTTCGAAAACAGTATGACTCTGCACATCAATGCATCTCGAGAGATTAGAAACATAACCATCGGGGAACTTAATCGATAGCATCCATTCAAATAGTAATTTCTTCTCTTCTGTACTTAACATGTATTTGGCCTTGGCGTAGTGCCCATCTTCATCCGGCTCTAACTCGGGGCGACAGCATATTTCTTAGATGTCATACCGTGCCTTCAGGTTGTTTTTCGTCTTATTTGGCACATTTAAAACTGTATTGAAGACATTGTCGAACACGTTCTTTTCGATGTGCACTACGTCCAAGTTGTGCCTGATTAGTAAATCTCCCCAATACGGTAAATCCCAAAATATACTTCGTTTCTTCCATCCATTGTTCTTACCAGCGGCCTTGTTTGCAACCTCAACACCTATTTCAGTATTTTTTTTCATGCCAATAGAATCTAACCCGTGTAATATTTCGATTCCACTATAAACTCGGGGCGGCCCTTGGTTGCGTGTATTACGACCCTTATACCAATCTGTCTTGTTTGATCGAAACAAATGGTCGCTCGGTAAAAATCTTCTATGACAATCAAACCAACACGTTTTCCGTCCATGTTTCAAAGAGAAAGCTCCAGTGTCAATCATGCAATGAGGACAAGCAAACTTTCCGGATGTGCTCCAACCTACGATAAGTTTAAATTAATTATACATAGTATTATGCAATGAAAATAATTTATAATTAATAAGCTATCGTGCTTACCAGATAACATTGAATATGCCGGGAAGTCACTTATTGTCCAAATTACTGCGGCTTTAATACAGAAATTTTGTTTTCTCGATACATCGTAAGTCAACGCTCCATTATTCCACAAATTAGTCAGCTCAACAATAAGAGGTTGGAGGTAGATATCTAACCTTTGTTTTGGACTCTTTGGACCCGGTACGATAACCGTTAAGAATATCACAGGATCTTTCATACACATCGATGGAGGGAGATTATAAGGTGTCAACATAACAGGCCATACAGAGTATTGTGCACCAGAAGCGCCATACAGGTTAAAACCGTCAGTACATAACCCCAATCTCACATTTCTAATCTCACTTGCAAATTCTGGATGACAACGATCCAAATGCTTCCACGCGTCAGCATCAGATGGATGTTTCATATGACCATCCTCTTGCGAATACTCGTAATGCCATCTCATATGAGATGCCGTGACTTCCGATGCATACAGTCGTTGAAGTCGAGGAGTGATCGGTAAATAAAACATACGAGTATGTGGAATGAGAGTGTGTTTACCTTGTTTATATCTAGGATGGAAACAGAATTTACAATTATGGAGACTCGAATCTCCATCACCCCAGAATATCATGCATCCGTTCGGGCAACAATCAATCTTCTCAACAGGCAACCTGAGACCCTCAACTAATTTTTTCGTGTCGTATAAACTTCCTGGCAGCGTCTTGTTCACAGGAGCGCAACGATGAAACCATTGTGCAATCGAATTAAAACCTCTCTCTGGAATATGATATGCCGATTTTATATTTAGAAGCTCCGTCGCTGCAGCCAGTTGACTGACATCACAACCCGGGTATAACGACATACTTGCTGATTCGAGCATATGGTACATTCGTTGCGCTTCTGGATTCATTTCCTCCTCTAGAATAGTTTGATTATCGTCTTGAGTATGATTAAACGTACCTTCGTATATCATATGCTGCATTTGTCCATACTCCTGCTGTCTTTCATCACGATCTTCTTCCAAATTCGGTATAACATTTGAGCTGCTTCCTTGGTACAACACGGCTCGCTCCAACGCCGCATTATTTTGATCGTCAGATTCCCCTTGATAAACCCACTTGAAATAATTCTCCACAAACCCACGACTATACAGGTGTTTCTTCATATCAAATGAAGAATATAACTTCTTATTTTTACATTTTCTGCACTGACATCGTATCATTTTTCCATTACGATCAAAATCCTCTGTACTTTCACAAAACTCAACGAATTCTTCAACCCCTGCTATGAACTCATCGTTCAAATAGCCTTTTAAGAGACGAACATACATCCATTCACGCATTTTTTTTTCCAGTAGAAAAAAAAAACGAAAAGAAAAAATAAAATGTTTCTGATGATGAGTTCTTTCCATTCTTGAGGCATATATATATTGTGATATAACGACGGATTGCGTCGTTAATATGTAATATAACGATCATTTTCGTCGTTGTAATGGCGGGAAACATTCCCTCCATAACGTTGGGCCACGCAATCGGTCGTCCATTAGAGCGGGAATGTTTCGCGTCATCGTATACGACGCACTGCATCGTTCCCTATTAACGCGAGAAATTTTGGCGCCATTATTACCGACGCCAATCATCGTTAATACCAAATTATTTTTTCCATTAAATATATTCGATTAACTAGGCGACGAAATAGATCGCTGAAAGTCAACTTTTCACAGGGGCGATGCATTCCGTCGTTAGTGTGGGACGTATTTACTTTTCGCCGCTATCGATCCGTCGCTATTATGACAGTTTCTTGTAGTGTAATATATAGAGAAAATTTATGTTTTAAAAGATTTAAATGTCTTAAATATTGTATAAATAAGGGGCAAACATCAAATTTTTGAGGGGCAAAATTAAAAATTATATAAAAATATACCTATAAAATTATATTTTTGAAAAGTTTGGGGGAGGGCAAGCCCCTTAGTGGCCTCGCCACTGACTATAGAAATAATCAATCACAAAATGCAGATATTATGAAATGGAAAAAATTGGGCTGCACAAAAATATGCAGCCATGTGGATTTAAAAAAAAAAAAGAAAAAAAAAAAAAAGCCCACTTTCACTGCATTTTTGTGCAGCTAAGTTTCTTTTGAACTTATTAGGACGAAGGAGACTTCACTTCACTTAGAGATTTCATTCAATTTATTATAATAATATTCACTTTAATTTTAAATTCATATGAATTGATTTTAAATTAAACTTACTAAAAACATAAATTTTTTCCTCATAATTATTCGTGATAGAATTAGGAGTGAACAAGAATATAACCACTGGGTTGATCGATACAACAAAAAGATTGCAATAGTTAGAAAAGACCATCACCATCTGCAGGGAAAATAGACTTCTGAAAGCCCAACTATGTATAGCAGATTGTGTTTAAGCAGAATCACTTTTCAATCACAAACGAATAGAGACTTTACATACGCTATATCGTTTATTATTTTTAAGTGATTTAATTGGTCAATAAAACAATTTCCACATAATGTTATATCACTTTTCCCGTGACGTTTTCGGAGACTAAAAAGAGTTATCTTTATTGAAGGTCAAATTAAAATACATTGTTAGAAATTTAGAGCTGCCAGCATGTGGATCCTGTGAAAATTAAGTGAGTATATCTCCAAAGATCAAAGAAGGAAATTTTCTCAACACATGAGTTGGTAGAATGGTATACTAACAAAGCTTTTCTTGTGGTGCAGAATAATAAAGGTTTTTATTGCTTATTTAAATTATAATGCAAGCTCTTCTCTCATATCTTCCTTGGATTCTTTTTCCAACCACTCATGCAGAGATATCTACTACATGTTCTTCACTTCCTACCTATTTATGCAAATCTTTTAAGTTTTCAATACTAATTTACTTTTTTTTTTAAAAAAAAAAAATAGAAAATAATATTACTTATATTTTTTGGTTTTTACTTTTTTAAAAATATCAAAAAAAAAAAAAAAACCTAAAACAAAAAACTTAAAATCAACATAATTTAAAAAAAAACTTTTTTTTTTCAAATTTAAAAATCGAGAACCAATTGGTTTTTAAGCAATTCTGTTTTAAAATTTTAAAACAATAAACCAAAATTGATAAATGAAATGATAATCAAACACGGTCTTAAGGTTCTATATTTTGATTTACTTTAAAAACAAGTTTTTATTTTTATATTTTACTAACCTTGGAGTCGTACTATCACAAAACTATTATTTTTTCAAAATATATAACATTAATTATTTTTAAAATAAGTTATCTGTGAAAATAAATTAAAAGAAAACAATAGAAAACAACTTTATGAAGATTTTTTTATATTACATTAAATTGAGGAATGTAGCTTCGAACCTTCCCACAATTTATGAAAGAGAGTATTGAAGTTGAGCTATGTTCAAATTGGTCCCAAAACAATTAACATAAAAACGTTTTCACTAAATTTTAATTATAAAAAATAAAAAGTGTTGTTGAAAATATTATCAATTCAAAACATAACTTTAGTAATTTAACACCAAACTTGCTATATTAATACAATGACATGGAACAATGTTGACAAGTTAAAAAAGGACTTTGAAAAAAAATATACTATAAATTGATTTTTTATTTTTTATTTTTCTTTTTGGGAGAGGGTTGAAATTGGACACTGTTAAATGAGATCTAAATTAGTTGTCCCAATCAATCATATTACCAAACACTTAAAAAAAAAAACAATAAAAATAATAATAATTAGAAGGAAGCTAAAAATGAAAGCTTTTATCTACCATGGTGGGGTCGTATATTTCTTATATATATTCTTGCTTTGAGAAGGGTAAGTGCCCCACATGTGGAGGACAGCCGAAGAGGTAGGTAAGGCTTTGAGGATCCCCTTGATTGGTCTTTTTCAAAGCACATGATTTACACGTGCACATGTGCTGGCTCTGCCTCTTTGCTATTACCTTGCAGTTTCCCTTAATACAACTCATTAGGATTAGGAATATACATATAATAATACTTCCTTAAAATTAACTTTCATATTATAATTAATATTTATCGTCCATTAATTAAATGTTTTTTATTAAATCATTCAAATTCTAGAGAAAAAATAGATTTCTCCCACCTCTCCTTGGCTTAATTATAGTTAAAATTTGTAGTATAAATGAATATTTAAGGGTCTATTTTGATAATAATTATTCCTTTTGCTTTTTTAAAAGAGTCACATCTTTATGATTTAAAAAGGATTTCAATCATCCTATTTATCTATAAAATTACACAAAACATCAGTCTGTCAATTACGAATTTGAGACGCATGGTTATTCTACGTGTATCAGTTGAATTAAAAAATACTCGAAAATTATAACAGGTGTGTACAAATTAGACAAAGCAGATGAATATGATTTGCACTTATCCCTTTATGGGGATAAAAACAAACAATCTTATACTTAAAAAATAAAAAATAATTAAAATCATAATCAAAGAGAGAGATGAGTGAGAGAAAGAAGAGAACTAAGGGGGTGTTTGTTTGAAGGTTTTGGCATGGGATTTGGATGTGGGAATGGGTTTGTGATGCTATTCCCATGTTTGTTTCACTCTATTTTTTACTTGGGTTTGGCATCACATTCCCAAGTTACTATTGGATTTGACATTTTTATTCCAACACACTCACATTATTTCCACTATTCATTCTCATTCTCATACAATCCAAACACATTCTTCACAAATTCAGGCATCACAAACCCACACTTTTCTTTTCCAGACATCACAAACCTAGGCATCCATTTCCCAAACCCCCAACCAAACACCCCCTAAATAGGTTTATGAGAAAATAATTAGCATTTTGCTCTTTCCTACTCTCACAATACCATGTGGTTGTGTACAATTTCTGTTAAGAAGTCTGGTTGAGGATAGAGACATGATGTGTGTGATGATGACTAATGTTAAATTAAACCTAACTGATTAAGACAGACACAGACAGCAAGTGTAGTTTCCATGGAATCAGTTCATCTAGCTTAGGTACATACAACCTTCTTAATGAAAACATGCCCATAATGTTTTATCCTTTATTTTATTTTATTTTTTTAAAGATGTGAAGTTGTATTCTGGTTGTAATGTGTAAATATTATATGAAATATGTCTAATTTTTTGAGAGCAGATACATGTGGATAAGTCTACTTTGGTTTTTTTTTTTTTTTTTTTAGGCCCCAAGGCAGGCACAAGTTGTTGTAATTGTGGGGATAAAAAGTTTTGCTCAGGAATCACACTATAAGGAAAAAAAAGCTGAAAATGGTAGGTGAAAGTTGAAACTGATATAAAGGTTTATAACAAGTGGCTATAATATCTAGTGAAGTGATTTCTGTTTTTATCCCTTCACCACCCATATTTTTTACATCTCAATCATAAATTTAAATAAGAAAAAACGAAAAACGTTTTCTGGGTCCTGCTATTTTGATTTTTTTATAATATAACTTATTAGTGTCATCAGTTTAAGTTATAATAAAATGAATTTTTAATGTATTAGATGGTGACAAATAATAAGGTAATATAAATAAGTTAAAGGCAAAAAATCAACAATATTAGATCTTTAAATTCATCTACTTGATAAAAACTATATAAACTCCGGTTTCTGAAATTCATAAATCCAACATATTCACATTAGACTACACAAATCCAGATTTCACAACCTTAGACTACGTAAATCTAAGTTTATCAATTTCTCATACCAAACATCCTAATCGATTTGGATAGTTGTTCATAGGTAAATTGAGTGCGGAGATAACAAACAAAATAAAATAAAAACTAATTATTATCCTATATATTTCCATCCCCTTCCCAACCCTACTTTCTTGTTGTTGCCTAAACTTGCACAACAAGGGTTTTTGAAGGGGAAAAAAGTGGGAAGTTGAAGCAAAGCCCACACCACAACCACAACCACATCCATTATCTTTTTTACTATTTCTTGCATCATTTTGCTTCATACCAAACTCCAACCCTTCTAGAAACAAGGCCCTTTTTCTACCATCCCCTTCTCTGGGTGAATGATAGTGAACCTAAAGAAAAAGAACCACAACTACCATTTCCTTACTTATATGCACAAGAAAAGCCAACCCACTTATTACATTTCCCCCTACCTAAATTAATTACAATTTTTACTCTAATTCTCCATTTGCTTGATCAAGAATCAAGCATTTATATTTCCTACACTAAAAACTTCGATGAACCCAAAAATCCTTGAAAAATTATTTGATAAGACTGCTACAATATATCTCCCCTTTTATAACCACAGGGTCTGTGTTTTTATTAAGAGAATATCATTTACATGAGAGAGAGAACATCATTTATATGGATCAAAATATTATAAGTGTGGGAGAACTATATTAGGGTGGTAACATCGAATAATTTTTTCAAACTTCTCGCATATTAGGATAGATCAACACTTTCTTCTCCCTTTGGAAAAAGCAAATGAGGGATTGATTAAACCTTGTTAACTCAAGAAAATTAGGTTACAAAAACTTGATGAATCCTCTAAACCCACTTTAAAAAAAATATTATTTTCCCCACCTTTGCTTGTCTTGAATGTAAAGGGCCACTAAACAATGGAAGTGGGACATGTGTGGAAAATTATTGAACCAAAAAAATTAAATGGTGGTTAGTTTCATATGAGATAAAATATAAGCTCAGAATTTGCATTATAGTAGTACATATGTCTGGTGAGTAAAGGAAGATTTGGAAGAGGCAAGTGAATTAAAAAATAGAAAATTAATTTTTTTTTTTAAAAAAGTGGGAATGTGATTAGGGATTGTGGCTTGTCTCTGCCTAATATACCACTTTTTTTTTTTTTTTTAATAATTTTATTTTGACACCAAACTTAAATGTCACCCATATAGTTAACTTTATTATATGATTGAAGATGCTTTTAAATATAGAGAAAAAAGGAAGAAAAAGAAAAAAGAGTAGCCACCACCAGCCACTCCCTCTCTAACCTATCTCACCAACTCGCATCTAGAAGCAATCAATTACACATCTCTCTCTCTCCTCTCTTTCTCTTTCTCTTTCTCTCTCTAGAGTCAAAAGGGCTATAAAGGTACACCCAAAATACCTCACAAGGGCCGGCCCTTACTGTTCCTGCAGCGACACGAAAAGCAAAAACCGCCATTTTCAGCAACCCAACCAAACCCAAGCTTTTAATTTCAGAACCAAAAAAAAAAAAAAACTCAAAAAACGAACGAAATTACTCAGAGATTTCTGGGTTTTTCTTGTTTTTCTTTTCTGATCAATGGGTAGGTCTCCTTGTTGTGAGAAAGCTCATACAAATAAAGGAGCGTGGACTAAAGAAGAAGATGAAAGACTGATTTCTTATATTCGAGCTCACGGTGAAGGTTGCTGGCGTTCTCTTCCTAAGGCGGCTGGTCTTCTTCGTTGTGGTAAAAGTTGTCGTCTTCGTTGGATTAATTATCTTCGTCCTGATCTTAAACGTGGTAATTTCACTGAAGAAGAAGATGAATTGATTATCAAGCTTCATAGCCTTTTGGGTAACAAGTAAGAAACCAAAAAAACAATCTTTTACTGTTTGGTGTTTTGTTTATTGGATTTGGATTAATGGGTTTTGTTTTGTTTTGGTTTTTAGATGGTCTTTGATTGCTGGGAGATTGCCTGGAAGAACAGACAATGAGATAAAGAATTACTGGAATACTCATATAAGAAGAAAGTTATTGAACAGAGGGATTGATCCTGTTACTCATAGACCAATGAACTCGCATATTCAAGAAACGACTTCAACAACTACTATTTCTTTTGCTGCTTCTGATGTGAAAATTGAAGAGAAAAGTATTGTTATTGAAGATATGATGAAAGATGAAGAAGAAGAAGAAGAAGAAGAAAACCCAGTTGAGGAAAAGTGTCCTGATTTGAATTTGGAACTTAGAATCAGCCCTCCTTATCCATCACATACTGAAAAAATGGGAGCAAAAAGTCTCTGTTTTTCTTGTAGTTTGGGGTTGCAAAACAGTAAGGATTGTAGCTGCAAAATTGGTTGCAATAGTGGAACTTCCAGTGGCAATAGCAGCAATTCTAGTTATGATATTTTGGGATTGAAAAATGGGATTCTTGATTATAGAAGCTTGGAGATGAAGTGAAGATTGAAATTTGGGTTTCTTTTTTCCTTATGAACAGAATGCAGGGGGATGAATGAGAATTAGATTGGTATTATATTATTAGTTTGAAATCTTTCTAAGTTTCTCAGTTTCCTCTGATTTGTAAGATTTTATAGTGCATATTAATGGTATAGTAAGAATATCAGTACAGTTGAACAATTAGAGATTTTCTCTTCCTTTGTAGAAAAGTTTCATCTTTTCTCTGTTTTTGTATCTTTTTTGGTTGACTGAGATTAAAAAAAATGGAATTCTTATCATCTCTAGGATCTTCACCATGGCTTCTTGTTTGTTCTTCATTCTAGACTCAGTTTGTTTTTTTTGTTTTTGATATATTACGTGAAATTGGGAGAGAAAATACTCGAACTTTCAAAATTGATTGAGGTCTTGAGTGGCAGAAGATAGGGATGAAAAAGAAAATATCATGATTCTCTTCAAAACCCAGTTAAACCAGTCTTTTATTTTGTTAAATTTTAATTTACACACAAATATTTAAGGATAGATAGATAGATATTGATGTAACTAGAAGATATTAAATTGGAAAAAGACTAAAAGAAAACATCTATCTTAAATTTTACTGTCTAAATGCCAAAATGTTTAAGGTTAGTATGAAGTGATAGGATGATGCAACACAATATCTGCAAAAGAGTACTAATTCTCATTTATAAAACCTAATCCCAAAAATTATCTTACAAAAAGCAAATGGATTTGAATTCTCTCCCACTTAAAAGAATACAGAGAAATCTAGTGATTATATATTGAGTTTGTCTTTTTCTGAATTTTTAAATTTTTTAAAAAATAGTTTTTTTTTTTAGTCCATTGAAGGGTGCAATGGATAAGCTGTGAGAGGAGGAGAAAAGAAGAGAGTTGAAATGGTGGGTGACCCATCTCTTCCATAGTTAAAGCAGTCAAGATCTCATTGTTTCTCTCTCCTACTTTTTCTCTCTCTAAACTTTGATAAATATGTAAAAAGGCATGAAGGAACTAACAACTGTCTCTGCAGTACCATCCTTCTCTACCAACCTCCTTAGCATTTATATCTACTCCATCATTACTCAACCTACCATATATATCCTCTAGAATTTTGTTCTCTTTTCCATAATTTTCCCCCATTCCCCTTTCTTACTTTTCAATTCAATATATATCCAATTCTTTATTATGTTCTTCCACCGTCTCTGTGGTTAAATAGTAGGTCGTTAAGAAGTGAAATGTTAACATTGTGTATTTAGGTTATGTAAAATAATGCGTTTGTTAGTTTGAATTAGTGTAATATGTGTTAACAAGAGAGGGTTTGAGAGACAACCTTGGTTAGGTTTGTGTAACTTTCAACTCCTTACTCTAATTGGAGAACTAAACGCATCATCTATTTTTTTTTAACTTTGTAAATTTATATTCTAAATAATGTATTATAGGTATGTTTGTCTCATATTATAGATATGTAGGAATACTTATTAAAAATGTGATTAGATATTATAATAACAAATAATTGAGCATTTTTTAATTAAAATTTCTGAAATTCTTATCTGAATACTAATATTATTGATCAGAATAAACATGACGATCTAAAATTTTATCCACTCAAATGAACAAAGCTAAGCCCAAAAAAATGATAGTTTTTCTTGCCCTCGTCATATTTGCTTGCCAACTTTTTTCCTTTTGAATGGATTTCTTGTTTGACAAAGAAATTTTAAGAACAAATATCATAAAAAGGGATCCTTTTTTTTTCCACTTATTTTAGGATTAGAACCAATCACAATAAAAGCTCTCACTATTGAGATCTATCTCATAGATTGACAAAGTAAATAACTCCACCAATAACTTTTCATTCCTTTGGCTATCTCTGCCTGCCAATCCTCAGCTCCAAAAAAAACTTGCATTTTCAGATAAGATTTACAATTATTTACCTTCAATGATGACCCTATATGTTTTTCTTTTTCTTTTTTTTTTTTTAGGGAAAAAAAATTGTAAAACCTTAATATGAAACTGACCACTAATATAAGAGAAATTGGCAGTCTAAACTGACCAATAGGCGTTACCCAAAATTCTTCCTAAGCTAATGCTTTTGATATATGTCTCATGCTCATTAATTTTGACCAAATTAGATGAGTCATACCCACCGTTCAAATCTTATCCATGCTTTCACTAACCATATTTATTTTTGATGGGGTATGGTATGATATTTTAATGTGCTTCCTTTTCTTTTGCTTCCTTTTTCATTCCTTCAACTTTGGCTGGATTGCCTTTTGCAACCCTTTTGATTATTAATTTATTAGAGGTGAATATCAGTTTGATTCAATCGGTTTTGAATGTCTTTTAGATTGAATTGATCGGTTCGGTTCTTGTCATATAGGAATTGCATCAAACTAATTAATATTTAAAAGTCGGTTTGATTCGGTTTTGTTTTGTACAAATATGGTTGGTTTTAATCAATTTGGTTCCATTCATTTTTTTCTTCATATTTATGATCTTTTTACTTATTTTTAAATATTTATATTTATATTTATTTAAAATTTATATTATACAGCATTTGAAATTATTATAAAATATTTATCTTTTTTTAATAATAAGATTGGTTCTATTTGACTAAATATTAATAAAATTGTAAACCAAACTATATTATTTCAATTCTAAATTGGTGAAATAATCATTACAGATCGATTGGTTGGGTTCATCATCAACTTCTTCTTTTTTCACCCTTCAATTTATTTGTTGAAGTGAAAATAGAAAATAATTTATGGTGGGTTTCAAAACAATTTATAAGTATAATAGTTTTTAGAAGTAATTTGAAAGCTTGTTAGACATATTATTACACTCTAGGATTAGGCTTAAGAAACCCACAAGTTTTAACCAGTAAAATGAGCTTAATTTGTGATTAAACTTGTGGATTTAAACAATGAATAAGTGAGGACTTGACAAATCTTCTCACAAGAATAACCAAATTCACAATTTATTGATTAACTTTTTCAAAACAAATAATTTAAACATAAACTCAACTCCAATTATTTCTTTTGGCGTCGAATCCAACAAAATAATTTCTTGCTCTTCAAAGGAGGAGTTAAGAAAGAAATATTGCAATACTCAAATAAAATATAAACTTAAGAAAAAAACAATGCAAAATTTTTTTTTTTGGACCGTTTCCTTTACCAATAAACAACCTTAAACAACCTATTATGATTCTACTAATAATATTTAAAAAAAAAAAAAATAGAAAGACCACCAATTATACACACAAATGTGAAAATCTAGACTCATTTAGACTATATCATATATTTTCAGAGCAGGAATCATAAAATTTCTACTTATTCAACTGTGTTGTTATAAAACAAATATTAGAACCTTTAAATAAATATGGATTGGCACTTCTAAATAATTATAGACTAATTTGATAGCTAAATAAATGCTCTTTTACATAATCAATCAAAATAATGATAAATTTGCCTAGGTAAAAACAATAACTAAATTAGATCTCCTAATTCTTTTAGAATCATTTTTTCAATTATCCTTCCGTTCGACTAAAAAAAAACATAACTACACATAATGTAGAGAGAAAATTGAAAAGATAAAAGAAAAACTAGAGATTATAATGAATATAACTTAATGTCCCTCAAAGAGTGAGAAATCCTCATTAAATAAAGAAACCTAGATGTAAAAGTGAAAATTAATATATCTCATAGTTATTTCTACAGTAATTGCTAAAAAATTAAAGATGTAAAAAAAAAATCCTCTAAAAGACGTTGCACAAATTTGGTTGACTAGGTGGACCTGATTCCACGTTAGTTCTTTTCCGAACTGCACGTATTGCACATGAACTCAAACGGAAGAAAGAGAAGAGTCGAAAGCTAAAGGATACGTGTACAAGAAAGAACTGAGCACCAATGTGGTGCCCTACCTACCCACTTCAATGCCTAAGTCATACTAGAGGTGGTACCGAACAAATAGAAAGAAGTTACGTACCTCAATAGTGATCTACACTTGTGTATTTATAAGTGGGGTGTAATGATGACTCTACCAACTAGGTGTGTCAGCAGTAGGTCCAAGGGCGGACCTCATTGATCTCTCCTCTTCTGTTAGAAGAGTTGTTAGCTCTTCACCTTAGTATTAGAAGAATGCCATATACTGGATGAGCTAATGTGTCTCTTATTCTTAATTGGAATACTCACATATTGTAACGAGCCTATGTGAATATGTCTTTTAAGGGTGAGCACACACCTTGCAAGACTTGACGCGTTCATCCCACACATAAGCATGTCACCTCGACTCTTCACATGGTTTAAATTTTATTTTTAATTTAAACCATAAAAATCATTAAACCAAAGAAAATTCTCAAAGCATTGTCAAAGAAAATACTCAAACTAAAGTTAAGTGACATCACTTATTTCAACAAAAACAAAACATGATTCATATCAAAATGGGGCTCTTGCGAAAGAAGCAAAAATAGGTCCAATATTTATAAAAATAGCAGTAAAAAAACTTATTTGCAAATATAGCAGAAAAATTAAATTCGCGCCTAAAAATTACAAAATTGCCACTAGTAATCAGTAATATCTTCACAAGTAATCACTAATAAGTAATCACTGATTTACTGATATCCTGATATTTTATGCATGAATCACTGATTACCTGATAGTAATCACTGATTATTTTATAAGTTATCACCGATTTCTTTGATCACATGAATGAGAGTTTTTAAAAATCTGTTATATTTGCAAAATACTTTTTAAAAATGTTATTTTTTTAAATATTGCTAAAAATTCTGCTACCCAATGAAATTTCCCTATCAAAATCTCAAAACAAATAAAGAGAAAAATAAAATTCACCTGCGTGCAAATCCATGCCAACCAGACCACCCGCCTCGAACGTCATCAACCGCCAACTTCCTTCTTTCCTTTACCTGAAAAAAAAATAATGTAGCATCATGAGGCTTCATCCAATAAGTAGAATAATGTTAAAAGAAAATAATGCCATGAGAGGTTTCCTAAGTCTTTAAGTTCGTTATCGGCCTCACCGACTTTCAACTATTCTATCACACTAAATAATCTGAACTTATCACAACAATCCAAATCTCCTCTTAATCCGCAAATAAAGAGAAATTTCAATCGAAAAAGGATTTAAACACTCTTTTCTCAATTTAAACCTTTCGATAAAAACTTCTTATCAATACCTCTAATCTTCTATTTGTCCGCAAACAAAGAGAGACTACGCTCGAAAAGAATTTTAAACACTTTTTTTCACAATTTAAAACCTTCCAAGAATATTCTTTTCCATTGTACGAATGGAATGAACCTGCCCCGTTAAGTGTTATTAAAGTCATGCACCACTAAAATAAGCTCCCTTAACGACATATTATTCATTAAGCAAGGCCTTGGTTAATGCGAACCTACCACCACCCAAGGTATTTTAAATTAATATGATAAACAAACATCACTACTCAAGATGTTTAACTAGCCAAGGCTCAACTCTTCACCTAGAAATTTTGTTTCTCCACAAAAACGTTATTTTCTAGGCCTAATTTTCCTAATCTTAATTTCTAGAAATTCACTTTAAAGTTCATCTTAGAACGACCCAAAATCACTCAAAAATCTACTTTGGATCACTTTTAACAACTTCCAAACAAATCACAAGTCTATAAACGAAACTAACCTAAACTAGTGTAGTTTCGCTCCTTTTTCGGTCATTCAAAGTATAACACTTTCCTAACTAAAATCCAGTGGCATAATGGCTATAATATCACTCCCAAAATCATCCCTAACCATGAAGAAATACACTACAGTCGATATGGAGTTAAATTATTAATCGCCTAGACTAATATTATCGACTTAGTGGGCACTAATCAGTCAACCGTGAAAATTACAGTTAGCAAGGTTTATCCAACTTAAAACATTCAAATACATGCTTAAACACCCAAACAAAGTCAAGCAAACACATAAATTCAGTTTCGCCGTAAATCGATAGTCAAAATAAGCATTCTTTAATTCCAAATTTTTGCACACTTTTATTCCAAATTCTTAAATCATACATTCAGCCTCAAAACCTCTTTAACATACACTTAATCACCCATTTAATTGTCCAAAAATCAGAGATTTATACTTTTAAAGAAAAAGAAAAACAACCATGATAAAACTTAATCTTTAACACAATTCTACTCACCTTTCAACTTGATTTTCCACACAAATTCAACTTTTGTCCCAAGTACTTTAAGAACTTGAAACAACACTTAAACTACTTAAATTATATTCTAAAATACAACTCAAAATAAGGAAAGATAAACTACGAACGACATGCGACGAACCGGGACAAAAATCAAAGATAGAACAGCCCATTTGGGCTGCTCTTTGCCGCGGCATGCAGCAGCCTTTATGGCTGCTACTACGACAGCCCCGTGGCGTTTCTCGGCATGTCGTTTGATGGTACCTTTAATCGATAAAAGGGGGTTTTCCAAAAACAAGGAGATTAGGGTTTCTAGGGTTTGGTGATTCTTGAAGAATGGATGAGTAAAACATTGGAAAAGTGAATGAACAATTGTCTGGGTGGGTTTTAATTCCAACAACATAAATAAATCTCATCGATTTACCTTGAATTCGATCTTGATAGGAAGCCTTCAATTCTTTTCCAAAACTTCTCCACCACAAATACACCTAACACGAGGAAGAGAAAAAGAAAGATTCGATTAGAAAGCCATGCCTCATGGCCCTCAATGGCGGCAACAAGAGGAAGGAGAAGAACTCTACCTTTACTGTCTCTGAACCGTTTTCACGTGAAAGAGGAGAAGAAGAATTCCATGTTCCAATTTTTTCTTTTTGTACACGCCTCCTTCCCCCTTTTTTATTTTATTTTTTTATTTAATTATTTATTTTTTAATTTAATTATTAATTAATTATTTTTTTTATTTCCTTTATTTCCAATAAATGGTAAAGTTTAATATTTAATTTCTGAAAAAGGAAATTAAATATTAATCACCGATTACTTATCCAAATTTCTAATAAATATTATAATAAGAAATAATACTTAGAAATAATTGCTCCCATGACCATAATAATTCACCTAAATCCACTTTTGATGGATGTTTCCATTTTATTTCACTTTTACCCAATAACCACCCATTTTGTAGGATTTTCCGGTTGCTTCCTTATATTTTGTTACTTTTTTACCCCTGTGCGTCTTTATTAGCTCATATCAAATCTTTATTGATTTTTTCCTTTTGTATTTTGTAATAAATGACTCCTTTAATTAATGATTATGTAACGATGAATTGATTTTTATAGATTTTCCAGGTTTTTTCTCCATTTGTTTTTCATCTTCCCCGTTTATCATCCTGGTTTCTTTTTTTCCCCTGCATTTCTTGTCCTGCTTTCGTTAAATTCTGCTTAATAAACACCATGATTCAGTTTAACACTCTATAGCGAATGTATACATTTTATAAACATTTGTATCAAAATTAATCATCTTCTTCCTTCTTTCGAGTTCCACACTAACGTCATCTTCCGTGTTTGTTTCTTCTTCTTCATTTTCTACAATCTATTTCCAATTCAACATCAATTTCAAAATCTATCATCAAACATATTTACCTACTTTAACAGATCAGAAGCATGCATTTAATTCGAATTTTTTTTTTTAAAAATACCTCTTCTTCAGTTCCAACTCTGATAGGTGTTTCTTCAACAATGGCTTCTGCCTATTTGCCTTTTCTCCCTATTCCTCCAAACTATATACAGATTTTTTAATTTATCATTAAATTCACGAAATAGAGTGAATGTTCAACAAAAAACTAATTGAAACTTACCCCTCTTCCTCTATTAACGCTCCCTCGTGTTCTCGCCATTGTTTCCTTTCGTTTTCTTCTTGATTCGACGGCTGCTTTCTTCCTTCTAGGGTTTGAAATCGAAAATCCCTCTTTTGCTTTTCTCAGAAACCGATTTTGTTCTCTCCCCCCATTTTGATTTTTGAAATTAGTTTCCAAATTTTTTTTCCCACCGGTTTCATTAAATGTGAGCTTTAATTGAGGGATTATGTTTTATTATTAAAATAATAAGCTGAGGGCAAAATTCGTCCTTTTCTTTTCAAACCGTCGGCGCGTGGGTGGTTATTGGGCAGATTTGCTTTTTTTTTATAAAATCTCACATTATTATGCAATATCAATAATAAAAATGGGTACCTATGAAATTAACACTAATACTTATTCAACTTAAAACTTACTGAAATACAGGACGTTATAATAAGAGATGGCGATTTCAATAGATAGTAGTAAATTGATTTTTTTTTTTAGAAATTGAAATTATAAATGAGAAATAAGGGACTATAAACTAAAAGTGAAATATAAGGAACGTGAATGCTACTAAATTTTTCTGTTAAATATGATGTTAGTGCCTTTTTTTTCCTTTCCTTTTTTATTATTTTGTTTTAATAAATATGATAAAAGAAAAAAAAAGGAGAATCCACAAGATAACTGAATAGGATCTACATATAAAGCAAAAAGACATTAATTTCTACACGACCTGAAAAATAATGTAATGAGGGAACCACCAATATAGATGGAATGGAGTGGCCACTCTGAAACTGTAACAAGTAATTAAGAAAAGAACAAAGAAAATAAATAAAAAAAAGCATGATTAAATTAATTAATGAGAAATTGATGATAGGCAAATAAAAGAGAGTCCCTTTTTCAACCATTCACTCTTTTTGTTTTCTCTTTTTCAAAAGGGGTTAGGTTGAGACCATAGAAGCTTCCATAGATATTTTTCTCCCCTCATCCTCTCATTGTCACACACAACACCCTAAGCAAATTGTGTATTTTACAAGCCACATTACTACAAGTTCTTTTTTTCTTTCTTTTCTTTTGCTTACTATATTTGCTTCTATTCATAACTTTCTTCTCTTTTTAATCAATTAAGAACATTGTTTTTCATATTAAAAAAAAAAGCAAGTGTGTTTGAAACAAAATATTTTTGTTTACTTTTTATTCCTCTAATTAGTCAACATATTTCAAGAGTAGAGTTTGGTTAATTTTAAATAAATACTTTTATGAAATAAAAAACATAAAATAAGTTTATAAGATGCACCTAATCACAACTAGAGTTACTTTTTAAAAAAAAAAAAAAAAATCGGGTCGTACAATTTTTTGGGTATAATATTTCGGAAGAGATTTAAACCTCTAATTTTATAGAGGAAATACAAGTGTCTAACCACTAAACTAAACCTTGATTGACAAATGGTTCGCATTTGATAAACAAAAATAATATTAAAATTTAGTTTTGGTGCCTCAAATTTATCTTTTTTTTTTTTTTTCCTCAAATTTATCCAAATATATAATTTAAAATCTCAAGTATAATTTGTTTTAATTTCAATCATCCACGTTTAAATAAATTTCAAATGCAATCATTGTGGTTAAATATATCGAATCTAATGGATAAAAAACATCATGAATCATTTTATGGTGAAAAAAATATTGTAGCCATTTATTTTATTAAGTGTGTCAATTTAAACATTAAACATTAAATTTCATCACATAGTTTATTGAAGAGTAAAATAAAATATAAAAAATAGACTACAGCCGTTAATTGTGATGTAATCTCGAAAACTCATAGATAGAGGCTGTAGTAAAAAAAAAGCTCCAAAACTACGTGATCTTTAATACCATCTAATAATCTAAGATATCCGAATATCTATAATTAGTATAAAATAAACATGATAATAATTTATCCCCTCATCTTATATTATTAGAGAGAAAGAAAAAGAATCCCAAAGTTGAATTGTAAAAAAGGAAAGAGAAATGGTAGAAATGAAAATAAAGAGTGATAAAGGGGGGTTAAGTGTAAGAGGAGGAGGAGGAGGAGGAGGAACGTCAGCGTCCGACACGGTACCAACTCCTGTATTCTTGGGCGGGGTAGTTGGAACCCGTCCTACGTAAGCTGTCATGTGCGTTGTTGTGGCTCTGTGTCCCACTCCCCCACACCACGTGCTCCCCCCACACCCCCGACCTTTAATCACCATCTCCTCTATTTCTTTCTTATCCTATTCTCTTTTCTTTCCCCTACTTTTCCTTCCTCATATATTCAATATTAGTATGCTAAATCATCCTATTTAATAATTTTGTAACAAATATTAAATTTTAGTACCACATGATATTAACGTCTAAAATATAACAAATCATCATGGTTTTTTTTTTCCCCAAATAAAATTCATATGAAATTCCTACCATCCTTTTAGGAGATATATCAACTAAAACCAAGAGGTTTATCTCAATCATCTAAAGCAAACCAACTTGAGTTTAAATCAAATTGCCTTCTACCTTTAAATTGAAGATAGAAATTTGAAATCTTGATTTTCATTATATGAAAATGGAAATAATTCCTTTCTCTCTCATTTTTTAATGCAAGTTGAAATGTGTCAAAACCTTCGATTTTATAAGGAATCTATATGTCGATATCTTGAAATACATGGCATCCTTAGGTTCACATGTTTGGATAGTAATAATCTAAAAATAGTATGACATCCTAAGATATCTTCTTTTAATTAGCCAGATAGATACGGGTTTGGAAGAGAGCATGAATAAATTACCTTTTTCCCTCTCATTATTACTCACCTCAACTAATCGCCCTGTCCAAAATATCACAAATCTTATAAAATTTTGTGAAATTTTTCTCTCGAATGGAGAGTTTTTATTTTATTCTTTTTATTTTTTTAATGATAATAACAAATTAATATCATTTGAAAAATATTTTATTTGTTTTTGTTACTATTTTTTCAGTTATGAATATGAAAATCGTGAGTGATGATTTTTTTTTAATTTAAAAAATGAAGTATAATATATTATTATCATCATTTTTTAGAAACATTATTATTATTATTATTATTATTATTATTATATAGAATAAACTTTAAAATCATATATATTAAATTAATTTATTAATTACATCGAGATGATTGGAAGAATTAATAGTTTATCACATGCATTTGCACACAAATTCTGTAAAACAAGCAGAGTTATCCAAGTATTCCAAGACATACACCCAAAAAATTTCTGCAAAACAAAAACAGATATCCAAAGAAACCAGACATCTAGATGTGTATCTGAGGATATTAGGTATCTAAAATTATCAGACAACATCTAGATTCCCAGTAAACAAATAGCTCCTTAGGAGCGTTTGGTATATTAATATCACATTTAGATACCTGAGAAATAGATGTATTTAGTATGCAAAAATATGATATGTTTTTTTAAAGTTATTATCTAAAATTAAATTTTATGTTTAAAAACCCCATTACTTGTATAAAATTAAAATAGATTTATTAAATATATTTTTTCGAAAATTTGAATTCATAATAAATTAATAAATATTTAATTTAATTTTAAAATAAATAATTATAATTAATAAAATAAAATTTAATAATTAATTTATGTGTTAATTATTTATAATAGGTTTAGGACGTTAATCCTTAAAAGTATTAATGAGATTTTGATTTCATAGTATCTAAATCTGATGGAAGTATATAAACATCCCCTTAATTGTTGGATTATTGGATACATATGATTTTAGATATATGAGTCTCCATTTTTTTGAACGAGCCGACTCGTTTGAACCTTCATAGGACTGATCCAATGAGCCGGCTCAAACTCAGCCTAAATAAAGCTCGCAATATTTATTTATTATTTAAATATAATTTTATATTATTACCAATTTAAATTAAAGATAAAAATTAATAATATACATTTGTTCTTTTTATATTATATGCCAGAAAAGTGTATCACTACAATATAAGTTGAGAAAAAGGCATATAATTGACAAAAGAGTGAGTGCCAACCTAATTTGGGATGTACTTATATCGTAGTGATGCACTTTATTCTCAAATATTCATATATGAAATAATAAATAAAAATATCTATTTTTTAAAGTTGATACTTTTGTGTAATTACTAAATATGATAAAATAAAATAGTTAAGTTATTTAACGGATAAAATTGAAATTTTTTTGCTTTCTTGCTGTTCAAAATAATAAGTTTAATATATTGATTTTTCACTCTTTTTTTTTATCCAACGAGCCAGGTCGAGCTCGACCTAAATAAATCTCGCAATATTTATTTATTATTTAAATAGAATTTTATATTATTATCAATTTAAATTAAAGATAAAAATTAATAATATACATCCTTTCTTTTTTATATTATATGCCCGAAAAGCTCATCACTACAATATAAGTTGAGAAAAATGCATATGATTGATAAATGAGTGGGTGTCAACCTAATTTGGGATATACTCATATTGTTGTGATGCATTTTATTCTCAAATATTCATGTATGAAATAATTAATAAAAATATCTATTTTTTAAAGTTGATACTTTTGTGTAATTACTAAATATGATAAAATAAAATAGTTAAGTTATTTAACGGATAAAATTGAACAATTTTTTCTTTCTTGATGTTCAAAATAATAAGTTTAATATATTAATTTTTTCACTCTTTTTTCTATTTAAAATAATAAGTTTAATATGTTAATTTTGTTAACACTTTATTTTTAAAAAAAAAAAAGTGATTTGAAAGCATGCACCATTGGTTTTTGAGATAATATAATACAAAAATGAACTCATTTACAATATCACACAATTTAGTGTAAAAATCAGATAATGACTCATCTTCTAACATTCTAAGATTTTAAAAACGAGTAGTAAACATAATAAGTTTAGTTCTTTTAACATCACAAGTGCCTTCATAAGTCTTTTGAAAAGTGTCTCAAGCCTCTTTAGCGGTCTCGTATGTTGAGATCAACTTGATTTGATTCGAATCTACACAGCTAAATTTGACATTCAATGCTTTGCTGTTGTAGTTTGACAATTTATCTTCTTCAATAGTCCACTCAATTTCAAACTTCGGAGAAACAATTTTAGTTTCCTCATTTGTTTTAATGGTACATGACCAACCAGTCAACACAGATTTCCAAGCTCTCTCATCCATAGCTTTAATGTACTGCCTCATTCGAATTTTTCAATATGAATAATTATTTCCATTCAAGAGAGGAGGTCTGGTAGTTGAAACACCTTAAAAAATAGAAATAATTAACAACAAAAAATAAGTCAATAAAATCCCAAAATCTCACTAATAAATTAAACGACTTGCTCTGATACCAATTGAAAGGATCTAATTCTCATGTAATTAATAATTAAATTCGTTTTTTCACTTTTTAGTTGACAAAATTAGAATTATATATATCTATTATTAGATCGTCGATAGAAGCACTGTTGCAACAGTATCGTGACAGTTTCAACTGTTGAGAATGCAAAATGAACAATACACGGGAATTTAAATATCAAGGAGAGGGATCGACACAAGGAATGATTAACATGGGAAACCAAATGGAAAAACCCACAAGACCGCCTAAAGAAAAATCCACTAGAAAAATCAGTTTGCATGCAAACAAAAATTTAAAGCAAACACAAACACAAGCACAAACGAAAAACTCCCTTTTTCTTTGTCTTCTATTGCTTCTTGTTGATGACGATCTTCAAGCCAAATTATCCACAAGTCCCCTTGCGGATCTTGATCTAAGGAAATCTCTTCCTTGTCACGAACGTGTCAAACCCCAAACTCCCTTCGGTATGTGTTAGTGTTCTTACAAGACTTTCATGAAGTGTATGATAAAAAAGACTAAACAATAACTCTCCCAATAATATAAAAACCTCAAAAGAGATTATGAACAAAAAGAGAACAAAATATAAAACACCATAACAATATGATTGTAGAATTGATGCATATGAGAGGTAAATCTCAGATACATGCTCCATCTTCTTTTATAGGGAAATTGGGGTTTTTTTTTTTTCATTCTGTCAACTAAGACACATTCAAAGGTGAATGAAAAACAAAACATAAAAGGAGGAGCTCCAAATTAAGGCAAAATCAAAATCAAGTTTTAATAAGAATTCCAAATGAGATAAAAAGTAGTTGTTGGACATTAATGCTTAGCAATACTAAGAATTCGTAAGAGGAAAAATAAAAGCAATCAAATCATTCATATTACAAAGCCTGACAAGAAGGATTTATAAAGCAAATCAATGTAAAAAATAGGACACCTCAAAACTCACTCATAACAAGTAGGTGGCATAAAAACTTTATTTAAAAAGATCCTTAAATAATTATTGGTCATAAACATGGAGATTTTAGGACAATTAAGAATAAATTAATTTTGTTCACAATATAGCAATTAAGAAATGATAAATTAATTCAATAATTGAGATAAAAACCATTTGAATAATAAATTGACTTACTCAAATCAAAATTCAAATTAAATAAATTGAAGAAAATAACTTGTTTTGTCAAAATAAAATGCCAATCCAAAATTATATTCTAACAGTTCTAATATTTATTAGTGTAAAATACCATTTTGGTCTCTGAATTTTCACTCCGGTTTCATTTTCGTCCCTAAATTTTTAAAAGTGACATTTTTCTCTGAGTTTTATGATTTGTTATGTTTTAGTTCTTTTGTCTGTTTTTTTTTTGTCTAGGACACTAAAAAAGGGCTTATATGTCATGTAATTGATGATGTGACATTATATAATTTGGCGTTAAATGACGTAGAAAAACTATATACAGTGAGGTTAATCTCATCTTTTAATCCATCATAATAGATTTTTATTAACCTCATTGTATATTCATTTTTCCACGTCATTTAACCTCACTAAAAAATTATATAATGTCACATCATCAATTCCATGTCACATAAGCCCTCTGTTAGTGTCCCAGACGGAAAAACAAATGGAAGGACTAAAATTGAACGAATCATAAAGTTCGGGGACGAAAAATGTCACTTCTGAAAGTTTAGGGACGAAAATGAAATCAGAGTGAAAGTTCAGGGACCAAAATAATATTTTACCCTACTTATTATCTGAATCATTCAGATGGTTCTAATATATTTATGGTTTCGCCACCTCTCATAGAGGACAAATTCTCATTTATGAAGTTGTTTGAGGTGCCTGCACTTTTAGTGAAGAATAAAATAGTTGGATTCGTTTATAGAACCTTACTTTGTCGAGAAGAAGGAAATCTAGTTGCATTTTGGTTGAGAAATAATGATCTAGGTAGTTTCTTGGCTTCTCAATTATGTTTTGAAGGAGATATTTGCTAGTCTCATTTACACCGATTTTACTACTAATATATAGCAAGATCTCCGAGATCGTTTTCAACAAGGTAATGGTTCTCACTTATTTCAATTATGTCACGAATTGATGGGATATTTCTCAATGAGATTTTTCTGTAAGTTGCTCTATTAAAAAACTAAAGACAACATGATAAGAACTTATATAATATCGACCAAAAGTTTTTTGTACTTGTGGAGGATTGAAGAAATTAGATGAATTTTATCAAGGAGAGTATCATTGAGTTTTCTTATGGGTTTAAATAATTTCTATGCTCAAATAATTTTTCATCTCATTTTAATGTAACCTTTTCCATTTTCTTTGATAGTTGAAGAAGAAAGAAAATGCACCTAAGATCATTAGGAATCAGAATTCATCTGATTCTCTTGCATTTTCTGCTATTCAAAATTCTTCCAAGAGTTTATCAACCACAACAAAGTTTCATAAGAAAAATAGTCCTGTTTGCACTCATTGCGACATTTCTCGTCATACTATTGAAAAATACTACAAGTTGCACGTGTATCTACCTGGTTATAATAATAATTATTATTAATACCCGGTTTACCTTCGGGGGTACAAATCTCAACAATTAGGTGAGTTTTTATTGTTTAAATAGATTTTTTAGTAGATAAGACAATTGTTATTTTTTCCTTGCAATTTTTATTGCATTCATCCATGATTCATACATTGCATTATTCATTGTTGAAAATTAATTAAATACATATCTTTTTTTTAATATTGCAATGATATGGTGATTATTTTGCACTCGATATTTAGTTTAATTTATTTTTATTAGTCTAGAAGTGAGTCTAATTTTTCTTTTTATAAAAAAAAAAATTTAAAAATTCTCGATTATATGAAGCATATAGTTTTATAATTAACATAAATTAAAGAAAAAAAATAGAGCTTTTGAGTTTTATAATTTAATATGAGGGTAAAAGAGAAGTATTGCTCAAATGGCTTTTTTAAAGCTTTATTTTCCTTTCCTCCCCTCTTTTTAGGTCGAGTATATGTGTAAAGTCAACCTTCCCCTTGATTATTATTGTCAGTCTTTTTACCCGCCGAATTCTCAATGAAAGTTCTCTTTAAACGAAGGTAAAGTGTAAATAACAGGATTTTTTTTAGGAATATTATATTATTTTAAATTAATGACATAAATATTGTAAAAGTAAAAGTAATTCCAAAAATATTGCTGTTTTTAATGACTGAGACTTGAGTGGATGAAGTGGCGGCCAGGTGGAGCGCTAAATCGTCTGTTGTACAGACGAGTTCCTTAAAAAGAAACAAAATCGTCTGTACAACAGACGCTTTCATTTAAAAAGTTAGAAGCGTCCACAGTTACATCCGTAACAAAATCCCCCAAAACAGCTTCTTCTTCCTCATTTCGAATCCAGCCCTAATTCTCTCTCGTCTCCACTGCCCTCCCTCAAAATCCCTCTCGTCTCCGCCGCTCTCCTCGCCGGCCCAAGTAGCTCGCTTGACGGAAAAGCTTCATTTTCCGGTGGGTTTCAAACACATTAGGAGGTTTCAACGCAAAAGCTTCGAAAATTAAGGTAACACTTGAATTTATAAAAATAACGATTTTTTATGGTTTTTTGGGGGGGATTTTGGTTGTAATCCGGAATATGTAATAGTCATTCTTTCATTCTTATAAAACTGTTGCCCTTTGGTATTCCATGAAAATGCTATGGATTATGTTTTGAGATTGAAGCATATGGATTTTAAAATTGATCTTGCTGTCATTATGTTAATGTAATTCTTGCCCGCTTTAATATGAATTTAGTGTTGGATATATAGCTTTGTTTAGAAAATCGATTAGTAATTTATTATGAGTGACGGTAATCTTCTTTGTTATAACGTTAGAAGATCTCTTATATATGTAAATAGTGAACATTTTGACTGTGTGAGATTGGTTACATTTGTAATATAGCTAAATGTGACATAATTGAGTTTATTTTGATCTTCTTTCTCAATGTTATGTTGATATTGTAATGAATTGAGTAATTATGTTTATTTGAAATTTGAAAATTATTCTTGTATAGATAATGACGGAAAGAACTCTTGCAATTGTTGTATATGTCAATGGTCATGTGGTCAATGGTTTGGAAGGAATAGAATACGATCAACCCCCATGTGGAGGATTTGATGGACTATGGGATTAAGTTTAATGGTTTTGTTGAACTATTGAGTGAGACAATATCCATTGATATTAGAACCATCCAAGTAGAGATTGTGTATAGATATCCCACCCAATTATCAGATGGATCAACTAAATTCTCTTCATTCTCAATCTGTAATGATGCAAATTTGAATTTCATCTTCGCTACTGCTTTACCTCCTCCAAATAAAATAGATATTTATGTGTCCATTAAGAGTAGAGATGAGAACCTAATAGACCGTGACACTCAAGTTTCACTACATGAGAATCCAAGTGTTGTTTGTAGTGGCTCTGGAGTGACCTCAAATGAATTACGTGAGAATAATGAAGTTGAAAATATGTTACCTTTTGGTGAGTTTGAGGTTATACGTCTCGGAAACGAGTTCATTGATATGAGTACCCTGACAGATGATGAATTCGAGGGTATAGATTTAGACTATCCTGAATATGAAGCTCCCTCACCTACATTCTCAGAATTAAATACGACTGTTATGAACCCTATCCCCGAACACGATCTGATTGCTTGTCCTGGAATAATAGGGAGTGATGAAGAGTTGTATAAAGGGTTTTTATGTCGCAGTAAAGAAGATTTAAAACATAAAGTGAAACGTTACTCCATAAAAAAATCATGAATTTAAGGTAACGGAGTCAACACTTGCTATTTGGTCTGTTAGGTGTAAGAAATGGGCTGACAAGTTCCCGTGGAGATCGTGGTATTAAAAAAAAGACACACCAGTTGTTTGAGATTACTCAGTATGTCGGGCCAAATACTTGTGTTTATGCACGTTTAACTCAAGATCACTCACAACTTGACTCGACATTGATTGCCATAGAAATTAATGATATGGTGAAAAAAGATGCAACTGTAAAAAAATTGTATTATTGCAAGCGTTCTTGAAGAGTGTTTTTGGATATAATGTACACTACTGACGAGTATGGGGAGGAAAAAACAAAGCAATAAAGAGAGTTTTCGGGAATTGAGAAGAATCGTATCAGTTATTGCCCAAATGGATGCATATTTTGAAACTAACAAACCCCGGGACTCAGGTTGAGTGAAGATTCGGGAACACTAATTTGAGAGACCATAAAATTTTTGAATGCGTGTTTTGGGCATATGGTCCTTCTATAGAAGGATTTAAGTTTTGTCGGCCTGTCATTCAAATAGATGAAACACACTTATATGCTAAGTATACGGGGAAATTATTGATTGCAACGTCCATTGACTCCGACGGCCACATATTTTCTCTAGCTTGGGCTATTGTTGGTGAGGAAAGTAGAGACACATGGGGTTGGTTTCTGTATCACTTGATAACTAGGGTTACACCAAGAGATATGTTTGATTTCAGATCGACATGCAGGAATCATAGCCGCTGTGAATGACCCGAATAATGGTTGGGCGGAACCCTTGGCACACCATAGATTTTGCTTGAGACATGTTGTCAGTAATTTCAACAAGTTCAATAGTAAGCAGTTGAAAAATCTAGTTTATCGTGCTGCGAGTCAGAGTCAGATTCATAAATTTGAGAAGTGGATGGAGGAAGTTAAAATGTTGAACAAGGATTGTTTGTCATGGTTTAACATTGTTCAAATTCAAAAGTGGACAAAAGCACATGGCGGTGGGTATAGGTATGGACACATGACCACCAATGTTGTAGAATGCATTAATGGTGTTCTAAAAGGGGCTCGATCGCTACCTATCATCACACTAGTCCAACTCACATACTATCGTTGCGTGTATTACTTTATCAAACAACGAGATGTATTGAGAAGTGCACTTGACAACGGGCAAACGTATACAAGGTAAGCATTGTTGAATTGTGATAATTTTCTTTAATATGTCGATTGGTTGGAGATTTACATGCCTTGTATTGTAGATATGCTCTCGATAAAGTAGAGCATAATGAAGCAAGGGCATCAAGTCATGAAGTTGAAATGTTTGATCGAGCTAGCGGTTTGTTTGAAGTAAGAACCGGATACCATTACTTTAATTCAAAAGGAGGGAACAAACAAATCATCCAGTTGAACGATCGCACTTGCACGTGTGGAAAGTGGCAAGAGTATGGTATTCCGTGTTCACATGTCATTGCCGCGTGTCCTAAGTGGCGTCTTGACTATTGGGAACATGTTGAGCCTACGTACTTAGTATCTGAGTTTAGAAAGTGTTACGCTCCCCAATTCCAACCGATTCCACATGAAGCAAGATGGCCAAATCCTAACTTTCCCATTATTCATCCTGATAAGACAAAATTGCATGAACCTGGTAGACCAAAAAGTACACGAATTCGAAATGAGATGGATTGGAGAGAACCAGGCACGAAGAATCAATGTGGCCTTTGCAAGCAAGAAGGTCATAATAGAAGAAAATGTCCTCCGAGACAAGTCGTTGCACCACCTTAGTTATTATGTAATTGTTAAAAATACTTGATAGTAGAATATAATTTGATAGTCTTTGTAATTTAAATTTCATAGTATTTGTAATTTGATTGTATTTGTAATCTAAATTTGAGTTATTCATGTATTTTTTATATTAATCTTGATAGTTATACATGTCTTTTATTATATTTGAAGGATATGGATCCCGGGCCACAGGATAAGTCTGTTTTACACTTACAGGCCACACATCGCTCACGATTGGTTTGGGATAATGAGGCTGGGGGCAGCCTCCATTGTAGACGTAGGGAGGCTGTTATTGGACCTATAGATCCTCGTATCAAACCACATCTACGAGCGTCAGGTTTTTATGGTGTGGCCACTTTAGGTTTCATACGCTTGGATTGGAGTTTTATCACCGCATTAGTGGAGAGGTGGCGTTCTGAAACTCACACATTCCATTTACCAGTGGGAGAGTGCACCATCACACTACAGGACGTTGCAGTCTAGTTTGGCCTCCCAGTAGATGGAGAGCCTGTGACTGGCAGAGCGCGTCTTAACTGGGTGGCGTTATGCGAGCGTTTATTGGGGGTCATACCACCTCCTGAACATTTACATGGATCCAGGCTTAGTTTGACATGGCTATCTTCGACATTCAGAAGTTTGCCACGTCATGCAGACGATGTTACCATAGCTAGATATGCACATGCTTACATCTTGGAGCTGATCGGTGGATTCCTGTTTGCTGACAAATCTAATACGTTAGTGCATCTTATGTTTCTACCATTATTAGAGGATTTTGAGGCTGCCGGAGGACTGAGTTGGGGGTCAGCATGTTTGGCATGGTTATATAGACAGATGTGTTGCACCTCATTTTCAAATGCTTCAGACATTGCTGGCCCATTCGTCTTACTTCAGGTTTGGGCATGGGATCGTTTTCCTACGATAGCCCCTCAGCGTACTCACGCTCGCGATCATGAGTTAGTTGGTCGTTCTGTAGGCTCTCGGTATGTATTGTTGTTTTAGAAGTTCTATTTGTTTTTATATATCTCAAACATTTAACTTGTTATTTTTCTGTAGATGGACAGATGATTTCTGCGTCACCGCTCTTCCCACTCATGTTTTGGTCCAGTATCGATATATGTTTAATCTTCTACGGCCAGAGCAGGTAAGTCGCAAGTTTAAACTGATACATTCATGTTTATCAACACTTTTTATACTAAGTGACGATCACCTTTTGATTATGTAGGTCATTTGGGAGCCATATACCACTATCTTGGACGGTCTTCCTGCATACTGTCGTAACGGTCAGGATAGTTGGTCTGCAAAAGCTCCATTGATATGCTTCAGTATAGTCGAGTTCATCTTTCCCTCTAGGGTCATGCGACAGTTTGGCCTCGTACAGGTCGTGCCAGAACCATGTAACGCTAACCCAGGAGGTTTGCACGCTATGGATCTTCGGACTCGTGCCGTAGATTGGAAGAGTAAACATTTTCATTATATTGAGGAGTGGTTATCTCGTCGGGATCATCTTCTTTGAGGTGATCCAGTTGATGGCGGCCCAGATGTTGATGCGGGATATATGCTATGGTATAATACTATCACCCGACGATATTTGACGCGTCAGGGGACAACTATTGGCTCCATGGTAATGATTTTATTATTTCTTTTACACTAGTGTAATTCAACATATCACTAATGTCTCATATTTCTATCTTAGGCGTCTGGATTTACACGCATTCGAGCTGTAACGGACATTAGTGAGATCCCTGAATTATGTGATAAATATTTGGCCATGGTTGATGAGATGCAACAATTATATAAAGTGCCAAATGCACCGGTTGTGCCAAGGGTAAGACGACGTACTGAAGAAAACCCTCATATGCCTGATGACATTGAGCAGGAGTATGACATGATGCCAGGTGGTACTCCACCCCGTTCTCCATCACAGACTCCTGCTTTAGGACATTCTTCACCCATTTTCATACCGACTCCGAGATCTCACATTATTAGGGGCAGTTATGATCATGATGAAAGATCTTCCGCGGGACCTTCCACAGTTCGAGCTCCACAAGGACGCCAACAACAAAGGCGCCCACAGCAAAGGCGTCAACCACCTCGAAATAGAAGACCTCCCTCATGCGGCACTCATTAGCATATTTAGATGATTTTTGTTTTTTTACATAACATTCATACATTATTGTGTTCAAATTACATTATTTAGTTTATTATGATCACATTATTTAGTTATATATTATATTAAAACATTTTATATTATGATTTGGATCTAAAATGTTCTTCATTTTAGATAATGAAACCATTCCATTACTACCAACCCAAAGAAATACGATCTCTCTGAGATATACGGTTTATGCCGGAAAGGTACGAAGTTGGACTAATTTGGAAACATTGGGCAATTTACTTTATACCTACTATTCCGTCTGGTAAAGAAATGTTGGCTACAATTTAAAAAAAAAAAAAACTCTCTGGTCTAAAGCGTCTGTTCAACAGACGCTTTTCAAAACACCTCTGGTCTAAAGCGTTTGTTCAATAGACGTTTTTCAAAAACCCTCGGGTCTCAAGCGTCTGTTGAACAGACGTTTTTAGGCCAGGAAGTAAAAGCGTCTGCTCAACAGACGTTTTAGACCCAAGGGTTTTTAAAAAACGTCTATTGAACTGACGCTTTTACATTATTGCTCTAAAGCGTCTGTTCAACTGACGTTTTGCACATGTGGCACTAAATCGTCTGTTCAACAGACGATTTATGCTGACTGGGCCCTAAATCGTACCTTAGTTTTGGAAATACTTTCGCTCCCTTCATATATCAGGAATTATTTTTTTAAATAGCAATATTTCTGAAGAAATCCCGTAAATAACACCCACATGATTTTAGTCAAATGTGTTAATATTTTTTATAATTTAAAAATAAAAATAAAAACCACCCCAAATTATGTCCCTTATGATAAATACCTCTATAAACTTTTTTTTAAGCATAACTTTTAAACAATAAAAAAATATCATAAACTATGATATTTTTGGGAAACCGGGTATTAATAATAATTATTATTATAACCAAATACCCTCCTGAAGTATACAAGTGCGACAAATAGTCTTTGAACTATTCTCACAACTTGCATAGTTTAGGGGATCATTTGTCACAACTTACATAGTTTAGGGAAACCGGGTATTAATAATAATAATTATTATAACCAGGTAGCATAACTTTCAAACCAGTTGTAAACTTTCTTTTAGCCATAACTTTTTCTTTTGAACTCTGATTTGGATGATTCAAGATATTTTGGAATCCTCATTTCAGGCTCTACGTTATGATCACTTCAAAACTTCTAAATCACCATTAAAAAAAAGGTTAATGGCTTCAACTTTTGATGAAAATAAACTCTTTTATTTATTTACAATTTCAAAGTTTTAAAATGATCGTACGTAAAGCTGGAAATGAGCATTTCAAAACATCTTGAATAATTCAATTAGTGACAGATCTAGAAACTTAGTTCATAGGGGCACTAAATACTTATAAAATTAAGTTTCCAATCCAATTCTTTTCTTTCTAACTCTAAAAATATTTTATATAAATTACCTATTATTTTAATACTTTTATAAGAATAATAAAATATATCTCGATATGAATTATTCAATCCTTTTTTAGTGTACACAAATTTTAGTTGTCAAAAAAAATATCATCATTAGATAAATATTTCTTGATTATTTATTGACATAAATAATAGTACTTAAAGTGAAACATGTACATTGTATGATAACTAACCAATAATGAAAATTAAAAACTCATAATTATAAATTATAACTTACAATAACTACACAGAAGAAATGTGATGATGAAATATAAAAATAATATCAAATTATTTAAAAAAATTGAAATAAATAACTAAATAAATTTTATTTGTAAGATTAAAACAATGAAAATTATAGTTTAAAAACGTAAATTTTAATAGTAACTTATGGTAGATAATAATACAATTTCACATCTAGACGAAATCTTCCTCAATTTAAAGTATTATTATTATTATTATTATATAATAAATATTAGTATTATTATAATAATTAAAATCCAAGTGGGTATGATCCTTAGCTGTGTCTATTCGTGATTCAAATCAAAGTACAAATGAAAAAGTTATGACTAAAAGAAATTTAATGATATCGGAGGGGAGAGGTATCATTGGAATAATTTGGAATTATAGATATTGAAGTTTATGCACCGTTTGCACTGTCGCTGCAACAACGGGAAGCCATAGCTGCAGCGATGGTCTCCCATCGCTGCCACTGAGACCGTTTTTGGCCTTTTTTGAGCCAAAAACCCGAGAGTGGGCATCGCGGCAACCAGCCCTCACCACCGTGGCTCCTAAGGCGTACAAAGACAAGGAACTGTCTCGTTGGCGCGGCAACAAGACCTCACCGCCGCGGCGACAGGCCAATTTCGTAGAATAGATATTTATGTCCTCGTTTATCTTTGTAAATCTTTTATCTTTTCCTTAACCTAGTTGCACATGTATAAATATAGGCATTGAGCCATCATATTAAATGAGAAACAAAATTCTTCAAATTGTTCATGGTAAAACAGGTCGACGATCTATGATTTAGATGGTTGCTCACGTAGATCCGAAGGGGAAAGAAGTAGAAGCTACCATGGGAACTGTGAAACCATTGGATTCGTCTTCACCGTACTATCTTCATCCTTCATATGGACCACAAATCACGATTTGTTCGATTGTGCTTCGTGGTGATAATTATAATGAATGGGTTAAATCTATGCAAAATAATTTTCGTGCGAAGAACAAACTTGGGTTCATCGATGAAACCATCAAGAAGCCGGAATCAGGTTCTCAGGAGGAGAATCTTTGGGTGACTGTTAATTCTACTCTAGTAGGATGGATTCACAATACACTGGATCCGAGACTGTGATCTTCATTTCCTCAACCAGATGACGTAAAGGATATGTGGGATGATATAAGGACGCGTTTTTTGATAGGGAATGGTCCAAGAATTCACGAATTGAAAACTTTTCTGAGTAGCTGTAGGCAACGAGGTAACACCGTGGTTACCTATTATAATGATTTGAGGAAGATTTGGAAGAACTTGAGGGATACATGATTGTTCCAACGTGCACGTGTGAAGCAGCTGCGATTATTGTTAAACAAAAGAAGAATGAGAAAGTTCATGATTTTCTTGTTGGGTTAGATCCTTTTCTTTATGGGAATGCAGTCTTAAACATTCTGATGATGGAGCCCCTACCAAACTTGAATACAGTTTTAGCTAAGATAGTCATAGAAGAGCGTCATCATACCATAACCCTTTCTAGAAAGAGCAAACCAGATGCGTTGGGTTTGCAACTCAAGGGGCATTTAATAAAGGGAAACCACAGACACGTGGAAGAGATCGATCTAAGGTGAATTTATTTTGTTCACATTGCTCTAAAACGAGGCATGATGATTCTACTTGTTTTCAACTGAATGGTTATCTGGATTGGTGGCCTGGAGATAAAGGAAAAGGAGAACAAGAGAGAGGTGGAGGTCGCTCAGGTAGAGGTGGTGGAAGGAATGGTGGTGGTCGTGGTCAGATTGCAAATGCGGCCATCAAAACAAACACTGAAATGCAAGGACAAATCAACTCTACAGATCGTAGTGGTATTCATGGTCTATCTGATGAACAATGGACTATTGTTGTTCATATGTTGAATTTGAAAGGCCAGTCTTATTCTAATGATAAACTGAACGGTGAGTTAAATAATACAGATCTATGGATCATCGATACAGGATGTTCTAATCACATGTCGGGTAATGAAAGTCTTTTTGAAGACTTAACCAATATAGCATCGATCTCAGTCCAACTTCCAAATGGGAAGCAAACCTTTGCAAGGCAAGGAGGATCAGTGACATTGAGTCACAATATGAAGCTGGATCGCGTCTTATATGTTCCTGATATATCTTGCAATTTGTTATCTGTATCTCACTTACTTAAAGACTTGTTTTATTTTATCATATTAACTGATAAGCTATGTGTTATTTAAGACCGTACTTCGAGGATTATGATTCGAGCAGGTGAGCAATGTGATGGCGGTTTAATCGTTTCACCCACTACAACACAACAGGCATGTCACATAACTATGAGGGAGACTGCAAATTTATGGCATCGTCGTCTTGGTCATCCTTCAAGACAAGTGGAGTCGTCTTTATCTAATTTTTTTGGGTCAAATAGGATGAAAAGAAGTATTTCTATTTTAAAGGATTCTTGTGATATTTGTCTTCGTGGTAAACAAACGAGATGTATTTTACTTTAAGTATTAATAAAGCTTATGATCGTTTTGAGCTTATTCATTGTGATATATAGGGTCCTTACAATATTCCTTCTACTTATAAGGCTCATTATTTTCTTACTATTGTTAATGATTGTTCTAGGGGAGTATGAGTTTTTCTTATGAGTGTAAAGTCGGAAGTTCAACAATTGATTAGAAATTTCTGTGCAATGGTAAAAACCCAGTTTGACAAGAAGGTTAAAATTTTAAGGAGTGATAATGGTGGGGAATTCACATCTCTACATCAATTCTTTAAGAAAAATGGTATCATACACCAAACTTCGTGTGTTGATACACCTCAACAAAATGGGAGGGTTAAAAGAAAACATCGTCACATACTAAATGTGGCTAGAGTCTTGCTTTTTCAAGCTAACCTTCATACTACTTTTTGGGGTGAGAGCATTATGACAGTTGTTCATTTGATTAACCGAACTCCAACCCACATTCTTGCGAATAAAACACCCTATGAAGTCCTTTATAACAAAGTCCCTCCTTTTACACACTTACGAGTATTTGGTTGTCTTTGTTTTGTAAAAAACCGACCTCGTGTCAAAGATAAATTCGTCACTCGCTCAAATAAATGTATTTTTGTGGGTTATCCTTTTGGAAAAAAGGGGTAGCGTGTCTATGATCTTGCAACTAAAGAATTTTATGTTTCCCGAGATGTAGTTTTCTGTGAAGAATGTTTTCCCTTCATGGATACTACTCCTAGTGAGACTCTTATTTCCATGTCACATAACCATCCTTTGTATAAGACCATTGAAGATAGGGGGAGTGATCATGAGATATTACCTACATCCCCTGCGAATGTAGAAACAAGTGTTTCTACTCCTCAAGGGGATGTCAGTGAATTGGAAAATCTTGAAGATCCATCAACATAAACTGTGACAAATGTTGACCCACCAGCAACAGGTAAGGGCATCGAGTAAAGAAAACTTCAAGCAGATTGACAGATTATATTACCAATACTGTAAACGTCAGTTTAAAAAAAATTGCATGGGTTTTGTTTTGGTAGGGTGACACGTGGCAATGAGGTGTAAAAAAAATAAAATGAAATCAAACTTTTGGTTTAGCAACCCGTGAGCAGAGAGGGAGAAACGAAAGAGAAAGGGAGAAAGAGAAAAAGGAAGAAAATGGGAAGGAAAAAAAAAGGGGAATTTGGAAAATTTTCTTGGAAATTTTTATAATAACATCAAATTGTGGAGTTTTTAGCTTCAATTTATAGTGAAATGACTTATTGGTAAGTGGTTTCTTCAACCCAATTATTCTATTTTATAGATTTTGGTAGTTTTTGCTATTCTTCAAGGATTGGTTTATGGGTTTTATGAGTTTTATTATTTATGGATTTTTAAGAGAATTGATAAAAAAATTGAACCTAATGGAGAGGTTGGTGTTTAAGGAATGATTAAGAATAGTGTAGAAATGGAGTTTTCCATATTTTTTATGGAGTTGCTATGAAAATTGTATGGATTAGGAAGAGGATTTGTATGTGGTTTTTCTTCAATTTGAGTTGGGATTTATGTGTGGGAAGAGGAAGTTCAATAAGATTGATATTATTGGCTTTGAAAAGTATATTGGAAATGTAGTCGTTAAAGGAAAAATGAAGGTTTAGCCATGTGATATTAACCACAATTTTATATTGTTTTCAATATGGTTTTCTAACATTTCAAATTATTAAATAGATGATTGATATGTATTTTTTGAAATCAATATTTTTAGGTGATGTCGTGGGATAAAAGATTTACGATTTGGAATGTTAACAACAAAAGTTTGTGAGTGGCTTCCTATTTTAAGATTTATGATATTATCAAAATTTAGATTTTTGAAATATAAATATTTAGATATTTAGCTACAGATTTTATGGAAATGAATTTTATGATATAATAAATATTATTTACGACTATTATGGGCACTCAGTACGAAATGTTTGAGAATTATGTTAATACTTTCAGTAGTTTATTTTCAAACCGCTAGAAACAGTACCCTCAGTTATTAGCTTTCAGCACGTCTTTGGGACCCACTTTAGCATACACATAGGCTTTGGGCTGTATGTTAGGGTGATTAGCCCTTTGGGGGCAGCTCTACGCTCGTATGACCAGTTTCAGTATATTCAGTTGCTCTGCTGCATAACTTGATTTATCTTGTGTGTAGTATGACCAGTTAAGGGTACATTTTTAGTGTGGTTTTTATCACTATGATATAGTATATGAATAGTTTCTATTGTATATATATTTACGTACAAGTATTGATTTAGTTTCGACAGCTGAATATTATGATTATTAAATTACGACTATAACCAGTTTTACGAGTTTTAGTTTTGAATATTACGATTATTAAGTTTTACGAACGTTAGTTCTAAACAGTTTTATGAATTTGGAAACTACTTATATTATGTAGTTTTTTTTTAAGAAAATACTAGTTTAATAAAAATTCCACTCACTGAGTATTTTTAACTCATTCTTTTCAAATGTTTTCCCCCCACAGGTAGCATTCGAGTTTCAGAGATGATCGAGCCTACGATGAGCTTATCCACCACATATTTTGCATCAGCTCAGCTAGTACATCAGTCTTTTAGTTTGAAATATTTTTCTAGAATAGTTATGTTTAGTTTGCCTTGATGGTACGTGTTGGCTTTTGGCTATCGTTTGCCATCGGCGCACGTCTCGTCTCCGGTCTATAGGTAGGTCTCGGGACGAGTCGTGACAAATACAGTTCGCATTGTAAAACCCATCACATCACATCTGCCTGCTCCTTCATCGTCTTCTGGTACTCGTTTTCCTCTAGCTTATTATGTAAATTGTGATAGGTTTTCTACTTAGCATACATGTTTCTTGGCTGCTATAACCACCGGAAAAGAACCAACTTCTTTTCAAGAGGAAGTGAAGGATCCTAGTTGGAGAAAAGCTATGAAGGAAGAAATTGACGCTCTCGAGCGTAATGGCACCTGGACCTTAGAGAAACTACCACGATAAAAACGAGCAATTGGGTGTAAATGGGTTTATAAGATCATGTATAAATCTGATGGATCCGTGGAAAGATTAAAGAGACGACTTGTGGTGCATGGAAATTGACAAATTGCAGGTATCTATTTCAATGAAACTTTTGCCCTTGTAGCAAAGATGGTCATAGTTCATACTTTCTTATCTATTGTCGTAGCTAGATAGTGGAAGTTGCATCAGATGGATGTACACAATGCTTTTCTCCATGGTGACTTAGAAAAGGAGGTCTATACTCCTGGTTTTAATCCTAAAGAGTCTGGTAAGGTTTGTCGGCTGAGAAAATCGTTGTATGGCTTGAGACAGGCACCGAGAAATTGGTTTGCTAAATTATTTACGACAGGATAGAAATTGGGTTTGTTCAATCCTACCCTGATTACTCTCTTTACAGTTATTCGAAGAATTATGTCTTTCTTCATGTATTAGTCTATGTGGATGATCATATTATAACAGGGAGCTCATCTAAGGCTATTGTTTCCTTCAAGAAGCAACTTAGCGAAAAGTTCAATATGAAAGACTTGGGAGTATTAAAATACTTCCTTGGTATTGAAGTCTCTCGTGGAAAAGATGGTTTGTATCTCAGTCAGCGTAAATATGCCCTAGACATTATAGGTGAAGCTGGCTTAATTGGAGCCAAACTAACATCAACACCCATGGATTCTAATCATCATCTTGCTACTATTGATGGTAAACCTCTTGATGCTCCAGAGAAATATCGTCGTCTTGTAGGGCGACTGATTTATTTGACTATCACACGTCCCGAATTGAGTTACTCTGTTCACATATTTGCTCAATTTATGGGAAATCCTCGTATTGAACATTGGGATGCTGGCTTGCGTGTTTTACGCTATTTGAAGGGGTGTCCTGGCGAAGGAATTCTCTTTCACAGTGACTGTGATTTTCGCCTTACTGCATATTGCGATAGTGATTGGGCCACTTGCCCTCTAACTAGGCTATCGTTGACGGGATATTTTATTTAGTTGGGTTTTTCACCTATATCGTGGAAAACTAAGAAACAAGTTACTGTTTCTCGATCTTCCGCTAAAGAAGAATACCGATCCATGACAACTGCCATTTGTGAGTTAAAATGGCTTTAATCTCTTCTGAGATGTTGTGGAATTGACCACTCTCAATCGATTCCGTTGTATTATGATAGTCAAGCTGCATTACATATTGCAGCAAACCCGGTTTTTCATGAGAGAACAAAGCATATTGAGATGGATTGTCACTTTGTTCGTGATGCTCTTCAGGATGGAATTATCGCTCCTTCATATATTCGTACTGGAGATAAACTTGCCGATGTTTTGACTAAGGCTCTTGGGAAAACTCAATTTCAGATTCTTATTCGCAAGTTGGGCATTTGTGATTTGCTGATATGTTGATTTTTATCATTGTTCTTTCATGTTTAAATCCTCATTTATTGCTTTTTCCATAGAGTTTCTAGTATGAATTCACTTGTTTTCTCTATTTTAGGTGAATCCAAGTCATACGAGGCAAAACGGGACAAAAAATGATGAAAACAACATATGTTGAAAAATTAGCCTACCACCTCAGCGCCCAGGATCTCACCACCGTGGCGGTGAGTCTGATCACAGTTTTCAAGCCAAATTTCCCGAGAGTGGGCGCCGCGGCGCCCATGTGCCACTGCCGCAGCGACGGATTCGCAAAATCGTGAATATTTTAGTTATCTCGCCACCGCCGCGGCGGCAGTGCGATTTTTCATATATATATTTAGTTTAGATTTTTTTTAGGTCTTCTTTTTTTTTTTTCCGACTTTAGACTTTTGCTTAGTGTTTTTCAGGCCATGTCTAGCTAATTTCATCCTTCTAACTAGAGATTGATTCGACGTTTGGTTTGTTTGAATTCGTGAGACTTATTCATTAATTTAGATTTCAATTTGTTTTCTATTCTTGATTTCTCTTTACTTCTCTATTATTGAACTGATGTTTGTGCAAATGGGATCCTTTGCCCAGATATTTTTTTTTATAATTAGTCAATTAGAACATTTGAATCCGTAATTGTTTGAATCATTCTAATCTAAGTGACGAATGGTATGAATTGATTTAGGAAACTATTTGATTCATATTGTGAGTAATCTTGATCTAGTCTAAATAAATCGGTCGTACTGTGTTTATTGGCTAAGATTGATAGTTCTTCTTTTCTTAATGCTTTTGAAAGGTTAAATCCTATTATCGTATTCTAGGGTGATCTATCAATTAGGGAATTAGTCATTAAATCGTATCTTGACTATCGACAAATTAAGGAAGGACATAAAAGTTGTTAATTAGGCTTTAATGACTCATGTCAATCTAGAAAAGAATTTGAATGTATGTTTTTGTCTATGATCGAATCGAACAAACCATAACAGAGATGATACCTCTAGTTGGAATTTCTCTCATATCAATCTTTATATTTTAAATATTCTTAGTTTTCTTAGTTTAGAAATCTCAAAAACCCCCCTTTTTAATTAGTCAATAATAATAAGTTAATTCTCCAGTCCCTGTGGAATCGACCTTGCTTACCACTACTATAAGTTAATCTTAGGAAGCGAGTATATTATTTTTGCTGGTTTCGACAACCATCATTTGCATGCTCCAACTTGAGGGGGGTATTGACGTTTATGCACCGTTTGCACTGTCGCTGCAGCAATGGGAAGCCATCACCGCAGCGATGGTGGCATCGCAGCAATGGTCTCCCATCGCTGTCACTGGGACCGTTTTTGGCCTTCCTTGGGCCAGAAACCCGAGAGCGGTCACCGCGGCAACCTGCCCTCACCGCCGCAGCGCCCAGGGCGTACAAAGACACGGAACCGTCTCTCGTTGCCGCGGCAACAAGACCTCACCGGCCGCGACGACAAGCCAATTTTGGTAGAATAGATATTTATTTCCTCGTTTATCTTTGTAAATCTTTTATCTTTTCCTTAACCTAGTTGCACATGTATAAATATAGGCATTAAGCCATCATACTAAATGAGAAACACAATTCTTCTAATTGTTCAATAGAGGTGTTCATGTATTTGGTCAAAATCACAGGGGTCTCATAATTTGTATTTTACCCGTAAAATAAAGAAAACTTAAGCTGATAAGGTCGATAAATGACTATTTAGGCCATAATTAAAGGATGTCACATCTTAAACCACTTAAGAGTGGGCCGACTCAAAGCCATTTAACCTGCCCATTACTTACTAAATAGTACTCATTAGAAAACAAAATATATAATCTAAACCCAAATTAAGTGTTAAAAAAAGTAGTTATGACTTTTGTGGATGGGATCAGTTAAGCAATTAACACACCTTTCCACATAGATTTAGAGCCAAGATTTGGAAGGTCAAATCAATAATATAATCTTGATCAGCCACACATAGCAAAAAGGTGAAAATTAATTATTAGATAGCACAAAGTTTGGCAAGTAATAAAATGTAAAAAAAAATAATAATAATAATAAATAAGTTTGGTAAGGTATATAAAATATATAATATTGTAAGTATATGGTCTATAATGTAGTGAGAGAGATAAGCATGAGATGGGGAGTAGGGTTTTTTGGGTAAGGATCCACGGGTTTGCTGGTGCATGGTGGTGGACCCTTTGGTAGATGGTGATAGTGAAGTCATCCTAATAAGTCACATAATGATATTCTTCTAAGGTCAACTTTTGGGTCTTTCCCTCTTTCCATTATCTATGGGTGAGAAATTAACAAATTATGTTTTCGTCTATTGATTAAGGAGTTCTCTTTTAAATCTTATGTAATCATCGTTTCAAATCATATGTGATCACATATCTAGAACATTATCATATAAGTTTTTTTATCTGAAGTTTTATTAAGTTGTATGCTGGCTCTTTAAGATTAGTTGAGATGTGTATAAAATGACCCGGACACTCACACATAAATAATATACATATATAGCGATTATGAGTACAAAAATTTAACAACTATCACATTATATGAGGGATCACAAAAGTCGAAAGATAATTTCGTGTGGCCAACAATTACATCAATTGGACTTATTTGGAGGATTTAACTTCGATATCTTTTCTAGTCGGTGAATTATTTAAGGACTATGCACAGAACTAGCCGTCAAAATAGGAAAAATAATAATATCTAACCACATTTCTTCTAAAAAAATAAAAAATTACTATTTAGGGACTTGAAAAACCAAGTGACCCTCTCCACCAATTTCATCTTACATTTTTCTACCAATTAAAAAACAATTCAAAAAGTCAAATTTATTTACTAATAAATCACGTAATTTATGTATAATAAAATAAGTTAAATGATCCATATACACAAATTTATCATAGATGCTAATTTAAGCCTTATCTTTCGTCAGAAATTGGAACCTTCACCGAAAATTAAAATTTCTCTCCGGAAAACATCTCCTGCCAAAACGTCGCTATATAGTATAAAGTGTATATGTAATAAAATAAAATCCACCAGAATTAAAAGCCATTGAAGTGGATATGCAGGGCCGTCGTTGGCATGGTGCAACTGGTTCGACCGAACAGGACCCCTGAGTTTTGGGGGCCCCAAATATTGAATTAAAAATTTAGTATTAATAATATATAAATGAAAATTTATTCTAAGTCGCGTTACCTGACATTTTCCCTATAATATCTTTATATGTTTTTCGCCATTATGAGTTGAATTCAATCACAACATAAGTTTAAAGTTCAATTTTTATATTTTTTATACTATTTTGATAATTTTATGCTATTATTATATTTATACAGTGTTTTAATAAAAATAATTTTTATGTATATATTTTATAGTTTTTCATATTAGGGATTATATGATCGATGGCCTAAATTTATATATAGCACCGGGCCCTTATTTTTTTAGGAACGGCCCTGTGGATATGTAATAAATATACCCGGGGTCAGTCCTAAAAAAATAAGGGTCCAGTGTGATATATAGTTTTGTGCCCTCTACCATATAATTTTTAATATAAAAATTCACAAATATATATATATATATATATATAATAAAATAATATAATAAAAGATTTTATAAATACTAGTATTGGGCATAATTTTTTATAATAGTAGCTAAAAAATTATTTCAATTATTGATTAATAATATTTAATGTGCTAAACATTAAATTAAAAATATATTTTTTATCGATTTAATTTAACATCATTCAATTCATATTAATTATAAAATATATAAATATAATATATAAAAAGTTGTATAAAAAATCATGATTCATACTCTAAATTTAAGTCAATAAAATTAATATATGATAAGTTTTAAATAGATAAAATGAGAGGTAAATTATTGAATCATATCTAAAACTATCTATTTTTAAATTTTAAAAATAACAATAACAATAACAAATTAAAAAAAAAAAGCATAAAAACATCAAAATGGAAAACTACCTTCCATTTGGAATCGAACTGAAGCTGGCAATAGGATAGAGATAAAGAAACAAACATACCAGCCAATGCACCACAATTGCTTTTTAGATTTATCTCTTATTTATATATTATTTATACTATTTTGTTCCTATATTTGGGCCCCCCAAAGTTCAAGGGCCCGGTGTCGTCGCACCACTTGCACAGTGCCTAAATCAGCCCTGAATATACCATATATCATTTTTTGTACCATATCTAATCCTAGAGACTTCGCCAAAAATTAGAGGCCTTAGTCAGAAAGCGCTTCTTGCCAATATGTTATTGTAGTATAAAGTATATATAAGAATTAAATTAATAGGGGCAATTCTTGTAATTATTGTTTCCTAACTCTTAGTTAGTTAGAGATGTAAAGGTCCTATAAATATCTTGTATACTTCAATCATTGTTAATAACAGAATTCAGTTTTTCATCTCTTATTATGGTATCAGTGTAATAATCTTCTCGATTCTTCCGCCCCTCTTCTTCTTCTTCGTTCTTGTTGTTTCCATGGCGACCAGCGAGACTTCAACGGAGACTCCTACGGCTTCAACGAATAATCAAGTTTCCAATCCGTACTATCTCCATCACTCTGATGGATCATCCGTCGTCCTCGTTTCTCCACCTCTCAATGGCGATAACTATCACTCCTGGTGTAGATCCATGAAGTTAGCATTGTCTGTGAAGAACAAACTCTGTTTCGTTGATGGCTCCCTTCCTTGTCCGACTGAAGGAAATCAAGTTTCTGCTTGGTTAAGAATCAACGATGTCGTCGTCTCCTGGCTTTTTAATTCGATGATCAAAGAGATTTCTGCAAGTCTCTTATATACTGATTTAGCCTCAGAAATCTGGGAAGATATCAAGGATCGCTTTCAACAAGGCAATGGTCCACGAATTTTTCAACTCCGAAGAGAATTATTGACTATTACTCAAGGCGATCTATCTATCAGTTCATATTTTACCAAATTCAAGACTATATGGCAAGAACTACTTGAATTTCGCCCTAAATGTACCTGTTCTTGTGGAGGAATGAAGGAAATGGATAAATATTATCAACGAGAATACGTTTTGACCTTTCTCATGGGCCTCAATGAGTCTTATTCTCAAATTTTATCTCAGATCTTGCTCATGGATCCGATTCCTCCAATTAACAAAGCATTTGCCCTACTTGTACAAGAGGAGAGACAACGATCAATCAAGCAATATGCGATTTCATCTCCAAATGATGCAATGGCATTTGCTGCATTTCAGCCTCCATCCAAATCAATTCCTGCAAATTCAAAACCTTCATTTCAGAAGAAGTCACTTCCTATTTGCACTCATTGTTCGATTCCTAGCCACACAATGGAGAAGTGTTACAAACTCCATGGTTATCCTCCTGGATATAAGACACGACCAAAATCTTCTCCTACTGTGAACAATATCTTTACTGATGATAATTCTGCACCAATTACCCCTACTGATGGACCTTATGCTTTAAGTCCTACTCAATGTCAACAGCTAATGAACATGCTTTCTTCTCATCTCGCTGCTTCAAAAGTTGAATCTCCTTCTATTGCATCCACCTCTCATGTAGTAGGTACGTGTTCCTCAGTTCATACTCCATCTCATTTTGATTCTGCCAAAATGTGGATATTAGACTCCGGTGCTTCAAATCATATTTGTTGCAATAAGCATTTATTTCGCTCTTTTCAAGCAACACATAATATACATGTCTCTCTTCCTGATGGTAAACGGATTGCAGTAGCAGCTATTGGTGATATATATCTTCAAAATACCATTATTTTGAATGGTGTCTTTTATATTCCTGGTTTTGCCTACAACCTTATATCAGTATCCCATTTGTCACGAGACAATAATTTGGAACTCACTTTCAATTCTGATGCTTGTATAATCCAGGACAGAGTCAATTGGAATCTGATTGGTAGGGCTGAGCTTCACAATGATCTCTACATCCTACATTCTGATGTGGCTATTTCATCTCCAATACCTATTGTGTGTTCTACTGTTTTTCAGAAGCCTACATTACAGACTTGGCATCATCGTTTAGGCCATATTTCTTACAAACATCTGTCCTTAATACATAGTCAGCTAGATGTTTCTATAAATAAGGCAAAAGATACTGAACCCTGTTGCATTTGTCCATTAGCAAAACAGCGCAGGCTTTCTTTTCCATCTAATCATAGCATGAGTCAAAATTCTTTTGATTTGATCCATTGTGATGTTTGGGGACCTTATCACGTTCCTACTCATCAAGGATATTCTTACTTTCTTACTCTAGTAGATGATTATACAAGATTCACATGGGTTTTTCTCATGAAACATAAATCAGATGCTTTATTTCTTGTCCCTCGTTTCTTTTCTATGGTTTTTACTCAATTTGGGAAGCAAATAAAAGCATTTAGATCTGATAATGCGCCTGAGCTGCGTTTTACAGATTTTTTCAATAAAACAGGGGTATTGCATCAATTTTCATGTGTAGAAACGCCACAACAAAATTCTGTTGCTGAAAGGAAACATCAACATCTTTTGAATGTTGCTCGTTCTCTATATTTTCAATCTCGTATTCCCATTTTCTTTTGGGGGGATTGTATTCTCACAGCAACATACTTGATAAACCGTTCTCCTACTCCTTTATTAGCTAACAAGTCTGCATATGAACTGTTATACAACACTTCTGTGGATTACCATTCCTTGAGAAACTTTGGTTGTTTGTGTTTTGCTTCAACCTTATCTGCTCACAGAAGTAAATTTGCACCAAGAGCCCGTAAATGTGTATTCATTGGTTATCAATCAGGCATCAAGGGATACAAACTGTTTGACATTATTACAAAGCATATTTTTTACCCCAGGGATGTCATTTTCCGTAAGACAATCTTTCCTTTTCATCATGTAACTGATGCTGCTTCTTCTGTGGATTTGTTTGCAGACATAGTTTTACCTCATGCTTTACCTCTACATGCTGATAAGACTATTCATCCAGCCTCGAATCCAGCTACTGCACAAGCACCTCTTGTTTCCTCAGATACAGCCATTGAACATCAACATCTGCCTGCTTCAGTACCAAGAAGATCCACCAGATCAGTTCATCCTCCATCCTATTTGTCTGATTATCATTGTAATTTGTTGAAGAGTTCTCCATTACCATCTACTACTTCACCTTATCCTTTGGACAAATATTTGTCATATCAGTCTTTGGCACCTTCATATCAGAAATATGTTCTTTCTATTTCCAGAGATTATGAACCTCAATTTTTTCATCAAGCAGTTCACTCTGATCATTGGAGAAAAGCCATGGATGATGAAATCTCTGCAATGGAAAGGACAAAAACCTGGTCAATTGTTCCTCTTCCTCCTGGACATCAAGCAATAGGAAGCAAATGGGTTTATAGAATCAAATATAAAGCTGATGGTACCATTGACAAATACAAGGCTCGATTGGTGGCTAAAGGGTATAACCAACAAGAAGGTCTGGACTATTTTGAAACTTTCTCTCCTGTGGCCAAACTTGTTACTGTCAAGATTTTTCTATCTCTTGCTGCTTATTATAATTGGCCACTTGCTCAACTCGATGTCAACAATGCATTCTTAAATGGAGATTTATTTGAAGAAGTTTACATGACCATTCCTTTGGGTTACAAGCCACAACCAACTGATATAACCTCTGATAAATCACTGGTTTGCAAGCTCCATAAGTCAATATATGGATTAAAGCAAGCCTCTCGTCAATGGTTCACAAAATTTTCAACTACTCTCCTCAGTGATGGTTTTATTCAATCAAAGGCAGACTGTTCTCTTTTTACAAAAGGATCTGGCAGTACTTTTGTAGCTTTACTTGTTTACGTGGATGATATAATCATCACAGGCCCAACTCCTTCTTGTATTGCTGATGTAAAAGCATTTCTTCATCACCAATTTCTCTTAAAGGACTTGGGAAATTTGCGATTTTTTCTTGGTCTTGAAATCACCCGAGGCAAGACAGGTTTATTCTTATGTCAGAGGAAATATTGTCTACAGCTACTTCAGGATTCTGGCTTTCTCGGTTCTAAACCAAATATTTTACCCATGGATCCTAAGTCAAAGTTATCTGCAAAGGTTGGTACTCCATTGTCTTCTGATGATGCAAAATTGTATAGAAGATTAATCGGTAGATTGCTTTACCTTACTATTTCCAGACCAGATATCACTTTTGCAGTTCATCAGCTCAGCCAATTCGTATCTAACCCTTTTGATACACATTTATCAGCCACACATTACCTATTGCGTTATTTGAAAGGTACACCAGGACAGGGAATACGTTTTTCTGCTGCTTCAAGTTCACATTCTGCCCAGCTTCCTTTGCAACTTCATGCTTTTGTGGATGCAGATTGGGGTACTTGCATTGATACACGACGGTCTGTCACAGGCTTTTGTATTTTCTTAGGTGAATCCATGGTTTCTTGGAAGGCTAAAAAGCAATCCACAGTCTCTCATTCTTCTGCCGAGGCCGAATACAGAGCTCTTGCTGTTGTTTCAAGTGAACTAACATGGTTAATTCATCTTCTTTCTGATCTTCGTGTACTTGTGGCTTGTCCGACATTGGTTTTCTGTGATAACGATGCTGCTATTCAAATTGCCACTAATCCGATATTCCATGAACGCACGAAACACATTGAAATCGATTGTCATTTCGTGCGCGAGAAAGCTGCTACTGGTGTCATCAAACTCATGCCTATTCGCAGCTCCAATCAACTTGCTGATCTGTTTACTAAGCCTTTATCTGCTCCTTCGTTTTTCTCTTTAATAAGCAAGATGGGTCTTTCCAATCCTCTTTGTCCAAGTCCATCTTGAGGGGGAGTAATAGGGGCAATTCTTGTAATTATTGTTTCCTAACTCTTAGTTAGTTAGAGATGTAAAGGTCCTATAAATATCTTGTATACTTCAATCTTTGTGAATAACAGAATTCAGTTTTTCATCTCTTATTATAAATCTACAATATACCAAATTGGATATGTAATAAGCCTTATCCCAATTGAGTTTTTTTTTTTCTTCAATAACTTTGTGAGCATCTCCACAATTTACATACAATATATAAGTGAGATATATACAGTATACAATTTGGTAAAACTTATATAAAGAATTAATTCAAATTAATAATCGAAATATATTATTATATGATAGACATACCTCTGTAAGTCTTTTTTTTACGAGTTTAGCTTCAATGACGCTGCGAACAGTGATTTTATAACTTTTCCTTCTTTTCGTCGGAGTGTTATAAATTATACCTATATATCTCAAGTTTACTTTCTAATTGATCACGTTTCCCAAGATTTCATTCCATTACTAACAAAGGAAGAAATTTAATTAGCAGGATAAACTCCACTTGGTATTTGGTAATAATAAGCTCACAAGTCATTTTCCAGCACATTGCGAGCAACCCCAACCCCACCTGCTTCAAAAATATTTTGAAAGATACGATTTTTCGACTATTTCATGACCTACTAATTCAAATTCATTCTTCTTTATATATATATAAATAATTTAAATATATCATCCTGGTCTTGTTTCTTGAACTCATATTAAAAAAAACTCTTTACAAAGAGAAAAGATCAGCTATCAATACTATATTATTGTTTTTTTTTTTTAATAAAAAACCGGAGCTGCCAAATATTAATTTTGATAACTCAAACAAAATACCTACCTCGATTATAAATAATGTTTTATCCTTAAAAGTGGAACATAACAATACAAATGTACAAATCTGGACAATCTTTATCCAAAACCAACAAAACCCCATCATTCCCTTGAGATAGAAGATTCGAGTCTCGCTCTCCCTAATTCAAATAAAAATAAACCTAGTAAAACACCTTAAAATTTGAAAAAATAAAAGAAAAAAAATCTGATAACTAAAAGTGGGGGGCTTTAGAAGAATGAGATTGGGCAGCAGTTTTGACAAGACTTGTGGGCTTCAATACACTTTTTGGGTTGAGAGCCTTTCTTATCTTTAACACAGCCCAAGCAGTACCAATTGCATGCCCTGCTGCACCAAGCCCTTCATTTGTTGCTTCTCCTGCTTGTTCTCCATATCTGCAAATTCCAAAAAAAAAAAACTTAGCTAGTTATTCTAATGAAGAGTAAACCAAGCTGTTTCGGTTTAATTTTCGGTACGATCGATCAATTTGACCCGTTGCTTTCGTTTGGTTTGATTTTATCGAGTCTAATGGTTCAATTTGTTCTTTTCCTTACCTCTCTGAAACAAGTCCAGTAGTCACAACTGCTGTGGTTGACATCACATTCTTCCCCGCCACTTCAACTGCATCACAAACCTTGCCTGTACAATTGCACATTTCCACAAATTTCAGATAATAAAACATAGGACAAATTGGTTTCAAATTTTCAATGTCTGTTCGCAGATAGACATGCAAATATATAAACACGTCATCAGCTAGAAAACTGTAGGTGTGTCTGGCCCAGCAAAATTGTTGTGCCAACTTACATGCATCTCGACAATTCTCAAGATACAACTACTTAATTTTACAACATTCGACATTGGAAATCTAAAATAATATCCTTAGTTGGGTGGTTATCGTATATAGTTTGGAACCTTACAAACGATGGTAATTAATTTACTATTATCATTAAGTAATCTGTTGTGAACAACAGGGCCTTCCATAATCTCCATTAGTATGATATTGTTCACTTTGTGCCTATTGAGAATCACACATCGGAAAGATGAAGGGAAATCACTACGTTTATAAGATACATAGGCTACTCCTATCATTGTCAATTGGTCGTGAGATATGTATCTTATTTGATATCAAGAGTGCCTAAACCGGGATGATTTTATTTTTGTTTTACCCAAAAGACTTTATACCAATAGAGATGATGTGTCTCCTAATGAAGATTCAGGAGCAAATATCACAAGCAAACTTGCAATTTCATAAATGTAATGTTGACGAGGAGAAAATGTAAATATGAAAAGGGTATGAAATTAGAAAAATGATTAATTAAAAAAAATGAAACATAGAAAGGAAAAGGATAGGATATGAAGAGCGAGCTTACTGAATCCATCCAATGAGGCAAGAACAATTTCACCAGGGAGGAGACTGAAGAATTTCTTGCCTACTTTAGAGTTCACTATTGAACTAGTAAAAAAACCAGACACTTTCACAACCCCAGACAGTATTCCAATGGCTACTTTCTCCGTCATCTTCGTTAACTTCTTCACACTGATAGACAAAAAGAAGGCCTAATTAGCATTTGCTTTATTTCTAAATCTACTTCATTGGGAGAAATTGACATCGTTATTGCACTAAAAATTTCAATTTCAACAATGCAACTACAAATATGATTTGTTTTTAAATGTATGTGTTTATGAATTGAATAACCAAAAACCATTCTGTTTTTCAAAACTTAAAACAAAAACCATAAACAGAAAACGAAATGGTCATCAAATGAGGTCTAATTAGTTTTTAAAATTTGGATTACAATTTAAAAACGTTTTTTTAAAGGTGGACTACAACAAAAACCAAAACCGTTAATCAAACTAGCAGTTAATTACTCAACCTAATATCCTAAAAATGAAATGAGGTAACAAATATAAAATAGAAAACCTCTTAATGCTCTTCATAGCAGCAGAGGTAATTTCAGTATCAGAACAAGGACCCATCCTTTTCTTCAAAAACTCATTTCCCCAATTCAATCTATCCACAGTCACATCCCCACACCATATAATCCCCTTAATCAACTGTCCCGAACCCGCCGCGATTAGCCTCGCCGCCTTCCCACCGTAATCGTCCACATTCGGCGCCAACGTCGTCCAGTACGCCGCCGATCTCTCTTCCATCAATTCCTTCTTTTCCTTTGTCGTCTCCATTTCTTCCGGAGATATCTCCCTCGCCATTGACCCATCCAAAACCTCCCAATTCCCAAATCCCTCCATTTTCTGCACTGAAAAACAGCTGTATTTCTCCAAAACCTCATCCAACTCCTTCAATTTATCTTCCTGTCCCTTAGATGCGATGGTCAAACCGTAATTCAACATCTCGGTTTCGTTTTCCGATGAGGGAACGTGGAGACTGAAGAAGTAGTGAGAATCGTCGAGCTTTACTGCAGCTTCGTCTTTAGCTAAAGGCCATTGAATCTGGTCGCCGAAACGAGCAAGTACGGCGACGATGTTGTTACCTTGTAGGAGACCGACGATTGAGAAGTCGCCGGAAGCGAGCTCGACGCTGTTCTGTTTCTCGATCAGGTGGAGAATGGAACCTGGAACTTCGATGAGGAGCTGTTCAAAGGATTGGGTTTGTGGGTTTTTGTTGTTGGAAGTATTGTCGTCGTCGGGGAAGAGATTCTCGGCGAGTTCTTGCATGTTAATAGAGGGATACAACGAAGAAGAAGAAGAAGAAGACATGATCGTGTGCTAGATCTGAAGTATTCGAATTGATGAGGAAGATTGATGATTGAAGATTGAAGATTGAAGGAGAGGAGTTTAAAGGGAAGGGGGGAAATAGTACGAAGTAAGGAAATGGAGAGCGTGTCGGTTAAAGAAGATTGGAAGCGTGGAATGATGCTAGGCTGCCGCGTACAGACCGTGGAGGCTATAAATATAATACGACAGTTGCAGTTACTCTTGTCTTAATCAATTTAACTGTTTTTTAAAGATCTACAATTTGACTACCACTTTGAAAATTTTTAAACAATGAAATTAATATAAAAATATTTAATTGTAATCATAAAAAATTAGAGATTTATTAGTTTTACAAACTTCTATCATATCAAAATTATAATTTAAAGTATTTTTTAGCGGTTTAAAAAATTCCAAAGTGTACTGCTCGAAAAGAAGATTCTAATGTATTTTGAATCACTCAAAACGGACGTCAAATGAGAATGTTGTGATCAAAACAAGTTATGTCCCACGAAATAGTGGCGGAACGTCGAATCGATGTTTGCTCTATGATCAATCAACATCCAGTAGCGACGTTCGGATTTAGTCAAACCACCCGTAAGTTATTTTGATCATAACTTTCTCATTTGACTCTGAAAATGTGTTGTATTTTCATTTTCAAGGTTTATACATTGAAAACTTTAAATCGCTAAAAAAAACATAATAATGTAGATTGTGTACAATAAAATAGGGGTGAAACCTGTTCAGTTAGGTTTTCAATTAATTTTAAAAACTGGACCAGTCCCGTTTTTGCCTATTCGGTTTTTTCAATTTTTCTAGTAAGTGACATTTGCATTTAGTTGAAAGATAAAATCCTCCTACATTAAAGAATGAAACAAAACAAAATCAAACATAAACAAAAACTTAGTTGAAAAAAATAGATTAATAAATATACAAAATCTAAATTAAAATAAAGTGATAAATAAATATATAAAATAAAATAAATAAATAAAAACTAGAGGGAAATAGGGAAGTGGTATGATATTTTTACTTGTTTTTTAGAAGCCGGTTTGGTTCCAGTTTTAGCCCTTTTTTTCGAGTTTAGTTCGGTTTTTTAAGAATGGAAACCGAAACGGTTCGGTTTTTACTATCCGATCCGGTTTAATTTTCTGGTTTTCGGTTTTTCTTTCACCCCTACAATAAAAGAGAAATGTACACTTTCTATCCCGAGTTTTGGAAGTCGCTTCTATTTTATTCTTGAATTTTCATTTTATATCTACTTAGTCCCCAAATAGTTGAGAATAAGTTTAAATGGTCTTTGCCATTTGTTTTCCATCTACTATAAAATAAGAATTTGTAATTTTTATTTTATTTTATCATATTATTAATGTTCATGTGGCTAAAAATAATTACATTTTATTGATGATAACAAAAACAAAACTTAAAATCAAACAAAACCAAAATCAAACTTTAGAAGAAGAAGAACCTAGAACTTCTTCTTCCCCCTCCCTTTTTTTTCGTCTTCTTCTAAATACACCATTAGTCTTGAAGTCAGCCTCAAACCTGCTAGATAAATAAATAAAGGCACAATCCCAAACACATAAACAAAATGTTCAAATGGATTGTAATGCAGAAATACTAGATCTTATAAATACCTCCCGTCATTGCAACTTGATGCCCTTGATTTGATGAACTCTGAAACGAAATGAACAACACAAGTGACTTGAACTTATGGAACTTCCTTACTCTTGCCCACTCACAATAGATGGTGTATGAATGTAATGAACTTTCTTCAATTCCTTAACATTCGAGAGATTTTCGAGATAAGTGAGTAAGGAGACCATAAGTGCTATTTATAGAGTAAAAAACCATCACTCTTTCTTCATAACTTTCTTGTCATTATCCACAAATGGGCCACTAAATGGAAGTTAAGTAACTTCCCACTACCCACTAAAGAAGGAGGTAACTTCCTACTACCCATTAAAGATGGAGATAACTCCCACTAATAGAAATAACCACCAACTAATGGAAATAACTTCTCACTAATAGAATTAACTTCCCACGAATAGAAATAACTAGGTAAAGAACTTACTTAATATTTTTACAAAGCCTTCATCTCTTCTGCATACTTATTGTTATGGAGCACATATTGAGAACAAGATATGAAATCTAAAGAAAAGCAACCAATTTGAACACTTTGAGATTCCAGGTAAACGTATAAAAAAAAAATTAAAGCATCAGATCAAAATTCTCACGAAGCAAAGAACACGGAAATTAAAAAAGCAACCTCATTGATTTCTTTTGAAGCTTCGATTTTCAAACAATTTGGTCATTGTTTTTGTGATTTTTTAAAGTTGGATTCGACTTGGGTATATGTTTTGAGATTGTTTTTTCAATACTAAAAATAAGCAAATAAAAAGCATTAAAGAAATATATGGATATAATTGGAATAAACTTAAAATTCGAATGAGCTACTAGCTAAATAATGAAAGATATCTTGCACCGGCTAAATAATGAAATGACACAAAAAATATGGCAATTTACTATTAATTTTAGGAATATTCGATTGGCTGCATTTATGTTCAACAATAAAGCTTGGTCAAAGTATATAATTAGTCTTAGACTTCTATGTATTGGGCTTCAATGTAACAAAGGGCATTAAAATGTCTTTGGGCCAAAATTAATAGGGTTAAGAGATAGGGTTATTCTAATAGAGAACCTCTTAGATTTGGGCTAGAATGTGTTAAAATAAATCAGGGGGCTAAAAAGTATTAGCATATTGTCAAAAGGGGCCATTTACTTGATTATCTCTTCAATTAATGGATAAGCCCACTTGAAAAATACAGAAGTCAGACCCATAACTCTTCTTTTCAACAATTTCATGTTTGTTAAGTGACGTAAGAATTGTCCATTATCATGTATTAAGTTCTTGATTCCATATTCTCTTGCGGGCTTTTCCAAAATAGCCTAAATCACATTATTCACAATGCATTAATTTAACATCAACACATATATATGGGCAATTATTGAAATAACATATTTTTATTTACTAATTATTGAAATGTTAGAATTTTTTAAAAGTTACTTAAATAGCATAATTATAGTTTAATAATTTATTGAACTAAAAAAGGTAAAAAAATTAACAAATTCATTGAAAATAATAATGAAAAATGATCAAATAACTCGATAAATTATTAAACTTGCACTTATAAAAGTAAAAAAAAAAAAATATACAAATTCATTAAATACCCAATAAAAAATAGTTCAATAATTTAATGAATTATAATTATGCTATTTGAGTAATTTTTAAAAAGTTCTGATATTTTAGTAATTAGTATTCAGAATTATGTTATTTGAGACAAATTCTATATATTTAAAGATAGATTATAAGTGAAACGAACTAATAAAACACTAACTTAGAGAAATAGTTAGTATAAATCAATATCTAGATCTTCATACATCCTTAGCTTTCGAACGTTTAAATCTTTCCATTCAAATGGCTCTAAAAGGAATCCATACCAATCATATTTTTCTTATCGAATAACCCAACCAAATGTCATATATAATAGCAAATTGAATCCTAGTGAAATCTTAGATACTTTTTTCTTCTGCACTAAAGTTTGTATCTTTAAAAAAACAATTTATTAAATAAAGATGAGGAATTAATGACACATTTAATTATCTATTAAGAATGATCAAACAATGGAGGAAGTATAATTAAGCTATTTGATTACCATAGCCAAGAGGTGATTTCCACCTTGATGTGCACTCACTTTTGTTGAGTCATATGATGTAGTGGATTAGTAGACAAGCACTTATCAATCTTTAAGTATTCAACAAATCTCAATTATGACATATATTTGGCTTTTTCCATTAAAACATTTATACTTCAAATAGTCTTACTTTTATTATACTGTGTCATCTGTGCTAATTTCATTAATTAACGATTTAAATTAAATAAAGTTTGTAATATATTTTTAAGACGATTTTAAATAAATAAATAAATAAATATATATATATATATATATATATGAGTTTCTTACATGTACTTTTTATCAATACCTAATGGTTTAACCTAACAAAATGATCGAACAAATATAAATCTTAATTTTACTATTATCACTAATATTAATTAGATATCCAATTAAGTGCTTCAATAAAACTTTAATATCACTTTAATTGTCAACATGAGTATAGCTCAACTCAAGTGGTTTGACATCAATGCTCTTTTATCATGAGATCAAAGGTTCAAGTCTCTCTATTTTTAATTTGATGTAATATCTAAAAAGAAAAAACAAATAATATCACTTTAATTTTAAGATTAAGTTATTTTAATTTTAAGTGTTTGAGAGATCACATCAATATTTCGATTTTAGATTATTTTAAATTATTTATCCTAAAAAAAGTAATGCAAAGATAAATAGTAGAGTTAAATGAACTTAAATAGGCCAGCCCAATTGTTGTGAGCAAATCAGAGAAGTCCCACTCAATTAATACGAATTCTTGTTGGTTAGTAGTACCAATTCCTTTATCCCAAGGTTTTTTAAATTAAAATTAATTATATCTTAAAAGAGATATTGTAGTCCACGTGTCAGTCCCAAAACCAAGCAAATGAATGCTCCAAATAATTAGACATCAAATTTAATGACATATTAATTTAGATATAATATAAGTAGAGCTTTATTTATAGGTATTTAATTCGTACCTAAACTGTAAAGACCGACTTTTTAAAATAAAATTAAATAAATAATACAAGCGGAAGACTTGAATTATTAATTGAAAAACCTGTAAATCGATAGAAACATCTTTTTAATTTCAAAATAAAATCTGAAATTCTTAACATTCAAAGATGGGAAGCGCTTCTCTTTTAATAAGTTTCAAACCCATAATAAATTTAAGTTCATAAATCTAGAAATCCATATAAACCAAATAACAAAAGTAATGATGCTCAAAGGAGCTCAACAACCCATAGGTAATAAAACGGATAAAAGAAAGTTTCATGACACAAACAATCTATGGACTACAACAAACTCTAGTCCATCCATCATCATCGATCCAGAATCATGCTGCACCAACTCCACGGCCACAACTGCGACCACGTCCCGTACCTGAAAGTGTAATATCATGAGCAGGAGACCCAGTGAAGATAAATTGAAAATAAAGTAACTTTAGATCCCAAATCCGATCCGAATTTGTGTCCAACGAAACCTACTATGTCTTGACTACCCAAACAAACTTCCAAATGTAAAATCATTCAATTCTCCCCAGAATAAAGAGCAAAGAAAAAAAATAAAGATCATGAAAGTAGTCAAATCTCTCAAGCTCGTAATAATCAGAACACGTAATCATACGTTAAATCTTTCAGGAATATAACTAAAACAAGTTAAGCTCACGCAGTCTTAACAAAGAAGAAGAACAAGAACAAAGATCATGTGAATAATGTCAGATGATACAAGCTCACGCAGTCTATGCACGATCCCATTATCTCACTCCAATATCAAGTAAAGCTCACGAAGCCTTTACTTTCTTATCAAGAACAAATGCAAGCTCACATAGTCTTTGCATTATAGAATAAGAACAAAAAACATCCCCGATGAATAACGTTAGATGATGCAAGCACACGCAGTCAATACATGATCCCGTTATCTCACCATGTGACATGCAAAGCTCACGTAGTCTACGCAGTCTAGAATATATATGTATCATAGTAATTATGAATAATACCAGATAATCCAAGCTCACACAACTAAACATTATCTCATTATTCATCTTCTTCGTTCATGCAGTTAAAGTAGTCTATGCATTCCTCATGATACATATATCGAACAACGAATAATACCAAATAATGCAAGCATATGTAGTCTATGCATTATCTCATTATTCCTCCATGCAAACAAGTGTGATAATAAAGAATCAGAAATTCGTATATCGAAATATAAACAGAGAACCAATTTCAGAACAACTCATCTGAGTAACATTAATCAAGAACATTAGAATGTATAGGCTCATAAGCCCATACTTTTATCGATTATTACAATCCTGCAAAACCGAATATCTTATATGTCAAAGACTACAATTGCTTGAAGAACCCAGTCTCAGAAAATAAGTCTCAAGTAATCAGAAAATCTCGATATCATAAATTAAACATCCAAGAACATAAGATAATCAAACTTCAAGCATAAATATACTTGAACCCAATAATTCCATACTTTAACTTCCAAAAATATGTAAAATCCATAATTTTCCAATATCGATTCTATACTTCCGAATCCTAATAAATCATATAATTAGCATGCACAAATCACTTAGTTCCAATTTTAACTTAACTCCCAATCCATACAAATCGTTCAAGAATTTAGTTCCTAAATTTACCGTAAATTCTATTTATCCTCACCTTGAAGCTTAGTGGTGTTGCTAGAATCAAGAACCGGGCAAGCGTTGATAATCCGTCGCCATAATTTTGAATTGAGAACTAAATTCAGCCTTGAAATAAATAAAATATCACCCCTAAAATTACCCGAGACCTAGAAAATAATTAATTAAAACTAATTAGCGAGAGAACGAGGTCAAAATAGCAAGAATCGGGCCTAATTGTAAAGAAAACCAACTGAACCAGACTGAATCGATTCAGGTGCACCGGCCAGCTGATTCAGTTGAACCGTTCTTCTCTAAATGAAGGCCACGGACGTGGAGGTTTAATAAAAAAGAAAAAATGCAGCGCTCACCGTGGTCTATTTTCCGGTGGGTTTTTAGGGAGTTCTGATGGCGGGGAATAGTTGGAAAGATCCAACTAAGCTATGTGATTCCGAAGATTGAAACGGAACGATGAACCCGACTTCAAACTGCAAGGATTCTTAGGCTGGCGAGTTCGAGGGAGATAAGAACAACCAGACTATGTGTTCTCCGGCGAACTTCGAGCTTGAACCCCCGAGCTTCAAGGACTGATACGTAGCAACGATGAGACCAAAACGAAAACAAACGAAAGGGAGTGGGTTGTTCCAGTCGACAATAAAAGATGAGGAAAAACTAAAGGAAAAAAATAAATAATTAAAAAGATGTTGCGGCTACTGTAGCTACAAGCAGAAGGGAAAGTTAATGAAGGAAAAGAAAAAAATAAAATTAAAAAATAAAGAAAGGAGAGAAGGGAGGGGGGGGGGGGTTATTTCCCTTTTATTTCATAAGCTAAACTTAAATAAAGATAAATAAATAGTAACCAATGGCCGGTTGTTGCCCTAAATTTTAGGAATATGACAAAATTGAAGGAGATGCCCTACTACTAATTTACTCAACCAATAAATATCTAACAAAACTCTATAGAATTACTAGCATAATTATTAACTTAAAATTAATACTTCCAATTAATTAGGAAAGCTCAAATTAGAGGTTAAAGAAAATTAATTAGGTCATAAATTAATTATATAAAGCTAAACTAAATTAACTAACTTATAAATTTTAAAATAATTAAATAAAAATAAATAAATAAATAAAAATTACCTCAAAATTAACGGGACGTTACATAAACATTTGGACTTTTAGTGTGGATTGATCTTTCCACCTAATTAATTTTAATTTAAGCCCCGTTTGATTCGCTGTATCTAATATTTGGGAATCTGATGCCAGAATCTTAGATTACTGTATTTGTTTAATTTAAGTACACAATGAGACTGTCTAGTAATTTGAACTAATAAAACTTCACACAATAATTTATTTACAAAATATATTAATGAATTTATCCACAATCTACAAATAGAGATAAATTCAATCACGAAAAAAAGTAGGAAAAAATAATTTGCAATAGTAAAAATAATAGGGTTCATCTCAAAGCAATTTGAGGGTCTATCAAATGTATGGATAATGAATCAAAATATCATTAAATTAAAACCCAAAGGAATAAATCTTTATCAAATGTAGCAAAATGAATAAATTTTTTTTTTTTTAAATTCTAACTTGTTGAGAAATGATTTTGATCAAACCTATTATAAAAAAAGAGAGAAGATTAATTAATAGTAGGGAAAAATACAAAATACAACCCTGTGGTTTTAGTCAAATGTAAACACACCCCCTGAACTTTAAAAATGAATATTAATACCCCTGTGGTTTGGTTATTAGACAAAAACCCCACTCTCAGTTTATGCCATTAGATACACTGTCAAGTCATTGCCACATAAATAATAAAATGCCAAAAAAGGAGGACATTGACCTAAATCAACAAAGAAAGTTGAGAAACGGGACACGAAGGAAAAGATGCATGATCAACGAGGAATGGAGGAATAGAAAAGAAAACAAAATCCAAAACAGAATTTTGTTGGAGGAATCACCATAGATGATGAAATAATTGAAGGCCTTATTCTCAGAGATGAATGGGTGAAGAAGAAAGGGAATGAAGGAAGAAAATGGAAGGCTGTGAATCATTCATAAGCAACGGCGAGCCGAAAAGACTATACAAGTAATATTTTTGTGGATTGCAAGCTGATTTGAAAACATCTTGGACTGTAACAAACCCCGGAAGAAGATTTTATGGGTGTATGGGTTACAAGGTATGTGCTCCTATTCAATTATACTAATTAGGGTTGAGTTTTTGTTTCATTATGTTGAATAAGGTTCAGATTTTATTTTTGAATCAATAGAGGACTATTAATATTAATGTTTGATAAGATTTACCCGTTGAAAATCCATGTTTGTTATTATTTAGGTCTATTTGATGATTTATGTTGAGCTTAGTGAGATTTTGGCTAAATTTATGTTAAATAATGAAATTAAGATGGTTGTTAAACTTGTTTTTAACCAAAATACAAACTAACAACATGACTTGATCTAGCTAATTTTTTTAGAACACAATTGCAAATTGACATGTCATTTTTCTTATGAAATAGAGTGCTAAAGCTTGCAATTATTTTGAATGGCTTGATCCTGATGTTGGACCAAGAGGTTGGTTTGTGATTAATGGTCTTATGAAGAAGCTGACAGATGAGATTCAAAATGGGATTGAGATTGAGATGACGAATGAGATCGAAAATGGGATGCATAGGGTGAAGATCGAGAAGTTAATATTGAGTTGTTTGATAGTTTTTTCATGTGCTGTGTTATTTTGTACCTTGTTTAGAAATTGAGAGTGTTACATGAAAATTGTAGTTTGTTTGACTTATATATATATATATATGTGTGTGTGTGTGTGTGTGTATGTGTGTGTGTGTGTGTGTGTATTTTTTTATAACTTCTATATATATGTAATAGAAGTGGTAGGGTATGAATTTTGAATCTTGTATTTAATTATAAGATTGGTAATATGTAATTTTTTTTCCATATCCTCATATAATATATAGTAGTAAAATTATGCAGATCCAATGTTGAGCATATAAAAGTTGGTAAATAGTAGATAAACTATTTTAAAAAGGAGGGGAAAGCTATTACATTAACTTTGTATGAATCGTTCTGCTTGTTCTCACCATTTTACTCTGAAGGAAATTGGTATAAGTTCTCACTCTCCCTCATATGGAAATCACACCCCAAAATACATAAAATTCAACTTGTAGTGTAAATTTAAAAAACAACTTGTTGACAATATATCCAACCTTAACATATCAAAATGCATAAAACAAATTAGCCAACCTATTAACATACATTGAAATTAAAATATCAAATTATCCAAAATACATGTATTTGTTCACATCCATTGTGAACTACAGACTACAAAATGCCATTAGATTGGGGTGTAAAAGTATAAAATGTGGTTCTATTTATACCTTCCATTCATAACTAAACTACCTAGTTAATCAAAATATATTACACAATCTATAAAATGCCATTAGATTGAAGTTTCATTTATACTTCCACTGTCCATATAGGTGGTATTATCCAAAAAACCAATTTTGTGGCCATCATCAAATTGAAGTTCCATTGCTACTGCTCCCTCGGAAATGTGTTTAATGTCCAATTCTTACACTTCCTCTAGTTGTTAATGCTTGCATGGAACTTCCACATCTCCCTCTTGAATTCCTTTGAGCAACTGCACCGCGTGTGCTTGAAGTTCTACCTCTTCCTCTTACACTTCCTCTTGATGTTTGTGTTGTTGTTTCTTGCATATTCGCCATGCTTATTCTACCTACATCTACATTATTGATGCTACTACGTCCTTCTTGATTAGATGAGTTGCCTCTGCCAGTCTACAATAAACCAAATTATGAACATATCAATGAGTTATATGCTTAGTAAAATACACGGCAATAAACGTTTAATTGTGTAAACACTTACCAACATTGAAGTGGACCTCATACAAGTTCTTGAATTGTGCCCCCATCCATTACATTTTCCACATCTGATATTGTTTCTCTTCCTACTAATACAATGGCTATTTTCCCTCTCTGATGCATCCCTCTTCCTAACTTTCTTTGGTTTACCAGGTTTCTTCCTAATGATGAGGGGTATAATTAGTTCAAATTTCGTGATCGGCCACTCTTCAAAACTGGGAACAAGATTGATGAGTTTTGAGTAGGTCTTACAAAATTGCTCTGTACTGTAAAATTCATCCACATATAGCTCAGGATCCAAGATATCTTCTTTGAGACACATGGCAGCTTGTACACATGGAATACCTTTCAACTTCCCACCTCCGACAACTACATTTCTTTGATATAATATCCACAACATACCTTGATCCATGACTATGTTAAACCTCATATTTTCCATGCTCACCCCAGTGGACAATGTAGTTTATTTTATACTCCTCTTGAGCCTTTAACCTTTTTATAACATTCGGACAAACAAGACATCCAAAGTTTTCAACCCCCCTATTCTTCAAATGAAACATCTCCATAATATTCACTCGAATCATGTCCATACATGTTATTATAGGTTTGTTTCTCTCGTTTACGATAAAATTATTAAATGATTCACAATGATTATTTATCAACATGTCAGATTTTACTAAAGGGTCGAAAGCATGTTTACTTCAGCAAGAAGGGTCTAACTTAGCCAACCATTCATATGCATTCAGGTCTAAATCCCTAATTCTACTCATCCACATATTAAAACGTTGTGACGTAGTAGACCTAGCAACACTCCACAACATGTCCTTAAGCATTTGCCCCTTAAACAACTTCCTAAAATTGGTCCTATGTTGTGCATGTGGAAGCAACTCTTTGATGGTTTCAGCAAGACCCTATAACAAATAAAAAAAGTTACAAACTTGCTAAAAAGAATTAATATAAGCTAGTAGTGGTTAATTTAAATTAAAAACATACTAAAACAACGGCTATTTTAGAAACTAGCCTTTTGTTGGTCAAACATAAATGTCCACGGTCTGCCATCATGTAATGGCAAGTCCCCCATTAGCAAAGAAATAAACCAACTCCATGAATCTTTCGTCTAAGCTTCGACAGTAGCATATGCTATTGGATAGATGTGACCATTTTCAACTTGCCCAACAACAGCCAATATATGACCTCCAAAGTGGCTCATCATATGACAACCATCTAAGCAGATCAACGACCTACATCCAGCTAAAAACCCATCTAGCTAAAAACCCTCTCTTACACGCATCGAAATACAAATACAATCTCTCAAATATATTACCTTCAATCTTCACTACTGCAGTTGACCCATGGTTCCACTTTCTTATGGTAGCACAAAAGCTCCATACCAACTTATACTACTCCACCTCTAATCCTTCTAAAATTTTCAATGCCTTTCTTTTTGCTCTATAGCATTTTGCAGATGAGATGTTCACATGGTAATCCCTTTTTATTTACCCTTTAAGAGTGATCACCCCCAACTTGGTTCATCCCTATAGTTCTCAAGGTATCTCTCAGCTATCCACTTGGAATTCATCTTGGTATTGATCAAATGTTTGCTACAATTCACATGCTCTGATCTTCATGTCTTGATTTGAAAACACTTTTTACTTGGGTTTTGAGAAGCATGGATCCTCCAACCACATTCTCTTTTACACACAGCAGTCACCTTCCATCTATCATTCTTTATAAACATATAATCAAAATTATGTTTGATTACATATTCTCTTAGTGCGGCCTTAAATTTTACATGACTAGTGAATGTTTGACCCAACTCCAACTCATGATAATGACCTGCTCTAATGTTTTCATCACACACTTCAAGATACCTCGAATGATAACCATCAGACTCATAATCACTATGAAGGCTTCTAAGGTCATCACTATTATGATTTATCTCATCAACCCTGAGCAACTTTGGTTCATCTCTTCGATATTCTGCTTCTGTTCTAATAGGTGGAGAAAATCTCAGTTCTTTGCTTTCATCTTCTTCAGTTGATGTATTTCCTTCATCATTATAATCTTCATATGTTTCTTCATCCCTATCTATATCTCCACCCTCTTCTTCACCTACATTCCAACAATCTTTTACATCAACATCATCACCTAATTGAGGTATTTCTATATCTCCAACCACACTTCCTTCCTCATCAGCCTCATAATCATCTAATTTATTAGCAATTTCATCTACCTCTTTGTCACTAATGAGAGTAGTATCCTTTCCATATTCAATATAAACTTCTATAAATGCCTCCTTACGATCTAAAATTAACGTAATCAAGTTAATTATGTCCTTATTTGAGTCCATGCTCCTTAGATGCTCAAAACTTTCAGCAGGCAGCTTAACTCAACATTTCACAATGTCTTTAAATCCTAATACAATGGAATAATTTCGTATCACCAAGGGGGATATATAGTTTATATCTACCGTAGGGTAAGTTTTTAATTCTCCCCTGCATATTTAATGGTAGGTGAGTATTCAAACTTCCCCCCCATAAAACAAATTAATTTCCACAGTCACCATCACACCTGAAATTCAAAGAAAACAAAAATTGAAGACTGAGACCCACGTGATTACAAATAAAGACAAGGATGAAATAATAAAATAAAAAAAGGTATAGATTGACCGGCCAAGACCCTACCAACATTTAAAGATTTACCAAAATGAGCTCAGACTCCACAAGGACAAAAGAAGACAGTAGATAATCTTCTTCTTTATATAAAAAAAAAAAAAAGGAAAAAATAGATTTTTTGCTTCACAAGTAGACAGTGATAGGAGAGGGTGAAATAGTTTTTCTTCAACCTTCAAAACAACTTCTATTATAGCCTTAAAATCACCATATCAAAATGGATTATTAGTCTTCAATAAATCAAAGCAATTTTTTTGTCTAGGGCTATGAATCACAGGCATTTTTCCTCTTATGAAAATTATTTGGGCAAAGTGAAGTAAGATGAATTTTATTTCTTTAGATATTTTCAGAGGCGGGTCGGGTATTCATTTCATGGGTCATGTGTAGTTAGGTGGGTCAGTTCTTCAATGCATGGTGGGTCAAGGATTTAAATAAATGTTATTACATGGCAAAAGGTGTCAGTCAATTAATTACATCTCATCAGTTTAACGTCTCCTTTTAACGGCATAAATGGAGAGGGGGGTTTTTGTCTAATAACCAAACCACAGGGGTATTAATATTCATTTTTAAAGTTCAGGGGGTGTGTTTGCATTTGACTAAAACCACAGGGGTGTCTTTTGCATTTTGCCCTTAATAATACAAATAAGAAGGTGGAGGAACCACATAATTATGAAGATGAAATGAAAACGTGAGTGTATTTTTTTTCCTAATTTTGTTGGCAATTTTTTCTAATTAAATATGGTTAAAATTGTAAAAAATAATATAACCTTCTCGTGGGAATCATTGAAAGCACCCGAATTCAAAGATAATCAAATACCCTCATATCTGGAAAAATATGGATTCCAGGAATCTTAGATTGCCAAGATATTTTTAAATAAACCCCAACAAACAATAGAATTAAATGTCCTTTATAAAAGAAACTTAGATTACCCCGAACCAAACGGGGGCTAAGAGACTTTCTATTCTTGAAGAAACAAATCAATTAGCCACATTTGTTTATAGATTAGTCTTGTAAGATCAATGCAAATATGTTTATGGATGACTTTCTTAAATTATAGCTTTTATCTTTAAAACTGATTTCAATTTCTAAATTTATTTTTTATTTTTTTCTTGGGTAAAATACCATTTTGGTCCCTGAACTATTTAAGTTTCATTTTCGTCCCTAAACTTTCAAAAGTTACATTTTTTCGTCCCTGAATTTTCCAATTCATTCCGTTTTGGTCCTTCAGATTTTGTTTTCCCGTCTACGACACTAATGCACTATAAAAAAAAGTCAATTTGCGACCAACTGGTCGTTTCTATAGTATAATGCGACCAACATAATGGAGGCAAAAAAGTTGGTCGGTCCTGAATTTGTGCGACTGTATAGTCATAAATATACGACCAAGAATGTTTGGATGTAAAAAAGTCAACACTTTTAAAAACGACAAGATGGTCGCTTAAAACAGTGACCATCTGATCGTAATTTAAGTTGAAGATAAGTGACCAGTTAGTCACATGAAGAAATGACCACGTGGTCGTTTTATAAGCGACCAAATGGTCACTTTTGTACTCAGACAAAATGCGAAAAGATGGTCGTTTGTTTGGAGATACAATACGACCATCTGGTCGTAGTTTAAGTTGAAAAAGTGACCAGGTGGTCACATAAAATAGTGACCACATGGTCTTTTATAAGCGACCAAGTGGTCACTTTTGTACTCAAACAAAATGCGACCAGATGGTCGTTTATCTTAGGGTAAATGCGACCATCTGGTCGTATTTAATAAATATTTATTTAAATTACAATAATTAGTTAATTAATTATTATTTTTTTTAATTAATATTAAAATTTAATAACAAAAAAATGGAATTAAAATAAAATATATATAAATCAAATATTCAAAAAATGCTTTATACAGAAGAAAGCAGCCTAGAACTACTACGGATGAGGCGTCGATGATGAATGGCCGCCGTCTAGGGATCTGAAGTACGCGGCCAAAGATGCTGCGACCTGGGCCTCAACCCGTGCCTGCATAACTGCCTCAATCACAGCGACTCGAGAAATGAAGTCGTCGCGCATAGCGTCCATGTCCGTGTGAAGTTGTTGAACCTCTGCGCGCAGCTCCTGCTCAACCGAAGGAGGGTCGGAGCTAGTGCTCGCTCCGCTACGCTGAGGTCGGGGCACATCCGCGTAAAGGGGTCGCCCGTACGAGCCGAGCCCAGGAACTGATCCATCAGGCCGAACCCCTCCAGCAGTCTCCAAAAACGCCTCTCTACGGTCTTCCTGAGTCGGTTGCAAGTCTGGTGTGGGCAACCGCTGACTCAACGACTCGGTGAAACGTTCCTAAACATTTAAAATTCAGAAAATAAAATAGTTAATATATAAGTTAGGAAAAATTTTAAAGAAAAAATAATAATTGAAAAAATTATTAAATACCTGAACTTCTTTCACCTTATCGTTGACGAACGTACTGTCCTTCTTCGGGTGAAGTGGAGGGTCCCGCTGGATCAGGCTGTGATGCAGACCCCGATGCAGACCCTGATGCTCCCCCGGGAGTCGTGGCCTGGGATTCCTGCGCCAATCGTGGTGTCGCGGGCTGGGTCTCAGGGACTGCATCATCGAGAGTGGCAGCAAGTCCCGGCTCGTAACCGTAGTCAGGTCCGCATCAGGGGCAGCAATAGTAGGCGGCTGCGGATTCCCCTTGTCAATCTCGTCGTCGTGCTCGTCTGACTGGGGAAGACGTCGTCTGCCCATCATAATCCTACAACTAAACTAAACTAATTTAATACTAATTAAGTAATTAAAATTAATGAAATAAATTAAATTAATTAATTAATGAAATAATCTGAATTAAATTAATTAATGAAATAATCTAAATTAAATTGATTAAATAATGTAAATTAAACTAACATAAATTAATTAACTAATTTAAAATAAACTAATTAATTAATTTGAATTAAAGTAAATTAAAATTAGATTAATTGAACTAAAATGAAGTAATTAAAGTAAACTAAGTACTGAAGAATTAAACTAAAATTAATTAAATTAAAGTAAATTAAGTAATGAAGAATTAAACTAAATTAGATTAATTGAACTAAAATTAATTAAATCAAACTAAACTAATTAATTAAATTAAAGTAAACTAAAATTAGCTTAAGTGAACTAAGTAATTAATTAAAGTAAACTAAGTAATGAAGATTTCAACTATTAGATTAAATTAAACTAAAATTAATTAAATTTAACTAACATTAATTAATAAAAACTAAACTAAACTAAACTAATTAATTAAATTAAACTAAATTAAAACTAGATTAATTGAACTAAAATTTATTAATTAATTAAAGTAAACGAAATTAGATTAATTAACCTTAAGTAAACTAAGTACTTAATTAAACTAAATTACATTAATTAAACTAAAATTAATTTAATTAACAACATTAAACTAAACTAATTAATTAATTAAAGTAAACTTAAACTAAAACTAACTAAAAACTAAAACTAAAACTAACTTAAAACTTAAAATTTATACGAAAACTAACCTCGTAATAGAAACCGGGATTGGAGTTTTAGGGATTTTAGGTTTAGAGTAGGAACGGGGAATGAGAACGGGGGGGAAAATAACGGGGAACGGAACAAGGGAAAGAGAGAAAAGAAAGAAAAAAGAGAAAGAAACGGGGGAAGGATACACTGATCTGAATTTAAATCAGATTTTGCGACCAAATGGTCGCAAATATGTAATCATGACCAGAAACGAAAGGCCGCGCGTGCTGGGGAAATTACGACCACCTGGTCGCATTTTTACACATATTTGTGACCACCTGGTAGCATTCATTGAAAAAGCGACCATCTGGTCGCCACTTTGCCATTATCCAGAACAGCTGTCATATCACGCGTCCTATCAAATATTGCTACCAGTGAAATTCACCGCCAACTTACAGATAATAACAGCGATCTCTGAACTCATTGAAGTGACAGTAGCTTCAGTCAGCTCTGTACATGTCAAGTCCCTAAAAAAACACTCAACTGTGCAAGCGACTCCCAATGTCTATTCTCTAGGAACGGTCTGAACGCGACCGGCATCAATCGTTGCATGAATACATGACAGTTGTGACTTTTCATCCCAAACATGATATGCTTTTGACTGTCTATACACCGACTCAAATTCGAAACGTATCCGTCCGGGAATTTGATGGATTTGATCCACTCAAATAATGTTTTCTTTTCATCTGTCGTCAACATGTACTTTGCTTTTGCGTAATTATCATTGTCGTCAGGTTCCAACTCAGGACGGTGACATATCTCCCGTATATCATAACGTGCCTTCAGATTGTCCTTCATTTTTCCCGAAACGTTCAAAATCGTATTGAAAATGTCGTCGAAGAAATTCTTCTCGATATGCATTACATCCAGATTGTGTCTAATCAGTAGATCTTCCCAATACGCTAGATCCCAAAAAATACTCCGTTTCTTCCAACCCGTGTTTTTCCCAGCCGCATTGTTTGCACTCTCCGCACCGTCCACTGTAATCTTCTGCATCCATATAGCATCTATACCGTGAAGAATCTCCCTTCCACTATACATTGTCGGGGGGTATCGTTTCTTACTCGTCGACCCTTCTTCTAGTCAATGCCGTTTGAACGAAAAGTATGATTCAACGGTAAAAATCGACGGTGACAATCAAACCAACAAGTTTTCCGACTGTTTCTGAGATAAAATGCATTTGTGTCTAGCATGCAATGTGGACATGCGTATTTTCCCTCCGTACTCCATCCTTTAAGAGGAGGAGATTGAGGTTCACACAATTAACTACACTGACTAAGGAAAACAATAACAAAAGCTAAACACATTCTCAAAAATGTATATGAAAGCAATTAAAGATCAACATACCTGACAACATTAAATACGCAGGGAAGTCACTGATCGTCCAGATTAACACGGTGCGCATCAAGAAATTTTATTTCTTCGAAATGTCGTACGTCATAACACCGTCAGTCCACAACCTTTTCAACTCTGCAATAAGTGGTTGCAAATACACATCCAGTTTCTGTTTTGGACTTTTCGGCCCAGGTACGATCACTGTTAGAAAAATCACTGGGTCTTGCATGCACATCGAGGGAGGCAAGTTATACGGGGTTACCATGACCTGGCCAAACTGAATATTGTGCCCCGGATGCCCCGAACGGGTTAAAGCTATCCGTGCATAAGCCCAATCTGACGTTTCCTGGATCTTGTGCAAAATCCGGATAACAATTATTTAAATGCTTCCATGCCGCAACATCTTAGGGATGTCTCAAAACACTTTCATCCTGTAAATGCTCGTGATGCCATCTCATGTGCGAGACTGTCACATCTGATGCATACAACCGTTGCAGACGTGGGGTCAGCGGTAAATAGAACATGCTGGCGTACGGAATGAGGTTGCGTTTCCCTTGTTTATATCTTGGAAGAAAACAGAATTTGAAGTGATGCAGGTCCTCATCCACATCCCAGTAAATCATGCATCCGTTCCGACATGAATCTATTTTCTCCACAGGTAAGCCAAGTCCCTCCACTAGCTTTTTCGTGTCGTACAAACTGTTGGGCATAATATTTTCTTCTGGAGCGCCTCGACGAAACCACGATGCAATCGAATCAAATCCTCTAGTAGGTATGTTATACTGCGCCTTTATATTTAATAGTTCTGTAGCAGCAGCAAGTTGACTTACCTGACACCCATCGTACAATGGTCGGCTGCTGTCTCTAGCATCTCATGCATCTTACGTGCTTCCGGATTCATTTCCTCTTCAACAACCCGTTCATCTTCGTCTACGTTTAAACTTTCACGGAAATTTTCATTGCCCCCGTACCCCGCACCATCAAGTATCATTTTCCGCATCTGACTATACTGTTGTTCATCATTCCGTTCTTGGACAACAACCTCTACATTCGAGTTGCTACCTTCGTATCGTCTCGATTCATATAATGCAGCGTCGAACATTTCCTGTATTTCCCCCTGAAACACCCAGTGGTAATAATTCTGCACAAATCCCCGACTATAAAAATGAACCTTCAAATCTGTAACCGGTATGATTCTCCTATTGTCGCATTTCTTGCACGGGCAACGTAGCTTTCCACCATACTTTTCATAATAGACAGTTGTCATGCAAAACTCAATAAATTGTTCAATCCCGGCCACGAACTCATCGTTCAAATACCCGTCTATCAAATGAACATACATCCACTCTCTCATTTTCTTTTTTCTTAATGCTAACAAACAATGGGAGGAGGGGATTTTATAATGGACTCCTCTGGTCATTTGCAACCAGATGGTAGTATTTTTGCTATCAACTGGTTGCATCCAAAATTTCCCGCCATTTTCCTCACTGCCCCGGGTCACATCAAGTCACAGCATTTACGACCACTTAGTAGCTTTTCTCCCACCAAATTGTTTATTTACCACTGGTCACTTAAAATCACAATATTTGCGACCATCTAGTCACTTAACAATGTGACCACATGGTAGCTTCTTTCAGTCCAAATGTTTAAGCTACCACTGGTCACTAAAGGTCACCAAAATTGCGACCATATGGTCACTTTTAATTGTGACCACTTGGTAGCTTTTCTCCTGCCAAATTTACTCGCCTTTTTTTGCTACTAAATGATATCTCCTGTCACATAATTGCGACCAAATGGTCGTCATTTTCAAGTGACCATATGGTCACTTTCTTACCGCCAAAAATTCGCGCCATTTTTTATGACTAATTTTTTTCTTGGTCGTAATTTGGTCGCAAAAAAGTGACCATATGGTCGTTTTAAGTCAAACTTCACATTTACTACCAGAGTGGTCACCAAAAAAAACTACCCAATGCTTTGGTCGCAAATTTCTTGTCGCAATTTAACAGTTTTTTTGTAGTGATGGAAGGCTTATGTGGCATGTAATTGATGATGTGACATTATAGAAATAATCTCATTTTTTTTCTCCTTTATTCCAGTCTTAAATCTCACTATATATTCATTTTTCAACGTCATTTAAACTCATTGTATATTTATATAATGGCACATCATCAATTATATGCCACATAAGCCCTCTGGTAATGTCCTAGATGGAAAAATGAAGACTGGAGGACTAAAATGGAACGAATCGTAAAAGTTCATGAATTAAAATGTAACTTTTGAAAGTTTAGGGACGAAAATGAATCATAAGTGAAAGTTTAGGGGCCAAAATGATATTTTAACCTTTTTCTTTAAAATCCTCATTTAAAAAAATTATTATCTTAACTGTTAAAATCTGTAACGTCCCGTTACAAGGAAATATTTAAATTGAAATTTAATATTATTTTGGTAAATAATATTAAATAATTTAAAACGATAATTTTGGTGACAAATTGTGTCACCAGAATCAACGACTCCATGTGTCGCTGAGTTGAGCGATTAAGTGTGTCGCTCAAGGTAGTGACTCAATTCGTCGCTACATGAGCGATACAAAAGGTCGCTCATTTTAACGACACATTATATCGCTGATAACAGCGAACAATTGTGTCGCTGTTGCTAGCAATATACTTGGTCGTTAATTGGTCAACATTTATTAGCGACTCATTATTGACCAGCAACACAATTCGTTGCTAAAGTCACCGATCGATTACTTTTTTTAGCGATCATCATGTTCGTCGCGTAGTAATCAATGTTAAAAACTATTTATAAATATAGTAATTTTTGTACTCTGTTAATCAATAATTAGTATTGATTACTGTGTGAATTTGTAATTAAATTATTATGAAACTTTGTAATTCAATGTTAATCCTTAATTGTTACTATATTTATAAATATCTTTATAACATGTTATTTTTATAAATATTATAACAAAAGAATGACTATATTTTTAATCACCTCATTTAGTATAGATGTTAATTTAAAATAAAATAAATCATATACTTTTATTTTGATAAATTCTAACTTCGCTTTTACACGTGTGATTTTTTAAAAAAGAAAAAGAAAAAAAAAAGACTTAAGATATTAAAATAATATTTAAAGAAAAAGTTTGATTTGAAGACAATTGAATCATATAGATATATATTATTTATTTATTTATTTGGTTTCATCATGTGGAAAATCCGTACTATTTTAAAAGACAATTTATTCACGATGTTCAAATATTAGGTGTAAAGTTGAACTAAAAAGAACAGCATGAAATCATCGAACTTGGATCCTCTAATCTTTTTTTTTAATTCCTTTTAAAGGTAGGTATCCACAAATAGAGAGAGGGCAAATATTTTTAAATCTAACTGTTCTTCTTTTAAAATAAAGATACAATATAATTCATAATTATTGTTATTGTTATTAAATGCAAAACCCCACCTTAGTCGCTTGAAGTTGCATTCTTATGTTTAAAAAAAATCAACATCAAAATTTGAAAAATGGGCACCAAAGTGGCACACCCATATCAGATATGGTGAATTTGTGGTTGATGACTATGAGCTCAAGAGTGATTTTCTACATTTTTCAACCACTTTTATTTAAGTGCTTTATAATATATGGCCAAACAATGTAGTTCAATAAGTAATTATACCTACAAGGATGAGAGTTAAAGATTCATTTTTTGTGTTAAAAAACCAAAATTATGTTTGAGATTCTTCATTTGTTTTGATGATTAGATTGCTTACTTAATTTTTTATTATATAGCTTTAGTTCTAGAACTCTAACTTGATTTCCATCTTAAATTAATCCTTATCAAAGATTTACTTTGTTCTAATTTGGTCTTCTTTTTTTTTAAATATCAAAATTAGTATCTATTATTGACTTTGAGATTTGTAATAGTGTGAACTAATTTGTAAATGGAAAACAAGTGAGATCAATACATTCTAGCATGTATAATTTTATTACTAAGCCTATAATGGGTGGTTAGAAGATAATGTTAGGATAAACAGTTCTTTTAAAATCTTTATATTAATATGATATTATCAATTCTTCACTTCAACTCATTTGAATTTTACTCGTTCTATTTAAAAGAGTTTGTACCAATAGATATATTATCATTATAAATTGATAAATTTTTATCCCATCTAATTGATATGTATGATTTTGAGAACACTTTGACAATCAAATAAACAACTGATGACAGCTTTAGACTTTTTATAAACAAGTTACATAAGAGAGTTTTGAACATTTGTGGATATAAATTATCTAAAATAATATATTATTTATAAATACTCATTATTACTATTCTATCTTGTATTGAGTGACCTAAATAAACAATTAGTGTGGTTTTTATTTGTGACGACATAGTGAGCATAATCTAATAAAATAATTCAGATTAATTAAGTATTCGATTTATGAATCTCTTACATTTTCACTCTCATTCCTACTACATTAATAATACACTTGTTAAAACCATTTTTCTTGTCATCTACACAAGAATAATATTGATTATTAAATTAGTTCATATCTTTTGAACTAAAGGAACATATTAAATCTAAGTTAACCCCTCCAATTGATAATTCTAACGAATTGAAATAGAGAAATCAATTAGTCCTTGTACTATAATAATAATAGAGAGGGTGAGGGTGAGACAAAAGATTCCCACAAGTTTACATACAAGATCACGATGCTCCACCACGATATCAGAGCGACCACTCCAAGAAATGGCCTATTAAATGAAGGTCATCCAATCTCTAATTGCTAGCCACGATAAAATGACCCTTTTCTCTAGAGCATCCAAACCAGGTTCGACTTTTAAACTTCATATATCCAACCATCTAAATTAATTAAAAATGATTTGGTTCGATTTCATATATTTTTATAACGATCAAAATCAAACCAACCAATATATATATTAAATTATGTATATAATATAATTAAAGTTTTAAATATTAATTAAACTTTTAAAAAATAGAAAGAATTTTTATTCCTATATTTATTATACTTGTATAATTATAACAAGAGTTTAAGAATTTTATTAAATTTGTATATATAATTTGTGTTTTTATTTATTATATTATAATATTTGATTAATTGAAATTAGTCTTACCGCTAAAGGTTATTTTTAGATTTTGTTGAGTTTGTCATTATATAAATTAAGTATCTAAGAATAATTGGGAAAAAAAAGCATAAAGTGAAAAAATCAAACCAATTTTTATCTTAAAAATATATTATGTATTTTGTTTACTTTTATCTTTATTTATTGAAAATATATATATATATATATATATATATATATATATATATATAATATGATTATATTAACTAATAAATTATAAAATGTTTAGTATTATGTTTTGTTTTTGTCTTAAAAATGTATATTTTGAATATATATTTCATTTTTATACCTCTTTTAAATAAAAATTAAAATGTAAAACGGAGAATTTTCCCCGCGGGAAACCTGATCCCCGAACCCACTCCCAATTTTTTGATTAGGGGATAGTGCAGGGTATAGGGATTAAAAATCCCCGCGAGTTACAGAATGAGAAGTTTATCCCCGATCCCACCCCGCCTCGTTGTCATCCCTAATATTTAACGGTTTGATTTGATTCACAATATATGAAAAGAAAATCTAATCGATTCTTGATATTTCAATAAAATTAAAACCAAACCAATTCATTATTGAATAATTATAAAAGAAGGGATCACATTATGATATTGGTGTTACCTGAATTTATATAACTATATTTAATTGATAAATTTGAGTTTTGGATTAATAAACTTAATAAAAATTAAAATGAGACTTTCAACAATTTTAAATTCATGAATTTTAAGAAACCCAATTCCAAATTGAATTAATAAAGTCTAATTCACCCCATGAACCAAATAATTTCTCCCCGTTACGACCATCTGATTGTGATATGACAAAACCAATTGTCTAACTCTCAAATTTAAAGAGAGAAAAACAAAAGTGATTAATTCTTTAGGGCCCTCTCCTCATTTAATAATTATAAAATGATCTTACTGTTTTGATATATATAGATAAAATATTCAATATTTTAGAACGTTAGTAAAATGAATAACACTGATGATATGTTTATTCTCGAGATCTTTTTAATAATAATACTCGAGGCCTGAAAATATATATATATATAATTTACTTGTTTCATCTCTTTTTCAACTACATTTTAAATGAAATAGAAAGTTGAAAAAAGAAAACCACCACTCTAGAAAATCATTGCTTCCTAAAGTTCAAGTCCCGTTCCGTTTGCTCCGTCTATCACGAGGACACGTGTCAACTTTTAACCAACCAACCATATTGTACCCGCTATTTTGAATAATTTCTCATCGCGATGATGCTTCATTTAGCTTTATCCAAATTCTAAACACATCAAAATTATCGAACTCCCCAACTCCTTTCATTAAACCAACATTGCCAGAACGCCTTCCAGGTGTTTGATTTAAATCCTCACTCAGAAAGAGACATTTTGATTTTGCTTTATATTACTTAAAAAACCATACTTTGAGATATATAATAAATACCCTTAAAAATAGCCTAAATTACAGTGCAGTACAACAAAAGTTAATGAGATTCTAGTAAAAAAAAACATTTGAACTTCAAAACTTAACCCACCTAAAAAAAAGTAGCAGCAGCTTGGAGAATTGCCTTGCTTGATGATTTCTCTGCATTTGTTTGTATTGATCGATCATAAGAAAATGATCCCATTTCACAAGGGTTCTAATTGAGTCACCACAATTGGGCTTCTGACTACATGTTTTCCATCCAACCAAGAAACTGAACCAAAAACAGCCCCTGCTTCACCTAATTTCAGATTCTGACTGTCGGCTGTTACTGTTACAATGAAGCTTTGTTTCTCAACTGTTGTTGTGAACACCAGCTTCGCCGGCTTTACTCTCACTGTCACCCCATTTGGGGCCTCGATTTTAGCTCGGTATGTCGAATTTGATGGACCGACATTCGTCACGGTTCGAATAAACGCCTTGGATGACAACCCTTTTGCTGGAATGGGAAATATTGCAACCATTGATGGGTAATTGAGATTCCCTGGCAATGGTTTCTTAGCAGGACAACTCACTGGCGTCCTCGTAATCACCTGAATCATCTTCTCCCCGTAGCCGATTCCGCATAAGAAATTCACATAATCAGTGTTTGTGATGTCATAAACAAGTCCAGGGTCCATTGCAAGATCCAAATTCACATGTCCAGCACCAAAGTCATATGGAGTAGACGGCTTCCCAGTAGATTCTTCGGTCATCGGTAGCCCACGGTTATCGACAATACTTGCTGTCGTCATAATGGCAGATCTTAACGCGGCCGGACTCCAATCGGGGTGAGCAGATTTAAGCAGAGCAGCAGCACCACTAACATGAGGACAAGCCATCGATGTTCCAGACAAGATATTGAACTCTGTTTTTCGAGTATCGAAATCCAAACCAGTTGGACCAACAGAATCAGTCCAAGCTGCCAAAATGTTAACACCAGGAGCAATCAAATCCGGCTTCAAAATTTCAGGGTTGAGTCCATTAGGTCCCCTGGCAGAAAATGAAGCCACCACAGGAGCTGGCTTGATCCCAATTATAGTACCCTTAAAATCAATAGTAGCAATAGGATTAGCAGAGGATGTCACATATGCTTTCACAGCATCGCCTTCATCGGAACCGATAGCGCAAGCCGGGATAAGATGAGCATCACCAACAAGCCCTTCACCATTAGAAATCCCATTTGCAAGAATCATTCCAACTCCTCCAGCCTTCTTCACCACCAAACCTTTAGCCACTCTTGGACTACTTCCACGATCACAAATGACAATTTTCCCACTAACAACTTCAGGATCAAGCGAATTCTCCATACAGAGAGAAACAGAGAGAACCCCTGATTTCCCAGGATAGACTAAAGGATACATTTTTCCACTCAATGGTTCTCCTGAATAAAGCGATGCCCCATATACCTTCTTCCCATTTCCAAGAGTCACCACCGCGGGGAAATTCCGGTCTATCGTCCCCGCTCCAACCGTCGTCATCCAGGGCGATAAATTCGTCACCGACATCCCGTTGGGACCGTCATTTCCAGCAGATGATGAAACAAAAATACCTCTTGATACAGCACCGTAAGCCCCAATGGAAATTGGGTCGAGATAATACGGCGACGAAACACCGTCGCCGCCGCCAATCGATATCGAAATGACATCAACCCCATCATTAACAGCAGCATCAAACGCCGCGAGAATATCAGAATCAAAACAACCACCGTTTTTCCAACAGACTTTATAAACCGCCAATCTCGCTTTAGGAGCAACACCTTTTGCTATTCCAGAAGCGTAACCGTCTAAACTCGCTTGAAACGCATACCGTCCCGCAGCCGTCGACGCCGTGTGGGTCCCGTGGCCGTCGGCGTCTCTCGGCGACCGATACTCAATCGTGTCGTTAATTCCGATGATCGGACCGCCGGCGTTAGACCCGGCTTCATGACCCTTAGCGAAAAACCTCGCACCCACGATTTTTCTATTACAGTTTTTAGCAGTGAATTTAGTTCCAATTTCACACACCCCTTTCCACCGACGTGGGACCGGACCCAGATTCACATCAGAAAAGCTTCGTCTTTCCGGCGAAATCCCAGTATCGAAAACCCCAACAATAACATCAGACCCATAATCAGATTCGGACCAAAGACCGCGTTGGTTCCGGAGGCCGAGGAATTGCGGGGACCGCGTGGTGTGGAGAAAACGACGACGATCCTCGAAAACAGCGAGGACAGAAGGGTTTTGTTTAATGGAAGAAACTTGGTCGGGAGAAAGAGAGGCGGAGAAGCCATGGAAAACAGTGTCGTAAATATGAAGGATTTGAGGAGATTGAGCGAATTCGGAAGTGTACCAGTGGTAATGGGTAGGGAAAATGGAGGGCTTAGAGTTACTGTCGATATGGAAGATAAAAGTTTTGAAAGTGGAATCGGAAGAAACTGTGGAGAAGAAAAGAAGGAAAAGGGAGAGAAAAGCGGCGGCCATTAGAGAAGAGAAGTGGAGCTGATAGCGGGAGAGTGGGAGTGAGGTGCCGACAGGGAAGGAAGAAGATATAATAATAGAGAGAAGTTTTGGTTCTTTTTTCTCTTAATTTAAATTAATTAAATTTAAGTGTAAAGTGAAGGATTAATTGGAAATTTAGAGAAGAATTTAGGAACGTTCAATTGGTCGTCAAAGAAAGATTTGTTGAGTCAGCCTCTTTTGATTGCGCCGAATCAGGATGAGAAAGTACGATTAGATTTGGTTCATACGACATCGTTTTAATCAATTATTTAATTTTTATTATTGTGTTTTAAATAATTTAATTATAACTTTAATAAATAGTGTAATTAATATCTTAGTTAAATTATCATTATTTTTTAGTTGTAAGCGTTTTTTAATTTGATAAATGTGAATTTGTGGATATGAACTTTTTTTAATATATATATGGGGCAAAAATCAAAATAGCCACTTTTTAGTGTGCTTTTATCAAGATGACACTTTTTTAAAAAACTAATCAAATCAGCCAATTGGTACACTGTTCATTCCATTTTTCCCTTCTCGTATACTGTGTATGTTTTGATATTTCTGACTTTTTCATTTCTCAATGCATGAAAACAATTATTTTTATTATTTTCTCTTTCTAATTATTTTATAAAATTTGAAATTCATTTTCCCCCTCATTTATTATTTCATTTTTTTTTTCTTTTTTCTTTCCAATATCCATTTGTTTTTTTTTTAAATTTATTTTTGATTTATTATTTTGTTTCAGTATAATATTATCTATTTTGCTGGTAAATTCCGTATATTTTCATTATTATATTTGATTTTAATTGAATTACGTACATTCTCTTCATTTCCCATGTAATGTTTGTATATTTGGTATATTGTCTTCCACTTTGTAATGAAATTTGGGTGATAGGGAAGATATATGTGATACACGTGATATACATGTCATTTTATCTGCAAATAAAACAAAAAATGTTAACAAACTTTAAAATCAATATATAATTTACACAATACTTAATATACAAAATATACTTATAGAGACACATAACAATACACATATAAACTACTTAATATGGACACATAAACACTATTTTGCAAAACAGACAAGAATGCTATTGAGGCCTCATATAAATAATATACATAATATACTTGATATGAATACAAAAATAGTACAACACATAACAATTTGGTATGGACATATAACAGTGCAGTGCAAAAACAGACAGAGAATAATTATTAGGTCTCATATGCATAATATACATGTCATTTGATCAATATACTGCAAATCATTTCATATTATAGTTATTAGGCCTCATATGCATAATATACATAATATACATGACATCTTAAAAGGCGAGTCATGTCATACTATGGTTATTATGCCTCATATGCATAATATACAAAATATACTTAATATAGACATATTAATAAACATGATATGTGCACATAACAGTACAACACATACCAACTTGGTATGAACTCATAATGATCGCGGTGCAAAAACATTGGAGAATGGTTATTAGGCCTCATATACATAATATACATATCATCTTATTCAATACACTGCGAATCATTTCATATTATGGTTATTAGTCATCATATTCATAATATACATAATATGCATGACATCTTATCAGTACACCGTGAATTGTATCATATTATGATTATTAAGACCCATATGCATAATATACATAATATACTTAATATGGACACATAACATTACAAACAAGAAAAAGCTTGATATGCATAATAGTGCACTGCGAATAGACAAAGGATGACTATTAGAGCCATGTGTACATAATATATAGTTATCAAATTGACAACGAATTTGAAAACAAAAAATTATGTATATTGCGAATGTTATGTATATTACGTGTATTACTTACTGTACTTCTAGCAAAACAGACATACGTATATAACGTATATTACAGTACACTTCACAATAACCATCTAAAACAAAAAAAATCCAGAAAATGGTGACAACGTGAGAAAAAATTCAGAAAATGGAGGAAATGATTTCAACAATAAAAAGAACAAACCTTTTGCTAGTTCCATGCTATTTAAGCTTCAAGATTCGTGCCAAATCTAAGGGTTTATGAAGAAAAAATAGTGAGAAAAAAACATCAATTTTGTTCCCAGATCTATATTTTTCTTGTTTTGAATCTTCAATAAAAAAACATAGATCTGAGATATATTAAGACAAAAATTGATGGAAATGAAAAAAGATTTCGATTTTCTTCAAATATAAAATCGAAAAATGGTGAAAAAATACAAAAATAGAGAATCAAAATAGATGAAGAGAAAGAGAGTGAGTATACTTACCTAATCTTAAAAATGGTGGGTTTTGTAAAATAAGAAATGAGAGGGAGGGATGGATAAAAATGGTGGAATGAGGGAATATGAGAGAGAGAGATAGAAATGGTGATGAAGAAAGAAATAAAAATAAAATAAAATAAAAAATATAGAGAGAGGGGAAGGGAAATCTGAAATGGTTTAAAAAAATGGGGGGAAACGTGAGAGAAGGAAAGGGGAAAGAGAGATGAGGTGATTTGATGGGTAGAGGTAATTTAGTATTTTTAGTGGGGGCATGTGGCTATTAATTAAAAAAAGAAAAAACATGGCTATTGATGAAATGTGGGAAGAAAATAGTGTCATTTATATTTTTTTCCCCATATATATATATATATATATTGGAGAATTGAAACTTAGGAGATTTGAACTGACGATTCTTTATAGGATTGATCTTAACTAGTGGAATTTTGCCACTAAAACACCTTATTAGTGGTTTTATTGTTTGATTTTGCGATTAGAAATGCAAGTTTTCATAACTGGGATTGGTATTTTTTTAATTAGTTTATAGATATTATTAGCTTGAATTTTTTTTTTGTTTTTTTTCTTTGCAATTCATTTTGTTTCAACGAGAGTATTAACTACACCATTAACAAAAGTTTAAGGTGGGTTTTAATCGATGAAAATCAAAGTTTAATATTTATATTGACAAATCTAAACCGTATAAATATTTTTTTCTCCTAATTCTTACCATAAAATTTTGTACATTTAAAATCAACTAGAGGCCTTTCATCCAAAAAAAAAAATAATAATCAACTGAGGCCCAGATAAAATAAGTTTAACATTCATTTTTATTAGTTTGTTTTAGTTTTTAATTTTTAAAACATTGAATCTTTTTCGATATTTATTTATACATGTTAAATAACTTTATTACGGTCACAGGAAATATAGCTTGGACCAAATTAGAATATTTAAAAATTTAAAATTAACATTATGAATTTAAAACCTATTTACTAATAAAAAAATAAAAGTGAAAAGTGAAAAAGAAATTGAAACGTAGAAATCGAGGGGTTGCTTTCATGAATTTCTTCAACTGGAGAGGTGTTTCAGAAATTATTGGGAAAAAAAAAATAGTATAATTGCAACCAGTGGATGATGATGAAGAATAATCATAGCCGTCGGATCGTGGGGTTCACAAGCTAAAGTTCTGTATCATTATATTGAAAAAGCCAAAGCTGATTGAATCGAATAAAAATAATAGAGACAGCCTTTTTTCTTTTTATTCTCTATCTGAATAAGGTAAGTATATATATATATATATATATAGGAAATCATATTCATATTTATCATTTCATATCACGCATCTTAATAATTTAATTACATATATTATATGAGTAGAACAATTCCATTAAAATTGGATTTTATATTGCATTGGATCAATAAATCTTATAGGACAATCCATCAGTCTTATTATGATGATTTTTTTTTTCTTGTAGTTAGAGAAGTGTAAAAAATGCCGTTAATTTTAACAATCAAAATATGTCAGACGGAGAATCAAGTGATTAGATGTCAGTGTTTTATTTAATAAATTCAAACGTTTAAATTTCTTCTCACCTAATTTCATATAATATCTCAAAAAAATATTAAAAGCATAAGATTTAATTTTTAAAAAAAAGTAATGAAACAATTTTAAAATGTGCTTCATATTTTTTTAGAATATAATGATGATGATATATAATGATTTTTCTTATATGTTATCATAGTTCTGTGTGAAGTAATTAATTGGTTACTTCTTTTATTAAAATTCTTAAGTAGACACATGGATATTTGATGAGTTCTCCACTCATATATAAAATATGCATGATAGATTGGTAGATATCTTGGATTTAAAGTGTGATTGAATTAGATTCTTCATGTAAATGTAACTCAAAATAATTTTAATTGAGTTAGAAGTTAGAATTGCATGTTTTATTTTATATCGAGGGGATAAATTATTTAACTCTACCAGAAATTAAAAAGAGAAGGTATTGTAGGCTTTGATTTTATTTGCATCTATTCTATTTGTCAAGGTAAAAATTAAACCATGCAAAAGCACTTCAATAATTTCTTCCAACCTAATATGTGCTTTTGTAAAAGAGAGGGATTGAAACAATGTAAATGATTGTTGAAAAAAAGTGGTTTGTTTATTAATAGCACTTATTTTACACACCCCATTAATATAACTTTTTCAAAAAAAAAAAATGTGTGGGTCATAAATGATAATTTACCTTGATAAATAAAGGGCACAAGAAATTTGATCTTGAGAATTTAAGAGGTTACCTTTAGTGCAATTTTGTAATCCTATTTTTTTTTTTTGGTAATGTAATAATACTTTAATAGAGGTTACCTTTTGTATTTTTATGGTTTTAAAAAAGGAGAAATTTTATTGGGTGGCAAATTATGATGTAATATTTATAAATATATCATCGTTTCAAACTATTTGTAAATATAACAATTTTTACTATTTTAATTAGTAATCGGATAATGATTAATCTGTGAATCAAAGAAAAATTAACTAATTTTATAGTCATCCCTTGAAAAAAATTATTTGTTGGTCTTGTATAAAACAATGTGTGAAAGTAAGTTAAGTGAGGAAGTTTGTGTTTTAAGAAAAGACAAAACTGTCGTTTTACATTGTTATGAATCACAGCTTGTACCTCTTTATGTATCTCATCTTGTGCTAGAGTTTGAGTCCAAATACGTACAAACGATTTTATGAGGCTCGAGCCCTTACCATGTTCATGAGTTTCGGGTTAAGCCCACACTCATTCCGCGGTCGGTTCAGTTCGATTTCTTATATTTTTATGATACAGTTTTATGTTAAACACCATAACGTGCTTAATTTTTTGTTAAATTTATTCGTTTTTGATGATGATCAGTCATTTCTTTGACAATTTCATTTTATGTTTAATAGGTAAATTGAGTTATAAATATGTGTATTCTAGGAATAAGAATTAGATTTGTTTCACAAATCATCTTAAATTTGATCGTGTTTCTCTACATATATGTAATACATGTTGATTGTTGAGTTCCATTCCAACAATATCCAAAACGTTTAAAAAATTTGGTTGTGTTTAACTTTTGAAGGTGGTTTAATTGTAGGGAATACAAATAATTGAAAATCACAATAGTTTAACTTGTGATTTTAGATGAGGTTTGGATTTGACTCGAGATTTTATAATCTTGATTGTTGAATTTTTTAAACTAAAAACATAAACTCAGACTTAATAACTTAACACTGACTTGAATTAAACAACCCTAACTGAAATTAAGGATCAAATATCTTTTAAACTGAATTGAAACTAATCAAACCGATGTTAAACTATATCGAATCATGTTAATTGGTTTTTAGTTTTTGTTTTCACTTAAAATATAGCACTGATTGCTTTTCTCTTTGCTTAAGTTAGAGTCAGAAGAAGACACAATTATTTCAAAAAAAAAAAAAAAAAAAACAGAGGAACATAAAGATAAAGACTAAAGTGAAAGAGAAGAGATCTTCTGATCGTGGCCACAGACAACATTGTCACGTTTAAAATGATCTAACCCGTCCAAATTACACATCAGAACGTGGAGTCCTAATCTAGTCCATTATTCGTGTAAATGGACGGTTCTGATTCTTTACATGATGCCTCCTTATTGCCTCGTGATGAGCATGCGATTATAGTAGATTTACTAAGTGGGGTCCTCTCTCTTTTTCAAGTTAATTTTTTTTTTAATTTAATATTTGGAAAGTGAGTCAAATGTTTCCTCCGTGTTTTGCGCTAGTTAGTTATAAGATGTTAAAATCTTTTCCCCGTAAATTTACAGAAAAACAGTCTTTTAGTTTTTAATAAGAACAGGAGTAGAATAATGTCTGAATTATTATATAAATTAAAGAATAATCAATGAAATTGCTATATAAATTAAAGAATAATCCCTGAATGGTTATAAAAAAAATGTAGGGATCAAATTCGTTGATTTTCAAAACATATGGATTAAAACCGTGAGTAGTGCAAAACGTATGGACTAAATTCATGGGTTTTCAAAATGGATAGACTAAAACCGTGAGTACTACAAAACGTAGGTACCAAAAATTTATCTTACCCTATTGAATAAATACATATATTTTAAAAACATACATATGATTTATCAATGGGTGTAAAGAAGTTATTTAGAAATTCATACTTGATTTTAATCTGTCACATTAAAAAATAAAAAATAGAAGAAAAAAAAAAGTATAATTTTCCACAATATACGAATTAAAAAATAATAATGAGAGAGGAAAGCATGAGAATTTAAATGTTTTACAATTTAATTTGAAAAAAGTACATTTTTTTAAATTAAATAAAAATTAGGACTAAAAATGTTATGACGTGACATGTAAATATTGTTTCACCATTTTTTTCTTGCCCCAATTATTGCGAGAATCCTATTTCAATGTTATATTTATTAGAAGTCATTTTACTTGTGATTCAACAACTAAAACCAAATTCTAATTAATCTATCTCTGCATAAATGCTTAGCTTGTGATTCCTACCAAACTCTCAAGATATCGAAAGAAAAGGGAAGATCATTACCATTTTCAAGAAGAGTGAACTAATAAAATAATAACAAAAGTCCAAATTAATTGGTTATTGTTAAAAAAAAGAAATAAATATGATATAATAATTAAAAAAAAAAGATAAAAAAATTAACTAAACAGTATGGAAACATGAAAAAATGTAAATTAACTTATTAGTGTTGGTAAAATTAATTAGCAATGTATTAATTAACTTATAACGTTAAGTTCTAAATTTTGCCTTTATAATTTAATGATTTGTTCTAAAATGTTTCATTATTGTATCTATACTTTAAATAAAGCTTATCAAACCATCGTTTAAGATGAGTTTTTTTTTAAGAAATTATCTCAAATAATATATTTTTACATATTAATTATAGAATGACAGAACATTTTAAAAATGTAACGTCCCGTGTTTTTCGGTAAGCTTCAAATACATAAATATTAATTTCTTTTTAATATTTATTGGGAATTCTTGGATAAGTTTGGTATTTATATCTAATTAATTTTTCACGATTTATGAATAATTATTATTTATCATTTATTGGAGATAAATGATTTAAAAAAAGAAGAAGAAGAAAACATGAAAGTAAGGGAAGGAAAAGAAAGAAAAGGGGTTTTGATCTATTCTCCTCTCCTTCACGTGAAAACAAGAGGCAGAGACAAAAGGTAGGGCAGTTCTTCTTCTTCTTCGTGATCGTTGTCGATTTGAGATCCCAGGTTTGATTGTTTCTCGTTTTTCCTTATGTTTAGGCATATTGTGGTGATTCTTGAAGCGGATTTGCGTTTGGAAAAGTTAGGGCAAAATTTCTTATTCTTCCAAGAAAATGTGAGATCGATTATTGTTGAAGATCTATTTCCGTTTTGAAACCTAATGTAGAATTGATAGATAACGAATGAATCAAAACCCCGAAATTTTCCCCCCGTCATAACCATCCTACGTCTGTCCTACACCCGTAGCCCTCTGTCATAACTGTCCTAACCCGAAGCCAAACCCGTAGCCCTCTGTCATAACGGTCCTAATCCAAAGTCGAACCCGTCACTCTCCGACCTAGTACTGTCCTAATTGTCCTACCATCGTCCTACTCCGTAATCCCTCCATCCTACGTTCAGTTTAATATTTATCTTAGCATAAAGTTAGGTTTAATTTAATTTATATTGTAACTAATTTTTCAGGTCGTAGTTGTGTTGTGAAAGGAATAAAGAATTTGGAAAAATTCTTGTTGTGTAGAAGGTGAGTAGAAGTTGTTAAGGCTAGAATTTTTCTCATGTTTGTTTTCCTTTTTCTTTAATAGTATTATCGCAACCAGATTTTCGCGACGCGGAGTGACCACATCAGTTTACGAGGGTCTTTTAGAAATATGTTTGAGAGTCGCTACCAACCATAGTAAAGGTGTGATTGGTCACCTAAATTAATAATTAAAATGGTTTGCAAGAATATATATAATTCGAGTTCGGAGGTCGTTTATGTGTAGGGAAGTTATTAGCACCCTACAACATCCGTAAAAAACGGTTGCCAAATTTACTTCATGTTATCTTAAATAATTTTGAAAAATTGGTGCTTTAATTTATTTATTTTTAATATTGATTTAATTATTTTTAAATAAATGTCTCATTCAACCTTTTCTTGACTCTAAAAATAGAGCAAGTTTAAAGAGTAAAATGAGTGGAGCTATTATCCATTAATTGAATTAATAACGATAAAAACAATAATAATAACGATAATAATAATAATAAATATAAGGTTAATAATAATGATATTGATAATAATAATGATATTGATAATAATAATAATAATGATAATAATAATAATAATAATAATAAAATGATAATAATAATAATAATAATAATAATAATAATAATAATAATAGGATAATAATAATAATAATATGATAATAATAATAATAACAATGAAAATCAAAATCAAAATCAAAATGATAATAATAATAATCAAAATCAAAATCAAAATGATAATAATAATAATCAAAATCAAAATCAAAATGATAATAATAGTAATATTATAATAATAATAATAATAATAATTTATTTTAAAAAAATTCTTATTCCTCAAGAATTTGAGAAGTTTGACGTCCTCAAATCCGTCATAGGATAATTATTAAATAATTATTTATTTATTTTTAAAAAAACATATTTTATGGTAAGGAAGATATTTTAGTGGCTAGTGAGGGAACCAAGTTCCACAAATGCGCCTTATGTGATCCTTAAAACCATTTTATTTTGTGTATAACAAATTATTATTTTGATTATCATATATTTTTATAAAAATACTTATTTCTATTTATATTAAAAATAAAATTGGTTATTTATTACATTTTTAAATACATTATTGAGAAATAATTATTTCATTAAAATTTAAAATAATATTTTGATAATAATTAGTAAATAATAATAAAAAAAAAATGATAGTAATAATAAGAATAAATGATAAAAGAATATTATGCAAAATAAAAATAATAAATTGAAAACATGTCTTTGGTAGAATTTGAACCTTAGACAAAAATATAGAATGAGGGGGTAGTTATCCACTCCTCCAAATTGAATAAATTGAATATAATTAAAAAGATATATATTATTGCTATTTTAATAAAGTCCCAAAAAGGAGATCCAAAATAAAAATATATAGAAACAATATTAATTATAATTAATAATTAAATTAGCAAGAATGGGAATCAAATTCAAGAACCAGGAGACCTAGCTAAGCCATTGGGCAAGGAAAGACATTACAACTATTTAGATAAGAATTAAAACACATATTATTAGTGAAATGCAAATTTCAGCCCACGGTTTTGTGTATAACCGTGAATGGTTTTTATATTTTATTATTTTATTTTGATTTGCATGCCAACTCTCTCCCAAATAGATACTCCTTATTTTTTGTTAAAAAACAAAATCAATCATATCTGTCTCTTTTTTTCCATTTTTACGTTCTCTCTCTCGACTCTATATTTCTGATCATCATCTTCTCTCTTGTTCATCCCCACTTTTTTACAGATTCATCAGAAGAAAAATCATTAAAATGTTTTTTTTTATTTAGATTTCTTCTATATTTTTTAGATTTGATTACAGATTTTGAAATACAAAATCAGGAATTAAGTTATTTTATTTTATTTATACTAGAATTCTAGCACGTGCGATGCACGTGTAATTTTACTTTATAATAAAATGCATTTATCAATTATAATAATTAATTAAAATTGTATAAATTATTTAAATTTATAACTTTTTATGTATTAAATAAATGTTTTTTTTTTTAATTTCACAATTTCATTAGTTTTTTTTAGTAAAGTAAATTATCTATTAGATATTATTTTTAAAATTTAACACATTTTTAATATTATAATTTTATATGGTCACAAAATTATCTTTATTATAATTGGCTAACTTAAAATATGAATCAAAATAAGAAAATGTAACATTTTCAATACTTGAGTAGACATTATTTAAAAAAACACATTGATATATATCATACATATTGTGACATTTAAACTTCTTTCGATTTTGTATTTTTTTTTTTTAAATACGATATTTGATTATTAAATTGGATGTTGATAATTACTACAAAATAATTAGTTTTACGTTATTTGTACCTTGAAATGTATTTTTTTATAATCATTTTATTTTTAAAGCTTTTACAATTCTAGCACATAAAATAAAATAAAAAATGAATTATTATTTTGAAAACAAAAATTAGAAAATATTAGAATCATTGTTGCTTTATTAGAAGAAAAAAATGCAAAATCAATTATTGTAGATATAAAGTTCTATAACTCTAGTCTTCCATCGTGAGTGAAAATCTTGAGAAAGCTTTTATTGTAAAAATTGCATTGAAAATTATAATCAATATTACTAAACACACATATGAGTATTTAATTATCCAAGAAGAAATTTAAATTTTACAAACATTCTAAAATAATTGAATCACATAAATTTAAGAAGAAAATGAATATATATAAAATGAATGGGGTAAATATCGTACCTAGAGCTCGAGCCAACCAAAGATATCAACTACAAACATCCAAAAGAATACAACTTGTGTAGTGATAACGATGATCGTGCAATGATAAGAATCAAACTTAAATATCAACTTTGTAAAACATCTAAAAGAAAAATAATTATTAAAAATATTACATAAAAATAATTATTGGATAGAAATTATGTCAATAGATTCGGGAGGAAATATCAATAAAGTAAAACATCTACAAAAAAAAAAACCACAAATTCGATTAGAAATTACATAAATTAAAAAAAAACAACAAAAACACATAAGAATACACAGTAGGAATAAAAGTTTAATCTTACACATATCCTGATAATTCCAACCATCTTCAAATTACCTTTTTCTAAATAAATCAGTAAAAATGTGGTGAGAAACCATACTGGTGTATTTTTTCTAACATAGAAATATTTAAAAGATCGAAATATTTTTTATTTGATTTTTTTATGGTTTATAAATCTTTTTCGAAATGATTTTATTAACATATTATTATGTTCTATTTAATATTTAAATTATTGTATAGTTTACTAATTTACATAATTATATGCCTTTTTATATAAGACGATTTTTTTAACATCTTTATTTTTAAAATTTATACTACCAAATAAAAAATATTTTTTTTGTTCTATATACATTTGTTAGTTAATTTTTGCATTTATAGATTATTTATTTCTAATTTTAATTAAAATTTAATAAATTATATATTTTTTTCTCTTTGATTTTTAAACTTTTAAATATTTTTAATTAAAAAAATTAAATTTATTTAAATATTATAAAATATTATACCATTACTAATTCAATAAATTATATTTTGTTGTAGTTGTTTTTTTAAACAATTTAAGTTTTTTTTTAAAATATTTTTTAAAATTAAAGCACCGTCACCTTTATTAAATCATTTAATATTTGAATACTTAAATATAATTTATTTTTCATAAATTGGTGATAGATCTAAACAATAAATTCATTTTAATATCACATTCATTTTCATATGTTGTACTTGTTTTTTCAATTATTTTATAATTTGATGTTGTGAAAACAATAAAAAAAAACCAAGGAATTTATTTAATAAAATTGACAATTTCTTATTCAATGAAGAGAAATATTTTATTTATAAAAAAAAGAGAAATATTTTATTAAAAATATAAATAGTCATTTAATAGATAGTGGAGTATAAATAATAATGACATTTTTAGTAATTTGAAGGTTTTAAAAGGGTATATATAATGGCATGTTAGTAATTTTAAAATTTTAAAAGGGGTATGTAGTCCAAAAAAGTTTCTTAAACATCACCACTTTTATATATTAAGGATATACACATGCATTCAACTTCAAATCTTGATTTTTTTAGGAAATCAAATATTCTAATAAAGGAGAGTAGAATAGTTTAATGGGATACAAATATTTAAGTTACCTGATGGTAATTGTTAGATTTTTAATTATGATTTTGTTCCCTAATTCTGATTTTGTTCCCTTTCTTTTGTTCTTTATTTCTAGGAAATTCTCCTTCTCTTCCTTTTTCTTTATTTTTTTCTGGAAAATCCCTTCTTTTTCTTTCTTTTCTGGAATTTTCTTCTCTGTTTCTCTGAAATTTTGGGCTCTTCCTATTTATGGCTGTTCGTTTTTTCTTTTTCTCCTCTTCTGCCTCCTCACACTTTTTATCTTTATTTATAGAGATTATGAACATCTCTAGATCGTTCTTTTTGCAAGTATAGGAGATGAGATCAAAAAAAAGTTGGGCGGTGGAGGTGTGATAACACACAAGCAATCGACTAGAAGAGAGAAAAATCTAGAGATTTTGATTTGGCTGGCCCTTCGTATTTCTTAAGAGTTTATTTATTTATTTTTATTTTTATTGTATTTCTAAAGTATTTTAACCCTTCAAATAGGGTAGAAAGTATTATTGTAATGTTAAAAATTTGGAAAAAAAACTAAAATTATGATTGTTGTATTTTTTATGATTAATTATAAAATTATTGGATTAATGAAGTATAAATTTGGATTTTTATTTATGGTATAATCATGTAAGTTAAAATAACTATGGTAATAAAATTATCACTCATTTTGATTAATTTTGATAAAAATTGAGAAACATTGGAATTGAATTTTAAATAATTCTTTGTAATTATTGTTTGTTATATTTAAATTGGGAGATAAAATATTATAACTGTTAATCATGAATCAATTTATCATTTTTATTATTATTATTTAACGAAATAATAGGTTAAAAATAAGGTATAAAATTAGGCTTTAATTTTATTTAATCATAAATTTTAATATTTGAGTTTTTATTTTGATTAATTAAAAATGATGATTAATATAAACTAAAGTAAAATATCAAATTAATTTTTAGGGTAAACATACCTTTTTATTATTATTTATTATGATATCAAATTAATTAGGGTGGTTTTGAAAACCACAATTAATTTAGGGGACCACAATTCTATGGGTTTTAAACTGAAGTGAATTGTAATAATTCATTTCAGTTTAGTTTATGCTATAAACTTTTACATTTTATTATGATTTTAAATGAAATTAAACAATTTGTTAAAATAAATAATTTAATTAAATTGGCCGGACCAAATACGGTGTCTACAAGTATAGCCTCTTAATTTTTGGCATTGACCTTAGATGTTTATAAGTATAAAATGAGATTATTTGGGCGGAATTAAGAACTTGGAAAAAAAAATTAATGAGAAGCATGCTTTAAAGATTTGGGTTTAAGACGAAAAGTTATATCGATATCGATTTGTGTTGTTTGGCAATTTTAAAATTTTCTTTTATTTTATTGGATGATTTTTGGATGTTTAAGATTGTTCTTGGGTAAATCTTAATGATTGTTGATAAGTTATAAAACACCGTTTTTGCATGATAGTGCCCAACTAGGAGAATTTAGGCTTAGGCGGCTAGTTAGAAATTGATGCTAGATTTATTATTTTTTATTTGTGTTGCGATATTTATTTGGATGTGTAGGGCTATTTGGGAGTTAAAAATATAGCCGTTATGCCGCCGGTTTTTTTTCTTTAGAAATTATTAGATTCTAAGTTTTGATTAAGGGACAAAATGGCGTAGACCTAGGCTAGTTTCACCTCTTGTGACGACCCGACATTTTTAAATAATTTAAATTAGAATACACAGCAGAAGTCTTTTATTTTAAGAAAATTTGGCGTGGTTATGTTTGAAAATTTGCTTGCCAAAACCTGTTACATCTTAATTTCAAAATCTAAAATACACAAGGAACATTAAGTTCCTATCCAGGAGTTCAAAATGATTATAATCATAAAACAACGACAATAAGCTCTTATGAGCTAATTACAAAGTACAAATCATCAAAATGATATAAAGTTCACAAAACCATGTACATGGATTTTTACATAACACATAGTCCATCTCGAAATCATCATCTTCTCGATCAAGCGCACCAGCTCCTCTTCCACGATCCCAAACATTACCTGAAATGTTTGTAATATCATGAGCTAACAACTTAAGCCCAGTGAGAATAATAAGAATAAAAAGTAAGAATAGACCTCAAACTCACATTTCGATTTGTGTCCAAGAACATACTTACTCTTTGCTATCCATCCATTCAAAGAGTTTATAACGAAGTGTTCCACTTTTACTTACCAATTCTTCAATATAATTGTGGAACTACATTCCAATATTTCTGATATGGTTTCATAAATGCATATAGCATTTATATCTCATTTTCCATATATACCTTATACTATATACAAGGTTTACTTTAAATTCTTATTCTCCCAAAGGATGATATTAATTAGCACACTTAGTCTAATTGTTCATCCATAAACTTGTTATAACATAAATGAGAAAAATAAATAAACTTTGCATAATTATAACATCTCGATTCTCTTTCTCATATATTATATGCATAAAAGTAATGAGTACATCCCGTAGGATACGCATTTGCCATTTATGCATGAAATAAAGGTAACGTGGGTATTCAACTCATCCACCATTCCTTATGCATGATGAAGGTAACGTGGGTATTCAACTCATCCACCATTCCTTATGCATGATGAAGGTAACCAACTCATCCACCATTCCTTATGCATGAAGGTAACGTGGGTATTCAACTCATCCACCATTCCTTATGCATGATGAAGGTAACGTGGGTATTCAACTCATCCACCATTCCTTTCATTCTTTTAGTGAACTATGTATTAGAATAAATGAATAACAAATGTAGAGATTAGTGACATTATCAGCTAGACACTAAATATGGATTAAGGCATAAGAAATTGTTGGATTGTGAAAAAAAAGAGAGAGAGAATGATCAAAATGTGATTGAATAATTTAGTCGGACAGAGAGTATTAGGTCTAATGTGAAAAGGCTAATACAAGCATTAAGGAAAAAAAAAGGAGAATACTTACCTCCTGATAAATCAGGAGGGTCTCCTCCTCATCTCTATTTCTATTGGTTACAAATTAATAAAAAATAATTAATATATATTTTTATTAATTACATGGGGCCCACTATTTTACTTTTAACCAATAGAAATTGATTATAGGAGGAGATCCTTCTGATTTATCAGGAGGCAAGTATTTTCCAAAAAAAAATCCTTCAAGAATAGAGTCATAGATAGAGATAAAGGTTGAGTGTTACTTCATCTTCAAAAGTAAGGGAGTGTTTTTTTCTTTTAAAAAAATACATTATTGGCAAAATCTAAGAAGATATATCATAAAAAAAATGCAAGCATTTATGAGAAACAATACTTGAACTCTTACAAGTTACAAGTTAAACAAGCTACAACTCAATTACCTTCTAAAAAAAATGTGAGTTATTATGAAATTCTTCCGTGGAAGAATATTTAAACATTTGGTCTAAGCAAAAACGTCATCGTCATGGAACTTTATCATATCATGAATGAGGTATAATTAAAAGGAGCATTTACAAATCTAGCAAATTTTTTAATAATATTTGTAAAAATAAAAGCTCAAAAAAATATTTGCAAATATAGCAAATTTTGATCTAGTTTATCAGTGATATGATAAACATTGAATTACATATTTTTACACTATGTTTATCACTGATAAACACATAAATCATTGTTAATCACTGATAAACATGATAAAAATTGTTATATTTACAAATACTTTTTTGAGTTGATATTTTTACCAATATTACATAAAAATATGTCACCCAATGAAATTTTCTTAACTAAAAAATCCAACTATAAATAATGTTGATCAAGAGATCAAGTAAAATTAATAAAACGAATTACAATAATTAATTAATTCATCTTAAAAAATATAACAAATAATCAAATGAATAATAAAAATAAAATAACTTTAAACAAAAACTTGAGCGAAACCAACAAGTTGTAACAAATGATTGAATATATATATATATATATATATATATATATATATATTTAACATTTAAGTAATTGGGTAGAGTTACAAGTATCATATATATTAATGAGGATATTATTTTAAAAAAATCTGTGTAGTGTGGTTATTTATCTAGTATATATTTTTCCACCCACCTTCAATTCCTAAGAAAAATTAAATGAGAGAATAACCACAATATGCAAAAAAAAATAAAAATAAAATAATAAATGAATATCCTTGTTTAATGACGAATAAAATTTTTAACAAGGAGTAAAATAATATTTCGGTACCTAGACTTTCACTCGAGCTTTATTTTCATCCCTAAATATTCAAAAGTGACGTTTTGGTCCCCCTAACTTTTAAAAACCTACAAAATATGTCACTTTTTAAAATATTACACTTTTAGTCCCTAAATTTTCACATGAGTTTCATTTTCGTCCCTGAAGTTTCAAAAGTGGCGTTTTTGGTCCTTCAACTTTCAAAAACCTACCTTTTTAGTCCTCCTGTCAGTTGTTGATGTGGCAATATTGATGACGTGGCAGCTGACATGGAAAATTGAAGTGCCATGTCAACCTGCCACATCATCAATAATGACACATCAACGGCTGACTGACAGTTAACTAACGGAAAACTTAATAGAAGGACCAAAAAGATAGGTTTTCGAAAGTTGAGGGACTAAAAACACCAATTTTAAAAGTTCAGGGACAAAAATGAAACTTAAGTGAAAGTGTAGGGACCAAAATGGTATTTTACCCTTTTTTTTTTCCTATTTGACTGCACCTCCTAAGCTTGGTGCAGCCAAGTATTATTGGAAAAAAAAAAAATCTGAAATCTATGGGGAGAATATTAGTTAATTGTGCATGGAGTGTATAGATAGATAAATATGTGAGATTTTTCTTAAAATAACATTTTATAAATTGATATTTATAGAAATAGTAAAAGAATTTAAAATCTATAAGATTAACGTTTTTTTTTACTTGCCTCACTCACACTAAACAAGTGTTGACCAGCCTACACAATATCATTGAAAAAAAATGTCATTTTTTTAAACTTTTATTATTCTGAAAATATCAATTCATAAAATGTCATCTAAATAGAATTTATTAAACCAAAAAAATTGGATGTTGAAAGAGTTTGTTTGAGAGCTGAGTTTTGAAAGGTATTTTTTATCAATAAATTTAAATAGTTTTTTTCCTTAAAAATTGTAGTTTCAAAGGGTCTGCTTTTTAAAATAATTGTCATTGTTACTAACAAACCATTAGATATTCAAAATAAAAACTATTCTACCTAATAAACTGTCAAACAAATCCTAAAATTCGCCATTCAAATATATAGATATTTTGACTATCAACACTAGACTAGTGAGGTGGTCTAGTGGTAAATGCTACTAGTTAATGCTCAAAGATTGTTAAAACTGTCCTCTACTAATAATAATAATTTAAAAAACAAAATCGTGATGATCCATTTTTGGGCCCGTTTGAGAGTCCAGTGTTAGGTTCGGCCCAAAATATTTAAAACCAAGCCGGACATTTTACTTTCTTCACCTGTAGAACTATTTTTGATTTAAAATTATGAGAAATTTCATTGGGTAGCAAATTTTGATATAATATCTGTAAAAATTACAACTCTAAAAACTATTTTCAAATATAGTAATTTTTACATGTTAATCAGTGATTAATGTGTGTATCAGTGATAAACGTAGTGTAAAAATATATAATTCAATTTATCACTTATTCACCTAATCAAAATTTATTATATTTACAAATATTTTTCAAAGTTACTATTTTTATAAATATTACTAAAAAATTTTGTTAGATTTGTAATTGTCTCTTTAATTATTTTGTTTAAAAGTTCTAATAAAAATGAATAGGGTATAGTAAATTGTTTCTTATAACGGCAAGATATCGACTATCCTGATATTGTTTTGGTCAAAATCTTTGATGATGTCTGTTTATATAGGGGTGAAATCGGTTCGGTTCGGTTTTTTCGGTTTCCGATTTCTTTAGGAATTGGTCATACTATATGGGCTTGGCTGGACTGGGCCCACTTTCATTATAATAAGTAATAATTAAAGTGGAATGAAAAATTACCTTACCTGGAATAAGGAGGGTGTAAATAAATGCTTGACCAATTGATCCACGCTATCATCATTGAAGAATATCTGATTATTTAAAACATATATATTCCCGATTTCAGGTTTTAAACCAAACCAAAATTAAGAAAACTGAAAACCGGACATATTTTTCCGGTTCGATTCAGTTTTCGGTTTCTAATCAGAGAAAACCAAATGATTCGGTTTTTTACAGCTCGGTTCTATTCGATTTTTTGGTATTTTCGGTTTTCTGGTTTGAATTTTCACCCCTAGTTTATAACATTCTTAATTTAGTATCACTTGAAAAATGATACATTTCATTTGTAACTTGACTTGTGAAACTTTTGAAGTCCCAGCCATGAAACTTACTTGACTCTCAAATACTTTTTTTTTTTTAAAAATCAACATTAGCAGAAATTAGGAGCATTCGCGAGTTAGGTTGGTTTGGTTTAAAGAATATTTACTAACCCAAGCATATTATTCTCGTTGTAATTTTCTTTTCTTGAATGATGAAATCAATCCAACTCAACCCCAACTCAAATAATTTAAAGTCATTTAACTCAAACTCAATCCAAAAAAAAAAAATGACATATAAATAAGTTAGGAGGAACTCCGTCTAATTAGTATGGAAAGAAGTTTTATTCCTTATTTTTTATTGGGGAATATTTCTAGACGAATCAAAAGTTAAAGAAACGAGATATTCTCGGAAGAACTAACTTATATCAAGGGTTAACCATACAAATAGCCTTATTTTAAATGAAATAACAAAAATTAGCCAGCCATCCCATAATTATAGTAGATAGCCATCTTTAATGCGTCAGGAGAGAGAAATCGAAGCAAAATTACTAATTAACCCTTTAAATCTGAAAAAACAGATTAACTAGTCTGAGTAGGCGTACTGTACAAGTCAGACTCATCATTATGGTTATTGAAACTATCAATTACTTCACTCTCTTTATATTTTCTTATTTTGTTTCTCTCTCATCAAACTTTCTCAATTTTTTCTGAAAATCTCTCATTCTCTCTCTATTTTCACAGATATGGCTGGTGGATTTGAAGCTCAAATCTCTCAAGATTTTGGTATTTTCTTTGTTCATTATCATTATTGAAGGTGAGTTTTTTAAAAATCTTGTTTTTTCAAATACGGAGATCATGATTTTTCTTCTTTTCTTTCTCTTTCTTCTTATTTTCAAAATTGGGATTAATGGCTACTACAATTAACAGAGTATTTTGTACAGTTTTTTGAGAAAAGAGAGAGTAGAAGACTCAAAACAAGGCATTTGGCGTGTCTTTTGTCTAATTTCCAAAATAAGATTTTCATGGGCAAAATCTTGTTTTCTGACCTTCTTGTTTGAACATTTTGTGATCTATTTACTTATATGTGGCTATCTATTGAGATTTTTTTGCACAAAATCTTGTTTTCTGATCTTCTTGTTTGAATATTTTGTGATCTATTTACTTATATGTGGCTATCTGTTGAGATTTTTTTTTCGTTGTGGATGTTTATAGAGGATCTGGGTTTATGAAATATTCCAATTTTTTGAACTTGGCTGATTAATGGGCAAGATTTCTGGAAGTCTATGGCTATTTGAAGAAAAAAGATGTTTTTATCCCGTCAATTTTTAAATTGGAGTAGATTTGTGAAGATTTGACTAGATTTTGTGATTTCTGGGAATATGTAACTCTCATAATTATTAATTATTATGCATCATCCATTTTGAACAAAACAATTCAATTTAAGTTATGTTGTATTAAACAATTTTTGAAAAATATGACGTCCCAGTTTAGCAATACGTATAATATGTATATTCGATATAATATGTATATTCAGTATAATATGTACGTCAAATCAAAACAAGATTAGAATCTGTACGTACAAAGCATAATAAAAAGAAAAATTATACAAGAATGTATGAAGTAAGAATGGTATATGATATACAATCAGTATAAAAATGAAAACTGACTGTACCTGGATCGTCCATACGAGAACGTTGAAATGAAATAAATGAGGTAATTATTAATTATTATGCATCATCCGCTGTGAACAAAATAATTCCATTTAAATTATGTTGTATTAAACAATCTTTGAAAAATATGACGTCCCAGTTTATATTCGGTATAATATGTATATTTGGTATGATATGTACGTCTTGTCGTATTTTATGTGATAAGAATATGTACGTATTCGATATAATATGTATATTTGGTATAATATGTACGTCCAATCAAAATAAGATTGAAATCTGTACGTACAAAGCATAATAAAAAGAAAAATTATACAAGAATGTATGAAGTAAGAATGGTTATGATATACAATCAATATAAAAATGAAAACTGACTGTATTTGGATCGTCCATACTAGAACGTTGAAACGAAATAAATGAGGAGTTCGTATGAATGTAAGAACATGGACAAACGATACTTCAAGCAAACCATAAAGTTAAAGAAGAAGATAATATATATAAATAAATAAAATCAAAATTGAAATATCTTTATAAAAAGAGAGGGAAATCCAAAGTTGAAAAACGCATTGTGAGGGATCCAGAAAGAGAAGGAAATATTCCAAGAGAAAGGACTAGTATTCGTGGATATCCGTGCGCAGAACAAGTACTTTGACTGACTTGCTTGACAGCTTCACCTAATCCTACAATGGCGTCAGACTTTGGTCAGTGTCTGGCAGATCTTCAGGTCATGTACTCATAAACACTGAACAAACATTCCTGTTTAGGGATCTTAGTATATTAAGTACTTCTGGTATAATTTGTGGAATTATAACATTAGGAACGTCGCAACAGCTATCAAACTCGTTACCATTCCTGAAATATGAAGAAAAAAAATGAGAAAATAAATAAAACTGAGCCGAGAGAATGAACGACTATTTATAACGTTTTGTTTTGTATTAAAATTACCTTAAAAAATAATGGATGAATACACTTCGAAACATGGATGAAGAACATCTTTAGGAGAAATAAAATGAAAACTCAAATACAAACAAGAAGTATGGCTGAATATATAGGATATGTATGAAAAAAACAGAGAGAAACTTTAATTTCAAACTTGTTTGAATACAAACGGAAGAAGGGGATATCTAAGGGAAGAAAAAGTGATGTGGTTCCATTTAGTCTTCTAGAAGAAAATTATTTATTATTATAATAATATTATATTAATAGAGTAAGGCATCTCAACTAACTGAACGCACAACTAAACAATGTGTGGTTTAGTCATTGTCATAACTCAAACAAGTGAACCCCACTTTTCTTTACTTCTTTCTATAAAATAAAACATAAGAAGAGAAAGAATTCAGAATTATTCTTGAAAACCGTAAGAAAAATAACAAACCCCAATGTTAGAAGAGAAAGAAGTCAGAATTATACTTGAGGGTATAATAGGTAACTAATTTCGGAAAAAGAGATTCTATCAAATCTCCACAATTTAATCGAAGTATGTGCCAATTTAAAAACAATTTGAAAAGTTTTTTTTTTACTAATTGATATAAAATAAAACATATAATTTATATACAGTAAAATAAGTTAAAATAATTCAAATATACAAATTTATCATAGATGATGATTTAAGTCTTGATCGTTTGCCGGAATTTGAAGTAAATATACAATAATATGTAATTAATGATATTAGAATTTATGGAGATGGATCAAAGTCTACAAAATTATTTGACCCACCAAATAATTAGACTCATTTTGTTTCAAAACCAATTGATTAAGAAAGTCCAAGCCCATTTATCTTTGTCAAAGTCCAAATTAAGGGATAATCTAGCATAAAGCCTAATCTGACTATATGCTAAAAAAATTTTAGCTAATAGGCTGTTTTTAATACTTTTGAGCTCATTTATAGTATGATTTTTTCTTATACCTGAGTTGCCCTTTTTAACATTTATTATTTTGACTTAATTAATATTTTATTATTTTATAATTATTTTTTTCCTTGATTTTTTTCTTTTTCAATTTTTTTTATTAATAAATCTTAGACCATGACTTGATTTTCTTATATTTCAACTAAGATCTTTCTCCCTCCTCTCTTTTTTCTCTTTCTTCCTCAAATTCTATGGTATCCAATTGTTTCTTGATCATTTTAGGTTAGAAAATATGGGATTTGCTTGTATCATTGAAGCTTAAATGACAGACTTTGACACGAAATTCTTTTTGGATTTTATGAGAAATAGTTGTTCAATGTTCTGGAATTTCAAGAAATTGCATTACAAATCAATCAATTCTTATTTGGCTGTAAATGGAGAAATTTTTAACTTGAAGCCAGATCTGGAACATAAAAATTCAGTTTTCCTTCATCTTCTTCGTGGTCATTTGTCTTTTAGTCTCCAATAAGTTAGTTTTGAAATCAAGATTTGAAGATGGATTTGAAACATAAACGGGAGCGGAAGCGAAAAACGTGGGCGTTGTCAAATCTCGAACAGAGATTCCATAAGACAAACTTCATGAGCCACCGTAGAAGACGATTGTTGAGAAACTCAAATCTGGTCTCGTACTGCATCGAAGCTCATATTATACATTTTCATCTATTTTGTTCTTTCAACCATGGTTTTCTAGATATTTTTTTAAATGGTTTTATCGTGAAAATTCACACCAGTCCCATGATGAAGTTGAGTGGTGGTCAGAGGGAGTATTTGCTGCCGATTTGTTTTCATCTAGAGATGAAGGAGAAACCCAGATCTGGTATAGTACAATATCAAATATACAAACCGTACGTTGTTGAGGCTGGAGAATAAAATAGAAGCTCAAATATGATATAGTACATTATCAAATGCAATTACTGTAAGTAGATTAAGCTAAAGAAATATGGAGAAACTCGAATCTGGTATAGTACAATAACAAATGTACAAAGAGTACACTAATGAGGGTGAAGAACTAAAGAGACCCTAAAATCCAGTATAGTACATAATCGAATGTATGTACAACACATTTATGAGGCTGGAGAACGACTAAGAAGGTCAAATCTTGTATAGTATAGTATCAAAAACTTCTATTTGATATAATACAATATCGAATGTTAGCACAGTACACTCTGATAAGGTTGAAGCACGAAGGCTGATAAGGTTGAAGTGTTAGGAATGGTGTCCTAGAACTTGTAATTATTTAATTATAATAATTTATTTCGAATAAATTAAATAAATAAACATAAGTTCTTTATATTATCTAGATTGATTCAATTAACGATATTAGGAATATATGGAAATATATTAATATCAAACATTCAAATAGTAAACCCTAAGTTACTCTTATGAAATCACGACTTAGTATGTGAGTCATACGAGAGGATTAAAGTCGAGATGAGTAACTTAAACGTGTCTATGATAAACGGATAACGTTTGGGAACCTTATCCTGGTAACATTGTTGATAGCTTCGCATTTTGTTTATAGACAAATGATCTAATCCTGATCATTCATGTGGGAGACATGAAATGGAAGTATCATATGCAATGTTGATTGTATAAGACAGGACCACGATATTCGATCAAATTTCTCATTAGTACCTGTTTACGAGAAATGATCGAATATCAAACTAAGTTTATCAACCGTGATAGATCTCAATCCTTGAGTGAAATGCGGACTCCTATTTGTGGAGTTATGTTTTTTGATTCACATAGTTGAGAAGCGATCTGTAAGAACGCTCAATACACTCCTGTTTTGGGAACATGACTAGATAAGTAGATGGGAACTCATTTTCACGAGATGGATTTCATAACTTTCCTATAAATTAACCGGTATCGGTCGATACCTAAACATTTTAGGAACTTTAGGAAACTCCTTGATGTACCGATTCGAGACATGAACAAGTGACGTCACGACTTCTATTGATCACGAAGTATCTTATCTCTAGTTCGACTAAAGATAAAGTTCATTGAAGAATCAGCGGGAACACAAGGATAAAGCGGTAATTACAGGGGCAAAACGGTAAATTTATCCGCCTGTAATTATGAGGGTTCCATGTGAAGGATATATCACGAGATATAAATAAAAGATAAACTAAATGGACATAACTCATCTATAGTGAGGGGAGTTCGGCTATGAATCTATAGTGGAATTATTCATAGTTAGATAATAAGTAATTAATCGATTATGTGTTAATCACTTAATTGACTAATTATTAAGCCCATGATCTATAGGTCCATCGGGTCCCTATGCTAGCCCAAATATCGTAGTCGCGAAATCAAGTAGAAGAAATGAAAATTTTAAGTAAAGTGAATTACTTAAATAGGCAATATTAATTGTTTAAATATTGAGTATATTTAAACGGTAATTAATATAAACATTATTAATTGTTTATATAATGAGTTTATTTAAACATGAAATAATGAAATATTATTAATTATACATTATTAATTATTTAAATATTGAGTATATTTAAATGGTAATTAATAATTTGAAATTAATTAACAATTATTAATTGTTTAAATAATTATATTTAAACGGAAATTAATAAATAAAATTAATTAAATTAATAATAAAATATTGTCAATAAAATTATTAATTTATGGAAATTAATAATTATTATATTTATTATTAATTATTTAAATAATGAAAATTATTTAAATGGAAATTAATAATTAAATATAAATTGGATAATATTTAGTCGGGAGAAAATATTAATATTATTTAAATAAAATATTTTATTTAAATGATAATTAATAAATAAATTAATTAAGTTGGACTTATTAATTTAAGAGAGAATTTCAAGCCCAATTGGATTATTGAACCCAATTGGAATTGGCCCAAAATAATTAATTAAATAAATTAGAATTATTTATTAATTAATATATGCATTTTTGGCTATATATGTATTTTTGGGAAAAGATAATTACTTGAATTATATCCTAAAATAATTACATAGATTTATTTACCCAAGATAAATAAAAATAAAGAAAATAAAATAATCTCCTATTTATCTATGGCATTTTCGAAATTGCAAGATAAAAGAAAGAGATAATCTTTTTTCTTTTTGTATTTATCTCTATAGATTAATCCTAATGGGATTAGGATTCCTATTTTTCTATAAATAGGAGGGTTGGGTCATTCATAAATCACACAATTCAATTCCTTAGAAATTCGGAATTCTCTCTTCTTCCCTTCTCCCCCCTTGGCCGAAATTCCCTTAGTCCATTGGGAAGAAATTTTTTTTCTTCTTCCCAATTTCTTCTAAAGTTCGATCCCACAATCGAATTTCGTTTGATCGATTGAGATATAGTATAGAAGATTCGGTGTTGCTGAGGATTTGATGCTGTAAAGAAACCTCCAACCGATTCTCCATTAATCAGTCAATGTAAGTTCCGGTTTTAATTTTCGAAAATATAAGCATGAATCTACATGTTTTATCACAAATTGCATGATGTTAATAGATCCGTTATTAAATGTTAATAAGTTTACTAAATAAAATTCCTCCAATTTAGTAAATCATCCCTTCATGAAGAACGAAGGAGAAGTAAAAATTTGGTATAATATAGTATCACCGTATATAATGTACATCGAAAGAATTATTAGAAGATTCGCTGAAAAAAAAGATCTTCGGTTTTGAAAAGTAAGAATATATTTTGTTTAGTTTTGATTTTTTTCAAATCCCTAATTTCTTCTTTCTTTTTTTTTCTTTTAGGATTTTTTTAATATTTAATGTTTTCTTGATTTTAGTATTTTTAAATATTCATTCTCTCTCTTCTTTTCTTCTTAATTAAGTTTAGTAAGGGTTGTTTGGGTATTTTATATACCAAATAAACTAAAATGTATTATTATTTATAGGTTGACCAAAAAATCTTATTTTAATAAAAAAAAAAAAGGTCATCTCCTGATATAACCCCCAAATTAATGGGTCAAAGTTCTTTGACCAAAACCCATAGAATTGATTGGGTGGATTTGGATTCAACATGAGTTTGGAGTAAATAAAAAAGGCCAAACCTTTGGGTTTTTTTATTGGCTTCAACATAGGTTTAACAAAGTTTTGAGGTGATGATTTTTTGGCAATTAAGCGGCAGTGACTTGTTATAAATATGAGTAATGGAGCGTTAATTTGTGTGGTATAAATTAGGGGTGAAAGAAAAAACCGAAAACCGAAACCTGGGACCAAAAACCGTAAAAAATCGAACCGTCTCGGTTTCCATTATTAAAAAACCGAAACCACCAAGCTTCTAAACAACAAGTAAAAATCCCATTCTATTTCCCCCTAATTTTTATTTATTTGTTTTATTTTATATATTTATTTATCACTTTATTTTAATTTATATTTTATATATTTATTAATCTAATTTTTTCAACTAAGTTTTTGTTTATGTTTGATTTTTTTTTGTCTCATCCTTCAATGTTGGAGGATTTTTTTAAAACTAAATGCAAATGACCTACACTAGAAAAACCGTTCAAAACCGAACTGGAAAAAACCGTTCAAAACCAGGCCGGTTTCTATTATAAATAGAACCGGTCCGGTTTTTAAAATTAATTGAAAAACCGAACCGAACCGGTTTCACCCCTAGTAAAAATAACCTCTTCAAGTAATAATTTATTGGGTAAAATATCATTTTAGTCCCTGAACTTTCACTTCAGTTTTATTTTCGTCCCTAAACTGTTATAAGTTGCATTTTTCGTCCCTAAACTTTACAATTTGTTTTGTTTTGGTCCTTCCATCTTTGTTTTTTCATCTAGGACACTAATAGAGAGCTTATGTGACATGTAATTAATAATGTGACGTTATAGAAATATATCGTGAGGTTTAATACCATGGAAAAACGAATATATAGTGAGCTTAATCTCATATTTTTCTCCTTAATTTTAGTCTTAAACCTCACTGCATACTCGGTTTTCCATGTCATTTAACCTCATTGTATATTCATATAATAACACATCATCAATTACATGCTACATAATCCCTCCGGTAGTGTCCTAGACAAAAAACACAAATGGAGGGACCAAAACGAAACGAATCGTAAAGTTTAGGGACGAAAATGAAACATGGGTGAAAGTTCAGGTACTAAAATGGTATTTTACCCAAATTTATTAATGTGTTAGAAAATTTTAGAAACAAGAATAAGAAACCAGAATTTGTTGTTTCTAAAATTTCTACACAATTTTAGGAATGTTTCCAAAATAATGAGAAACGAGAAAAGAGAAAGAGTTACTAAACAATTCTATTTCTAAAAAATGAGCATATAAAAACAAAAAATATAAATTGAGAAGGTTACGAAACGAATCTTTAATAATCAAAATAATTTTAATTAAAACACCACTTATGTTAAATTAAATTATTCACAATCCTCTTTCTATCTCATTGCGGTGATTCGCCCACACCGCAATTACTTTTTACCAATATTTGTGAGAGGTAAATTGCCCCCATAACCCCCAAGTTTTAAACAATGGATATTATTTACGAAGTGATCTTGGTCTATCTTCAAGGGAAAATTCAAAGAAAATGGAAAGAAAAAGAATGTGTTTTTTTTTCACTTTAATTTCAGATGGGAAAGATGCTTTTTCCTTGTCTAGGGTCTTTTACATTTTTTTTTTATATTACAATTATTGTGAATTTTCTTTTTTCTTTTTCTTTTTCTTGCTGAAAAAAGAAGTACAATCGCTATTGATTTTCTTCCCTCATCTTCTCTTCTCCCACCATTCCATCCCAATCCTAATCCCAAAAAAAATTGTTCCTATGTCGTTTTCTTTGCTACCCACCATGCAAATAATAGCTCTCGAATTCTTAATTATAATCAAATTAAAATATTATAACTAAGAACTTATCTTTAAAGAATTTGCATTGTCAACTTTCATGTGCTATATATATGTTTTTTCAATCACAATTAAATAAATAAATTTTCATCTGCAAAAAACTTTATAAAAAAAAGCCCTACTTAACCTTAAAAAAAGGTTCATAAACCTCGTTTGGTTTTTGAAAATAAATTAAATAAGAGGTGAAACTAAAATTATTATCAAACGAGTCTATATTTTTTATTATAAACATGATATAATCGAAAATTTACACAACTTATTTTTCATGAAATGATCAAGTGGGATATAGATTAATTAATTAAGTAAACCAAATGTAGAAAATATGTGTGGAAAAAATAACACAAAATAAGCTGTGAAATAGCAAGATAGGAAATAAACAAACACAAGAAAACTATATATATAGAAATAACCACTAATTAAAGTTACATGACATAAATTAAACCTGGTTACCTTTTCAAGATTAAAGACAGTAACAATAAGATGTGTACACATCAATTATCCTTAAAAAGGGATTTTTACTTACATTAGTGCCCAAAATCTAAAAAGAAAAAAAAAAAGGCAGATATATTTGGTAGAAAGTCATTATTAAAAATAAAGTAAAAGATGGCTAATTAAACATGATTAGCAATTTCTTAATCATAATCTCTATTTGGCTCTATCTTTAATCACATCGAACCCCATCTCAGTCGGATCGGTTGCTTGAAGTTCATAACTTATTCCCTCCAACACTCTCCTCAGCCCATCTTTTGATGTTGCATATAGAATTTTAGCTCTAATTCTTGATTCTGTGGGTGACCTATAAATTATAAAATAAAATTAGATCTAAAAAATTATAATAATCTCATGAATTTCTTGAATAGGTATATGAAAAGAAATTATATAATAGACCATGCAATGAAGAAGATCTTGCTCTTCCGGCAATTATCGACGGTGACGAAATCGAAATCGAACACGGCGTATCGACAATCATCGGTTGGTAACGAGGCCGTGAGATCGTCGTAGCTTTCGGCCGGACCGCCCACCTTGTCGACGGTGACTAGCTTCGACGATTCATCGATCTTAAACACGATGTAACGATGTACTTTCTTCCACTTCATCTCCATGAATGAATTCTTGCACTCATCGCTCACCCACATTCCTGTGGTTGCCTGGAGGAATAGAAATTTAATAAAGAGATCATGAAAAGAAGAAATAAGAGAGAAGAAACTTTTTTTGGGAATAATGTATAAAGTAAAATAATATACCATTTTGAAAGCCATTGCCATGTTGAATAATTCTGAAGTCTGAATTTGAGTACTATTTGTGAGGGAGAGTGAGAGACTAGTTGAGGCCTTTATATAAAGATCACCTTGCTTAATTGCCATTGCCAATTGCTTATAATTACACTTTTGTGTTTACATTGCTTTTAGCCCATCCTATTTTAGTTCTATTTTTCTTTCTTAATATATATCGGCACGTTCTTCGTAAATATTTTTTTTGTCAAATATTATATTAAATTGAGGAAAGATAGACTTGAACCCTTTGACCTCAGAAAAATAAAGTAGATGTCTAACCAGTTAAGCTAACTATGTAAGGTTAAATAATATATTCGGTGTCTATTAATTTACGATCTGTATTAATTTAGTATGTGTAAATTTAAGAATTTTATTTTAATACACATACTCTATGTTTGTTATTAGAGAAAGATCTTAATTTTGATATAAAATTTATGTTAAAAAAAAGTGTAATGAACATTGATAAACCTAGGATTTGAGTTCAAAAAGGGCACATATTAAATATAATAACATATAAAATTTAAAAGATTCAAATAAATTTTCAATAATTTTCATATTAAAACCTTTAAAAATAAATTAATCTTCACTTATATGAATTTTATTCATTAAATATCAATAAAAAAAAATTAAAATTAATGTTATACACTAACATAATCATAAATTATTAATGAAATTTAACTCAAAGTATTGTGACTAAAAAAAATATAGGACCAACTAAATTGACACAAATAGTAGAATTCAGATGCAAACATATAATTTCTATCATATTTATAATAAACTCTACAGTCTTTAAAATCGTATTAAATTCAAATCTTTTAATCAATTATGAATAAAAATATTCTTCCCAAGTGACTATAACAATTCAATTTAAATTAATTATTCTATAATAATCAAATTCAAATTTCATTACTAATCATAAATATTTTTACCAAGCGAGACTAAAATAATTAAAATTAAAATTAAAATTTTAAATGAAAAGTGAATAAATGTAATTAGAAATTATAAAAACTAATAATGCGAGACCGTATCAAAAGTCATATTGGATAAGAGTTTTGAATGATTGTAAGTTAAAAATCTGATGATATCTTTTGAAAGAGTATCGTATTTGAATGGTAAGATTGAATATAACATATTATATGGTCTCATCCATTATGTCTGATATTATTGGAACAGTTTTTAAGGTTTTCCATTTCATGGTACTCAAAATTCAATACCAAAAGAAGAAGAAAAATGGTTGCTTTGCTTATAATTAAATGTTGGCTACAGGATAAGACGAGGATATATGAAAAGGTTTTATAACCCAAGTCACCATATAATCATAATATTGATATTGGATTTCTTTTTAATTAGATCTTTTTCAGTAGAAATAAATAAAAATCTATGTATCTTAATTATTAAATAAAAAATATCATACCAATATAAAAATTTTGGAGACAGTGTTATCCTAAGACATAAATTTAGTTTCAATCTTTTTCTCTTTAATCATAGTTTTTATTTTTAGTTGAGAACTTATAAAACTATAACCAAGAAAAATTACATTAATTTATAAGTATTCAAGTTTTATTGTTTGTCCTAAATTGTAGGGGCATCCCCACTTTGAGTGGAGTGGGGACGGTGATGAGGGATTTTTTTTCTTCCAAATTTCAATTTTGGGGACAAAGAATACATATCCCAATTTAAACTTAAAATGTATATTCATTAGCTATATAATTAAAGTTTACGTGTCAAGGTGTACATATACTTGTTTCTCGTTTTATGATTTTTCAATTGATATTTCTATATAGAAAGATCTCTTTATTTCTTCACCACTGTTTCTCATGTCATTTTTTAAAAAAAATATTGTATCTCCGTACGACACTTACACAAACCCTTCGATGACTTATTAACAAAAACTCATAAAAATAAAAATAATAATCTTACTTAAAAATCCATAATCTTCCCCACTTATAATGAATATGAAACGTGTCTAGTCATACCTTTTACAAAATAAGATGACGAAATATACAATATGAAGATTTAGATGTCTTGAGAGTTCCACTAAAGTATTGAGTGTCCTTTCGATGAATATTATAATTAAGGGTAAAATGCAAATAAGACCCTTGTGGTCTTTTCAAAATGCATGAACACCCCCTGTACTTTAGAAATGACAAATCGCACCCCTGTGGTCCCAATTTTTTTCAATCAGACCCCTCCCCTTCAATGTCAATAATTTTCTTTTAGCCATTACTTCTTTGTTTGAACTCCAATTTTGATGATTCAAGATGTTTTGGAATCTTCATTTCCGTCTTTACATAATCGTTGCTTCGAAACTTTGAAATCATCAATAACCAAAAGAGTTAACGATGTCAATCATACTTAGTGTTTCGATGTTAATAAAATCTTTTATTTATTAATGCTTTCAAAGTTTCAAAGTGACATATATGTAGAGCCTAAAATGAGGATTCCAAAACATCTTGAATCATCCAAATCGGAGTTCAAACAAAGAAGTTGTGGCTAAAAGAAAATTATTGACATTGAAGGGGAGATGTCTGATTGAAAAAAATTAGAACCACAGGAGTGCGATTTGCCATTTTCTAAGTACAGAGGGTGTTCATGCATTTTGAAGAGACCACAGGGGTCTTATTTGCATTTTACCCTATAATTAAATAGCTAAATCGATACATGAAGAAGCTAAATTAAAATTTGGTAAACAACGTATAGAAAATAACAAATGGATGAAGAGAAAGAAACATAACAATAATAAAAAGGGAGCAACTGGCAGAATGGTCCCATTTTCGAATCTCACACTCACATCCTCCATTTCTATTTCCATTTCTCTATCTTTGTGTTCTCTTTACACACAAATCTTTGCGTGGAAGGAAAGGACCCATAAAATTTCATACCTCACTAAAGTAAAATACAAAACAACAATAATATAATCATACAAATAAAAACAGAGCGATAAATCAGATAAAATACTTGTCTCTTAAACAGTAAAGAGGAGCTCCACTGAATATAAATTCTTACTGTACATTATAAGAATGATGCATCTAGCAAATTTTTCTGTAATACTTATAAAAATATCATGATTTAAAAATATTTATAAATATAGTAAATTTTGAGCTGATCAATCAATGATTAATATTGAATTACATATAAAAAAAATCACTGATTCACACATTACTCATTACTAATCACTGATTAACACATTGAAAGTTGATTCCTTTACAAACAGTTTAAAACGATCATATATATAAATATTGGGTAAACTACAATTTTGTTCCCTACGTTTTGCACTACTCATGGTTTTAGTCCCTCCATTTTGAAAATCCACGAATTTGATCCCTATATTTTGCACTATTCACTGTTTTAGTCCGTACGTTTTGAAAACCAACGAATTTGGTCCCTGCATTTTTAACTACTCATAGTTTTAGTTCATACGTTTTAAAAATCCATGAATTTGGTTCTTACGTTTTCAAAAAAACTACATTTTTAGTCATTATTTAACTTGACCGTTTTAATTGTCCATGTGTCATTTTTATCTTTTAATTTATTTCCACATCATCCTCTCGTTACATTTCTAATGGTTAAGTTAAATAAATGATTAAAAGTGTAGTTTTTTTTTAAACATAAGGACCAAATTTGTGGATTTTTAAAATCTAGAGACTAAAACCGTGAGTAGTGCAAAACGTAGGGATCAAATTCGTGGGTTTTCAAAATGTAGGGACTAAAATCGTTAATAGTGTAAAATATAGAGACAAAAACTGTATTTTACCCATAAATATTATATCAAAATCTATTATCCAGGAAAATTTCCCTACTTTTTTATATGATCTATTCATATTAATTTATTAAATTTAGAAGCTCACAATTTAATAGGAAATAGACTTTCAAAGTAAAGGAGTAATTCTCTTGAAGGTAAGTTTTTTCTTCCTCCTTTCCTTTATAATATGATTCAATGTTTGGTTACTAATTCCAATGGTTTATTGCTTCTAAAAAGTGTATTGAGTTTTTCAATGAATTTGTCTGAAGAACCTTGGTAGAAAATTCCAACAATCATTCCATTATTTAGCATAGCCAACAGAATGCCCAAGTCTAGAGATAAAGATGATGAATCATAAGAGAGAGATTACAAGCACAAGAGTCCATTAAAAGGGCAACTAATAGAGGGCATGTCTCTGGTTTGAATGGCCCACTCCTTTTGATAATAAAAAAGGGTAAATTATAAATAACACCTCGGTGGTTTTAGTCAAAATCATGAATTACTCCAGTAGTTTAAAAATGATAAATCACACCTATGTAATTTTCAAATTATGTCAATAAGATCTCTCCCCTCCAACGTTGTAAAGTTTCTTTTATCATCAAAATATTAGGTATGATTGAAACCATTAACATGTTTGTTTACTGATAATTTATAAGTTTTCAAGCGACCATAATGTAGAGCCCGAAATGAGAATTTCAAAATATCTTGAATCATCCAAATTGGAATTCAAACGAAGAAGTTATGTCTAAAAGAAAGTTTACAACGTTACAAGGAATGAGTCTTATTGGCATAATTTAAAATTACAAGGGTGATTTTCCATTTTTAAACTACAATGGTTATTCATGATTTGGACCGAAACCACAGGATGTTATTTGCAATTAACCTTGAAAAAAAATATAAAAGATACATCCTTACACTTTAGATTATTGATAAATCATATTTGCTGCTAAATCATATCCCTAAATTTTTTTTAGAACACTCTTGTACTTCAGTAAAATTATAAATCACACTCTTCTATCAGTTAGTTTTAACGAAATTTACAAATTTCATGAAAAATAACAACAAAAAATTGACAAATGAGTAGAAATTTTAGTACAAAGTCATGATGTTATTAAGATGTAAAATATATAAATCACATCCATATGTTTAAATTTGTTGTGAATTTTTGCTACTGAAATCAGAAATCGGGGAGGGAATAACACTGAGAAATATACTAGTTCCGATCACGCAGAATCGTACGTCCAGTTGCCGCCGGATTGACCAGCCAATTCACTAGATATGTGTTTGTTTACAAAGGAGAAAACTCAAGAGAAAAATTCAATGCATAGCCATGGGAACTCTCACCAAGAACCTCATACACCTATCTCACCTTCACATGATGATAATGAACTTAGTTTCTTAACTCTCTTATCTCACTTTATAAACAATGGTAAACATTAATACCAAATAAAATATCTACCTATTAATTAAAACCCAATTAATAGCTAAACTACAACTAAGTATAATAACCAAATTTTCTATTATTTTAACGGTATTGAAATATGATAAAATATAATAATACTAATTTGAACGAACTCCTACTTACTTTCATATGTATCATATGTCTATTAGTTAATTAATATTAGTAGAATCTATATATTTATTAACTATAATATTAATGAACTGATAGAGTTACTATATGTATGAAAATGAAAGTAAATAGGAGTTCTTTATCACTAGTGATGAGACAAGTATTATTTTATAAAAAAAAACCCGAAAAAACCTAAGCGAGTTTTGTGGACAAATATGGTTCATAAAATTAGTAATTTGAAAGGCCTCACAAATCACATGGATGGATGGAAGGAGGTTGTGATGTTTATCTGCTGTTTCAACAAATTTTGGGTTCTAGTTTATGGCATTTTTCTAATGGAATTACTCTAATTCTAGTCTCGTTTTACACCCATCACAGCAGCAGTGGAAAACACTCTGCCTTCTCTCTGAAACCAATCATATTGATAAATAAATAAATAAAGTTATCTTTCTGCTCTTCTAATAATGTATGAACAATAGAAAGGTGACAAATTTCATTCTAATTTCAGTTTGTTTTGTTTTTTTTGTTTTTTTTTTAAGAGTAAATTAAATGAATTCTGGACCCTTCAGATTTTGATCAGGATGTACACGTGTCATTAACCCACATCGAGAATTTGTTCCAAAATTACTTTTGTTTGTCAATTTTAGGACAGGACAGGCATTTCAGAAATTAGATACTAGTTGTTGTTACAATTAGGGGTGTTAAAAAAAACCGAAAAACCGATTGACCGAACCGAACCGATCGGTTTGTGGCCAAAATATTAGAACCAATGGTTCTTTCCGTTTGCAATAGTAAAAAATCGTATAAATCGGTTTTGGTCCTGGTTTTTATATTTGAAAAACCGAATAAAACCGAACCATATATATAAATAATGATGAAAAACAATAAGTATGTTAGTTTTTTTTTTGCCTCCTCTTACTTGATCACTATTTAACCTTAAAAAACAATTTAAAAAACACATTAATCTCTCGCTCCCTTTACAAATTCACCTCTCAATCTTGTGGCTTCCTTTTTTTCTCTTTAACCTTGATGTTAGTGAACAAAAATTAGGAAATTGTTAACATTTTCATCTATCTCCTCTAAATTTGTTTGTTTAAATTTTGTCGCAAAAAACCGACAAACCGAACCGTCGATTTGGTTCAAGAACCGGTTTTGTATTTTTCATTAGACGGTTCGGTTCCATTTTTAACAAAACCAAAGTATTCGGTTTGGTTCAATAATTATGAAAAAACAAACCAAACCCAACCGTGCACACCCCTAATTACAATATGGTACTATTTTTTACATTACTCCTACTTCTCAACCTAAAAGCTCAGTAAATACGTGAGGTGGGTAGAGTGCAAGTCAAATTAAATCCAATAAAAATTATCAAACTGAATCAATCGACCCAATTCGAACACAGAAGATCCATTGATTCATATCAAAACCGATAAAACTAACCAGACCAAACAGTTTCAGATTTAGATAGTTTCAAGATTTGATTGATTGATGAGTTCCAATTGGTTTTGATCAATTATCTCTCAATTTCGACCCGTCCGGTTCAATGAACCGTAGTTCAATTCGATGATTTCCGATGTTAGTTTTACCAACCAACCTGCACACCTAGGGGAGGGTTGATCTGCTGGTTTGCCACAAAATAATGACCTGTTATCAACAACTAATGTCATTCACATGACATGCCAAATTGTCATGGCATTTTCTGCATAGATGGAAGATATGCTCAGAGCCATCACAAGTCCTAGGTCTAAACTTGCAATCTTATAAAAACAAATGGAAATCAGTGCATTCAATCACAAGTTATCAAACTAGCTAAAATCAGTGCCAATTTAGTCTAATCCAACTTCAAAAAGTGGAAATAGCAAGGCTTGTTGAAAGCTTTGCCTTAATATTTTCAACAGATGAATTTGTAATCCTCCCCACTAAAAAAAACAACTTAGAAAAGAATAAGCTCAAAATGTACAAGGTCCCAACTCATATAATACAACAATATCACAGTTGCAAACTAATAGTCATCTGCAAAACCTACCATGTCAAATGCAGAACTTATTTATACAAGTACTGAGGATGGTCTGTGGTTTCTGCTAATGGGTAGGTGAACATAAACCTCATGGACGTCTTGTTTACACACTTCCCCTCTGTCCCTGTCAATAGCATAGCACACATAGACAGTTTCAATTACATTATCGAGCACGTGGATGAAGAATGTGAGTACAACGATTAGGAGCAGCCATGCCGCAGCAGCCACAAGGTACAAATAAACCCCAAGATGGCTCACAGCATGTAAGATGGCACAAACCTGCATATATACCAACAATAATACAGGATTATTTGATAGAGAATTAGCCGGGAATAGTGAAAATAGATAGTCCTCAATGTAGGTCTAAGGATTACAACATAAAAATAGACGGGCATGTAACCGCTCGAGGAGATTTACAGAGAATTCAGCATACAATTAAAAGACTGGAATGATTGTTCATTTTCCCACACCCCACCCCAAAAGAAAAGGGGAAAAAAAACTCTATCTAAAATCAAATCAAATGAAAAAGAATGACAGTAACATGTTCTAGTTTGTTCAAAGTCGTATTGAATAAATGGTTATTGCGATAATTATAGTTTTTTTTTTTTTTAAGATTTAGTTGTGGAGGGCCATTAAGCAAACACCAAAACCAGTCCTACATGCTTCTGCACAACAAAACTGAGAGAAAATAAACTCTCCCTGAATTAATAAACCATACTATTGCCTTTCTTTTTTCAACGCACCACAATTGCATAAACGGCTGAGAGAACAAAGGCGATTCCTGCTAATAAACGCGTGGATATTGTCTCAACAAAAACAGTTGATAGGAGATTTCGTTTCAAAAGTTCATATGTCATCCTTGCAGATGAGCAGTAAGCTTCACCAGTTATTGCTGCAAATTGTATCGCAAATTTGTTTAGAAAATCAATAGCTGTCAGGAACGTGTTCACACAGCAACGTAAAATAAGGTTGAACATCCCAGGAATATCTTCATGTCTTGCACTATCAACCACCGCACGCACCACACGCACCACACAAATAAGTAAACCGGACAAACATACTGTGCCTGCAGAGGGACCAAATGCATTCCTGCAAGTGTGCCATGACCAGTATACGAATCAAAATCATGCATGATGGCCATGATCTTTTATCTGATTAAAGATAAAGCGGTACTCACACTACCTTCCTGATCCCAACATAGTGTCACATGCATTATTTTTAAAAAAAAAAGTGGCCAGCTCAAATATGCACAAAGACTATAACTCATAACTTGAGAAAATTCATAATTAAAGCTGAAAAGAAGAAAGAAAGTAGGTGAGAACAAAATGAAATACGTCCCAAATGATATGTAGTCATACTGATCTAACAAAAGGAAGGCAGGTCAGTCCCTTGACTAACACAAACAAACGAGGGAGAAAGGCAATGGCAAAAAAGTAAAGTATATATTGTCAATCTTTAGACAATTTCCAAGTTCAAAAAGCAAAAATGTTTCACAACTTCAGCCTTGTCAAAGTTTAACCCAATGACGAGGACATAGCTATGCAACTAATGACATTATTCCAAAATTAAAAGGTGTTCAAAGACACTTGCAATCATGTTGCAACCAACATGTAAATGCTCAGAACAATTATAACTGATAGGAGCTGAGCATCAGTATTTAGTCAAGGTGTAAGAGTTTCACCTCTCATTCCAAAACATTACCACTCATTCTTTCCTAAATTTCAACATCATTTTGGTATCAAAGATTAACTTCAATTTATTTCTCATTACTTCCCCTGAAATTAATCTTAAAATACACATTTTAGTTTCTATAGTTTGAGGTTGGTTTCTAATTGGTCCCTATAGTTTCAAAACTTACATTTTAGCCCTAATGCATACTCGCTTTGAGTCACACCCATTAAAAACTGTTGTAGGTAGTTAAGTTGCTAACGTGGCAAGGATGGTATGGTTATTTTTAATGACAAGGCATCTAATTAGAATTTAAATTAATATTATTAAATGTCAACTCCAAACTACAGGGACCAAAAAGTGCATTTTTCCCTGCATCTTATTACTCTTATTTGCCCTCCACCAATTTGATATTAGAGCCTAACCCTTCCTTTTGCCTATTGTTTCATTCCCTACCTTCCTGATAGCCATTGGGCCAAAACCTCCAATCTGTTATTCTCGAAGGAAGGCCAGGGACCACAAGGAGAGGCAATGTAAACAACATGCTTGTATGAGGGACATGGTAGTCTTTTACTTTGGATTATGGAAGATTTTGTTATTACATAGGTGTGTGGGATGGCTGGACGTATAGTGCTGTGTGTCTGTAATTGCATAAAGGAGTGATGTGAGCCTTTGCGAGTAGGCTATTTTGGTAGTTGGAACTAGAGAGTCTTTTCTGGAAACTTGGGGAGAGAACCAGGCTTTTCGAAAGTCTGCTATTCTGCACTTACTTTTCACTGAATCAATACAAGTTATTTCTGTTTCTAGATCCAACACCACCATATGTTCTAGTTATTCACTACATGAAAAATTCCAACCATGAACTGCATATAGTAATTGATGAATTTCAAAAAGAGAAAAACATATAGTTCAATCAATCATTTTCAACATTTGGGCTTTAAATAGTTCCATTGAACAATTTTAAGTTACTATTAATAAACTTTTGCTGTAACATAAGATGTCTCAAAACAAGTAGTATGAAGTTCATAAGTCCAGCCTTTGATCAGGTGTTACAAAATAAGCTTTGAATGAAAAGTTACTATTAATAAGTGTTAAAACACTAGACCCGAAAGCTTAAGCTAATAGAATATGGCAAATTGAATCTTTAAGGTATTCCCAAAAGTCCCCCTCACATAGCGTCTTAGTAATTTACAAGGACCCAACATGTGAACAAATAATATAAAATGGGAGCAAATGACACGGCGAAGGTTTGAACAAATAATATCAGATTCAGATCCAGATTTCTACACTTCAACCCCCATAATGTCGATGCAGATGAAGTGGTGGATACGGTGGATGAAGGGGTGTACCAAAGTGATTTCTCGGAGGACTTTATTAGAAATGAGATGGCTGGCCTAATTTTGAGTGATTTGAAAGATTTAAATGCTGAAGAAAACTTTGATGACAATAATGAAAGGCAGAGTAAAATGCAGAATAATATTGAAGACATCCAGGAAAGCTTTGATGAGTTTAGAAGTGAAGATGGAGATAGAGAAGCTAACGTCGAAAAATCTCAATGTAATTCCATGGAGTTTATGGTAATTCCAGAAACTCAAGATCTAAATATAGAGTTGACTATGAATGCTGATCAGAATATCGAGGTGGAAGAAGAAGATGAAGAGGAAGGCTCTTTTATTATCTTTAAAGATAAGAAAGGGGAAACGAAGATGAAGTTGGCAGATTGGCTGAGATTCACTGATACTCATATAGCTCCTAATAGAAAGAACAAATATAAGGGAGCTACTCCTTCGAAAAATAGAAGAGGTCAAAGGGAATTAGAAAATCTTAGAAGTGCCGTCAATTATGAGAGACATCCTTCTAATAGTTTGCCTCTCCAAAGGGTTCAAAAGGATGATATATGATAAACGGGTTTGTTCAAGGGCTCGGAGGCAAGTCCAAAAGAAGCCTTGTTAGAGTTTTTATTCATGGTGTAGATTCTGTCTTGTTTTTCTTCAAGTATCCAAGTTAGCAATTATTGATAGATCTTTAATCTTTTTTTTGGAGTAGTAGTTTCTTTGGGCTAGTAGCAGTAGGTTCTTCTTGAGGCATTTCGATTTGTGTTCAGCCCCAGTGTTGATTGGCTTAAAGGATTAGGAGTTTCTTTGTTTTTGCTGCCTTTTGGTAGGCTTTTTGTAGTTCGCTTGGCCTTTTTGGGCTTTTTCATCTATCAATGAAAAGTCTTGTTTCTTATCAAAAAAAAAAAAAGCTATTAACATAAGGACAGATATATTATAATTATAATATACAATTTTCAGATATATTTGAATATTTAAACATTTCGATGACTTTTGCATTATAAATTTATTTTAGCTTAATATTTAAAGACAATGGGAAATATGAGATGAAAATAAATAAAATTTTGATGTTTTCCAAACTCAAGTTTTATTATTTTTCTCCCATATTTCCTTTTATGCCTATTAATTTTTCCAAACAAAAATAACTAATAAATCAACGATTTAATGTTTAAGTTCAAGAAAATGAGAAAGTAATTGTTCGACATATGTTCACAAGCCTCAAACACATGTTTAATGTGTTTGACAAGTGTCTAATGTCTAATGTGCTTAACAAATGTCTTACACGTGTCCAATTTATTCAACTTTTATCTGATACGACATGTACGAAACTTCCAAATTGAAGTGTTCATGCTTCATGGCGCATGACAGATAGGGACTTTGATTATAAAGGCTTTGCATATGCACATGACTGATACGACATGTACTATGCTAGGGACTTTGATTATAACATCTTTGCATATTCTATAGTGCAGCTCCAAATTGAAGTACTCTAATCCTTTGTCTACCATATTCTTGAATTTCAGCCTCCCCTGTACACAGTTTACCAGCATTTTCTTTAGTCCAGAGAAAAATTTCTAATCAAATATACCACCAACGCACCAACATTAAATTTGCAAATTTCAACTTCTACTCAGTCCAACTCGCATCCATCCATCTCATATTGTACCACTGCACATTCTTTTGCCTCTAATCCTCCTTAAATAATGGGATTTTTCTTTGCCTAAGAGCCAATGTCAATCTTGGGTGGGTTCACATTCTTGCATAGGTCCATTTTGGAGTGGTAGAACTTTGTCTTTGGTATTCTTCAAAGTCGATTAAATCTCTACGTCTACCAAGATGTTTGAGAATTTTTTTAAAAACAGCTCTCTTAGTTTTCAGAACTATTTTTAAGAATAGCTTTATTGAGTGTCTAGTGAAGGTTAAGTAATTATGCACTTGAGGTCATTTTTCACAATCTTGCCATCTGTAAAAACAAACGGAAAGAAAATAAGAGGAAGCAACTTTTAAAAATAGTTACCCAAACATGTTTTAACTCAACTTTTGTTCTGAAAAAGCTGAAAGCTATTTTTCATAACATTCCAAACAACCCCTACCTCTTAAAAAAAATTATTTGCACCAATACTTCTTCAATTTGTTGGTTGTGATTTTCCAAGAGACGGTAGTTAAAGTCATTCCATGGGAAGTTTGGTTGTAAAGGATTTATAGAATTTTTTATAACAAGAGTAATACGGCTAATGATATTTGGAAGTTTATTCATTTCAAAGTGTCTCTTCTAGCGTCTCTCAAAAGTTTTTTTTTTTTTGGTAATTACGATGTTCTTTTGATTAACGCTGATAGGAAAAAAATTCTTAATCCCCTCGGAGTGGGTTGAAATCTTTTCATTCCTTATGTATTTCTCTATCTTTTAATGAGTCTTTACAATTTCATATCAAAAAAATCCATAATTCTTTAACTATATTCTGTCTTGTCGAGCATTGACCCAAACTCACGCATCCATTCAAGATTCAAGGTTCTTTTCTCAATGTACAGAACCTGTACTCTGATAGCTATTCAATAGAAACTCGCAACTAATAACTTTAGCAAAGACAAATACAAGATTGATGACCTTTCTAGCAAACAATCTCTCTTCTAAATTTTTTCAACTTACCTCACCTTCCAACAAACTTGCTTACAAACTAACCTATGTAGCTAATCCTGATATCTAACACCATCATGATCCTGGCCTCTTCAAAAGATCCCGCCAGTCAAAGAGTTCACTAGACATGGACCTTACAAAATAAATCTAGAATGAGGGTCTTTGGAATAGAGCCCAAGGGAAAATTGAACAATTATTAACTTAATTTTGCTCTTCAATTACAAGGCTATACCCATTCAAAGATTGGCATTGAAAAACCAAAATTTTTATCCTGCCTACCAGATATCTAAAAAAACAAAATTGAAATCTAAAATAATTCGGTCATAGATTAAGTAAAAGATGTTAATTTAATAACCAAATGACATTTATTTTAAGCAAAGCAATATTAAAAAAAAAAAAAAAAAAAAGACAGCCATATGATTTATACTTGAATTCAACAGAAGAAAATTTAGCAGAAACTAACCTCAAAGAATTTCTAATGCTCCGCCTCGGAACATCGTCCTCTTTAGAAAAATACCACTGGGATATGGTACCACTAATCACATAAACTTGTGCTTCAACCATTGCAACAGCAGACCACAACATTGTAAGAATTGCCAATGCATAATAAGCAGGTACCCAACTATCTTGCTTCCAAATACAACTATACTCTCTACTTGATCCATGGGACACAATTTTCCCATTCAACCTAGCAAACACTAAGAACACAACTATTGGTACATAATAAATCAGTAGCCCCATTGTCATACTAGGTATAGCCACAAACAAACCCAGATTCATCGATAACGCGTCTGATGCAACCCCAATAATTTTAACAGTAAGCTCAATTCTGTGCCAATTAGAAACAAATATCCACACAATTACACCAATTATCAAAAATATGAAGATAAGTACTAAAATCCTATAGAGCATAGGAAAGTCATTACTACAAGTGGGGTTAACAGTACAAGCTACAAACCAATAGACATTGATAAAGATAGGAATAACAACAAAGAAAGGAATCAAGGCATAAACAATCTGTCTAGTATAGTGCTTAAGCAAGAGAAGTAAAAGAAAGCAAATGGGTAAGCTCAAAATGAAAGTAATTACAAGGGTCCAAATCAAAAAATTCAAAATATAGGAAGAAGGAAGAGAAGAGGAAGAGGAAGAGAGGAAAACCCAATTGGAGGAAGAGATAAAAAGTGAGTCTTTAACACAAGAGGAGGTTTTGGAATCATAGTAGAAAGAGGAAAGGGAAGAGTAATTGAGATTTCTATGGAAGACAGAGAAAATACCAAAGGCAAAAGAAGAGAGGAGAAGGAGAAGGAAAAGAACAAGGATAGGAATATCCTTGAAGGGTCTAGCACCATAGTTGTAAGAGATCTGAAGGAACTGATTGGGGTCAGATTCAGGTGGGTCATCGATAGAAGGATATGGGTAAAGAGAAGGAGGAGGAGGATTGGAGAGAAGGGGTTGAGAAATTGATGAGGAATCGTAAAGGGAAGTGGGTTTGTTGGATTCTTCAGAGCTACCCATAAGGAATTTCAGCTGGAAAGAGACAGAGACAGAAAAAGAGAAGGGTTTGAAGAAGAAAGAAGATGGTTTGGTTGAAAATGAATGGATGGAAGAGTAGAAAATGAAGGAAAATGGGTTGATTTTAGTTCGAACGAGGGAGTGAAAATGGACATGTGAAACACGAGTTAATGTTGTGGAGAACCCACGTTAACTCGTAGAAAGAAAGAACAAAGCACGTTTGGTTTGGTAAGTCTGAGCTGCCGATGAAAGGAGAGAGAAGGGAAGATAGGAGGATTAGGATGATTCAAGAGTCGGCTCCAAGTCCTACTGCTCCGACAGATGATGCTGAATATATTATAACCCATTTTCCAAGGCTTACACGTACCATCCACTTATTCAACCATTTCATTTTTCTCCAAGTTTAAATGGGATAACATTTTTTTTTTCAAAGGATTGAATTACTCAAAACGGAAGAAATATTTATAATTATAATTTTCGAAAAATTATTGTTAGACCTTATTCTTAGTTTAGTTCCGATTGATTCAGTTTGAGGATGCAAATGAATAAAATTATACAACAATGATTTCTAATTGCACTGTTATAACAGTGTGTGCTCGGTGCAAATGGCAGAAAACAGATTTAATAAAGAAATAGTGAGTAAGAAGGAAGAAATTGACACGGCGAAGTGATTAACGTGAGAAACCTCCAAATGGTAAAAACTCACGGGGCCTCGCCCAAAAAAAGTCCACTAGAATCGTTAGTCGTTCAATACAAATATAAATCAAAAAGCACAAAATAAAAAGAACTCTCTTCTTTGTTTTTTGTCTTTGATTTCTCCTTGCAACAACGACGTCTATAATGGATTCGATCACAAGCTCCCCTTGTGACGATTTGATTCAAGAACCTCTCATTCTTGTTTTGATCATACCACAAACTCCCCTTGCGGATTTAGATCAAGGAACTCCCTTCCTTGATGTGTGAGTAAGACGACTTCTTCCTCCCGAAGAATCAAATCACTCTCCAAGCAATTACAATATAAAATATTTGAAATACAATTCTCACAAAAAGCACTCTCACATAAATATTATAATAAGCACTATAGGCTAATAAAAGTGAAAGCAAATATAAGAAGCTTGGGTGAAACAAGCTAAAACAAAGGCCTTCATCTTATAGGCAAAATGAAGAAGACTCCACAAATGGAAAATCTGTCAAATTGAAAATCTGCCAGCCATGTCTGTTGTAACAGTCAATGCAGTGACAGTAGAGCAAGGAAAACTTTCCATACAAGAAAATATTCATCCGAAAATTGAGCTTCTCAAATCATAATAGCTGTTATCAATAGTCAAAAATATTAGTGGAAAAAGTCTATAAATAACTACCATATATTGGTTTTAAATAATCAATCAAAATCCACAAATTTCTCAAACTTCCCATAATCAAATTATCATTCAATCAATTAATATTCAAAAAAAATTAATCAATGCCAACTAATTAATGATGAAGCAAAAGGAAATAATCCTTTAATGAAAATAAGTATGCACAAAATTAAGAAATTATTAATAAGTTTTTGTCAAAATAAAATGCCAAAATAAATATTAAATATAAAAAAATATTTCAACAATTATTAAAATAGTATAGTCTTTGTTTAATAAGTTATTAGGGAAATTTTTTTAGGTAGCAAATTTTGATGCAATATTTGTAAAAGTATCAATTATAAAACGTATTTATAAATGTGTAATTTTTACTATGTTAATCAATGATTAACAGTGATTAATGTGTGTATCAGTGATAAACTTCGTGTAAAAATATGTAATTTAATATTTATCACAAATTCACCAGATAAAAACCTGTTATATTTATAAATATTTTTTAGAGTTGATATTTTGCAAATATTGCTAAAAAAATTTGTTAAGTTTGCAAATGCCCCAAGTTATTAAGTTCTGTAAATTAGAGAACCGTTTATTTTTAATATCTAGTATTTTTCTTTTTCTTTTTCTTTTGGGTTGACTAATTAGGGAAATTTCACTTGTTAGCAGATTTCAATGCAATATTTACAAATATATCATCACTTAAAACTATATGCAAATATAGCCATTTTATCTTTTACTATGTTAATCAGTAATTAATAGTGGTTAATGTGTGTATCAGTGATAAACTAAGTGTAAAAATATGTAATTCAATGATTATCACTGATTCACCTACTATATTTACAAATATCTTTTTAGAGCTACTATTTTTATAAATATTATCAAAGAATTGCTAAATTTGCAAATGCCCCGAATAATTATCACCTAAATGAGCTTTAGGAATCAAAACTCTCATTTACTAGTCAATAAAACTACGATATTTTTTGGAATATTTTTAAAATTGTTATATTTTTTGAAATATTATTAAAAATATACAATATTAAAAAATCTGATTTTATGGATCCCAAATTCTCATATTGAGTATCTAATTATTTCAGATACTAGGGTTTTTAATATAACTACTTTTATAACTTATAAAAAAACACCATCAATAATTAGACCTAGATAATAATTTAAGCCAAATCTAGAGAAGATTGATCAATAATAAAAGCAAACTGAAATTTGAAAAATGAAACATAATAAAAGCAAACTGAAATTTAAGTTTTTGACTATCAAAATTGAAACATAATCTTTTGATAGTCAAAAACTGAAATTTGTTTTGACACAGCCATGACCCCACCTTGAAAATCAAAATAATAAAGTAAAACTTGTGGAAAGACAAGCAAGCCAAAAGGAGTGCGAGAAAGCAAATATGAGAATGACAAACTTACTCCAACCTTCAATTTTTATATCCAAACTATGTAATGTCTCTGTCCCTTTGAAAATTCCAAAAAAATTGCTCATAAATTTTACTTTTTTTGATAAGCAAGTTGTGAGTTTTAATGCCCTTCAATCCGAGATTTGGGAAGTGGAAGAGTGTTAGAAAAACGTCAATAAAGTTTTTGGCTAAAAAAATGGATGAAAGATTCGTAAAAGGTAAAAATAAAAGTGAAAGATTCTCTATCTTTCTATACTTTTTTTAGGGTTTTTTTTTTTTACTTTTTTGCAACTTAGCCCTTTTTTTGAAAGTATTAAAGTATATGTCCAAACGTTTGAAGTAATTGGGGAAATGTCCTTTTTTTCTGAAATCGGGGGTTCAAAACCCGTCTTTAGGTGACTGGGCTGAAGACGGGTTTTCAAAACACGTTTTATGGCCACGTGGATTGGTTTTTTAGTAAAAAAAAAATTTTGCCTGAAGACGGGTTTTCAAGACCCGTCTTCAGTGTAATTTTTTTTTTTTTTATTAATAAACTCACTTTTCCATGCCTCTTGAGACTGGTGCATCCACTCATAGAACAGTAGCCATCTAAAATAATGTCCACATGAAATAAAACTGCATTCATATTATTATCTTCCAGCTCCATCACACACAAAATCGAATAAAATAAAACCAGTGAATTAAACACATAACCATCATTTCGTTGTGTTTACAGGACATAAGATAATTTCTAAAAAATCATTTATTCAACTCAATCAAGAACCCTCTCAATTGGAAACCATAAACCAAGTTTGGAATACAAACATATTTCTTCCCATAGTGATCGGTGATCAACTTATGTTGTGCATCATTTTATTAAATGTTTATTCGAGAAAAATGACGAAACAACAAGAAATTAAGTTTCTTTACTAAAATTGCATGATAATAATGGATAATGAAACAAGGATCAACTTTTCCCATTGCAGGATTGAAATTGAAGAAAGAATAAATAAAATCCAAAATAATTTCTGCTTTCCCACTTAATAAAACATAAAATTTGTGCACAAGTTTATCCTTTTAGATCAGATTTAGCTAAAATAAGAGATTTCAACCCAAAAGAAATCGACCCCATCAAGTATTAATCGATGAATTGGAAGAAAGTGAAAAACTTCACTAAAAAAGAAGCTAGCCTAAGAATTTGTGGAAGGATGCACCAGTCTCAAGAGGCATGGAAAAGTTAGTTTAAAAAAACAAAAAAAAAAATTACACTGAAGACGGGTCTTGAAAACCCGTCTTCAGGCAAAAAAAATTTTTTTACTACAAAACCAATCCACGTAGCCATAAAACGTGTTTTGAAAACCTGTCTTCAGCCCAGTCACCTAAAGACGGGTTTTGAACCCCCGATTTCAGAAAAAAAAGGACATTTCCCCAATTACTTCAAACGTTTGAACATATACTTTAATACTTTCAAAAAAAGGGCTAAGTTGCAAAAAAGTCCCTTTTAACTTATACTAATATTTATAAATTTGAAAATTTCAATATATAAAATATCTAAAGAATTTGGATACATTATAAATGAAGAGAACATACTTTTATTTAATGATGAAGAGCTTCTAATTCGACAGTCCTCTTCCACCTTCGCAACTCGAGAAAAAAAATATATTAAACCGAATACAATTGTTTGAAAAACAAATCTTTCATTTATTGAAACACGTCAATATGATTCACACAATTTTCCTATATATGACGTTCCAACTCTTCATTTTTAAAGCATTAGGGAGAGGGAAAATTTATGGGGCTCTTATAACAATGGCAAAATTAGGTCTAATATTTATAAAAATAGCAGTAAAAAAACTTATTTACAAAAATAGCAAAAAAACTCAAATTCGCGCCTAAAATATTACAAAATTGCTACTAATTTTACATGAGTAATCAGTGATTTCCTCACACATAATCTTATAAGTTATTTCTGATTTCTCTTATTCACCTGAATGAAGGTTTTTAAAAAATTACTATATTTGCAAATATTTTTTAAAAATGTTATATTTATAAATATTGCATAAAATTCTGCTACCCAATAAAATTTCCCAAAATTTATTGGCTTCAATGAGTGAGAGTACACATTTTTAAAGTCTTATCATTTCATTCGTAGATATTGTTTGATCATAGTGCCCCCATATTCATGGTATAAGGTCTTTGTTTTGACTGACGGAAATTGAAGAGTCCTGAGATTATAATTGAATTGGGATTAATTTTTTAAAAAAAGTTTATATGAGATTTTAAAAATATAAATTGATGGATGAAAGTTTTATAAAGGGTAAAAATGGAAATGATAGATTGGTTGTCATATTTAAATCATATATTGCATCTTTAGACAATCACTTTACATAGAAGTTTATAAATACTAATGACACAATTAGGGCTGTGCAACAAAACCGAAAAACCGACAAACCGAACCAAACCGATCGGTTTTTGACTTAAATATTTGAACCAATGGTTCTTTTGGTTTGCAATTGTAAAAAACCATATAGATCGGTTTTGGTTCGAAAACCGAATAAAACCGAACCGAACCATATATATAAAAAATCATAAGTATAATAGTTTTTTTTACATCTTCTTCCTTGGTCACTATGCAACCTTAATGAATAATTAAAAAAAAAACTTCAATCTCTCGATTCACTTTGCAAATTCACCCCTCAATCTTGTAGCTTCCTTCCCCTTTGTTTCTTTAACCTTAATTTTAGTGGACTAAAGTTTGAATATTTTAATATTTTCATCTATTTTATCTATGTTTGTTTGTTTAAATTTGTTTCACAAAACCGAAAAACCGAACCAATATAAACCGAACCATTGGTTCGGTTCAAGAATCGGATTTCTATTTTTTATTGGACGGTTTGGATCCCTTTTTATCAAAACTGATATGTTCGGTTCGGTTCGATAATTATGACAAACCGAACCAAACCAAACCGTGCTCACCCCTAGACACAATAAAGACCCAAATAAAAGCGATCGATCACATTGTGACATTATAGTTAAATTATTGAGAAATATTTCTTTATTAATATAATGATGATAACATAATCAATGAAAATGAATCATTGACAAAAATAACCACTTTTTCTATTTTAAAAAAAGATCAAGCGTCTAAATGTATAAAGTCTACACATTTGTTTAAAAAAAAAAGTCCACCAATTAAGAGCCAATCATTCCAAATAATCTATTACCTACTAGGAGAAACAATTAATTTATTCATTAAAAAAGAAAAACCTATTTATTAGAGATTTCCATTAAATATTTAGTAATATGAACATTAAGATCTAAAATTAGGGAAATGACTTGTTAAAAACAACCGAATTTATGAAGACTTTTTTTTAATTGATACTAAATTGATTGATATTTATATAGTAAATAAGTGATAAAAATCAGTTATCCCATATTTTTTTCTTATATATGATATAATTGAGGGGGTGAGACTCGAAACTCTAATCATTTAAACTATGTCAGGTTAGCATTGACTACCATTTTGATTGAATCCTTATAAAAACTATTATTCTTACGTATAAAAAATCGGTTGTTTACTTTAATATTAATGAAAATCGTTATTCTTAAGAAAATAACAATGACTTCCTCTAGTATAATATAACTTGAAATGAAGAAGAAGAAAAAGTCAGCCTTTAATTGTCTATAAAGTTTTTTAGAGGTTCGTGAAGAATGGATCCAAACCTTACAAGCCAGAGCTTGCAGCCAAGTTGACGAGAAAAAGCATTTCAAATCTCGAATATGGAAGCTGAAAGGAGGTAAATAACTTCTATAAATATTGAATTCTAACTATTATTAAGTGTCTGTTTGTTATAATTTTTGAAAATATTTTAATAAATAAAGTGTTTTTTATAACCATTAAAAAAACACTTTTAAAAGTTATTTCAAACGGATCTTAACCTTATTAACCTCATCTGCCATGTGGGAGAAAAGAACTTGAAATTGACCTCAATTTAAATCATAAACTTCAATTATATTCATCTCTCACTTTGTAGGCCTGAAGATGTTGTTACAGTTGATGTTCAAGTTGCCAAACATCTCCTGGAAAAGGGTCACGTTTATTTGGATGTCAGGTTAGAATTTGGAACTTCAGGTTCTCCTTTGATAATGATTTTAGTTTTTATTATCTGTTTTGAAAAATTAAATTTGTTTTTAAACAACTTGAAGAAAAAAAATTTGAAGTAAAAAATTAAAGGGGCATTTACAAATCTAGCAAATTTTTTTAGTAATATTTGTAAAAATAAAAGTTCAAAAAAATATAGTAAATTTTGATCTTGTTTATCAGTGATAAACATTGAATTACAAATTTTTACACTAAATTTATCACTGATAAACACATAAATCACTGTTAATTAATGATAAACATGATAAAAATTGTTATATTTGCAAATACTTTTTTGAGTTGATACTTTTACAAATTTTGGATTAAAAATCTGTCACCCAATGAAATTTCCCAAAATTAAGGCATTGTTAAATAAGCATTTTTTTTTCCTATTTTTAAAAATAAAAGCACAGCTTGTTTGGTTTTTGAAAAACATAAAATTAAACATGTTTGATAATAATTTCTTATTTATTAAAAATACAAATACAAATAGTTACGTCTAATTTGATAAAAAAAAAAATTAAAAAAACAAGTTTTGTTTAATAATCAATTCATTTTTTCATTTTTTAGATTTAAATTTTTTTAAAACAAATTATCAATCAAATTTAAAAACCAAAAATAGTTTTTATTAACAGTTTTCCATTTTTATTTTAGAATTATTTTTTATTTTAATTTCTCAAAAAAAAAAAGTTACTTTCCCTAAACCCTAAAAACAGTTAAAGAAAATGGTTAGCAAAGGGCTGACGAAAAAAAAATATGTTTCAAAAATTACTTTTTTTGTTTTATTGATAATGTTAAAAAAAGTTTTTCAAAATCTCAAGACTAAAGATTGAATGGCTATCAAACAATCTTGCTTTTTAGAATTTAAAAAAACAAAAACAAAAATTGAAATAGTTATAAAACAATGTCTAATAAAATATTTTATTTTTCAAAAAAAAAAAAGAAATTTAATCAATATTTCGAAGTGGAGAATAAAATGAAGTTATTACTTATTAGTGATTGATTACCGACTTTATCAGTTCAACGATTTGCAAATAATGAAGCTATAACCAAGCGATTCGTTTCAGGTCATTTGAAGAGTATAACAAGAGCCATGTTGAGAATGCATTGAACATACCTTACATGTTCATCACGCCACAAGGTAATAAATCTATGTCTGATTTTGTTGTTCTAAATTGAGCTCACTAGTCAATGTATGTCCTTATCGACAGGTCGAGTGAAGAATCCCGACTTTCTCACGCAAGTTACATCTGTATTGAAGACGCAAGATCGTCTAGTTGTGGTAAGAAACAAACTCAAACTTTCACTTTCATCTCTCAAACAAGTACTTGAATAAACAAGCAACCAACTGATACGAGGAATAAATACTTTCAACTCTTACTACTCTCTGTCTGCACGCAGGCTTGCAATAGTGGTGGCAGAGCACTCCGTGCTTGTGTAGATCTTCTTAATGCGGTAAGATTCAAGCTTCTACTTTAAGGTTTATAAAACTGCCAGAGATATGGAGCAATGTGAAGACTTTATTTGGAAATTTCAGGGTTTCGAGAATGTGAATAACATGGGAGGAGGCTACTCAGCTTGGGTTGACAGTGGATTTGCTGGTGGTGACAAACCAGCTGAAGAGCTCAAAATAGCTTGCATGATCCGACATTGAAGACGACCATCTAAAGTTATCTTTCTTCATTTTGTCCTGTATTAAAAAAAATCATATATTTTCTTTTTTCCGTCGCACTCCCAAGAAATAAAAGATGGCAGTGGCACAGAAAGTGGAGCTTTTAATCCTTAGATTTATTAAGGTTCGATTTTCCGTTCTTACTCTTTAACATATCAAAAGCTTTGGCACATAAACAAGTGCCCATAATGCACAAAACTAGGATTTATCCAATTAAATGAGGTATGCATTCCTCAAACAACAAAAGAAAGAAGGAAAGAATTAATGGGTAACTTCTCTATAATGCACATTGTCTGTATTCACAGTAGTATTACTGCAGACGAAAAGCAAACTACAACCTTGGTAGACTAAAAACTAAAGCTTAATGAATCTTTGGTTGATGACTACACTACATACTCCCACAGAAAGTTTAAGCCTATATCTGGAGTTCATCTTCAGATTAATGACTACTATAATATGATTTACGTACAAGTCGACATTAGATGAATGTCAAAAAGAAATTCCAAAACCCCAAAAAAGAATATATTTAAAAGGAAAATTTGCTGTTGTTAATAACAAGAACCTTCATCTCTCCTCATCCCACTTGCTCTTGGGTATCTCCCCACTGTCAGCAATGGTGACCTTCTTTCTAGGTTTCCCACTATAAGTTCCAGCTCCTCCTTCAATTGCATATACATAATCCATCCCTTGTATAACCTTGCCAAAGACAACATGCTCGCCATCCAACCTGGAAAGAGTACACAGGTCAGCATACTCATTATGTCCAATGTGGAATTTACCAATCATTTTTTTAATGAGAAACTAAACTTTTCATTGATAAGCGAAAAGAAGCCACAAACGGCAAAAAGCCCTGCCAGGTTACAAAAAGGTGCTCCAATTGGAAAAGATAGAAGAAAAACTATTTACAAATCATCTTGATCTCCAAAATATTGAAATTTCAGAGCCGCTACTATCTCTAAAATACACAATCTTAAAAGTTGATTTAAACAAAAAAAGTATGATGGGAGATATGTCACCTAGACTTCCAAATCATACTGCATTAGAAATTTATACCTTATCATATTAACTCCCCCCCCCCCCCTCTCACATGGTGTCACTAAGAAAAACCTTCCAATGACCTCAATTAACATTTCCTTGCATAAAGAAAGGAAAAATTACCAGCTGGACTTAACGCTGGTAATGAAAAACTGTGAGCCATTTGAATCGGGTCCTGAGTTTACCATAGAGACAACTCCTGAAACAAGATATCCACAAAAACCATTAGCACAAACTAGAGGTGCAAAGCTTTTGAATCAATAAACTAACAATAGAATGAACAGCCGTTCAAAAGTTTAGAGTGCAAGACCTGCATGTGCATGTTTTATTTTGAAGTTCTCATCAGCAAATGTGCCACCATAGATAGATTCATATCCCTTTCCATCACCATATAAAATATCACCACCTTGAATCATGAAACCGGATATAATACGATGGAATGGTGTTCCTTTATAATGGAGTGCCTTTCCACTTGTAGTTTTCCCTTTTTCCCCTGGATACGAGAGAGGTGGTTCAGGTAAAATAGGAAGACTAAATCAGGGAGAACATTAAGGACACAAGATTCCTCATACCTGTGCATAGAGCCCTAAAATTTTCTGCACAAGTAGAAAAAAAATTAGAACTTCAAAAAATATGACATCATAATTTCATAGGATCACATTGGAGGTTCAAGCAGGAAATTTCAGAACTTCATTATGGAGGTCAAAAAATAAACTACTTTACACTAGGAAAGCAGGCAAGCTTCTCCATTTTTTTTAACAGGAAGTATCAAAGTCAACTCAAACTATCATCATATTTATTCCCCTGGAGTAAAACAGCAGGACAAGTGAAATTAGAATGAGCAAGCACCAGTGCTAGCCACAATTCCAAAAGGACAATTCTGATTCCCAAGGTGACAGTATTTGTTAATATTTACAAGCCTCAAATGCTTCCAGATGATAAGAACCAAGGTGAAATATCTGCCGTTTATCGAAAACTATCTCTACCTTTTCTAAGTAATTTAAAGTTAATAATAATAATAATAATTTACTCTTTTCTACATAAGGTGAAATTCGAGGAGATATATTTCATTTCCACCGAGGAAACCCAATAAGATCACAAGAATAGAAATCCCAAGGTGACAGTGTTTATATACTTAAAAAAAGACGATTCCAAAACTAATTTCATTGATATAATGAAAGAAGATACAAGAGACAAACATGTAAGGCAACAAAAAAAAAAACGATACAAGAGACTGTTTGTATACATGAACATGAACTTATTTGGAGATGCATAAAGGAGGCATATTGCCTGCACCCTTCTACGATATGATGGTCAATAAACATACCTACAGTTTTTGGTACAACCTGGCCATATAATCCAATCACGATTCTACCTGCAAAAGAAAGAAGGAAAACAAATGTGAACTTTGGGAGGTTAATAACAAATTTGAAAAGATTATCATTTGAAGTTACTCACATGGCCCTCTGAACTCTTATAGACTATACATCAACTTAATAATAATACATTATGAAATGTTGTATGGTATCTTACTACCATAACACCAAAGGCAAAAGCTCCATCCTCAAAGAGAGTAAAAAAAAAAAGATTTTCTTGGACGTAAAAGAGTTATCAAATGATTTCAACATCATATAGGTTCTGTCACTTCAGAACATGATGTATGTATGCATGTAACGATATGCAACAAAAAAACAAAGGAAGGAGTAGATGGAATACAAATTTAAAAATGAGAATTAAAGAAGGGCGAGAAATCCAAACGCAAAAGTACAGACAATAATAAAAGGAATTGAAAACTCGCTACAAAAAGTTTCTCATGTAGATATTACCTAATCTCTGTTCTTCAATATCAACATCCAAGTATACCCTGTGGGTAATTTCAGGATCTTCTTCTAGTTTCTCTTCCCGCTAGGCATTACAAAACAGAGATCATGTAAATAAGTTCACAAAGTACAAGGTAATGCTAAATAAATTATTATTTAAAGTCAAGAACTTATCATTCCATATAATATTTCAAATCAAGAATAAGAATATATAGAAACAAAACAACATAAATTCCAATCTATGCATCCCAAAAAGTCATTTCCCAACCTATCACCCTTAATACTAGCATGTACAACCAGACAGTCAAAGGGAAACATCTCCACTCTGTTTTCAACAAGCATGTTTGTTGTGCCAAAGGGTGGAACTTAATAGACAGGACACTGATAAAACTCCACAAGTCTAACGAATACAATATGGCAACCAAACCAACAAGAAAGAGCTTAAGATTCAAAAACAATTTTAATATAGCCTATGCTCAGTTGGGTCGAAGATTCGAGCCTCCCCTCCCTGGTAATATCTAAAAAAAAGTTACAGCACTCTAAAATAGATCATTTTCTCAACACTGACTAAACCCACAATACTAAAAGTTCACCGAAAACGAAAGAACACGACAATGCCCAATAGTAGCAACATTCCCAAAATTGCGGAAGAATAATGGTGCATCATTTCTAAAACACAGATTCCCTATACTATGACATGAACAAGCACACTATCAAAACAAGAACCACAACAGATAACTTCAAAAATTATTACTAAAGAAATAAAACACTTCAGAATTACTTTCTAAAATCCCTTTCAATGATGTTGTGTGATAATTTCAAATCACATTTCATAGATCCTAATGCATTTACAGGAAAAGGTCCAATAATAGAAAAGCATTAACCTTTGCACATATCATTCAATTTCTACAAACAAACAAATTAAGAAACACCATGTCTATAATATGAAATTAAGTGAAGCTATACAGTAGTAAGTAGAATCAAAATATCAGTTTATTCCAAAAAAAAAAAAATCAATCAGATCCGAAAAGAGAAGCAGAAACAGGAAATAGAACAAAAAAAAAACCCTACTTGTTTAGGGGAAAAGAAAGCGAAGAGGATGAAAATGGAGAAGACGATGAAGAGAAGAAGGCATCGTGGTTGATAAAAGAAGGAGAATCCACGAGGCATCTTAATAAATTAAGGTGGCTTTCAAGCTTCAGTGTGATCAGCAAAGATTTCTTCGGCATAATAAGAACTCCATTGCCGGATCTGGATTCACAAATTCCAACTTTTTCAATCGAGAAAACGAAGACGAAATGAAGTTAATTTGTCAGAGGATTCAGGTCCAGTCTTGGCTCTACTCAACCATTAACAAAGGCAGAAGTTGAGTCGACTCGGTGCTTGTTTTTTTTAATCAGGTGAGTCAATTTTATTATTATTATTTTTTTCTTTCATCCCATTAAACTAAATTTGAATTGAATAAGGAATTAATTAGAGATATAACTACTTTAATTCACTTAATTTTAAAGTTAATGAAATAATCAAAAACCACTTTTTTTTTTTAGATTACATTAAAGTGGGGGAGGGGTGACTCGAACCTTCGACTTCAAAAGGAATGGAATATATGTTTAACCAGTTGAGTTATGCTCATATTGGTAGAACCACCATTTTTTGTGGTATGGTTGTTATCGTTTTTATTGAATATGTTTTTTTTATAACAAATGTAAAATTTTATTGAGTGTATTTTTATAACAAATCTTAATAGTTTTTAATGTTGTCCATTTTACTCTTTTATCTCTCCTAATAACTATATCTAATTACATATCATTTAACTTATAATTTACTTTCGTTTTGAATTCAAATCAATCTTCCTTGATTTAAAAATCCTTATTTAAAAATTAAGAAACTCAAATAAGATACATCTTCTTTTTCCTCCGCCTTCGTCGATGAGAAACGAGACAAAAACATTATATTATAGGTTACTTTTATTAATGGAGCTCTTCATATTCATGCTTTGAGGCTGTGGCTGATCATCAAATCCACCATTGCTTCAATTATCTTCATTGCTTTCATTTTGAATTCATTTCAAATTTTGACTAGAACAACTATTTATGGTTGCTACAAGTTTTCGTGGCTGGTTTTGTAGGTTGGTTTTTCAATTACTTTTTGTTTCTTTTTTTTTTATCAATTATACACACGGTGATATTGTTTTAAAAATTGCAGAACTTGAAGAAGTATTAATAGCAGTAGGAGGGTGATTGAAGAAGTAGATATTTCTTGGAAGAAATAAATATTTAGAAGCTTGAAGATTTTTTATTTGTAATAGTTTTAATTTTTTTTAGGTTTAAAGTTTCTTTTAATTTTATAAAATTTAAGGGATTTTATAACTTTCCTTGAATCTTGCATAAATTAAGAAAAATTAAATCGGAGGTATATTTCGTCTTTTCACAATGTAAATTAAATTGGTTGGTGGTGGTTTTGAATAGTTTTGATATATATATATATATATATATATATGGGTTATGTTGATATGAAATAAATAACATTAAATTGTCCATTATTAAAAATAATGCTTGAATAAATAGTATGGTTAAATTCAAAAAACAAATGAATAAAAAATTTCTAGAAGGCAAGCTAACAAAGGTTTTATAATTTAATCAAATACAGTATACTGTGGACAAAAGCATTATCTTTTAAAATTATGGTGATGGAAGTTCAAAACTCATCGTGTTTATTAATTTATCGTGTATAGATTCAAAATCAATCAAATATTAATAAATTTTAAAATTATTATAAGTATTTTTAAAAAGAAAATTGCCAATTTTTTTTTATTATCAAGATTTTGAAATTATAACTGGGATTGTACTATCACCGCTATGGTTAAAAATTATAGGTTTCATGAATATATATATATCATGCTTGATCTATACTCTAAAACTAATTTTAAGTTAAAATATAGTTTTGATCCCTTAGGTGTATATTTATTTATAATTTAGTCTATTACTTTTTAATAATTCTTTTGTAGTCGTTTCAATTTTAAGAAATTCTTAAAAAAAAAATGCTCGACATTGAAATAAAATATTTGTTTTCCACTTATGAACACGAATATTATTGGGTATTTGGGGATTTTTTTACCTCTAAAATAGATAATTAAGGGCTATTAACCTCAATTTTTATTTTAATCCTTTTTTTACCTTATGATGATGTCATTTTACTATAATATATTGAATAACCATCATCTATCAATTGTATTTTTTTATCTCTCACAAAACCTCAACACTCTCTCCACTCTCTACCTCAACACTAATTTTCACATAGTTTCAAGTAATCTTCAAGCATTGTTATTATAAGGTAATACAAGTTATTTTTGAGTTTCAAATATTTATTTTGAAAAAAAAAAATTCCAGTTGCCCCGAAATTTACCACGGAATTCGAGTTTTCCCCGAAATTTTGACCAAATTTGGTGTTTTCCCCAAAATTAAAAACCGAAATTGGAGTTTTGATTGAAAAAAAAAAAGGAATACAAAATCATTTTTTTTACTAAAAAAGAATACAAAATTATAAGAGAGAAAGAAGGGAAAATAAAAATTCGGGTTGCCCAGGAATTTACCTCGAAATTTGAGTTTTGCCTCAAAATTGGGTATTTGCCTCAAAATTTGCATGAGTTTTGTCCCAAAGTTGGAGTTTTGATTAAAAAAAACTTTCATTTTTAACCAAAAATAAATACAAAATTATAAAGAAAAAGAAAGAAAGAAAAAAAAGGTGTTTGTCAAAGGATTTTAGTCCAAAATCTTGGACCGAAATGGTTGGCAGCGTTGCTTGTTTTCTTTTTCTTTATTTCTTTCTTTCTTTTATATTTATTTATTTATTTTGAGTTAAAAAAATGAAAGCCATTTTTTAAAATCAAAATACCAATTTTAGTCTAAATTTTGGGGCAAAGCTCAAATTTCTGGACAAAACTCATGATAAATTTCATGATAGAACTCAAATTTCGAGGTAAATTTCAAGTCAAATTATGGGGCAACCCGTTTTTTGTTTTCAAAATAAATATTTGAAACTAAAAGATAACTTGAATTACCTTATAATAAGAATTATAAGCTTAAAGATTACGTGTGGCTATGTGAAAAATAGTGTTGAGATAGAAAGTGGAGAGAGTGTTGAGATTTTGGGAGAGATAAAAAAAATACAAATAATAGATTATGGGAATTCAATATATTAAAGTTTAAAGGTAAAAATGCAATTTCACAGTAAAATGATATCATCATAATGTTAAAAAGGGTTAAAATTAATAACCCTTAATTACCTATTTTGGAGGTAAAAATTCATAAATACCGGATATTATTCATATAACACGAAATTCATGTCCAAATCATATTTCATATGTTCTATTTATAATTCTTGAAATTTTGATAAATTATATATATATATTTGCATTATAGTAAAATTCTATAAATGAAATGCATTGATTCCAATGGTTTTAAAAAATAGAAATAATACTTTTAATTTTGTAATTGAAAAAGAAAAACACTAAATCGAATGTTGGGCCAGCGGTCTAACCAATACCACATTATGGGCTGTATATATGGTAAACCACATCTTAGGCCCAAAACAAAAGATTGATGAAAGGATAACGACACATTTAAACTATTTGCAAGAAACAATTTCTTAGATGTTAAGAATTTAAAATATTTATAATCATAGACCATTTGATGATGTTAGTTAGAGTACTCTTACGAAAATACCCTTAATTTAATTATGTAATTGTAGTCCACATTTAATAGGGGACATAATGTTTTTTTTTTTCAAAAATTAAGCATGGGAGACATGTATTTATAAAAAGAATTTGATATTTTAAAAATATTTTTCCATTATTCGATTACAAACAAGTATTAGTATTTTACACAAATCAAATACTTCTACTTCGATATAAGATATGATAGTACTTTTTTTTATTGCTTATTTATAATAAATACGTATTATTTATATTTGATTTAGACAAGATGCTATAGTAAATATTTAATACACCGTGTAAATAGAAATATCTCAATAACATATAATTTATACACATTGATTATATTATTAACTAATTTATTAAATATACATACAAGTTAATTTTTTAGAATGAAATTCAAAACCGATGTAATAGTAAATAATTAGTATACAATACAAATACAAAAAGTCACAATAATTTGAAATTTAATATATATGTATATTGATTACAATGTTAATAATTTAATTTAATATATTTTGTAAATAAATAATATACATACTAATTTTTTAAGACCCAATATAATTTAGAAGAGATGATAGTAAATAGTTAGTATACAGCAAAAAAAAAAAATTAAATAGGAAATGTATATTTTTCATTCTTTGCTTACAATAAATATGTACTATTTGGTTTTTCAAATCCACGATATAAGATATGAAAGTAAATAGCTAATCTACAAAGTAAATTTGAAAATCATAATAATTTGCAATTTATATTGTACTTAAGAAAATAATCCACTTAAAAAATCAAATAAGAGGATGAAAAAATTGCAAGGAAAATGGAACCGTTAATGTAAAATTGACTGTCTAAATATATTGAGGGTTAATACTCAAGCAATGAATGCACATTAAAACAAGCATTTAATTGATTTAAGGGTACAATGAGAAAAATGTGAATATTAAATAAGAATAATAATAACAAAAAAGTGAGATTTGTAAATATTTTTTTTTTTTTTTTTTGAACAACAAGGGAGTAAGAAAACAAAACCAAAAGAACAAAAAGTAAAGCCACACCCTTCACTCAAGAGGAAGCCGAATCTCAAAAGGGAAATCACCCCACCATTGACCTGCAAAACCCTTATCAGCAGCAAGGTTTGCCAGAGAATGGGCAGCTTTGTTGCATCTTCTATTTGTATGTTGGAATCCTGAGATTTTTCCATTACCCGACAGAATTTGGATGTCCTCAATAACCCTCCCAACCTCTGTTAAATCCCTTCCCACATTGTTGAGGAGATTGACAACATTGAGGCAGTCCGATTCTACCATAACTCCTATTTCCAAATCCTCCAGATGCTTGATTCCTTCCTTGATTGACAAAGCTTCAAGGAGCTTTGGGAAATCCGTGGAGAGAATTTCTTTGCAGCCTAAGGAGATGACTGAGCTTTCATGATCACGAAGAATCCACCCGAGTCCTCCAGCTCTTCTAGTTTTGTTGTAGGCTGCATCAACATTTAGCTTTAAGCAGTCAAGGGAGGGAGGAGTCTATCTTTTCTCTGTTCCTACCAAAGAGCCCAAATCATCAATAGATTGGATGCTGCCAGCGGAAGAAGCGAATTCCTCTTCCCAACCAATAATTTTGTTTATAGCAGCCTCAATGTCAAAAGATGAGGAATTAAAGATTCTATTGTTCCTGCTATTCCAGATGTGCCAAATTGTGATAAGAACCCTCTCTTTTCGGCTATCACAATGCTCCATGAACCACATTAAACTATCAGCTGGAGGCCAATGATCTTTAATCTCGCAGCTGATCTCAGGGAATAACCCTTTCCAAATTTTCTTCGCAGAGGCGCACCCCCAAATAGCATGACTGGCAGACTCAATATGGTTATTACAGATTGGGCACAGAGTATCTATGATGATGCCTCTATTACAAAGATTCAGCTTGCAAGGAATAATATTAGAGAAGAGTTTCCAAGCTAAAGTCTTTATTTTCAGAGGAATTTTGACATTCCAGAAACGCTTCCACCAAGGCCCAAGCTTTTGACGATCCGAAGAAGAGGGAGAAGTGGAGTTATTCTGATCCAAAATAAAACCCAATCTGTAAGCACTTTTGACTGTAAAAATACCATTCGAGGTAAATTTCCAGATGATCGTATCCGGAATGGATTTATTTCCAATAGGGATACTCAGAATCTTCTCCGCATCTTCATAAGCAAAGGACTGTTTAATGAGATTTTCATTCCACGTACCATCCTGATTCATTATTGAGGTCACATACACACCTCTAAGAGTTTCAGGAATCTGTTGAATTTGAGTTGGTTCCAAATCCGGAATCCAATGATCCTCATCAATAATTGCTGAGTAACCATTACCAATCCTCCATCGAAAGCCTTTTTGAAAAAGATTCCTACCCCACAAAATGCTCCTCCAAATAAAGGAGGGGTTATTACCCAAACGTGCTTTCAGGAAATTTCCGGATTTAAAGTATCTGCCCTTAAGAATTCGAGTAACAAGGTTTTGAGGATGGCGTAAGATCCTCCAACTTTGCTTTGCCAAAAGAGCCTGATTGAAGATGCTCAAATCCCTGAAACCCAACCCACCTTCAATTTTATTTCTGCATAGCTTCTTCCATTTTTGCCAATGAATTTTCCTTTTTGTCTCCGTTGATCCCCACCAAAATTTAGCGAAAAGGGAATGCAAATCATCACAAAGTGTAGAAGGGATTTGGAAACAGCTCATTGTGTAGGTTGGGATTGCCTGTGCCACTGCCTTAATCAAAATCTCTTTTCCTCCAATTGAGAAAAATTTTTGCTTCCAACTTTGTAAATATTTACCAAAGCTAACATTGAAGAAAACATTTTCTATGAATAGTCTTTTTATGACAATTTCCGTTGATGAAAGTGTAGGATATAATATCATATTGGGACAATTTTGATGATGTACATTTAGTTTGTATCTTCCACCCGATTTATTTTTCACAGTCTAATCTTTTCCATTTCTGATGGTTTTTTTTTCATTTCGTTAATACACACTATTTATTTCAAACTAGTCAACACCTACATACGTTGCACGTGTTTATAGTGATTAAAAATAAACATTAATAGTAATTATATATATCACTTTATTATATTTAAAAAAAAAGTAAAAATATGCTTTTATGATAAAAATATATTTTTTTAAATATAAAATTCAGTCATTTTTTTTTAGTTAAAGAAAATCAATATAATAAAATCTCATATTTAAATAGTTTGCAAAATTTTAATGTGATTATTATGCTTTTTAAATTTAAATAGTACTTATTTAGTTATGTTTTATTATAAGGGTAAAATGCAAATAAGACCCCTGTGGTATTTTCAAAATGCATGAACACCCCATGTACTTTGATAATGGCAAATCGCACCCCTGTGGTTCCAATTTTTTTCAATCAGGCCCTTCCCATTCAATGTCAATAATTTTCTTTTAGCCATAACTTCTTCGTTTGAAATCCGATTTGGATGATTCAATATGTTTTGGAATCCTCATTTCAAGCTCTACATAAATGTCACTTCGAAACTTTGAAATCATGAACAAATAAAAGATTTTATTAACATCAAAACACTAGGTATGGTTGACATCGTTAATTCTTTTGATTATTGATGATTTCAAAGTTTCGAAGCGAAGATTATGTAAAGCCGGAAATGAAGATTCCAAAACATCTTGAATCGTTCAAATCGAAGTTCAAACGAAGAAGTTATGACTAAAAGAAAATTATTGACATTGAAGAGGAGGGGTCTGATTGAAAAAAATTGGAACCACAGGGGGTGTTAATGCATTTTGAAAAGACCATAGGGGTCTTATTTTCATTTTACCCTTATTATAACTAAGATATTGATTATACTGTATCTCAACTGTTTCAAATTTATTATTTTTTAATCATGAAAATTAAACAGTTTAAGATTTCAATATATATAGTTAATGATAAAAATATGTTACATATTGTGTCGTGGATCCTATCTATCTGTAAAAAGATTATACATAAAACCAATATATATTTTAACCGAGATTCTTTGGAAAAATGGCCAGATTCACCTAAACCTAGAAAAAAAAAACCTCAATTTTCTTTTTCCTTTCACGTAAGCATAGAAGAAAGAAGAGGGTTGGGACCCTTTTTTCTTCTTCAACATATTTTCTTCCATTCTTCTCATTTATTCGCCTCATTTGACCTCGCATACACCAAAGAATGGCCAGGCCCACCGGATCTTGCCCCCCATTTAGTCGAATCTAACCCCTCACCACCGGATTTGTGTGATCTCGCTAGACCCGTTTTACCAGATGTACAACATCAGTTATACATCAGGATACTAGAAATCTTGCTAGATTTCTTCCTTTGTCTTATGGAGCCTCGTGTACTTATATATTTATAAGAGCATTGATTCATATAAAGTTCAAGAATTAAGACAAAAACTATTAGTTTTTGAATACAAATTATGAATACACGTGGGGAAGTGTATAAAGACTTATAACTTTGAGAGAGAATTACATTCAATTTGACTTGGAATTATGGAGAGAGAAGTCCATTGAATTTTTCTTTAAAAAAAATAATAAGAAAACAATAATTTTGATATTTTCAAATTTTCAAATTCAATGAGGGCAAAAGGAGAAATCAAAAGTTTCTCCCCTTAAGCCCCTTTTAGAGGTAGTATAGATTATTGGTTTTAATTAGTTTGAATTAGTTGATTCTATCTCAATATATCCCCATGATTGTCTCCTGATTTCTATTACCATATTGATTTATACTTCATTTTTTTTTAAGCATACTTGATGTAGCGTGAAGTCGAGTTCACGGCCTCAGCCAAGAAAATCATGATTGATCGGAAATCCATCTCTAGGACAAGGGGGTAAACCACCCAAAGAGGAGTAAACTCTCTCTATTTGATATTTGATTCAATATGATAAAAGATGAGATGTCCTAAAATGAAACCTAAGATGGTTATTTATAGCCTTATAATAAAAACCCTAAATTTAACTAAAATAACTACAAACTAATACTAATTAATTTCATCAAATTAAAACTAATAACTCATAAATAACCTTATACTAATTAACCTATTATGATTCACATCATACACCCACACTAAAAAAATGAACTCGACCTCGAGTTCGGTCCCGGGGAAGAGTCGCCACTAATCATTGGTTTTTTATTGGGTGTGATTAGTCACCTAATCATAAACTAAGGATGGTCTACTAACTTTTGACTATGAGTTCAAGAGTTCATTCACACATAGGGAAGGTTTTAGCACCCTATTATGTTCGTTTAAAAACGATTGTTATTTTTTATTTTGGTGTATTATTAATGAAAGCTTTTATCTATAAAACAAAAATTATTTTTTGGTTATTTTTAAATGTCTCATGTTTTATTAATCAATACTTTAGTTATAAGGCATGATAAATAAGTATGAGTGGCGTAAAACCATTAGAAAAATATTGTCGGGACATTTACCTCAGTATCCAGAGATAAAATTCCTTACCTCAAGAATATTTAGGAGCATGGTATCCCAACTCCCCCATATTCCGTCATCGAAGTTTTCGAAAACGATTTTTTTATTCAAGTTTTAAAAAGGATATTTTAGTTTAATTATAAACATTTATCTTTGTTATTAAAATTATTGAGCTCAATATTAGGTTTAGGGTAAGTTTCACTTTTGGCCCTCAGGTTTTGAAAGGAAAATTTTGTTTGTTAAATCTTTTAATTATGACATAATTGGAAAATTAATACTCTAATAAATTCAATTTTCTTTAAGGTTTAAATTATTAATCTTTGTATTTTTAGAAAGTTGGTAGATTTATACCCTAATAAATTCTAATTTCTATATTTAAAATTTTATTGTTAATTTTTATTATTTGGAAAATTAGTATCCTAATTAATTCCAATTTTTTTATATTTTAATTTAAATTGTTAATTTTTATGCTTTTGGAAAATTAGTATTCTAATTAATTCCAATTTTTATATTTAAATTTTGATTGTTAATTTTTATGCTTTTGGAAAATTAGTATCCTATTTAATTCCAATTTTTAATTGTTAATTTTATTTCCATTTTTTAAATTTTAATTTTCAATCTTTATTTATTATTTTGTTCAATTTCAAATTCATTCCTTATCTATTAATCTATTCAAAAATCAATACTTTATATAAGGAAAGTAAAATCAGAAAGATCATATATACAAAATATCATGCATGTCAATTAGAGTATTTTAATCCGATTATAATAAAAACTTATTCAAACATGATGATTTGATTAAATTGGTCTAAAATTTAAAATATGGAACAAATCATCACAATTACGCCTTATTAAATAAATTAAAATAGATACAATTTAACTAAATAAAAAAAAAACCTTAAACATGCTAACTATTTAACATATGTATATCATTTGAACTAAATTTAAAAAGAACGAAAAAAATATTAAGAAATAAGACAGACATTCGTTCTAATTAATAACTAAAATAATGAACATTATTATATATACTCAGAACATTGTATAAACGTAGGAAATATAACGAGGCTATATGTAAACAAGAAAAGAAAAATATAATAGATAAATATAAATTGTTATTTTTTTTAAGAAAACAAAATTGGACCTGAGACTACAAGATAAAAGAAATATAACAAGCAATTATGAAGAATTTAACAAATATGTTTTTTTTTTAAATAAATCCTAATAACAATAGTTTTGTATGTATGTATCAGGGATGGGTATTAACAAAAAAAATAAATAAAAAGAAATTGATTTGCTAAAAGAAGACTAAAACAATCTCTCTTCCCCTTTGTAACGATGTCATCGAGTGTAGGAAGAGATTTTCTCCAAGTTTGAACACTTCTTCCAATAAGAAAACTCTAATAGTTGATGGTCAATGGACAATCAACTCAATGCAAACGGTTTTGAATATACAATGGATGTGCAAATAAAAAGTTAAGGATGGGGATAGAAAGAGATCATTTTGCCGTGGAGAGTAAGAGGTTTTAATGTGAATGTCATTGTCCATTAGGGTCGATAAAAGACTATTAAAATTAGGAAAATAATAAATGAGAATGAAATAAAATCAAATCAATTTTTAATTCGCCCTAAAATCATGCAGAAATTTTATTTTATTTTATTTGACAACTCACAAAAAAAAAAAATTCCTACTCATCTTTTCCATGTTTAAATTGATTCTCATTTAAAACATATTCTTCAAATCTTTGTTTTTAATAAATTTCAATTCAAATCAATTGTAACCAAATTTGATACAATATTATTTTTTATTATTTTATTTTCATTCTTACTAATAAAACACTAGAACAAAAAAAAATTGCAACTATATTTACCCTAAAAATCTATTTACTAATTTTTAATAAAACATAAATCAAATTTATTTTTTTTGGCTTCCACAATTAGAATTAAATTAAAATAACATTAGACGAAAATAGGTGTCTACACACACGACGCACTTCTTCCCAAATCCAAAGTGCTACCAAAGCAATGAGCCACGAGGAAGGTGAAAATAATAGAATCCATGGTATTTGCTTCCAGCAAGCCTGCTTCTTGAAATTAAAACCATGGTAATTGGGCTTCAAAATAGATGTTGAAAAGTAAATAGAAAAATCTTGTTTGGGCTTAATTTGGTGGGTAAGAAATGAGTCCAATAAAATGAATGATAAATTGAACTTTGGTGGAATTGGAATTGATGGGTCAAGTGGGAATAATGTTGGCTTAGGTGAAAAAAATTGCAATTGACCACCCACCTCATTAACATTTAAATCTAAAACAACTTGATTCTTGGAAATGGGATTTAAAATAGGATCGGAAATATAAGTGGACAAAATTGAGTTTAGCATGATTGGGTCAAAAAGGAAAGGGTCCATCGAAACAAAGGACAAATTGGGCTCTGATTCAAAAAAGTGCTCCCCAATTAAAAATGAATCTGAAAGTAAATGGCTTGAAAGGTGGGGACTGAGCTTGAGTGTAATTGCTTGGCCCATTAGTTTTGCAGCAGGAATGCAGGATATTCAATTCGGTTTAGGGTTAAAGAATGTTGAGAAAAGGAAGGTTGTACGATGCCTCCATAAAAGAAAACGAATTTCCTTTTTATCCCATTTGCATCATAGAGTTCCTCTGCCACCACCGCTTGGAGTGCAAAACAACCGTCGATGGTAATAGTCTCGTTGGAATCCTCATTTTCTTCTTCATCGACTTCTTCACGGGTGACATTAGTTACTGAGTCACCGACTTTAAATTCAATTTCTTTATCCTCATCATCAACAACTTACGCCGCCGATTGAAGATGAAAGTCACCATCTCGTGAAGATTCATCTACAACCCAGATTTCTTCTTCATCTTCTTCCTCCAATTGACAAAATCTATCAAACAATTTCATTCTCATTTTTCTCCAGCTTTGAATCTTCTTCTTGCCATTATATACTCTCTGATTCTAAGTTCTTTCCCACCAATACTTAGCAAACCCCTTGAATTTTCGAGAAACTAAATATTCTTGTTCATCTCGTTGAACTTCCATAAACTCGAAAAATTCATCGACTCTTTGAATCCATCCCTAGGGCAAGGGGTAAACCACCCAAAAAGGAGTAAACTCTCTCTATTTGATATTTGATTCAATATGATAAAAGATGAGATGTCTTAAAATAAAACCTAAGATGGCTATTTATAGCCTTACAATAAAAACACTAAATTTAACTATAATAACTAGAAACTAATACTAATTAACTACATCAAATTAAACTAATAACTCATAAATAACCTTATACTAATTAACCTATTATGATTCACATTAATACTTCATTCTTTTTTATTAATGATCTTTCATTTCAAAAACATATATGCTAAAATTTTAAGTTTCATAATTTCCATCTCATTTTTTGTTTATGTTCTTTATTTCTGTCGCACGTAGAGTTTCATTGTTATCATAATTCTTCATCTCCATTGTTGTTTTATTTTGTTCTTCATTTCATTGAGTTTATTTCATGTAGAATAGATGAAAAATGAGATTAAAGAGTACTATTAAAATCAAAAGTTCTAAGAAGAAAATATTGATCGAGTCTTTGGGTTCATGACAGATCTGAGAAAGATGTGGGTTTCATGAAATTTTGATTTTCAATTTCGTAGAAATAAGGGGCTTCTTTATTCTTGATGGAGATAGTACATTTTGAGATATGTGAAATTGTATGTAGAATCAATGTGTGAGTGGAGAATGCCATGGCCATGAAAATAGCTTGAAGGTTGTAGAAGAGAGAAGAAGATGAGAGAGAAAGATAGGTGATGTGGGAGTGAGGCGTACATTTTTAGTGTACGAGCAATACATAATGTATAATACTATGTTGCTATGCATAAGAAAGAGATGTACATTTTCATTGTACGAGCAATACATAATGTACAAGTATGGGTTTTCTTTATGCAGAAGAAAGAGTCATACAGTTTCACAGTACGAGCAATACACAATGTATGAGTAATGTTTCTGATGTACGCCCAATACCTATGAGTAATTTTGTTGTTTGTTCGTTGAGATGAAGAACCAAGATAATAATAATGTATATGTCATGACAGATTTGTCGGAAAAATGGTGGAAGATTCACCTGGGTTTGAGAAGAGAGACTATGTTTATTATTTTTTAGTAATAGTGTAGTATATTCAAATTTTGTTTTATTTTTCCTTTATTTTTTTTATTTCTTTTGATGATTTTCTAAAATCATAGGGTGGACAAGATATCTTAAAATTGTGTTTTATTAATTATTAATTTTTTCCTTATTTATGTAGGTCTTTTATGTCTTTTACAATTGTTTTTCTTTTTTAATGGACTATTTTTTATTTTTTTGTCTATGGGTAGTAAAGTGTTATTTCAATCATTAATCGACTACTTGCTTAATTAACCCAAAAGAGTAGTTTAGGTCTTTTTCATGGTTAAACGAAAAGATTTTTTTTCTTTTTTTCATTTGTATAATATAATATATTTGTTGAAATAGTAGGATTTGTGTGGCTAAAAAGAGCAACTAGAGGGCCGAAATTAATAATTAAATTTTTTTGATCGCATTAAGATATTAAAATAATTAATTGAATCAACATGTTTCATGCATTTCTGTCTTCGTCAATTTGTCAATGATCAATAAGGAAAACAAGCATTTTCATGCAGGTTTTCAAAGCAACAGGGCAAAGGCATATCTAAAAAATATATATATTTTTTAAAAATATTGTGATTGAATTCGCTGTATTAAATATCAGTCATATGATCCTTATTATATATAGACATTACAGTTAGTAAATTATGTTAAGAATATTATAGACTACTGATAGAGAAATGAGGAGAATGATGGCTGATTTTGTGGGCCTTTAATATTGATTGAAATCAATTTCAAACCAAAAGGCTTTAGTGTGTGCTATTCAAAACATGTTGGGCCTATCATCAGCCCATAAATATACATAAGGTTCTTAAGGCCCTGATTTCTTTATGCTTTAGCAGATTAATAAAGTATATAGTTTCCCCATGTTAAAATATAGCCACTTTTTTTTTTCCTTTTATAATTTATAATCAATTTTTTATTTTCTTTTCGTGCTTTATAATATATCTAATATGTCCTTTGACCCGATTAATGTTAATTGATTATATGATATAATATTTTGGTTTAATTCTGATTTGTAAATTTCATGCTTTTGGAAAACTCTTTTCTACTCACTTTTCTTTTTTTACCTCCTTTTTTTTCCATGCTTTCCCTCTCGGACTTTTTTTTTTCCTTTTTCTTCTTTCTCCACTTTCTCTCTTTCTTTTTCTTTCATCTTCCTAATCTCATATTCTTTCTTTTCTTTATTATTTGACCACCTTATATATCAATCTTCTGGAATTTCAATTGTTATGACTTCCGACACTGAAAATTCTTAATAAAGAAAACAGAGTGGAAAATAATTCCCATGGTCGGGAAGTATCTCTTAAACACCTGAAAACTGAACCCAAACCAAAAATACATACATTCATCAGAGTAAAAGCCCCTCAACGCCACTTTGTTGGATTTGCTCTTAATTATGCATGTAAGCTTTATCTTACCAGATCATAAAACGCCTTCACCACGTCAAGTTTGAAGGTTTCTTATAGATAAACTCAGATCTTCAACCATAGAGAACCATAGATCGATGTTGTGTTCACTAGACAAGACATTACAATTTCGTTTGAATCTCAGGATGAAGATACATACAAGAAAAAGACATACATTGAGTACATAAGCCCAGATCTACGATCAAAAGCACTATAGACGTCGTGTTCATTAGAGATTACAAGTCGTACATGATGTATATATAGTACATTATTCCCACAATTTACATGCTATTTCGCCAAACTTTTAGGGATTCTCATAAGAAAATGTCGCCACAACGTCGGATCTAACGTATATTTACTATTGTGCAGAATGTACGCAATAATATACAAGTCATACATTAAATATATAATATAGCGTGTACGCAATAATGTACATGCTATATTGAAAAAATATGTGACTATAAAGAAAAATAGGTGTAAGATGCACCGGAAAAAAAGTGGAAGGTTCGCCGAGTTTGAGAAGTTTTATTATAGTTTTTTCTCATTTCAATTGATTGTGTAATTAATAATATTTTATTACTGTCAATTACTAAGTGCGATCTCCAAGATCTGCACATATTTATTATTTTATTTTTTCCTTAACAATCGAGGACTTTAGTAATTTTTTACCATAGATATCTCTCTTCTAATGACTACTTTCTGTAATTTTTTTGGCTATGACTATAAAGCATTATTTCTCTAATATTTTGGCTATATACTTATATAGCTCATGCTTTAACTTGTGTTGTATTGAGTTTTGTGTTTGGTTATAGTAAAAACTTGAGACAAAAGAGGCATCTCAAGTAGCCAATCCACCTAAATTGAAAAGTGTAGTTTGATTTAAAATTTGGTTTCCATAGTGTACATAGATCAATTCAGATTATATATTTTCAAAATCGAGATCATTGATTTGTTATATGAGCGTAACATTAATCAAAACAAAACTTGCACACTCTTAAATCACCAATAAACCTAAAAACTAATCTTATAGGTTAAAAAAAATCAATCGTTCATATAAATTTAAGAATTAAAAAGTCATTTACCAAACACAAACCTCCCAAAATGCGAGAGGGAGCTCGAGACATGTTCAATCAATGCCTTGTCAAGAAGACAAGAACTTGGGAGCTTTACTTTCTTAAAGAGAGCTTCCTTTCTAGAGTACGCAATGACACCATATATTACCAATTATGGCTTGCGCTGCCTCTCCTCAAATCACAATCATAGTGCGTGGAAGGGAAGAGAAGGGGAGAGGCTCCATGATTATTTTCCAATAAAATGGTTTTTCTTTTTCATATTGGATTTGGATTTGGATTTGGATTTGTTGCCACAATTACATTTGGTACCTTCAATCATTTGGTAAAATAATTTAGTGGAAGTGCTCATCTTTGCTTTGCTTTGCTTATGCTACGACAATTACTTGGTCCACTTATTTTCTATTTCCTTGTACACACAAAAAAAAGAAAGAAAATGTTTTCAATAGACGATTTTCAATCATAGCAGGTGCCGATCGACCAACTGCCTCATTTTTAAAATAGATTGATGGGAAATTTAATTCGATATCATATTTTAATGAAATATTTATAAATATATTATTGCTTAAAATTATTTGTTAATATAATAATTTGTACTGCGTTAATCTGTAATTAATAATGATTAATATGTGAATCATTGTAAAAATATGTAAACCAATGCTAATTACTGATTGACCACGACCGTCATATCTACAAATATCTTATTGTGTCATTGTAAATTTTGATATCATGAGATTCTATCTCATAATCAATTGACAATTAGAGGAGTAGCTCATATGTCTTATAACATTGTAAGTTCTCTTCATTTTTTCGATGTTGGATTCACAACATGTCTTCTCAAGATGGTGCTGTTAGGAAAGATGTCCTAGAATTTGTAATTATTTAATAAAAATAATTAATTCAGAATAAATTAAATAAATAAACATAAGTTCTTTCTATTATCTAGATTGATTCAATGAAATCACGATTTAGTATGTAAGTCATACGAGAGGATTAAAGTCGAGATGAGTAACTTAAAAGTGTCTACAATACATGGGTAACGTTTGAGGACTTTATCCTGGTAACACTGTTGATAGCTTCGCATTTTGTTTATAGACAAATGATCTATTCCTGATCATTCATGTAGATGACATGAAATGGAAGTATCATATGCAATGCTGATTGTATAAGACAGGACCACGATGTTTGATTAAATTTCTCATTAGTACCGTTTACGAGAAATGATCGAATATCAAACTAAGTTTATCAAACGTGATAGATCTCAATTCTGAGTGAAATGTGGACTCCTATTTGTGGAGTTATGTTCTTTGATTCACATGGTTGAGAGCGATCTGAAAGAACGCTCAATACACTCCTACTTTGGTAACATAACTAGATAAATAGCTAGGAACGCATTTTCACGGGATGGAATTCATAACTTTCCTATAAATTAACGGTATCAGTGTGATACCTAAACATTTTAGGAATTTTAGGAAACTCCCTTGATGTACTGATTCAAGACATGAACAAGTGGCGCCATTACTTCTATTGATCACAGAAGTATATTATCCACTACAAAAAACTCTGGTATTAGCCACGCGCCATCGCGTCACTAATAGTATAGCTTCGCGTCTCAAATATTCTTTGGTGACGTGAGCCACGCGTCAACAGGCACATCATCAATACCCCGTCATGAATGCCTGTTTTGAGAATTAGTGACGTGCGTCTCTGATGCTTAGTAATCAGCCACGCAGGTCAGGCATGGCTGATGTCTGGCATCTGCCACGCACCAAGAGTGGCTATCTGGGTCATTTTTTTTTTGAAGTTTTAATCATTAGTGACGCCACTGCGTGGCTATCTGGGTGTTTTTTTTAGAAGGCTAGTCATTAGTGACGCCATAACGTGGCTAATAATCTATAAATTTTTTTTAAAAAACTATTTGTTTTGAGACTCCCTAAATGCATACCTGTAACAAACATATACATATTCATATCTCTAAAGTCCAGACAAGCTAAATCATTATATATTTCATAAAATACGCGGTTTTACAGTCAAATACGAGTTTACAACATTAAAACACGGTTTTACTTAAGCCAAAAAAGAGTTTGCAACATAAATAACCCAGTTCTTATAAATTACAAACTAGAAAGTCTCTAATTATGCAGCACCACCTCCACTACCTTGGCCATCACCCCTACCCCCTTGAGATTTAAAAAATCTCCTGAGCACGTTCATATCTTCTTGAAGCTTCTTATACTCATCTTCGCGTTGCATTTCATGTATCTTAAACTCTTCTTCGCGCTTCCTATAGTCCTCATCTCGTTGCAATTCACGCTCTTTAAGTGCCTCAATAGACAATAGTGCATCGTTGAGCTTCTCTTGAGTTAAGAGCTCATTTTGTGAAGGTCCAAATGAGTGTGATGATGAGCCAGACTTGGGGGCAGGTTTAGGGCCTCTACCCATACCTCTCTGATATCCCGGTCTATCACCCAAGCCTTCTGCATGGCGTCTATATCACTGAGAGGTTGTCTAGACTCCACCGTGTCTGAGCCATCATCAGTCTCGGGTGGACTCATATATTTGACCATTGTTTGCTATACAAAACAATAAAACATATGATATAGAGTTAGTAAAAAGATATAATTTTTAAAAAAAACTATAATGCGCACTTGAAATCAATTAAGTACACTTACGTGTTGTTCCTTTGCCAAATTGCTCACCCACTGATCCTGTTCGTAAGAGTGTTGTTTCTCAAACACATCCACCCATGTAGTTTCAGGATTTTCTCATCTCTGACCACGTTCATATATAAAACGTTAAGAAAATAACAAAAATTATAAACAATAGTAAATATTGTTGAATATATATGAATTTACCATCTCATGAAGCTTGTTTGCACTAGATTTTGACCCGCCCTTGTGCACATATGGAAGGAGCTTCCGGGATTCGATATTTTGTGAATCTGGAAGGAGAATCAAAAATTCCAAATGTAAGTGTAGAAACAACTTGGAACTTTGATGCATAATTTATTATATGTATGGTGGCAGTCTCTTAATCCTAACCATTAGGCTCTGATACATTAGAAAGCAAACACAAACCAGATATCCTAAAAAATATAGCAAAAAAAATCGAAACATAAGGTTTACAAAACGAAATCAGAGGGCATCGGAAGAGATTCAAAACACTAACAAACAAAAGAATAACACTCTAGAGTAAATTAAACAACAAAACTAAGGTAAGAGGAAAAACCTTTGTTGAGGAATTACGTCAAACAATTCATTTACATCAAAACTACCAATTAAAAATGGGAATATAAGAGATACATATGTGTGTTCACAATTTAAATAAAGTCAAAGGAAAGAAGAGAGAATACCTTTGAAACGATTTAGAAGATTTGAAGATAAGCAGAGAGCGGGAAGCGTCAAAAGATAAGCCGGGGAGAGACAATAAGAACTTGAAATGTTTTTTTTTTCCTAATTAATGTTTGGTGAGATTTGAGCAACACGAGGACAAAATTGATCCTCCAACGAAACAATCACCACCTACAATTTAAATATAACTAAAAATATTTAATTAACCAAACGACACACCATTTACATGAAATAAAAGTAAAACAGCCCGAGTAATAATGGTTGCTCAGGGTCGGACAGTGGCTGGAACAGGGGGTACTGTCTCGACCAAGAGAGGGAATTAAATACTTTTAATTTGCAAAAATATAAAGCTTTCCTTCACACTTATCATTGTGCAGCAACATTTTAGATTTAAATTGGCATGTAAGAATTGTGCAGCAGCATTTTGGATTTACCACCTAATAACAGACTGGTAAATCCCAAATACAAAAAATAAATAGTAAAAAAGAATTGAATGCATAAAAGATAGCAAGTCAGTAAGTTCAGTTCCAACACAAGTAGACGGATTTCCTAAAATTCCAGAAAATTAAACAACAATGAATGAGAAGAGATAGAGAAAATCCAAGGGGAAGTTTGAACAAAACATATTAATAAAAGGAAAAATCATGATAACTTTGATAGATTCAGACATGAAATATATAAATTTGATAGAAATTAACAACAATAACAACAATAAAAGACTTAATTTGCAAAAACACCTCTTTTTTAAAAAAGCCCTAAAACGGAAAATCAATCCAATCTAAACTACTTTGCAAAATGAACCATTAAAACTTACCTAAAAACGTCGAATATCGAAACCTTAGCTTTTGAACGGAGTAAATCAGCTTTGAATCGATAAAAATTGAAGAAATGGCATGAAAGGGGCGAAGAGCTTCGGCTGTGGCTGTTAAAGAAGAAGAAAACAGAAGGAAAGAAGAGAAAAGAAGATCTGCGTTTTAGATTAAATGAAGACTAATCAGTGACGCACGATGTTAGTCATTAATGGATAAGTGGCCCGTGCGTGGTATTGCTGACTCAGCGTAAGTAATGGTTAGGCCATTGCTTACGCTACACTTACATGGAGTCACTAATGATGAGAATAAAATCCATCCTACTTCATCGCTGACATTGCGTCACTGATGGGCACGCCATTGGTGACGCCCGTGTTTAGCGTCACCAATGGTGAGCATTAACCACCAAATTTTTATGCGTGGCTAATTCTGGCGTCACTAGTAACACAGTTTCTTGTAGTGATCCCTAGTTCGACTAAAGATAATGTTCATTGGAAAATTAGCGGGAACACAATGATAAAACGGTAATTATAGGGGCAAAATGGTAAATTTAATCCACCAATAATTATAAGGGTTCCACGTGAAGGATATATCACAGATATAAATAAAAGATAAACTAAATGAACATAACTCATATATAGTGAGGGGAGTTCAACAGTGAATTTATAGTGGAATTATTCATAGTTAAATAATAAGTAATTAACTGATTATGAGTTAATCACTTAATTGACTAATTATTAAGCCTATGATCTATAGGTCCATCGGGTCCCTATGCTAGCCCAAATATCGTTGTAGCAAAACTAAGTTATTAATTTAACTTAGGAAGAACAAATAATTTATGTAATTGAATTTACCTAAAATTAGGCAATATTAATTATTTAAATAATGAGATTATTTAAATAAAAATTAATATTAATATTAATATTATGACAATATTAATTTTTTAAATAAAGAGTTATTTAAATGGAAATTAATATAATATTTTAAGGTAAAATTAATTGTTTAAATAAATAGCTTATTTAAACGGGAATTAATGTTAAGATTATTAATTTTTTAAATAATGAGTTTATTTAAATGGAAATTAATAATTAATATTATTAATTAAATAGTGAGTTTATTTAATTTAATAATAAATATTAGAGAGAATTATATATAATTGGTTTAAGAAACAAATTGGTGTTAGCCCAAAATAATTAATTAATTGGATAGGATCCAATGATAATTAATATATTAATTTTTGGCTAAATATGTTTGAATTAGAAGTTAATATTTGAATTTTTCTAATATTAAATATATAATAAAGAAAAGTAAATATAAATAAAAAAAAAAAAGCAAAAGTTGAATTTTGCATCAGCCAACATTCCGCCTGCGCCACTTTTTCCTTTTATTTTTTTTAATTTTTGTTTATCTTCATTTTTTTATCTTTTCTATATTTAATAATTAGGAGATAATGAATTCTAATTAGATTAGATATCATATTTCCCTATAAAATGTGATCATTGTGATTCATATTTTGTACTCTTCTCACTTTAATTAGAAAAGTGAAAATTCTCTCTTCAATTTTTGTCCAATTGCCGATTTTCCTTAAAGAAAAATTTAGAAGAAATTATTTGTTTTGTTCTTCCGGATCGATTCCCACAAGTCAATTTTGCTTTCGATCGGGATATAGAGTAGAGGTTCCGGTGTTGCTGAGGATTGATGCTGTAAAAAAACCTCCAACCGATTCTCCATTAATTACTCAATGTAAGTAAATGTTTTAATTTTTGAAAAACAAGCATGAATCTACATGTTTTTTTTATCACAAATTGCATGATATTAATAGGTCATTAATTAATTGTTAATTAGTTTACTAAATGAAATTCCACTAATTTAGTAAAGCACTCCCTTCAGGTGCCTCTTTTAGGCTCACCGTTCTTGAGTTAGATCCCATTTTTAAACCGAATGCCCGTTTTAGCTTCTTGGGCTTTGATACCATCTTGATATAATGAGGTTTCATCTCACAATCAATTGACAATGAGAGAAGTAGTTTATGTATCTTATAAAGATTGTGAGTTCCCTTTATCTTTCTGATGTGAGATTCTAAACAATAACATACGACGACACCCAAATAGATGACAGTCGGGAAAATGTCATCATATACTTTTAATAACGTGCTTCATCTGTCATCATATGATAAATTTATAGTAGTGCCTTTTAAACTTTTCTAATTATTTCAATAGAATCAGAACATATGACAAACGTAGAATAAATATGTGTCACGAATTCGTTAAGTAATTAAGAAAAGGGGTGTGGTTTGCCATTTCACAAACTATATGGGTATTTTCAAAATCGTTTTTAAACAAGAGCATGTGATTTATAATCATCCATTTGAAAAATAACAAATTTCTTTAAAAAAAGATTAAAAAAATCATTTTGATGTTTTTGAAATAGAGAAATAGTCCCTGTGTAACATCGGGTATAATAATATTATACCCTCTAATACTTTACCACTGATTTTTCTAGACTTTTTTTTTTTCTATCGTCCATAAAGATTAAGAATCTTTTGGAGTTAATTTCCAATGAATGAGTCGTGGGATTTTGAAAAAAAAAATTACATCCATACTCATCAGAATATACACACCAATAATGTAATTGAATAAATACTTGACATGCCACAATTAGGACATAACCGATAGATATGTGTAGTTCCACCATCTAGAGTATTATTCAATCCCCACCCCAACATTAAATGAAAAAAAAAAAGAAAGAAAAAAAACAAAGAAGACATGTCTCCTTGTATTTATAAAAACCTCTCTTCATTAGTACTTTTCATCAACGTCTTATCAATATCCCTTCATTTTCTCAACCACATCTAAACACAGGCCTTTTCATCTTATTTTCTCCATTTCACTAGATAAGCTGATTTTCTCTTTTTTATGGCGGAGATGTCAGTGTCACACTCACCATTTTTATCAAAAAATAAATAAAAAGATAAAATTGTAATAAATTAAAGAATAGAACAACATGTAAGTAGGCCTCATCATATGGATAAAGCCCGTGGGCCGACCCAAGTCCAGCCCAGGCCAGCTGGGTAAGTCAACGGTTGTGGCCGGGCCGGCCTACTTATAAATCTTTAAACTGGGATATGGATCATGCATTTTAGCCCAAGCTCGGCCCGCAGGCTTTATACATAGGGCCTCCATCAGGCCCGGTTCGAAGCCCGTTAAAAAATTATTTAGAAAAAAAAAACATATATATATATAATATCAATAATGTTAATAATTTACATTATTTTTTATATTTAAAAATAATCTTATATATAATTATAAAATATATTATATTTTATTTTAAAAAAGAAATGGAATAATCTTTATATATATAAAAATAAAGTATAAATAAAAATATATATAGTAACAAAATAATAAATTAACTTCATCACTTTAGAGTTAAATTTAAGTTTCATTAATATATAGGAACAAATATAAATAAATAATGAAACAGTAAAAATTTAAATTAACTTTTTTTTCATCACTTTAGAGTTAAGTTTTAAAAGTTAAAAATATATATTTTTTAAAATACAATTAATAATTTAATTAAATGCATAAAACTTTGAACGGGCTGGGCCAAACCCGCAAAAATGGGTCGGGCCATCTCATGGGTCCAAGCCCGTGGATTGGGCTTGGGCTTACAATTTTAATTCAGGCCCGGCCCGGCCCATTTATAGAACAGGCCCGGGCCCATTCATTTAAGGCCCAACCGGCCCATTGATGAGGCTTACATGTAAGGAGAGGGAGGAGAGAAAGATGAAGATAAGAGAATATGAGAAGAGATATATAATTCATTTTAGGATGATGATACTCTTCCTATCAATCACTATTTATAGGCTCATAAATATATGAGGAATTGAATGTCAAATTCATAGGTTAGAAAGAATGAATAGAAAGAGTAAATAACAATTTGAAATTTGTGGGAGGTTATACAATTTGGAGTTATAAAGACATCTAAATTATTTACAATAAAAATGTTTTTTTTTTACTTTCTTATTGCAAAACCGAGTTAAATGTAAAACACACCTGCACTTTAGATTATTATTAAATTACACTCCTACACTTTAAAAATATTTTTAAACAACCTTGCGCTTTAGTAAAAAGATAAATTCGTGACTCTTTTATCCAGGTTAGTTTTAATAAAATTGTGGCACATAAGTAGAATTTTCAGAACAAACCATAATATTACTAAGATGTAAAATCTATAAATCATACCTATATATTCAAATTTTCTATCATTTTAAATGGTATTGAAACACGTAGTATGCATAGAATATAGGTATGATTAATTACTGAGGATTATGTTATATTCCTCCGCATCTAAGAATTATTATCAAAATAGTCCTAAGTTTTCCTATTCTTTATGTACTCTGAGAAGATAAGAGAAGAGCCCGTTTTATTGTCGCGAACTTTCGACCATCATCATCGAGATCGAAGTTGAGGTCGAGGTCGAGGTCGAGTTGTAAACGATTTTAAGAGGTCGACACGTCGTCAATATGAAAGGAAATTAGATTATTTTCTGCAAGTACTACCGTACGACAAAATCCACAAAATATACGGTGTGTATGCAAAAGAAAGCCAGAAAGAAAAAGAAGAAAAATTAATTAACTTTAAACAGCCAGCCCGAACTTGGTCCAAAGGGGTGCGCTTCCGTATCAAACTCAAATTTTCTTTTTAAAATTCAGTTTCTTGATTTTAGAGGGCCTTTTTTGTTTGGTTCCAAAAAGACAATTAATTAATTGATTGATAATTAATCTCATCTCCAATTTGACGTTTGTGGTTATTTTCACGCTTGACAAGATATATTAACATAATGATTTTGACAACAAGATTATTTATCAAACTGGTAATTATATATAATCATGGAGAGAGAGAAAACATGGGTTGGTTTTTTTAGAAGAATCCTCACAAACATGTTTGGAGCATTTTCCATTAATTTTCTTACCTTTCTCAAAACGTAGGTATATTTAGTAGGAGAAGTTGTTAAACTGATTTTATATAGTTTGAGTTTTTATTTAGATATGTAAAATTAATACTCAAATTTATATAACCTAAATTTGATAAACGAGTTTCAGTTTAAGTTACGTGTTGTTACATTTTCTTAGACTGAATTAATTTAAATCAAGTTAATGTAGGGTAAAAATAAAATAATAAGTGTAGAGATTCAAGTGTTTGGACTAGAAAGGAAGAAAACAAAGAGAGTTCGAAGGTAGTGTGAGGACAGGCTGTCAAAAGGCAATTATAGGTGACCGTACAGACCACGTTATTAATTAAATTTCGGTGACTGTTGATGATAAGCAAGGGCCATTTTAATCAAAATTAAATAAAAACCGAGTACTCTTCACTTTTTATTTTCCTTTTTTTAAAAATAAAAATAAATCCAGTGTCCTGCTCCTCCACTCTACTCATCTAGACTAAAATAAAAATTAGAAATCAAATAACATATTTTAAACATATTTTTTTTAGCTACTGTTTTTAATTATTTATTTGAAGTGTAAAATGTAAATGAGACCCCTGTGGTTTGTTTCATATGTATGAACACCCCCGGTGATTCCAAATTTTTTCAATCAAACCTCTTCCCTTCAATGTTAATAATTTTCTTTTAGCCATAACTTCTTCGTTTGAACTCCGATTTAGATGATTCAAAATGTTTTGGAATCCTTATTTCAGTCTCTACGCTACAGTGACTTAAAAACTTCTAAATCATCAATAACCAAAAGAGTTAATGGTGTCAATCATACCTAGTACTTTGATGTTAATAAACTCTTTTATTTATTAATCATTTTAAAGTTTTAAAGTGATCTTTGAACTTATGTTGGGATCAAACTCAACTCACAATGATTGAATTAAAAGTTTAGTATTAATAATATATAAATGAAAATTTATTCTGAGTCACGTTGGTTGACATTCTCCCTACAATATCTCTATATTATCCTTCATTGTGAGTTGAGTTTGATCCCAACATAAGTTCAAAATTCAATTTTTATATTTTTTTATACTACTTTGATAATTTTATGTCATTCTTTTATTATACTCTTTTATTGATATTAGAATTATATGATTGAGGCCCAAATTTATATATCGCACTATGCCCTTATTTATATAGGAACGGCCCTGCTATCAACGTGATGGAAATGGAATAGGAGTGTCCTTTATTTATTTATTTAATTGGTAAGTAAAAGAAGTGAATGAAAAATAATAATAATTCATAATTGTACACTTTGAAAAAAACAATATTTAGGATGGTACCTAAATTATAAATAATGTCTTACATTAAATCACATACATCGTATTTAGTATATTCATTAGTATTAAGAGAAATATTGATTCAAATTAAAATGTTTTTATAATTAAAAAAAACAGTGTATAAAAATAGTCTAATTGAAATAGTTAGGTACTAGTACTTTATATTCATGAACACAAATATTAAGTTTTCCATCCTTTAAATTTAATATAATATTTTGAAAATAGTGTGTGGATGATATTCATATAAAGGTGTAAGATATTTTTGGAATTTCAATTATTATTTTTAAGATAAAAAAGACAAAAGAGCAAACTTCCAAAAGAAGAAGAAATAAAAGCTGCCGCAAGCCTTGCAAATTGCACATGGGTGCAACCGTACAAGACAGTGAAATTATTGATATTGTATTTGAACGACAGCATTGGAATCTCAATCTTCAAGGGATTATGGATATAGGAATAGGATGATGGATTTGGCTTAAAGCTGGTGTTAGTATTACTCCTAAATTATGCCCCTGACATATGAATTTTATTTCAATTTTACCTAACAGTTTAAAAGTTTCAATTTTACACTTAATTTTTTAAATTGTTTAAAAAATATCCCTTATTAATAATTTTCATTAAATTTTGTGAGAATTTAAACATTAGAGGTTAAATATATTAAACGTAGTAGATTTCAATTTTACCTCTGAATATTTTAAAAGTTTTAATTTTTTTCGTAGAGTTTAAATTTCCGTAAAAGTTGCTAACAAAGGGTATTTTTTTAAATAAGTTAAAAGATTGAAGGTAGAATTGAAAACTTTAAAGCGCCAGGGGCAAAATTGAAACAAACACCATAGGTGTAACAACCCGACTTTCCAAAACACGAGTAAAACAGCGGAAGACTCACAATAAAATAATACCTCTTTTCTAATATTCAAATAAAATAAGAAATATCCAATTTGTCACATGTTCGCGAACTCATTTGTTTTAAAATAAAATTTCAAGTTTGAAAAGTAACAACAAGAGCTCAATCACTTAAACTTTAAAGAAAATAATATATATAAAAAAAATCATAAGACATCTAAACATCTAAATCAACAAAGAAAAAAAATAACAAAGACTCGGCGCCATGTTTCCACAAATCTAAACCAACTCATCTTCGAGTCCTCATCGTATGCCAGCTCTTTCCCCCTTAATACCTGGAAAAAAAAAAGATGTAGCATCATGAGACTACGCCCAATGAGTAAATGAACAGAGAAAACTATGCTTTGAATACGCCTGAATTTATTAAGTCCAATTTCAACTCATCCCATCTCACAATTTCCAAACAATTTCAACATCTCAAAAATTACTCACAAGCATACTCTAATTCACAAACTATATTCTCAAACAATCATCCACGTCAACAACTCACATATAACTCACAAGTTATATCTAAAATAATTCATGACTCCCATGTTACAACTCAAACAATTCATAACCCTCAAGTTATAATTGCTATAAATTTTCCACATTCATCAAACACTTGGTATTCTTCTCAATACCCGAACTCCAATACATATGTATATCTCTTAATCCTCAAATTAACAAGATAAAATACTCGAAACAGTTTTAAACACTCTTTTCTCAATTTAAAACTTTTCGATTTAAAATTTTCACTAATACCTCTAGAACAAAGAGAGACTACGCTCAATAAGGAATTTAAACACTCATTTCTCAATTTAAATCCTTATGAGAAAAATATTCTTTTCCATTGTACGGATGGAATGAACCTGCCCCGTTAAGTGCTATAGAGTTGTGCACCACCGTATAATCTCCCTTAACGACAATATTCTTCTTTAAGAAAGGCCTTTGCTTAAAGCGAACCTACTACCATATTACCCTAGGTATTTAAGTAATATGATTTCACTCATCACTACCATGATGCTCAAATTGAGTCTTAAACTCAATATTCTCGAAACAACTCACTTTTTAGGCCGAACTTTCCTAAACTTAATTTCTGGAAAATTCACCTGTAAATCATTCTAGAATATCTCAAAATCACCCATAATACCATTTTGGCGTCACTTCCAACAACTCCCAATAATTTACCAATCTAGAAACGAAACTAGCCTAAACTAGTATAGTTTCGCTCCTTTTTCGGACATTCTAAAATTAATAATTTTCTAACTAATTTCCAGCAGCATAACGGCTATAAAATGACTCCCAAAACAGCCCCTATACATTTGGAAATAACTACCAACGATTCAGAGAATATCAGTAACGAATATCTAACAACCTAGGCTTAGATTATCGACTTAAAGGCACTAATCAGACAACCGCAGTAATTCTCATCTAACAATGTTTAATCTACTTTTAAAAAATTAATGTAATCTTAAACACCCAAAATATGCTTATTATCCAAGGACATCATGAAAAAACTCATAATTTCAGCTTTAGAGCAAATCGATATCGATAGTCAAAAATTCGCATGCTTTAATCCAATTTCACACATACTTAAACTCCAAATTATAAATCTTAAAAACAGCCCCAAAACATTATAAGTAGACATGTAAACATCCAAAAACATAAGGTTCTTATCTCCAAACGATAATTAATAAATTGGGTTTCCCCAAAACATAATAATCCAAACCATTCATCTACTCACCTTGTAGATAGCAAGAATTTTCTAAATTCTTTATTAATTCACAACATAACCTCGACCTGAAAAATAAATTACAATCTAAATTAAAATTAAACCTAACTTTAAACTAAAATCAACATAAACTAAACGTAGGACGGGGAAATTATAGGTTGGACGAGGGTAGGACAATTAGGACAGTATTAGGATGGAGAGTGACGGGTTTAACTTTGGGTTAGGACGGTTATGACAGAGGGGTACGAGTTTGGCTTCGGGTTTGGACGAAATTAGGATGGGTTTAAGGTGGAGGCTACGAGTGTAGGACAAAAATAGGACGGACGTAGGACAAACGTAGGACGGTTATGACAGGGGAAGAATTTCGGGGTTCCAATTGGTTCGTTATCTATCAATTCTACATTAGGCTGTCGATTGGTTTGGCTTAGAACAAAAACTAAACATTAGGTTCAAGAATTGGGAATCAAGAAATAAAAATTTGGGGCTTTTGAATTAAAGTTCCTATAACTCTAATTCACAATAAATTAAGTAAGAATCGGAAAACTATAAACAAAACGGAATAGATCTTCAACAAGAATCGATCTCACATTTTCTTGGAAGAATAAGAAACTTTGCCCTAACTTTTCCAAACGCAATTCCGCTTCAAGAATCACCACAATACGCCTAAACATTAAAGAAAACGGAAGTAATTAACAAAACTCTGATATTGAGATGACCACATAGGCGGCGGCCATTAGGAAGAAGTAAGGAAGAAAGAACGTACCTTTTTCTTTCTCTGTTGAAAGACTGCATTCTGACTACACATTCCCTTCCCTAACTCTCTTTTCTTTTATTATTATTATTTTCCTAATAATAATAATATTAATAATTAAATTAAAATTTTGCCAAAGCAAGAATAATAATTATATTAGATTACAAAAATTAAAATTCTTAACTTTACTAATATTATTTACTCAAATAATATTAATTTCCAATAATTAATTTCTTACTGAGTAATGGGATATTACAATAGGTTTGAGGTATTTTGTATAATTTAACATAAATTTAATCAAAATGATCAAATGCATGCTTGATTTCAATAATTTGATAACATGTTATTAGGTTTATATATTTTAAAAAAAAAAATTTTAAGGTGATACTTTTAATCACCCAACCTGTTAATTTATTTAATATTTAGTTATTGGGATGATATTCACTTCATTATATTTTTAAAATATGATATTTGTCACATATTCTTTGAGTAGTTCACAAACTATAATTTTAAGTTTTATAATGATTTTTCTTTTGAGACAATATGTGATAGAGAGATTGGGAGTGTCTTATCACACTATGAATATAAATATCAGAGATGGCTATCATTTTATCATCGATATGTTCAAATTTTGATACTGTTAGATATCAATAAGGGAGAATAGTACTTTTTACATGTCATAGATATTTCGTTGACACGTCTTATGATCTTATCATTTCATACATTTTAAAAGAATTTGGGTACACTATATTTTTGGTTCTTTACTTTTGAGGTTTGTATCCATTTTATCTATTTTGTGCTTATATTTTGAGAAATATGTTTATTTAATTCATAAGTTTTTAATTTGTATTTAATTCCTCTTTGAATTTTGAGAAATAAAATTTATTTGATTTTTTTAACATTTAATAAACAAATTTATTTATACTAAATAATGAAAAAATTAACGGCGAAGATCATATTGACATATCTTCAAAACTCCGGTATGAATTAGACACAAATTGAAATGAGGTAATAAAAGACAAAGTTTTTTTTTTTTGGGCAAAGATAGACTTTGAAAAAAAATTAAAGAAGATTACAAGAGTTAACAGCCCTTTGCGCAAGGACATGAGCTTCATAATTTAGCTCTCTACTAATAAAAGAAAGATCAACGAGCTCAAAGCTAATACAAATTGAGGTAAAACGATTTGGTTAGAATTCAAAGACACAGCCCTTTAAATTCAAAGACAAAAAAGTACGTTACCCAAAATCATTTTTGAAATTTTGATAAAACGATTTTTTTAGCTTTAACATTTGATTAGAATTAAAAAAAACGTTTTTTTTTTTATAAATCGAGATTACAAAGTAGAGAGTTAGTTAATAAATTGAATTTTTAATAATATAAAATAAAAATGATCAATAAACAAACACTAAAATTAATATTTGAAAATACATATATATCAAATAGGAAGTCAAGTTTGGATATTTGCCTTGCCGCCATGGTTGGATTTCTTATCCTTTAATTCACCAAACCTAACGATAGCATTAGAGAGGCTGTCGGTTGTCTTACTGGTTTTGCTTTGAAAACCGTCCACTTAAAATTGGCCAATGGGATAGGCCCCTTTAATTTTTTTATTTTTTTTTAATTCCCACTCGCTTTACTTTTCGAATGGAATATATATTCAATTACCCAATCTTCTTTTATAAATTTAATTTAATATTTACATTTCCTTTAGAAACCAAAAAAAAAAACTACGGGTGGTAGGATTTGAATTAGGTTATATTTCTAATTCCATTTTTAATAATTTATCAAATATCTAGGTAAAAAAAAAAAATATCCTCAAACGATAGTTTAAAAAAAAATGTTTGGTTGGAGTTTTGCATTAACGGTTTAAATAAATGGCAAAAGTTTTTTTTTTTTTTTAATTTTCTTTTATGAAAAAAGGATCATTGACAGTTGACAGTTGATTTATCTGTTCACAACTTTGAAATGCTGCAGAGGATCTGCCAAAGGCAACTTCGAAGCAACTTCCTGGAAAAAGAAGCATTGAAAGAAATAATTGTTATTTAGTTTAGGACCATTTTCTTCCTCAAAATTAATTTTCAAAACATTTTTTTTAAGATGAGGATAGTTCTTTAGTTAGTGCAACTAGGGGGTAGGTTTATGAAGAATAGAGTGGGTCAATTGCCCCTTTTGAAAAAATATTTGGGTAAAACATTATTTTGGTATCTAAATTTTTAAAAGTTACATTTTTCGTCTTTAAACTTTACGATTTATTTCGTTTTAATTATTTCGTGTGTGTTTTCCGTCTAGGACACTAATGGAGGGCTCATGTGATATGTAATTAATGATATGACAATATATAAATATGAAGGGAGGTTAAATAGCATGGAAAAACGAATATACAATGAGATTAATATCATTATTTTCTCCTTAATTGCAGTCTTAAACATCACTATATATTCGTTTTTCCACGTCATTTAACCTCATTGTATATTAATATAATGTCACATTATCAATTACATGCCACATGAGCCTTTCGATAGTGTCTCAGACGAAAAAACACAGATGGAAGAAATAAAACAGAACGAATCGTAAAGTTCATAGAAGGAAAATGCAACTTTTGAAAATTTAGGAACGAAAATAAATTCTGATGGAAAGTTCAGTGACTAAAATAGTATTTTACTCAAATATCTTTTTTCAATATATAAACTTTTTCATATTTTTTCTAATATTGTTTAAAGATGAAACTACAGAAAATTCCAAAAATATACGAATATGCCCTGTCTAAACTGGACTATGACCCTTACATGTCATTTATTTTTAGGGTAAAATCTAATAATGATCCCTACACTTTTATTAATTTTCAAATATATATATATATATAACCCTCTTTTTTTATCTCCTTCCTCATTATGGTAAGACCCAATAAAATTATTTCTCCATCTTCACTTACACAATCATCCAAAAAGAGTATCATCCATCTTCTTCATTGTAAATGGTTCTTACCAAAAATTAAAATAGAAAACAGAGGAGAGAGAAAAAGAGGGGAGATGTGACAAATAATATTTTATTATATTCAAAAATAAAAATACTAATATTAGGCCACCATTAAATTAGATGGTTTTTGTAACTGTTAATGATTTTTTGAGACCGTACGTAAGAAAAAAAAATATGAGAGTGTAAATTAAAATTAATTAAAAGTTTATGGGTCATTCTTATAATTCGCCTTTTATTTTTTAAAGTGAAACTTTTTGTAAAAGGAAATGAAGAATTCATAAATGGAGACGATAAATTATAAATTGACAACCACAACAAAAGAAAGAGAGAGAGAAAAAAATACGGGAAATTCGGAATTGTGTGGGAGCTAGTATTTAATTTATTTTTATTTTCTTTGCTTTTGTCTGAGTTTTCTTCCTTTACTGGGCCCGTGGAAAAGGGAAATTCAGTTGCTTTTTTAGGTAACAATACAAATAGTCTAAATCGGACTCCCATTACCAAGACTTGGCGGTTTTACGTTTAGAAGTTATATTGACGCAACGGCAGTCCGGTACAGACTATTTGTATTGTTAACTAAGAAAGCAACTGGATTTCCCTTTGAGGGTTTGTGAGTGGGAAATGAGTGTGAGAATGAGTTTGTGAAACAATTCCCATATTTGTTTCACCGTTATTTGTATTTGAGATTGACATCACATTCTCAATATTACTATTGGATTTGATATCTCATTTCCAACATATTCACATTATTTTCACTATTCATTCTCATTCACATTTCCATACAATTCAAACACATTCTTCACAAACTCAAACATCACAAACCCACATTTTTCTTTCTCAGGCATAGGGGTGAAAGAAAAATCCCCGCGCCTCGCTTCCCTGCCCCGACCCCGCCAAACCCGCTTCATAAATGGGGCAGGGGCAGGGGCGGGGGAAATTTTTTTCCCCCGTTTAAGATTTTTTTTTTTTTTTTTTTAATTTTTAATTTTCTTTCCTTTTCCTTTTGATTTTTTTTCTCTCTTTTTCTTTTTTTCCTTTACGAATATGTTTGTGTGTTTATTTGGATTGATATGTATGTTTATTGTTTGTGACTTTTAAATTCCAAATTTGATTTCAAATTTGGAATTAATTTGATAATATTGGGAATGGAATGATGTTAATTGCATTATTTATAGTTTATGGAATAGAATGAAAATATGCATACTATATAAGATTTAAGTTTGAAAATAGAACAATGTCATAGTCATGCATTAAATAGATTAAAATTATAATTAAACTATTCATATGTTTATGTAGTGGTATATAATAAATTGGAAACTATATAATGTTACACAATAAAATCCATAAATTTAAATTTTATGAGGCATAATTTTATATAAGTTTGAAAGAGATATTATTAAATTAAAATTAAAAAAAAAAAAAAAACTCTATTACCCGCTCCCCGCCCTGCCCCGGCTCCCATAAACGGGGCGGGGGAAATACCTAAATGGGGCGGGGGCGGGGGGAGCTTTTTCCCCTTAAACGGGGCGGGGGATAAACGGGGGACCCCGCCCTCGCCCCATTTACACCCCTACTCAGGCATCATAAATCCAGACATCCGTTTCCCAAATCCCCAACCAAACAACCCCGTTTTGCCCCTAATACCTAAGATATTATTTAGTAATATTTTATTTTAAACTTTTCGTATTTAAAAAAACTAAGGTTACCTTTAAAATGTTAATAAAATAATAATAGAGTTGAAAAGAGTATAGTAGTGAGTAGGGATACCGTACAGAGTTATATTTCAACCTCCATTTTAAAAATATCTATATAATTGAATTTGTGGCAGGTTGGATGACATCAATATGAGATGATAAAAGACTAAATTGTACCCTCTTAAACTTTTTATTTGATCAATTGACTTCTTAAAGTTTACAAAATGTTAAAATTAATCCTAGAAAATTTTAATCAATTGAACTATCCCTTTTAAATGATAAATTTACTAATTGATTTTATGAAAATTTTATGGAAACGGGTTTCCAAAGGCCCTATCCCACACTCAACTCTGTCCTTGACCCCGATCCTGAAATATATATGATGGCCGAAACGATAATTTATTCACCAATCTTTTCTCTCCCTATCCCATTTATTTTAGGATTTTATTACTCATCTTTATGGTGATTTTTAAGGCAATTTAAATTAATATTTAACAAATTAAATTTTTTTGGGTCCAATTTTAACAGTTTATAAAATTTAGGGGGTTAATTTATCAAATCGAACGTTTAATGGGATACGTATTACAACTCTTACAGTTCAGAGGTGATTTATAGAATATTCCCTACTATTATATGGTAAATGAAAAATAAATTAGACACGATGAATATTTGATTAACACGATCTTTGACCATCTAGTTTTGAAAGATACCATTGATCAGTTCTTTTTTATATATAAAAATGTAACAATTTTAAAAACATTAATCTCTTCCAACACCAAAGTAGGATAAGCAAAACGAATGATTTATGAAGCCAATTCATTCTCTGTAAACCTAAAATAGAGTCCAATAAAAAAAAACGTTTTTAAAAATTTAAAAACTAAAAAATAAAATTGAAGCAATCCTAATTTATAAATTAAAAAATATAAAACAAAAATCACGCCTGAAATTGAAGAATATAAAATGCATTAATATATATATATATTAAGGGGCAGGGGTCAAAGAATCTAAGAAATAATATCCGAAATTGCTGAACAAAAATATATTTTGCCCTTTTTCATACACCACTCCACACCCAACCCGTCATCGTCATTTGAATTGAAAATTCTTTCATCCGTTCCGAATAAATGACTTTACTTTTCTAATATATTTTCTCTCTTTTAGACCATAAAATGTCAAATCAATCAAAGATTAAAATGTCATTTGAGTTTCTGAAAATGACACCAACAATTAGAAAATACTCGGAAACTTTTAAAATTTTAGAGATTGAAATATCTCAATTTATTACTCATCGTAATTTTTACAATATACGTTTAAAATTTAAAAAATAAATAATTATGTTGATTAAAAACATTTAATTTTAATTTTATCAAATATGTTTAGGAAGGGATATATATAGTAAAGTAACAAGGTTGTATTGTGAAAGTAATTACCATAAAATTTAAAATCTTCCAAATTCCAATTATGAAACCGTTCATAAAACAATGGTTGGCTTCATCCATTTTAAAATAACATTTTTTTTCCATTGACATTGGTTTATTAATATTTTTATATATTTTATAATTATAAAATATTTTAAAAATATAAAATATTTTAAAAATATAAAATATTAAGAATAACTAACTTTAATCTGGAAGTTGTATAAATAATACATTTGACATTTTATTTGATTTGTAAATAATATCTATTAGTTAATAGTCTATGTATATTTTAATCATTTCTCAATATTAAATATACATTTGAAATTGATAAAATAATTTAAATTTTGTTTGAAATTGTCTAAAATTTTTACAGGTAAAAAGAAGTAAAAATTATAATTCCAATAACAATAATAAAAACTTCGTCCAAATACATATATAAAAATATGGATTCCAAACTATAATTTTCTTCCTTCGCCTTCGCGTGCGTGTGACAATTAATTAAATTTAGTAAATAATCTTATTTTATTATATTTTTTTTCCAAAGATAAACTTTTAAAAAAAGGAATCAGGGGGGTAATACCCACAAACCCAAACCGTTCTTAGCAAGTACATGAGCTTCGGTATTTAAATTCCTACTAATAAAATAAAAGGAAAGCGCTGAAAAATGCAAAGAAACAGCCTTAATGGCTTCCAACACGAATACAAAATCATACGAACAAGTGACTTTCTCATTGACGATATCAACAAGATTCTTCGCATCCGAGAAAACATCAAGCTCCCTGAAATCACGAGCCACAGCATCTTCCAGCCCACGTAAAAGACACCGGCCTTCCGCATGAAGCGAGTTAAGACACATGTCGCCAACACTACTTATCTCCCCTAAAATCTGCTTCATAGCAAAAGAATTATATTATTTGTAACTCACAAAATTATAAATTTATAAAAATAATAAATTTATTCTATTTCAATAAATTATTAAAAAAAATATAGAGTCGTCTTCTCATATTCACTAATTACTATGCTTAACTTTTATTTTTGGTTGAATAATTATCATCTCTTAATGAGTTTTAAAAAACGAAGCTTCTCATTTTATTATAAATTAATTGTTATAATATATTCCTAGTTTTTTTTTAATGTATTACGTTGATTTAAATCTACTATTTAAATAAAAAAAATAACATAAATAAAAATATATATCTAAATATGTTATTATAAATAATTTCTATTAAAAAATACATATTAACTCATCGAATTTAATATGTGTATGTATTTTCTTTTTATAGATATTACATCAAATTAAAAATGTATATACTCGAACCTTCAATTTTATAGGAAGGGAAGTAAGTGTTTGATTACTTAAGATTTATTTAACTTGACAAATATTTATTTATACCCTCTAATGATTTATTTAGGTTGACAAATATTTATTTATACCCTATAATATAAAGTTCCACCTCAGATGTATCTTGACTAGTAGATGTTGGACCAGAACAGGTCTGATAAATGAATTAATTTTGAAATCTGAAAAACAGTGAATTTTATAATCGTGAATATCTATGATTTTATTTTTTATTTATATTTTTTTTAAAAAAATATTAATTAAATGTCACGCTGCCCATAGTGTTTATAAGCAAGTTGTATAATGCGGTAGCACTGTAGCAATAAAGAAAATAAAAATATTGAGCGAATTCTATGTACCATCCGTGTTTTTCTGCTCAAATTAATAACAATTCCTTAAGTCACAACTTCTATATTTTTTTTTTTTTAATTTTAAACCCAACTTGATTTCTTTCTTTGCTTTCGAGTAACGTTTTGGTCAACATTCATTCAATTCTACGTGTGTTTACTTTTTTAACCAAATTAAATTCCTCTCTTCTTGTGAGATTGATTGTTTATCATTATTCTCTTTTGATAAGAAAGTATATCTAAACATATTCTCATATTTTCAAAAATATTATACTATATATACCAAATGAATAATCTCTGTTTAATTGTTGTAATTTAAAATTATCTTTTAAGAGACATCTAATTCCATTATTTATTTGAGTTATTTAAAGATATTTTAATAGTCTAAAATTCCTAAAGTCTATATTTTTCCAGATATGAAAGTATTTGATTACTTTCGAATTCAGGTGCCATTCCTTGAGAAGGTAATCTTCTTTTAACAATTTTAACCATATTTAATTAAGAAAAGTTACCAAAAATAAATAAGAAAAAAAAAAAAAGAAAAGAACTTGTACGCATGTTTCTACAACTCCATCTTCTCCAATATTAGGTTTCCACAACTCTACCTTCTCCAGTATCACATTTCCACAATGTGATTAAAGGTTATTTTCCAAATATAAAATTGGTATAACATTGATTTTTTTTTATTTGATGATTGTTCGTTCTTCTTTCCTTCATCCTTTTTTTGTTGTTGTTGTCCTAATTTCCAATGCCTTTTCAATTTTTTTTAACATGAATATATTTTAATTATTTTGTTAAATTAATGTATAAATTATAAACAAAAACATAAATTATATTTCTCTATATAATTCTTATCAAACAAACACACTAATCTATAACTTATTAGACATCTTCATATTATTATTAAGTTAAACAAACGTAGTAATCTAAGATTTCTAGTAGTAGAAAGAAAAATAAACTAATTCACATAGATGGAAAACATATCAAATTCATTATTTTATTTTTCCAATTTTATGCAAATATTGTTTTCAATTTATAATAAAAATAATAATAATTAAACTATATCTCTAATAAAGAGTATGAATTTCAGAATAGAGTTTGGAAAAAACAATTTATAACAAAATATAGTTTAACCCTATGGAAAAGGAAATAACTATGTTACCCTTAAGGATAGAGGAAGTAGGACCCATATATGTGTAGGGAGAAACGTCAAAAAGCAATCTCAACCGTCTAATGTTGCACTTTTGATCTTTTAAATACTCGGACAATTCCTCCTTCATTCATCCATCCATCTTCTCCTTCAAAACTATCTTCTTTTTCTCTGCAAATAAAAAATTGGGTCTTTTTTTGTTTTTTAATGGGGTTATTCAAGCTTCCTCATTCTTCGACGGCTTTGAAATGGCTAGGACTTGTATCTGCCGTTTGGGTTCAAGCCATTTCAGGGAATAATTACACCTTCTCTAATTATTCAGATGCCCTTAAAACTCTGATGAATCTTAACCAGCTTGAGCTGAACAATCTGTCTGTCGCCAAAGATGTCGGAAAAGCTTTCGGAATTCTTGCCGGACTTGCTTCTGATCGATTTCCCACATGGGTTATCTTGCTTATTGGCTCTGTTGAAGGTCTTCTTGGCTATGGCACTCAATGGCTTGTTGTTAGTCAGAGAATTCAACCTCTTTCTTATTGGCAGGTATTTTCTCTTTCTTTATTCTCTGGAAAATATTTTTACCAAAATAAGAAAGTAAAGTAAAAAATATATTTTTTTTTAATGAAAGTGGGAAAGGGAAAAGTCTCCTTGGTTTCCTCTTTATTTATTTATTTTATATAATGATTTAGGATTTTTACTTGGGTAAAGATTTGAATATTTTTTTATGAGAAATTTTTTTAATGATGTAGTTTTTCTTCTCATAACTTTTCGATTTGTCTAAATATGACTTTTGGTTCTGTTCTGGATGTCTATGTCTTTTTTTCTTCTAATTTTGTCCGTAATTTTGTCAAAATTTTCAATTTAATCCTTAATATTTCAGAATATTTCGATTTTGTCTTTGACCACTAACACAGTTTAAAGTTTTAATGAGATTTTTTTATGAAAATGTTTTACTAAAGGTCTGTTTGGCATATCTTCTCGTGTTTTGAGTTAAACATTTTATGAAAATGTTTTACTAAAGGTCTGTTTGGCATATCTTCTCGTGTTTTGAGTTAAACAACGATAAAAGAAATATCAAATAAGTGTTTTTTCTAAAAACACTTGAGTATACTAAAATGTGTTTTTGGAGAAAATAATTGATTTGTGATTCTTTCTTTTTTAGATGAAACACTTAATTAATATTTCTTTTAAAATCTTTAACTCAAAACATTTTTAAGAGAAGCTATGCCAAACAGACCCTAAAAGCTTCAAACCTTGTTATGTCAAGGATAAAATAGAAATGTTTTGAAACATTAAGGATTAAATTGAAACTTTTGAAATAATAAGGGTGTAATTGAAACATCTTAAAATATCAGGGACTAAATTGAAAATTTTAAAACAGCAATGACAAAATTAAAAAAAAAAAAGTAACAACATCAAGTACCAAAAATTGTATTTAGCCTATCATTTACATGAGAGAGCCATTATTCCTCTTAATTATTATGCTAAAAATATGTTTTGCTAATGCAGATGTGCATCTTCCTCTGCATGGGAGGGAACAGCACAACCTGGATGAACACAGCAGTTCTAGTAACATGTATAAGAAACTTCCGGAAGAATCGAGGTCCAGTTTCCGGCATACTCAAAGGCTACGTCGGTCTCAGCACCGCCATATTCACCGATCTTTGCACCGCCCTTTTCTCCAACAATCCATCCTCCTTACTCGTCATGCTCGCCGTCGTTCCTTTCGCTGTTTGCCTCTTCGCCATGCTCTTCCTCCACGAACTCCCACCCACCACAGCCGCCTCCGAAACCGAAGAGGAATCCAGCTACTTTATGATCTTCAACACTCTCGCCGTCATCGTCGCCCTTTATCTCTCAGGCTTCGACTTAATCGGAGACTCAAACAAAATCTTCTCCCAAATCTTCTCCATTGGTTTACTAATACTATTGACTTCACCTTTGGCAATCCCAGTCTATTCATTCATCAAGAGCTGGTACTCCAACAGGATTCAATCGGACGTCGAAGCTCGAATTGATGAACCGTTGCTGAATGAAGAAGAAAAGGTAGTAGTAGAGAGGGTTGAAACAAGGGTAGAGGAAATTGTGGAGGTTAAGAAAAAGGAGCAACCGTTGCTTGGAGAAGAACACACAATAATGGAAGTATTGAGGACAGTAGATTTTTGGATATTGTTTGTGTCGTTTTTGTGTGGAGTAGGAACAGGATTGGCAGTAATAAATAATATGGGACAGATTGGGTTGGCACTTGGTCATGCAGATGTTTCTCAGTTCATTTCTCTCATTAGCATTTGGGGCTTTTTTGGACGCATTATTTCTGGTTCTGCTTCTGAGTACTTTCTCAAGTAAAGTCCCCTTCTTACCTTTTATTTCAAGACCATTTATATAATTGACATTTTCAAAATAGTAAAAATTCATAAACTTACTTTTCGAGTGATTTTAACCAATTATAGGTTGATCTAATAGTATCTTATGAGTTTTCTGTATTTCAAGTGTTGTAGAGTTATATGGTTGTCGTGCATATAAACTGACCAGATACACATGGATAAAAAAAGAAATTCTTATTGATTTTGATAAATTATTGAGGGTAGGTTGATATTGTAATAATGATTTAAGTATAGGATTTAGATTCATACAATCTTAATTTGACTTTTTCTTTATTTTTGAAAAACAAAATTTGATTTCCCAACTAGAAGCTTCTAAGAAATTTAACAAATCTTTCAATTATATTTGAATCCCTCAATTTTTTTTTATCTAACGGTGTGAGCCATGAGGTCCAAGTCTTTTTCTATATTTAATTTAATAATAAAGTTGAATTGTTGTTCTGAAATCTTCTATATGCAAAGTAACTAACTAGCAACCTCTTGGAATTTTTCAGGAAAGCTGGCACCCCAAGGCCTCTATGGAACGCTGCTTCTCAGATTATCATGGCTGCCGGTTATATTCTCATGGCAATAGCCATGCCCGGTTCTCTCTTCATCGGTTCCATAGTCGTCGGAGTTTGCTACGGAGTCCGTCTCTCCATAACAGTACCAACAGCTTCGGAGCTATTCGGTCTCAAATACTACGGTCTCATTTACAACATTCTCATCCTCAACCTCCCCATTGGTTCCTTCCTCTTCTCCGGCCTTCTTGCCGGCTTACTTTACGACATGGAGGCTACACCGATTGAAGGAGGCGGCAACACCTGCATCGGTGCTCATTGCTATAGAAATGTGTTTTTGGTGATGGCTTGTGCTTGTGTTGTTGGCTTTGTTTTGGACGTATGGTTGTCGTTTAGAACTAAGGGACTCTATTCAAAGCTCAAAGTCACCAAGAAATCAAAGAAGGGAAGCAGTTCGTAGGGAGAAACGACGTCGTTGGGATGACGTGAATTTGGAGGATTGATGGGCTTTTTTACCCCTAATGATATCCTAATTCTACAAAATTAGTATCAGTACTGATGTTATTATTTTATTTTTAATTATTTCTATTTTATTCAGTCCCATTTATTTATATCTATTTTGTAGATCGTTTAGGCAAGATTTGGTTTTAAATATGCTTTTTGTTTTTTTTTTTTTTGTATTGGAGTGTATTTATCTAAAAGAAAATTTTGAGTATATTTCATAAGGAATTTTCTTTAATTAAAACATAATGTATTTTTTGTCATTCCCTTTTCATTTAAATAAATCAGTTCAAAACTTATTCCAACTTTTTTTTATATGCGTTAGTGCCCATAGTCATGACATTCTTTGGTTAGAAACTCGTAAGACAATATCTTTAATAGATTGGTTATTGTGTGATATTAAAAAAATTTGAAAAATCATTTGGCCATTACCAAAACTCATGGTTGGTTATTGTGTGATATTAAAAAAATTTATTCCAAAATTGAAATACTTTTTTTTAATCATGTACTGTTGTTGTGTCAAATGATCATGACATCCACCCACACACCTTTTGAAATAGTTTTCAATGTTACATTTAAATTTGTGGATTTTTTTTTTGAACATATGAGATGTAGTAAAGTTAACTTTGAAAACAATATGTTAAAATATTTCAATACCATTAAGATAATAAATGAATGACTTGTATTAGAACACATATATTGGTGTTGTGGACCTTTCGAGTAGGTGCACCATTTAAAGTCATGTAGTTGAGTTGGAAAATATGTCATAACTAAAGGCAAATGATAAAGTCGGGTTGAATTTATCCACACAAATAATTAACTTTTTTTTCTCAGCTTTTTTACTAATTTAACCTTTTTATGGAAAAAAAATTCCTTGCAATTAAACAAATATCGACATACACACATCTCAAAAAGTTAAAGTATATTTGATGGTATTCAAAGTCTCACATTTTCTCATTTATAATATAATTTATAAAGTAAAGATAACAGAAAAAAAATAGAAAGATTTATTACATAACATATAAGAAATTAAAAAAACAAGGTTCAAATTTGTAACCGAATAGCCAGGCTACACATAACAATGGCTAGATCTTTTATTTCCATTTCAATATAGATGGTTCGATATCCACCTCTATATATATATTATATAAAAAAATGTATCATATTATAAATTTATCTTATAGAGAGGTTGGAAAAAAAATAAATGGTAAATAAGATTCTTATGATTTTGGCTATATAAATGAACACTCTATATAGTTTAAAAATGAAAAAACATACCCACGTAATTTAAAATTATGCCAATGAGACCATGCTCTTTCAACACCATTAAATTTCTTTTACCCATAATTTTTTCGTTTGAACTCCGATTTGGATGATTCAAAATGTTTTGGAATTCTCATTTTAAGCTCTACATTACGGTCACTTCAAAATCGTTAATAAGTAAAAATGTTTATTATTATCAAAACATTAGATATGATTTAAGTCATAAACCCTTTTATTTCATGATGAATTGAAATGAAAAAAAAAATAGAGCTCAAAACAAGGATTATAAAACAACTTGAATAATCCAAATCAGAGTTCAAACGAAAAATTTATGACTAAAAGAAAATTAACTGCGTTAGAGGGGAGGGATCTCATTGATATAATTTTGAACTACGTGGGTATGATTTGACTTTTTTAAATTCGAAGGGATCTTCATACGTTTGATCAAAACTAAGAGGGGTCTTATTTGCATTTTACGGAAAAAAGGGTAAAATAATATTTTGTTCCCTGAACTTTCACTCAGGTTTCATATTCGTCCCTAAACTTTTAAATGTTACCTTTCTTGTCCCTGAACTTTATGATTCGTTTCGTTTTGGTTATTCTGTCTTTGTTTTTCTGTCTAGGACACTAATGGAGGGCTTATATGACATGTAATTGATGAGGTGGTATTATAGAAATATACCGTGAGGTTAAATACTATGGAAAAACGAATATACAGTGAGGTTAATCTCATATTTTTCTCCATTATTCCAGGCTTAAATCTCACTATATATTCGTTTTTCCACATCATTTAACCTTATTGTATATTTATATAATGTCACATCATCAATTACATGCCACATAAGCCTTCCGGTAGTGTCTTAGATGGAAAACACAGACAAAAGGACTAAAACGAAACGAATCGTAATGTTCAGGGGCGAAAAATGTAACTTTTGAAAGTTTAAGGACGAAAATGAAATCTGAGTGAAAGTTCAGGGACTAAAATAGTATTTTATCCAAAAAAAAATTAAAAATTAAAATCATTAATTTGGGCTTTCACAAGTTGGTTACTAAAGTTTTGAAACCTAAAACTCGCGAGAGGTTTAGTTGGGCTATGTTGGGTCTTGGGTTTCTGCATTTCATTCAATAGCTTAGGTTGTCGGTCGTCTTACTAGGGGTGAAATTAAATCCCCCGCCTCGACCCTGGTAAACTTGCTTCATAAATATGGCGGGATAGGGGTATGGGAAAAAAAATCCCCAATTTATTACACGGGGCGGGGTCGGGGCCTTGAGAATGGCCCCGTTGGGGGCCGCCTGCTCCGTTTAATCATTTTTTTTTATTTAACTAAATTGTAAGCCCAGCCAGCCCCCAACCCACTGGCATTCTCCACTGACTGGTCTGCCATTTTTTTTCTTTTTTTTCTTTTTATTTTTACTTTTCCCCTAACCCTTCCTCTCCTCTCAGTCAACTTCTTCCTCTTCTTCTCTTCAATTCTTTTATTTCTTCCATCTCTCTTTGTCTCTCTCACCTAACCATCATCATTCGGTTCGCGGCCTAAAGGCCGGCCCAAGTTCAGCTCGAGTTCAGCCCGAGCTCGGCTCGAAAGTCAACGTTTGACGAGCTGGCTCGGCTCGTTAAATATTTGGATTGGATATGAGCCTCCCTTTCTTTGAACGAGCCGGCTCGTGGGCTGGCTCGTTTGAGCCTCCATAGGGCCGATCCAATGAGCCAGCTCGAGCTCGGCCCAAAAAAAGCTCGTAATATTTATTTATTATTTAAATATAATTTTATATTATTGCCGATTTAAAAAGTAAATATAAAAAATAATAATATACTTCATATCTTTTTATATTATATGTCCAAAGAGTACATCACTACAATATAAGTTGAGATTAATGCATATGATTGACAAATGAGTGGATGCGAACCTAGTTGAGGTGTACTTATATTGTAGTGATGTACTATATTGCCAAATATTCATGTATGAAATAATTAATAAAGATATATATATTTTTTAAAGTTGATACTTCTATGTAATTACTAAATAGGATACAAAAATGAATTCATATGATAGGCCGAGCTTATCATATGCATTAATCTCAACTTATATTGTAGTGATGTACTATATTGCCAAATATTCATGTATGAAATAATTAATAAAGATATATATATTTTTTAAAGTTGATACTTCTATGTAATTACTAAATAGGATACAAAAATGAATTCATATGATAGGCCGAGCTTGACTCGCTCCAACGACCCAGGCCGAAGCTCGGCTCGATGAGCCTAGCCTATGAGTCGAGCTGCGAGCCTTAAAATTTTATATTGGGTCGAGCCGAGGCTCGTTGGGCTTGAGCCCGAGCTAAGCCGAGCCTGAGCCTTATAATTTTTGGGCCGAGCCGATGATGGTGACTCTCACCCTCACTGTCTGCCACCATCAAATCACCACCATCTCTCCACATCGCCGCCTCCATCAGATCACCACGCTTTCGCTGCTACAAGATGGAAAAGGTAAACACTAAACCTTAAATGCAAAATCAATAATTGATTACTTGATGAATGAATCGCCTACACCAGAAATTGAGTTATTTATTTTCCTTTTTTATAAAAATAAAGCTTGTTCATTACTTCTCTTTCTTCTTCCCGTGAAGCAGCAGAGCAGCCAAGGGTTGAGTTCCTCATTATTTTCTTCTTCCGCCATCGTCGTCCACCGCCGCGCTTTATTTATAATAAAATTAGAATAAACCCATATTTTTTTTTCAAAAAAAAAACCATGACCCCGCCCAGCCCCCGCCTCATAAACGGGGAGGTGGAAATGGTTAATTGGGGTGGGGGCGGAGTGGGGATTTTCCCCTTAAACGGGAGGGGTATAAACGGGGACCTGCCCCATTTACACCCCTACGTCTTACTGGTTATGTATTGGAGTGTATTTATCTAATTTTTTTTTTTGAATATATTTATTAATGAATCATCTTTAATTAAAAATATAATGTATTTTTTTGTCATTTCCTTTTCACATGGATAAATAATCTCAAAACTTAATTTTTTTTAATATGTGTGAGTGTTTAAATGAGCTACACATCTCGACTAATCATATGAGACAATTATACGACTTTATTAGGTGGCATCAAGAAGCTTGTAAGATAATAATATCTTAAAGGACAATACTTGTCTCTAAACCAATTTGAAAGAGCTCCTACATACTCTATTTTCCATTGGTCAATTTATAATAAATATCTTCATATTTATTAAATATGTGGGTCCCACTAACTTTTATAATTCAAAAAGAATAAAACATATATGGAAGCATGAAAAATGTCATCCAAATCAGTTTGGAGGCAAGTATTTTCTTATATTAAATAAGTGACGCATATAAATTTGCGCCATGGCTTTAAAACTGAAAAAGTCCATAGTTCATTATTGTGTCATATTGAAGTAAAAGAAATTCTAAAATTGATATCTATTTTTTTTAAATTATATCGCATTATAGTGTACTATCATAGTCATGACTTATGACGTTACACATACACACCTTTATTTTGAAATAAATTACAATGTCGCCTTTAAATTTGTGGAGACTTTGTTGAACATATGAGATGTTAGTAATATTAACTTTGAAAAAAAATACGTTAAATTATTTCATTACCAATAGATAGTAAATGGATGATGTGTATGGGTGATATAGACTTTTCGAATAGGGGCACCATTTCAATAGATAAAGTAATGTAGTTGAGTTGGAAAAGATGCATAGCTCTTAAAGGCAATGATAAAGTAGGAATGAACTTATCCACACAAATAATAATACACTATTCAATAACTTTTTTTTCTTTGCTTATTTACTAATTTAACTTTTTATGCAAACAAAAATAAAATAACTTTAAATAACATGAGAAAAATGTTGTGGTTAAAGCCAAAACAAGACACATTTGTCAAAAGCCCAAAAAAAAGGCCGAAGACCATTGACCATTCAAAAGCCCAATAGTCAATTGATGCCCAAACTAAAAACCCTAATGTTGCTAGACTATACCTGAATTCAAGTTAAGGTGAGTTTTTTTTTTTTTTTTTGATTGGCTCAATTGGTGAGGTGTGGCAGCAGCTTGGTAATTTGTAAAACAAAAGAGCTTCAGCTGTGACTTTAATGGAAACAAGCGGTCTGTCTTCTAATTCACAAGAAGCCCAGAGTTCAACGAAAAGTAAAAAAAAGGTGTTTTTTGCTTCATTAGTTCGGTGATTACACACAGAATTTTATAATTTGGTAAAAATGTCTAGGCACCTTGTCTGAACACAGTACTTGAGGCACCTCGTCTGAGCACAGTACTTGAGAACCTCGTCTGAACGCAGTACCTGGACACCTTGTCTGAGCGCAGTACTTAGACACCTCTGTGGTACCTCATCTGAGCACAGTGCCTAGTCATAAAATCTACACACTTGACAAGATCTGGCTACGTAGTCTCCAGCATAAACTTACATACTTAAATCGAATACAAGTATTTGATTAGGAAATGACACGTGGCGTAACCCACAAGCGACAAGTAATTGAGAAGCAACACATGGCTCAATCCCGACGCGACACGTGACACGATGATGTCATCAACCTATTCTCCTATAAATAGGAGAAGAAATTCATTCACTAGGTAATGAATTCTACTTTAATTCTCTCTGGTACACTAGCTCTGACTTAAACATCATTGGTGTTAGGTCGGCACCACATCGGTGCTTTGTTCCTTTTATGTGCAGGTACGCTTGTCAACTAGTTAGCTCGCCGCCTACGCAGCACCTCCAGTGCAACGCACGACCTTCGACTACTTCCATCTTTTAAGTTCATTGCTTAAGTAGAAGCTCTCCATTTTTAAGTAACAACATTTGACGCCGTCTGTGGGAAGAGTATATAACTAAGTGCTCTACCATTAAGGATGAGTAGAAGAAATCAACACGTCGATGATATAGATGACGGTGAAAATCGTAACCCCGTAACAAAAAATATCAAACTCGCAGTACTATAGAGCAACAATAAGTTGATGAAATTCAAGAAGTAGTAAGAGTTGTGCCAATGCCAGACGAAAGGGTAGATGCTCTAGAAAAGCAAGTGCGAGGTATGAATCGAGATCTTGCTGAAGTACTCAAAATTCACACACAAAAATATGACCATCAAGCCCTCGCTGACAACCAGGAATTACTATCCAAAAAAGGCAAAGACAAAGAACCTATAGAGCGCATAGGTGAATCAAGGAATCATGAGAAGGATGGTTCGAAGAGGAAGTCGAGGCTAACTATCCAGGACAATTCCTCTTCCTCTCATAACTCTTTTCGCAACAAGCAACCTAGTCAGAAAGGAAGGTTCGACCTCAGAGAAGTTCTCAATCAAAAGAGAAAAGAACACGCAGATGTTGTGAAGTCTAATGCAGAAAGTGCCCAGCCTTGGGCGCCAGAGTTGAAAAGACTCTAAGATCAGCTTGGTCATATGAAGAAAGAGTATAGAGGAAAGATTCCTTTTGCACTAGAAGATCTACTTGAGCAAATTGAACTGTCATTCATCGATGATATAATGGAGGTGAAGCTTCCTACCAAATTCAAAATGCCAACTATGACCACATATGATGGTTCAAAGGATCCACCCGAGCTTGATGATATGTTTCAGATTTGGATGGAGCTCTAGGGAGTCCGAGATGCTATCAAGTGTAGGCATTCCCCCTACATTAGGATGCCATGCTCGTGGGTGGTATAGGCAGCTGAAGCCGAGGTCAATCTCTTCATTTAAGGACCTCACTCGATCTTTTGTAACTCAGTTCCTTGGTGGAAGAGATCTTAAGAAACCAGCCACGTAACTTTGGACCGTGCGTCAGAAGTTAGAGGAGAGCCTCTAAGACTATATGGTGAGATTTAACAATTAGGCGTTGAAGGTTGAAGGTTACAGTGATGACAAACCTCTGACTGCTGTGATGGCCGATTTAAAAGATGAAAAGTTTTTGTGGTCACTAGGCAAAAAGACGCCTGCTACATACACCAAGCTCCTCACTAGAGCACAAATATATATGAGCGCCGAAGATTTACTTAGTGCAAGGAAGACTTCAGATAAATGAGGTAGTAGTAAACAATTAGAGCACAAGAAGAGAGATCGAACAGAAGATTTTGTCTGGAGGACTGACCATCACGAGGATGACAAAAGACATAGGTTAGGAGACTAACTTGAGAAACTAAGTAAGTTTAAAAAATACACTTCTACCACAGTCCTGATTGAACAACAACTCATGGAGATCAAAGACAAAAACTTAGTCAGATCGTCGCCTAGGATGAAAGTCGGGTCAAATAAGAAGAATAAAGACAAGCAGTGTCTCTTCCAAAAAGACCACGACCATACCACCTCTGATTGCTTCGATCTCAAGGAAGAAATTGAAACCCTTATTTAAAGAGGGTACTTGAAGGAATTTGTGAGAAGTAAAGAAGATAAGGAAGATCAGGACCGTGATAATCAAGATTTTTTAGATAGAGAAATAAGAACCATCTTTGGGGCCCGACTAGTGAAGAAGAGAAGCATGCTTGATCATTAAAGTAATAGGTCGAGAGATCAACATATTATTCAACCTGAATTGCAAGGCTCTATTACACTTATGAAATGTCAGTCGACTTAGATTTTATTTTAACAATTTTATTTATTGAAGTTTTCAATTCCAATAAAGTTTCTTATTGTAAAAGCTTCCACAACAAATTAATAAGAATGTATTTTTTTCAACTTTATTAAAATTAAATCTATGAAAATAAATTAGGGTTAAATTATTCCGAGCACTCTTAGACTCGAGCTACACTTCAAGATATAAATATTTACTCGAGTGGGGGCCAAGTAATTAAACATTATAGTAAAATAATTCTAAGTCCACCAAGATGGAAGAGCAAAACGTTTTAAGTCCACCAAGGTGGAAGAGCAAAATGAAAAAGTTCTTAGTCCATCAAAGTGGAAAAGCTCTACAAAAAAAATTCTAAGTCTACTAGTGAGTGCAAGGCTCGCATGAGCCACACCTGGTAGAAAAATTTAAAATGGGAAAAAAATTCTAAGTTTAATAGGGAGTGCAGGCCTCGCACGAGCCACACCTGATAGAAGAATTTAAAACGACAATTTTTTTTAAGTGTACTAGGGAGTGCAGGGCTCGCACGAGCTACACCTGGTAGAAGAATTTAAAAAGACAAAAAAATTTCTAAGTCTACTGCACTCCCACGAGCCGCACCTGGTAGAAGAATTTAAAATGAGAATTCTTTTAAGTCTATTAGGGAGTGCAAGGCTCGCACGAGCCGCACTTGGTAGAAAAATTTAAAACGATGAAAAAATTTCAAGTCTATTAGAGAGTGCAGGGCTCTAACGAGCCGCACCTAGTAGAAACGTTGAAGAAAAATATTCTAAATCTACAAAGAGTGCGGGGCTTGTGAGAGAATCAAGCTTGTGTCAAGACTTAACAAGAAATCAACTCTTGAAAACCAAATTGAATTTGGTTGAAGAAAAAAAGAGTAAAAAAAAAGTCAATCGGTTGACCGGTCAACACGGGTCACTAAAAAACTAGCGGGTCTGGCTTTTACCTGCGGGTCATTATGATGGTTGCATAACCCGCGGGTGTTTTTTACTCTTTAAGAAAAAGAAAGAAGGAAGAAAGAAAGCTGTTGCGCAGCTGAAAGAGAAGAAAGAAAGAAAAAAAAAGCTCCTATGCAGCAAGGGAGGAAAAAAATATATATTATTATTATTTTTTATCTCTAATCTCTAATTGTTTTACCATCTTACTTTTTTTTTTGATCAAGTTCATATTCTATAATATGATTATAAGAGTAAATTTTGCTCTTAAAATCAACGAGGAATAATGTATTCAACGGTAGAGCCGATAGCAATTCAATTTGATGACCAAAGTAAATAATCAAATGAACAGGCTCCTATTACAACACTTAATGCTTTTCTTACTTCTTGAGGACGGCTAAGACAAAAGTCAAGCTACGAGGCTCCAACGATGATAATTTTCTCAAATTTTGACGATCGCAGAGGCAGAAAATTAAAGCTACAAACTTCAACACTTAAATTTTTTTCCAGGAAATTGATTGAGGAAAAATTTCACTTTAGAAGAGTACTCCCAAGAAACATTGAACTCACATCTTAACTCAGCTCGGGAGTAGGGGACCTTTGTTGTGGGGTGAAATTGGATAACACGTGGAATTTTACAACTTGGAAAAAAATGTCTACGCACCTTGTTTGAGCACAATACTTGGGCACCTCGTCTGAGTGTAGTACATTAGCACCTCGTCTAAGTGCAGTACCTGGGTACCTCGTCTGAGCACAGTACCTGGGTACCTCTTCTAATCTCAGTGTCTAGTAATAAAGTCTATGCACATGATAAGACCTGGCTAGTATAGACTTACATGCTTAAATCAAATACAAGTATTCGATTAGAAAATGACACGTAGCGTAACCGGCAAGCGACATGTTAATGAGAAGCAACACATGGTCCAATCTCGATGTGACACGTGGCATGATGATGTCATCAACCTATTATCCTATAAATAAGAGAAGAAATTCATTCATTAGGTAATTAATTCTACTTTAATTCTTTCTGGCACACTAGCTCTGACTTAAGCATCAGAGGGTGCTAGGCCGGCACCACACAGGTGCTTTGTTCCTTTTCTGTGCTGGTACGCTTGTCAACTACTCAGCTCACAGCCTACGCAACACCTCCAGTGCAGCGCACGACCTCCGTTTCCTCCCATCTTCTAAGTTTTTTGCTTACATGGAAGCTCTCCATTTTTAGGAAACAATATGAGTTTTTTTTTCGTAGTGAGAGTTGATATAGAGTTTTTTTTTGTGTGTGTGTGTGTGTGTGTGTGTGTGTGAATGTTGTGAGAAATATTGTAAAAGAATGAGTTTTTTTCTTGAGTGCTTTTGAGGGTTTAATAAACTATCAAAAGTGTTTTGGATATTTATACGGTAACTCTCTGATCATTGAAATCTTCAGCGGTTGCAATTGAACATAGCTATGATTGAGGTGAAGCTGTATAAATTTTGATGTCGTATTTCTTTCTTTTATTGTTGTTTTATTATTCCATAATCGTTCTTTGTATGTGAATCTCAGGCTTCGCGATCGTATCATTCCTTAACAAGTGGTATCAAAATTTTGGTTATTATTGAAAAACGATGTCTTATTGGGAAGAGAATTTGAGTTTTGGAATTGCAAAATTTGATGGCAATGATTTTGCCTTCTGGAAAATGAAGATAGAAGATTATTTGCAGAGCAAATCCTTAGAATCACCATTAGGATAGAAAATAAGCTTCGATGAAGAATGATGAATGGAATGAGTGGATATGTGGGTAGTAGGACTTGTGCATTTGACTTTGGCAAAGAGCGTTATTCAGGCTATTTCAAAAGAAATGACCACTACAGATATGATGAAAGCCATATTGAACTTGTATTAAAATACTTCTGCCACCGACAAGTCATTGTCTAAAAGTTGTGAAACAGGAATTGCAATTTTTAATAGTCAATGGAGAGGAGATTTGAAATTTGTAGATATTAGAGATAATCTTAGTTTTGGGGGAGATACCGAATCTGAATATAAGGAGGAAGAATCAATAAAAGAAAGTGATAACAAGGTAAAAAAATGGTATATATTTTGTTATGGTTTATGTACAATAATGTACAATTATTAATATACTAAATAATCAATGAACAAGAAGAAGATAACAATGATGCTGTTGATGCTGAGGTGAGTGGAAAATCTAAAGAAAAAACAGAAATCGATGATCAAAAGAAAGAGGTATAACTACGTAATTTATTACTTTATTATGTTCAAAATACTCAATATTACATTGTCTGATAGGAACCATCATTACTACAACCAAAGGATAATTAAATAGACGATCAAAAACTTAATGTATACTGTAAAACAAAGATAATAGAAATGTTGAAGGAGAAGATGATTAGCACTCAGTATAAAATGTTTGTTGGGTCATTCATTCGAAACTTCATGTGGTTTCTGAAATCGACGTTCCCCTCATAACTCCTACTACAAATCATTAGAAGAAGAGTGCAAAGTGAAAATCCAAATATGCTCAAGTTTAACTTGGAAGGAAACATAGTAGAATTCGAACTGAAGAAGTATTGTGATTACAAGATTAAAAAGTTCAAGTAAGAGATACATAGACGTAGATAATCTACCAAAAATCAAAATTGTGAACCAATTCTTGAAGAACTTCAGAAATCCACAAGTTGCAAAACTTATAAATATGGCTAAGGAATACGACTTCAAAGACGATGAATTGGCTCTGAAGATTGTGAAGCTTTTGGTTGTGGAATGCATGATCTTGCCAAAACAAAATACAAACCGCATAACAAAACTACATTTGAGCCTGATAGAAGATAAGAAACAGTTCAAGGCGTATCTGTGGGGGCGTTTGGGATACGAACTACTGGTGAGTAGTATCAAAGGCGTTATCAAAACTAAGGACAAAGCATCTGTGGCCATATATGGATTTTTTTACGCCATAATATATTAGAGTACGAGATAATACCAAAGCTAAGTAAAACGGGCTCTATGTGAAAATAATCAAGAATACGTTCCCAAAGAGTGGCGAATTGGGCAGAATAAAAGCAATCAAGGAATGGGACATTAGGAAGCGAGATCTTCAACAAAAATGTAAGTAAAGTTCAAAGACTTTTGCTCGAAATTTTACCGAAATGGTAAGTATGTGTCTTAAATTTCATTACCCTTTAATGCCATTAGTAAATTTATTTATACATTGATCATTTTTTTAGTCCAGCAAGAACAACAAAAAGAGGGTGACTAAGAAGTAACCCAAGTTGATCTATTCAAAGCAATTCATTCGGATGTTTATAGTAAATGGATCAATACTGCGGCTAAAGAGGACTATGTAAGTACTTATATTATTAGAATAAATTTACAATATTATGTTTTGTTTCTTGAATATACAATAACATATAATTGTCTTATTATTTTGTAGACAAATATAGTTGAAGTTCTTAATCGACCAATAACCTAAGTGGATGGTATTGATCAATGATCTACTACACTTGAGGAAGCAATTGTGTTAATTTGCAGGTTTCAATCAGGCTATGATAAAGGTGTTGGTGAAATAGGGACTTCGAAGTTCTCTTTTTCTTCATCTACTTCTTGCGCCCGATCTTTACGATAGTAAGAAATGAAAGAAGATATGAGAAAAGTAATTGAGGAGCAAAAACAAGCATTGGAAGCTGCTAAAATACATCGTCGACAGATGGAGATTCAGTATCAGGTCGAGCTACAACGGAGGGATCTAGACAACTCCAACTTGCGCTCTCAGCTCCAAAATACACAATCTCAACTTCAGATACAGAACTCTCAACTTCAGACTCAACAGGATCAGATAAACACCATTTTACGAGATATGGCTGCGAGTAAACAAATCACATCTTAACATCATCAAGAGTTGGGCAAGGACGATGATAGCGATAAGAAGTATGACTAATCATTTCATTGAAGCCCATTAGTTTTTTTAAACTACTTTAGCACATTTGCAATTTATAAACCAAAGACTTTTGTTACGTGTAATAGTTTCCAACACTTATTTATGTTAAGTACATTATTTGCTTTTGAGAATTTTGATGAATGTTTTTACTTTGAAGAATTTTGTGGAGAATTTCTATTAATATGTAATTGTTATTAGGGCGGGATAATATAAAAATAAATGTTTTTTTTCCGGCGAAATTATGCAAGAATTCACCACATATATACATATTATTTAAAAAAAATCAATACCGGCGAAAAAGACTTTATTTCGCCGATATTGTCTTGAACGTTTGCCAGTGAATAAAAGTATTCGTCGGTAAAGCATATACCGATGAATGTTATTATTTTGCCAGTAATACTAGAATTGCCGGCGAATTTAAATATTTCACTGGCAATGATCAATTACTTCGGAGCTACGCTGTTGATTTGTCCGACGAAACTTTTTTACTTATGATACCCTTTACCGGTGCAATATTTGGCTTTTCCAGTGAAATATTTCGTTGTTAAAGATCTCTATTATTGTAGTGTATTTGATCATGGAGGGGTTCAATCAGGACCATTCACTACGTAGTTTGCCTTTTTAAAACAGTCATTATAGTGACTAAAAGTAGATAGTCCTATTCCGGAAAACAGTACTTTAAAATGCTAAGATATTCTCTACAAATTTCTCTTTATTTTCAACTTTAGTATTGCGTTTATTTTATTAGTTTATATTTCAGATTCAAGAATATTTTTTCGTTAAAGATTTTGGTTCGACAGTCAAGGTTAATAAAGTGTTTTACTAATTTTTAGTTAACAGTGTTGTATCTTAGAACACTGTCGTTCAATCACTATAGCACCTTTTGCAATGGACATAATTTTATCTTAAGAAAATTTACATTGTGCATGCCTCATTTTAATTTCCTTTTTTTTGTTTGGGATAATCCGGTGTATGGTCTATTATAGTTCTACTCCAATTTTTTTAGCCTCTCTACAAATTTTAATACTTTCTAGCCCATCTATTATATGATTTCTTTTATTATACCTTATTTGCCCTTATTTAAATATTTTTGTTTCCTTATTTTTTTTCACGTTTCTCTCTCTATATTTCCATTTATCTTCTATCCTTTTTCAAATCAGATCTCCTTGATTTCTTGCATTTTCATTTTTGTTTTGCATTTAATTATTACCTTTCCTTATTTATTTATTTATTTCTTTTTTTAAACCCCCGATTCTAGATGAGATTCTTTTCTTCCTCATCTCTCTCTTTTCTCTCCTCTTCATCAAATTCCATGGTGTGAGACAAAAAAAGATTTGTCTTTTCGTTGTTTTTTATTTATTTATTTAGTTTTCTTCATATTTCTTTATGGTCGTTTGCTTTCCACTCTCAGACATCTAAGTTTTGAAATCGAGATCTGATGGCGGATCTCGAATAGAAATGGAAGAAGATACAAAAAAGTATGGGTGTCATTGGATCTAAAACATAGGTCATGATGCACAACTCATTATCTATCGAAGAAGACAATCTTTTTAGAAACCCAGATTTGGTATAGTACAGTAACGAATCTTATACTATACATTTTCATCATTTTCAATCATCTAACCATGCCTTACCTTTTTTCGTGTACCGTACATAAATATATAATATTATGTACAATATATTATATTACTTTATTACATTTTTTCGTACTGTACATAAATATATTATATTATATATACGGTTTATTATATAACTTTATTACATCTTTTTCGTATGTACATAAATATATAATATTATGTACATTATATATTATTACTTTATTGCATTTTTTTGTACTGTACATAATATATTATATTACTTTATTACATTTTTTTCGTATTATACATAAATATGTTATATTATATTGTACAATAAAATATTGGATGTGCTTACAATATCACTATATATAATGTACATCGAAAGAATTTTTTGAAGATTCGCCGGAAAAAATAGTTATCAATTTTGTAAAGTTAGATTTTTTTTTTTTTTTTTAGTTTTGATTTTTTTTAGTTTCTAACTTTCTCTCTTATTTTCTTATATGATTTTTTCATATTTAATGTTTCCTTGATTTAAGCATCTTCAAATCTTAATTTTCTTTCTTCTTTACTTCTTAATTAATTTTAGTAAGGGTGGTTTGGGTATTTTACATATCAAATAGGCTATTTTGTATACTTTTTTAGAATGGGCCCTAAGCTTTAATTCTTCAGTTGGTTGGCAATCTACCAATATATCCCTTTTTGTTTTTGTTTTACTATCTATTTAATCAAGGCTAGTCCTATAAAAATAAGTGCACAATACAAAAAATATAGTTTTGAGCTCTCTATCATATAATGTTTTATATATAAAAAATCATAAAAACATAAAAACAAAAAATTATGAAAAGGTTATTTTAAAATATGATAGTTTTTATAGAAATGATCTCAAACAACATATTTATGCATACTAATTATTGAAATGTAAGATTTTTTTCAAAATTACTTAAATAGTAGTTCACTTTTTTCCAACTATAGTTCAATTTTGTTCTAACTATTTTCAATGAATTTATTAATTATTTTTTTGCCTTTTTAGTTAAAAAAAATTTGAACTGCTAATTGGGTAATTTTTGAAATTTTTTTAGATTTTAGTTATTAGTATGCAAAAATATGTCATTTCAGTAAAAAAAATTTAATTTGTAAATTTCATAAATTGCAAAAATTTCCAGAATTTTTAAAAATAGTTTTTATTTTATTATTATTTATTTTTAACTTTCATTATATAAGAAAAAATTATCAAAATCGTAAAACTAACAAAACTTGAAAATTTATTAAACTTTAATTTAAAACATTCCAATGAGATCAAAGCGTAAGAACTCAACAGGATCCCCCTAGAATCAGAAAAAAGAGGGGGTAGGTCCCGTTGAGCTCTTACTACAATAATAAGATTGATCATCCAATAATATAAAAGAAAAAAATAAAAATTAATTAATTAATTTAATGAAAGTAGAAAAATGTCATTTTTGAAAATAAATTAAATTTTTACTCTTTTAAAAAAAATAATTTAGAAAAAAAATAAATGTTATTTTGTTTAATTTTTCTTTAATAAACTCCAATTGGGAGCCGTATTCTCGGGCATGCCCTACCCATGTTCAAGGTCGGGCCTGTATTTAATTATGCAGCATGTTAATTGTTTCCTGACAATTCTTTCGATAAAAATATCTTCTTCCTGCCCCTTTATTCCTAAAAAGTTCCCCTATGCCTCTCTCGATCTCTCCATTTAAATTAGTTGACGTGCCTGCCGTACATGGTCCATTATTGGTATTGGTAGGACACCTAATCTTTCAATGAATTGTCAACGTGATGGAAACGGAATAGACCTCTCATTGATTTATTTAATTGAAATTTTTTTATATTATGAGTTCCATATCACAATTAATTAGTAATGAGAGTGGTAGTTCATACCTTTTCGATATGAGATTCTCAACATGTACCCTTAAAATGGTGTATATTTTGGGCTAACCATTCTTGGATCAGATCTTAGTTTTGAATTGGATGCCCGTTTAAATTTGTTGGGCTCTAATACTATATTGATATCATGAGATTCTATCTCACAACCAATTGATAAAAATAAAAGAGCTAAATGAAAAAAGAAAACACGTACACTTTCAAAATATAATATTGATATGTATTTACAATTAAATAAAATGTAGGGAAACCTTTTGGTATAACTTCTATAATAAGGTATAATATTCTGTATGAATTTGGAAGTTCAAGTTTCCCTCTTCCACATTAACATAATATCTCAAAATCAGTGTGTGGATGATATTCGAAAAAAGGTGAAAGATATTTTTGGAATTTGAATATATTTTGTGACCATAAAAAAGAAGAAGATCAAACTTCCAAAAGAAGAAAGAAAATAAAAAGCAAGCTGCCTGCAAGTTGTCACATGGGTGTAAACATAAAAAACAGTGAAATTATTTAATATTGAATTTAAGGATAGATGTCAATATCACTAGTTAATTTTTGGGTGATATCGTGTGGAGTTCTGCCAGTTTTGGGTTGAACTCAAAATCGAACTGATAAGGGGATATTTATATACAAACCGACCCCGAGCTAATAATTTTACAAACTGATAGCCACCGAACTGATAAGCAATCGGTTTCGGGTTTGGCCGAGTTAGGTGGGTTCGGTTCGGGTCTGAAAAGAAAAATGTTGAGAATGAGAGAGGGAAGTCTGTTAGGGTACGAACAATATCCTACATCGGTTAGAGAAGAGGATGATCATGGTAAGGGTGCAAGACGGAACCCGAACTAAAACCGCAAAAACCTGAACCGAAACTAATCAGTTCGGTTTCGGTTTGTGAGTAAGAACCGATATACATATCGGTTTGGTTTGGTTTACTCTAGAAAAACCGAGTACCACCTGAAGCGAATCGATATACATTTAAAAAAAACCTAATCTAATTTCACGTAGCGATAGAAGAGGTAAGGCAAGTGAAAGTTTTATATATTTCATGCAGCAGCTTTTGATAATAGCCTCTGCATCTCTTAAGAGAAAAGTGAAGAATAAGTTCCCTCGCCTGTACCGCTTGGTTTTCCACCGTAGTTCGGTTCGCTTGTCGTTCATCTTAAAGTTCACCGTCGTCTTTGCTTCTCCTCTATCTCTCTGAATCACTCTCTTTCGTTTAGTTTCGACGAAAAAAACAAAGAGGACTTCGAAGATCAAACTCGAAAAAAATGGATGGAGGGGAGGTTCGGTGGATATTTGTACAAGGGGAGGATTGTTGGGGTGCGAATAATATCCCACATCGGTTAGAGAAGTGGATGATCATGAGTGTATAAGGGGAAGAACACATCTCTATTGGTACGAGGCCTTTTGGGTGAAACCAAAAGTAAAGCCATACGAGTCTAGGCCCAAAGTGGACAATATCATACAAATGTCACTGCAAAAAAAAGGCTAACTGTGACCAGGAAATTGCGACCATACGGTCATTTTTAAGGTAAATGTGACAAAAAAAATGACCAAGCCTGACGTGGCAAAAAAACTGGTCGTCCAGGACAATTGTGCGTCCACGTGGTCACCAAAATATGACCAAACGTATTTGTCGCAAAAAAGTAAACATTTGAAAAAACGACCAGACAGTCGCATAAAATAGTGACCATCTAGTCGTAATTTAAGTTGTAGACAAGTGACCAGTTGGCCCATAAAAAGTGTGATCACATGGTCATTTATATTGGTGACCAGGTGACCATTTGGTAGTTCCAGAATCAGCCCAAGGCGACCAGATGGTCGTATAAATTGCGACCAGATGGTCGTTTTATATTTTGAAAAATGAGACCATGTGGTCGCAAATGTAATTAATAATTTAATTAATTTCTAATTTAATTGTTTAAATTAAATTATTTAATTTGTAAATATTATTATTTTTATTTAATTGTTTAAATTAAATTATTTAATTTGTAAATATTATTTTTATTTTATTTAAATTTATTTATTTATTTTAATTAAATAATTATTTATTTATTTATTTAAATTAAATAATAAAAAAATGGAATTAAAATAAAAAAAAATATATAAATAAATTTCTAAAAGAATGTACTATACAAGACAAGAAATCTAAACTACTGCGGAGGAGAAGGGGGTGGTGGAGGCGGCGCCGAAAAAGATGAACCGGGATCTCGGGATGCGAAGAACGCGACCAATGCAGCTGCGACCTGTGCCTCCACCTGGGCTTGAACCTGGGCCTGCACCTGAGCATGAACATCCGACTGAATCGCAGCGACTCGAGCATCGAAGTTCGTCGCGGATATCGCCCACTCGGTGTGCGTGCTGAACCTCATCTCGCTTCTTGCCTCGGTCGGTGGAGGACCCGAACTCGTGCTCGCTCCATCTGCGTTGAAGCCGAGGCACCGTGGCGCGATAGTCGTCGCCCGCATCTAGCCGAGCCCAGGAACCGATCCATCAGGCCGAACCCCTCCAAAGCGGCCTCCAAGAACGCTCTCTACGGTCGTCGTGAGTCGGTTGCGAGTCTGGTGTGGGCAACCGCTGACTCAACGACTCCTTGAAACGTTCCTAAACATTTAAAACTCAGAAAATAAAATAGTTAATATATAAGTTAGAAAAAATTGTAAAGAAAAAATAATAATTGAAAAAATTATTAAATACCTGAACTTCTTTCGCCTTCCCGTCGATGATCGTCCAGTCCTTCTTCGTGTGAAGAACGAGATGCAGCTCATCGGGTGGGACAGGGCAACCGTGCTTCGCTTCCTAAAAATATTAGAGATTGAAGAAGAAAAAATGATAAATTAATAACTAATTGAAAAAAGAAAACAAGAAAAAAGTAGTTAAAAAAACAAAAAAAAACTTACCAATCGACGATGGTGCTCGTCGTGGGACCGGGCCCTGCCTGTGTGTTTGGTGGGATTCTTTTTGCGGTTGGCCTTATTCCTCCTTGACACTTCCTTGCCCTCGGAAGTGTTCAAGCTCGCGATAAGCCGCGCGTGGTCCTCCTCACTCATCCACACGGGGCGGTTTGCTGCTTGCTTTCTGCGCGCCCGGTAAATGAGGTCCTTGAATTGATCCTGGACGTGATTGTCCCATAGGGGGAACAATCAACCGTCCGTGATATCAGTATCGATAACAGGAAACTTGCCATGAAAAAATTGAAATAAAAAAATTGTTAAAGTAATAAATTTATTTTTAAATATTTCAAAATTAATTAATTATAAAAATAAATGATGTTTTTTACCTTCCAATTGTCGTACATCCGACGTTTCTCCGTCGTCGGAATCTTCTGCCAGCGAAGCTCGCTGGGTAGAGGCATGCTTGGAGGACCTCTCAAAACCGTTTTGAAACAGTTGTATGGGGCTGTACTATACAAAAACATAAAAAATATTGTGATATTAGAAACTATTAGTTAAAACAAAAAAAAAACACTTTTAAAAATGTTTAAAGATTTAAAAATTAAGTTATTAAAACAATAAACAAAATTACTTACGTATTCCCTTCAATCCGAAGGGTAGAGTCTGCGGCCCGAGGAGGCTGCGTGCCTGAAGTGGAGGGTCCCGCTAGATCAGGTTGTGATGCAGACCCTGATGCTCACAAGGAAGTCGTGGCCTGGGAGTCATGCATCAATCGTGGTGTTGCAGGCTGGGTTTCAGGGACTGCATCATCGAGAGTGCCAGCAACTCCCGGCTTGTAACCGAAGAGGAGGATGTCCAACTCCTCTGTAGTCAGGTCCGCATCAGAGGCAGCGGCAGTAGGCGGCTGCAGAGTCGCCTTGTCAATCTCGTCGTCAGTCTCGTCTGACTGGGGAGGACGTCGTCTGCCCGTGATAATCCTACAACTAAACTAAACTAATTTAATACTAAGTAATTAAAATAATGAAATAAATTAAATTAATTAATTAATGAAATAATCTGAATTAAATTAATTAATGAAATAATCTAAATTAAATTAATTAATGAAATAATCTAAATTAAATTTGATTAAATAATGTAAATTAAACTAACATAAATTAATTAACTAATTTAAACTAAACTAATTAATTAAATTGAATTAAAGTAAACTAAGTACTGAAGAATTAAACTATTAGATTAATTAAACTAAAATTAATTAAATTAAAGTAAATTAAGTATTGAAGAATTAAACTAAATTAGATTAATTGAACTAAAATTAATTAAATTAAACAAACGTTAATTAATTAAAACTAAAATAAACTAAACTAATTAATTAAATTAAAATAAATTAAAATTAGATTAAGTTAACTAAGTAATTAATTAAAGTAAACTAAGTAATGAAGATTTCAACTATTAGATTAATTTAAACTAAAATTAATTAAATTTAACTAACATTAATTAATTAAAACTAAACTAAACTAAACTTATTAATTAAATTAAACTAAATTAAAATTAGATTAATTGAACTAAAATTTATTAATTAATTAAAGTAAACAAAATTAGATTAATTAACCTTAAGTAAACTAAGTACTTAATTAAACTAAATTACATTAATTAAACTAAAATTAATTAAATTAACAAAATTAAACTAAACTAAAATTAGATGAATTAAACTAAAGTAAACTAAGTAATTAATTACACTAAATTAGATTCATTAAACTAAAATTAATTAAATTAACAAAATTAAACTAAACTAATTAATTAAAATTAAAAACTAAAACTAAGTAAACTAAATTCTTAAACTAAGACTAACTAAAAACTAAAAACTAAAACTAACTTAAAACTTAAAATCTATACGAAAACTAACCTCGTAATAGAAACCGGGATTGGAGGTTTAGGGTTTTTAGGTTTAGAGTAGGAACGGGGAATGGGAACAGGGAAAAAATAACGGGGAACGGAACGGGGGAAAGAGAGAAAAGAGAGAAAAGAGAGAAAGAAAAAGAGAAAAAAAAAGGGAAAGGAAAACAGATATGCATTTAAATCAGATTTTGCGACCAACTGGTCGCAAATATGTAATCATGACTAGAAACGAAAGGTCGCGCGTGCTGGGGAAATTACGACCACTTGGTCGCATTTATTGAAAAAGTGACCATCTGGTCGCCAATTTGCGATTATCCACAACAGCTGTCATATCACTCGTTCCATAAAAAATTGCGACCACCTGGTCGCAATAATGAAATTCACCGCCAAGGATTGCGACCAGATGGTCGTAATCTTTAAATTCACCGCCATAAATTTCATAAAAATTTAAATTTATTGCTCAGATTTGCGACCAGATGGTCGCACTTATGAAATTAACCACCAAAAATTTCATGAACATTTTAGAATATCCTTTGAGTTTTGCGACCAACTGGTCGTAATTTAACTTATATTTTTTGAAAAACATAATTCTACTTTTCCACAAATGCGACCAACTGGTCGCATTTCACTTCTAAATTACTACCATGTGGTCACCTTTTGTGTTAAATTGCGACCATATGGTGGCAAATATATATATATATATATATATATATATATATATATATATATATATATATTTATCATTCATTAAAGAAATAGTTTTAATAAAACATACATAGTAAATCATAAAGTTGTGATATTTTTTTTCGGGTACCGTTTGGGATAATTTTTAAAAGTTATCAAAAACACTTTCAAAAGTTATCGCAAACAGACAGTTTAGTTTTAAAGAATAAGATTCCATTTTTCGTTTCTTAGAATATTCCGAGGAAGTTTGTCAGAGAACACGGAAATGCTTTGCGAAATAAGCAGGTATGTCTTAAGGTGTCGGGTGGTGCAGAATGGAATGTGGGATTGACAAAAAGCAAGGGACAAATATGGTTTCAAAATGGTTGGCAGGATGTTGTGGAGTTTTACTCTTTTAAATTGGGTTACTTTATGATATTTAGATAGAAAGGGAGCTCTTGTTTCCATGTTGTTATATTTGATCATAGTGCTTCTGAAATCCAATATCCAATCAAGGAAAAGAAAGTGATGTTTAAAACTGAACATATTGAAGATGATGATATGATTCTGTCCAAATATTGGATCATGAAACTCAAGCTGATTCATGTTTTATGGCTAGTAAGAAAATAAAAACCAATCAAATTTTTTTTACAACAACCTCTAAGCCTGAAGGATTCACCTCTAAAGAGTTAAAGAAAGAGAAAATAGCGGTAAATGAAGACGCACATTTTTCCACAAGAGAGTCTAAAGGTATGAACTTTTGTTTCTTATTTTTCCTTCTTGGTTTCCCATAATGAAACCAAAAGAAGAACACGATTATATGGTTTAAAAATGCCAGATTTTAAAGTTGGAGATGGCTTTGATGCTATAGAAACCAAATTGAGTGAGCATTATGGGAAGAAGCTGATGCAGCCATTAATCGCAACTCGACGAGCAAGAGTGACTAAAAAGGCTACAATTTTCAAATCTACGATTGCAAATCCGTCTTTTATGGTCGTAATGACAGCTTCATACATTCATGGCAAACCTTTGGTAAGCACTTTATCGGCACGTAACTTTAATCTTCGTTCTAATCTACCATTAATTTTCCTTCTTTTAGACTAAAAAAGTATATATAATCTTGCATTGTCATAGAATATACCAAAAATCTTTGTAGATATGCATCTTAAAGTGTTCACAGATATCATCATTCAAGTTTCTGATGAAAGAATTTGGAGTCTTAGATATTTTATGCGTTGTGCTCGTCGTAATAGGAAGATTGCTGAACTTAGAAATGGTTGGAAGGCATTTGTCCAGGACACTAACTTGAAACTAGACGATGTTTGTGTTTTCGAGATGATCGGAAGCACGAAAAAGTCATTCAAAGTTAACATTTTTCGGATCCTTGAGAATGAAGTAAATTAACTTTGTCGCTATGCTGTTGCTATGTTGTATATGTAAATATAGCATGATAAACGTTGCAGTTTATTATGACTAGTATTTATAATTACTACTGATTGTTGTCAATCACTAATTGACCACGTGTCATTTGAAGTCTACTATGAGTAAAGTCCATGTGATCAAAATTCTGCAACTACAGTTGCTAGCTGGTATTTTTTTGATTGAAAACAAACTCGTGGTGCTGAATGCAAAAAACTAAAACATAGTGTTTGGATTTCTAAGAACAAAATGCAATAATGACTCTTGCTGGCTCATGAGAACACATTTTTTTTTAGTTTTGACATTGATTTTGGTTTATAAAATTGGGAAATACACCCATCTACTGGTTTGTTTTAATGAAATTATGACACGTGTATTTTATATTTCCCACATTACAAATGAATGTGAATTATCGATTTTACATCTTATTAATTACGTGGAATAATCTAAAATTACACCAATGGTAGTATTTTTGCTACCAACTGGTCATTCTCCCGCCAAAATTTCCCGCCATTTTCCTCACTACCTCGGGTCACATCAAGTCACAACATTTACGACCACATGGTCACTTATTTTGGTGACCACTTGGTAGCTTTTCTCCCACCAAATTGTTTATCTACCACTGGTCACTTAAAATCACAACATTTGTGACCATCTGGACCACCTGGTAGCTTATTTCCCGCCAAATGTTTAAGCTACCACTGGTCACTAAAGGTCAACAAAATTGCGACCATATAGTCACTTTGAATTGTGACCACTTGGTAGCCTTTCTCCCGCCAAATTTACGCGCCTTTTTTGCTACTAAATGATAACTCGTGTCACAAAATTGCGACCATATGGTCGTAATTTTGTAGTGACCATATGGTCACTTTCTTCGCGCCAAAAATTCGCATAATTTTTTATGACTAATTCTTTACTTGGTCGCAAAAAAGTGACCATATGGTCGTTTTAAGTCAAACTTCATATTTACTACCAGAGTGGTCACCAAAAAAACTACCCAATACTTTGGTCGCAAATTTCTGGTCGCAATTTAACAGTTTTTTTTTGTAGTGTGTGGAGTTTTGGAGGCCCAGTGTTCCCTAACAAAGCCAAATCAAAACGTTCAATCAATTTCAGAAAATCAAAACCTACAAAAAAAACCTAATTGATAAAGTAAAGGAATCACAACAAATAAACCGTAATTCATATAAAATCCTAATTCATAATAAAGAGAATAAAAACCTGAATATTTTTTGCCCAAATTGAACAAAAGAGAGAGGGAGAGAAAAAGATTCAGAGAGATAAAGAAAGTGACGGAGAGAGCGAGTCTCGACGATAGAGCAACAATGGAGTTATTCTCAACGGCGGTGCTCTTTTCTTCTTTCGCTTCAGACCAGGGGTAGAGGGCTTCTTTTCTCACAAAATGAAATGAAGACTACCTCTAATTAGTTTTTTTTTTCTTTTCAGATTATCAGTTTGATTCGGGTGCTAGGCGGTTTGTCTAGCGTAAACCGAACCGAATCGATAATATGTTCGATTTTCCTTATGCAAACCGAATCGAACTGATAAGCTTAAGTTAAGTTTGATTTTCCTTATCCAAACCGAATCAATCTAGAGCTAAGCGATGTGTCGCTTTGTCGTTTGGCTGGTGAAGCAAGGAAGCCCCCAGGGTGAACAACTTGACGCAGTTTTGCGGCTTCAGACACAGATTGCATCCATATTGCCGGCTGGCTCGATGTCCGACGGCTCGACTGGCGGCCTGGGAAGATAAAATTAGATTTTATGCACGATTTTGGCTTGTTTTACGCTATTTAAAGCCCTATTTGCTTCCAAATCAAGATCCATTCTTCCTCGATTTTTCTTAGAAATTGTAAATAGTTTTTAATATGTTTTCTAGCTAATTTATTTATTCCAACTAAAGCATTATCGAGGTTTGGTTTATGAATTTGTGAGGTTTTTCTCTTCGTTCTATTCTTATTTTCTCTTTATTCGTGCTTTCTCTTTGCATATTTTATTATTGATTAATTGTTGTGCATAATGTCCATATGTTCAATTGTTAATTTATCATATCACTAGTTAGAATGTTAAATCTGTAATTGTTTAATTGTTCTAATACAAGTAGCATAATAATGTAAATTGATTGGGGATATTTCTTTCATCATATTATGGGAATTTATGATATTTCTTTCATCGTGTTTGTTGGTTAGAATTATGTTCTTCACTTCTTAATGCTGTTAATAGGTTAAATCTTATTATCATATTCCAGGGTTATTTGTTAATCAGGGAAATAGTCAATGATCGTATTTTGGCTATCAAATAGTTAAAGAAGAGCACTTATAAGTTGTTGATTGGTTCTGGCGACTTCCAACCAATTTACAGAAGAATTTAGGGATGCATGTTTATGAATTGATAATCAAATTAATGAACCGTAACCGTTGAAAGCTTTCTCTATTGATTTCTTATTTTTTTAATTTGTTTTCTTTATATTTTCAAAACTCAAAACCCCTCGTTTTTATTAACTTTAATTTAATTCTCAATTCCCTGTGGAGATCGTCCTTACTCACCGCTAGTACAAATTTCTAAATTCCAAGAATAAGTATTTATTTTTGGTGGTTTTGACACCCATCAAATATTAAAATTAGATAAAAGTGTACGAGTCATTTTTAATTTTTTTTACAGTTATTTTTAAAACTGAAACTTTTATTAAAAAGAAACGAAAAATTCATAAATGTAACCACAACAAAAGAAGAGAAAGAGAGGATAAAGATAATATATGGAAAATTGGAAATTGTGGGGTTATTTTTTTTGTTTTTTATCTGAGTTATCTTCCTTTTCCTAACCTTGACGGAAGAGCGAAATGAAGAGGTTGAAGGTTCATTTTTTCCCTCTCTCAAACATGAGCATAATTTAATTAGTTAGACATCAGTTCCCTTTTTATGAGATAATATCGCTTCCCCAATTTAATGTACTATCTAAAAAAAGGTTTTTTTTTTAATGAATATTTGTGAAGAAACAAAGATTTAATTAATTTTTTTGTTTCTATTAATTAAGAAATCATTTGGTAATATTTTTATTTTGTATGTTTTCGTTATTTCTAAATAACAATTTTTGCTATTTGATAATAATTTTATTTTTAACTTTTGTATTTAAAAAAACTCAAGGTTATTTATGAATATATTCTAATTCTTACATTCTCACTTTTAAAATCTTAATAAAATAATTAGAGTTGAAAAAAGTATAGTAGTGAGTAGGAGAGGGATGAACTAGAAACATAGGGATAAGTATATATATATATATATATATCTAGAGTTATATTTCAACCTCTATTTAAAAAAAAATCTATATCATTGAATATATCTAGAGTTATATTTCAACCTCTATTCAAAAAAAATATCTATATCATTGAATTTGTGATAAAAATGGCCATATGTAGGTTGGATGACAGCAACATGAGATGGTGAAAGACTAAATTAGACACGATGATGACATTTATGATAAATAAAAAATAAAATAGACATAATTAATATTTCATTACCACGATTCTTGACCATCTAGGTGAAATGCTTATTTATCTTTGTGGTGGGTCTTGATTCTAATTCAATTATCTGGTAAACAATAATTCAAATTGAATAAAGTTTTGATTTTCTTATTTTGCTTTTAAATTCTGGATAAGAACTCATAAACATTATTGAAATACAGATAAACATAAAAAAAAAAAAAACAAATTGTCCTTTAACAATTTTAATTTTTAGATACACAAAAAATTAAAAAAAAAAAAAAAGCACCCAGATATTTGTTTATGCCTTTTGTTTTTATAAAATTAGAAAACAAAAAAAAGTTTCGAATAAATGGTTTTTTAATTTTAGAAAATAATAGGAAAAAAATAAATAATTTATGACCTCTAACTTTAGTGTATTGTATCAATTAAAACGATGAATTTTTAATTTTATCCATTTAAAACCTACATTTATTAAGTGTTGCAACTACCTCAATTAAAATAAATTGTAAAATTGCCTTAAAAAACAACAAGTGTATCATCATGAATAAATAAGGGTTATTTCATTAACATATAAGGCCATTAAATAGGAAGATATCACAGACATGTTTGTGAAATTGTGTTTTTTACATATTTGGTCATAAACAAAAGATCATACCAGATTTGATTAGCATTGAATTCAAAATATTCATGATTATTGAAACATTAACTAACTATTCATATTTTAGCTACAAATAAAAAATCAATATTCACAAAAATAACTTCATCTAGCTACAAAATACCCACATCTAACAATAAATCTTTAAAATTAATATTAATTTAATTAATATAGGGTCGTTATTGTACCACTTACATTCATGATTTATATAGATGAAATTAAAACTTTAGAGTTTGAATTTATTTCTGGGTAGAAAAAAAAAATTAAAATAATTCTTTTTTTCCTAAACTCAAAAAAATTAAAATAATTTTTTATCAGCCATATAATAGTTATAAAATCAAAATTATATTTTCTTAAATTTAAAATAATAAATATATTAGTTAGAATTTATTTTTTATCTATTTAAATATGCAATTTTATCTCTTCCAACCATAATAAAAAAAAAAGAAAGGATAAACAAGCCGAATGATTTATGAAGCCAATTCACAATTTGTTAACCTTAAATAAAGAAGAAAAAAAATACGTTTTTAAAAATTTTGAAAGAAAAAAGGGTTAATTTCAGTATTAGACAAATTAGTGTTGTTTATTTCAAAAAAACACAATCTTTTATATATATATCAAAACTACCCAAAGCCACCACCAGAAAAATTAAATTACATTGTGAAATGACGAAAAATACCCGATAAATTTTCCTTAATTAAATGATATGTAATTAATGAGATATAGTTATTAGGAGAGATAAAAAGGTAATAAGGTAAACAATGAAATCGGAATCCACCAGAATCGCCACCATAAATGGTGTTTTATGGGTAAATCTGATATTAATATGAAACAACCATTAAAACTGAAATTAAGTGAATTAAATTGGTTATTGGTGTAATTAATTCAAGAAAAAAAAGAAATTAGTGAGTTACCAAGTAATCCTAATTTATAAATTAAAAAACCTAAAACAAAAATCACGCCTGAAATTGAAGAATATAAAATGCATTAATATATATATATAAAAGGTTAAGGCAAAGAATCTAAGCAATAATATAATATCCCATCCCAATGCTAACAATAACATAAATGTATTTTGCCCTTTTTGATACACAACCTGTCTTCATCATTTAAATTGAAAATTCCTTCAGCCGTCCCTAATAAATGACTTTACTTTTCTTTCTCTTTTCTCTTTTTTGAAAATTGAATTTAACCAATAAAATGCCAAATCAATCAGCATTTAGAAATAAAAGTTGATTTGAGTTTCTGAAAACAACACCAGCAAATTAGTATTAAAAAAAAACTGTATTCGGAATTTTTTGAAAGTTTAGGGATTGAAATATCTTGAAATTGTCTCAAGATGGTATTAAAAAAAATAGTTGAACGTAAATTTAAATTAATTAATTACGCATCATAATTTTTACTATTTACGTTTAATTTTTTTTAAATAAATGATCAAAAAGATTTAATTTTAATTTTTTTTCAAATATGTTTAAGGAAGAGATCTAGAAAAGATATAGAGTTCGTCTCAAATAGTATAAATTTCGTGTAAAAAAAAAAGAAGCATAAATTTGCATACTGATTACTAAAATCTCAGAATTTTTTAAAAATTACTCATATAGTAAAATTATTGTTCTATAAATTATTGAAATGATACTTTGTTATTTTTCATAATATTTTCAATGAATTTTTTTTTTTTTTTTTTTTTTTGCTTTTTAAGTTCAAGTTTAATAATATATTGAAGTATTTGATTGTTTTCATTATTATTTCCAATGAATTTTTCATTTTTTTTTACTTTTTTTGTTTCAATAAATTATTGAACTATAATTATGCTATTTAAGTAATTTTAAAAAAGTATTGACATTTCAATAATTAGTAAAGTAAAAAATATGTTATTTCACTAATTGCCCCATAGAGATAAGTTACAAGGTTGCATTGTGAAAGTAGTAACCAAATTATACGAAAATATATTTTAGTATAATTTATCTATTTTACCCCTTTAATTTTTAATATTAACTTTATATAAGTTTTGCCCCACTCAATTTTTTAAAAATAAAAAAATGTAGGAAAATTTCATTCAGTAGCAGATTTTGATGTAATATTTGTAAAAAATAGCAACTCTAAAAATTGTTTACAAATATATAAATGTTTACTATATTAATCAGTGATTAATGTGTGTAACAATAATAAACTTAGTGTAAAAATATGTAATTCAATATTTATCACTAATTCACCCAATCAAAATTTACTATATTTACGAATATTTTTTTAGAGATTCTATTTTATAAATATTACATTTTTTTTTTTGGCTAGATTTGCCCCAAAAGTATAAAGTAACAATTGAAAACTTTTAGGTAAACATTTGAAAATTTAGTATTTGAGCCTGATTTTTTTTAAAATTCTTGAAGAATGACTCTTATTTATATTAAAAAGTAAAATTATTATTTAATCATTCAATTCAATATCTCTAAATTTTTAGTTTATTTTTCAATTTTCTTCCTTGGCAATGCATTATAGTACTTGAAATTTTTTTAATTCTATTCGATTCAACTCACTCACGGTCTGTTCACTTTTCTAATTCTTTGTCTTTAACTATTTTTAATCTATATTTTTTTTTATTAATTTTAGTTACTTTAATTTTAAGGGATAAATCCAGAATACACCATTGCACTTTGGGTTATTGTTAAATCATACCCCTACACTTTTTTTTTGTTTTAAAATACCACTGTTCTTTAGAAAAATTGCAAATCACACCCTTCTAGTGATTAGTTTTAACGAAATTTAGACACATTTATATTATACTCATTCCACGTGTTTCAAAACCATTAAAAATTTCGAAAATTTTGAACATTTGAATATGATTTATAGATTTTATGTCTTATAACATAAGAGTTTATTCTAAAATGCTACACATCTGTCAATTTTTTTTGGGGTTATTTTTCATGAAATCAGAATACATGACATATGTAGAATATAAATGTATCTCAATTTCGTTAAAACTAATTGATTGAAGGGTGTGATTTGCAATTTTACTAAAGTGCACGGGTATTTTAAAAAAAAAAGTGTAGGGGTATGATTTAACAATAACCCAAAATGCAAGGGTGTATTTTGCATTTTATCTCTAATTTTAATACTTTTATGGATAATTGTTCATTTTTGTACGTTGATTTTATATTATGGTACACCATTCAGGGTCGGTCTTAAGGTTAAAAATATTCGTAATAAACTTTTTCTATAATATAAATTAAGGTTAAAAATATTTGTATTGAGCATAATTTTTCATAATAGTAACTAAAAAATTATTTGAATTATTGATCAATGATTTAATGTGTTAAATATTAAATCAAGAAAAATAAATATTTTTTATCGAGTTAATTTAACATCAATCAATCCATATTAACTATAAAACATACAAATATAGTAAAAAAAAAATCATGATTTATACTTTAAATTTAACTTATCAAATTTATATATGATAAGTTTTAAATAGATAAAATGGGTGCAAATTCTTTAGTCATATTTAAAATTATCTACTTTTAAAATCTTAAAATAAAAATAAGAAATACAAAAAATAGAAAAACAAATATTAATTTTTCTCCATAAAAAAAATAGCAAAACAAATATAATGTCCCAGCTGGGATTTGAACTCAGATCAGTGTAGGTGCAGACTCTGATGATCTTACTCGGCAAACACCCAAATTATCATTTATGTTATAATATTTTTGTTTGTTTTATATTTAATACTATAGGCTTATCCTTGATTTGGGGTCCCCAACATTTAGGGGTCTTGTTCCGTCGCACCGGATGAATAGTACTAACTACGGACTTGCACCAATTTGCTCATAATTGAACATTACAATATGTGATTTGTAGTTTCTAAATATGTGTTTTTTTAACAAGACTCTTTCATTACTATTTAAAATTATATAATAGAGGATTTAAAATCTCATTTTCGAACCAAACCTCTATTATCTTAGGATCGTCCCTCACTATTTTTTAGATATTTTATTAACAAACTTTGGAATTAATAAAAATAAGGTATTAATATGTTACGCATAAGTTATAATAAGGTTCCCTAATTTTTTAAAAAAAAATTATAAATACATATTATATTACATAGGTTAATCTGAGTCAATTTTTCTCTGAATACTAAAGAATATTTAGATGCTAAAGATGATGTATGTGATTTAAGTGTAAGACATTATTTATAATTTATAATTTATATACCATCATATGAATATTGTTTTTTTCGAAGTGAACAATATTTTTTCTTTTTCATTTTAACTCTTTTACCAAATAAATAAATCAGTGACAGTTCTATTCCATGTCCATCACGTTGAGAAAATGATTGAAAAATTAGGTGGTGTCATATTAATTCAATGAATATAGGACCCTTTAGATGAAGAGAGCGAGAGAGAGCCAAGGGACCTTTTTAGTGCCTGCTGGGCGTGCCATTTGTTTAATAACTAAAATTAGAGTTTATTAAAGAAAAATTACACAAAATCGTTTTTTTTTCGACCTTATTTTTTAAAATGCTAAATTTTATTTATTTATTTTCCAAAATAATATTTTTTCTACTTTCTTTAAATTAATTAATTTTTCATTTTTTTTCTTTTGTATTATTGAATGATGAGTTTTATTGTTGTTTTTACGTTTATAATTAGAATGTTCGAAATTAAAATTTAATATTTTTTCAAGTTTTGTTAGTCTTTACGATTTTAATAAATTTATTATATAATAAAAGTGAAAAAATAAAATATTTTTGAAAACTCTGAAATTTTTTGTTATTTATGAAATTTACTATTTTTAACAAACAAAAAATTATTGAAATGACATATTTAAGTTTAAAAAAAATTACCAACCTAGTAGTTCAATTTTTTTTGAATTAAATGCTAAGAAAATTTAATAAATTCACTGAAAAATAGTTAAGAAAAATTGAACTTCTAATTGAGTAATTTTAAAAAATCTCTGACATGTGGAAAAAATATTTTGTTACAAAATAATTTTACCCTTTGACGATGAAAATTTGAGTATTGAAGTAGGACCCATATATATGCATTTGGAGAAAAGCAATGATCTCAACCGTCTAATGGTTGCTCTAAACTCATCAATTTTTATCTCTAAATACTTGACAATTCCTCCTTTATTCAAACTCAAATCCTATCTTCTCCTTCAAATATCTTTCCCAATTCTATCTTCTTTTTCTTCTCTGCAAATAATATTTGTCTTTTTTTTTTTTTTTAATGGATATTTTGAAGCTTCCTCATTCTCCTAAGGCTTTGAAATGGCTAGGATTTGTATCTGCCGTTTGGATTCAAGCCATTTGTGGAAATAATTATACCTTCTCTAACTATTCAGTTGCCCTTAAAACTCTGATGAATCTGAACCAGCTTCAGCTAAACAATCTGTCTGTCGCGAAAGATGTCGGAAAAGCATTCGGTCTTCTTTCAGGACTTGCTTCTGATAGATTTCCGACTTGGGTTATTTTGCTTATTGGCTCTGTTGAAGGTCTCCTTGGCTATGGCACTCAATGGCTTGTTGTTAGTCAGAGAATTCACCCACTTCCTTATTGGCAGGTATTAAATATTGTAGCAAAAATTAAAGTAAAGTCTTTCTTTTTTTCTTTTTCTGCTGCTATTTTTATATATTTTAATGAAATTGGGAAAGGAAGTCACCCTTGTTTCCTATTTTGATATATATATATAATTTTATTGGGCAGTAGATTTTTTTATGTAATATTTATAAAAATGCCAACTCTAAAATGTATTTGTAAATATAACAATTTTTACTATACTAATCCGTGATTAACAATGAAAAATGTGTGTATCAGTGATAAACTTAGTGTAAAATTCAATATTTATCACTGATTCACACTATCAAAATTTGCTATATTTACAAATATTTTTTAGAGATATTATTTTTATAAATATTATTAAAAAAATTACTAGATTTGCAAATGCCATATATTTGTATATATATAATGAGAATATATTTTGACGATGGTTGAGATCTGAATAGTTTTTTTTTTTTTTTTTTTTTCTCCATTTGTTTACGAGAAATTAATGGATGACGCTGCCCCAATGTTGTTTTGTTTTGCGTAACTACTTGGACTTTTTTGCAACTTAGCCCTTTTTTTGAAAGTATTAAAGTATATGTCCAAACGTTTGAAGTAATTGGGGAAATGTCCTTTTTTTTCTGAAATCGGGGGTTCAAAACCCGTCTTTAGGTGACTGGACTGAAGCCGGGTGTTCAAAACACGTTTTCTTGCCACGTGGACTGGTTTTTAAGACCCGTCTTCAGTGTAATTTTTTTTTTTTTTAAACTTACTTTAGAAATGTGTTTCGTTTAATTATCATATTTATTTGTAAATTGTTTGGATTTAGATGATTTTGGATTGAATATTGAAAAGGCATAATCTTGATAATATTGCATTTACTAATCATTTATGTTATTTCCTTTTTTAAGGAGTTGGGCAAAATCGTGGGTATCACATGGAGATCATATATTTTTAAAAAATCAAACGAAACAATTTTTCTAAAGTCATTTTATAATTTTTTTTTAAAAAACATGGGTAAACCCACGATTTGTGTCCACGTTAACTACATCGTGGGTTCTACCCACGATTTTGCCCAACTCCTTAAAAAAGGAAATAACATAAATGATTAGTAAATGCAATATTATCAAGATTATGCCTTTTAAATATTCAATCCAAAATCATCTAAATCCAAACAATTTACAAATAAATATGATAATTAACGAAACACATTTCTAAAGTAAGTTAAAAAAAAAAAAAAATTACACAAGTCGGGTCTTGAAGACCCGTCTTCGTGCAAAAAATTTTTTTACTTAAAAACCAGTCCACGTGGCAAGAAAACGTGTTTTGAACACCCGACTTGACCCAATCACCTAAAGACGGGTTTTGAACCCCGATTTCGAGAAAAAAAGGACATTTCCCCAATTACTTCAAACGTTTGGACATATACTTTAATACTTTCAAAAAAAGGGCTAAGTTGCAAAAAAGTCCTAACTGCTTGATTTGTTTAAATATCTTTTGTTTCATGATGTATACGATTTATTTTTTCAATTTTGTCTACGATGTTTCAATTTTCAATTTAGTCCCTAATATTTTCAATTTCATCCTTAATATTTTTCTTTCAATTTTGAATATTTTACTGAATCATATCAATTAGTATATAAAAAAATATTTTTTTTAAACACATCACTTTCCCATTAAAAACTTAACAGGGTTAAGGTCAAGGATGAAAAGGACTAAATTGAAACTTTTGAAACAATAGGGATGAAATTTAAACATTTTGAAACAGAGACTAAATTGAAATTTTTTGAAACATTAGAGACGAAATGGAAAAAAGTCATATACATCAAGGATAAAAAATTGTATTTAACCTATTCATTTACATAGATTTAATGAGAGTCCTAATATGCGGTCACATTGAATAATTTTGAGATATTACATCAAATTAGGAGAAGGGAGACTTGAAACTTTAACCTCATGGGAAGAGAGCAAATGCGCTAACTATAAGCTCTAGTTTGTAGAGAGAATAGGGAAATGTAAAATTGATTTTAGTTGTAATGAATTGGCTTGCCTCTATTACAATCGTAAAACTATTTATCGCTACAATAAATCAATAACATAATTGAAACTAACTCTAATTAATCCTTAGATTAGTAATTACAAATATAATGAAGTCATGGATAAAAAATTTAGAAACAAAGTAGAAGAAAAAGGCTTCGTAAATAGGTCAGCCCAGCTGCTCTTCAGACTAGAAAAATTGAACCCGAAGATCCTTCCTAACAACCTTTTCACGAATAAAATAATAGTCTATTTCAATGTGCTCTATGCGAGCATGAAATACCGGGTTACTTGCAAGAGAAATAGCATACACATTATCTGTTCAAAGTAAAGCAGAATCACGTAAAAATATATTCAAATCATAGAGCAGTTGTCCTAGGCAATAGATTTCAAAGAAAGTCGAAGCTAAAGCACGATACTCAGCCTCGATGAGACGAGCGACAAACTTTATTTTTTTTTAAGCGGACCATGAGATAGGACATGAACCAAGTAAGGAAACAAAACCGAAGTGGAGCGTCTATCGTTGGTGTCACCAAACTACCAAGATCACTAAAGGCCAATAAAGAAAGATCATAGCATTTAAGAAGTATCCCGAGATCTTTGGAGTCACATAAGTAACGCAATATGCATTTAACGAAAAATAAAATAAAACAGTGGGTTGTTGCATAAATTGGCTAATATTGTTGACTGAGAAAGCTATGTCAAGGGAAGTAAAAGTTAAATACTGCAAGGAACCTACCTATTGACGATATAAAGAGGCGTCTGAATACAAAGGAGCAGCTGAATATAAATCAAGCTTAGCAGACATAAGAATTTTACATGTTTTAGACTTAGACATGCCTGACTTTTTGAGTAAATCAGCAAGATATTTGGCCTGATTTATGAAAATTCCAGCCGAATGTTATTGAACTTTTAAGCCGAAGTACTCCAAGTTGCCAATATCAGTTATTTGGAACTCAGTGTCAAGATCAAGTTTAAGTTGAGCAATATATGACTGATTATCCCCAGTAATCACTATGCCATCTACATAGAGAAGGAGATAAGTGTGAAAGCCATTGTCTAAACGAACAAATAAAGAGTTATTAGCTATGGAAGCAACAAAGCCAAGATAAAAACCTTGAAATACTGGGAGTGAAAAAAGTTAGAGAGATAAACTAGAGAGAGAAACTCTTTAATGCTTACCTAACCTCGCCAACGTCTCTCACGTCGGCAAAAATTTATCTTTTCTCATGGCCTTTCAAACCCAAAAATGCTATATCAACATAAAATACTTTACCTTAGCTCGTGATACCAAGAAAGGAAGCTCAAATTTTAAATTCTTGGAGAGAAACCGTGATAGCGTGTATGAACTTTCTTTAGAGATTGATGCCACCGTCTGGACCAGTGGTACCTTGGATGATCTTTTTATTACTCCGACTAACTAGAAGTTCTTTAGACAGATTCGTTTCATCGATGGAGTGTTATGTTTTGAAAGGACTACAAACAAAAGAGGAATGTTTCTTGAACTATTAAAAATTTCAAACGGTAAGAGAAACAATCTCGTCATCCCTACAGGAGTAAACTTAGGCGGTTGGAAAACCTTTAAATCTCTTATACGAGACTTTTTTGAAGGAAAAGAAAGTGGGAACCTTAAACCACCAAAGCATAACCATCTTGTTTCTACCACTTCCCTTACCTATGCCCAAGTCACCCTTAAAGAGACAGAAAACTCTCATAAACCTAAAAACCAAAATCCTAAATCAATACCACATTTAAAGATTTATCTTCTTCCAAAAATTACACACCCTTTCTCTTCCACTTACTTTAGTCCTATTTATTGGGAACGAACTTTAATTATCTCCAGGAGATCTTTTCGGAATGATTGGGCTTCTATCTTAAAAGCCTTTAATGAGTACACCGGTCTCACATGTTCCATTAACCCTTTCCAACCGAATTGAGCCCTTCTTCAATGCTCCTCCAAATCCTCTGCTGACACCCTTTTAAATGCTAACATTGGTTTGTGCATTCTTGGAAACTTCTCATTGAAGATTGAAAGATGGGATCCCACTCTCCATGACCAAGTTTCTGTCACCCCTAGCTTTGGCGGTTGGATTAAGTTGCGAAATCTGCCTCTTCATCTTTGGACAGAATCCTTTCTCAAAGCCATTGGAGATGCTTGTGGAGGTTATATTGAATGTTCCCAGAAAACTAAATCCCTTATAGATTGCCTTGAAGCTACAATCAAGGTGAAGAAAAACCCCCCCGGGTTCATTCTGGGCAAAATCATTATCTTCGATGGAAAAAATGGCGATTTCATGGTCACAACGGTGCCGTTTCAAGATCCTTCTCTGCCAACTATTTTGAAGCAACCCCCTCCGGTCACCGTTGATCCTGAGGAGTATTCCTTTTACCCGATACTTGGTTTTAACCTTTGGATCATCCCTTCTCTCAAAACTGCCCACGTGCTTTCAGGAAAAAGGGTTTCTGAAACACACCTGACAGAAGTCCAATCCCTGAGCTATCTCCCCTTTTTACCCTTTAACCCTTGTTCTCCGTCAGATGTCGTTTCCCTTCCTGAACCTTCCTTACCCACTCTTTTTTTAAATAAGCCTAATGCCCCTCTATCTACTGTTGGGTCTCCTTTACTCGACATCCACCCCAACCTTTCAAAATCCCCCTTCAAACCCAATCAAGACCATTCGTTTTCTCAACCCAAACCGCTTGTTATTTCTACCCAAAAAACCCTTTCGCCATATACCAAAACAAAAATCACTCTCCCTCCACCTGTTATCATCCTAAAAAGACCTGAAGCACCTTCCTTGCCTTCAACCTCTTCACCAAAACATCTTCCAACCCTTTCACTAAAAAAACCCTCTTACCATCCCCTCAAAGAAACCCAAATCTTCTCCACCAATCTCTCACACCCTCTTCCTCCCTCATCCCCTCAATCTCCAATGGATTCTTATATCAGCCTTAGTAGTCCGGAAAAAACGCCTCCTTTTTCTGCTACATCCTCTGAGGAAAAAAAAGATTCTTCTTCCTACTTATTCTATAGGCAAAGATCTTTCTAATCTATTTGAAGATCCTACCTCAACTCACTCAGATCGCGATGGTAACCCCATCTCTCCCTATAATCCAATCACTCATAAATGGGCTAGTTTGGACTCTCACCTTCGAAATAAGGTCTATGTATCATCCCCACAGACATTCTTAACAAGCTTTTCCAAGCTATAAATGACGATACTGCTTATACTATCCCTGAGGGAACCACCCTTGATATTTAATGAAGATTCTCTCCTGGAATGTCAGAGGATTAGGGTCCAACGATAAGGGGATCCTGGTTAAAGAACAATTACCAACCTCAACCCTGATGTTATCTTTCTTTAAGAAACTAAGCTCTCTACTTTTGACAGAAATATCGTCAGATCTATTTGGAGTTCCAGAGATATCAGCTGGTCTTTCATTCATTCTCTTGGTGCGGCTGGAGGGATTGCTGTTTTATGTAATATAAACTCCATATATATTATTGAAGCTATTAGTGGTGCTTTCTCTCTCTCTCTCTCTCTCTAAATGTTTGTTTAGAAGATGATTCTTCAATTTGGCTCACCTCTGTCTATGGACCTTCCACCTATCATGAAAGACATTTTCTCTGAGACGAATTGTACTCCATTAATGGTCCCTGCAATGGCAGTTGGTGTTTGGGGGATGATTTTAATGTCATCAGAAAGATCTCTGAAAAGTCTACTAGAGGAAGAGTTACTAAAAACATGCGCCTCTTCAACAAGTTAATTAAGGACCTATCTCTAACAGACGTTCCCCTCTCAAATGGCCTTTCACCTAGTCAGATATGAGAGGACGTCCCGTTTTAACCCTCATAGATCGTTTTCTAATCACAGATAGTTGGCTCGCAAAATTTTACCACACTAGAGTTACATGAAAACCTTACAACACTTCTGATCATTTCCCTATCCTTCCTGAAACATGCAATCTTTCTTAAGGGCCTATGCCTTTCAGATTTGAAAACTTCTGGTTTTCTCAAGCTAATTTTCAGAATATGGTGCATAATCTTTGGAGCTCTTATAATGATCAAGGCTGGCTGGGTTTCTGCTTCAACAATAAGCTTAAACTGCTTAAATCTAATTTCAAATCCTGGAATCTCAGCACCCTGGGAGATCTTAACTCCCTCAAGATTACTACAATCAAAGCCATCAATGCTTTAGATATCAAAGAAGAATAGTAGGCTCTGAGTGAAATTGATTTTGCTCAAAGGAAATTCTTGAAAACCCAAATCTTTGATGTTCTGTTGAAAGAAAATATTAAATGGAGACAAAAATGCAAATCCAATTGGCTCAAAGAGGGAGACAAGAACACAAATCCTTTTCATAGAATCGTAAATGGAAGATGAAGAAAATCCTTCATCAACGAGCTTGTCAATGAAAACGGGATTAGTCTTCTAACATATTCTCAAATCGAGTCTTAAGTGATCGTTTTTTTCCAAAATCTCTTCCGAAGGAAAGAAGGTTTTAGATCAATGCCTAATAGCTCTAATTGGAGGCCTATCTCTCACAAGGAAAGACAATCTCTAACCATCCCCTTCTCAGAGCTAGAAATCTTTAAGGTTGTTAAAGATCTAGACTCTAAACAAGGTGTCTGGTCCGGATGGTTTCACTGGCGATTTCTTTAAAAAATGATGGAACACTATCAAGCCTTATATTTTGAAAATGTTCCAAGATTTTTTTGAGAATAAATGTCTCAACGCTTGTTTAAAAGAGTCCTACATCTGCCTCATCCCTAAAAAAGCAAGATCAACCAGAGTTGCTGACTTTAGACCAATAAGATTGATTCATGGTCTCTACAAAATTATTGCTAAGGTCCTCGCCAATCGATTAAAGGAAGTTATTCCCTCCACCATTTCCAACTCTCAGTTTACTTTTGTTTACAACAGACACATCATTGATGCAATCTTAATTGCCAACGAGGCCATTGATGAGTTTAAAGCCTCAGGAAGACAAGTTTGGGTTCTGAAAGTAGACCTTTAAAAAGTTTTTGACCGTGTGGATTGAGAATTTCTTCTAGCAACCCTGAAATAGAAGGGTTTTGATTCAGTTTGGAGAATATGGATCCACAAATGTGTTTCTAACACCTCTTTCTCCATCTTCATAAACGGCAGACCCAAGGGAAAAATTCATGCTACACGTGGTCTTCGTCAAGATGATCCTCTCTCTCCTTTTCTCTTTATTTTGGTTATGGATGTCCTTAGCCAGATTCTTGATAACTGTCTTCACAGTAATTCTCTCAAGGGTGTCACGATTGAAAGAAATAATTTTGACTTCAATCATTTTCTCTTTGTTGATGAAATTCTCATTTTTGGGGAACATAAGGATGATGAAATTAACAAATTCATTGGCGCTCTCAAACTCTTTGAAGACATGTCTGCTATGAAGATCAATCTAATGAAAACAACCCTCAATGGCACTCAGGAAGTGGCAGCCCACACTACTCTCCTTGGATGCTCTGTTGGTCTCTAGCTTTTGAATTATTTAGGGATACCTCTGGATGGAAACCCCAATTCTCTCCATTTTTGGGACCCCGTCATTGAGAAAATCTCTAAGCTTCTGAGAAATTGGAAAATGCTCTCTTCTCCAGAGGAGATAGACTTACTATTATTCAATCAATGTTTATGAATACTCCCACTTATTTGATGTCTCTTTTCAAGATGCCCAACAAAGTAAGTCAGATTATTGAAAAGAAAATGCGAGATTTTCTTTGGGCCAAGGAGGGCACAACCCGTGATAGTCACCTCATTAATTGGAAAAAAGTTTCCAACCATAATGAGGGTGGAGGGCTGGGAATAGGCAATTTAAAAGACAAAAATTTAGCCCTTGCTGCTAAATGGTGCTGGAGGTTCTTAAATGAAAAGAATTCGATGTGGTTTAACATCATCACCTATAAGTATGGGTTGTTGGCTAATGAAAGATTCACTTCCATTTCTCCCAGCGGAAAAAATTGTCCTTGGCACTTTATCTCTTCTTGCAGGAAACAGAGTACTTCTTTCTTCACTACTAAAATTGGCAATGGAAGCTCAACTGTCTTCTGGATCGATATTTGGGTTAATGGTCTTCCTCTAAAGCATCAATTTCAGAGACTTTTTCAGATATCCAATGCCAAGACGGCTAAAGTGGATCATTTCTATGATGCTCAGTGCTGTGCGCGGGAAATAAATTTTACCAGAATTCTTTTTGACAGGGAGCTCAATTATTCTGAAAATCTTATGTCTTTGATTCGCCCCATCTCTATAAACAGTCAGCCCGATCGGTTTTGTTGGTCGTTGGAAAAGGATGGGTGCTATTCGGTTAAATCCTTCTTTGCTCATTCTCTCGAACAAAAGTAAAATTATAGATTGCAATCTTTTTAAAAAGATTTGGATTAGGGGATCTCCAAAAAAGATTAACTTCTTTATTTGGAATTTAACGTTGAGGGATCTCAACACTTCGGATATTCTGCAAAAAAGGCGCTCGGATCTCTCCATATCCCCTAACGTTTGTTGTATCTGCCTCAAGCATGAAAAAAATCATAATCACCTCTTCATCCACTGCCCGTTTTTCAGAAATCTATGGATCACTCTTCTCTCGACTTTCAATTTTGACTTTTTCTTTCCTCGAACTGCTCCTATGATCATTGATAATTTTCGGATGGGTCATCCCTTTAAAGATAAGGCTAAAATTCGGTTGATCTTCACGGTCAAGTGTGTTGCTTGGGAAACTTGGATGGAACGAAACTCACGGATTTTTAACAACAAAGCTCGAACCGTCATGGAAGTTTGGGAGATTATTCAATTCAAAGTTTCTCAATGAAGCTCCCTTTATAGTGTTTTTTTACTTATGATAGTTTCATGATTAATGCCAATTGGAAGAACTTTTTGTAATCGTTTGGCTTTTGGTGATTTACTTATCACCTTTTTGTAATCCTTCTTATATATTAATATATCTAAGTTTCATATAAAAAAAAACAAAAAAACAAAGCCAAGAGTGATAAGATAAGAGGTAAAACGTTCAAACCATGTTCTAGGAGCCTGCGTAAGTCCATATAAACTTTTATGAAGTTTACAAACTGTTAAAGGATTATCTTTATCCTTAAATCCAAGTGGTTGACTCATATATACATCTTCATTCAAATACCCGTGTAAATAAGCATTTTTGACATCCATTTGATATAAAGTCCAACCAAAATGAGAAGCTATAGATAGAATGGCTCTTATAGTTGTCTTCTTCACAACAAGACTAAAAGCTTCCTCAAAATCAAAACCTTCCTTCTGATGATAGATAACCCTTATCAACCAATGGGGCCTTATAACTAGAGATATTGACATTAGGATTATACTTTGTTTGAAACACCCATTGACAAACCCACAATATTCATATTTAGAATTGAAAGAACAAGAGACCATGTACCCTGCTCCTGTAAAGATGTAAATTTCTCAGCCATTGCTTTTCTCCATTCAGGAAATTTAAAAGCAACAGTACAAGTACAAGGATCTGTTGGTGTTGAAATAGGAGAAAGATCAGGAGACTTTACTGTGGTTGCAAAAAAAACTTTCTTCTTAGAAATTCCTGATTTCAGTCTTGTTTGCATTGGATGGACATTCTCATCACAAGATGTGGTAATATATAAAAAAATAAAAAAAAAAAAGGCTGAGTAATAGTAGCAGGTTGAGGTGAAGAAGGAATAGAAGAAGAAACAGACTGATGTGAAACAAAAGCAGAAACAAACTCTGAGGGAGACGAAACTGACTGATTTTGAGAAAATGAGTTGAGAAATTGAGATATAAAAATAGAAGAACTATCAAATTGAGTTAAAGAAAGAGAGATAGTAGAAGATTGGGGCTGTTTAAAAGGAAAAATAGATTCATGAAAATGAACATGTATTGAAACAATAGTTTTCTTTGTGGAAGGATTATAACAAAGTTATCTTTTGTAATCAAGAGGATAACCTATAAAAACATGTTGAGTAGTTTTAGGTTCTAGCTTGTTATAAGGCTTTGAAAGAGGATAACGAGCACATCCAAAGACTTTCAAATGCATTACTTCGAGAGGAGTATCAAAAAGTAATTCAAAAGGAGATTTAGACTTGTAGTCGGCATGCGATTGATTAAGAAAACTAGTGTTGAAAATTCAAGAGGCATAGATGCATGAAAAATAAGAGCAAGAGCGGTTTCAACAATATGTCTATGCTTATGATCCGTAATTCATTTTGCTAAACAGGGTAAGGACATGATTTTTTATGGAAGATTCCCTTAGACTGAAAAAATTGACTAACAGAACTACTGACAAACTCCCCACCACCATCAAATCTAAATTTTTTTAGTTTAGATGATAATAGATTTTCCACACAAAAGGCACAAAAGTGTGAAGAACTGTATTAACGACTAAAATCATCAACAAAGTTTACATAGTAGCAAAAAACATAAATTGAAAGTAAAGGGGAAGGACCCAAACATCACTATGAAGTAGATCTAATGATTTGACAGTAAAAGAATTTGACAATGAAAATGACAGTTTAGACATTTTTGCTTGCAAGCAACTAAACCAATTACAATTGGAAAAAAGAAGAGACTTTTGAATGTCCAGAAATGGCAAGAGCCTTATTTAGTATTGATGATGAGCAATGACCTAACCTATAGTGCCACAAGCTGATACTGTCTTTATTTCCTAAGAAAACAGTAGGTCTGGATGGAGATGAATACTGTAAGGAAATTGGATACAATCCATTGTCACCCTTGCCCTTATGAAGAACTTGCCTCATGACTTTGTCCTGAATGAAGAACCAGTCAACATAAAAAATGAATTGAAAGTTATTATCCTTACATAATTTATGAACAAATAAGAGATTCATGGACAAATCAGTAGAATGAAAGACATTTAATAGAGAAAAAGTATGAGTGGAGTTGAGATATTACTACAACCAGTATGAGTTAGGCTTACTGCTTGATCATTACCAACAGCAACAATGTATTCTCCATTATAATTGTTCACTAAATTCATATTAGCAAAGTTATTTGTGAGATGATTGTTACAACAAGTGTAAAATTGATTTTAGTTGTAATGAATTGGCTTACCTTTATTAGGGTGTGTTTAGGAGTGTTTGTAAAATAAGTTTTTTTAGTTAAAGTACTTTTGTTATAAGTACTATGATAAAAAATGCTTAGTGTTATAGTATTTTATTGTTTGATTCAAACATTTAAGAAGTGTTTTTACAAGAAAAAAATGTGTAGAGAAAGAAATTATGTAGAAATAATATAGAGAGGGAAAGTGTATGAGGAGAAGTTAGAAAGAGTGTGGAGAAAGAACTTAGAGATAGAAAAAGTGTGTAGAGAGGAAGTTTGTAGAGATAGATTAGAGAGATAAAATATGTAGAGAGAAGTTAGAGAAATAAAATATGTAGAGATATATTAGACAGATAAAATGTGTAGAGAAAAATCAAAAGCACTTCAAAAATCACTTTGAAGTACTTTTGACTTTTAGAAAAAGTTGTTACAAAATGTTACCAAACATAAATATTGTATTTAGGAAATATTTTTCATCATTTAAAAGCACTTTTGCCTCGATCAAAAACACTCTTATAATAGTAAAACTATTTATAGTTACAATAATTCAATAACAAAATTGAAACTAACTCTAACTAATCCTTAGATTAGTTATTACAAATAGTTACACATAATACTAACCTCTTGAGCTACACTTGTGTTGAATAATTTCTACTTACAAAAGTAGTTTGAATAATTTCTCGTTACATAAAGTAAGTTTTGCCACTCCGGTTTCAAAATTAGTTGACAATGAGAAAAGTGGTTTATGATCTTCACTGTCCAATACGATCCCTCCTAATTATTATGCTAAAAATATGGTTTGTTAATGCAGATGTGTATCTTCCTCTGCATGGGAGGAAACAGCTCAACCTGGATGAACACAGCAGTTCTAGTAACATGTATAAGAAACTTTCGGAAGAATCGAGGTCCAGTTACCGGCATACTCAAAGGCTATGTCGGTCTCAGCACCGCCATATACACCGATCTCAGCAATGCCCTTTTCTCCAACAATTCATCCTCTTTACTCATCATGCTCGCCGTCGTTCCTTTCGCCGTTTGCCTCTTCGCCATGCTCTTCCTCCACGAACTCCCACCCACCACAGCCGCCTCTGAAACCGAAGAGGAATCCAGCTACTTAATCATCTTCAACGCTCTCGCCGTCATCGTTGCCCTTTATCTATTTGGCTTTGACTTCATAAAAAACTCAAACAAAACCTTCTCCCAAATCTTCTCCATTGGTTTACTAATACTATTAGCCTCACCTTTGGCAATCCCAATCTATTCATTCATCAAAAGCTGGTACTCGAACCGGGTTCAATTGGATGTCGAAGCTCGAATAGATGAACTGTTGCTGAATGAAGAAGAAAAAGTAGTAGAGGGGGTTGAAACAAGGGTAGAGGAAAATGTGGATGTGAAGAAAAAAGAGCAACCGATGATTGGAGAAGAACATACAATAATGGAAACATTGAGAACAATAGATTTTTGGATATTGTTTGTGTCGTTTTTGTGTGGAGTAGGGGCAGGATTGGCAGTAATAAATAATATGGGACAGATGGGGTTGGCACTTGGTTATGCAGATGTTTCTGAGTTCATATCTCTCATTAGCATTTGTGGCTTTTTTGGACGCATAATTTCTGGTTCTGTTTCTGAGTACTTTCTCAAGTAAGTCTTCACTTGCCTTTTATATATATGTTGATTTATTTCAAGGCCATTTATAAAATTGACATATTTTTGTTTTTGGTTTTATTAGGAAATTTCAAATATTATAAAAGTTTTTAGAATTTCAAATCTATAAGTATCATGATGTCAAGTGTTATAAAGTGATTTAGTTGTCCCATTAGATTAGTCTATTGTGTGTATAAACTATGGGGCGGATCCAAAAAAAGAAATTTAGAGGGGGCTCGAAAAATAAGGAGTGTTGCAAATATAGAAAATACACTAAAAATTTAGAATTTGTCTCAAATAGGGTAAATCTGCATATTAATTATTAAAATGTAAAAAAAAAAATTATTTAAATAGCATAATTAGTTCAATAAATTATTGAACTATTTTTCAAGTGTATTTTTAATGAATTTATTTTTTTTTTTTTAACTTTTTCTAGTTCAAGTTAAATAATTTAATGAACTATTTGATTATTTTTCATTTTTATTTTCAATGAATTTATTAGTTTTTTTTTTTACTTTTTAGTTTAATAAATTATTGAACTATAATTATACTATTTGAGTAATTTTTAAAAACTTCAGACATTTCAATAATTAGTCTGCATAGTATGTAAAAATATATTATTTCATTAATGGTCCCATAAAAATTTCATTTTTTACCTACATATTTTCAGTTTTGCATTAAAAATAGTATTTTTAAAAAAATTGCCTCCTTTTACAATGGTGCATCTGCACCCGTTATAAACTGACACAAAAGATAAAGAAAAGAAATTCATAGTGATTTTAATAAATTATAGAGTGTGATTTGATATTGTAATAATTATTTAGGTTTTATATTCATCCAATCTTAAATTGACTTTTTCACTATTTTTTACAAAATTTGATTTCCTAACTAGAAGCTTCTAAGAAATTTAACAACTCTTTCAATTATATTTGAATATCACAATTACATTTTCTTTTTTTTATTTACCGGTGTGAGGCATGAGTTCCAAGTTTTTTACTTTATTTAATTTAGGGTTAAATGTACTAGTACCCCTAAATTTCAAACCTTTTTTTAATTTACACCATGGCCTATCAATATCGTTTTTACCCCTATATTTTCTATTGTCCAACCTATATGAAAAAAATCATTCAGATCTAACCTACCTTATTTTTTGTTTGTTTTTTTAATATTTTTTTTATATCAAGGGTATAGAAAAAGACATTTTTAGTCGACTCATATTTACCTTAGTCAATTTCACTTGGGTTAAAGTTTTTCTTCTTCCACGTTTTAAAATTTTCTGAAAATCCATCTTTCCCCAACTTACATTACATTTCTCCATCTGGGTTTCTCCAGAATTTCCAAAGTTTCAGTTTTTATATGTTTTTTTTCCTTCTGGGGTCGTTCAGAATTTTTATTTTCTGAAAATCCATCTTTCCCCAACTTACATTACATTTCTCCATCTGGGTTTCTCCAGAATTTCCAAAGTTTCAGTTTTTATATGTTTTTTTTCCTTCTGGGGTCGTTCAGAATTTTTCAAAGTTTCAGTTTCTATATAATTTTTTTCATCTGGGTTCATAAAGAATTTTCCAAAACTCAGATTTGTAATTGAAATTCGAGAGCCAATTTCCCATAACCGTATGAAGAAGAAGAAAATCAATCGTCTTTATCCTCAAACGGATTAGCTCATTAATTTGGGAAATCAATGGAGGATTTGAAGGTGGAAAAAGAAAAGCTTAAGCAATAATTAGTTAAAGAAGACCACCATCATACGGAGATTTCCAATGAGGATTTCAAAGTTTCACAACTGCAAAAATAGGCAAAATTCGCGATGTGGGGTGTGTAAAAGTTTGATTATTTTGGTCAAATTTGATAACAAATGGGGTTAAGGAAAAAGAGTAATTGCGAGAAGGGGGTAGAGGATGAGAGTTTAAGAAAAGAAGAAGAAAGCTCCATGTGGGAAGTGGAAAGAGAAGGTTAAGGATTGAGCATTAAGAACTTGGATTATAAAATTCTGGGTGTGAACGATCTGAAAATGGCAAATTATGCCGTCTAGATGGATTTTTTGTTGTGCTCTTTGTTGGAGTTGCAACGGAGAAGGACATGAAAGGAGTGAGAAAGAAGAGAGAGTAAGGAAATGGACATGAAATGGGAAATTCCCTAGAATGACCTTGATAATAGGGTCTAAATGAAACTCTGAGCTTCATTTCTAATTTAAAGATTTTAGACCTTTTGATTATGTCATTATTGGGTGAAAGGACTAAAAGGCCCAAAAAAGTATTTTACTCATAACTTTTCCTACAAAATTGAGATAGTTAGAATTTAGATTCAATAGATAGATATTAAAAAAATGAATGAAATTGAGAGCTTAATCGGGCGAAACGGAGTTTGGATGAAAAAGTTACGACAAAGATCTTCTATGATCAGACAGATCGTGAACATGATCTGTTCGATCATTCATAATGAATCCGAAATAATATTTTGCTCATAATTTTTTCTACAAATTGAGATTGCTACGAATTTAGATTAAATAGATAGATATCGAAAAAACAAATGGAATCAATATCTGATGTGCGCGAAACAAAATCTAGATGAATAAGTTAACGTCAAAATTCTAACTTCTCTATAAAAACTCTGTTTTGCTCAAATAAGATATCGATTTCATTTGTTTCTTTTATATATATATATATATATAACCATTTAATCTAAATTCATAGCATATTATCAATTTTTTAGAAAAAGTTATGAGCAAAATATCATTTTGGACCTATTATGAATGATCGATTTTTTGGATATTTTTTTTAAAAGATTTTTTTTTTACAAAATTTGTGTGTTTAAGTGTGTTTTTGGTGTTCTAAAATAATGTTTTAGAATAAGAAAGGTGAGAAAGTGAGAGAATTTTAGAATTATTTTCAAATTAAATTATTTAAAATGGCCTTTTGATCTTTTCACCCAATAGTGACATCAACAAAGAGTCTAAAATCTTTAATTAGAAATGGAGGTCAAGTTTCATTTGTGCCCTATATTCGGGGTCAGTTTAACAATTTTCTCACGTGAAAATGCTTGAAAGTTCAAAATTTGTAAATGAATTTAATTTAATGGGGTAAAAAATGTCTTTTCCTATACCCCTTAATATAAAAAATATTAAAAAAATAGTCGGTTTGATATGGATTTTTTTTTTACAGAAGTTGGATAATAAAAATTTGTTGAAAAAAATTAAATCAATATTCAAGGGTGTAAATTGAAAAAACTTGAAAGTGCAAGGGTCATTGATGCATTTAACTCTTTAATTTAAGGATGATACTTGCATACTCACCGTTGAGTATGAGCTTATACTCACCTCCATATGTGTCATGTTTTTGTTGGTCCAAATATGATAGTATGTAGTAAATACATATAACTCAAAAAAAAATATGTGGGTCCTATTGTCATGTTGGTTCAATAAAAATATGACACGTATGCCCGTGAGTATGAATTTCTACTCCTTGGTCAATATGCAAGTATTCTAAATGTAATAATATATTTGAATTGTTATTCTGAAATCTTATATTCAAAGTATAACTAACTACCAACTCTTGGATTTGTTTAGGAAAGTTGGCACCCCAAGACCTCTATGGAACGCGGCTTCTCAGATTATCATGGTTGTCGGTTATGTTCTAATGGCCATGGCCATACCCGGTTCCCTCTTCTTCGGCTCCATCGTTGTGGGAGTTTGTTATGGAGTGCGTTTCTCCATAACTGTACCAACAGCCTCGGAGCTATTCGGTCTCAAATACTACGGTCTCATTTACAACATTCTCATCCTCAACCTCCCTATTGGTTCCTTCCTTTTCTCCGGCCTTCTTGCCGGCATACTTTACGACATGGAGGCTACACCGACCAAAGGAGGCGGCAACACCTGCATTGGTGCTCATTGCTATAGAAATGTGTTTTTGGTGATGGCTTCTGCTTGTATCGTTGGCTTTGTTTTGGACGTTTGGTTGTCGTTTAGAACCAAGGGAGTCTATTCAAAGCTTAGGGAAGCAGCTCATAGAGAAAAATGACGTTGTTGGGGTGACGTGAATTCGGAGGATTGATGGGCCTTTTTACCCTAACTAGTCATATGACAAGTGTGTTACATGTGAAATATCAATTATCAATTATCCATTAATATTCATTGAACAATTTATTTTGAGATATTTAAATTAAAAATATTCATATGAATAAATTTGAAATTAAAACATTTTCTTTTATAAATATAATTGCAAAGCAAGTATATGTATTGTGAATTCAAAATTCATATTGTAACATAAAAAAAAATTATCATACAAATTGAATTATTAAGGATGAAGTTTTAAACATTTTCTTGATTGCTTGATATATAAAAATATGAATACTCTTTAGATTTGACAAAAACTTATCGTTTTAAAAAATTAATTTAGTATATAAATAAGTCAAATTAATATTAAAAAATATGTAGGATGTAAAAAAAGGATTTAAACATGAAAAGATAGCTCTCATTAATCTTAGAATTCATGATTTTAACTATAATATTAATAGGATATAAAATTAGCATACCTCTCTTTTAGATAAAACGTAGATAATCTCTGTGAGTTTTATGTCTATCACCCTATTTTATTGTACAACAGTGTTAATTTAATATACATAATAATGATATTAACATTTGTTAATATTTATTAACCTAATCACTAAATAAAAAAAATCATGTTAATAAAATATCTAACATATTACATAGTAAAAAAATTGTTCAATCTCAACTACAATAGCACTTAATCTTAGTTATGGAATCAAAGAGTAAAAGAAAGTTTAGACATGACCTTAAAGTAGCCCAATCTAACCATAAAAAATTTCAACACAAACCTAGCATACAAATGAATTTCAACAAAAATGGCTTCATTCAGTTGCAAAAATGTTTATGTTAAATTGTAAATCTCCAAAATAATAGTAGTCTAACTATTAGAGGTAAAAAAAAAGTGCTTTTTGGCCTGGCAACATAGTCTGATGCCCAAGCCAACTTTTCAGAGAGCTCAGCACTACGGCAACACATCATTGATGTCGTGACGCTCATAGCACATTTTTGGCCGAATACTCCATGAGATGAAGCAATAATATCATCATATAAAACGTTGCGAACAAAGTGGCAATCAATCTCAATATGTTTAGTTTGTTTATGAAAAATCAGATTGGTTGTTATATGAAGTGTTGCTTGACTATAACAAATAACTTTGCATGACGATTATATTTAATTCCAAAACAAGACAATAGATATTTTAACCATTTCAATTCACAAGTAGTATTCTCCATAAAATGGTACTCAAGCTTCGCGGAAAAACATGAGACGATAGCTTGTTTCTTTGTCTCCCAAGAATAATGTAATAGCCAATCAAAGATAGCTGAGTGAGAGGACAACTATCACAATCACAATAGACAATGAGTTGAAAGTTACACTCACCACAGAGTATAATACCTTGGCCAAGGCATCCCTTTAAGTACCACAAAACTTTCAATGCCGCTTCCCAATGCTCAATACGAGGATCACCCATGAATTGAGCTAAGATATGTATAAAATGATAGAGTTCAGGATGGGTGATGGTTAAATAAACCAAATGACCCACAAGCCGCCTATACTTTTCGGGATCATCAAAGACTACATCACCAATAGTAGTAAGATGGTGATTTTGGTCCATTAGTATAACAATAAGGTGAGCACCAAACAAGCCAACAACACTAATAATATCAAGAACAAATTTTCGTTGAGAAAGATATAAACCATCACTCCCAAGAGAAACTTTAATACCAAGAAAATACCTGAGAATACCCAAGTTTTTCATGTGAAAATTCTTTCTATGCTGATATTTGAAAGAAGAGATGGTTGAGTAGGAAGTTTCTATAATTATATTATTATCTACATATACAAGTACTTGTAAAGCCACAATTGGAATAGCTAAACATAGAATAGTCAGGATACGATTGTTGAAAGCCAAAATCTTTCAAAGCGATTGAGAGCTTAGGAAACAAGTTTATTGGTGCTTGGAAAATCCATACAAGGATTTTCGTAAACGACAAACCTTACTTGACCTAGAAGGAATAAAATCAAGAGCGATTACATATGTACCTCCTCTTGAATATTGCCATGTAAGAAGGTGTTATGCACATCAATCTGATGAATTTTTCACTTTCTAGCAACTGTGATAGCCAAGAATATGCGAACAAGAACCATCTTTGCAACTGGAGTAAAAGTTTAATCAAAATCATCTTCGGTCACGTGTCGATTACCATGTACAACAAGTCACCCTTTTAAACGTTTAACCAAACCATCTAATATATACTTGACTTTATAAAACCACTTACAACCTATGGATATCTTCCCAGGTGGAAGATCCTTCAAAGTTCAAGTAACATTTTGCTCAATAGCTCAATCTCTTCCTTTAGCTTTACGTCTTTGAAGGTTCTTAACAGCCTCTTTAAAAGAAGCAGGTTTAGTGCCTGCAATTTTAATTAATTATTAAAGTTTAAGGTTGAATTTGATGAAATCAAAAGTAAAAGTTAAAAATTGACATTTGTTATCGAGTTCCGGGTATAAATTGTATCTACCTAAAAAATATTATGATGGAAAAGTTGACAACACCGACCACTACTAACTTCTTTTTCATTTAATTTATCTTGAACAAAGAAATGTGTTGGGAAATTATTCTTCATTCCCACCCAAAAACAATTGGGATAAAATACCCTCGTCTCCAACCGGGAAAATTTCAAGTACTGTTTGTTAGATGCGAACAAATTCCATATCGGTTAAAACATGGGAGGATCATGTACAACATCTCTTTTGGTGTGAGACATTTTGAGTGAAACCAAAAGTAAAGTCATTATGGTCTAGGTCTAAAGTGGAATATATTATACTAATATTAACATTATGGAGACTCGTTTCTCTTCTAACTATTGGAATTAGAGCCATTGATCTGAAATTAATCATGTGGATGAAATCCTATAGTGTCGAAGTAAGTGGTGAACCTCGGAAAGACCCGGTTCATGGTGAAGCTGTATCGGATAGACAGTGTGCTCCAAAGAAAAGGAGTTGACCTTGATAGAGTGGACAAATGAAGAGGGCTTGGTGGTGCTTTGTTCGAGGGGAAGGATTGTTGGATGAGAACAAATCTTACATTGATTAAAACAAGTGGGGATTGTGGATATATAAGGTAGGGGCTAACATCTGTATTGGTATGAGATATTTTGGGTGAAATTAAAAGTAAAGCCAAATGGGTCTTGACCTAAAGTGAACAATATCATATTAATGTAGAGTTTGGTGATTGCAGAGGTCTGTTGTTTCCAAACACTTGTATGTACCGGCCACTCAAATAATAATAAGACATTTAGAAGTGGTCTAAAAAGATGAACTCATATTTTTTTTATTATTGATATTAAAATACACAATATAATAAATGAATGGAATATGGAGTGCAATGAGAGTATATAAAATTCTCGCTCTCCAACCTTGCACCTCACCCCATTCAATTTGAGACCGGATTTTTTTTTCTTTCTTTCTAAATTCAGATGCATGGTTTTTTAGATCAATCCGATCATTTGAAAATTTCATTGGGGATTTTAAACTTTATTTTTGTAGAAAGTTTTTAAAAAAAATAAAGTCAAGACTTTGAAAGTGATTGTGTTTGATTCAAACGTAATGGTGAAGAATCCCTTCTTCCACGCGTTTGCATGCATCCCTTTTATCATAATCACCTCATGCCTATGCTCGTGCTTGCATTTTCACTTCAATTTTCAGTTTCAGATTCAAACTAACCTTCTACGTTTTCCTTTCTTTCCACAATTGGCTTTCCTCCCAACAAAGATACCAAAAACACAAAACTCAGCCTCTTCTTTCTCCCAATTGGGGGCCCTCAATTGCCTCATTTTGTGTCTTCCTTCAGACAGTTTTTGTTTGTTGGGATTTGGGAATTGGACTTCTGACAACTTATGGCTCACTTCACACCTAATTATTATTCATTTCCTTTCTCACATTATCTTCCTTCCATAATAATTAAAAAAAAAAAGATTTTGAGTTTCATGTTCACTCCTTCCCATATCACTTGGCTGACTTTAGGCAGCCCATCATTTTTTTTTAATTACAGTTGATCTAATTGTATCATCGAATTTTTTTGGGTTAAATTATTACATGCACAAACTTAATAAAGTGATAAATTTAGAACCCTTTTATTAAAAAATTAAGGGATTTCATTATGCTTATCATGATTTAATATGGTAAAAGGATGATTTTAGGACCTTTGAATAAAAAAATATTATTGTAATAAAATTAATTTAAAATATTGTTTGATTGATAAGCATAAACTAATATTATAGAATTTAATTGTATGAACTATTTACTTATCTTCAAATATGAAACTCTATAATTTTTTTAACTCAACATCTCTAACACCTCCAAACTCATTTTCGACTTAAAAAATGTCAGCAAAAGAGTATCCAAACATGAAAAATCGGATTCATACTCACAATTACCTTCCCACATAAATATCATCAAATGACTATCTCTTTCTCTACCAATTCTATGAATCAAGTTGTGCAAGAAAACAAAAAATTTCAGACAATCAAAGAAGTTATAAACGCCTTTGGTCTCTCTTCCTTCTTAATATACTTTAAGATTTATAATTAATCAATTGTTATGATAATTAAGAGTTCAAGCCTAATTTTGGATTAAATAAAAATAATAAGGGTAAAGTTGGAAATGAAAGATTCTCCAGTTCTCCGTCGACCTCCCCACTTTTAATTAATATTAATTTATAGTTAAAATGTACATGGTGTTTTCATGTTAAAAATTAAGCATTTGATAGTAAATTTAAAATTCTCATGAACAATCTAAAAAACAATAAGAAGTTATAGTTTGGATAGACACTCTATAAAATCTAATTCTGATTTAGAAGAAATATATCTTATTCTAGAAAAAAAATTGGTTTTTATATTTATATAAGCCTTTTTAAATAATTTAATAAATTTCTTAACTATGTTCAAAAAAACGTGTAACATATTAATAATATCATACGCAGAGTATGTATATTGTTTCATACACACCATGATTTTAATATTGTATAACTACATTACTTGTACATTATGTATAGTAATATACATAATCTAATAAGAGATAAAATGATAGAGAAAATTTTATAAATATCATTGACAAACTTGCCTAAAAATGTATAGTAAGTATTACCCATACAATATGTATATTAAACCGTGTCAAAAATTCTACTGCATTGAAAAGGAAAAAAGCAGTTTTGTCAAATTAGCTACAGTGACGGATCTGACAGCTACTGTACTATTCCGCTTTTAAGAGTAAATTTAGTATAAAAAATCAAAAAGTGGCTAAAAATGTAATTATAAGAGAGGTGGTTATTTTTTTATTAATGAAGTCAAAATATGTCTATTTCCTTAGTCATCTCTAATTTGAAATATGTATGACAATTTTTTTTAGTATATAGAATGATATTTATTATAATTTTAATCACTTATGAATTATTAATATATATGATAATTATTTTTGTTTTTGTATTAATATTTAAAATGATACTTATTATAATTTTGATAATTTATTATTTAACATAAATTGATATTTAATATTTAAATTTAGATATAATGTTACTTCAGATATTTAAAAATAGTGGGAGGGTATTAGTGTCCAAAAAAAATTTCTCCAATTAACACAATTTTTAATAGTAATAGATTTATTATTTAACATAAATTGATATTTAATATTTAAATTTAGATATAATGTTACTTTAGATATTTAATAATAGTGGGAGTGCATTAGTGTAAAAAAAAAGTTTCACCAATTAACGCATTTTTTAAGTAGTAATAGATTAAGATTAATGAGCTCATTCCTTTTTAATAATGTTTCAATAACTGATCAATAATTTTAACTAATTAAAGAAATGTTGGTGAGCGAAAACTGTCAATTCACCCATACACTCCCAATAGAATCCTATTTGTTGAACCATATTGACTTTGTTTTTCATGATTTCTTCAAATCAAACCATGAAAGATATCAGAGGCCCATACTAAAAATATTCAATTTTCAAAAATGTTCTTGGAAAAATGACCCCAGTTTTTTAAATTTTCAAAAATGTTCTTGGAAAAATGACCATAGTTTTTTAAAGTACTGAGCACTATCCACACCCAAGCAACAACCAATATCAACATTGGTGGAAAAAGCTCCTTAGTCATTGTCAATTAATTTGCAGAGCTGCATTAAACACCCATTATTCTTGGGAATACGTACAAAAAAAAAAGGCTATAATAATTAATATATATATATATATATATATATATGAAAATGAAGCTATATTATTATAATGTTTGAAGAATTAAAGACCAATGTTTTAAACTAGTTGAAGGAATGAATCATGGGTGATGAAACATTTAAGTGGACAACATTTTTATGAGAAATGACAAAAACCAGGCAACAATTTGTGTGTCTTTATATATAAGTACATAAGCAAGAGTCACATGAAAAGAAAATGGTGGACAGAGCTTGTGAATGTGATCTCAGAGAAAGAAACAGATACTCACTGTTTCCCTTGTGAAATTTTGATCCCTTTCTCATTAACACCCTCTCTCTTGTTTTTTTTTTTTTTGAGATATTACATCTAATTGAAGGAGGAGAGACTCGAACTTTTCATCTCATGAGAAGTGAGCAGATGCCTAACCACGTGAGCTATGCGGCTAACACGCTCTCTCCTCTTTTATGTATAACTCCAAAATTTTGTGTCTTTTTTACTGCCATTTCCCAAGTACTTGATAGAAGAGCTCCCTCCATTTTTTAAAAAGAAAATCTACAATGAGAGAAACTCACTTATTTCATTTTCTGGTTTTTGTTTTCCTCTTCCACCCACTTCTTCTTGCTGCTACATACGGTCACTTTTCTCTTCTCTCTTTTTTATTTCTGCTATTTTCTTGGGAAAATCTCATACTAAAAGTTTTCTTTTTCTTTGTTGTCTTATTTTCTTCAGATGGACCTTTGTATGATCACACTGCTCACACTGAGGTATACTTTTTTTTGTCGGGATATGAACAAATCCCGTCGATTAAATTTGGGGAAGGTCATAGGTTTAAAAGGACCTAACAATTTTTAATATCAAAAAGTTCAAACTTTTTACAAGTGTTTATGATTTTTTTTATGGTTTTGGCATTGTAAAATACGTTCAGAGAAGCCACTTTACAATGGAGGAATGCTTAGAAATCATCAAGCCAGAGTTCAAAGCATTGGGGATTCTTCATCTGCTTCTTATTCACCAGCTTTTATATTACACAATCTCACAGACAACACTTATTACTCTTTCTCCAGTAAGCTTCTTCCAACTCTCTCAATTTTATCTACATCAAAACAATTCTATTTGATACATAATTTAAGAAAACAATTCTAAGAAACTGTTTCATTGAAAACACAACCAGATCTTTGGAAGAAAAAAAAAAGTCTCTCACACAAATAACATCATTTGTAAGACACACTGGTATTTTCAAAATGCATTGGGCCCATTCATTGATGACTAATTAGAGTGACTAGTAAAATTGAGGAAACATATAGAGTAGAGCACGCCAATGAATGATTTATTTATGATTTTTGTCGACCATATATATATTTTTATATCCGTGAGTGTCCAAGTCAGGTTGCATGCTTCTCGACTAATCTCACAGGATAACCACACGATCCTACGATATATCGCGTTAGAAAAATCGTAAGATAATATCTTAGGTAGGTGACTCTTATTCAAACTCATGACCTCAAAATTTCATGAAAATTCTTTAGTCATTAGGTCAACCCATGATTGGTTTCTCACGACAAAATCTAGATCGCTCACCAATTACATGAACTAATGATTATCATATGAACTGATTATATACTGTCTATCGAAGATTAATGATTTTTTTTAAGAAATGCTATATTTACAAGAAGTTTTCCTAAGTTAATTTTGGATGTGGGTGTGAGGATAGGTTGGGTGAAGATAGAAGGAGCAGTTTCAGCAGTAGTAAGGGCAAGCCTCAAAACTGAGAATGATACATACAATTGCATTGGGACAGTTTTGGCTAGACATGGCTGTTGGTCTTTTCTTAAAGGAGGATTTCTTCTCAATTCTCATTCCAATTTCTCTCTTTTATTCTTTCAGGTATATCTCTTTTTTAAATATGTAATCAACTCTGCTTTTTCTTTAAAAAAAAAAAAACTTGAGCATTTTTCCTTTCCCATTAAATTTTACAGAATTCTGATGATGGAGATGCCAATATAGAAATTGAAAATGCTTCATTACAGCCATTTACAGAAGAAGAATGGAGGATAAATCAGCAATACATGATCAATACAGTAAGTATGTTACTTAGGGTCCGTTTGAGATAGCTTTTAAAAGTGTTTTTTAATGGTTATCCAAACAATTTTAAAAGTTATTTCAAACGGGCACTTAATCCTCTGTTTGGTTGCCAAGTAAAAATAGAGGAAGTTCAATAAATTATAAGAAACTAACTGAAGCTATGACTTGTTGAAATGCAATTAATAATGTGTTCAGGAAAGGAAACGTGCAGTGACGATTCATGTTTCTGACAAGCAAGGAGTGAGGTTGCAAGGAGCAGTAATTAAACTAAAGCAAAACTCTAAAGATTTTCCATTTGGATCTGCAATTGCCAAAACTATTTTAGGAAACTTACCTTATCAGGTAAATGTAGCTTCATAATTAGTCATTTATCTTTTGAAGATTCTGATACTGATAAGCTTAAATGCAATTTGCTTGAAAAACCAAATTTCAGAATTGGTTTGTCAAGCGATTCAATGCAGCTGTATTTGAAAATGAACTGAAATGGTATGCTACAGAACCTGATCCCGGAGCCGTTAACTACACCGTAGCTGATAGGATGCTAGAGTTTGTCCGCGCCAATCAGGTAATTGCTAGAGGGCATAATATTTTCTGGGAGGATCCGACGTACACGCCTTCTTGGGTTCGAAATCTCACAGGTTCGGCGTTACAATCGGCGGTTGATTCCCGGATAAGAAGCCTGTTGAGTAGATACAAAGATGAATTTATACATTGGGATGTAAGCAATGAAATGCTGCATTTTGATTTTTATGAGAAGAGTCTTGGACCCAATGCAACCTTGCATTTCTACAAGACAGCACACGATATTGATCCACTGGCAACATTGTTTATGAATGAATTCAATGTGGTGGAGACTTGCAGTGATGTAAAATCCACTGTTGATGCTTACATTGATAGGCTTAAAGAACTCAGAAAGAATGGCATTTCAATGGATGGAATTGGGTTGGAGGGTCATTTCGCCATCCCGAACCCACCTCTAATTAGAGCCATCTTGGACAAGTTGGCCACTTTGAGGCTTCCAATTTGGCTCACAGAGGTTGATATCAGCAAAACTCTAGATAAAGAAACACAGGTATATTAGAATTCTCATTGCACATAATTCATTGATTCAGAACTTATAAACACAAACATTGAATTCATTTGACATTATTCTACACCGTTTGTAGGCTGCATACCTGGAAGTTGTGCTGAGAGAAAGCTTCTCACACCCCGCCGTGGGCGGGATTATGCTTTGGACTGCACTCCATCCATATGGGTGCTACCAAATGTGTTTGACTGATGACAAATTTCAAAACCTTCCAGCAGGAGATGTTGTTGACAAGCTCTTAAAGGAATGGAAAACCGATGAGATCGATACACTGACAGATGACCACGGTACCTATAGCTTTTATGGCTTTGTAGGTGAATATGAAGTAAGTGTCAAGTATGAAAACAGAACTGCTACTTCAACATTCCCAGTCTCAGTGGGAGATGAAACTAAACACTTCAGCATTCAGTTATAGAAGAGTTGTTCCAATTGAAGTTCATGTTACAGTATCAAAGAGACTGTACTATTGCTTCGGAACCTGCTTTCACTCTCACTCTAATTATCCAAAACTTGGTTTTAAATTTTAATTTTCTTTTAGGAACTTTCCATCTAAATCTGTTCACATTTTCCTGCATCTATTATTTGGGAGATGATCCAGGAATGACCCACAAGAGACGCAGAGTTTTTCAATATTGCGATAAATGATGATATCTGTTCAATTATTTTAATCTGAAGATTAACCTTTTGTCTTAATTTTTCCAGATCTGTAATCATTTCAATCTTTCTTGCATTAAGAAATGGAAAACTAATCATGATTAAGCAAGATGGACATTAACTTTAGCATCACTTTTCAGAATTTTCGGCGAAAAAAAAATTAAAGATTAAAACTTTAACAGACTAACAAATTGAATTGAGCTAAGCATGGGAAATTAAGTTTAACAAATTAATCTTCTTTCCTACTTTACACATTCTAGATTCGATTCCCAGCTTCAATTCTCTGTTTTTCTCCAGTCACTCACACTCACCAAAATTCCATATTCCACTAACTAAAATGATAAAAACAACTAAAGAGGCTTTTTTATTTTTATTCGGGAGTGATCGAGTCAGTTTACGCGCACCTCACTAAAGAAGCTTTGAAAAGTTCAAATCTTTTTCATCTTCTTAGCAGACAGAGCGACAAAAAGCCAAAGCTGTGACCTGTTACTTGCATTACAGGCCAAGGGATCCTTCTCTGTTACAACCCAACAACTAACCCATGATTGTCAGAGTGTTCACACTCTTTAACAAATGTCATGATTCAAAAGTGGAATAAAATTCTAATGAATGGCAGCTTTAGTGGGAAAAAAAGGAAGCTCAAAACTAAAATAATACACTAAAACATTACCAAATGGCATTTTACAAACTGGATGAATTTTTTTTTTCTTTTTTCCAAGTACTTCTAAAAACTGCAAATCACTCACTCATTCACATTACAAAAGCTAAACCCAAAAACTGAGGAAATTGAAGGGGGTTAGGCTACAAGAAGAGAGAAGATAGAATGACAGAAATTGTGAATGTCAATAGTAGAATGGCTGGAGGGACTGTCCTTGTTGAGTCTCCCATTGCCAAACCAGCCAACCATGACCCATCTGCTAGCATAGGTTCCCCGGATCCTGAGCCCAATCCCGATCCCACACCTGATCGTGATCCTGTCATATCCGATCCGGAGGACCCTGAATACCTCATTCCATATTCCGAACCCATCCCTGACCCGATCCCTGATTCGTATCCAGAGCCTTGAGATGTATCTGGTGTTGTGGGAGTAGAATAGCTCGAAGATTTTTGACTGCACAAGTGTGAATAACCCACTAGTTAAGTTACTCTTTTAGATAAATTATATATGTCACATTCTTTGGCCAAACCATAGCTTACAAAAAACAGTTAATAAATTAATTATTGAAAGCAACACACCAACAGTATTAAATCCTAAATGCTCCACAACTAACACAAAAGTATTATTTACTTATCAAATCATGAAAAAGAGAATCTTTGGCAGTATGGCACTGTCATTAATCTAATCCCATTATTAAAAAAAACAAATTAAAACCAATACTTTAAACTAACCCATATGCCAAATAGAAATTCCATCTTCACTCATTCTCAATCATTTCAATTAATACTTTTCTTGGTGTAAAAATGACAGTAAATCCAAAAATACCATCATTCTAATAATCATACAATAAAATCTAATTATCGACTCGGAAAGTACTGAGATAAATACGATTGTTGGTATATACACAAAGAAGAGAAATAATATATTTAAAAATTCTCAAACCGAAGAAATTAAAAATTACCTAGGAGAAGAGGGGCAAAACGTAATGGTGTAATCAGCACCAAGACAAGTAAAAGTACTGGTAGCATCATCGTACGCGTAGCTATACGATTTCGGACACGCCAATTTAAACATTTCCGAATACACCGACGGTCTACATGTCGTCGGTGAACCAAACGCGCCGCTGCAACAATACTCCGGCGTCCCAAACGCCTCACACGCGCTCTTACACGCGTCCCCTTCACCGACCCTCAATTCAGTCGGACATTGCCGGTTCAAATCAGTGGAGCAACCCGTCGAAGCACATAGACCCGACCCGCCGGTTCCTTCAACGATCATGGGTAGATTATACCCATCAACAAGACTAACATCATAAAAGTCTTGACCACCGGTTCCGAGAGTAAATTCAGCGAGAGTGGCCGGAGGGGCTGCTCCGGCGCCGTTACACTCAAGTTGGCCGGAGCCGCAGTCGCCGGTGAGACAAGAACCGGAACCGGATCCGTCGAAATTACAAGCGGTTCGACCCCAGAATCGGCCGGACCAGCCGGTGGGAGCTAGGAAGGAACGAGAAGAGTCTTTGGGGAGCTGGAATCCGGTGGAGTCTAGTGTAGGACTGCCGGCATTGGCGAGAATCCCGGGCCAGACAGTGAAATCGCATCTGTTGATGAAAGTAAAGGTTGCTGCTTTGGAAGTGATGAGTAAATGAAAGAATGTGAGAATGAGAATGAGAATGGAAGAGTAAGAAGCTTCAGCCATGCTATTGCTAACAAAAGCTCTCTCTTTTCCTTTTCCCTTTCCTTTTCTTTCTTTTTGTTTTTTGGTTTTGGTGATTGTAAAAGAGAGAAGGAGAATGAAGAGAATGACAAAGGAAAGAGAGAATAGTTCAGTCAGAGTGATGGAAAAACAAACATCAAATATGATATGAGAATGGAGAGGCCAATAATCAAAGGAACATGGGCATGGTTGGCCGTGATCTTTTATTTCTTTATTTTGTTTTATTTCTTGATTTTTTTTTCCCCTTTCCTCTTTTACTTTTGTAATGGACCCATGCCCTGAAACATAACACAACAATTATGATATATTGGACTCCCTCGAATTTATATAAATTTTTTCTTGGAATATTTTGTGTTTAACATAGCAATTTTTATTTAATACTTATATACAAATGGAAGCTATTAATAAAATAAACTTTTCTTTTAACTTTAATAAATATTAAAATATAAACTTCATAAACCCTACTCGACCAAACCCTTCAAATGATGGGCTCAAAGAACATTTCCGAAACTCATATTTTTCGGCATTTATAAATATGTTAAAATATGACATAATATTTACAAATTTATTTACCTAAAAAAATAATTACGAAAATATTAAAAACGTAGAATCCTCACTACTAATCATCATGAAATGTCACAAATATTCCTATTTAATGCAAATATATCAGTAAGTTAGTGATATATCATATCAATAATAGTATATCTTAGAATCAGGGCATAGCCCATTGGTTAAGGTAGTTTCTCCTTCAAGAGAGTTGTTCAATCCACACCTCGAACAGTTTGTATAAAAAAAAAATAGTATATCATAGTATATCAAGATATATAATACTATGGGCCCATTTATTTACATGTTTGTTTGACATGAAAAAATTATCAGGTAATACTAGGTTATTTCTCAAGGGACTACTTTACTAAATTAATGGAATTTCATTCAGTTAACTAAATAATAATTAATTTAGGATCTATTAATCATCATGCAATAGTGATAAAAAAACATATAAATTCATGCTAGTTTTTCAAAAATTAAGACTCTTTACCTAGATTGAGTAAAATATGGAGAATTGGTTAGAAGTTTCTTTACAGCATCAAACCCTTTAAAACCAGATCTTCTACACTATATCCTAATAGAACAAGCAAAACCTGATTGTGGGATCAAACTTTAGAAAAAATTAGGAAAAAGAAAAAGAATTTTTCTTCCTAAAACTATAGGCAAAATCGGTGAGGCCTTAGGGGAGGAAGTAGAGATAATTTCAATTTTTAAGCAATTGAATTGTGTGATTTATGAATAATCCAAGTCTTCTATTTATAGGCTAATGGAAAATCTAATCACATTAGAAATATTTCATGGAGATAAATATAAAAAGAAAAAAAAAATCCTCCTCCTTTATCTTGGTATAGCCGAAAATACCATGGATAAATAGGAAAATATTTTATTTTCTTTTATTTGCTTTATCTTAGGTACATAAATCTATGTAATTATTTTAGGATATAATTCAAATAATTATCTTCCTAAAATAAATATATATGGCAGAAATTAATGTATAATAATTAATCAATAAATCTAATTTATTTAATTAATTATTTTGGGCCAATTTCAATTGGATTCATTAATCCAATTGGACTAGAAACTCTCTTTTAAATTAATAAGTCCAACTTAATAATTCATTTATTAATTACCATTTAAATAAAATATTTTATTTAAACAATTAATAATATTAATATTTTCTCCGGCTAAATATTATCAAATGATATTTAATTCTAAATTTCCATTATTTAAACAATTAATAATAAATATTTTAATTATTAATTTTCATTAAATAAACTCATTGTTTAATTAATTAATAATTCTAATTGAAAATATTTTATTATTAATTAATTATTAATTTTCATTTAAATAAAATTAATTATTAATTTTTGTTTAAATAAAATTAATTATTTAAGCAATTAATAATTATCAATTAGTCAATTAAGTGATTAACTCATAATCGTTAATTACTTCTTATCTTACTATGAATAATTTCACTATAAATAAGTTATGTCCATTTAGTTTATCTTTTATTTATATCTGTGATATATCCTTCACGTGGAGCCCTCATAATTACAGGCGGATTATATTTACCGTTTTGCCACTGTAATTACTGTTTTATTCTTGTGTTCCCGCTGATTCATCAATGAACATTATTTGTAGTCAAACTACAAATAATATACTTATGTGAACAATAGAAGTCGTGGCGCCAGTTATTCATGTCTCGAATTAGTACATCAAATGAGTTTCCTAAAGTTCCTAAAATGTTTAGGTATCGCACTAATACCGTTAATTTATAGGAAAGTTATGAATTCCATCTCGTGTAAATGTGTTCCCAGCTACTATCTCGTTATATTCCCAAAACTGGAGTGTATTGAGCGTTCATATCAAATCTCTCAACCATGTGAATCAGAGAACATAACTCCATGAATAGAAGTCCACATTTCACTCAGGATTGAGATTTATCACGGTTGATAAACTTAGATATTCGATCATTTCTCGTAAACAGTACCAATGAGATATTGATCAAATATCATGGTCTTGTCTTATACAATCAACATTGCATATGATACTTTCATTTAATGTCACCCACATGAATGTTCAGGATTAGATCATTTGTCTATATACAAAATGGACAACTATCAATAGTGTTACAAGGATAAAGTTCTCAAATGTTATCAATTTTCTGTAGACACTTTCAGTTACTCATCTCGTCTTTAATCCTCTCGTATGACTCACATACTTAGTCGTGATTTCATAAGAGTAACTTAGGGTTTTACTATTTGAATGTTTGATATTAATATATTCCTAATATCGTCCATTGAATCACTATAGATAATAGAAACAACTTACGTTTATGTATTTAATTTATTCGAAATAAATTATATTTATTGAATAATTGCAAGTTCTAGGACACCATTCCTAACAATTTCAATAATGCCCTTCTTCTTTTAATATACTTTCTATTAATTATATATAATTAAAAAAATTATTTTTTAAAAATAACAAATCAATACACCTGTAAATATTTCTTAATACAAACACCTATAATTATAAACAACAATAACAAAAAATCATTACAAATATCCACATGTAAATTTTTTTCATTCGGTACATATCAAGTTCAATATAAAAAATATCCAATCGGGCATATAGTCAAGGGTATAGATGGTAATTTTCAGATTACCATGATGATGTATTTTCAAAATCCTCCATCTTAAAAAAGAAATCTCAAAATGTTAGTAATCTGGAATAATGGGTATCTTAGATTACTTCAATCTAAACAATCTAATTTTGGATAGAATACTATGGTAATCTCAACTTCAAACAAACAAGCCCGATCAGTCATTGATAATAACTAATTTACCATGATATACAATCACTGATTTACCAACTGTGATATACTGCTTTATGAAGTCGGGAGAGGTTTTGTCGAAAAATTTTAAATTCTTGTTAGAAAATGAGAGAAAACAAGATGGAAGCTTCAGGTTTCGTTAAATATGAGCTCGGGTATGAGTTTTGATCGAAAAATTGATGGTTTTCGTGTTTGGTTAAGTTCTTGTTGGAAGAAAAAAAATCTCCAGGTTTGAGGTCTCTACGAAAAATTTCAAATTCTCATTGAATAGCAGGGAATTATATATTGAGAGTTAGGAGGAAAATATGCTAAAAAGCATATTTTCTCTTGTCGTCGTGGTCTCGCCCAGGCCTTTCGTGGGCCAAAAACCTGAGAGTAGGCATCACGGTGAGAGGCCTTGCCCACTGCGGCAACCATTACACATAGAATCACGTGTTTTGTCTTGTCGCCAAGGCCACAAAGTTCCCTTAGCCGCGGGGACAACACGATTTCTGAAGATATTATTTTATTTCCTTGTTTATCTTTGTATAATTGTTTATCTTTTCTTAACCTAGATATACTTGTATAAATATGGGCTATCAGCCATCATACTTAATATGAAATTCCATTCTTCAAATTTTTACATGATATTAGAGCGGGTTGGCAATCTTCGTCGTAAATGACAATGCAAGTCGAAGAATTGAGAAATAAGAAGAAGCCATCATGGGAACCGTGAAACCTATGGATTCGACCTCACCATACTATCTTCATCCTTCTGATGGGCCACAAATCATAATTTCCTCAATTGTGAAAACTACAATGAATGGGTGCGATCAATGCGAAACAATTTTCACGCAAAGAATAAATTAGGTTTCATTGATGGAAGCATTAAGAAACCAGCGTCAGGATCTCCGGAAGAGAACCTATGAGTGACGGTAAATTCGAAACCGGTGGGTTGGACCCATAATACTTTGGATCCAAGTTTAAGATCTTTAGTTCCAAAACCTTATGAGGTAAAAGATATGTGGGATGATATACGAACGCGTTTCTCGATTGGAAACGGATCCAGAATTCACGAATTGAAAACACTTCTTAATGGATGTAGACGATGATGCCCTACTGTGGTTACCTATTATAATAATTTGAGGAAGATAGGAGATAAACTTCAAGCATACACAATCGTGCCAATATGTACATGTGAAGCGACAATTATTCTTGCCAAGCAAATGGAGAATGAAAAGGTACATGATTTCCTGGTTGGTTTAGATCTCGCACTCTATAGAAACGCGGTGTCCAATATTTTGATGATGGAGCCTCCACCATCACTAAACACCGTTTTTGCGAAGATTGTCACGGAAGAACAACATCATACTATTGCACGTTCTCATAAAGCAAACCAGATGTTGTTGGATTTGCTATTCAAGGGGCATTTAATAGAGGAAGAACACAATCACGTGGTGGAGATCAATCTAGAGCAAATCTATTTTGCTCTCATTGTTCTAAGACTAGTAATGATGATTTTTTTTTTCATGAGATGAGTATACATATAGCCACATTAGCTTCCATATTAAAAACAGTCATATTATTGGATTTGTTATAAAAATAGTGATAAGATGGCATCAACAAAATATGATAAAATATTAAATTAGACAAAAATGCTAATCATGGTAAATGGTGAATAAATAAATAGAAATAAAGAACGTGTGTAAGTCAATATTGATGCTAAAAATAAAAAATGAATTATTTATAATTAAATATTTTTTAAAATTATACACGATATATAAAGGAATTCCTTAAAGCATAATTTAAGGTAAAAAAAATACTGGAAAAATTCATTTATATCAGTATTATATTTGAGGAATTTAACTTATATGAGGCATATTTGAATTATATTTGGAGGAAAGCGACTTTTTTTTTAATGATTTAAAAATTGATTTTTTTTGTTAGGCATATTCAGTCTTATTGAACGTTGGAAAAATACTTGGTACAAATGTAATATATAATGAATAAATAGATTATCAATAAAGGTTGTTTTCGATATATGTTAGAATGTATAACATAGTATATCCATGATTATACGTACTTGATATAATTGTCTTTTTTGTTTGTGATAGATAGAAATATAGCAAGTATATAATGATTACATATGATACAATTGTCTTTTTCCAATATATATTCTAATGCATCACAAGTATATCATGATTATACTTGATATAGGTCAAAGAAATCCGCTCTACATATTTCCATACGGAAAAAATTTCTATGGATTCACATTAAGTGAGAAAGCTACTTTACTTCGTGAAAAAATTATTTCAATAACTAAAATCCAAAATTTGTGGGATTGTTGTTTCCTAAATTGATGTAATTGTTCATTTTAAAATAATAAAATTAAATAGGAAAAAGTCAATTAAGTCATAAAAAATGAAATAACCATAAATTCGTAGGACAGACTATATGTGTAAAGATTCTAATTAGAGGGTGTCTATTTTTTGAAATAGATATATAAAAGAAAAGGCTAATTTTATGGTCTTTACCTTTTTACATGCATCTTTTCAAAATAATTTTTTTTTCTATTTTATTTTGGTAAAAAGAGCATGTTTATAATTTAATGTTAATGAAATTAGATAATTAAATTATTAAAACATCAAATTTTCACTCTGATATCCTGTTATGAGCATTAGTTCTTAAAATATTAAGGGTTGGGTTAAAGTGGAATTCAATCAATTAATTAGTTTTCAGTAACTTATATTTTGACACCTTCAACTTCAACTCAAGAGTATAATAAGGTATTTATTTTATTTTATTTTCTTTCCTTTTTTCAACCAATAGAATAGGGAAATTTTAATAAGGATAAGGTTCAAACAAACCTACACTCATCACAAATATAGAAAACACGTTTTTGTCATGTTATCATATTCAATTTGTAAACATGAGAAGTCAATTACCAACTTTGAATATAAATATACATTTGCTTAAGGTGATTAACATAATTTTAAGAATATTTGTAAATACGTTTTTTTTTAAAAAAAAAAGTTATGATATCTACGGAAATTACTTTTCTTTTTAATTTTTTTTAGCTATATAGAGTTTCATGAATGATAAAATTTCGCAGACAATTTTAAAATCTAATACAAAGTAGCTTGATTCATATCTCCAAGAGACTATTGTCACAATGTTTCGTTTCTCACCAATGAATACATAATTTGGTTTTTGTGCCATTGTTCTTGAAATCAATGTACGTTTAAATATGATGGTCCTTTGACATCATAATGTATACATCAATTTCTATTTTAATCACTAAAATGATAATTTTATTTAATTCTTTTAACTTTTGTTTCCTTGCCAATCTCAATGATTAAAGTATTATAGTTCCACCCTCAAAAAAGTGGTTTAATGCTCACTTCAATATTTTGTATAAAAGAAAAAAAACTTTTGTTTCCTTTCTATATTAATAGTTTAATTTTAAATTCTTAATTTTAATCCTTTTAACTTTATTTAAATTCTACGTATAATCACAATCAAACTCTTTTGGTAACAATTAAACATAAAATTTAATTTAAAAAATTAAGAATTAAGAATTAAAATTGAAATTTAAAAAAAAAAAAACAAAAAAAAACAGCAAGCACCAAGGAAAAGACAAAAGAGAGGAAGCTTTAGAAAAAGTAGGGCCCACAAAAGATCTTTTTACGTGTCACATCCACCGAAAAAAGCAGAAAGATGCTGATGCTATAAAAAAAATTCATCCACTACGGCGGGTACAGTGGTCTCGGATTGGAGGGAGTGAAAATCTGAAGTGGGGTCGATTAATCGAGGGTGATTAAAGTGACACGTCACTTGATGATGACCGTTAATGGGCGCCGTATGAATATGTGGGGTCGTGAGTTGTTGCAGCGTAATTAAGATCGAAAGCATTGGATTCCTCCTGCCCATGCTCTTCTTTTCATGCATCTCTATTGGAAGCTTAAATCTTTGACTCTTTGACCCTTAACATCTTATTAATTAGGGTTAATGTTGTATATACTCTTTTAGTTGGGGTTTGAGAATGGATTTGTGGATGGAAATAGATTTCACAAACTCATTCTCATGTTTGTTTCACACCATATTTTTTATCGGTATTGACATCGATTATTTCTACTATTCATTCTCATTCCCACACATTTCAAACATAGGCTTCACAAACCCAGACATCACAAACTCATCATTCAATATCTTAGATATCACAAACTCAGACTTCCATTTCTCAAACCCCCAACCAAACACCCTCTTAGAGGTACTCAATCAATGTATAGCCTATTCAAAATTGTTAAACATATTTAAACCTATTCGATATATGCGGTATTTTTTTCTTCTTCTAGATTTGTGTTTCTTTTATATTAATTGTTTTTATTTATTAATATTTTTTAAATTCTAATGGTTTTCCTTGATTTTAGTCTTTATAGTTACCAATTTTCCTTTATTCATTTTCGATTTGGTCCTTGAGTTTTCAAAACCGACATTTTTATCTCTGAGTTTCATTTTGCTTTCAATTTGGTCTCCGCCGTAAAAAATCATTAAAGTATTTAACAGAATACTGACGTGGACATTAAAATAATTATTTTAAATTAATTTTATTACTGACATGATATATTTTAAATGAATTGACATATTAATAAGTTTTATATTAATATTTTTATTTATTTATGTATTTTTTTTAGTTATCTCTCCCATTTCTCTTCCCTTACTATCTCTTCCATCTCATTTACTGTTCATCATCTTCTCAACATCTCAAGTACAGAGAGTCACTGTTCATCACGCAAGGAGACCAACTCCACGAAACAAAAATCTTGGGATTTTGCCTCCAGTCTGTCATTACATGTTTCCTTTTCATGTTTGCCTTTTCAATTTCTCAAATATGAAAAAACCTATGAGAATTCAAAATCTCTCTATCATCGTTAATCTCTAACGACAAAATAAGATTTTGAGATCATCATTTTGATTTCGTTAGACAAACTCGTTGAATTAGTTAGATGGAAAAAAATAAAAATCTAAATATGTTCAATATGTGTCTTAAAGAACTAAACAATTCGTTTTGAAAGTGGGAAAATAAATTTTAACAAGAAAAAAGAACACCAGAAAACATGGAAAAGACGAGAACAAACCCAAGCCCCAATTCCACAAACCCGAATAAAAACAAAAAGAAATTGTTTTTCTTATATATTACTCTTTTTCTTTAATATGTTTAAGATCTGGGCTTCTTTCCTATCAAGAAAATAAGAGAGATGAAGGGGAGTAATTTTTTTTTGCTAGAATCTCTAAAATCACATGAATCCAAAACTAGTAAATTCATGAAAGTTTAATTGAAATTCAAAATAAAATTAATCAAATACAAACTCTTCTAAAATGGGGATCTGACAATTTCCAAAAGGGATCTAGAAATTTCCATGGAATGGAAATCGGTGAGGGGGAGTGAGGAGATAAAGATTCAGTCGAAGTTGGAGAGTGTGGGGAGAGATGAAATATTTTCTCCAATCAGGATCTTTATTCATCAATTTCTTCAATTTTCTCCAATCCTTAAACCTTTTTCCAAGGAAGAACTTATTGATGGAGATTTTAAAATCCCATAAATTTTATTAAGAATATGAATACGATTAAGTGGGTCTTTGCGATTCTAAAAAAAAATGGATTCGAGTTTGCAAATGAATCATCATTTTGTGGCAACGTTATTGAAATTTTTTTTTTTGGCCTGAGTTTTGTTTGAAAAAAGGGAAGAGTGATGACGTGAGGATGAGAGGGAAAGAAAGATGAGAAAAGAGGGTAAAGGAGGAAAGAGATAATTATTTAAAATTAAAAACTAAAACATATTAATATAGTACTCAATAATCTTGCCACCTCAATTAAAATATGTCATGTCATAAATAATATTAATATAAAATAATTATTTTAACGCCCTTTTAAGCATTCTATTAAATACTTCACAATTTTTTAATGCCCGGGCCAAATTGAAAGCAAAACGAAAACTTAAGGGTAAAAATATCGGTTTTGATAACTCAGGGACCAAATTGTAAACAAATTCAAAACTCATGGACCAAAAGTGTGTTTTTCCCTATAAAAAAAAAGAACATTTAAAACGTGGCTTTTGTGGGAGAAAATGATTTTAATATTTGTGAAGAATATAATGTAATACAAAATTAATCTCATATAAAGTAGCATCTAATACTCAATATCTCATATAACAAAAATGTTTTCTTCTCTATATTCTCTTATCTTGAAGTTTGGTTGAATCTCACGCTAGTGTAGAGACAATAAGGTGGTGTTTGGTTCATTTGAAAGGAAATGAATGGAATCAGGAAAGGAAAGGAATCAGGAAAGGAAAGGAATCAGAATCAATTACTTTGTTTGGTAAGATTTATGGAATCAATATGATAATTAGTAAAGGTTTCCTTTACCATGTTTGGTTATCAAATAGAATGGAATGAAATTAATTTTTCTTCCAAAAATACCCTAAAGTATAATAACCATGGATTTTTTTAAAATAATTATATCTCAATAAATTTGTATCATATTTTTCTAAAAAAATATTGATTTTAAAAAATATTGCTTATTAGTCAAAAGTTCTATATAATTTTTTTTTGTACTTGCAACAAGACATCTAATATAAAATCAAAATATTTTCTTAATAGTTTAGAATGTATTTATCAAGATTGCATAAAATCATTCATAAAATATATTGATAATATTAATATGCAAAATACAAAATACAAAACAGTGGCTTGATAACATTCCAAGGTCATAGACACATTATATTATCTATGTACCAGTACAAAATAATTTCCTCCTATTAATTACAAAATACACATTTGAAGTAAACATATTTCAAGTAATCAGACCTTCAAAATTAGAGGAAATTAAGTAGTAGACTTCTACTATATAGCTCCAGTAAGAAGTGATCTCACCCATGAATCCTTTTGTTCGTCTGGAATGCTATAAAAGACATCAAGATTTGCAGGATCACGAGTAATAAGTAACGCAGCTTTATGACGTGCTATCATAGAAAGAGTGGTGGTTTTCATAAGTAATTCATTAACACCCATTCTTTTTTCATGAATTTCTTCTTTGATAGCATCACTCAATGAAGTAGATGAGTGTCTTATTTCTCCTGCAACGATATGAGCAGCATCTCGAATTACATCACCAATATCACCCATTGCTACACTCTTTCTCTTTCTTTTGAAGAACTCTCTGAACCACTTTGTGGTGTTTGGGGACTTTGAGAAAAATAAGACATAAATGTAGGATCATTAAAATCCTCTCCTAGGTTTTCCTCCATACCTTGATCATCAACATTTTGACCTGTCTCAATATCTTCCATAACATCAGCAACACTTTCTGCATGTCTTCCCGTTGCACGATCTTTACCATATACCATACATAAGTCATCATAATGAGGAAAAGTCTTATTGTGAAATGGTGATGCATCTTTATGACTTTGTAAATAGGCTTCCCATACAGTCTTTTCTGCAACCACACACTTTTTATCTGGATCCCAACTGAAACCACTACAATTTGAGCCTGTTAGCATTTCATGAACAATAGAAAAGTTAGCTTTCATAGTCTTTAATCTTGATCCAATATGTGGTTTTTGGTGTAGTCCACATCCAGGTAAGCTCTTTTCTAATAGACCCTCTAATGCTCGTAGATGACCCACTTTAAAGCCATTTTCAGCTCTAAAAGTTCCTTCATTATGTATTTGTAATAAAGCTTCAACAATCTTGAAATCTTCCTCATACGTCCAAAATCTTTTATTCAATCCTGGACCCTTTTGAGATAAATCCATTCTAACAAAAAAAAAAGACAACGCATTCAAACATCTACGAATATGAGATATAATCAAATACTATATATAGTTCCAATTGAACAAGTCAAAATAAACATAGAAAACAAATCAAGTTTCCACAAATTTTGCAAGTAAATGCTCATAACAAAAAATTGAGTCATGGAACATGTCTAGAAGACATCCATTCAGCATACATATGTTGTGCAAGGTTATCTCTCCATGCACTCCATTCATCAGATGTTTCTATTGAAGTAATTGATTGAGTAGATTGTGGTCCACCATCATTTGTAATATTTGTTGGTTCTTCAAATGAATCAGTTGGCATCTCCCTCCTAATAAAGTTATGTAATAAACAACATGCAAGTATGATTCGATTTTGTGTCTTGATAGAATAGAAGGAAAGACTTCTAAGTATTGCCCATCTATTTTTTATCACCCCAAAACATCTTTCAATCACATTTCTAGCAGCAGAATGCTTCATATTAAAGAATTCTTTTGAGTTATTGGGTTGACGTCCTTCTCTCCAATCATTTAAATGATAACGCTGGCCATGATAAGGAGCAAGAAAACCATTGCAATTGGCATAGCCGGCATCAACTAGATAATAATAACCTATAAAGTAATATATCAATTTTCTTAGTAAATATAAATAATTTTTATGCATTCGTTATTAATAAGTAGCTTACCGTGTGGAACAACCAATCCATTTCTTCTACTAATGGCATCACGAAGAACTCTACCATCAGCCGCTGATCCTTCCCACCCAGGTAATACATAAATGAATTGCATATCGAAGGAGCAAACTCCTAAGACATTTGTTGCAATATCAACTTTTCTATTCCTGTACCTAGGTTTATCGGCTTGGGGTACTCTTACTCTAACATAAGTCCCATCTAATGCACTTAAACAATTCTATTACAATAAAAAATATTTAATATTTAATTTATAATTTATAATATTGATCAATGAACAACTTATATATATATATATAAACTTTTACCTTAAAACAGTTCCATCGTTCATCAGTGGAGTTTTCAAGAATGGGCTCAGGTTTTTTCAATAGCTCTCCATGCAAACGTATGATTGCATATAATACATTGTTAAAATATCTACTAATTGTCTCTCCAGACCGCAAAAACCTAAATTGAATAACTCTATTTTTGACATGATGTGCTAAAATATGTAAAAACATAGCTACTTGCTCATCTACTAATACATGATTTGATGCTTTCAACATACCCCTAGTTTCAAGCATTGTGCATAAGGTTGTAAAAGCATGTCTATTCATCCTAAGTTGAGCTACACTAGTGACATCACTTTCATAGCACAAGTGATGAACAATTTTCCTATTGTTAAAGAAGTCTACTACGTAAGATTGGTTTCTCAATGAACTATTTTCACTACTTTTTATCACAATAAAGTGCAATAGTTCAAAAAAACCACCGTGCTACATGTACTATATGCAACCAATGGACAAATATAGCAACCAATTTCCTCTTCTTCAAAATTTCTCTGTTAACCGCATTTAAGCGAGCCATTACTGCACGAAATATAAAGAAACTAAATTGAAGAAGAAGTAAAAGGGAAATATACATGTAATTTTAAAGTCCAAACGAAATTATCTAATTTAATAAGATGGTTCCATATTTAACACAATATATATAATTATAAAAACCAATAATTACATATGTTATAAAAAAAACCAATAATTACATATAATAATTATGGAAATTAATATAATAGATGAAATTATAAAATTTATATATCAATATAACAATTAAAAAGTTTAACTGGAGTAAAAAATTGTCCAAATTTAATAAGTTCAAGTCTAACTCCTTCTTCCATTGAAAAAAGAAATTTTTTTACTTCTCTAACCTCCATTTTCATTTGACCTTTTCTCAAAATCACATCTTTTTCCCCCTATATTTTTATTTTCAATTTGGTACAAGAGATACAACTTTAGGAGAAAAATAAAGGGTGATCTTTCAATAAAATTTTGTCTTTTCAATTTCAATCATGGTTTGATTTTTGCATTTTTTACATTTTTTAAGAAGCCCAAAACTATATTTGTAAAAGCAGAGAACAACACCACCCACAAACAAAATATAATAAAGTGAAATACATAATGAAAATGGTGTAAAATAAAAGTTCAGTAAAAAAAAGAAAAAAGAAAAAAATCTCTAACCTGGGATTTGGAAGAACAGAAGCCAAAGATGGAAGAGAAAGAACAAACTTGAAAAAAGAAAACCCAAATTCGTAGAGAAGAGAGTGTAAAATAGGAAAATGTTATTAATGGGGGTAGGTGGACTTTAATGGCAGGAAAGGAAAGAGTTTCCTTACTCTTGACTTTGGAAACTTGATTCCATCAAATCAAAGGAATGGGAGACCATTCCATTAAAAAAAACCAAACCAAACATGGGAGAAGGATTCCTTATTAAAAATATTCTTTTCCATTGTTGATTCACCTCTACCAAAATGTGGCTTTTGTGGGAGAAAATGATGGGGGGTCGATGTACACACCCCTCTTCTTTTATGTTCTTTTTTTTGTTATCCGTACGTTATGTAATATACACGTCATATACATTTCTTTTGTTTGTTGCATATTACATATTTTATGTATATTAAGTATTGTTTAATTAACACACTTTTGTTTTTCATTAACAGATTAATTAAATGACATGTATATTACGTACATTACATACTTTATTTTTTTGTCAAATGCGTTTACAAAACGGAGGACAATGTACCCAATATACCATAATAAGACAAAACAATTACTCAAAAATAATGAAAACATACTAAAACGAATCTACAAATTTGAATTAAAATTGAAATAGTTATTATAAAACATTTACACAAAAACATTGTAAATGTACAAAATATACTGAATATACTAATAACTCGGAAAACAAAAATGCATTGGAAAAGAAAATATGCATTGAGAAAGAAAAAACGTTAGAAGTGTTAGACTATACGTAATATATGGACGTGTCAGAATGTCAGAGTGTCAGACTATAATCGTTATTAGTTTTGAAACATGATCATTTAGTCAAAACCTCACCCTCTAAGTGGCTATATTGATTTTCCTCCCTTTTATATGTTTTCTATATAATTTTGCATTTCTAATTATTAAAAACTATTGTATTTAAAACAATTTATATTTTTTAATATTTTCAAAATTGTAAATAAATTTTAAAATAATGATTTATATTTCTCATTTTTCATTTTTTTAGTTCAAAATTGCAGATAAATTTAGTTTCGATTTTTCTTTTCATTTTTTCCAAATATTAAAAAAACTATTAATTTTATCATTTTTTTACTGATAAATGGATAATTATGATAAAAAAAAGATATGAAACCGTCATTCTTTGAACAAGAAATGATCAATATACTAAACACTATTATAAACTAAAACAATAAAACAATTAGAAGCAAATGAGAGAAAGATGAAAACAAGAGAGAATAGAGAAGTGATCTTATGATATTCACTTGAGGATGTATACAACCTTTCTAATAAGCTCTATTTATAGGCTTAGATAACATTGGAGAATTAATAGCCTAGTACAAGTGTTACAAAATATTAAATCCTAAATCAATTACCAATTGTAACTTATGGGAGTTATATGTTGAATAGGAGTTATGGACATCTATTGAATACAATTATTCATAACACTCCCCCTTAGATGTCCATTGTATGATGAATATGCCTCATTAAAACCTTACTGGGATAAACCATTTGGGAAAAAATCTCAGTGAAAAAAAAAGAGTACATAATTCATATACTTAACATAGTCTCATTAATAACTTTGGTAGGAAAACACAATGGGATAAAACCATAGGCAAGAGAAAAAAGTACAACTCAATATTTACTCCCCCTCATAAGAACATCAACTAATGTCTTCTTGAAGTCGTCATGAATTGCACATCTTCTTGTCTTCTTGACTTCTTCATAAATTGCATAAAAACTCAAACATGATTTGATGCATTATAAATCACCTTGATATAGCAGTGTCTCCACATGTGAATAAATAACCTGCTTAAAATCTAACTCTTTGGATCAAATAAATAACTTGCATTTGTAAAACCAATTAGCTAAAACTTATATCTGTTAATATAAAACAAAGTAAACTCATATCAATGATTCGTCAATAGTAATGAAATATATATTTATTCCATTATCTCCTTGTTGGATAAAACTATATCTAGATAATAAAGGTCACTTAAATGTTATAATTTTTCATATATTATTAGCAAGATACATACGTGCATCTATTCCACTAAGATATGACACTTCACGACCAAGACATTATTTGGTGTCTTCTCGAGATTAAAAAGATCATTTTTAACATTAAGAGAAACTATCCATTGAAATACTCAATAGATGTGTTTTATCCTTATGTAAAATCATTTTAAGACATTTTCTGTATAAGTTGGTTTATCCATAAAAAATTTATTCGGTAAATGCTTAATTCTAAATCCTTTGATCTCATATTTCTTTCAATGATAATTTATTGCCTTAGCAAACGCTTCAGGAGTTTCAAATATTATTTAAATCAACAACATATACAGGCAAAACGTGAATTCTAAACGTGACATCTTTAAAAAACACATGAATAAATAGAATTATTTCAATAGTCTTCTTTCAACAGATATTCACTAAAACAGTTACAACACATTCCTTTCGATTGTTTAAATCTATATAATGATCTTTATAATTTGATTAAATATACTTCTCGAGAACTTAAAATTATATACCCCTGACATCAAAATCCTTTAGGATCTTTTATATAGATCTCACTTTGAAGAAAGTCATATAAATATGTTGTGACTAATCCATGAGATGTTTGCTACATCTTTTAATACACAACTATACTTGAAAAGTGAGTCTGATTTTCTTTGATCCTTTTTTTCACTTATGCCAATCATTTTTATGTCAACACTCCCTGACAGATTTTGGTTCACAATACTCACATTCTAAGATATCAAGAGCAATATTAGTCAACTCTTTGATTCCATATTTGTTATGACATAATTAATAGAATCTCATCATTTTCACTATTCATAAGTGCTTAACCTTCATCTAGATTTATCAGATTAATTATGTTCATGGTTTGTTCAAGAACTTCTACTTCCTCAACTGGATCATTTTGAGAATTGTCCTTTTTTCTGACATATTTTTATCTTGAAATCATTTGTCATTCCTCACTTCGGGTGTAGGAGGATTTTTATCTTTAAAACCAATTGACCTTCCACACTTCATGTATGACATATAAACTCATTAATTGAAGCATTATCAAGTTTTCCAACTTTTCTTAATTTCTCCCCCTAATGTTGGAAAATATATTTTCTCAGTATGACCACTAACCTTGCAATAGATATTCTCACTATTCCGAGGTATTTGATAAATTAATCGGTATCATACCCAACATATATTCACAACCTTCTATGAGGATCAATTTTGGCAATATACTACAAAATTTGGATGTTCTCATAATCAATAAAAGTGTTGATTACTTCTTTAACAAAAATTATATTCTCATCAGAATATTCAAGAAATCAACAACATCCAAGTGTGTCACATCGAGGAGTCAAATATAACATCATCTCATTTTGTAAATTATGCTTCCAAATTCTTCTATTTTTCTTTCAAAGAGATTTGATCATATTTGACTAAGTACTTGGATGTACGACAGATACAAGATTAATGCCTTTTTATATTGCACATTAAAATATCTATTTTCTCAATTTTGAAAGCTCTTACTTTTTGGAGAATTTCTTTTCTCAATTTTGTGTGGCTTCTTAAAATTTTAAGCATTATCATTATGACCACCACAAATAAGATAAATTATTTCTTTCTCAAGTTTGACCATGATCACGCCCCTTGACTTTGACCATTAATTAATTGATATTATAACATTCGCTTCAGGGAATGATATTGAATTAGTTGGTCAAAATTCTTGATATTTTTACTAAAAACTTATTGTTTAACGTAATCACAATAAGACATGTGATCAATTCATAATATTTTTAAATCATCTTTTTCGATATTGCTACTACACTAGCATATTTGATGTAAGGGAAAAAGACACTTTTAGTCCCTGAGTTTTGAATTTGTTTACCATTTGGTCCCTAAGTTTTCAAAACCGACATTTTTACCTCTGAGTTTTCGTTTAGCTTTCAATTCGGTCCCTGCCAGCAAAACTCTGTTAAATACTTAACAGAATGTTGATGTGGCATTAAAATAATTATTTTATATTTATTTTATTAGTGACATGACATATTTTGAATGAGTTGACATATTAAATGAATTTTATATTAATATTTTATTTATTTAATTGTTTTTTTAATTACTTTTTATTTTTCTCTCCTCACTTCATCTCCTTCCCCTTTCTTTATCTTCATCTCATATTTCCATAGCCACTAAATTAAAACCAGACCGATAACGAGACGGCCAAGAGGTACGAAATCGGAGCAGAGATCGTTGATGATACTGTCGTCGTCGCCATTTTTATCTGTGGTTCGATCGGGGAGGAAATTGGTAGGGCAAAGGGAGAAGTTAATGAAGATACGGTCAGTAATGGTGGTATCTGGAATTGGAGAAGCTATGGCAGGAGAAAGAGAGAGAGGTTGTTGATTTCATACAGATAAAAACGAAACAATTCCAATAATGGTTTCTTCTTCTATCAGAGCATTTGGAGCAATCCTTTATAAATTTCCATCAATTTCAATCTCTCGTAAATGTCCAATTCTCTTCCATTTCCACAGTATCTTTCTCTCTGCAAATCCTGCATTTTGAAATGTAAGGCTAAAACTAATTCATATTTTGTTTTTTTTATTTGGCAATTCATAAATCTACCAATAGAAAAAATGAAGAATTACAACAACCAATATTTTTCAATAAACCCAAATGAATGGATTTCACAAAGCTGATCTGAGATCTATAAGTGTAAAAACAGGGACAAAGTTTATAAGAAATGGTAAACCCATAATGAAATTCAAAAAGTTGAGATTTTTATTGCTAAGAAATCACTGTTTGGAGCATCAAATCTCAACCCATTATAAAAGGGTTTGAAAATTAGAAAGTGAAACAAAACCCAGATGAATTGATGAAGAAAATCTACAACAAAGACTTTAAAACTAATAAATCAAACGCCAGAATTTAGCTCCATTCAAGATTGAAAAGATGAGTTTGGTTTTTTTAGAAGGAAGAAAACTTAAAGAGAAAATGTTCAGATCTGGGCTGTTTGACACTTTCGCCGGCAATAAGCTAAGCTCGCCAGCGATGGGGTTCATGGTGAGATGAGGTCACCGAACGATGAGGTTCATGGTGGTTCAGATCTAGGTCGTGTCATGCTTTCGCCGGTGATGAGCTTTGTGGTGGCGGCTATGGAAATGAAGATGAAAATGGGGAAGAAGAAGAAGGTGATGACTAGAGAAGAGAAACGTCATAGGTTTTTTTTTCCTCAATCGCCACATCATCCTTTAAATTAATTTAATAATACTAGTCAATAATTTAGAAAAAAAATTATTGCCACATCAGCATTCTATCAAGTACATAACAGAGTTTTGACAGCAGGGACCGAATTGAAAGCTAAACGAAAACTCAGGGGTAAAAATGTCGGTTTTAAAAACTGAGGGACCAAAAATGTCTTTTTCCCTTGATGTAATAAACCATACATTAATTAAGATAAATTTGTGTACCTCATTCAAACATATGATTCATCCTTATGATCTTATCTCAAATGAAAATTTGAAAACAATTCTTATCATACAAAATTTTGAATAAAATAAAATTCTAAGAATAGAAAAAAAAATTATGGTAATTAAATAATGAGTAGAAATAAAAAGAAAAACATGACCACAAAATTGATGTTGGAAGAATATATTTAGTATAATTAAAATTAAACGATTAGCAAACTAGAAAAAAAAAACTATTTTTTTTAATCAACAGAACCAAATCAATATAGGAAATGATAATTACATTACCAATAAAATCCAAATTAAAATTGTAAAGCATAACTAAAATTAACAAGCGACAGGAAAAAAAAATTAACATATACAAAACGAATTAACAAACTCTTTAATAAAAAAATAATCATTAAAATTCTTAGTTAAAATACGCCCGAAAAAAAAACATAGATTTTAACTTTCCAAAAGCAATTAAATTTCGATCATTGGAGCAAAAGTTTTCTTTTAAAGTTAAACAAAAAATCAAATTAAAATCTCAATGTGTTAACAAAATTATAAATTAAAAAAAAACACAATCATTATATTAAAGTTCTCTTTTTAAGAGAAAACTCAAATCAAATTAAAATATCAAATAAACAAATCATAATAAAATTAAAATCTACTAAAATTTCATTCCTTAAAAATTACCCGGTATTTCAAATTTCAATATGTCTACATAATTATAATTTTTTTTTAACTAGTGATAAAATAATGCATTTTCCCATTACTGAATACCTTACATTTATTAAAGAAATCTATACATAATTGATTTATATATATGATTGAAAGTTTTTAATGTCAAAATTTATTTCACATACCGTTTCAAATAAAAAATAAAATTTATGCTTTCCGTTTTTTTCTTTCAACGTGACACTTTTAATAAAATCAAATAATTAAAATAAAATATTTGAGTAGAATAATACCGACAAAGTAAATCATTTGAATTTCTCTAGTTCTATTCCACAAATCATTTAGAAATTGATGTCATCCAATTGCAAAGTAAAGTTCATACTGACCTCCTTTTACATATAAAATGTTTTGTCCATGCTTCGACGTTTCAAACACGATTCATCATGTTCACCAATAGGAAGAAAAAAAATGAAAGCTCAAAAATGCGTATACTGAATATTTTTTTTTTCAATTTAAATTACAATTTTAAAAAAAAAAAAAAACAGAACCATTATATAAAAACCATTCCTTAAAAGTTGAATCCAGTAAGAAAACTTAAATAAAAATTAGCTCAATTCATTCACGTTTCTAAAAAAAAAAACTTGATTAGAAAAAGCACACCTAAAATTTCAAATAATCCCAAATAGATATAAAAAAAAGAACAAGAATTCTAATAATTTTCAAATATCATTTACCGTAATAGATATTAAAAAAATGACTAAAATGAGAAATTTGTTGGACACATTCTCCACATCTAACCAAAATATCAATTTGGTAGTGTATGAGATGTGTTATGGGTGAAATATCGCTAAGGGTAAAATGACCACGTGTCGAGCATACGAAGAGACACGAGGAAATTTCAAACTCCTTCGGCCTGCGCATGTGAGCCTAGTTATTTGAGCATGACACGTGCGACGGACCCGACCTCCACCACTAACGGAGAACATACCATCAAGAGAGGTCCGCAAACATCTCGACTGACCAGGACCACTAGGCACAACCATCTAATTATTGATGGAGTGACTAACTCGCAGGTGCGTATAGACGCGGACCCATCTCAAAGAAATATAGACTAAGTGTCCAAGAAAGAAGCTCTGTTGCTGCGCTGCGCGCATCTACCCCCACCTCAGAGAAGCGTAGGTGCACACCAGCCACCTACGCACCTACACACCAGCCACCTACGCACCTACACACCTACCAACACACCTACCTACACACCTACACCCAATCAAGACCCAACACATGGACCAATCCGTGTGCGACACGTGGCTTGATGACATCATCCATTTCCACGCCTATAAATAGGAGATGAGAAATGGCCAAAAGGTAATTCATTTTCATTCCTCATTTGCTCTAACCACAAGCTCTGCTCTGCTCTAACTTAAGCATCGGAGGGTGTTAGGCCGACACCACACCGGTGCTACTAGCTCTACTTGCGCAGGTGATCACCTACGTAGCAGGACACCCATGCAAGTTATCTCCAACGCGGATCTTCGCCTCCGACTCAATACAAATTTATTGTTCGTTGCACACGTGGAAGCAAGAGCGGCATTAGCGCGGAGCACGCCCGCGCGTTATACTTAGTACCATTTCCACGCAACAACAAGATGGTTAATAAAAAAAAAAAAATTATTCGGAATTCAGAGAAATATAAATAGGAAAAAATTAGTAAAATAAATGGCCTGGAGAAACCAAAAATTGGTTTTCTCAAATCATCGCTCAAAGGATTAAAAAAAAATTGAAAAATTCAACTTAAAGTTTAAGTTGTAAAAAAAATTTTACCTAGAAATCAAAAGAATAGAAATAAGAAAAACTTTAACAAATTAAGAACGGTAGAGACTCGTGCTGATAACGTATTATAAACTGAAACAATAAAACAATTAGAAGCAAATGAGAGAAAGATGAAAACAAGAGAGAATAGAGAAGTAATCTTATGATATTCACTTGAGGATGTATACAACCTTTGTTACAAGCTCTATTTATAGGCTTACATAACATTGAAGAATTAATAGCCTAGTACAAGAGTTACAAAATATTAAATCCTAAATCAATTACCAATTGTAACTTATGGGAGTTATATGTTGAATAGGAGTTATGGACATCTATTGAATACAATTATTCATAACAAACACAATTTTTTTAGTAAATAAAAAAAAGACATAATTAATAAGAAAAATAAAATGTCATTAAATCCATCATAAATTTCTAATTCCAAATAAAACACGATGTGAATTACCAATGCCAATGACCCAAAAGAAGAAGAAAGTTTTTGAACATTTCATTCCCGTCAAGGTAGAAACGCTACAAATCTTTAGGAAGAAGATTTAATGATCGAAACAAAACTTTAATTCTCAGCTTTGTCCATGAATCTGAATTACCAATTGAACACTAAATTTTAATTCTATATACAAAGCTTTATAATTGCATTTGCTATATCATACGAATGGCTTGGCCACCATGGCTTTTAACTCTCCTATATCTTCAATTACACAACTCACTGAACAGTCGATCCCCGGAGAGATAGAAGCAGGTTGCCGTGGCCGTAATGACGGAAGATGATAACAAACTCTTACAACTTATCTAGAGTTTATTCTGAAATTACGTGACTGAAAATGGCTAAAGCCAACGTCAGTAACAGAGAGTGTAAAAAAGTTGGCCAGAAGAGGCAGCATAGTTGATCACCAATTTAGTACTGAACTAAACCTGCAGATAAAACACCATTGGCTCGCCGGCTTCTAAGGTACATCATCGTCTTGTTCACCAGCGGCAGCGCCACCCCATCTTTCCGTGCACTCAACACTTTTTGACTGTAAAATTCCCCCCAACAGAAGCCGGCTAGGTTAGACACATTCATAAAAATGTGTCTTTGTTTTCGTTAAATTATATGATTGGTCCTTGTACTTTGTCATTTATATCAATTCAATTTTTGAAAGCTTCGTTTTAGTCACCATAAACTTTAGTCAAATCTTATTGATAGTTGAATATTGTTAATTTTGACCGAAAACTGACACTAACAAGTCTGACATAATTTTATGAATGGTAAAGATAGGGGATATCCGAAAGAAGTTACAAACAGAAAATATCGATAAAATTTAATGAAGATACAAGGACTAAAGTGAAACTTTCAAAAGTATACCAACCAAATTGACATAAGAGATAAAGTACAAGGATCAAAATGAAACTCTTAAATATATAGGACAAAATTGACATAGCGACAAAGTACAAAGACTAAAATGACACTTTAAGGTATAGGAATCAAATAAACACAAGTGATAAACTATACAGACTAGACATGTAATTTAACCGGGTTTTTTTATCTTAATATCCTGCAAAAAATAACTAAAACTCGGACAAAAACAAAGGGGGACTTGATCAAATGAACACGAGGGATAAAGTATGCGGACTAGACATGTAATTTAACCTATCTTAATATTCTGCAAAAAATAACTAAAACTCAGACAAAAAAAGGTATAAGGATAAAATGAACACGGAGGGATAAAGTATACGGACTAGACATGTAATTTAACCAGTTTTTTTTATCTTAATATTCTGCAAAAAAACAAAAGGATAGCACAAGGGTAGCCCCCAGTCATTATTAAGTGTGCTAATCTCAGTCAACAAAAGCTTTACAACAAAGTTTTGACCTCTTCGTTATACTGCAAAAATCTGACCAAAATCCTTCTTCAGAATTCTTTAAATCAATTTGAATCTTCCCTCCTTCGGTTGCCTGTTAATTCTTATGTATATGGGAAGTTCTGTCCAAAGATTTTTGGATCTTATTGTTTGTCTAAGTTGACGGGTGAAAGGTAAACTTGAATTTTGATTTTCGCCAGCTTTCCAACGGTTCAATAAGCTCTTATGGGAACCATTAGTTTCATTTAGAAATTTTTTTTTTTGGTAATATTTCATTTAGAAATTTTGATTATTGATTTTGGTTTTCCAAGCTTCAGTTAAGGAAGTATTTGTCTGTGTCACAATTTGCCTTGTTGGTATTTGATCCGGCATAGCTAGCTTGTTTGTTCACCAAGCTTTGTAGTAGTTTCCTCACGGTTTCTCTCTTAAGTGTTCGTTTTTATATTCTGTCAAGAGAGTTCTCAATTGTGAGTTCTTGTGTGTTTTAAATATTACTTGCAGTGTTCATTGGTTTTTTTGGAAGAAAGAAGTCATCCAACACACATACAAAGGGTCTTCTATGGTCCAAAATCTACAAGTTGAGCTCGTGGTGCGTTTGTAACAAGCAAGAGAGTTCATTGATCCAAAATCCAGAAAGGGTGCTCGTAGTTTATCCGTTGATCAAAGAAGGGGTTTCCTTGGTTTTGATTCACAACCGAAGCTTATGAAAGAATCCACCAAAGGAATGATACTTGCAAGGAGCATCAAGAAAAGTTAGTGAAAGACAATGTCTCTAATTTTCTATTTCTTTACTTTAAACTTGTTGAGGATCTCACATTGAAAAGATGAAGGGAATTCACAATCTTTATAAGATACATGGCTACTCCTCTCCCTGCCAATTAATTTTGAGATGAAACCCATTATATCTAGAAAACTCTTTTCTACAAGTGTAGCTATTTTTTTTAGTGGATTCATGGTTATTTTTTCCTTCTACTCCTCCCTCCCTCTTTAATTTCTGATTTATTTATCCAAAGAAATTGCATCTATTAAATTTATTATTTTCAATAACACAAGATCATAGGTCACTTTCAATTTCTATGAATTATAAATTCAACGCCACTACTTTTTTGTAAGGAAATGTCTCCCTATACTTTTATGCTGCTTAAACAACTAAATATAGCAACAACATATATGGCTTGTACTTTGGATAGAAATAATAGGATGCGTGATAAGAGGTAAATCAAGCACAAAAACATAGAATAATCCTCTATTTATGATGATTAAAAATGCTTAAGAATTAAGTTTATATATGTGAATAAGTGAGTGCAAAAAAATAAAATAAAATATGGCATAGAGGTAGTTGAAAATGATCAGTCCCAAACCCAAAAGGTTAATTAGCTATAAAAAAAAAACTATGTGTTAGCCATTTCATTGAGTAGCAAATTTCGATACAATATTTATAAATATATCATCACTCAAAATAGTTTATAAATATAGTAATTTTTACAATGTTAACTAGTGATTAACACGGTGAATCAATCAGTGATTCAATTATTGTAAAAATACGTAATTCTCGCTCAAAATTTACTATATTAACAAATATTTTCATGATATTTTTATAAATATTACATAAATTTTTGGGATGATGGCAAATCTAGCAAATTTTAGGTAATACTTGAAAAACATTAACTCTTAAAAATATTTGTAAATATAACAAATTTTGAGCGGGTTCATCCTTGTCAACATTGAATTACATATTTTTTACATTGAGTTAAGCACTGATTCACTCATTAATTAATATTAATCATTAATAAACGTAGTAAAAATTACTATATTTATAAATAGTTTGAAGTAAGGTTTAAATACAATTTTGGTTCCTATGGTTTGGCCATTGCTCTATTTGAGTCTCTCTGGTTTAAAAAGTTTTGAATTGGTCCTCACAGATTGATTAAAGATTATTAATAGTCCCCTTCTACTAATGGGTTTGACAGAAAAATTATGTGGCTATGATATGGCGTATATGTGGCAAAGAGAGGAGGATGACAACATGAACACGTAAGCATTGAGTCGGATTTTAAAAAAAAAGGTGGGTCGGGTAAAGTTAACTATTATTACGTTTACATAATAGCTACAGATTCTTAGTTCTCAAACGTAAATACTAAAAACTCTCATTTTTTTTATCACGTGTATGTCACATCATCATCTAATGAGCCACATAATTTTTCTATCAATCCATCAACGACAGGGACTATTAATAAGCTTTTATTAAACTACAAGGACCAATTTAAAACTTTTTGTGTAAAGTACTCATTTGGTCCCTGAGTTTTAGAGGTCGTGTCTATTTGGTCCCTACGTTTTGAATTTGTGTCTAAGTGATCCCGGAGTTTTTGATATTGTGTTTATTTGGTCCTGCGTTTCAATTTGTGTCTATTTGGTCCCCGAGTTTTAAATATTGTGTCTATTTGGTCCTGAGTTTTCAAGTTTTGTCTAAATGGTCCCTGGATTATTAGAAACAAGTTTAATTCTTCCCTAATTTGTTAACTCATTAACATAATATCGACTTAATGATGACATAAAATGTTTAATTAATCAAAATACTGACATGAGATTAATAATTATGTCCAATTTTAGGTCTAGATTGATGAAAGATTTAATCATATCTTCATATTTTGACCAATTAAACATGTTATGTCAGCGTTAAGTCAATAATCTAGTAAGAAGTTAACGAATACGTTAAATTAAAGACCAATTAAACTTATTTCTAATAGTTCTTGAAAATCTAGGGACCAAATAGAGACAGGTATCCAAAACTCAGGGATCACTTAGACACAAATTGAAAACCCAGGGACCAAATAGACACAACATCCAAAACTCAGGGACCACTTAGACACAAATTACAAACGCTGAGACTAAATAGACACGACCTCCAAAACTCAGGGACCAAAGGGGTACTTTACCCAAACTTTTTAAACCATAGGAACCAAAATAGAACAAAGGAAAAACGATAGGGAGCAATATTGTATTTAAACTTTGAAGTAATGATATATTAACAAATATTGAATCAAAATATGTTAACCAATCAAATTTAATCCCTAAAATATGCAAAGGCCATGAATATAAAAATTTGTCCTCAAGTTGTCGGATGTCATACTCATAAATCATAACTAAGATAATAAACAGTAGATCAATAAGTTAATACCATTACCACACATTATGCTGACGTGGCAAAGATAATTTAGCACTAAATGACCATTCTACCCCAAACATAATATAATAAGCTGAAAACAATCACAAGGGTTATTACGTAACTTTACCTGGTGTAAGGTAGCGGACAAAATATAATCAAGTAATCAGCAGAAGCGCACGTGAAGGTGCTTGTTTTGTCATCGTACGCGTAGCTATACGCGCGTGGGCAAGCATGCTTGAAAAATTCCGAATATACCGATGGTCGACACGTGTCGGGTGTATTAAACGCCTCACTACAACAAAATTGCGGATCATTGAATGCCTCACACGCGCTTCTACAAGCCACACTCCTTCCCTTACCGGCACGCGCCACCCGAAGCTCCGCCGGACATCCGCCGTTCAAATCTACCAAACACCCAGTGGCGGCGCATCCGCCTCTCACGCCGCCTTTGGCCACAATAAGCATCGGAAGATTATAACCGTCGACCAAACTAACGTCGTAGAAATCAAGCCCATCGGCGCCGTTGAGAGTGAACTCAGCCAACGTCGCCGGCGGCTTAGCGCCACCGCCGGCACACTCAACTTTTCCAGAGCCACAGTCTCCGGTTAAGCAAGCGAATTTCCCATCGGAATCTAAACCGCAAAGGGTCCGACCCCATAACCGACCCGACCAAGATTTAGGCAAAGGAATGGTCTTTGATTTGCCGCTATGGAGAGCGAATCCGGTGGTCCGAAGCTGGGCAGTTCCGGCGCCGGATAAAAGACCAGGCCAGATTGTGCCACGACACTTATTGACTAACTTGAAAGATGTTGATTGGGTATCTAAGGGAATGAAAAAAGAAGAAACAGAGAGTGAATCAGTGAGAAATTTTGTAAATTGAAATTCAGTAAAAGAAGATTAGGAAATGAAGGTAAATTCGATTACCTGGGAGAAGAAGAAGGAAAAGAGCGAGTAGAGTGAAGAGAGTGTTGAGAAGTGGAGGATCCATTGAAGGAAGAAAAGATAAAAGAAGATGAATATAAGAGATGGGTTTTCAGAGTAAAGTAGAGAACTTTACTTTTCTTGCTATCAGAGAAATGTGAACTGAAAGCATATTATTGTGTTATGCTCTGTTTTTTTTCCCTCTTTTTTTAATTTGCTTATCTTATAAATTATAATTTGTCACTCCATGTTTTGTGATTCGTGTTTTTTTTTTTAAATTATTTAAGAGAGATATTTATCATTAAGAGAAAAAAAATAAGATCAAATGATATATAAACCTAGATTTTCTATTAAAGAAGAAAGAGAGGTCTCCAAGATAAAGGAGTTACAGTGGGAAGAGTTCGATGTTGATTAGCTCCACGTATGCATAAACTAAGATATTAGAATCTTAGAAAGATACTGGATAAACATGATATCAGACATAAAGTAGATTAAACCCGGGGTTCGAAGATCCATCTAACAAATATGGGGTAGGCTATTAAAGCCACCCCACCCCTCATTCCAAACACCCCCTTAGTAAGTAAAATTGGCGTACCTTAATTAATCCCAATCTCTCCTTTTATAGAGAGTGAGTTTGCTACTTTACCACCACTAGAGACCGTATAATGATTAAGGTTAGAGATAGCATAAGTGTTAGTCATGTGTTAGGTCGGCTCAAAAGGACAAGTTGGATATGATAGGCAGATAGTCAAACATGACGCTTTTTGTTAGCCATGACATTGAAGGGACTACTTTATTAAATTAGCGGAATTTTATTTAGTAAATTAATTATCTATTAATTAAAGATCTATTAATCATGCAATTGTGATAAAAACATGTAGATTCATTCTAGTTTTTTGAAAATTAAAACCCTTTACTTACATGGAGTAAAATATAGAGAATTAGTTGGATGTTTCTTTACAACATCAAACCCTTCAACACCGGATCTACACTATATCCCGATCGAACAAACAAAACCCAATTGTGGGATCAAATTTTAGATGAAATTAAGAAGAAGAAAAAAGATTTTTCTTCCCAATTTATAATAGAAAAAAATGGCAAAGGAGGGGAGAAGAGAGGAAGAGAGAATTTCAATTTCTAAGAAATTGAATTGCGTAATTTATTAATGACCCAAACCTCTTATTTTATAGGCTAATGGAAAATCTAATCACATCAGGAATATTCCATGGAGATAAATATAAAAAGAAAAAAAAATTCTTCCTTTTATCTTGGTATGGCCGAAATTCCATGTAGATAAATAGGAAATATTTTATTTGCTTTATCTTGTTTTAATAAATATATGTAATTATTTTAGGATATAATTCAAACAATCATCTCCCTAAAATATACTATACATGGCCGAATTTAGTATAGTAATTAATAAATCAATCTAATTTATTTAATTAATTATTTTGGGCCAATTTCAATTGGGTTCATTAATCTAATTGGGCTAGAAACTCTCTCTTAAATTAAGAAGTCCAACTTAATTAATTAATTTATTAAATAATTAATATTTTTCTCCCGACTAAATATTATCAAATAATATTTGATTATTAATTAATTAATTAAATTATTAATTTATGTTTAAATAAAATTAATTATTTAAACAATTAATAATTGCCAATTAATTTCAAATTATTAATTGCCATTTAAATATACTCAATATTTAAATAATTAATAATATTTCATTATTAATCTCTATTTAAATATTATTTAAACAATTAATAATGTTTCTATTAATTACCGTTTAAATATCTCAATATTTAAACAATTAATATTGCCTATTTAAGTTATTTACTTTACTTTTCAATTGATTTCTCGACTACAATATTTGGGATAGCATAGGGACCCGATGGACCTATATATCATGGGCTTAATAATTAGTCAATTAAGTGATTCACTCATGGTCAGTTAATTATTTATTATTTAACTATGAATGATTCCACTATAGATTCATAGCTGAACTCCCTTCACTATAGATGAGTTATGTCCATTTAGTTTATATTTTATTATATGTGTGATATATCGTTCACGTGGAACACTCATAATTATTGGCTAATAAAATTTACCGTTTTGCTCCTATAATTATCGATTTATTCTTGTGTTCCCGCTAATTCTCCAAGGAACATTATCTGTAGTCAAACTAGAGAAAGTGCTTTGGTGATCAATAGAAGTCGTGACGTCACTTGTTCATATCTTGAATCAGTACATCAAGGGAGTTTCCTAAAATTCCTAAAATGTTTAGGTATCGCACTAATACCGTTAATTTATAGGAAAGTTATGAATTTCATCTTGTATAAATGTGTTCCTGATAACTTGATTTTTATGCTCTTAATTTGAATGTTTTATCCCCTTAAATGCTTAGTTCCGAGAGTTTTTGAATTGATTTATTTGGTTTTCTTCTTAACAGGTTAATTCAAGTTAGTAGGATTCAACCAAGTCAAAAAGCGGAGATAAATGTTAATTTTCACATAATTTGGCTTGTCCCTGCGGCGATGAGCACTCCACCGCCGCGACGGTGGAAGAAATATCCACGGATCAAAGTTTTTTTTATCTTCACCATCGCTGTGGCGATGAGGTCCTCATGGCTGCGACAACGGAGAACGAAATCTGCCTATTTATATTTTAGTTTTCATTAGTTGTTAGGTCTCCTCTCTTTTTACAACTTTGAGAACTTCTTTATTTATTTTTCTTTTCAACTATGTCTATCTAAACCCTTTGTTCCAACTAGAGATTAAATCGAAGTTTAGTTTATTTTAATTTGTGAGATTCGTTCTTAATTGATTTTCTGAATTCTCTCTATTTGTGATTTTTCTTTGCATATCTACTATCAATTTGATGTTTGTTCAAATAGGATCCTTTGTTCACATGTTAGTTTGATAATTAGTCAATTAGAATATTTAAATCCGTAATTGTTTGATTGTTCTAATCCTTGTGACAAATAGCATGAATTGATTAGGAAGCTTTTTAGTTTATGTTATGAGGAATTGTGATCTAACTTAAATGAATCGGTCGTACCGTATTTGTTAATTAGTAATTGGGTCGTTCTCTTCTTAATGTTGTCAATGGGTTAAATTCTATTATCGTATTATAGGGTTATTCGTTGATTAGGGAATGAGTCATTAGATCGTATCTTGGCTATCGAGAATCTAAGGAAAGACACTTGTTGTTCCGACAACTTTCAACCAATTTAGAGTTGAATTAGAATTTATGTTTTTATCAATGATCGAATTAAGTAAACTATAACGGAGATTACATCGTTAGTTGGAAACATTCTCAAATCGATTTATATCTTTTAATTATTTTCTGTCTTTTATTATTTCAAATACTCAAAACCCCCTTTTTGATAATATTTAATTAGTTTACCGGTCTCTGAGGGTTCGACCTTGCTTCCACTACTACGAGTTATTCATCAAAGCAAGTTTTATTTATTTTTTGTGGCTTTGACGCCCATCAAATTTTGGCGCCGTTGCCGGGGACTGGTGTTAGTTAATCTTTTGTTACTTTTTGATGCATCGTTCTTCTCGTACAGGTGAATTACAATACGATCCGGAAATCGAGAAGACGGCTAAGAGGATTCGAAAAAAATTTGAAAAATATTCAAGCATCTGCATCCTCCCTCATTGAAGACGACTTACCACTCGGTTTACTCGATACTTCAAGTATTTCTTCTAGTGATTCTGAAATCCACGAAACAATGGTTGAAGAACAAACCTTGAAAGAGTTGACTGCTCCTTAAACTGATCAAGAGCCATTATGTATTCGATACCCCGCCGTTCAGGCAAACTTCGAGCTGAAATCTGGACTAATTCATCTCCTTCTAATTTTTAGAGGTCTAGATAATGAAGACCCCAACAAACATTTGAAGGCTTTTCATGTTGTCTGTCAAAGCATGAAGCCAGAAGAAGTAACTGAAGATGAAATCAAATTGTGTGCCTTCCCTTTCTCTTTGATCGACAAGGCCAAAGACTGGTTATTCGATTTACCCTCTAATTCGGTAAATACATGGACTGAACTTGCTAGTTTATTCTTGAATGAATTCTTCCCTTCATCCCGTGCTTGAAATATTCGTAGAGGGATTTCTGGGCTTTCACAGAAAAATAATGAGACTCTATACATGTATTAGACTCGGTTTAAAAAGGTTTGTGCTAGTTGCCCACAACATGGATTTTCTGAACAACTCCTCATCCAATACTTCTATGAAGGACTGACATCGATAGATGGGAGATTGATGGACGCCACTAGTGGCGGTGCAATAGTTAATATGACTCCAAAGGAAGCTAGGAGATTGATTGCCACCATGACTGCAACTAGTCAACAAAGTGGCGCACTACAAGATGCACCCCAATCTCGTAACGTGTGTAAGGTACGTGATTCTTCTGTGGAAAATCAAATTAAAAATCTAACTTCTCTTGTTCAACAATTGGTTGTCAGTAATAACCATCAGGTGAAAATATGTAGTATTTGTACTGCACCAAATCACTCAACTGATATGTGCCCTACACTTCAAGACGACTCACAAGAATCTGCTAATGCTGTGGAAGGATATCAGGGAGGATACCAAGGAGAACAACAAAGACGATATGATCCTTTTTCTAACACTTACAATGCAGGATGGAAGGATCATCCTAATCTCAGTTACGGGACTCGAGCCTCGCAATATCAACAAGCACAACAAAGACCACCCCCTCCTCAACAACAACCTATGGTTCCTAGTACCAAATCAGGTATCCCTTTGGAAGATCTTATTCAAACCATGGCTAATACCTCTCTCAGCCGGCAGTAAGAACACTCAACAGCCTTAACAGAACACTCTGATTTATTGCAGGATACTCAAGCAAATTTTCAAAAAATAAACTCGAGTATCAAAAACTTGGAGGTCCAAGTGGGTCATCTCACATCTTCCCTCAGCCGAATTGAATCCCAAGGTAAATTACCATCACAAATTGTTACCAATCCGCGAGAAAGTGCGAATGTGATTACCTTGAGGAGTGGGAAAGAGTTGGAAGAAAACTCCATGAAGGAGTGTAAGCATGTTGTAAGGGAAGAATCTAAAAAGGAAATCTTGATCCCTTCACAAACTTATCAAACCGAAGAGCCTGAAAAACTCCAACCAAAGGTAATGATAACTCTTCCTCCTTTCCCAACTAGATTGATCAACTCTAGAAAGCTAGAAGAAGAAAATGAATCCTTGAAACATTTAGAAAAGTTTAGGTAAACATTTCATTACTTGATGCAATTAAGCAAATACCTCGATATGCTAAGTTTCTCAAAGATTTGTGCACAAATAAGAAGAAGTTGAAGGGTAATGAAAAGGTGAATATGGGAGAGAACGTTTCCGCTGTGCTCCAAAAAAAGTTACCTCTAAAATGCAAAGACCCAGGTATGTTTTCTATTCCTTGTATAGTAGGAAATTTAAAGATCGAAAAAGCTATGTTAGATCTAGGAGCTTCAATTAATATCATACCTCTTTCTATTTATAAATTGTTGAACATGGGTGAATTAAAAGAAACTGGTGTGATACTTGAATTAGCTGACAGATCTAATGTATATTTTGATAGGGTTTTAGAGGATGTTTTTGTTCAAGTTAATGGTTTAGTTTTTCAGCTGATTTTTATGTGCTTGATATGAGAGATGAATATCCACCAAATTCGTCATTAATGTTGCTAGGACGTCCATTCTTAAAAACATCTAGAAAAAAAATTGACGTGCATGATGGTACACTTACAATGAAATTTGATGGTGATATAATTAAATTCAATATTAATGATGCCATGAAATATCCTAATGATGTATCTTCTGTTTGCTCTATAGATGTTATTGACCCTTTAGCACAGCAATTCTTTGATTTAATTGATGATGATAAACTGAAATTAGCATTGAGTGAGAACTTCACTCTTAATGATTTGGAAAACGAAGCTAATGAAGAAGAAATCGGGCCTGAATTGCAAGAATCCATTCTTGAACTTGAATCTTTGGAACCTCACAGATATAATTCTTCATATATTACACTACCTGTTTCTCACACGACACTTCTTCCTTCCGTTGTGCAGGCACCCACTTTGGAGCTCAAACCATTGCCAAATCATCTCAAGTATGCATACTTGGGAGATAGAGAAACTCTTCCCGTGATAATTTCCAATAAATTATCTCGTTTGGAAAAAGAAAGATTAATTCGGATACTTCGACGTTACAAGGAAGCCATTGGTTGGACCGATATCAAAGGAATAAGTTCATCTACATGCATGCACAAAATACTGATGGAAGATGATTCCAAACCTTCTAGGCAAGCACAACGCCGGTTAAATCCATCAATGATGGAGGTTGTGAAAAAAGAGATCCTCAAGCTTCTTGATGCCGATATGATCTTTCCTATTTCTGATAGTAAGTGGGTGAGTCCAGTTCAAGTTGTGCCCAAGAAAACAAGTATAACCGTTATTAAAAATCAAGATGGTGAAAAAGTACCCACTCGAGTTCAAAATGGTTGGAGGGTTTGTATTGATTATAGGAAGTTGAATTCTTCAACTTGAAAAGATCATTTTCCTCTTCCTTTTATTGATCAAATGCTTGAACGTGTTGCTGGTAAAACTCATTATTGTTGTCTTGATGGGTATTCAGGTTTTCATCAAATTCTAGTTGCTCTAGAAGATCAAGAGAAGACCACCTTCACGTGCCCATTTGGTACCTTTGCTTATCGACGGATGTCGTTTGGATTTTGCAATGCTCCCGCTACATTCTAAAGGTGTATGGTGAGTATTTTCTCCGATTATGTTGAAGACATCATTGAGGTGTTTATGGACGATTTTATAGTTTATGGGAATTCTTTTACTGAATCTCTAACTAACCTATCCAAAGTTCTAGAGAGATGTGTTCAAACAAATCTTGTTCTGAATTAGGAAAAGTGTCACTTTATGGTTGATCAAGGCATTATCCTAGGTCATATTATTTCATCCAAAGGAACTGAGGTCGACAAAGCTAAGATTGATGTCATTAAAACCTTGCCTTACCCCGCAAGTGTGCGGAAAATTCGTTCTTTTCTTGGTCATGCAGGTTTTTGTAGGCAATTCATCAAAGATTTCTCAAAGACCGCCCAACCACTTTGCAAACTGCTTCAAAAAGAGGTAGACTTCCAATTTGATCAAGCATGCAAGGATGCATTCGATAATTTGAAACAAGCATTGACCACTGCTCCAGTCATCCAACCTCCTAACTGGGATCTTCCATTCGAAATCATGTGTGATGCAAGCAATTATGTCGTTGGTGCTGTTCTTGGACAACGAGTTGGAAGGGCTCCTCACGTCATCTCTTATGCCTCAAGAACACTAGATAGTGCTCAATGCAACTATTCTACTACTGAAAATGAACTTCTAGCTGTTGTTTTTGCCTTAGAAAAATTTCGTTCCTATTTACTATGCACTAAGGTTATTGTTTACTCTGTTCATGCAGCTTTGAAGTATTTGTTATCAAAGAATGATGCCAAGCCTAGACTTTTACGTTGGATTCTCTTACTACAAGAGTTTGACTTGGAAATTCGAGACAAAAAGGGATAAGAGAACTTGGTTGTCAATCATCTCAGTCGATTGATCACATGCGAAGAACCGGCACCATTACAAGATTACTTCCCGTATGAACACCTCTTCTCCATTCAAGACGAACATCCATGGTATGCTGATATCGTCAATTTTCTTGTTTTTAAGCAATTTTCTCCACAGTTATCTAAAGCCCAGAAAGACAAGATTAAAAGTGATGCTAAGTACTTTGTTTGGGATGATCCATACTTATGGAAACATTGTTCAGATCAGATTATTCGAAGATGTGTCCCTTCAGGTGAAATCTCTTCTATTATTACTTTTTGTCACTCTTTTGCTTGTGGAGGACACTTTGGTCCAAGGAGAACGACTCATAAGGTACTAGAATGTGGATTGTTTTGGCCTAATATTTTTCGTGATTCTTATATGTTTTGTAAAGCATGTGAGAAATGTCAAAGGACCGGAAACTTAGGACAACGTAATCAAATGCCCTTAACGCCTATTCTTGTTTGTGAAATTTTTGATGTTTGGGGCATCAATTTTATGGGTCATTTCCCTTCTTCGAATAACAATGTTTATATCATTCTCGCAGTTGATTATGTTTCTAAATGGGTGGAGGCCAACCCGACTTGATGATGCTAAAACTGTTGTGAATTTTGTAAAATCACATATTTTTTCTAGGTTCGGCATACCAAAAGCTATCATTAGTGATCGTGGATCTCACTTTTGCAATAAAGTGATGGAGTCTTTGCTGAAAAATTCAACGTCACACACAAAGTTTCCACCGCGTATCACCCTCAAACAAATGGTCAAGCTGAGATATCAAATAGGAAAATCAAGTCCATACTCGAGAAAACGGTGAATCCCAATCGAAAAGATTGGAGTCTACGACTTGATGATGCACTTTTGGCCTACCGTACTGCTTATAAAACCCCAATTGGTATGTCTCCTTTTCGTTTGATTTATGGTAAACCTTGTCATCTTCCTGTTGAGTAGAACATAGGGCATACTGGGCCATCAAGCAATACAACATGAAGATGGATGAGGCTGGGGAGAGCAGGAAGTTGCAATTGCAAGAGCTGGAAGAGATTCGTAATGATGCCTACGAGAGTTCAAAGATTTACAAAGAAAAGACAAAGCTCTTCCATGATAACATGATTTCCAGGAAAGTATTTACTGTAGGCCAGAAAGTTTTACTTTTCCATTCTAAATTGAAATTATTTCCCGGAAAATTACGGTCTCGATGGATAGGCCCTTTTGTCGTTACTAACGTTTTTGCTCATGGTGCAGTAGAAATTCAGGGCTTAGAATCTGGAACGTCATTTAAAGTCAACGGTCATCGTTTAAAACCTTTTTATGAAGGATTCAAAGCCTGCGTTGTTGAAAGCTTGACTTTAGGCCTTCCGCCATGATCGTGTCGGGAGTGCACTGTCTATCTCAAAGACGTTAAAGAAAAGCGCCTGTTGGGAGACAACCCAATATTTCAATTCATACTATTTTCATTTAAATTATTTAAATAAAAAAAAAGGCGTCAACGCCGCGGCAATGGCAAGCCATCGCCGCCACTGGGACCAAACATCCACTCTCGGGCCAAAAACCAGAGAGTGGATGCCGCGGTGACAGCGTTGTGTCACCGCGGCAACGAGTCCACAAAAAAAAGGGACGAAACCCCTAGTGCGTTCCGTCTCGTTGTTGCTGCCTCCATTGCGATGTGCCCCAAAAATTTTAAAAATATATATATATATATATATATATATATATATATATATATATATATATATATATATATATATATATCAGATCCCCTCTTTCTTCTTTCTTTTCTCTTCTCTCTTTTCTCTCTACCAACATCAAACCCTCCCCCCCCCCTAAATCTCTCTAATATATCAAGGTTTAAGATTTCTCCATCATCATTCTTCAATTTTCTCCCATATTTCTCATATCTAACATTTATTTTATCTCTTTGGTATAGGAAATCAAGCTTTGGAACTAAGTTCTCGCTGGAATCCACCGCCACCTATTCACTCAAGCTTCAAGATCACGAAGTCAGTATTCTCTTTCAATTTCTTACTCGGTTTACTGTGGGTAAGGAATTATTGCGATCTACAATCCAAGTTTGAAAGTTACCTTTTCGATTCAACTTTGCGTAGGATACATTATTTGTGTTTAGATTGCTTCTATCCATGGCACCTCCAAAGCGATCTAGGGGTAGTTCCTCAACCTCTCAACCTCCGTTTGACAACCAAAAATTTGTGAGCATAGAGGCGTTTAAACGTCATCAAACTAGCTTGATTAAGAGAAACCCGGCCAAAGAGCGAGGATTTGAATTTGATGCCATCCATTTACCAACCTACCGCTATGTTAGTCGGGGTTGGTCCGCTTTTCTCGCCCCTCCCAAGCCTTGTGTTGTTCCTATTGTACGGGAATTTTATGCCAATGCTCTCGAACATAACGGGTCTCGAGCTTTTGTTAGGGGGAAAATGGTGCCCTTCGATAGAACTACCATCAATCGTTTTTACCAATTGTCTAACATAGATAATGATGAGTATTCTCAATATATCCCCGATAGAGAATATGAGGAAGTCATCCGATTTCTCGCTCCTCTCAACACAACTTAGTGTAAAACCGCCACCAGCCACCCCACATCTTTCGAAACTAATGGCATGTCTAAAGAGGCCAAAGTCTTTTACAAAGTCATTAGCCATAAGCTCATCCATGTTAACCATTATAGCTCAATCAACACCGACAAAGCCACCCTTCTTTTTGCTATCATGTCTGGGAAGTCGATTGATGTGGGTGGGGTTATTCAATCCCGCATTCTTGATATTGTTAGAACGCTAAAGGGTGGCCTTGGCTTCCCATCCCTCATCACTGCCCTATGTAGGAATGTCGGAGTTAGGTGGCTCCCAACTGAAGAAATTCAACACCTGGCATCACTCTTGGACACTCACGGTGTCTTTAACTTTAAAGAGGTTGATGGGAATGCACAAGCACCACCACCTAGACCACCACGCCCCACCACTTTTAGGCCATCCTTTCCCGACCATTTACAATCGATTTCTGATGCTTTCACAAGTTTCCGCCTTGAGTACAACATGGATAGAGACTACCGTTACCAATATGATCAAGCCAATGCTCAACAACTTAGAATACTAGCTGATCGTTTGGGAGCGGAACGAGTTGTTTTCCCCGATCCACCTAATTACAACTTGCACCACGCATCTTCTTCGCGGACTGATGACGTTTCGCATGAAGAAGACAAGATGATTGATCGACCAGGGGAGTCTTTCTCCCCCCTTCTTTTTATTTTTCTTTGCTCCTTGAGGGCAATGCGCAATTTAAGTTTGGGGGTTGTGTAGTTTTTAGCTAGATAGTTTTACTTTTCGTTTATTTTGTTTTCATTTTAGTTCTTGCATTGTTAGTTATTTTCTTTAGTTTATTTTAAAAATAAAATGCAATGATGGCTAATGATGATCTTTCTACTTGAATATGAAAAAGATTGGAAGATGTTTAAGTTTTAGACTTGTTCACTCTTAATACTCTTGTTTTTCTTTGTTTCATACTTAATTCCCCAGATTTCATGCACCGTCAACCTTACTTTTACTCCCAATTTTGAGATTCAATGACTTTTGAAATATTTGCTCTTTAAATTTCACTATCTATAGCTTGAGTAATTTTTACGCATTCTGACTGATTGAGAAGTAAAAAGGTTGAGTTTCATTTAGCCATTTTCTGAGTTTTAGAGCCTTTGAGCAAATTACTTATTTCATGCTCTAATTTTCTTCACTGAGTGATTGTCATGCGTGGTTAATGATTTCTAGAACTTGCATTGTTATGCATATTAAGATTGTTTTGTTTGATTTTGAGTGCTTGAAATCTATAAGGGCAAATCAGGGGAACCAATTCTAGCTTTCTAAAGGCCCACCGAACTTAATTCCTTATATGCCAATTTTTTAGCCTTAGCCCTTTTCTTTGATATTTAGCTACATATAAATAACACTTTCCTATTCTTTTTGCCCCATTTTTCACCCAATTGAGAGGTTGCTATTGATTTAGAAAGATTGATGTCTCTTTGAAAAAGTGAATAAAAGTGATGAATCGTGTTGTGAATTGAAAGAAAAAAAAATTGTGGAAAAAAAAAAGTGCAAGAAAAAGTTCGTTATTGAAAATCCGAAAAAGAAATAGAGAGTTGAGAAAAGAAAGATGTGAAAAAAATTAATATTGATTTTTGAGAGTTTGTGCTTCAAGAAAAATTTGAGATGTCTTGATATTATTGAAAATTTTCATAGTAATCTCTCATTTAATTAGCCTAAATGTCTTCCATCTACCTTTTCCTAAGCCCCATTACATCCTTTAAAGACCCTTGGATTCATGTATTTCAATTTCTTGCATTTACGATTTTGATTTGATATATTTGCAAGCCTATGGCAAAAAGTTTTCCATGCATTGACTTGAGTGATTCCAATTAATTCCCTTCAACACTTTGAGAGCTTAGAGTGATTAACCAGTGAGGATTCTCTTCCTTTTTACTTTGATTTTAGATGGTTTGTCTAAGTTTTTACTCTTGCTATGGTTGGTGATATATTTGATCTCGAGTTTGGCCCTTCTAAATGTTTTGAGTGGAGCAAGGTTGATTCACACACGCACAGGGGATTTCGTTTGAAATTTTGAATTCTCGAGTCTTATTTGTGAACAGGTTTGATTGTTTTATGACTTTTAAGTTTTGCATAGCTCATTTACCTAAAGCCGGAGCTTCTGTTTATGCTTAATTCTAGATTTGCTAAGGGACTAGCAAGAGTTCAAGTTTGGGGGTATTTGATAACTTGATTTTTATGTTCTTTATTTGAATGTTCTATCCCCTTAAATGCTTAGTTCCGAGAGTTTTTGAATTGATTTATTTGGTTTTCTTGTTAACAGGTTAATTCAAGTTAGTAGAATTCAACCAAGTCAAAAAGCGGAGATAAATGTTGATTTTCACATAATTTGGCCTGTCGCTGCGGCGATGAGCACTCCACCGCCGCGGCGGTGGAAGAAATATCCAAGGATCAAAGTTTTTTATCTTCACCATCGCTGTGGCGATGAGGTCCTCACGACTGCGGCAACGGAGAGTGAAATCTGCCTATTTATATTTTAGTTTTCATTAGTTGTTAGGTCTCCTCTCTTTTTACAACTTTGAGAACTTCTTTAGTTATTTTTCTTTTCAACTATATCTAGCTAAACCCTTTGTTCCAACTAGAGATTAAATCGAAGTTTAGTTTATTTTAATTTGTGAGATTCGTTCTTAATTGATTTTCTGAATTCTCTCTATTTGTGATTTTTCTTTGCATATTTATTATCAATTTGATGTTTGTTCAAATAGGATCCTTGGTTCACATGCTAGTTTGATAATTAGTCAATTAGAATATTTAAATCCGTAATTGTTTGATTGTTCTAATCTTTGTGACAAATAGCATGAATTGATTGGGAAGCTTTTTAGTTTATGTTATGAGGAATTGTGATCTAACTTAAATGAATCGGTCGTACCGTATTTGTTAGTTAGTAATTGGGTCGTTCTCTTCTTAATCCTGTCAATGGGTTAAATTCTATTATCGTATTATAGGGTTATTCGTTAATTAGGAAAGTATTCATTAGATCGTATCTTGGCTATCGAGAATCTAAGGAAAGACACTTGTTCCGACAACTTTCAACCAATTTAGAGTTGAATTAGAATTTATGTTTTTATCAATGATCGAATTAAGTAAACTATAACGGAGATTAAGTCTTTAGTTAGAAACATTCTCAAATCGATTTATATCTTTTAATTATTCTTTGTCTTTTATTATTTCAAATACTCAAAACCCCCATTTTTGATAACATTTAATTAGTTTACCGGTCTCTGTGGGTTCGAACTTGCTTCCACTACTACGAGTTATTCATCAAAACAAGTTTTATTTATTTTTGGTGGTCAATTCCCAGCTACTATCTCGTTATGTTCCTAAAATAGGAGTATGTTGAGCGTTCATATTAGATCGAACCATGTAAATGAAAGAACATAACTCCATGAATAGGAGTTCACATTTCACTCAGGATTGAGATTTATCATGGTTGATAAACTTAGTTTGATATCCGATCATTTCTCGTAAACAGTGCAATTGAGAAATTTGATCAAATATCGTGGACCTGTCTTATACAATCAACATTGCATATGATACTTTCATTTTATGTCACCCACATGAATGATCAAAATTAGATCATTTGTCTACTATATAAAATGGACAGCTATCAGCAATATTACCAGGATAGGGTTTTCAAACGTTATCCATTATTCCAGACACTTTAAGTTACTCATCTCGACTTTATTCCTCTCATATGACTCACATACTTAGTCGTGATTTCATAAAAGAAATAGAGAGTTTTACTATTTGAATGTTTGATATTAATATATTCACATATATTCCCAATATCGATATTAAATAAATATAGATAAAAGAAAGAACTTATGTTTATTTATTTAATTTATTCGACATAAATTATCTTTATTAAATAATTACAAGTTTTAGGACACCATTCCCTTACCTATTACAGCCTACAACCTGTCTCAAAGGTTGTGTGTTAGACTGCTTAAAATTGCTTCTTAACCCATCTCGAAACCAATGTCAGTATCTGAAACAATTTTGAGCTAATTTTTCCATTTTAAAAAGCTAGTTGCTGACAGAGGTTTAGTTAAAGTAACAGCAAGTTGGGTCGTAACAGGGAAATGATGAATAAAGATACGTTGTTATTGAACTAAGTCGTGAATGAAGTAGATATTGTGCTCCACATGCTTAGTTCTGGAAGAGCCACATTGCGTGTTTTATCAGTCTCACATCTAATTCTCTCATTCTAAACAATAGATATTTCGATTTTGATTTTAAAATAATTTTAATAAACAATTTTTTTAAATTTGTATTCTCATATGACAGTTTTTTTTATTATCATTCCCCTTACATAAAACTAAGTTAAAAGTATTATATTAAGATTAATTGGAGATTTTATAAAATAAAAATGAAATATTATAAAAATAGTAGTTAAAAAGTAATTACAAATAAGGTACATTATAGATCGGGCTAATCAATAATTTATTACGATTATTGTCAATCAATATCTAACTTTATTATTTATCAAAGTCAATTGATGATTAATTTTTTTTCAATATTATATATGTAGTGATATTAAAAAAAAACCATAATTATAGGGGCATTTACAAATCTAGTAATTTTTTTAGTAATATTTGTAAAACTAACAACTCTAAAAAATATTTATAAATATAATAAATTTTGATCGAGTAAATCAGTGATAAACAAATAATTATATATTTTTACACTGAGTTTATCACTGATACACACATAAATCACTGTTAATCACTAATGAATATAGTAAAAATTATTATATTTGTAAATATTTTTTAGAGTTGGTATTTTTACAAATATTATATCAAAATCTGCTATATATATATATAACTATAAATTAAAAAAAAGAATACACAATCAACTGGATTTTTCTTTTTATTAACCACCCCCGCATACTTTGGGCTGGGGTTAGTTTCTTATCAAATTGGGGTTTCTTATAATGGGCCTCCACAAGGTTTACTGTTTGCTACTTCAGCTGAGTAGCCCACTGGTTTAGAACCATCCATTTTCAATTTTCAACTCCACTCGTGCACTGGACAGCAAGAAAATGGAATCTTTCCTGAATGCAAAATTTTCTGCCAAATCTATCATCTAACAAAAATAAAAAAAATTATAATTATGTCAATTTTTAAACACAATAAAACTATTAATTGCTAGTGTAAATGACGGATGGATTGTTATATAGCATAATCATTGATTTATATAAGGGTAAATTATAAATAACATCCCTATAGTTTCGGTCAATTTCATAAATAGTCCATGTAGTTTAAAAATAGTAAATCACACCTATATAATTCTAAATTATGCTGATAAGACCCCTTCCCTCCAATCTTGTAAACTTTTTTTTGTGTTTGAACTCCGATTTAGATTATTTAAGATATTTTGAAATCCTCATTTTGGGCTCTACGTTTATGGTCACTTAAAAACTTCTAAATCATCAGTAAACAACGTGGTTAATGGCTTAAATCATACCTGATATTTTGATTATAAATAAACTGTTTTATTTATTTATAATTTTGAAGTTTTTAAGTGACCAAAACGTAGAGCTTGAAATAGGGATTTCAAAACATCTAGAATCATTCAAATCGGAGTTCAAACGGAGAAGTTATGGCTAAAATAAAGGGAAATTTACATGAATGTTATAATTGAGTGAAATATTTACAAAAATGTTAGAAAAAAAAATATTTACAAAAATGTTATAATTTTAAAAGTCGAGTATATCAGTCAATCTATTAGTATATCAGTCAATAATTAATAGTATATCAGTGGTATATAATAGTATATCAGTGATAGACTATTAATGATCGACTGATAAACTATCATTGATATACTAATAATTCACTGATATACTAATAATGATTGACCGATATACTCAGAATTTTTAAAATTCTAACATTTTTGTAAATATTTTTTTTTTCTAACAAATTTGTAAATATTATAAAAATTTCTAGCATATTTAAAAATGCCCCTAAAATAAAATTTATAACGTTAGAAGGAGGGGTCTTATTGACAAAATTTGAAACTACAAATGTGTGATTTACCATTTTTAAACTACAGAAGCTGTTTATAAATTTGACCGAAACCACAAGGAGTGTTATTTACATTTTACCTTTTATATAATACAATGATTAACTAAGATATTATTTTGATGGTAAATCATGATAAATCAACTGAATAAAAATGATACAACTTTGTATATTACAGAAAATTTTATTAAATTTATAATTATTTTTAAAAACCTTTGTATGTATAAATATTATAATTAATTTTACTAAATTTGCAGTAAAAAAAATATCCATGGTCATTAGTATGAATAGGTTCATCTAATAAAAAAAAACAGAGAAATTAAATCAAATTCCCATTTACCCTCTCTAATTAAAAAAAATAGCCCTTGTTTTCTTTTTACCTTGTATTGTATTTATGGTGTATTTTTCATCTAGGTTTATCTGCTTGTATTTATTTCTGGATTTATTAAAAAAAAATGAAAAACAACACCCAAACATGTTTTTAAATTAAACTATCGAGAAAGTTTTCATGAGCATATATAATTGTTATTTTTTGTCATCGAAATCAAAGTGGTTATATACAGTCCGAGATCAAAGAAACGAAACGTAATTATTGTTTTGATGGTATATATATTTAAATTTCAAACTCTTATTTTATGTCATTATGTATTCTGCAACAAATGAACTGTGATGAGGCCGACAGGAAGGGGCCAAACATGGCATAAGAGCAAACAAATGTATTTTGAGGTTGTAATATGGCATTGAGAACATGATTGGGCCAATTTCATCTCTCTGAATTGTCCATAGAAATCACAGCCTTTAAAATTAAAAGAAGCATTAGAAGAAAAAAGGCATGAAAAAGTTGGGAACGGAATTTTGGTTTAAAGTAAGGAATTTTTTTAAAAATTTTTGGGAAATTTCATTGGGTGGTAGATTTTTATGTAATATTTGTAAAAATATCAATTTAAAAAAGTATTTGTAAATATAGCAATTTTGTATGTTTATCAGTGATTAACAGTAATTTATGTGTTTATCAGTAATAAACTTAGTGTAAAAATATGTAATTCAATATTTATCACTGATAAACCTGATCAAAAATTGATATATCTACAAATATTTTTTTGAGTTTTTATTTTTACAAATATTACTAAAAAAATTTGTTAGATTTGCAAATGCCCCTATATATGGTATTTTTATAGTGTGTTTGTAAAAGGAAATTCTTATAGTGTGCTTTTTAAATTGTGTTTTCCCATTTCATTGCATTTGTAAAGACCCGACTTTTCAGAGTTAAATCAAATATAATAAATGCAGCGGAAAGATTCAATAAATGTTATTTATTGAATAATATGAAAATCCTCAATCAATAAGTCTTTTAAATAAACAACAACTCCGGAGTTTTAACTTTAAAACAAAAGAATCAAAGTGCTTAATCAATGACTAAATGTTCAGAAGAACTCAAACTCAAATCTTGCAAAGACAATTGTAGTAAATAAAGTTCAAATACTTATTCTTAAACTCAAAGAAAAACTAAAGATGCAATGGCTAGCCACGGTGACATGAACCCCTCATCTTTTCCACTTCATCAACCGCCACCTCTCGGTCCATTATTACCTGAAAAAAAAATATATAACATTGTGAGGCTAAAGCCAGGTGAGAAACGATCTAAACAAAGGTAAAGTTCTAAATAGTCTCTAACAACTTTAACTGGAGTCCCAACACTCGACACTCTCCAATGTCTCTTTCACTCTAAGTTTCTCTTAAACCTCACATTCAATCTCTTTACATGAATAGGCAATTTACTATCTAAATTCCATATTCAAGAATCACAATCATAACTCACTTTCTAATACACATCCAAACCTGATACATAGGCCCAATCTAATTTGACATACACATTCATTCAACCATCCAATCATCCACTAAGAAGGCGGTCTCTCGGGACTCCAACCATTCTTAGGTACTTAGTTATAGTCGTAACCATAACTAACCCCTAATGGATCGTCCATACGAGCAACGTCCATTAGCTGTTATGAGCTCACTCTCATAACTATATATATTTCACTAGTATGAGCTCGTAGCCTCATACTAGTTTAACACACCTGTCAAGCCATCAATACACAAACTCTTTACAATATCCTCTTGATAATACACATTCATAATCAGCAAGGGGAATTAAAATACAGCAGCCCCAAAATTACTAATTAAAACACATAAAATACATTTTTCGATAAACTGCCGAAAAACTGTCAAAATCAACTATTCATTCTCAAACTTTCTCATATCAAATCATCCATAAACACTCCATAACATTCCAGAATTGACTCCCAAAACATTCAGAAGCAAAAGAAATCGAAAAAAACACCAAAAACTGCCGAAAAACCGCTAAACTAGTTCTAACCGAAAAATTCTTTCTCCAATTAATTTTTCGGTATTTCCAATGTGATTTCACTCCCTAAAGCTCCAGAACAATATATTTAAATATAATGAAACATAAAATCTACGGTAGAAGCTTTAGATTTCTCTAAAACTCTACCATCGAATAAACCGTCAACTCACCTCAAAATTCGCTTAAATCCAAAATCGAGCTACTTCCCTTGACAAACCAGACCTGAAACGAAGATCCTAAATAGCTTAAAATACAATTCAAAATATATTAAATTATTACAAAAAGGTTTGGGGTTCGGTGGGTCAAAGAACGGAAATCAAACGGCGAAGGAATTTGGCTAAGGTTAGGCGTGGGGGGTGTGTGGGTGCCGCGGCTGGCCATGGTCATTAGGACGTGGTTCGGTCGCGGTTTCGTGGTTAGGGTGATCAATCTTGATGGTTCTAGGTATCGGTAATCAAGATCGATTGGGTATTTGGCCATGGTTTGGAAAATTGGCGATTATGGAGGTTGATACAAAGGCTAGGGTTCTTGGTGTTCATAAGGTGATAATAAAAATAAAATTCCAGAATTAATTTAATTAATAATTCGATCCCAAAAGCTTACCCGTTGATGGAAATTGCAAGGAAAAAGACTTCCGATCTCCCCTCCTTAATTCCGAACGAATTCCACCGATTCCCTATTCAACATTTGATGAAAAACTCATCATTATGAGCCCTAGACCCCACGGCAACAAGGAGAAAAGAAAAGGAGAGGGTTTTTGTTACCTTCGTGTCTAAAATCGAATACCCAACGATTGAATCCGGATCCCGAACGAACGATTGAACGGAAGCAAGACGAATCCCTTCTTCTCTTCTCTAGGGGGCGGCGGCAAGGTGTAGGGAGGAGGAAAATTGTTTCTTCTTCTTTTCCTTAGTTTATGTCTAGGTTTTGAGTCAAAAGCCACATCACCATTTACTTGCCACATCACCATCTAATCTTAAATTTAAGACACCTCACTAAAACATAAGTGACGTGTCACCTAAAAGCCTGAATAACCATAGCAATTTATTTAACATTAATTCCAATCCCGTTAAATAAATTAAATAAAAATTTAATTTAATCCAAAATCAATCTTACCTTGTAACGGGGCGTTACAGCATTTTTTATGTTTTTTTTTCTTTAATAAAACATAAAAAAAAACACAATGAAATTGATGAATCCTACACCCTAATCCCTAACCATTTTTCAGACTGAGATTCCATTCCACCAATTCTGAAATTGATGAATCTCAATCTATGAAATGCAAATTTTGAAATTTTTTGTTATTTTTAAAAATATCAATTCTTAAAATATCATTTTTTTTTTAAAAAAACCGATTTTATAAAAGTAATTACAAATATATATAAGTAATTATAATATAATATTTTACTAAAAGTCATTTATCACTCGTTGATTTGTATAACGATGATGAGTTTGTTCTTTTATTTTAAATCATAATTGGTTTGCAAGGAATAAAAAAATGAATTTTAAATTTGTTTGGTTTGCCCTCTAAATTCACAAATTTCGGATACAATTTTTTTTAAAAAATCTAAATTCAACTAAAACAAGAATCCAAACTACCAAAATTAATTTTGTGAATCTTGATGACAAACCAAACAAATTTAAAATTCAATTTTTTTATTCCTACCATCCAGATTCAACCAAACATGGCCATATTTGTACTATACCTTATTTATTTTATCTCTCACTACAATTTATTCTATATCTATTTTTTTCAATCTTAGTTATACAAAATGTGAGTCATCCCGCCTTTTGTAATTGGAATTCATTTGTATAATTATTAACTTATTGCCAAAAGAAAGAAACAAAAATGGGAATCTCTAGGCTAACATAAAAAAAGGCCCACACCATAAATTGTTCACATAAAGAGAGAATACAAAAATGTCTCAAGTTTGACCTACTTTCTAGATACAATAATAATTCTAGTTCTCACACCCATTTAAAAGAGAGATTCAGGCAGCTCTTACTCAATTTTTTTTTTTTTTTTTTAAGAAAATCACTTTTTAATTTTTTTGCTTTGGTACTCAAGATGGGTGTTAAATTTTGGCACACTATGTATCATTGAGAGCTCAAAATGAGTGAAGGGTGTAATTGATTGAGTATATATTATTATTATTATTATTATTATAATGATTTTAAGAACTTTCTCAAATGGTTTAATTACGTCTTATCCACGTAATGTTTGCATCATATATATATTTGCATTTATATATAATTGGAAATTAATTATTGGTCTTCCTAGATTTGACTAGGCTTGAGTTTTGTACTTTTGGAATAGCTGATGAAACTCTTTTGCCGTGCTATACAATCACTTCCTTGTCTTTAAGATTAGGCTTCCTTCGTTATTAGATTATTAAAAGCGAAAACTAGATATATTTTAATTTACTACGCAATTTAAAATCTAGTAAAAGTCCTTTTATTCAAAATAGCAAATTTTTAACTCAAGAAATTTGGGAGCCCAAATTTAGAGACACCAGCCCATTTAATTTTTAAACCTCTTAAAATATGAAAGTTATTATGTAAGCAAATTTCAGAATTTAATTACATCATATTCAATTTTAATTATATCAAATAAAATTAGAATAATGGTTTTTTTTTTAATGAGAACTTGAATTAGACTGAAGTTATTACATTTCATTAGCCGACTTGCTATATTTTTAAAGATGTATAATTTTATTCGAGCGTTTATATATTATAAAAATTAGGAATAGTTTTATGATATTTAAATCTTATAGAATAGTTTTTAAAAGAATTAGATTATAAATTATACCCTTACACTTTTGAGATTATCGTAAATCTTGCTTTTGTATTAATTTTATGCCATTAATATATATATAGATAGATAGATTTTAAGGTTATTGTAAATCATACCCTACCTAACACTAATGCGTGAAGCCATATGCAAGGTAATTAAAATACAAAATTTAACTTTAACTAATTTAAAACATGTACAATAATATTTAAAAATAAAAATGACTAAACTTTACCAGTTGTTATAAGTCTAAAGTCAAAGGAATATAAATGCAAACTAGGATTTACAACCAACCCAAAACGCAAAGGTATCATCGTACTAAAAAAATATTTTTAAGAGTGATTCCAAAACAGGACCTAAGTTTTTTTTCCTCCAAAACTACTTTTAAACTGCAATTAAATTTAAATAATTCAATAAATGATACTTTTTATGAGTAATTTTAAAAACAGTAAATATTTTTAAAGTGACATTTTATATATTGACATCCATTCAAAAAGTTTGTTTGATTGATGTCATTTTTTAAAAACCCCTCAATATTATAGGTAAAAAATTACCTTTCATATATTTAAAATATATTTGTCATGGGTTAAAATTAATATCCGTTAAATTGCCAATAGACTCAAAAATTCAAGTTGATGGGATAAGAAAAAATTAATCATTTATATATTCTCATCACGCATGGAAACTTTAATAAATGATGAGGAAATATCATCCACAAGTTAGAGTTCAAAACCTCTTACTTTACTATCATGATGAATCACTAATAAACTCAAAAACTTGAATTAATGAGGTAAAGATAAATTTATTTATGGGTAAAATGCAAATAAGACCCCTGTGGTCTTTTCAAAATGCATGAACACCCCCTGTACTTTGAAAATGGCAAATCGCACCCCTGTGGTTCCAATTTTTTTCAATCAGACCCCTCCCCTTCAATGTCAATAATTTTCTTTTAGCCACAACTTCTTCGTTTGAACTCCGATTTGGACGATTCAAAATGTTTCGGAATCCTCATTTTAGGCTCTACATAAATGTCACTTCGAAACTTTGAAATCATTAATAAATAAAAGATTTTACTAACATCGAAACACTAGGTATGATTGACATCGTTAACTCTTTTGGTTATTGATAATTTCAAAGTTTCGAAGCAACGATTATGTAAAGCCAGAAATGAAGATTCCAAAACATCTTGAATCATTCAAATCGGAGTTCAAACGAACAAGTTATGGCTAAAAGAAAATTATTGACATTGAAGGGGAGGGGTCTGATTGAAAAAAATTGGAACCACAGGGGTGCGATTTGCCATTTTCAAAGTACAGGGGGTGTTCATGCATTTTGAAAAGACCACAGGGGTCTTATTTGCATTTTACCCTTTATTTATTTATATATCCTCAAGGATATCAAAACACAACTTCAATTTTTTTAATTAGGAAAAAAAAAGTAGTTCAATTTAAAAGCAATAAAAGAAAAAACCAACATTGAGAAAACCGAAATGAATGAAGCTATAATTGAAGTGGGGTTAAGTTATTTAAGGTGAATGAACATGTATAGGTGCACGTTGGGAAGGTTCATTAAATTAACCATCAATTCATTTCAGATCTCTCTCTTTCACGCACACATTTACGTGATTATGTAAGATATTGTAGCCATTTGAAGCCAAATTATATATGACTTTTTATTAACTAATGTCTATAAAGCCTTTATTGCAATAACATTATATTAATTTTCCCAGTCAGTATTTAATTTTGAATTTTTAATACAAGGCGTGCACGAAACAAATATATTGAATACTCTCCTCTTTTCTACAATGAAATAAATATTCTGTGACATTTTTATTTTTATTTTTTTATTTACACATTATATTACATAGAAACACATATGGTATGGAGGTAGGGAAATTTGAATCTTAAATTGTCAAATCTTGTCAGTTATATTTGATATTGACACTTCAAACATTTGTATATGATGAATGATTCATAAATGTGTCATGAGAGAAAGACCTTTAAGTCCATAACTAATTGAGATAACTTCAAATCTTGTGGTTATACCCCCTATATTTTAAAAATAATTTTAAATATTTTTATAATTTCTGAATTTATAAATCATACTTTAAATTAATTATTTTTATGACACACATAGAATTTATACATATAAATTCTATTAAAAAAAAGATTAGTACAATTTACCAACTATAAATTTACTAACTCTTTAAGAAACCAGTTAGACATTATTGTCCCATCCTATATGGTCATAGTTTAACCCCTCCTCTCTAATTTGATGAAATATTAAAAAGAAAAAAAAAACTTTAAAATTGAAAGATATGCTTTACAACTTCTTTTTAGTATAAAAGAAATGTGATTGGGGAGATTCGAATTCGTATATTTTTTCAGGGGTGAGATTTAGCTAATAACTTTTTACTATTAAACCATCTAAAATGATGAGTGTGATTTACGAATGAGGAAAACTACTCATTTACAAATTTTTACGAGATAATTGTAAAATTATAATTTTTTAAGAAGGTTTAATAGCAGGGGTGTAAATTACTTTGAAAATAATATCAAAAGAAAAAAAGTTTTTGGTTTAAACTGCAAATGAGGTGGGTCAAGGAGACCAAGGTAAAAGGGAATGTTTATGAATATGATGGTCCCAGTAAACAAGAACGCGTGACATCTTGAAAGATATGATATGTAAATATCCAAATGAATATGTTTTTATTGTCCATACTAATTTTATGATTTAGTGGTACATAATAATTAGTTTAAAAGACTTCTCTCTTAGAGAAAAAGGGACTTCTTTTTGTTAATACTTGTTATATCTATTAATACACATTTATTTGCACCAATAAAATTAAGCCTTATTTAATGGTTGGATTTCTGATTTATAATTTAAAATCCAACCTTTTAAAAAAAAAATTATTTCCTCGAACATTAATGTGAGTGTGGGAGGAAGCACAGGCAAATTGTCACTATAATTATGAAGACAAGTTCATTAATGTGACTTATAATGAGGAGAGAGGAAGGCTATATATTATCAATAATTTTGAAGTGACTTGTGTTCATAACTTAACGGGAAGATTATGTCAATGATAGAGGTCATATTTATCCATTGTTTGATTCTAAGGGACATTCATTTTAATATAATCTAAGATTATGGAGGGATGATTATCTAGATAACATTATTTATTTTACTGTATTTAAAAATATTAAAATATCTTAAATTACATGTAATCAAAGAATACATGGTATCTAGTCATTTTAGAATGCACCCTTCACCGATGAGTTTTTTAGATTACGTTACGACCATATTCTCTTTTTTTACTTTTTTATCCTTTATTATTATAAAAAAGTTATTACTATTTTTACATAGAATTAATAACATAAGAAAGATGATTTTCTCATCAAGAACTAAATTTAGAAGCATAAATTTTATTTTGTGTTACACTAATTATTAATACTTAATAAATTCATTCGTATCAAATAAATATATAAATTTAAATTTAAATGTTAATTAAATATTTAAATAAATAAGTTACAAAATAATTGATATATTAAGTTATTCTGGTACAATAATCTATCAAAAATAAATATTAATTAAATTAATACGTAGAATTATTAATAAGAAACATAAAACAAGGGTATTATTGGAATAATTGTCAATTTCATTACATTACCACCGTTAAATACAACAAAGCCAACAATGCAATCTTTCATACCAAAGCGATTCACATTTCTAATTATTGCAAAATGAATATTGTACATTCACTGCAATCTAGATACCATGTATTCTAGATACTCAATAATCTTTTTTTTTCTTTTTTGGCAAAAGATACTCAGCAATCTTAGATTACATGCATCTAAGATAACCGAAAATGAACGGCCCCCTAAAAAACCATTTATACGCCCCTCCACAATTCTTGCTACCATTTAATTATAATCTTATAATTAAAAATATTTTACGGTGTAAATCTCTAAGATTTATAGGGGCATTTGTAAATCTAGCAATTTTTTCAATTATATTTATAAAAATAGCAATTATAAAAAATATTTGTAAACATAGCAAATTTCAATCGGGTGAATCAGTGATAAACATTGAATTACATATTTTTACATTATGTTTATCACTAATACACACATTAATCACTAGGGATGGCAAAATTCCCCGCGGGTTAGGGGCCCCGCGGGGCCCCGACCCTATAGGGGCGGGGAATCCCCGTTTTATAGGGTTAGGGTTAGGGTTAGGGTGAGAAATTCCCCCCCGATTTGTTATAGGGTAAGGGTATGGGAATACGTTCCCCGTCCCCGACCCCGAACCCGAACCCAGTTTTTAAAGAATATTTTATATATTTTGTTTACTTTTATATTTATTTATTGAAAATATGTGAAATATGATTATATTAACTAATACAATGTAAAATGGTTAGTATTATGTTTTCTTTTTTACTTAAAGTTGTATTTTTTAAATGTATATTTCATTTTAATATTTCATTTTTAAATAAGAATTAAAATGTAAAACGGGGAATTTTCCCCGCGGGGAACCCGATCCCCTAATGGGGAATCCCCGAACCCGACCCTATTTTTTTTATTAGGGGATAGGGTAGGGTATGGGGATTAAAAATCCCCGAGGGTTAGGGGATGAGAAGTGCATCCCCGACCCCGCCCCGCCCCGTTGCCATCCCTATTAATCACTGATTAACATAGAAAAATTGCTATATTTATAAATAGTTTTAAGTGATAATATATTTACAAATATTACATCAAAATATGCTACCCAGTGCAATTTCATTGACTTCACATTCTTTTCATCATCATTTTTCCAGTCATCAACCAATGTCTTCTTTTAACAATTGAAAAAAAATTGAAGAAAATGAAATGTCAAATTGAAAAAACTTCATTCATAGACGACTTTTCTTGATTCACGTGTTTTTATTTTCAAGAGGATGAAGATCAACATAGACTTGAAAAGTTAACGTTTAATAAATGAAATTACTGAGGTAGTTGATAATCTCCTCAAACTGGTCTTATTATTTAAAATTATGCTTCTTGTTTATTTATTTTTTAACACAAAAAATTCATTTTCTCCCATGTATATGGTAGAGGGTAAAAATCACCCCTTTATGTTAACCATAATCAAATAGAATTGGAGAATGCTAATGAGATTTCAGCGGATGAAGAAGGATAGAATTGCATTGGATTCTAATTAAGTTATTGTTGATAAATTTATTCCTTTTACAATTGAAATCAATTTCTGTTATTTTATTCCCCACTCACTAGCTAGCATGTGGACTGTCTTTTTCTCTTACCTTTCTTTTAAAGGTTTTAGTTGCTTTCGTATTGCATTATTTAGAAATATCAAATTTGTCTTCTCGCAGCTTTCTTCTTCCCTTTTCCTATCTTTTCTCCTTTCCTTTCTCTTGTCTTTCATGGTATCAGAGCCACCAGCTTGACAATGGCATCTAGATCTGGAGCCTCATCTTCCTCTGCCCAAATAGAAAATCAGCAGACAAATATACCTCCTGCTATCCTGACAAATATACCTCCTGTTACCTCAATCACCACAACCATTCCTCCTGGGGAACCAACAAGAAATACTCCAATAGCTCATCCTCATGTCCTTAGACAACCAAATTTCTTTCAAAATCCACAGCCCAACAATGGTGCTAATCCTGGAGCTCCACATTTCTATCCAAAGACCCCCTCATCTGAATGCTACATTTCAGCCAAATGTATTTGAACAAAATGCTTTTCCGCTGGTTTTCGCCCATCTAGGTTTCACCCCTTTCCTCAAATGTCTTACCCTAATTCCTCTCACCAACAGCCCACAAACTTAGGCTCTTCTTCACTGGCTATGAAATTGACAGATTCAAATTACATTCTATGGAAAAATCAATTATTAAATGTAATCATCTCTAATGGTTTGGAAGTCTACATTGATGGAACTTTTCCTTCTCCTCCAAAATTTCTGGATCAGAACCATACTCAGGTAATTCTTGAGCATTATTTCTAGGAAAAGGCTAACAGATTAGTCATGGGCTGGCTGTATACATCATTATCAGAAGATCAGATGAGTGAAATTGTTAGTTGCTCCACTACTTTTGAGATCTGGGACACTCTTAGACGAGTATGAGTCTGTATTAATAGCCAGCATAATGAGCCTGAGATCCTAACTTCAAAAGGCAAAGAAAGATTTCTCTACAGTGCCTCAGTTCCTGGCAAACATTAAGTAGATTGATGACAAACTATCAACCATTGGAGAGCCTTTATCATACAGGGACCATGTAGCATATATTTTAGATGGTCTTAGAGCTGAGTATAATCCATTTGTGACCTCAATTCAAAAAAGAATTGATAGACCCTCTTTGGAAGACATAAGAAGTCACTTGCTCAGCTATGAAGTGAGATTAGCAGGCAAAATTCAGTTGAACAACTTAATCTTGTTCAAGCAAATCTTGCCAACCTTTCATTTATAAATTCTCGTAGACCTCAATGACCTTACTCATCTAATTCTGCTCCATTACCCTCTCCAAATCAATCTAATCCCAATCCTCCTACTCAATATCAAGCCCCACCAGCAAACCCTGCACCCTATATTCCATCACTAGATCTGTCAAATAGACAACCCGAAACCTCTAATCAGACTCATAGATGGGGGAAGACAGAGACCACAATGCCAGATTTGTATTAAGGTTGGACACACTACCTTGGTGTGTTTCAATAGAGACAACAAAGAGAGGTACCCTCCAATAATGCCACCACGTCCTTAAGCACATTTTGCTGCTCAATTCCCTACCTTTCCCTCTCCCACAACACTTTCAGAACCCTCACAGCCTCTCCACCCCACAATTTTTCAACAATCTCCAACCCTTTTATCCATCCCAACATTATCCTCCCCTCTTCAAACATCTCATCCTGATCATGAATGGTTATTTGACACTTGGAGCAACTCATCATATGACCCCTAACATTAACTCTCTCACTAATCCAACTCCCTACCTGGTCAATATCAGGTGATGTTAGGGAATGGTGAGTATGCCTCTATCCTTCACATTGGTAAAACATTCTTGCGACTCCTACAAAACAACTTAGTCTTAATAATGTTTTACATATTCCTTCTCTTTCCAATAATTTGTTAAGTGTTGCCAAATTATGTTATGATAACAAGACATATGTTGAGTTTCACCCTTCCTTTTTTGTTGTGAAAGATCTTCAAACCGGACAAATTCTTCTGTAGGGCCTTCTTAGAAGTGGTCTTTATACTGTGCCTACCAAGTCATCACCTTCCTCTACTCCTGTTTCATCCTTTCATGCTAAGCTTACCTCACCAACTATTTGGCACTATAGACTTGGTCATCCAGCTTTTAATATTGTCAATAGAGTTCTTAGTTCTTGTCAACAACGTTGTTTTGGCAAACATCACTTTGATTTCTACAGATATTGTCAATTAGCCAAATGTCATAGGCTTTCTTTTCCTAAATATATAAGAGTTAGCAAATCTCCTTTTGATCTTGTGCATTCAGACTTGTGGGGACCTTCCCCTGTTACATCAATTAATGGAGCTAAATATTTTCTTCTCTTTATAGATGATTATTCTGGTTTTACATGGCTATATTTACTTATAAGTAAAGACCAAACACTTTCTTACTTTCAGCACTTTCTGTCTATGATCGAAAATCAATTTTGTTCCAAGTTAAAATGTATCCTAACAGATTGGGGAGGGGAATATAGGTCATTGTCTTCTACAGAAGCTGCTAAAGGCATTCAACATAGAATTTCTTGTCTATACACTCCTCAGTAAAATGGAAGAGTGGAAAGAAAAAATAGACATGTTGTGGAAGTGGGTTTGTCTCTTCTAGCTCATTCCAATCTCCCAAAAACATTTTGGTCCTATACCTTCCAAATTGTTGTGCACTTAATCAATAAACTACCTTCCCTTGTTCAAAACTATCAGTCCCCATATGAGCTGATTTACAACAAACATCCAGATTACAAATTATTAAGGGTGTTTGGTTGTGCATGTTTTCCCTTTCTTAGGCCATATGATCAAGACAAACTTCAATTTCACTCAAAAGAGTGTATTTTTCTTGGTTATAGTTCACATCACAAAGGATACCTATGCCTTGACTTTACCTCTTGAAGAATTTATCTTTCAAGACATGTGATCTTTAATGAAATCATTTTTCATACTCAACTATTCCTATCCCTCCTAAAACAATTCAAACATATCACTATGATATACCATCCTTTCCCCATTCTCTTATCTTACCACAACCATTCCTTACTTCTATAGTACCAAGCTACAATAATATCTCCCCATCCAACACAACTTCAACTACACACCCCTCTCTAGTTGCAACCACACCCATTTTTGTCAATACCAATGACTCACCAGTTCCATCTCTTTATCTAAATTCTTCTCCCTCACCTACATCTTCTCTTCTACCTACTCCACCTTCAAATTTAGCATCCATACCCTCACCTTTACCCCTCATTATCCTTGGCCCTACTGGTCACTCAATGATCACAAGATCAAAATTAGGGATTTTCAAACCAAAGCCTGGTTGGATCAGCTACAAACCAAACAGTCTTCCAGTGTGTCTAAACCCACCTCTTTCAAGTCTGCTGTCACCAACCCTTCCTGGCAATCTGCCATGAAAGAAGAATATGAGGCTTTGCAGACAAAAAAACCTGGGATTTGGTTCAACCACCTTTTAATTACAAGGTCATAGGGTGCAAAAGGGTATATAAAATTAAATTGAAGCCCAATGGTGATATTGAAAGATATAAGGCAAAGTTGGTTGCATAGGGGTTTAGCTAGTTTTTTTGGCATTGACTACTTTGAGACATTTAGTCCTGTGGTGAAGCCTACCACCATCAGACTTCTTCTCAGTCTTACTCTCTCATACAAATGGGAAATAAAACAGCTAGATGTGCACAATGCATTTCTAAATGGAGACCTTCTTGAGGATGTTTTTATGGCACAACCACAGGGCTTCATTAATTCTTCTTATCCTCATCATGTGTGCAAGTTAAAGAAAGCTTTATATGGTCTGAAACAGAGTCCCCGAGCCTGGTATACAAAACTAAGCAATTGTTTGCTATCATGGGGGTTTACAGCTTCCAGGTCAGATTCTTCCCTATTTCTTTTCACCAAACAGTCTTCCTTTGTAGCAATCCTAATCTATGTGGATGACATAATTGTAACTGGCACACATTCACCTCTTATTTCCTGTTTCATTTCTTCCCTTCATTCCTTATTTAAACTCAAAGACTTAGGGCCTCTTTCATATTTCCTAGGCATCCAAGTAACAAACACAAATGGCACCTTTCATTTATGTCAATCCAAGTATATATCTGAGCTGCTTTCTAGAACTTCCATGACAGATTGTAAACCTTCTCCCACACCCATGGCCATTAACACCAATCTGTCAATCACTGATGTAACACCTCTTGATGATAAAACAATGTATCGAAGCATTGTGGGAGCCCTCCAATACTGCATTGTTACACGTCCAGATTTGAGTTTTGCAGTAAACAAGGTGTGCCAATTCATACACAATCCTTCTACTACTCATTGGCTAGCTTTGAAAAGAATCCTTAGATATCTCAAGCACACTCAACATCATGGCATCACCATCTCTCCCTCATCCAGTCAAGCAATTACGTGTTACACAGATGCTGATTAGGCATCATGCCCTGATGACAAAAGAAGTACATATGGTTTTTGCAGCTTTCTGGGACATAACCTTATCTATTGGTCTTCAACTAAACAAAAGGTAGTATCAAGATCAAGCACTGAATCTGAGTATAAAGGCTTGTCCAATGCAGCAGCTGAAACTATATGGCTTCAGTTTCTTATTTCTGAAATTGGATTCTTGGTAAATCACTATCCATTGCTGCTTTGTGACAATATAAGTGCAATACATTTTTCTGAAAATCATGTCTTACAAAATAGAAGCAAGCATATAGAGATTGATTTACATTTCATTCATGAGAAGATTTTGAATAAACAGCCACTAGTTCGTTATGTTCCTTCGGAAGACCAACTTGCAGACATTCTAACAAAGACACTGTCTTCCTATCACTTCTCCAATCTCAGAACCAAGCTCACTGTCATTGCCTCTCCAGTACGCTTGCGGGGGGATGTTAACCACAATCAAATAGAATTGGAGAATGCTAATGAGATTTCAGCGGATGAAGAAGGATAGAATTGCATTGGATTCTAATTAAGTTATTATTGATAGATTTTTCCTTTAGATTTCTTTTACAATTGAAATCAATTTCTGTTATTTATTCCCCACTCACTAGCTAGCACGTAGACTGTCTTTTTCCCTTGCCTTTCTTTAAAAGGTTTTAGTTTCTTTTGTATTGCATTATTCAGAAATATCAAATCTGTCTTCTCACAGCTTTCTTCTTCCCTTTTCCTCTCTTTTCTCCTTTCCTTTCTCTTGTCTTTCACTTTATAAGCTAAGTAAGATGGGCCAGTTCCGAAAAGGCTCAAGTCGTCAAACACCCTAAGTAAAGACAACCAAATTAAGAATGGGCCAACCCAAGGTCCAAATCGAAAGTCTAGTTCCAACTAGCATGGACAAGTAAGCCCACGAACAATCAGTTAGGAAGAAGACTATATAAGGCCAACTAAACTCACCAAATCAGAAATACACAAAACCAAGATCTAAAATCTTGTGGTGTCTTATCTATTTTTTCGGAAAAAATTAACTTGATTGTCCAAGGTTCTTGGCTGGTACTATACCGGTGACCCTGACCGTTATTTCTAAAGATGGCAATAGGGCAAGGTAGGGTTGGGGATGTATTTTCCATCCCCTAACCCGCGGGAATTAATAATCCCTATACCCTACCTTATACCCTAATAAAAAAATCAGGGGAAATTTTTCTCCCTAACCCTCACCCTAATAAAACAGGGATTCTTCGCCCCTAGGGTCCCCACCCCTACGGAATTTTGTCATCTATAGTCATTTCTTTCCTATTTTAGATATCCAGAGCTGCAAGAATCAAGCATGTGTTATCACATATTTAACTTTGAGAATAATCATGTGTTGTCACGTGTTTAACTTTGAGAACTACACCCTCACATATACAAAGAAATGTTCATAGCGATTGATCTACTATTACTCTCGCATCCTTCAATTTTTAAAATTTATATTGAAGAGAGGGATAAATATAAACAAAATATATGGGGAAAATATTTATAAGATAAAATTTTGTAATTAATTTTTTTTTAAATTTATAATGTAAACTCCAGAAATAGGGATGACAACGAGAGAGGCGGGCAGGGCTCCCTAACCCGCGAGAATTTTAATTCTCATACCCTTCCCTATCCCTTATTTGGAGAATCGTAGGCTAGTTCAGGGATTCCCCGTTCGGGATAGAATTACCCGCGGGGAAAATTCCCCATTTAATTTTTTTAAATTTTATTTACAAAATAAAATTAAAAAATCAATTTTATGCTTAAAACGCACATTTTTAAGATAAAAATAAACATGATACTTAACTTTTATAATTTATTAGTTTAAAAATTAATTTTGTAACAATATTTTATACCTTTATCAATAGATAAAGAAAAAAAAAGTACATTAAAAGCTATTTAAAAATCATGTTCAGGTTTGGGGGCACGACGGGGTGTATTTCCCATCCCCAAATCTGAAAATAATCCGGGGAATTCTCCCCCTTGTCCTCTACCCAAAACTCGTTTCTATCAAGGATTCCACGCCCTAATCAGGGGCCCGCGAGGATTTTTTTCGTCCCTACTGCAAAACCAAATTTAATTATTATTTTTTATTGGGGAATTTATGTGGGTGTTAAAATTTGATAAAATATTTATATTTTTATCATTTTTAAAAACTATTTACACATATGTTACTTTTTAAAATATGTATCAATTTAAAGGATATTTTCAAAAATGTTTTTTTTGGATGATTTATAAAAAAAGAAGTAATGAATTGATGAAATTAGTAAAGACTAAAAAAATATTGAATTCGAATTGACAATATCTTAATAAATATCATAAAATAGAATAATGAGATTTATTACTCTACAATATAAAAGAAAAAAAAATGTAAACGAATTTACCAATTTCATGAAAGTAAATTTATTGATTTAATAAAGAGTATAATGCAATAATGACTCCTGCACTTTTACCCAATTTTAAATATGACCCTTTACACTTTATTTTTTTCAAAATACACCCTGCACTTATCAAGAAGCCATCATTTATTAAGAAACCATCCATTTTAACATTGAGTTATAATTTTATTCTTTTTTTTAACATTTTAATAGAACATTAATATTTTTTAACCATTTCAATTAACCTTGGGTCAAAAAATTGTGACCCACAATTTTCTATAGTTTTGTACTGAAGCTTGTGCCTGATTCGTGGTTCGATTTTTACCTAATTTGATTTGTAGCATAACGAAAGACATAGGCTGGATCTTATTGAAAAAGTCTTGATGAGGAGATTGTTATTTTCGAAGGAGATGATAATTTTTCTTGGGTAAAAGCTGATAGAATGCTAATGTAACAATAGGGGTCCCGGTTTTTTTTTATCTAAGTTTAGTTAGAAAGGTTAAGAAATATTGATATTCTATTAAAATATTAAAAAAAAGAATGAAATGATATTTCAATGTTAAAATAGATGTTTATTTTAAAAAAAAAATATTGACTTCTTGATAAGTGCAGGGGTGTATTGTGAAAAAAATAAAGAAAAAGGCCATAACTTAAAATGGGTGAAAATATAGGGTCATAATCGCTATTTTTTAAAATAACTTAGAAAAAAGTTTGTTGTACTCTTTCTAATTTAAATTATACAATTTATATATGAGAACTTTTAAAAGATACGTTACAGGTAGATTCTTTTAGAATTTTATAAATATAAATAATATAGACATAGATTAAGCATTATTATAAAACAAATGTGATTTTTATGACTACCAAATTAATTAATTATTTAAATGATTATAAATTTAAAATTGGTATATGCATAAAGGAATGTGAAGAAAGTAGGGTTTTTTTTTTCTCTCATTATAAAGCAACCACGCTCGGTTAAAAACAATCATATGGTCTCGACATTGTCATAATTTCCCATCTTATTCCATGTTTTTTTTTCTTCTTATTCCCTTTTCTCTTTTTATTTCGTAGTCCCTTTGAATTAAACAAGACAATGTATTTCATATGGGATAAATTTCCTTCTTAAATGCTGCACTACTAATATCAATTACTATCCCTATCTTTATGAGGCTCTCCCTTTCGACTATACGAAGAGAATTTAATACAAGACCATTTTTTTATTGGGACCCTCATTTTTATTTTAAAAATAAAAATTGATTGGGACGTCTCATTATTTATTTTTCATTTTTTTTCATGTATAAATAACTTTGAAAATATTGGTAATTTTAAAAATCGTACATTATTAAGTCGAAATATTTTATGAAATGAATTTTTATTTTATTTTTCACATGCAAATAAAGTTTCAATAATATTATTAGAATAATAAATAAATTCTTAAAATAAATTAAATGTAAATATTTCATATAGAGGGTTTGAGGGGAGAGATATACTTTCGTTCCCTCATTTATGAAATGAAATCAATGGAAGATTCTCCATATTTTTCAAAGTAGGTATCCGTATAAATTTTACAATTCTAAATAGCAATTAGAGGTTGAAAAAATAATAGCAATGGGATGAATTTTCAAAAAAATTCAGCATTTAATTTCAAATTTTAGGAAATATTATTGGATTACTTACACAAAGAAAAAAAAATCTTTTTTAAATAGTAAAATTCAAGTAGATAAAAAGTTTTTAACATTTTCATAAATATATATTTTTTAACATTCATAAATCTAATCAAAGAAAAGAATTATATTGATGAAATTATTAAAAAAGAAAAAATTATTTTTTTATTGATATCTAATTCAAACAACCCAACGATGATTAAAAGAAACTATGAAATTCATCATTTTAAAATACAAGAGAAAAAAATTAATTTACTAATTCAAATATCACGTGATATTTTATTCATCATTTTAAGATCTAATAATTCAGAAAATGAGTCTCTAATCCTTCAATGTGAGCATTCACATTTAAGCTAAATGTGTGATCCTAATCTAATAATAAAATTAGGTTCATAGAACAAACACATGATATATTAATACTAAAGGCTTGTTTGTGAAATAAAATACTTTTATTGCAAGTATTATGATAAAACGTAGTGTTTAGTAGTATATTATTTTATGGATAAAATGTAAATAAGATCCATGTGGTTGCATGGACACCCTCAATGGTTTGAAAATGACAAATCATACTCTTGTAGTTTCAAATTATTCCAATGAGACTCCTACCCCTTCACCGCCATTAATTTTCTTTTAGCCACAATTTCTCCATTTGAACTCCGATTTGGATGAATCAAGATGTTATGAAATTCTCATTTTGGGATCTATGTTATGGTCAATTCAAAACTTCTAAATCATCAGTAACCAAAAGCATTAATGGTGTAAATCATACCCTAATATTTTGATGATAATAAACTCTTTTATCTATTAATGATTTTGAAGTTTTGAAGAGACCATGACGTAGAGCTTGAAACGAGGATTCCAAAATATCTTAAATCATCTAAATTGAAGTTCCAACGAAGAAGTTATGGCTGAAAAATGACGTTGAAGGAGTGGGGTCTCATTAGAATAATTTGGAACTAGGGGGGATATGAATTGTCATTTTCAAACCACAAGGGATTGTTTATGCAATTGGAAAAAAACCACTGGAGTCGTATTTATATTTTACCCTTATTTTATTGTTTGGTTATAAGATTTAGAAATGTATCGACAAGCTAGAGAGGGAAAGTGCGTATAGAGAAGTTAAAAGATCAAATATGTTCAAAAAATTAAAAGCACTTCAAAAAACACAATTACTTACTTCTCCAAAAATAATTTTGAAGTGATTTTTACTTTTATAAAAATTACTTATAAAATGTTGCCAAACATAACTTTTGCATTTAGAAAATGATTTTGCTAATTTAAAATCATTTTGATCTAGCTAAAAGCAACCCAAACACACCCTAAGCTAATTGAAATGTGTGGTCCCAAATCTACATCTGGTTAAGTGCTTAATTTCGGCCAAGTTGAAATGGTAGAGATCTAAACACATTAACCTATGCTTAAACTTAGGTAATTAATATCATTATATCAACATATGTCATGACATTCAGCTGGGGAACCGAGAAACCGAAGAGCCCCTCGTGCGGTCAATCCACTAACTTACATTTCTCTTTTTGTATTTAGTGCCTTAAATAGTTTTTTAATTTAGGTTATAATATAGTTTGTTATTTTAAAAGCTTTAATGTAAATATTTTAATTAAATATTGAGTTTAAATCTACTAAAGAATACATGTCCCGTCATAAAATGAATATAGATTTCGTAGATAGTCGATAATATAAATACTATAAAAAAAGGTTTTCAAAAATAGTATTTTATGAATTTATATTTTTAAAAATACTAAAGTTTTGAAATTTTCCATGAATATCATTTTTTCCCTCTCTTGTCCAAAGAAAAGACACATATCATTTAAAAAAATATATCATTTTTTAAAATTTTCAAATATTTTACTATTTTTAAAAATATTAATTTATAAAATGTCATTCAGTAAAATTTCTCAAAATTAAAATAGGTTATGTTTTTTTTCATCATAATCAAATTTAAATTTTATTTATTAGAGAACTATACTTAAATCTAATTAAGTTTTTTTTTTTTAATTTTAAAATTAAATAATTAAAAGTTAAGTATTCAAATTGAAAATGTTGGGTTTATTGTTTTACCAAATTAATATGTTAAAAACACATGTAAAAAATGTATTAAAAAGCAAAATGCTAATTTGTATAGAACACTACCGTCTAAAAAAATAAAACAATAATATTAACCTTTTAGGGGGGTGTTTGGAATGATGGGAGGGGAAAGGAGGGCTGGGCTGGGCTTCAATAGCCTACCCCATGTTTGTTAGACGGATCTTCAAACCCCGGGTTTAATCTACTAAAATCCATGGTTTTTAAATAGTAACATTCGTGAGTTTGCTAACCCTCATAAAATAATTAAACAACACAAAACTCAAGCTAAAACCATCTACGAAACATAGGTTATCTAACCCCAGACTTCTATAACTCATACTCCATACACATCCAAACATAGACTATTTAAACCCAGACTACCCCACCCCACCCTACCCTACCCCTCATTCCAAACACCTGACTGTTTAACTCACAAATTTAGACTACATAAATTTAACTGACGTTTCTCTCTCGTAGTTTTAGAACTCGAGTTGATGGGTTTTTGATCCATCATCTTAAAAAAAAGAAACTCATTTTTTTTTACTATTTCAATAAATTTTATATAAACTCAAACTTAACAAATCTACTATTTTATATAATTTATACACAGTCTTAACAACTCTCAGTTTAAAAATCCAATGTAAACCTGCCATACATACAAACACACCTTAATGTATTGAATATTATGTTACTATTTCCATATGTTTAAAAGAAAAGGAAGAAAAAAAAAGGCGATGAACTCGAGAAGCGTTGGATATCGTAGAAAAAGTGAGAATAAAAAAGCAAATGTCTTTTCCCACACTCGGTTCATAAGTCTTTCTCTTCACTCTTTTCACAACATTACTTTTCATTACACTAACACCTTTTTCTCCTTTTGTCTCCCTTTCCCCTTCTTCCCTTCCTTCTATATATATATATATATTTAAACCCCCATTTTCAGATCTCCATAATATTCATCTTCTTTTAAAAACTCACCCTTTTCCATTTTACAAACCACCAAAAAAAAAAAGTCTATAGAAATAAAAGATGGCTACGGATAAGGTGGTGGAGACAGTAATAGTGGGAAACTATGTGGAAATGGAGTGTGGTGAAGGGAAAGAAAAGGACATCAAAACCAGGTTTTCTAAGCTTTTCTGGCATGGTGGTTCCGCCTATGATGCTTGGTTTAGCTGTGCTTCAAACCAGGTTTTTTTTTTTTTTACAGCTACTGTTTTTTAGGAATTGTTTTTTTTTTCTCATAATTAATTTTGTGTGTTTTTGTTTTGGAAAGGTGGCTCAAGTTCTTCTAACACTGCCATATTCATTTTCACAACTGGGAATGTTATCTGGAATTCTGTTCCAGATTTTCTATGGCTTCATGGGAAGCTGGACGGCTTATCTCATTACTTCACTCTATCTTGAATATAGAACCAGGAAAGAAAGGGAGAAAGTTGATTTCCGAAACCACGTTATTCAGGTCTCTCAATTAAAAGAGAAATGCAATTCTTAATATTATTTAACTCAAGAAGCTTATATTTTTGTCTCAGTGCCCGTTTGAGATAGCTCATTAAGGTGTTTAAAAATATTTTTAAATAAAATAAGATATTTTGTTAACCATTAAAAAACACTTTTAAAAGTTGTTCTAAATGGACCTTTAATTACTTTTTGGGGTGGTCTATATTCTACAAATTACACTCATCTTTCAGTTTACGGAAAATATATCAACTTTAATACAAATGGTTTTCACACATTGTAATTAAAAATTAAAACAAAAATTATGGTCATACTCGAAGGTGAGGGTGTTAATTTGGTTTAATTTTTTGTGTGCTTTTTGATTAGTGGTTTGAGGTTCTAGATGGGCTACTTGGAAAGCACTGGAGGAACGTGGGTTTGATATTTAACTGCACATTTCTTCTGTTTGGATCCGTAATTCAACTCATAGCTTGTGCCAGGTTAAATATATTTATAATTAAATCTAATCCTCTTTTTTTTTTAATTAATCTTCTTATTTTGGTTTTGTTTGGGTACAAGGATAAATAATGTGTGTTGTTAAAATTGAAAATGGCAGCAACATTTATTACATAAATGATAATCTGGACAAAAGGACTTGGACGTACATATTCGGAGCGTGTTGTGCCACCACCGTGTTTATTCCTTCATTTCACAACTATCGAATTTGGTCCTTCTTAGGTCTTGCTATGACCACTTATACTGCTTGGTATCTCACTATCGCCTCCTTCCTCCACGGTCAGGTAATTTTTTTTTACGTCTCGGGGATTGAGAGATTCGAACCCACCCACTTTTTAAAATATGAGTAGTTTTTTCTCACTAAACTACCTTATAAGTAATTTATTTTATCTTCTGATGAAAACAAACAAAGTAGCATCCCTCCAATATAATGTTAGTCACTTTACATGCGGCATTATCCTATTGGAAGGATACTGCATGGGAGCAATATAAAGTTATTAATTTTTTTTTATTATTATTAAATATTGAAGAATATATTGAAATAATAATTAAGGTTGGTTAATTTTTTTAAGGTTGAAGGAGTAAAGCACTCGGGTCCGACCAAAATGGTCCTATATTTCACAGGGGCCACAAACATTCTGTACACATTTGGGGGACATGCCGTTACTGTGTAAGACAATTCCAAACCCCTCTCTCTCTCTCTTATGTTTTAGCCTAGCTTTTGAGACCAAACTAAAATAAGTGGTTAAAAAAAAAACTTATGTCTACGCTAGTAAATTAGAATTCTTATTTACTCTATGATGTGCATGTGTTTTTTTTTTTTTTTTTTTTTTTTTTAGTATCAAAACATTAAAAATACTTATTTATTCATGTGTCTATATTAAATTATGTTTCTCTTCGGAATAAAAAATACTTGTCTACTTATTTTGAGTAACAGCTTTCATACGTGTTTAATTTAAATAAGCCAATAAAATTAAAGTAAGGAGGAGCTTCTTTTTACCCGTGAGGAAACAAATATTCTCCTATTAAATATAAGATAAAATTTACCTCTATACCAATGAGTAAAAATTTATACTTATTTAAATTTCTATCAGTCGATTTAGAACATATTTTATTATATTTAAATAAACATACGAGATTCTCATTAGTTTTTATAATCTACATAAATGGATCTCATCTACTAAACAAAAATGAAATTAGACATGTATAAAAATAAAGAGGAATCCAAGTATTTTTAAAAAAAAAAAGTTTATAGCAGTCATATAGAAAGGTATTCATTAGGCATTAGAAGTAGGCCATTGAGGCCCACCTATTTATTAAATATTAAATATAATTAAAAGAAATAAAAATTGGTTTTTTAAAAAAAAAAAAAAAAAAAGAATTTTGACCTGATTTTCTTTTCTCTTTATTGCTGATACCAAAAAGATGATTGAAATTTGACACCATTTAGTAAAAGAATGTGTGTGATTTTTTTAATGTTATTCGGATATATATTATTGTCTTTATCAGGCGTGGTAGAAAAAAAGTTTTTCCCCGGGGAATCTTCCCTTTCTCTTCTGAGTTTTCTGATGCACAAAGGCGAAAGCCTGCATTCTTTTCCTATTTCTTATTTTTTTACCTTTTCCTTTTTAGCAGATGAAAATTACCTTTCCATATATTTTTTTACCTTTTGAATTTATTTGTCAAATGTACCAAGTCTAATACTTTATCCTTTTTTTTTTACTTCACCAGAGTTATGTTCTTCCTTAATTTATGTCTTTTTTATGGGGTTATATTAATGTTATCTATATTTTTATTCAATACGATAAAATAAAGAGAAAATTCATCGGAGGAAAGTTTTTTTATAAGTAATTTTAAAAATAGTAAATTGTTTGAAATATTTTTAAAATGATATTTTTTCAGACTGAGTGAGAAATGCCATTTAAAAAAAAAATCAAAATTTTTACTATTTTTAAAAATATTGATTCTTAAAATGTCATTTTTGAAAAGAAAGAAAAAAAACCCTTATATTAATGTAATCTGTATATTTATTAAATAAAAAATGTGGCTTTTTTAACAATTAGAAAACAAATTTTATTCTTTAAATATTATACATAAAATGACAATATTTTATGTTGTTTATTTGTCAATTGAACATAGTTCAGGTGGTTTGATATCAATATTCTCTTCGGTTGAGTCATTTGAGTCCCTCCTTAATAAAATTTTATTATCTCTCATATTTAAGAGAGAGAGAGAGAGAGAGAGAGAAGGCTTATATATATTATTCAATACAATCTGAACTAATAAATAAGTAATAACTTCGAAAGCAACAGTTGAATTAAAAAATAATGAACAGTGTAAATGATATGGATAATCTAGAAAAAATATTTTTTTTTTTTAAAAAGTAAATAAAAATAAATATGAATTGATTTTTATGACAGGGAAATTATGCATGCAATGTGGAAGCCACAGAAATTTAAAGCCATATATTTAGTAGCAACTGTGTATGTGCTCACACTGACACTTCCATCAGCAGCAGCAGTTTATTGGGCTTTTGGAGATATGCTTCTTAACCATTCTAACGCTTTTGCCCTCCTTCCCACTTCCCCTTTCAGAGATATTGCTGTTATTTTAATGCTCATCCATCAGGTGAGTTATGTTATGTTATTTTATCCCCATTGCCTATGTTATTTTTTTAATCTTTTTTTTGGTTAAATTCCCATATTATAGTTTCATGAGTTTTTAATATTTTTACATATTAATTATTGAAATATCAGATTATTTTAAAAAAAATTACTCAAATAGCAGTTCAATAATCTATAGAACTAAAAATAGACAAGAATAAATTTATTAAAAAAATAACAATGAAATATTACAAAATAGAATTAGGGTTGTTAAGGAAGGACTTATTAAAACAGGGGGTTGTCCTGTGTTTAGATTGTACAAAACATTAAATCTTAGTTAGTATAAAATATGTTGAAAATTGTGAAATGAATGAGTTTATTAAACTAACCTCTTAACACCCGACTTAACAACCTTAACTTGCGAACCAAACGCATAAATCTATTCGAAGTTTATTTTTTCTTTTACCATTGTATTTAGTTTAATGTTTCAATTTTAAATTTTAATTTCAATAAAGTTAAAATTGACATAAGTGCACTGATAGAAAAAACGGCTATTTCTCCCATTTGTTATATAGAAACATTAATAATTAGGATAGCATAGAATATGGTCTTTTGCAAGTGTATACTCACATTTGTTTGTTGAGGGCATTGCAGTTTATTACATTTGGATTCGCATGCACACCATTGTATTTCGTATGGGAGAAAGCCATTGGAATGCACGAGTGCAAGAGCTTATGCAAACGCGCCGCTGCCCGATTACCCGTCGTCATCCCCATTTGGTTTTTGGCCATCGTCTTCCCCTTCTTTGGTCCCATCAATTCCGCCGTTGGTTCACTCCTCGTTAGCTTCACCGTTTACATCATTCCCGCCCTTGCTCACATCTTCACCTTCAAATCATCTACCGCGAGAGAAGTAAGTCTCATTCAACTCCTTTATTCTCGTAATTATTATAAAATCACACCTTTATAGTTCGTGTATTTTATTAAAAAAAAAATTAATACATTTTAAATAAACCTTTTTAGTGTTCATAAATTTATATACTAATTCTATTTTTCTTTTAATAAAAATATATAAATAACTCAGGTTAAGCACTTTCAAAATATAAGAATATGGTTTGTAAATTATACTATTGTGATTTGTTATTATCTTTTGTTAATCTTTGATCGATGGTAATGACGATTGTGATGCAATGCAGAACGCGGTCGAGCAGCCACCGAAGTTCGTCGGGAGATGGGTAGGAACGTTCATGATAAATGTGTTTGTGGTAGTATGGGTTTTGGTCGTTGGGTTTGGATTCGGCGGGTGGGCAAGCATGACAAACTTCATACGGCAGATCAACAATTTTGGTCTCTTTGCCAAGTGCTATCAATGCCCAGCTCCTCTACCAGCAACAGCAACATCGACACCGCTGCCGCAACTTCATAACTCCACCGCTGCTGCGCCGTCTCCACTCCACCACCACTATCACCACCACTGATTAATCCTAGCATTTGTTGTAATGCTAATGCAATTATGCAAATGATTAGCATATTTACCGTAACAGATGCGAGGGTCTTTGGCCATTGTCCACTGTACACAAATTATTAATTTTGCTAATTTTCTAGTCCTTTCGTCGCTGTTTTAAATAGCTTAAGGGAACAATGCTTGGCTGAAGGTTTTTTTTTCCATTTATGGTTCTTTCGTTATGCTTTAATTTTTTTCTGGAGAAGAGGAGAATAGAGAGTGATGAGAATTAAATATGGAATTGATTTTTCGTTGTTGATGAAATTTGACAAAATTTGGTGGGAACTAATTATTATAGACATTTGATGAAATTGATAACCGAATTAAGAAGTTTTTATTTTGAATAAGAAAGATATTGGTGTCTTCAAATTTCAACCAAATTCTTCAATTAAATTATCAAAATCACCTAATCTAGATTAATTTTTTTTTTAATTAAGTGCTAAATTAAGATTTATTTTTAAGATTTGGAAGTTGCAGGGCGGTGAAATTAACATTAAATTCGTTAAAGGAACTTTCATTCTAAGTACTTATTTTATTCTAAAATTTAGAAAGTGATTTTTGATATAATCGAAATATAGTTCAATTTTTTTATTTTTTTTATTTTGGAATAAAGGAATACAACTCATATAATGAGACTTTAGTGTTCATTCTCATATGATTGTAGTTTCGCTCCTTATATTCCCCTATTTAAAATGTAATATGTAATTTTTTCTATAAAAACTTTTGATTCCATTCAGAGGTGGCCCTGAGGGGTGCAAAATGGGTGATCGCACGGGGGCCCAAAATTTTAAAATCGGTATTTAAATATATTATTTATATACTATTGCAAAATTTATATCAAAAATCAATGCGGTGTTGTGGTAGACTAAAGTCATGATTTTCGTTTTTAGGACGAGAATAACAGTTTCATTTCTCACTAAAGTAAAGTTACTTCATTTTCTTTATTTATTTATATTAAGAAGATGTATTTTTTTTTAATTAATTTCAATAAAAAGATTTATCAACCTTACTTCTATTTTTTTTCTTTTAATTATTTCAATTAAAAAATAAATCAATTTTAAATCTGTTTTTTAATCATTTCTTTTTTATAATTTTTAAAATAAACTTTAACTCTAATTTTTTTTCATTATAATAATCAAATTAATAAATTAAAATACTAATTAGTTTTTTTTCTCAATGTTATTATGATTTTTTTATTGTAAAATTTATATGATAAAGTGTCGAATTTTTATTTTTCCACATGACCCTCGTTATCTTAGGACCGACCCTGATTCCATTATGTGTGGTTTTAAAATAATTAATATTTATTTAAAAATCAGTTTTAAAATTGGTAAAGTACAAAAATAGATACAATTAAATTTATAAAATAATGATATTAGTGAGAAAAATGTGTGTAGTGAGAGTTAGTAATAGAAAATGTCCGCAGTGGAAATTTTTATAAACTAAGTTAACAACTTAAAGAGAGATAAATTGTGTAGAAGAATTAATAAAAATAAAACTATAAAGAGAATTAGTAAGAAAGATGGGTAAAATTTCATTTTGGTCCCTGAAGTTTCACTTCGGTTTCATAATAGTCTTTAAACATTCAAAAGTTACATTTTTCGTCCCTGAGCTTTACATTTCTTTCCGTTTTAGTTCTCCCGTTTGTGTTTTTCTGTATGAGACATTAACGAAGGGCTTATGTGGCATGTAATTGATAATGTGGTATTATAGAAATATAAAATGAGGTTAAATGACATGAAAAATAAATATATAGCGAATTTAATCTCATCATTTTCTCTTTAATTGCAGTCTTAAATCTCACTGTATATTTATTTTTCAACTTTACATATCGTTCCGTTTTAGTTCTCCAGTTTTTTTTTTCTGCATGGGACATTAACGGAGAGATTATGTGGCATGTAATTGATAATGTGGCATTATAGAAAGATGCAGTGAGGTTAAATGACATGAAAAATAAATATATAGTTAGGTCAATCTCATCATTTTCTTCTTAATTGCAGCCTTAAACCTTACTGTATATTCGTTTTTCCATGTTATTTAACCTCAGTGTATATTTATATAATGTCACATCATCAATAACACGCCACATAAGCCCTCCGTTTTTTTGTCCTTGATGAAGAAAACACAGACGAAAAGACTAAAACGAAATGAATTGTAAAGTTCATGGACAAAAAATATCACCTTTAAAAATTCCAAGACGAAAATAAATGTGAGTGAAAATTCAGGGACTAAAATGATATTTTATTCTAAGAAAAATTAAACAAAAAGAAATTAGTATGAGAAAATAAGGGTAGAAGATATAAATAATGATTAAAAAAAAACACTCATCAATGACTTGTTTCAAAAATACCTCTCAGATATTCTTTTACTTTTTTACAAAAAAAAAATACTTTTAAAATAGAGCTAAATATATACCCTTCAAGTAAGGAGATGCTCTTTAAATTTAATAATTTAAAAGTACTTTTACATTGTCTATGGGCTAAAAAAGTACTCTCCAACATATCCTGATAAGGTCAAAATTGATTAGATGTTGAACCGTAACTAAATTGAATAGATGGAGAAAAAAAGGTGAAAAAAAAAATAGCACGTAAAAACACAGTTTCAGCAGTAAAGCAAAATAGAAAAAAAGAAAAGTTACAGTGTATGGGACATGACGTAAGGGGGTAAAAAAGGATTGGACGCTGAATTTTGGGAGGGTTACAAAAAAATAAGTTAAGAAAAGAAAAATAAAAATAAAAAAGAAATATGTATGGGAAAAGGAATCTTAAATAAATCTGCAATGTCCACCTATTCTGTTTCAGACAGGCTTTAAAAAACTGTTTTTTTCAAGAGATTCTGTGATATGGTAAAAATCCACAGATTTTTGTGTTTGTTTCTCCTTTTTTTTTTTTTCACCCGACGCCTGCCCTGCCGAGGAGACAATGATGTGAAGTGACTTTATAAGTCAGCCAATCACGCAAAATAATAATAATAATAATAATAAAATCAAATTATATAAAATACCTCTAACCGATATATTTTGTTTCAATTTTTCTCCGAGTGTTTTAAAAGTTTTAATTCTACCGGCAATCTTTTGATTTGTTTCAAAAATACCCTTTGTTAGCAATATTCTTTAAATTTTATGGAAATTTAAATGTTAGAGGTAGGTTTCAATTTTGCCCCTAAATATTTTAAAAGTTCCAATTTTTCCTTAACATTTAAATTTCCATAAAAACTTAACGAAAATTGCTAACAAATGGTATTTTTAAAATAAGTTAAATGTCCGAGAATAAAATTGAAACTTGTAAAATGATAGAGGCAAAATTAAAACAAACCATTTTATATAATTTAGCTAATATATAAATAAGTAAAGTGGAGGATTGAATTCACCCGGAGTCCATCAAATCAATTGTATATCTGAAGTTGAACTTAGCTATTTCTAGAGCAGAATACGAGGATAAAGTAACAACTTTACATGATGAAAATTGAATTCGACAGGAAAGAGATGATGAAAAAAAAGTTAGGATATTCGTTTTTCTTTTTCCTTTTTGGGTTTTTTTATTTTTTATTTTTTATTTTTATTTTTAAGCATCCTTATATTGGGGTTGTGTAATGATATATAAGGTTTATCATTTTTTTAGTAGTGTTTTTGAAACAGGTCTTTGGGGAAAGAAAAATCCTCTAGAAAGCTAATAAAATTATTTTCTTACATACAAATTCTTTAGTTGTATAAAAGGCAATGTAAAATTTTTTAATATTTTATTTTCAAATAATTGAAGTGAAATAATTAACTCTTTTCTTAAAATAAATAAATAAATGGAGTGCTATGTATATAAATATTATAGTTTGTCTCAAATAACATAAATTTATACACTTATTATTAAAATATCAGAACTTTTAAAAATGGCTCAAATAACATAATTATAGTTCAATAAATATATATATATTTAGTAAAGTTCAATAAATAATTGAACTAATATTTTATTATTTTTTATGAGTATTTTCAATGAATTTGTTTGTTTTTTGCTTTTTTAAGTTCAAGTTCAATAATTTATCAAATTTTTTTACTATTTTTCATTATTATTTTCAATGAATTTGTTGGTTTTTATTTTTGTAAAGGGTAAAAATCGTCCGCCCATGGGCCATACAAGCGGAATCAATTCGAAAGGGCTCAGAGCTGGTAGAATCCATACAAGGATAAGCCAATTGCAATTGGGCCCAAAAGAGGCCCAATAAAGCCTAGTTCTAACTAGCAAGGCCAAACAAGCTCATGACTCAAGGAGTATATAAGAGCTGCTAGCCCATCAAACCGAAGAGGTACGCACACTATTCTAAACCTAAATATTCTGGGCGGCTCCTTCCTCTCAACTAACTGGATCATCGGAGGGTCCTTGGCCGGCACCACCGGCCCACTTTGACTGTTCCTTTTCTTTCTCAGGTAGGGAGCCACCGGAATCCAGCATGTGATCTCACGTGCTCAACTGTGCGAGAAATATCCCACACAATTTTTATTTTTTTAGTTCAATAAATAATTAAACTATAATTATGCTATTTAAATAATTTATAAAAGAAATTGACATTTCAGTAATTAGTATGTACAATTATTTGAGTAATGGTTCCATAAATATACCGTGACAATTTATGCCTCAGATCAGATGTCATCTAATTTATCAAAGAAGATGATTCAAATAAGGAAATTTCATTGGGTGATAGATTGTTATGCAATATTTGTAAAAATATCAATTTAAAAAAGTATTTGTAAATATAACAATTTTTTTCATGTTTATCAGTGATTTATGTGTTTATCAGTGATAAACTTAGTGTAAAAATATGTAATTCAATGTTTATCACTATAAACCCGATCAAAATTTATTATATTTGCGAATATTTTTTTGAGCTTTTATTTTTACAAATATATTAAAAAATTTGTTAGATTTACAATTGCCTCATTCGAATAATAAATAAAGGGGTAATTACCCCTCCCTAGCAAGATTTAAGGTTTAATCGTTTAGTATTACGTTACTCTCCTTGAAAGTTCGGTATCAAACGTATTTAGACAGGCAGACGTGGATTTTAGAAGAGGAGTGCCACCTTATTTTTTGAAAAATAAAATTATTTTATATAAAATTTGAATGTGAATTTTCATTATTTTTTTACCCCTTCATTCATTTAAAAATTGTTCCTTTCCGCGGTGATTGTCCTCAGTCTGTTGTGCATTTGTGAAGACAAATTAAAATAACAAAAAGAAAGCTAATGATTTTGAAGCCCATTAGTCTAAGCCCACATTTTTGTTTTTGCTTGGTTTTTTGTTGGGAGAATCCAGTGTATGACCTATATAGATATACACTGTGTTTTTTTAGCTCCTCTACAAATTTTAATACTTTCTAACCCATTCATGATATGTTTTTTTTAATATACCGTATTTGCCCTTTTTCCTTATTTTAATTGCACGTTTCTCTCTGTTTTAAATTTTAAAATCCTCTAATTTATTGGCATTATGATATCTGATTGTATTTTTTTTATTCATTTCCTTTTTGTTTTGTTTCTCTCTCCTTTTTATGAGTTTTAAAACCTCCTAATTTTGTGTGATTTTATTTCTTTTTTCTTTTTTAATTTCCGTCCCTTTTATTTGATTTATATACATGGTACTCGTTTTCCATTTTCATTTTTTTAGGGTTCAATTCTTTCATTTTTCTCTTCATCTCATACTGTTCTTCAACCTTTTTTTAAATCATTTTTTAAGTCACAAATCAATATACTTTAAAAAAAATCTTGTACATCTAGCTAAGGACACATTTTTTTTAATATCAACGTCTTGCCACATTTTGCTTGCATTTTCTTGAGGGTTTAAATTTGTTCATAAATGTTATTTTCTTTTATTTTTCCAAAATTTTCCTAATTAATAAAATTGTCAAAAGGAAGATTACATTCTCATGGGAATCATAGAAAGCACCTGATTTCAAGGGTAATCAAATACCCTCATATCTGGGAAAATATAGATTCCGGGAATTTGAGATTACCAAAATATTTTCAAATAACCCCTAAACAAACAATGAAATTAGGCGCCTCTCATAGAGAATCTTAGATTATAATGAACCAAACGAGGGCCGAGGCATTTGAGTTTTTTTTTAAATGAATCCACCCCTACCTTTAGCCGAGGCTTTTTGTCAAACACGATCTTTACTTGGTGGATAAGATGACTTTGTAATGAAATAGAAAAAATTAGGGTGGTGATTACGAAAACTGGCTCCTTAGTCCAAGATAATTGAATTGGCATATAAATAATTTCATTGATCTTCGTAGACATTTCCTTGGTAACCTTAGAAATCCTATATTTTTCTCTCTACCCTCTCCTTGAGATATCCCAAACTCGGTCATAATTTTTTTTTTTTTTTTGTGTGATAAAAAGCCCATTTGAAAGCCCAAATAAGTTAATTGCAAGTTTGGTCCATAGTAAATTTAAAGACCAAAAGTCAAAAGTTTCAAATTGATTTGTTAATTTGGATTTGACCTAAAATTTGAGGAGATGGCTAATTCTTCTGCTTGTTGAGATCTTCCATTATAATAATAAAAAAAAAATATTGGTTGTCTGAGCCAATAAAATAGTGGAGTGAAAAGCAAGTGGCGTAAGTTTTTTCTTCAGCAACGAAGGTGAGAACAATTTTGTGAGCAGTGGTAGAATTGTTCGTCGACATCAATTAATTTGTGGTTAATATGGGGCTTGTTATTATTATAGAGAGAAAATAGAGAGGAGGATACTAATTGAGTGGGTTCTCAAAAGTTATATATAATTGTGAGTAATTATAAGTTAATCTCTATACCTAGTAGTCTGTAGAAGATAAGGACGTAGCATATTTAGTGGTAAGCCTGTATAAATTCTAGTGTTGTTTTTCTTAATTCCTCTTTTAGGTTTGTGTCAATTTAGCACATATAGTTTTAAAAATTTCAATTTAATTTTTATGATTTGATAAAAATTCACGAATCGTCCATATTGTTACCAACAGGGGCGGTCCTGACACTGTGCGAGCAGTGCGACCGCCTCGGGCCCCTAATTTTTGGGGGCCCCAATTTTGAGTCTTGTTTTACATTGAATTAAAAAAATTACTACAATTCACGCCGGCTACATAGGCTTAGTCAAATGTTGGGGGCCCAATTTTGAGTTTGATTTTACATTGAATTAAAAAAAAATTGCTACAAATATTCACGCCGGCGGCCAGCCCATTAGGGCTTAGTCAAATGACTATAGCATTTTGATTAAAGTTCATAAATTTTTGTTATATATGTTTTTAATTTTGTCGCATTAAAGTTATATGATATAGGGCCCAAAATTATATTTTGCACCGGGCCCTTATTTTCTTAGGACCGACCCTGGTTACCAAAATGTTTATGAATTGCTTATATGTCTCTTATTTGAAAACATGACCAAAAACACTTTAAGATGTGAATTGGATTTAACTAAGATATAGATATGAGACTTTTTTATGTGTAAATTTGATAAGAGTAATAATATTTACTGAGTTTTTATCAAATTATAATGAATAAATTGAAACTTTTAAAACCATAAAAACATGAACAGGACTTGAAAATGAAATCATAGAGACAACAGGTGAACAAACTTGAAATCATATGGACTAAATTTCTAATTAAAACCATTAATTAGTATATAAGTAAAACCATTATGGTTAGGTTGAAAATTTTCTCCCTTTCTCCTTTCCATAAGATTTTCATCAGCTTATTTAAAGATAGTGGTCTGTTAATTAAGGGGAGTTTCCTTGGTGTTTACTGATCCTTGCACTTCCCATCCCCTAACCCGCGGGGATTTTTAATCCCCATACCCTACCCTATCCCCTAATCGAAAAATCGGGGTCGGGTTCGGGGATTCCCTATTAGGGGATCGGGTTCCCAGCGGGGAAAATTCTCTGTTTTACATTTTAATTCTTATTTAAAAAGAAATATAAAAAAGAAATATAAATTTAAAATATACATCTTTAAGTAAAAAAAACAAACATAATACTTAACATTTTATATTGTATTAGTTAATATAATCATATTTTAAATATATTTTTCAATAAATAAATATAAAAGTAAACAAAATACATAAGATATTCTTATAAAATCATGTTCGGGTTCGGGGTCGGGGGCGGGGGATGTATTCTCATACCCTTACCCTATAACAAATCGGGGGGGAAATTCTCACCTTAACCCTATAAAACGGGGATTCCCCGCCCCTATAGGGTCGGGGCCCCACGGGGCCCCTAACCCGCGGGGAATTTTGCTATCCCTACTTGTTGGTATCTCAAAAAGTAAACCAATTAGCAAAAAAATTTCTTAATAAAATAAATAGAATCACAAATACTGAGATTAGAAGTTAATATGAAAAGATAATAAGAAAGTTTAAAAAATATTCACTGCATTGACAAGATCATCCATGTTAGAGTGATCAATTTAAAACAAAATAAAACTACATCGAGATTACAAGTTTATATGAACTGTTAAAGAGGCTTCTAATCCAGTTAAAAATAATCACTGCAAGCTAAATTTACATACACATTGATCAGAATTGACACTAAACAGATTTGAACCCCCGGAAAACTTCGTTTTCCATCTTTTTCAACAAATTATTATACAGATTGTAACCAATTTAATGGAATCCTCTTGAACCTCTTGATTGATATAGTTCCAATCTACTTTTTGCTTCCGGAAGTAACTCTTCGATTTCGTGTTCATCGATTAAGTGTGCCTGTTTCGTGGACCACTCGAGCACTATGAGTACTTCTTCTTGTGCTAATGTTTCACTATCAGGGACATGTAATGCTATGTAGCATAGGAGAATCAATGAAGGGATTTGAACCATTTGTTCACCAAAGTAAACCAACTGGATAAGATGTTTTGTTCCTCCTCCGTCGATAATGGCTTTGCAATGATTATCATGGAGGAAGTTTTTTGGACAAGCAAACTTTTTAAGTGCAATCACTGCCTCCGCGGATACCTCCGCTTCCCTCTCGTCGAGCAGCTTCACTAAGGGTCCAATCATCCTGGTTTCTGTTGCTCTAAAAGTCCTAGCCAAGTTTCCAATCGCTTTGATGCACGGTACGAGGAGTTCAGATTCAGCCATCTCGACGATTTTCAACAATTGTTCGACAACGGCTTTGGCAGCAGGCGAAGTCGGCTTGAATGCAGAACGTCGCAACTCAGGGTTCTGCTCGGCCACGGCAGTGATTTCCATTAGTGCCATGGCTGAATAGTACTTAACATCCTCAGGACCCTTCTCTAATAGAACTGCAAAGCATAAGAGAGCTCTCGACTCTGTAATGTTGCTGCAAATCGTTACATTCCCCTTGCAGAGATGCCAAAGAGCTTTCGCTGCCATAGCTTTCATCTGAGCCTTGGTAGCCGTGTCTTGAATTCCCTTCCCTTAATGCTAGCTCCAGAAAAAGCAGCATGCTGCTGTTGAGGCCTCACATTGTTCTTGACATGGTTAGCATGCGTCGGGGTATTCGATTCCTGCGGATTCAACTGACCCTTACTCTGGCTTTTCATGGCCAATGTGTTGGTAACTATGTTATGCATTTGGCTTGATATTTGATTCCCCATTGGATGATTAATATTAATATTGACTGCCTTATCATCCTCTTCATCTTCCCGCTTTTCTTTCTCATGAGAACTATTATTCGCCATTAAAACCGAATGAATCGACATTTGTGGTTTAGTAGCAATAGCATATCTACTATGTTCTTGGATGGTCTCAAACGCGACATGGCTCACAAGCAGCCTAATGACATTGTTCTGAGCAAAGTGATCTTGGCATTTAGGATGATGTGTAGCTAATTCAGACACAGCCCAAGCCACAACAGATTGAACCTTCATATGACCGTCTTTGAGAATTTTTGCAAACACCGAGCAAACACCGCCATTCACAATCTGTTCGACGCTTTCGGAATCTCGACCAAGCAAACCAATAGCTCTGGCAGCATGTTCCTGCCCTTCCATTCTCCCTTCCTTGGCCAATTTCAAAAGAGGAGCAACCCCACCTTCCTCTATAATGAGTTTTCCGTACCGATCGTTATCTCGAGCCAATGACGCCAAAGAAGCAGCTGCATCAGATCGTTCATCTAATGCACCGGTATGAAGAATCGCTACCTGTTCCCATATTAAGCCGAGAATTGGCTCATTGGACGCGATAGGAGGAAGACCAAGATATTCATCATCACGATCTTCGGCAGGGACCGAGACTCGTAGGAGCCAAGAAACATCCCCAATGGAATTCTCCAGCTGCGTAGAGGTTTTCTTGAAGGCTGCAGCGGGAATGATGGTAAACATTCTCTTGATAAAGCCATTGGCACGGCATTTGATAACGAGAGTCAAGGCTTTGTCGAGAACTTGTTCGGTATCGTCGATGATGCGACGAGTAGGGCGTTCGTAGAGATCGTTGCTGGCACGGGCAGCTTGACGGAGAAGACCGGCAAGTTTCTCTGTTTTGGATTTGAGTTCGATGCATTCTTGTTTGAAAGATTGAGCACCATCAGCATTTTTAGAAACCTGATCTGCTAATTGAATTGGCCTTGCGAGGATTTCCTTAACAATCCCTGCCATGGCCAAAAGCAGAGAAAGAAATGCAGAATTCTTTTTTTTTTTTTTTTTGGAAAAAATCAAAAGCAAACAGACAGTGGCGGATTCGGAGGGAGGGGACGAGGGGCGTTGGCCACCCCTACTTTTCGGTTAAATATGTTCATGTATATATTCATCTTGTAAAAATAGCAACAAAAAAATGGTACTTAATTTAGTAATATATTAAATAAATAAATCAATTACATTTATTGTTTTCTTATTCTTTGTCAAACTTAAATAATTAACCTTTGATTGTTTTTTTAAGGAAATTTCACTAGATATCATTTTTTATGTGCAATTTTAAAAATAGCAAATGAACCAATATTTCTCAGATTAAGATTACACCAATCTTATTTTACGATTAGGTCAATTTTTATCATTTTTAAAAAAAATTAAAATTTTACTATTTTTAAAAAATATCAATTCTTAAAATGACATTTTCTTAAAAGAAAAACTCAATTTTTTTTAAGATTAAACTGAAACTGGAGCTACAAACATGTTTATTTTTCTTGAACCAAATGCTTAATTTTACCCAAAAAAAAAAAAAAACCTATGGATTTGTTTTGCTCTTTTCCGTTTAAGTTTCTTATAAACACAATTGCGGACCGATCTATTTGAACTTTTATATTTTAATTTTTGGACCTAATTTAAATCTGTAAATGAAATTAATAACATCATCATAACGTAGATTTTAGACTATTCATGGGTATTGGTTTTTATGGTTGCATTGTTTTATTTTTTTAACAGCTTGAATTTTATTGTTTGGTTTGGGTGGTTTGGGGGTTTTATCAACTTTAACATCCCCAAATTTATAAATAGTTACAAATTTAACCTTTTATTTACTAGTGGTTAATAGTTTCACATGTAAACTGTATATAAAGTTTTTAATATAAAGGGTAGTAATAAATTTGAACGACATGAAAAGAAATGTATAAAATTGAAACATGTGGTGATTGATTTTACGACAATGAGTTACAATTAGTAAGATATTATGTGTTTTGGTATAACTCATCGAATTTATTTTATTGTATTGGATAGTTGTTTATGTAGCTTTATGGCCTAATCTTTCTTAAATTTTAAAAAACTAACGAAATTTGGTGCGGAATAATCAATGAGGTGTTAACAGAAGGTTAAATTCGCAACTACTTATATAGTTTATGGTTAAAATTCATAACATTTAAAATTTAAGATTAAAATTGATAATACCCTTAAAGTTCAAGGGTAAAAAAATGATTGTTTCTTAGCATTATTCTATTTTCATAACTTACAAGAGTTAAAAAAAAATGTTATTTTCAGTAATGGACAATTTAATGTTGTTTATTTAAAAAAAAAACATAATCTTTTATATATATCAAAACTACCTAAAAACACCACTAGAACAGTTAAATTATATTTTGAAAGGACGAAACATACCCCTGATTTAATTTTCCTTAAATTATGCAATATTTAAGCAAAGTTATAAAATCACTTAAATTTTGTAAAGTTAATGGAAAATTTAAATCTATTTTTTTTTTTAAAAAAACCCCTTCAAGCTTTTGAATACTTTTTTCTTCCAGAAAAAATCGAATTTCTTTATTTTTCAATCATCCTCCAATCGTCATTAATATTTCATTAAACTCTGAAATTTTTAAAGGATAATTACCGTTAGTTTAACAATGTTAAGCTGTGTATAATTGATAAACCAAAAAAGAAACAAAAAGTAATAAGTATTCATTTTCTTTTTAAAAAAGTTTAACAAAACTAAACCAATCATACATATTTTAAAATGTTTATATTTGATAAACGGTGTATAATTCAAAAATCATCTTGTAGAAATGGCCATGAAAACATATAGCAGTAGCCATAAATGGTTGTTTTGACGAATATTATAAAAATATACATAGTTTAACATGTTTATATTTAATAAACAGTATATTATTAATAAACCAACCTGTAGCAGCATCCATGTTTATATTAATAAATAGTGTATTATAGATAAAACAACATGTAGCAGCAGTTATAAACAATATGAAGAATGTCAATGTCTGTCGTCGAAAGAAGTTTCTCTAGATTCAATGCGGTCACTGGATTCGCCGTTCACGGCGGTTTGATCTACTCCGTTCCCTGAGATAAAACCTTCAAGATTTGGAGAGAATTTGATCACCGATGTGTTGAATCGGTAAAACCTCACAAAGACGCCATTAACGTCGTCATCGTCTCCAGCAGAGGGAACATTAACACAGGAGCGGCCGATCAGAGAAGAAATATATTGCGGCCGACTTCCTTGGTTTCTTGTCGACAAAATTGGATGAAGAAGAAAGGCTCACAAAGACGCCATTAACGCCTACCATACTCTCGTCAACAAAATCGATGAGGCGGTTGGAAAAGAAAAGGTCGGCAAGGAAGAAGAAGGAGAAGATGAAGAGAACGATAAAGTTGTCTAAAAATAAACCTATATTTAGGTTTTACTTAAACAAAGATTCATAAAATAAAGATTGATTTGAATTCAAAATTTTTTAAAAAAAAAGTAAATTATAAATTAAATGATATGTAATTAATGAGATATAGTTATTAGAAGAGATAAAAGTCTAAGATGGACAATATTAAAAATAAAAACCACCACATCACCACCAGAAATAGTGTTTTTGGGTATTTTTTTTATATTAATTATAATTTGCCATTAATTTTAAAATTTAGTGAATTAAAGTGGTTATTATTGTAATAAATTCTTAAAAAAATGTAAAATAAAAATTACTTTATTTATTCACTCATGAATAAGAACTACCCTAGAGTTATATACGTGTCTAAATTTTATTGGTTCAAACATATATTAGTAGGATATATTTATATTAGGGCTATTAACATTAATAATCAAATAGAGCATACAAATTACAATTACATTGGATGTTTCAAAAAAATTGCAAAATTAGACAAAACCATCCGTCGAGAAAGTTCAAATGATGAAAAAAACCCTTGATTTAATTTTCCCCTAAATCATGCAGTATCTAAGGAATTTATTGAATCTCTTAAATTGTGCATGATTTAAGAGAAAATAAAAAATAAAAGGGAAATAAAAGGGAAATCTAATTCTATCTAACTATTACTCTCTTTCTTTCTACAAAATCAGCATTCATCGGTTGTCTTCTCCAAGTGCAAGAAATATGTCATTGATACTTTTTAAGCTACAAAATTTAAAAATTCAGAAAATAAACAAAAAGTAGGTTAGTTTAACATGTTTATATTTGTTAAAAACTAATAAAATCTATATTTAACATTATTAAACAAAATCTAACCAGAATATTCTAATCAGAAAAAATTATTAAAACGTCGATTAGTTTAACATGTTTATATTTGTTAAACATAAATAAAATCTATAATTTAACTGGTTAAAAACTAATAAAATCTATAGTTTAACACTATTAAACAAAATCTATAGTTTAATGTAAACTAAAAAGTTGAAGAGAATAAAATTCATATATTTACTAATCACATACACATCATATATATACACATTAGAGTCTAACCTAATGGGCTTAAGAGTAATGGGCCTAACTATGTAACTATTATAATAAACTCAATAATTATATCTAACATTCCCCCTCAAGCTAGAGCATATATGTTAATCATGCCCAGCTTGTTACAAAGGTAGTCAATCCGTGGCCCATTCAAATCTTTTGTAAAGATGTCGCCTAATTGTTCTCCGGTCTTCACATATTCGGTAGAAATTAGCCCCAATTGTATTTTCTCACGAACAAAGTGACAATCAACCTCAATATGTTTAGTACGCTCATGAAAAACGGGGTTTGAAGCGATATGAAGGGCAGCTTGGTTATCACACCATAGTTTCATTGGATGCCAGATTGAAAATCCCAACTCAATAAGAAGTTGACGAATCCATATCACTTCACAAGTTGACTGAGCCATAGCTCTATATTCTGATTCAGCACTAGATCGTGATACAACATGTTGCTTCTTACTATTCCAGGAGACTAAATTCCCTCCCACAAAAACACAATAACCAGTAGTAGATCTTTGATCTTCCTTAGACCCAGCCAAATCAGCATCTAAGAAGCATTCAATCTCACTATGTCCATGGTTTCCATATAGAATTCCTCGTCCAGGGGCACCTTTTAAGTAACACAAAATCTGCTCAACAGCCTTCCAATGTTCAATAGTAGGTGAGGACAAATATTGACTCACTATACTAACTGAATATGCAATATTTGGATGAGTTACAGTAAGGTAATTAAGTTTTCCAACCAACCTCCGGTATCTTTCAGGTTCTTCAAATAATTCACCATCTTTTATAAGCTGCAAATTAGGATTCATTGGGGTGCTACATGGTTTAGCCCCCAATTTACCAGTCTCTGATAGTAAATCTAACACATATTTCCTTTGAGAAAGGAAATCCCTTTACTACTTCTCATTCAACACCCAAAAAATATTTTAACACCCCTAAGTCCTTTGTATGAAATTGACTATGGAGAAAAGTTTTGAGGGATAAAATACCTGCACTATCACTTCCTGTGATGACAATGTCATCTACATACACAACCAACAAAATGATTCCAGCTGCAGACTTACGATGAAAAATAGAATGATCTGATTTACTTTTTCTCATGCCAAATTGTTCAACTGCCAAGCTAAATTTACCAAACCAAGCCCAAGGGCTCTGTTTCAAGCCATACAATGATTTTCTTAGATAACAAACCTTTCCATCTCCCCCTGAGCAACAAACCCAGGTGGTTGCTTCATATACACCTCTTCTTGAAGATCCCCATGAAGAAAAGCATTCTTGATATCTAATTGGTGCAAAGGCCAACCATATGTAGCAGCCAGAGAAATAAACAATCTAACGGACGTGAGTTTGGCAACAGGAGAAAAAGTGTCAGAATAATCAATCCCATAAACCTGAGCATACCCTTTAGCAACAAGACGGGCTTTCAAACGAGCAATAGATCCATCAGGATTAACCTTGATTGCAAAAACCCACTTACAACCAATAGCTTTCTTACCCGTGGGTAAATCAACCAAAGTCCAAGTTTCATTTTCTTCCAAGGCCCGCATTTCCTCGATCATGGCATTACGCCACCCAGAATGAGAAAGGGCATCATGAACGATCTTAGGTAAAGACACAGAATCAAGTGATGCAATAAAAGAACACAAAGAGGGAGACAAATTGTTATAAGATACAAAAGAAGTAACAGGATACGTACATGTTCGTTTCCCCTTAGGAGGGCAATAGGGAGATCAACTTGTGGATGGATCCGACAACGAAGCCTCTTGAACGGTGGTATCCTGGACATGAATCCTAAGAGAGTACGAGGACGACGGGTAAACACTTGAGGAAATGGAGGCATGGGTAGGGAGATTGGTAGAGGAGGAGAAACAACAGCTGGTACTTCAGAGGGAAGTGGAACAATGGTAGTAGTGGTGTAGATTAACAAGTTATCATCCTCCTCCGGAGAAAGGTATGAGACAGAAGGAGAGAACGGTGTATTTTCCAGAAAAGTAACATTCGAAGAAACCAAATATCTATTAAGAACGGTAGAAAAACATCGATATCCCTTTTGAACCCGAGAATAGCCAAGGAAAATACATTTTAAAGCCTTAGGATCAAGTTTAGAAAGTTAAGGACGAACATCCCAAACAAAACATGTGCAACCAAATATCCTAGGTTCTATAAGAAATAAAGGTTTATTGGGGAGCAAAGAGTAGTAAGGAATTTGACCATTAAGAACCGAGGAAGACATGCGATTAATGAGAAAACAAGCAGTAGAAACAGCATCGGCCCAAAAATATTTAGGAACTTGCATTTGGAAAAGTAAAGCTCGAGCTGTTTCCAACAAATGTCTATTTTTACGTTCAGCTACCCCATTTTGAGACGGAGTATCGACACAAGATGTTTGATGGAGAATGCCATGTGTGATCATAAAATTTTGAAAAGTGGATGACATATATTCTTTTGCGTTATCACTTCGAAGAGTTTTTATGGAAATATTGAACTGGGTTCGAATTTCAGCACAAAAAGAAGAAAAATGGGAAAATACCTCGGAACGAGATTTCATGAAATAGAGCCATGTCATTCGAGAGTAATCATCGACAAATGTAACAAAATACCGAAATCCGGTTATAGAAGCAACAGGACAGGGACCCCAAACATCGGAATGAACTAACTCAAAAGGAGCACTTGCACGTTTATTGACTCGTGGACCATGACTGATACGGCGGTGTTTAGCAAACTGGCATGACTCACAATCTAAAGAGGACAAATGCTGAAACTGAGGGCACAATTTCTTGAAAACAGAGAGAGAAGGATGACCTAATCGACAATGAGTATCAAAAGCAGACGATGACGATACTCCAGAACATGCAACAGAAAACTGAGGGTCAAGAACGTAGAGGCCGCCAGATTCATGTCCTTTACCAATAATCTGCTTCGTCGTAAGATCCTGAAACAAACAATAAGTGGGATAGAATGAGACATAACAATTTAAAGAACGAGTAATTTGACTGACAGACATCAAATTAAATGACAAATCAGGAAGGCTAAGAACACAAGACAAAGGTAATGAAGGAACATGTTTAGCTTGACCAGATCCAATAACAGTGGAAGTGGATCCATCTGCTAAAGTAACATGAGATGACGAAGTGTGTGGTTCGAATGTAGAAAGTAATTTAGGATTACCTGTCATATGATCAGTTGCACCAGAATCTATGACCCATTTGGAAGAAGAAGAAACAAGACATGATGTCGATTTTCCTGACTAAGCAAGAACAGTACCGGAAGCAAGCTGATGATTCACTCTTTCAGCCATAAAATCAGTAGAGACTTACTTGGCAAGAAGAAACAAACAACGAATAAAAACAGTCCAACCAACGGCTAAATAATTAGCCACTAACAATCAACCAACCACAACACCCAACAAACGGTTAGGGATTAAGCCTAAAAAATGTGGTTAACGAATGGAGAAGTGGCACAAAATCTGGACAGCAGAAACCCAGAAAAACAGATTTAAACTCAATTAGTTTCCAAAAACATATCTGAACAGTAGCAAAATCTCTCGTTTCCGTCAAAACCAAGCAGTGTTTATACCTAAAACCACTCCAAAACAGTCAGATATAAATTTCCGACCAAAACCAAACAAACGACGGCGGCTTACGGTGTCTCACGCGCCCTCACGCGTCGTGTGTGAGGAAGGGGCGGACTGCAGGGGCGGCGCGTTGGCCTCACGCGCTGTCTGTTCCAGCGAACGGTGGTTGCGATTTTACTCTCCGGCGTGCGGCAGTTCTTTCTACGGGGGTGGTGTCGACAAACGGTCACTTTTGATTGAGACCCAAACTCGAACCCTAATCCCTTCAACAAGAATTCACTCTACCAACTCAAACAAATTTTGGAACGCAAATTTCGGAACGTTTAATTTGCTCTGATACCATTTAAACTAAAGAGTTGAAGAGAATAGAATTCATATATTTACTAATCACATACACACACATTAGAGTCTAACCTAATGGGCTTGAGAGTAATGGGCCTAACTATGTAACTATTATAATAAACTCAATAATTATATCTAACAAACATTATTAAACAAAATCTATAGTTTAACATTATTAAATAAAATCTAACCTGAATATCGTGAACATTAACATCAAGATTCGTCTCCGATCCAATCTTGAACATTACTCTATTCGATATAAATCTGAAAGCCTCCACATAACATGTTTTATTTCTCCATCTCCATCTTCTTCTTCTTCAAGACTAAAATCCTATCACCATATTCTCTCTAAAAAATATCTAATAATTAGAGAGAGAAATATATAAACTTCCACCATGAAAAAGCTTGACATCATCATATCTACCCATCTTTTATGAAAAACACAGAAATGAGAGGATGAAGAAAAAACTCATGAATGAAATAAATGAACTGATGAATGTGAGAGGAATGAAAAGAAAACCCTAATTCTACATAAAATAAGGAATTAACGAAACAAAAGGAACGTAAAAAAGAAAAAAAAAACAAAACGTAAATTAATAAGAAGATATGGAATAATAAGATATGAAAATTTTGAAAATATAAATAATAAATTTTGAAAACAAAATCAAAATTAATAATTCGAAAATTATGAATATAAATCAGAATAAATTTTGAAAACAAGATCAAAAGTAATAAATACATAATCATAGAGAGTAAATCAAGGATAAATTAAAATAGGTCATAATTAATAATCAAATAATTAGAGAGAGAGAAAAAGGGTACAATAGGGAATTTACATGAGAAAAACTAACAAAAGTGGCCTAGAATGGATACTGTTATAATTAAAAATAAAACATCAATATACTTGTAAATAAGGACTCAGATTTGATTTAATGAGTAAAAAATTCTTTATATTATATCTATAAGGAATAATAATTGCCTTCCAATGGAGTATTCTTCATTGCACTTTTTTTTTCCTTTTGTTTCTTTTTTCTTTCTTTTCCTATGTGTTTTCTTTTGTCTTTTGTCTTCTCTGTTCTTTTTCTTTTCTTCTCTTTCTTTCCACACTCATTTTACCTTCTTTTTTCTTGTCCTACGAGTCTTCTGTCGTTTGCCTACACCCCGTTTAGCCTCGACACTTAAATGGGATTTCGTCAGCTAAATTTACACAAGATGGAGTGTAATCGGGGCACTTTGACCTCCCCTAATTCACTCTTAACTCTCATATTCACTAACTAAAATATTAATAAATCGATAGAATTTTGACACAAGTTAAAATAAATATTATATGATATTTATTATACACGGTGTGATCAAGGAAGAAAAAGTCGATATCGATGAAAATGTCGAGGTTCAAATATACGGAGTTATCGACGGAGTTGTCGATGTCGACGAACATTCCCATAAAAATCACGGAAACTATGGAAACTTAAGTGAATTTTTTGTCTTTGTTACTGAAACTTTCACAATAACTTAACTTAGTTATAATCTATCATATAATAGAGTTTGCCATCCATATATGATAGTAAACATATCAAAATTAAAATAGTACAACAAATTTTGTCGGAAGCAAGGTGTTAAATGTCGATGTGATAGACTTTTTCATTGATAACTCCGTATATTTGAAGGAAGAATAATTGAAATCATAATTTATTAGTCTCATATTTATTTTAATGTACACAAATTATTATAATATTTTACTCCTAAGCACTCAAAAATAGACAATGCAAAATATATAATAAACATTAAAAAATCAAATAATCTAATAAATTAGCAAGAAAAAAAAACAATAATAAAATTAGTATTATTAAAAAAATTCAAACTCAAATTCAAATGATGAGCTTACAGTAAAATTAATTTTCTTTATTAAGATAAAAGTTTATTAATTTAAATTATTTTTTATAATAAAATTTTAATAGTCTTAAAACAAATAATAATATAATTAAAAAAAAAACTATTTAAGCCTCAAATCTCTCCACCCTCTTAGTCTTAACCATTAATCTGTTTATGTGCTATACAAAGAGGTGGCTAAGGTCCTTGCAAATCGGCTCAAATGTATCTTGATTGATATCATCAGCGATAGCCAAAGCGCTTTTGTTCTTGGACGCCTCATATCAGACAATGTTCTTATTGGTTTTGAGTGTCTACATGCCTAGAAAATTAAAACTGGGAAGAACTATTTCGCTTCTCTCAAGCTTGATATGAGCAAAGCTTATGACCATGTGGAATGGAATTTCTTGTGGGCAGTGATGGCTAAAATGGGCTTTAGTTAGTGGTGGATTGACCGAATATCAATGTGTGCGGAGTCACCAACCTTTGCGGTTCTTATAAACAGAGAGACTAAGGGGCATATTTGTCCTAAACGGGGTCTTCGGCAAGGAGACCCGCTCTGTCTCTCAGCATTGTTGTATAAAGCTGAAAAAGAAAAGAGAGTAACAGGCATTAAAGTGTCAAAATATGCCCCGTCCCTAACTCATCTTTTCTTCGCCGATGATAGTCTCTTGTTCTTTAAGGCTATCTCTCATGAATGTCGAGAAATCCAGTGTATTCTCAAATGTTATGAAGCAGCATATGGGCAAACTATTAATTTCACTAAATCAGGGCTCTGTGTTGGGGGGCGGAATCATAATACTGGGCTGGGAGCTAGCTTCTATCCTAAATGTTCGGCTAGTGTATGATCATGGCGAGATACTTAGGCCTCCCTTCACATATCTCGAAAAAGAAAATTGATCCCTTCAACTTCGTTCGGGATAAAGTGTGGAAGGAGTGGGGACTGGAAGGATAAGGTGTTCTCCCAAGTTGGGAAAGAAGTCTTGGTTAAATCCATCGGGCAAGCTATTCCTACTTACACCATGAGTTGCTTCAAGCCCCTGTTAAATGTTGTAATGAGCTAAACCAACTTATGGCTAACTTTTGGTGGGGCAATTCGCAAGAGCATAAAAAGATCCATTGGTCTAAATGGAGCACACTAGCTTTGCCTAAGGATAGAGGTGGGTTGGGCTTTCGGGATATACAAAGCTTTAATCATGCACTCTTGGCAAAACACTACTGGCACATTATCAATAACCCCCAGAGTCTACTAGCTAAAGTTCTTAAAGCTAAGTATTTTAACACAACAGATTATGTCGATGCGAATTTGGGAAGCCGCCCGTCCTACACCTGGAGAAGTATCTTGTGAGGGCGAGAGCTGGCCCTCAAGGGTGCAAGATGGAGAATTGGGAACAGGAATTCTGTTGACATTTACAAGGATAAGTGGATTTGTAGGGAAGATTCTTTGAAAATTGTCTCTCCCCTACCAATCTTCAGGGGCTTCATGTGGATTGTCTTATCCTAAACGGTGGAGTTTGGAATGAGGATAAAATTCACCAACATTTTCTTGCTGATGATGTCCCCTTAATCCTAAATATCCCCTTGAGCAGAAGAGATGTGCCAGACAGACTCATTTGGCATTATGATTGGAGGGGTCAGTATTCTGTTAAGAGTGGTTATAAACTTGCAGTTTCTCACAATTTGGAAGTTTCCCCTTCAAATTTAAATGGGATGAAAGATTGGTGGAATCGACTTTGGTCTCTTCAAATCCCCATCAAATTCAAATTATTTTTTTTGGAGAGCTTGTAAAGATTTTCTACCCACTAATGCTAATCTTTGGAAGAGGAAAGTGGTCCCAAATCACGGTTGTTTTCGGTGTGGAAAGCCTAGAGAAACTGTTATTCATGCCCTCTGGTGGTGTAACTCAGCTCATAATTACTGGAAATGGAAATTTTGAATTAGAATTTCAGTAGCTGCCTCGATTGGGCCTGGGCTGTGAAGAAAAAAGACGATACTCAACTTCTAAGCTTAACTGTGTTGATAGCTTGGGCAATTTGGCATGGAAGAAAATCGATGCAGAGAGGCCAGCGTGTTGAAAACATTCTCAATCCTTTAGAATGGGCTAATCAGTATATGTTGGAATTAAAGCTTTAGAGTGACAAGGAAAAGAAAAACATTACCATTGATAGTCCGGTTGTTGCCTCAGTTGAGCGTTGTGTTAGGAATGGTGTCCTAGAATTTGTAATTATTTAATAATAATAATTTATTAAGAATAAATTGAATAAATAAACATAAGTTCTTTATATTATCTAGATTGATTCAATTAATGATATTAGGAATATATGGAAATATATAAATATCAAACATTCAAATAGTAAAACCCTAAGTCACTCTTATGAAATCACGACTTAGTATATGAGTCATACGAGAGGATTAAAGTCGAAATGAGTAACTTAAAAGTGTCTACAGTAAATGGATAACGTTTGGGAACCTTATCCTGGTAACACTGTTGATAGCTTCGCATTTTGTTTATAGACAAATGATCTAATCCTGATCATTCATGTGGGAGACATGAAATGAAAGTATCATATGCAATGTTGATTGTATAAGACAGGACCACGATGTTCGATCAAATTTCTCATTAGTACCGTTTACGAGAAATAATCGAATATCAAACTAAGTTTATCAACCGTGATAGATCTCAATCCTGAGTGAAATGCGGACTCCTATTTGTGGAGTTATGTTCTTTGATTCACATAGTTGAGAGCGATCTGTAAGAACGCTCAATACACTCCTATTTTGGGAACATGACTAGATAAGTAGCCTGGGAACTCATTTTCACGAAATGGAATTCATAACTTTCCTATAAATTAACGGTATCAGTGCGATACCTAAACATTTTAGGAACTTTAGGAAACTTCCTTGATGTACTGATTCGAGACATGAACAAGTGATGTCACGAGTTCTATTGATCACAGAAGTATCTTATCTCTAGTTCGACTAAAGATAAAGTTCATTGGAGAATCAGCGGGAACACAAGGATAAAGCGGTAATTATAGGGGCAAAACGGTAAATTTATCCGCCTGTAATTATGAAGGTTCCACGTGAAGGATAATATCACAGATATAAATAAAAGATAAACTAAATGGACATAATTCATCTATAGTGAGGGGAGTTCAGCTATGAATCTATAGTGGAATTATTCATAGTTAGATAATAAGTAATTAACTGATTATGTGTTAATCACTTAATTGACTAATTATTAAGCCCATGATCTATAGGTCCATCGGGTCCCTATGCTAGCCCAAATATCGTAGTCGCGAAATCAAGTAGAAGAAATGGAAATTTTAAGTAAAGTGAATTACTTAAAATAGACAATATTAATTGTTTAAATATTGAGTATATTTAAACGGTAATTAATATAAACATTATTAATTGTTTAAATAATGAGTTTATTTAAACAGAAAATTAATAATGAAATATTATTAATTATTTAAATATTGAGTATATTTAAATGGTAATTAATAATTTGAAATTAATTAACAATTATTAATTGTTTAAATAATTAATTATATTTAAACGGAAATTAATAATTAAAATTAATTAAATTAATAATAAAATATTGTCAATAAAATTATTAATTAAATAATGAGTTTATCGAAATTAATAATTATAATATTTATTATTAATTATTTAAATAATGAAAATTATTTAAATGGAAATTAATAATTAAATATAAATTGGATAATATTTAGTCGGGAGAAAATATTAATATTATTAATTGTTTAAATAAAATATTTTATTTAAATGGTAATTAATAAATTAATTAATTAAGTTGGACTTATTAATTTAAGAGAGAATTTCAAGCCCAATTTGATTAATGAACCCAATTGAGATTGGCCCAAAATAATTAATTAAATAATTTGGAATTATTTATTAAATTAATATGCTATTTTCGGCCACCATAATTATTTTTGGAGAGATAATTGTTTGAATTATATCCTAAAATAATTATATAGATTTATTTACCCAAGATAAATAAAATAAAGAAAATAAAATAATCTCCTATTATCTATGGCATTTTCGAAATTGCTAGATAAAGGAAAGAGATAATCTTTTTTCTTTTTGTATTTATCTCTATAGATTAATTCTAATGTGATTAGGATTCCTATTTTTCTATAAATAGGAGGGTTGGGTCATTCATAAATCACAACAATTTAATTCCATAGAAAGTTGGAACTCTCTCTTCTTCCCTTCTTCCCCCATAGCCGAAATTCCCTAGTCATTATTGGGAAGAAAATATTTTTCTTCTTCCCAATTTCTTCTTAAGTTCGATCCCACAATCGGATTTCGTTTGATCGATCGGGATATAGCGTAGAAGATCCGGTGTTGCTGAGGATTTGATGCTGTAAAGAAACCTCCAACCGATTCTCCATATTTTACTCAATGTAAGTAAAGGGTTTTAATTTTCGAAAAACAAGCATGAATCTACATGTTTTTATCACAAATTGCATGATATTAATAGATCCTAAATTAAGTGTTAATTTGTGTTACTAAATAAATTCCGCTAATTTAGTAAATCATCCCTTCACGTTGGTCTCCTCCCCCTTCAAATTCAGTGAAAATCAACACTAATGCTGCTATGAAGGTAGGTGAAATATTTCTAAGTGTTGGTGCAATTGCTAGGAATTCCGCTGGAAATGTGCTTTTTTCTCTTAGCAATTCGTTCAATCCTGTCACGGGTGTAGAGATTGGTGAGGCATTAGCTCTTCGCGAAGGTATTTCCATGGCTATTGCAATGGGAATCTCCCAAATCTGGGCTGAAGTGGATTCTCTTAGCATCTAGAATTTGCTTCATTTGAAGGATGATAATCTCTCTGAAATTCAGAATATCATTAACGATATCCTTGCCATGGCGCGAGATGGGTCAGTGCTAGGATTTCTCTTTACTCCAAAGAAGGCGAATGAAGCCGCGCATCGACTTGCCGTTCATGCAAGGTCCAATTTGGAAAATCGCATATGGGTCGAAGATTTTCCCGTTTGGCTGTCTTCGCTTGTCGAGAGAGAAAAGAACTCCATTGTTGCCTGAGTTTTTTGTTTTGTTCTCTGTTCTAAAAAAACCCATTAATCTGTTTATAAGGAGGGGTCCAACAATTCTCAAATCAATCCACCGCTTCATAAAGATGAAGGCAAGCCTCTGGTTCAGTGAAGTCAAAATACCATCTCATCGTTCTATTTGATCGATCGATCAATCTACTCTCTTAACAATCTATCAGTTCAAATTCAGTTCATTTATCTTAGAGTAAAAATATCATCTCATTTTTTTTGTTTGCAAGGTTTTCCGGGGATAGGAGTTCCAACTCCATTGAACCCAGTCTATAAACTCCATAGTCGCCTCTGATTTTTTCTTCAGGAAGAACAAATCGCTCATTTACCCGCTTCCTGATTTATTGACGAAGAAGAAAATCACGCATCTATTCCATAAATTGTGTGAAGTTTTCGTTTATGAAGAAGCTTGTGTTGTAGCATTCTGTTTCGCAAAGACTCCTCCTCTGATTTGTCGACATTCGGCTCGAAAACTCCATCGACTTCGACATATCGACGACTTCATAGACAACTCGTCAATGTAGGGAAATAAACTTCTCACCCCTCCATCGATATTTCGAGCATTCATTTGAGCGACTTGTCGTCGATAATGTCAACTGAGTCGACGACTTTTTCTTCCATAAAACTCATTGAAAGACACGAAATGAGCTCCTATTCACTACGGGTGTAAATGAGGGTATTTTTTCCCACCCGCCCAATTAACTTCATCCCCTGCCCTAGCCCACCCCGTTTAATTAAACGGAGGCGGGGCGAAATGCGGTGGGGAGAATATAAAATTGCATGATTCTAGTATTTTTTTTTATACTAAAAGTCATTTTTTTAATGATAATAGTATCTAATAAAGCGTAAAAATAAAGAAATAAAACTTTCAATCATTATTCATATCAAAATAAACAAAGAGAATTTAAATTATAAGAAAAAAAAATTAAAGTAGATAAGCCGGGCGTAAACGAGGGAAAAAAATTCTGATGCCCCCGCCTGTTTATTAAATGGGGAAAAAAATTCTCCCGGACGAGGATCGGGGTGACGGATTTAAGTTTCACCGTTATTACTCACCGATGAGTTTTAGTATTTTACTTCTATAGTAAAAGTATAAAGTAGCCGTTGGCAACCGCAATCAAATAGCGGCGATAGCTTCATTCCACACAAAAACTGGAACAAAATAAGCCGGAGACGTCCAAGGAGAAAAACTCCATTAATTAAAACAAATAATTAAAAAAAAAAACAGAGCTTTCATTTAACAAAAGAACAGAGCCATTGATAATTTACAATAATTCTATTGATCGATATATGAAACAATGCCCATTTGAAATCTACTCTGTTTTTCAAACTATAATTACATCAGTCATTCATATTTACATAAAGACATGAAATTTAAAATGACTACCAACATTGATCAGTTTCCCAAGTCCTTCTCATATAACCAGTCACCGGCGGCATAGTCACCGAACTCCGGGACGACAGATTCGAATGCAAATGATTTCTATAAATCATTTCCCTATCATAATCTGCCCTTCTTCCTGGATCCGACAACGTCGTATAAGCTGTCTGAATCTTAATAAACTCATTCACAGAATTCTTCTTCATATTAATGGCGACCACGTCTGGATGACAAGTTCTCGCCAGCTTTCTATATGCAGATTTGATTTCATGTAAATTAGCATTCGTTGGAATCCCAAGTACCTCGTAGAATGTTGAAGACGAAACAGCCATTTCTGCTGTTGCTGAAACAGAAGCTGAAACCACGAGATTTTGTTTACGGAAATGAAGAGAAGAAGGTTTATTGAGAGATGGGTTTTTTGAGATTTGATGGAATCGGGATTGAGTGAATGAATTGGGGAAGGAGACGGCCATGGAAAAAAATGAAGAATTTTTTTTAAATTGGAGAAGATGAAGTGAGGGAAAAATAAATGGATGGATTTTGTTAAATAAAAGAGTGGAATTCATTTCAATAAATGGTTTTCTGGAAGCCTTATCCATTTTGCAGACAAAAGTCAGTGTCCACATCGCTCATGACGGTGATCACAGCTTTACCGTGATTGGATAAGTTTTGAGTTTATCCATAGAATTTAAATTCTCTCTTTTCTTTCGTCTTTTTTGAAAATGGGTGGATCAAATCTTTTTATTCTTACGTGAATGTCGGGCAATTTGTGGTTCTTAGATTTCCTCAAACATTATTTGGTTCTTCAATTTTAATTTTAATCGTTTTACTTTTTAAAAGACTTTTGTTTAATTTCTTAAACTACTCAAACTTTCGATTTAAAAAAAATAAAGTAGGTATCTAATCAATTAAATTATGTTTTTATTAAGTCGATTTTCTAATTAAAAAAAGAAAATATACTCATTTGAATGATAAAACACTATGGATAATTATGTTCCTTCGATCAAAATTGAATGAAGGAAATAATAGGATAGAGCTACTAAAATAATGAAAATAAAATTAGGTTAAATTATATTAAATACCCTTATTTTATTGGACTGGTTTCAATTTTATCCTAATATTTTAAAAGTTTCAATTCTACTCTCCATCTTTTAATCTATTTCAAAACACTCTTTATGGAGAAATTACCCTATAAAAATACCATTCATGTGCAATTTTGATTGAATTTAATGGAAATTAAAATATTAATGATATTTTTTATATGGTATTTTTGAAATAAAAAAGTAATTTACCTGAAAAGGTTTTTTTTTTTAATAAATTAAAAAAAAATTAAGTGTATAATTAAAACAAATTCTATAAATGAGGAGTATTTTGTATAATTTAATAAAAAAAAATATTAGGATTAGGAGATTACAATTAATTAATTAAAATAGTGCACGTGGTTTATTTAAAAAATAAAAATAAAATACTGAGTTTATGTATAAAATGAAACTTTTAAAATAAAATAAAATTAAATATAAAAAGTGTAATAGTGGATTATCAATGTGACTTATTTTCTTTTTTGAATATTATGTTTTTCAAAATTGTCTGAAAATATGGTAGAAATTTATACAAGTGTGGAAAAAAATATTACTTAGCATTATAATAAAATATTTTAAACTATTTCTAGAACATCGGCGCCGAACTCGGAAAACACGTCATGGACGGCATATAATTTATGGACGGAGCCGGAGGTTGACATTTATATCTCAAGGAAATGTTATGTCCACACCACATTCATTATTAAAGCAACGCGTTGGCTATGAGATAATGTAAGTTGGGACATATATACTATTTACTACTCTTCATCTCTTTAATAATTAGTTTGATAAAATTTATGGTAAACAGTTGATCCTATAAGTGAGAAACCGAATTAAGGTTTGAGCTATAGAAGTCTTACTCATGTTTATCTTTCTTATTGTACAATTTCATATATAAATGGTGGGTTATTTACATGGGGAATTTAATTGGTTGTTAAATCTCTAAACTCACTAAATCCAAAAAGCGATGTAATATTGTGCAACAAAGAATAAATAATAAGTAAGAGAAAAACGACACAAGAAATTTATACAGGTTCCAATTGGACGCCCTGCCTTCTAAAACAAATGCTGCAGGTTCCACTATGAAGTTAAAGATTACATCAAATTGAGACGAATAATAAACGTGTACAATTGATCATAATTATACATAACCTTGGGTTGCCTCCTCTCTAATTTCTATCAATAGAACAAGCCCCAAAACTATTTAAAGAATAGTCATCCCATTGAAGGGCTCTCAGTGAGCTGCAAAGCCGCCACATAAATGTTGCCTTTAGCCACACCTATTAGAGAAATTATTGGAAGAGACTGATTCATTGAGACATAAAAAAATAAACCACTTGCTTTTCCCCCCTCTTTCCATTTTTTATAACACATGTCATACATAGAGGAGGCTGCCTCCAATAATTTCTCCACTTATTGCCTTCTCAATTTAAATATATTTGGGTAAAATACTCTTTTAGTCCATGAGTTTTGGACATCGTGTCTATTTAGTCCCCGCGTTTTCAATTTGTGTCTAAGTGGTCCCTAAGTTTTGGACGTTGTGTCTATTTGGTTCTTGCGTTTTCAATTTGTGTCTGAGTAGTCTCTGAATTTTGTAAATTTGTGTCCATTTCATTCATAAATTTTCAAATTGTGTCTAAATGGTTATTAATTTATTAACTTTTAAACAACATATTGACTTAGCATAGACAAAAAATATTTGATTAGCCAAAATATCGACATAAGATTAATTATTATTTCAAATCTTAGGTCTAGATTTATGAAAGATGTGAAATAATATCTCATTTCAATATTTTGACTAATTAGCTACTTGTTATGTCAACGTTAAGTCAACATTATGTTAAGAAGTTAACAAATATGTTAAATTGAGTACCAATTAAACTTATTTCTAATTATTCTTGATCTGAGGCTAAACATACATAATATTTTAAATTCAGTGACCACTTAGACACAAATTAAAAACGTGAAGGCCAAATAAATATAATATCTAAAACTCAGAGACCACTTAGACACGTCTAAAACTCAGAGACCAGGGTACTTTACCCTACGTATTTATAACAAGTTGACGCCTCTTACTTGCCAAAGAACCCTATTAATGTAGGCTCCAATTTGAAAGAAAAAATGCCACTTCATGTTGGGCTTTGCGCCCATTCTCAAACTCATGGCCAAGTTTTATCAGATTGTTAATGGCCATAAAAATAATCAATTTGTCATCAATTGGGCTTGTAAATGAAGCTTAATTTCATTTAAATAATTTATCTCCGTAAACCTAACAATCTAAACTCATCATACCAACATATTTCTTTCCATAATTTAAACATATTTTATATTAATTCAGACTTAATAAAAACATTGTTTTACACCATTCAAATTCAGACATAACAAAAACCTAGACTATATAAATCTGTCTAATCCCGAAAATCAAATGCCCCTCAATCTTAATATCCCACATTATCATAGAGACAGTTTTTAAAAAATATGGTATTTTAAGAATAGATATTTTAAAAAATAGTAAAATTTTTAGAAAATAATACTTCTCAGACTCATCAATCTCAATATGTAAAACATAATTTTTAAAATTTTCAAAACATTTGATATTTTTAAAATTACTCATAAAAACAATATCATCTATTGGAATTTTCCTATTATAAATGAGCATTTTTCAAGTGGAGTCCTCGGGCTTGGTTAATGGTATTTTCAAATAAGATTAGATTACTTTTATTGCTATTTTTTGGTAGCATTTTTTTTTTGAAGTCTATTTTTTGCTAGTACTTTATTGCTATTAATTTGTAAATTTGAACGCCAAAAAGTAAGTTTAAGAAGAGAGATTACCCAAAGTAACCACAAGATCATATCATAAGAGATATGTAAATTAGATGTAGGGCATTTGTTCATAATTTACCTACTATAAATATTTTTTTAATAGAGATTCAATTAATATGTTGATACTTTTTATTACACCATTACTCCATATCAGTTATATTAATAATAGTAAATTAATTATTGTCACTGTCCATTCTTTTGGTAATGGTAACGGACTTAAAGTTACTTTTAGAAATATTGACCATGTTTAATTTATATTATAAAGGGTAAAATACAAGAATGACCGTGCACTTTCACTTAATTTTAAGTATGACCCCTGCACTTTATTTTTTTTTTTAAAATACACCCCCTGCACTTATCAAGAAAGCACTATCTATTAAAAAATCATCCATTTTAGCAATGAAATATTATTTCATTCTCTTTTTTAACATTTTAACAGAATATTAATATTTCTTAACCTTTATGACTAAGCTTGAGTAAAAAAACCGGGACCCCCAATATTTACATAAGCATTTAGTCATCCTGTACTTAAGAAAAATTATCTTCTCTTTCTAAAATAACAATCTATTTATCAAAAAATTTACAATAGCATCTGACCTATACTTTTCGTTCTGCTACAAATGAAATCAGGTAAGAATCGAACCACGAATCAGACTCAAACATCAGTATGAAACTTTAGAAAATTGTGGGTCCCAATTTTTTGACCCAATATTAGTTGAAAAGTTAATAAATATTAATATTCTATTAAAATATATGTAAAAAAAGAATAAAATTGTAACTCAATGTTAAAATGGATGATTTTTTTAATAAATGATGGCTTTTTATAAGTGCAGGGGTGTATTTTGAAAAAAATAAAGTGTAGGGGTCATATTTAAAATTGGGTGAAAGTGCAGGGGTCATTCTTACATTTTACCCTATTATAAATGCAGGCTTATAATACTTTTAAAAATTTAATTTTAATCTCGATAATTTAATTCAATCATATTAATAATTCCTATCATTTATATATTATAGAGGTATATTATATATTTGCTCTCTAAGTTTGAAACGGTTTTTAATTTAGTCTCTAATATTTGAATATTAGGAAATGAATGCTTATAATAATTTTAAAAAAATCATATTAATCTCGATATTTTATTTCAATCATATTAATAATTCCTATCATTAATATATTATAAGAGTTAAATTATATATTTGGTCTCTAACGTTTGACACAATTTCTAATTTAATCTCTAATTTTTTTAGCAATTTAGTCTCTAATATTTGAATATTAGAAATCAATGCTTATAATGCTATAATACTTTTAGTTTTTTTTAAAAAAAAAAAAAAATTAATCTCGATATTTTAATTCAATCATATTAATCATTCCTATCATTAATATATTATAGAGTTAAATTATAAATTTGATCGCTAATGTTTGACACGATTTTTAATTTAGTCACTAATATTTGAATATTAGAAATGAAATGCTTATAATATTTTTATTTTTATTTTTAAATCTTAATCATATTAATAATTCCTATAATTAATAAATTATAGAATTAAATTATATATTTGGTTCTTAATGTTTGACACGATTTCTAATTTAATTTTTAATATTTTAAAATTCTAATTTAGTCCGTACCTTTTTAATTAAGTTCAATTTATTTTAGTCCTTATAACGAAATTCTTTAATAAAAAAATTGATGTTTTATATTCTTTTACTGATTAACGTAGATATGAATCATCAGATGTTAAAAGTGATATTATATAAATTATTATTACTAGTTTCTTGTTTAGTTAGAGCCTACTCATTTGAGTTATTAACATCGTCTTAGCTCACTCGAGTAAAATCTCTAGTTTCAGAAATCTAGGATTTGGCAAGAAACTCGTGTTTGGTTGGGGGTTTGGGAAATGGAAATCTGGGTTTGTAATGCTGGGATATTGAATGATGAGTTTGTGATGCCTAAGTTTGTGAAGCCTATGTTTGTATTGTGTGGAAATGAGAATAAATAGTAGAAATAATGTGAGCTTATTGGAATGAAATATCAAATCCAATAGTAACTATGAGAATATGATGTCAATGCCAATGAAAAATATAGTGTGAAACAAACATGAGAATGAGTTTGCGAAACTTATTCCCATCCATAAATCCATTCCCAAACTCCAACCAAATATCCTCTCAAAGATTTATGGTTGTTGGCTCCGCGAAAATGTTTTGTAATTCTGTGTTCGTTGTTTTTTATTTTTTTTGTATTACGCTTACAAAAAAAAAAAACAAGAAAAAAAAAAAAACTATCAACCTCTAAAGTGTTAATTAATGTCCATTATGGTAAGTTAGAAAACATGTGAATGCCCATTTTTCCTTTAAAACGTAACAAATAGGACTATTATTGAATTTAATCCAAACTGGCATGACTGAGTTATAGCTTTTAACTATTATTGAATTTAATCCAAAGGGACTAAATAAGAACCTTTTAAAAAAATATGAGGAACTAAATTATAACTTTTCAAATGATAAGAGCCAAAATTAAAAATTGGAATAAATGTTAGGACCGAATATGTATTTTAACTTAAATTATATTAATTTTGATAGGAAATAGATGTAAATAAATTTTTTCTCATATCATTATTTTTACTCAATTAACCCTTTTAAAAAAAGAGAGATTTCATTGGGTGACAGATTTTGATGCAATATTTTATAAAAATATCAACTCTAAAAAGTATTTACAAATATAGCAATTTTTTCAATATTAATCAATGATTAACAATTATTAATGGGTGTATCATCAATAAATTTAGTGTAAAAATATGTAAATTCAATGTTTATAATTGATACATCAAATAAAATTTACTATATTTACAAATATTTTCTACGGTTGATATTTTTCTAAATATTACTAAAAAAAATTGTTTGATTTGTAGACAACCCTTTAAAAAAATATCATTACCCAAAAACAGTGATTATTAAGATTGAATTAAAGTACAAGTAATATAGAACAAAACTTGAAAAAGTAAAGATAACTTTTGAGACAAGTGTGCTAAAAGTTTATATAGCACGATCACAATTGAATTACATGGGAAAAGCCAGAAATTTTCCCCTTTGACAGAGTAATACTCATAAATTAATTTTTCTCATGCTCATATAATCAAATTTATATATCAAACAACAAACCAAATTGATTAACATGGATAATGAAAAATTATACAAAGATATCAAGATGATACACACAAAGAGAAAAAGAAGACAATACAAAATCCAAATAATTCTCTTAAACTTTCCCTTGAATTCTTGCAGAAGTAAAACCAGCACAAGCATCAACAAAATCTTCACCAATAAAATCAGTAGAAAAAATCTGCAACTTATCAGCAATACCCTGAATCACACATTGGCTTATAAACAATCTACCAAACTTATTAATCCTTAAAGACAACGGTTTCACCCAATCAGTCTTAGGCGTAAGAGTGTTCTCCACCCTGTACAAATATTTCCTCGTACTAACCCGCGTTTGCTCCGACAAATGTTTTATATTACCGTCGAATTTCGTCAACGGCAAATCGGTATCGATCCAATGATCTCTCAAATACTCACCACTCCAAAGCGGATCTCCCCGCTTTGGCGGCGGAGATTTTCTTGGTTTCCATACACAAATCACTCTCTTTGGTAATAAATCCGTGATTGTCTTTTCAAAGACATGATCATCTTGTTGTATGAGATAATCCCCGAGTTTTTCGACCAAGTACTTGTCGAATTCCAGAGGGTCTTCGTATCCGAATTCGGTACGGATTTCTAGAATGATGATTTCTGCATGAGTTTCAGACAAGAACTTTTTGACATCTTCTAGAACGACATCTACATGGTAAGATGAGATGATTCCATGACAAACTAAACGATCTTGTCGGATTCGAATATCGAGAACTCTCGTTCCTAATACGAGTTGTTCGTAGATGGATAAAGTTTGGCATTCGGCGAAAGGGCGTGTTATTAATGGGAATCCAATCTCGTTCGTAGCAGAATCATGGGTTCCAGGCCACATAATCTGGTTAATACGTGTTTTTTCTGGGGTGAGATTTGTCATCCAGTTTTTTCTATCTGAAGGTTTGTAATCTGAACCAGGAAAATTCTTGCCGGAACTCTCTTGAAGAGCGGTGAGAATCTCATTCTGGGTGGATGCCTCGTTACCCATTTTCTGATAGAAAAAAAGTAGAAATGAGGAAGAAGATGTGATAAATTCTTTTTCTTCTTTTCAAATTGGAAAGATGGTGATAGAGCTCTTATATAGAATAGAAGACATTATTTACTATTAGTAACAAACTGATGAATATTTATATTCTAATATATTTCTCAATTTTTTTTTTTATGGGTCAATTTCTATTAAATATTAGGGGCAAAAACTCAAGGAGTATATTTTTACATATTAATTACTAAGATGTTAGAACTTTAAAAAAAAATATTCAAATAGTGGTTCAATAAATTATTGAACTAAAAAAAGAAGAAGAAAAAATGAATAAAATTGTTTAAAATAACAATACATTATTGATAATAATTTATTGAAATTAAAAAGATCAAAAACCAAAAAAATTTATTGAAAATAATAAATGAAAAATAATAAAATAGTTCAATAAATTATTAAATTATAGTTCAATAATTTATTGAACTGTTATTTGAGTAATTTTTAAAAAGTTCTGACACTTCAGTAATGTAGGTAGAAATATACAATTTCAGATAATTTCTCTATTATTATCATATTAATAAATATGTGGGTTTTATTAATTTTATAATCTAATGTGAATAAAACATATATGAAATATGAAGGAACTCTATCAAACTAGTTTAAAGGTAAGTATTTTCTTTCTTATAATACGTGTATGAAGAAAATCCATATAAGCTTAATGTTATGGAAGCTTTTGTTCCAAAGGGTGATGAATTGATTAATCGCCCATTTTAATTAATTTCATTTAAAATTCATTTGGAGTTAGGAAGAATAGGGGAGTGGGCCAATCTGAGTATAGCTCAACACGAGCATAATTTCTTTCTCTTGAGGTTGAAGATTTAGTCTCACTCCCTCATTTTATATAATTTCTCAAAAAGAATTTGAGAGAGGTGGAGGAGGCGTTGTATTTTTTATTTTTTTTGACATCTATTACAGCGGCAGTGATCATGTGGTCGCCGTCTGATTAAATTATGGGTGTAAAGTCAACTCAGCTCTCTTGCTAATTAGGCAACTTGTATAGTGTACTTATTTTTATCTTAGATGATGGTATTGGTATATATTAAAAAAAAATAGATCTGAAAATATAATGAAATAATAACTATAATTATGATGAATATTGAATAAGTCAATGAGTGATTATTATTAGAGAAAATTTAACTCGATTGCAGATTTTAATTTAATATTTATTTTTTTATTTTTAATAAGTGAAATTTATTTATTGTAAAAATATGTAATTGAATCATCTCAGCTATATTTATATATATTTTTAAACCATAATAAATTTTATAAATATTATAGAAACTTTTCTTTAGATTTACAATCATCCCTTATTATTATCGATCTATAAGAAATTGGATGAAACCTAGCCTACTTATGTTTGAAATAATGGAAAAGACTCGATCTTGCTCAAGAAAGGGGCCAAGTTCAACCCTCCATTTTTCTCCTCTTGCTGAGTTCCGTTGTGTGGGTCGTGCCGAGTCACGGTCTCAGGTCGCCTCGAGTTGAATTGTGGGTCATGTAGTGTTAAGTTATTTTTCATGCCGGGTTCATAGTGTGTCGGGTTGAAATTGATCAACCGAGTCATTTGACCCATGCATTTGTCGAGTTGAACTTGACAAACTGAGTCGTCTGACCCTCGCTTTGAAATCGTGTCAAATCAAAATCTATCATTTCACATATCGAGTTTATAAGTCGACCTGACTCACTTGACATCTCTACTATATTTCATTAGTTACATTGTATAGGCAAAGCAAATAATTCTATTAGATCCCACCATGAAATCTCTCTTTCAAAGTCAGAAGTTAGAAAAGAATTGTATATGTTGGAGTCCTCGATGACAATGTATAACTAAATATAATAATCATTTATTGACATATTCAATATTCATCGTAATTATTTTTTTAATTCTTATTTTATCTAAATTCTAATAAATAACTACCATTTCCATCATCTAAGATAAAAATAAGGACACTAGCTATACGAGTTGACCAATCAGACATGAGAGTCAGAGTTGACTTACCGCCAATAATTCAATCAGACGGCCACCCAACGATCACTGCCACCGTATTGGATGGAAAAAAAAAAGATATCACCTCCTATCTACTTACATTTAAAAAATGAAATTAATTAACAATTGGACATAAATCAATCAATTTACTCCTTGGAACCAAAACTTCCAATAACATTAAGGAAAATATTCTTCTAGGTGAATAAGAGCTTCTACTAACATAACATAAGTAACATGTAGAAATGTATATTAGGAGACCGAAAATACTTACACTAATGACTAATGAGTATGAGTTCATCCTCATATTCATTCGTGTTATTTTATTGGATAAAACATTCTAGTGAGACGCATGCATTTATTATATTAGTATATTTTATTTAATAAAAAATGACACATAAAAAGGTGGGAATGGACTCATACTCACTTATAAGTACGGAAATATCTTCTTTAGAAAACATATCAAAGTTAATAAGAACTCTTATTTATTGGTGGACAAATAGTCTTTGTCTTTTACTAATAGTAAATGATCCGTGATTTTAAATATTAGAGAAAGCTGATCTCTTTTCTCTATCTCCCTCTTCCAACCAGAAGAAGAATTTACACATCTTCTTCCTCTTTTCTACTTTTTGTCTATCAGAAAATGGGTAGTGAGATATCCACGCAGAATAAGATTCTGACCGCTCTTCAAGAGAGTTCGGGCAAGAATTTTCCTGGGTCAGATTACAAACCTCCAGATAGAAAAAACTGGATGGCAAATCTGACCCCTGAAAAAACAAGAATCAACCAGATTCTTTGGCCTGGAACCCATAATTCTGCTACGAATGGGATTGGATTCCCATTAATAACACGCCCATTCGCCGAATGCCAATCTTTATCCATCTACGAACAACTCGTATTTGGAACGAGAGTTCTCGATATTCGAATCCAACAAGATCGTTTAGTTTGTCATGGAATCATCTTGTCTTACAATGTAGATGTCGTTTTAGAAGATGTCAAAAAGTTCTTGTCCGAAACTCAATCAGAAATCATCATTCTCGAAATCCGAACCGAATTCGGATACGAAGACCCTCCGGAATTCGACAAGTACTTGGTCGAAAAGCTCGGGGATTATCTCATACACCAAGATGATCATGTCTTTGAAAAGACAATTACGGATATATTACCAAAGAGGGTGATTTGTTTTTGGAGACCGAAACAATCCTCTCTGTGTCCAAAGAGGGGAGATCCGCTTTGGAATGGTGAGTATTTAGGATATCATTGGATCGATACCGATTTGCCGTTGACGAAATTCGACAGTAATATAAAACATTTGTCGGAGCAGACGCCGGTTCTTACGAGGAAGTATTTTTACATTGTGGGGAATACTCTTACGCCTAAGACTGATTGGGTGAAACCATTGTCGTTATGGATTAATAAGTTTGGTAGATTGTTTATAAGCCAATGTGTGATTCAGGGTATTGCTGATAAGTTGCAGATTTTCTCTACTGATTTTATTGATGAAGATTTTGTTGATGCTTGTGCTGGTTTTACATCTGCAAGAATTCAAGGAAAAGCTTGAGAATAATTTGGCTTATGTGTATTAGCTCTCAATGTAGAATTCTGCATTGTCTAGTTTGTTTTCAGCGTAATCTGATTATATGAGTTTGATTAATTTGGTGGTCTTGTTTGCTATGTGCATGAGAGAAAAAATTTATGAATTTTTCTTTGGAAATTTCAATAGATACACTTCTTTTATGATTAATATAAAAAATATCAAATATTTTAAAATATTTAAAAAATTAATTGATCATATTCAGGTTCCACAATCTCGACCTGAGATTAGACAAATATCAACTTGAGATTTATGGATCCCAGTTTGACACATACCATTTTAAAAAAAAATTAAATATTTTTTTTTCTATGTTTGAAAATACCCATTCTTAAAATGCAAGTTTTTAAACCCCTCTTTTTTTCTTTGTCAAAGGAGAAATTTTGAGAGTTTTTCATATAATTCAATTGTTTGTGATCGTACTATTATAAAACTTTTTGAGCTTTTGTCAAAGGTCTCGTTATTTTTTGTAGTTTTATTTTAGCGCCAATTATTCAAATAGCATATTAAATATATATAATTACTTAAAAAACAACATTTTTCATATATTACCCATATAATATAATAGGCTCAAACCCAAAATCATAACGTAAGGAAAATTACTCATATTTTATTCGTGGATTATTTCTTTGAGAGAGCAATGGTTTAAAGAAGAAAGACTAGGGCATTTGGGGGATTTGAGAAAAATATTGAACGCGTGAGAAAATAAGGAAAGAAAAAAAAATGCTATTTTAATAATATTCAAAAAGTAAGTACATGAAAGTAAATAACGGCCCAATAATATGTTATTCTAGACAATTTTTATTACTTCTATTTTAATTATATCTTATTAATAATCATTGTTTTTGGTTTATGATCTTAGTGCTCGTTTGAGATAACTTTTGAAAGTGTTTAAAAGTATATTTTTGAATATATAAAGTGTTTTTGATAACCATTAAAAAACACTTATAAACATTTTTAAAAGTTATTTCAAACAGACCGTTAGTTTGAAGGGTTAATTGAGTAAAAATAAAGATATGTGAAAAAAAAAGCTAGTCTCTCCATCTATTTCCTATTGAAACTAATATAATTTAGATTTTAAAATCATTTTGACCTCTAACGTTTCCTCTAATATTTAATTTCGTCCTTAACATTTGAAAATATCTAATTTAGTTATTCATATTTTTAGAAAAACTTAATTTAGTCCCTCATTTAAAAGTTCTAACTTAGCCCCTCATGATATTTTAATTATATTTAAATGTAGTCCTTGTCGTTAAGTTTCTTAAAAAATAAATTGGCGTTACACATTATTTAACTAATTGAGATGAACATTTAACTCCTCATTCTAATAAAGATATTATATTTTGATTAGGTTTAGAGAGAAAAAAATTCAATAATATGTCACTTTTTGAACATTATTTAAAAAAAAAAAAAAAAGGCCAGCCACACTAGGGCCGGCCCGGGTCCAAATCAGCAACGTAATACTTTAGACATATTAAAATGAAATTAGCTACAAAAGAATCTTAGAATAGTATTGGCTGTCTGCCTTATGGGCCATTCTTGTGCACGAATTCGAATTCCAGCCATGCGCATATTTTCAGAATTCTTAATTTTACCCTCTCATTTCATATATTTCAAAACTATAGTGAAATCATTTTTTTTTCACTATTTTGATAATTTTAATTATTTATTATAATTTATCAATATATCAATATGACTTGAATAAATTTAGATTTAATTGATAAAAAAATTATTTATTTTGACGATTTTATTTTTCACAAATTAAATATTATCGTATAATTATTAAAATATTGTTTTTAGTTATTATAATGAAAGTTAAGCCCAACACTATTTTTAACCTAAATTTATAATTCCACTAAAAAAATACTATTTTTCAACCTAAATTTTGAATTCCACTGAAAAAAACCTAAATTTCTAATATAGTAAAATGTTTAGTTTATTTTTAAAAACAATTTTTCTTTCATATTGATGATTTACTTATCTTATTATTTTTTTTTAAAGAATATTGAGATGATATGTATCAAACTTCATTATATTTTTTCAAGTTGGTTAGTTTAACTTATTTTTATAAATTTATAAACTTAATGTTTTTCTTTCATTCAATTAGTGAAGTATCAATTTATAACATTCTTTTTTCTTTTTTATATTTTTTTTGAAATATACTACTAAAAATTAACCATTTTAAAAATGTATGTGTTATAGTTATGATTATGTATGTATTCAGATTATGTATCCATTATTGTGCTGTAAAAACCCGACTTTCCAAAACACGAGTAAAACAGCGGAAGACTCACAATAAAATATTACCTTTTTTCTAATATTCAAATAAAATAAGAAATATCCAATTTGTCACATGTTCGCGAACTCATTTGTTTTAAAACAAAATTTCAAGTTTGAAAAGTAACAACAAGATCTCAATCACTTAAACTTTAAATAAAATAATATAAAAAAAAAATCTCATATGACATTTAAACATCTAAATCAACAAAGAAAAAAAAATAACGAAGATTCGGCACCATGTTTCCACAAATCTAAACCAACTCCTCTTCGAGTCCTCATTGTATGCCAGCTCTTTCCCCCTTAATACCTGAAAAAAAAATGTAGCATCATGAGGCTACGCCCAATGAGTAAATGAACAGAAAGGAAAATTATGCTTTGAATACGCCTGAATTTATTAAGTCCAAATTTAACTCATCCCATCTCACAACTTCCAAACCATTTCAACATCTCAAAAATTGCTCACAGGCATACTTTAAATCACAAACTATATTCTCAAACAATCATCCACGTCAACAACTCACATATAACTCACAAGTTATATCTAAAATAATTCATGACTCCCAAGTTACAACTCAAACAATTCATAACCCTCAAGTTATAATTGTTATAAATTTCCCACATTCATCAAACACTTGGTATTCTTCTCAATACCCGAACTCCAATACATATGTATATCTCTTAATCCTCAAATTAACAAGATAAAATACTTGAAACAGTTTTAAACACTCTTTTCTCAATTTAAAACTTTTCGATTTAAAATTTTCACTAATACCTCTAATCTCCTCTTTGTCCGCAAACAAAGAGAGACTACGCTCAATAAGGAGTTTAAACACTCTTTTCTCAATTTAAATCCTTATGAGAAATATTCTTTTTCATTGTACGGATGGAATGAACCTGCCCCATTAAGTGCTATAGAGTTGTGCACAACTGTATAATCTCCCTTAACGGCAATATTCTTCTTTAAGCAAGGCCTATGCTTAAAGCGAACCTACTACCATATTACCCGAGGTATTTGAGTAACATGATCCTACACATCACTACCATGATGCTCAAATTAAGTCTAAACTCAATTTCTCGTAACAATCCTTTTTCTTGGCCGAAAATTCCCTAATATCAAATTCTGGAAAATTCGCCTTTAAATCATTCTAAAACATCCCAAAATCACTCATAAAACCATTTTGGGTTCACTTCCAACAACTCCCAATGATTAACAATTCTAGAAACGAAACTAGCCTAAACTAGTGAAGTTTCGCTCCTTTTTCGGACATTCTAAAATTAATAATTTTCTAACTAATTTCCAGCAGCATAACGGCTATAAAATCACTCCCAAAACAGCCCCTATACATTTGGAAATATCCACAATCGATTCAGAGATCAAATATCGACTAACTAACCATCTAGGCTTAAATATATCGACCTAAAGGGCATTAGTCAGACAACCGTAGTAATTCTCAACTAACAATGTTTAATCCACTTTTAATAAATCGGGTTTCCCCAAAACATAATAATCAAAACCATTCATCTACTCACCTTGTAGATAGCAAGAATTTTCTAAATTCCTTATTACTTTCACAACATAACCTCGACCTGGAAAATAAGCTACAATCTAAATTAAAAATAAACCTAACTTTAAACTAAAATTAACATAAAACTAAACGTAGGACAGGGAAATTACGGGCTAGGACGAGGGATTATGGGGTAGGACGATGGTAGGACAGTATTAGGACGGAGAGTGACAGGTTCAACTTCGGGTTAGGACGGTTATGACAGAGGGCTACGGGTTTGGCTTCGGGTTAGGATGAAATTAGGACGGGTGTAGGACGGGCTTAAGATGAAGGCTACGGATGTAGGACAGATATAGGACGGACATAGGACAGATGTAGGACGGAAAGAATTTAAGGGTTCCGATCCGTTCATTATCTATCAATTCTATATTAGGTTGTCGATTAGTTTGGCTTAGAACAAAAATTAAACATTAGGGCTCAAGAATTGGGAATAAAAATTTGGGGCTTTTGAATTAAAGTTCCTAGAACTCTAATTCACAATAAATTAAGTAAGAATCGGAAAACTATAAACAAAACGGAATAGATCTTCAACAAGAATCGATCTCACATTTCTTGGAAGAATAAGAAACTTTGCCCTAACTTTTCCAAACACAATTCCGCTTTAAGCATCACCATAATATGCCTAAACCTTAAAGAAAACGAAAGGAATTAACGAAACTCCGGTCTTGGAATGACAACATAGGCGGCGGCCATGAGGAAGAAGAAAGGAAGAAAGCACGTACCTTTTTCTTTCTCTGTTGAAAAACTGCATTCTGACTAAACTGTTCCTTCCCTACTCTCTTTTCTTTTATTATTATTATTTTCCTAATAATAATAATATTAATAACTAAATTAATTTTTTTTTCAAAGCAAGAATAATAATTAAATTAGATTCCAAAAATTAAAATTCTTAACTTTATTAATATTATTTACTCAAATAATATTAATTTCCAATAATTAATTTCTTACTGAGAAACCGGATGTTACATGTGCCTTTCTTAAACCTAAATCCTAGATTCGTCAGGTGCCCAACATTGGGTTTTATTAAATAAAATATTTATTAAAAAAAATCCTTTTATTTATGTGGATTAAAATTTGAAAAAAAAAATTATGTGGATTGTGAAAAGATACTTCTAAATTTAATTTTCTATTTATTATGTTACTAAAAGTTTATAATTTTGTTATTTTATTTTGTGATTGTTTTTAAAATTAAAAAAATTAGAGAGCTCAAAATTATATTTTCGCACCGCACCTCCATTTTCTTAGGATCGGCCCTAATCCCCACATTAGCCAATGACCTATGAACAACCTAGAAATTTTATGAATTTTGCTCATCAGTTAGTGACAATTTTTGACAAATTCAAATACAATATTATTATTTTTTAATTGTTCTTCAAAATTATTATCTATATTCCAATAATATATATTCCCTAATTGGAGAACTTGTTCATCTTAAGTATATTTTTTAGAATTCAAATCTTTATATAGAAGTGAATGGTCTTTCTAACCTTAATCAGATCATTAGTGTTTATAAATTATGAGCAGTTTTCAAATAGAGGTTAGGTTAAGTAGCACAATCCCATCATTTCCAGATTACTTTATTGCTATTAGTTTGTCAATGTAAATGTCAAAAAAGTAAGTTTGTTTTTTAAGGGAGATCACCTAAAAGTATACACCATAAAATCAGATGAGATGAGATAAAATTTTCCTCCTGCTCCTATAACTTTTTTAAAATAGAAATAAAAATAAAGGTACAACATTAATATGTCGATACTTTTAGACCATTATTTGCCACCATATCAATTACACTTACATTAATAATACCAAATTATTAATCAAGGTTCAATATTAGAAACAAACAAATAAATAAATATATATATATATAAATTTTGAAATTTTCATTATAATAATAAGTATTTTAATTAAATTTTACAAATAATTTCTACTATCAATAAATGTTATTAACTTTTCTTTCCTTTAAAAAAAAAAATATACCCGAATGATAATCACTATGAAAAAATATTCAACTAAAATATAAAGAGTTAAAAAAAACTCTTCAAAAAGTCCGAACTCTTGACACAAATGCAAAAGGTTCTTTCAATAACAACGAGAAATTTCAATTGTCGACATTTTCCTATGAGTAATTTTAAAAATATCAAATAATTTAAAATATTTAGAAAAATGACATTTCTCGAGATCGGTGAAATCTCAAAAAATGTCATTTTTGAAAAATATTCAAAACTTTTATTATTTTTAAAAAATATCAATTCTTAAAATGTTAAAAACCTTCGACAAATTTAATCTCAATCTAATTACATTACAATTGAATTATATGAAAAGGAAATTACTTGGCTGCTCAAGAATGCTTAGAAAAATTGACACCTAGATGAAATTTGCAATTCCTTTTATTTTCTTTTTATTTTTAGTCCATGTGGCAATTGCTTAGTGGTCCTAAGCACCCTTGGCTGCTTAATCTTAAGCAGCGCAGTAATTTCCATATGAAAACCTCTGAAATGACCTCATTTGAAGGGGAAAAAAAACCAGAAAACTTGTGAACCACATCTACAATACCACAAAACAAATGAAAAACAATTAATTAATCAAATCTATAATCAATTTACATAACAAACAAACCAATAATCAACATGGGTAATTTAGAATCATACAATGATATGAGATGAATACACACACAAGAAAAAAAAAAAAAAAAAAAAAAAGAGACAAATCTAAATCCAAATTCTCAAGCTTTCCCTTCAATTCTTGCAGATGTAAAACCAGCACAAGCATCAACAAAATCCTCATCAATAAAATCAGTAGATAAAATCTGCAACTTATCTGCAACACCCTTAGCCACAGATTGGCTTATAAACAATCTACCAAACTTATGAATCCTTCTCGTCACCGGTTTCACACACAAAACCGGATTATCAGCTTTCGGCGTCACCGTATTCTCCACTCTATAAAAATATTTCCTCGTACTAACCGGCGGCTGCTCCGACAAAAACTTCACATTGCTGTCGAATTTCGTCGACGGCAAATCCGTATCGATCCAATTATCCCTCAAATACCCACCACTCCAAAGCGGATCTCCACCCTTTGGTGGCGGGGATTTCCTCGGTTTCCAAACACAAATCACCCTCTTCGGTAATAAATCCGTAATTGTCTTGTCAAAGACATGATCATCTTGATGTATGAGATAATCACCGAGTTTTTCGACCAAGTACTTGTCGAATTCAGGGGGGTCTTCGTGCCCGAATTCGGTACGGATTTCGAGAATGATGATTTCTGATTGAGTTTCGGATAAGAACTTTTTGACATCTTCAAGAACGACATCAACGCTGTAAGTAGAGAGGATTCCATGACAGACTAAACGATCTTGTTGGATTCGAATATCGAGAACTCTGGTTCCTAATACGAGTTGTTCGTAAATGGATAGAGATTGACATTGAGCGAAAGGGCGCGTTATGAAAGGGAATCCGATTTTGTTGGTAGCAGAATCATGGGTTCCTGGCCAAATGATCTGATTGATTCTTGCTTTTTCAGGGGTTAGATTTGCCATCCAGTTTTTTCTGTCGGAAGGCTTGTAATCTGAGCCAGGAAAATCCTGACCGGAATTAACTTGGAGATCGGCAAGAAGCTTCTTTTCAGAATGGATCGTTTTTCGACGTTCCATCTGGATGGATAACTGAGAACCCATGATTTTCTGTTTCTTCCTCTTTGGCAAGGAGTTAAAAGTCGTTGTCCATAAAAATATCGAGCTTCAAATTTACGGATATATCGATAGATATATCGATATCGACGGATATTAGTATAAAATGATAGAAACGATGGAAACTAACATGAATACTTAGAATTGATCAATGAAACTTGAATTACTCTTTAAATAAGTCATAATTGATCATTTAAGTAAGTTTTTACATTTATAAATGATATTTAACATTGAGAAAATATAAAAAATACAATAAATTGACGAGAGACGAAAATAGAATAAATTAAAAGCTTTTAAAAAATTAATGAGAAATGAACTGAAAGTTAATAATAAATTAAATAGAGAGTGATTAAAATAAAAAGTTAAAAAAATAATAAGGAAGGGAGAGTGATCAACAATAGTTGTGTAGTAGTCCGATGGAAATGTCGATGATGTCGAAGATATTGTTTATCCCTGTTTAAAAAGTCGAAGCTCAATTTTAGAGATTTATCGACGGATATATCGACAATGTCGAAGACATTTAAAACCTTGCTCTTTGGAAAGAGGAGGGTTATGAAATATGAGAAAACGCATTGTTTGGTATTTAGGGAAGGTGGGTTTTAATTCAAAGGAGTAATGGATTGATTTTTGTTGGTGCCATTATTGATTTGATTGATTAATTAATAAATCGTTTTCAAATGTTTGGATTAGGTGGAGGCCGGTTTTTTGGATTTTTGTAGGAAGAAGATGACTATGAGAGAGGTGGTGTATTTTCAGCCATTGGAGTGGCAATGTTGTTCGGGGGTCGCTTTCTCTCATTGAATTATTGGTGTAGAGTTAACATCGACTCTCACGTCTTGTTGGTCCACTTGTATAGTTGTCTTTTTTTTTTAATCTTTGATTTGATGAATGATGATGGCATTGGTAGATATTAACATAATTTTGATAAAATATTATAAAAAAAATATTCAAAAAAAAATTATTTTAATTAGAGGATATATCAAGAGGTGATTATTATGTTTAAAATAAATTTAGATGCTTACTCTCATAACTGTAGCGGTTAAAAGCCGTCTACTGAATGAGTTCAACAATATAAGTCGATTCCGAAATGACCCCGACCCACGACATCACCATGACGGGTAGTGTGGTTGGGAAAGGCCCAACTAAAGCCAATGAAACGAGCCTAATCCAGACTAACACGGTATGCGAAAGGCAAGAGGACTCACCTAATAAAGTATGTGAAAAAAAAACAAACCAAGATCTAATTTCTCCTGCGCCGTTTCCAATTCTGGATATATCTATAAAAGATTAACTTGATCGTCTAGAGCTTTTTGACCTGTCACTCACACTTGTGCCTTACGATTAACCTTCAACCTTCTCATTCTTATTTAGACATTCAGGAAGAAAGCATGTGTCGTCACCTATTCAACTGTGAAATCTACCCTTTAAAATAAGCAATCAAGTCTATTTATTTTTAGGGGTATTTCTAAAAATAACATCGTCTAAATTGTAAATTCTTAACTTTTTTAGTAAAAAAAAATATCTTTAGAACCTCCGAATGCTCCATAACGTTTGTTTTCTTTATTTTAGAATGGCTTAGTGTCGAGAAAGGAAAAAGGTTGAGCCAATAAAGAAGGTCACAAACCACACTAAGCAGAAAAAGACATTAATTAAATTAATTTATTTTAGGCCAAACAATGCATAATCAGACATCATCAAAAACAAGCAAAAAAGAACCAAAATTAAAAGATTACACAAAACTGGAGACTGGTCAAGCCAGGTTGTTTGTGGCTAATGAATAACCGTTACATTATAACCCACAATAGCATCCTGTTTATCATTAAACCAATACGTCTTTAACAATGCATAACCACGACCAAACCTGAAAATCCCTGTCCCTCCCACAATCGGCAACTCACGAACTTCATTCAAAACTGAATTCTTCCCAAGAATGGAGATAGAGCTACCGTTATACTTGCCGGTAGTGAACACGTAATTTAATACCATAAACAAACTCAACTCCTGCTGGTCGGCTGCACCATACATTCCCTGTGCTCGCCCTATCTCCTTCGAATTTGGATCAGGTGTCTCTGTCAATGGATCATCAGCAATCCTCACTAACCCGAAAAAACTCGATGACTTGTCGGTATTTGGACCGTCAGCTACCGTAATGGCGGTCGGGGTCTTTCCGCTGACGATATCGTGGAAGTAGAATTGTAGTTTTGTTATATGCTTGTGAGAATTGCGTCTGTGGATTGATTTGCTTTGAGTCCATGGCAGGTTTGCTACTAGGAAGAGGAGCGTGAAAGCAATGAGGCCTAACTTTGCCATTTCTTTTTTCACTAGAAAAGAACCTTTTTTTTCTTTGTAGTGGAATATTGAAGACTTTATTTAGAATATTATTTATATGGAAACAAAATAAATGTTTTAGTATATATGGTAACAAATTTCATGAGAGAACAGCTATACAAACGTAAAAGGATATTACAAAACATATAACGTATACATAATATTCAATGATTAATATATATATGATTAAATTATATTTGTGTGTATAAATATAATAAATAAATATTAATAAAAGGATTTTGTTTTTCGATTTTAATATCCTTAATATATAAAAGTGGTGATGTTTAAGAAATTTTTTTGGACTACTATACCCCTTTTAAAATCTTAAAATTACTAACATGTCATTATATATACCATTTTAAAACCTTTAAATTACTAAAAATGTCATTATTATTTATACTTCACTATCTATTAAATGACTATTTATATTTTTAATAAAATATTTCTCTTTTTTTTTATAAATAAAATATTTCTCTTCATTGAATTAAGAAATTGTGAATTTTATAAAATAAATTCCTTGGTTTTTTTATTGTTTTCACGACATGAAATTATAAAATAATTGAAAAAACAAGTACAGCATATGAAAATGAATTTATTGTTTAGATTTATCACCAATTTATGAAAAATAAATTATATTTAAGTATTCAAATATTAAATGATTTAATAAAGGTGACGATGCTTTAATTTTAAAAAATATTTAAAAAAAAAAACTTAAATTGTTTAAAAAAAGTTAAGATTAAAAAAAAATAACTACAACAAAATATAATTTATTGAATTAGTAATGGTATAATATTTTATAATATTTAAATTTTTTTAATCAAAAAAATTTTAAAGTTTAAAAATCAAAGAGAAAAAAATATATAATTTCTTAAATTTTAATTAAAATTAGAAATAAATAATCTATAAATGCAAAAATTAACTAACATATTGTATATTAGAACAAACAATTTATTTTTTATTTGGTAGTATAAATTTTAAAAATAAAGATGTTAAAAAAATCGTCTTATATAAAAAGGCATATAGTTATGTAAATTAGTAAACTATAGGATAATTTAAATATTAAATAGAACATAATAATATGTTAATAAAATCATTTCGAAAAAGATTTATAAACCATAGAAAAATCAAATAAAAAATATTTCGATCTTTTAAATATTTCTGTGTTAGAAAAAATATCACGTGCGACGGACGTGGTAAAAAACTAGTTTCTATAAATGCTTTTTTTTTTTAACTACCAGATTTTTAAATATTGGGCCATATATTGATGTATCGTAAGTACGTGCTCTTAAACTTTTGGATGATATCCTTAAGTTGAGACAAATCCACCTAAGCCCACTAAACAGAGCTCAGGCCAATTGGATGTAAAAACCTTTCAAAACTTTGTGCCACATTACTATCACTAAAAGCCCATGATCTTTCAAAATAATTTCATTGGGTGTTTGGTTGGGGATTTGGGAATGAAATTGTGAATGAGAAAAAAATAAAGTTTTCATAAATTCATTCTCGTGTTGATTTTTCACTTATTTTTCGGTGAGAATGAGTTTCACACTCACATCATCCAGGTACTCATTTCTAGACATCATATTCTCAAACCCCCAGTCAAACACCCCATTTAGTGGTGGAGCCACATAGGGACCAGGGGAGCACGTGCCCCCCTCAATTTTAGATAAATACCATTATATTTTAACTTCGTACAAATCATCATTGATGGTTTAAGTAGCATTAAACGATTGTGCCACCCTCATTTAACTCGAAGCTAGAGTTCGATATTTTTCAACGTCTCATCTACATGATTAATTTTTAATTAATGAAGAGTAATTTTAAGTTTTCAAACTTTTAATTTAAAATATAAAAGAAGAAAGTAAACTTATAAAATTTTAAAAAATAAATAAATTAATTAAAATTATCAAAAAGTAAAACCTAACAAAAAAAATTAAAAAAATTTATCTATAATTAACATTTAATTTAAAATATTTCATTAAAGAATTTATTATAATATAATATAATTAAATAAATAATGAAAATGAACATATAAAGAAGCAATTTTTTTAATTATATTTAAAACCAGAAAGTAAAATGTATTATTAATGAAATATATATATAAATATAAGAATCGATATGTATATGTATATATGTTCTTTACTTTATAAATTTTATTTAAAAGCCACTTCGTATGCTTGTATACTTCAATTTTATATAAATAATATCGATTAATAAGTTTATGAAGTGTATTTTTCTTAAATTTTAAATTACAATATAATCAAAATTTATATTTAATCTTTTAATTAATTTTTATATATTTTAAATATCTATACTACCTCTAAAAGAGACTTAAAGGGAGAAACTTTTGATTTTCCCTTTTGCCCTCATTGAATTTGAAAGTATCAAAATTATTGTTTTCTTATTTTTTTTAAGCAAATTCAATGGACTTATCTCTCCATAATTCCAAGTCAAATTCAATGTAATTCTCTCTCCAAGTTACAAGTCTTTATACACTTCCCCATGTGTATTCATAATTTGTATTGAAAAACTAATAGTTTTTGTCTTAATTCATTGAACTCTATATGAATCAATACTCTTATAAATATAAGTACATGAGGCTGCATAAGACAAATGAAGAAATCTAACAAGATTTGTAGCGTCTCGGATGTATAACTGATATTGTAAATCTGGTAAAACGTCGCTCTTCTGATCTAGCGAGATACACACAAATACGACGGTGAGAGGTTAGATCCAATTAAATGGGGGGCAAGATCCGGTGGGTCTGGCCATTATTTGGCGTATACGAGGTCAAATGAGGCGAATAAATGAGAAGAATGAAAGAAAATATGTTGAAGAAGAAAAAAAAGGTCTCAACCCTCTTCTTTCTTCTATGCCTACGTGAAAGGAAGAAGAAAACTTAGGTTTTTTTTAGGTTTAGGGTTTAGGTGGATCTGGCCATTTTTCCAAAGGATCTCGGTTAATATATATATATGTGTGTGTGTGTGTGTTTTATGTATAATCCTTTTACGGATAGATAGGATCCACAACAAAATATGTAACATATTTTTATCATTAACTATATATATTTTTAATTTTCATGATTAAAAAATAATATATTGGAAACAATTGAGATACAGTAGAATCAACATCTTAATTATAATAAAACATAACTAAATAAGTACTATTTAAATTTAAAAAGCATAATAATCACATTAAATTTTTGCAAACTATTTTAAGTGTAAAATACCATTTTGATCCATGAACTTTTACTCCAGTTTCGTTTTCGTCCCTGAACTTTAAAAAATGACCGATTTCGTCCCTGAACTTTCCAAATCATTTCATTTTCGTCTTTCCGTTCGTTTTTCCGTCTTGGAGAGTAACGGTGGCTTACGTGGCCTTCATTAGTGATACTTTTTTAATGATGTACCTAGCTGACGTGGCTTTTTAAAATGAGGTGGCATATTTAATTTTTTAAATCAATTTTTGTCTATTATGTGGCATTTTTTATTCTTTTAATAATTATCATATTTCCCCTCTCTTAATCTCCCCTCAAAACAAACCCTAACTTAATCTCTTTTCATTCTTCAACTGAAGCAGCCGTCTCCGCCCCATCTCAACCGTTGATAAATCATCATCCAATACCCCTTCATCTTCTTCCTCTCTCACCTTCAATTTTACCGACTCAATCAAACTCATCTGTAACGTGACTCGTTATCCCGATTCATGTTTCACTTCCCTAATTTCCTTCAATAGCAGCAGCTCTTCTCCCCAATTTGATCCAGAATTGATTTTAAAGCTCTCTCTCCAAGAACTCTAGAAGCTTTCAGGATTGCTGAAAAACCTAACAGTGAATGGAGAAGCTGCTCTAGAAGACCGCGAGAGGCAGATTGAAGATGGGATTGAGAGAGTGAATGATTCGATGGTGGAGATGGAAACAGTGAAACTTGGAGATGAGATATTGAATGAAAGAAAGATTAGTGATATACAGACATGGATGGAGTAGTGCGTTGACTGATCAAGAGAGCTGTTTGCATGGATTGGAAGAGATGGATTTGAATTGGCTTTTCATAGGGTTTTCTTAGTTTCTTGAGATTCAACTGAAATTCTCCCTTTTTTTCTTCATTTGGATCTTGTGTAAGTAAGAATGTCTTGAGTTTTCATTTGGATCTTGTGTAAATAAGAATGCCTTGAGTGTATATTTTCTTGATTTTTTTAACTATTTGCACTGCCATTCGAACCTAAGTGCGCTATTCGACCGATATTGTTCAAATCTGCCACAAACAGCGTGTTCTTCACGATCTCATTTCATGTTCAACTTCAACCGATACTGTTCAAATCAAATCTCATAAACAATCTATGAATCACCACGATTGCAATAATTTTAAATTTCTTACTATGGATGTTGATTTACAATCTCTGAATCCCAAATCTAGAAATCATGTAGTTAAAGATTTAAAGAACTCTGTAACAAACAAAAAACTAATTGATATAAAAATAAAAGTGAAGAAAATTATAATTAATTTTCTAATTTTTCAACTTTTACGAATTCCATTACAATTGCTATGAGATCTTGAAAAAATCCCTTAAAAAATTTCATTTATTTCCTAAGTTTTTAGATCTGGGTTGAAAAAGGATGATGTAGGAGAGAGAAAAAGGGAGGTGTGGGAGAATTGAAAAGAGAGATTAAAAAAATTGACTCATAAGCATTCAAAATTTAATATAAATTAAAATTGATATTAAAATTTTAATAAAAAAAAGCCATGTCACCATGCCAAGTAAGCCACTGTTACTCTCCCAGACGAAAAAACGGACGGGGAAGAACGGAAATGAAACAATTTGGAAAGTTTAGGGACGAAATCGGTCATTTTTTGAAACACTACAAAAAAACTGCCAATTTGCGACCAGAAAATTGCGACCAAATGGTCGTTTTTCACCTAAAATGCGACCAAAATGCGACCAACTGAGTGGTTGCTAAAAAGCTTGTCGGTTTTGAATTTGTGCGACTGCATGGTCACAAAAATTCGACCATATGGTCGCAAAAAATTTTGGTCGAAAAAAAGTCAAACTTTTTAAAATGCGACCATATGGTCGCATTAAAAGGGACCATATGGTCGCATTTTATCTTCAATAGAAGTGACCATTTGGTCACATAAAAAGTGACCAAATGGTCGTAATTTTTGTGACCAAATGGTCACTTATTGGCTTAGTTAAAATACGACCAGATGGTCGCTTAAAAAGCGACCATCTGGTCGTAATTTATGTGAAAGATAAGTGACCAATTGGTCACATAAAAAAGTGACCAAATGGTCGCATTTTATGCGACCAAATGGTCACTTTTAGCCTCAGTTAAAATGCAACCAGATGGTCGCTTAAAAGTGACCATCTGGTCACATTTAAGAATTTTTTTTTAAATTTAAATTTCAATAATTAGTTAATTAATTATTAATTAGTTAATTAATTATTAATTATTTATTTAATTAATATTAAAATTTCATAAAAAAAAAAATTGGAATTCAAATAAAAAATATATATATCAAATATTAAAAAAACGTTTTATACAATCGAAAGAATCCTAGAACTACTGCGGAGGCGGGGGGGGGAGGAGGCGTCGATGTAGAAGGGCCGCCGCCTGAGAGATCAAGTACGCGGCCAAAGCGGATGCGACACGGGCGTCGACTCGTGCCTGTATGTCGGCCTCAATAGTAGCGACTCGAGTAACGAAGTCCTCACGCATAGCCTCCATGTCCGGCAGCTTGCTCCTCACCCTGGAGAAGCGCAGGAGCTAGTGCTCGCTCTCGCTGGCCGAGGCGGGGCATATCCGCATAAAGGCGTCGCCCGTCTGAGCCGAGCCCAGGAACCGACCCATCAGGCCGAACCCCTCCAGTGACCTCCAAGAACGCCTCTATACGGTCCTCCCTAGGTGGTTGCGAGTCCGGTGTGGGCAACCGCCGAGTCAAGGACTCCGTGAAACGTTCCTAAACATTTAAAATTCAGAAAATAAAATAGTTAATATATAATGTATGAAAAACTTTAAAGAAAAAATAATAATTGAAAAAAATATTAAATACCTGAACTTCTTTCGCCTTATCGTCGACGAACGTCCCGTCCTTCTTCGTGTGAAGAACTCGGTGCAGCTCATCGGGCGGGACGGGGCGCCCGTGCTTCGCTTCCTAAAAAATCAAAGAGTGAAGAATAAAACATAATAAATTAATAAGTAATTGAAAAAAGAAAACGAGAAAAAAGAAAACGAGGAAAAAAAAAACATACCAATCGACGATGGTGCTCGTCGTGGGTCCGCGCCCCCGCTGTGTGTTTTACTGGATTCTTCGCGCGGTTGGCCTTATTCCTGACTAAACAATTTTTATTTAATAATTTTAGTTACATTCTTCGCGCGGTTGGCCTTATTACTTAATTTTAGTTACATTAGATTAAATAAACAATTTTTATTTAATAATTAAACTAAAATTAATTAATTAAATTAGTGTAACTCATTAATTTAAACTACTTAAGTATAATTGAAGTTAAACTATTTGAATTAATTACCCTACTTTAAATTAATTGATTTAATTAAAGTAATCTAAATTACATTAATTAAACTAAAATTAAGTAAAACTAAAATAAACTAATCATTTAGTTCAAAATAAAGTAAAGTAAAATTAGATTAATTGAACTAAAATTAATTGAATCAAACTGAAATTCAATTAATTTTAGTTTCAATTAATCTAATTTTAATTTACTTTAATTCAAATTAATTGATTAGTTACTTTTAGTTTTAATTAATTAATCTTAAGTTTAATTGAATTAATTTTAGTTCAATTAAGCTAATTTATATTTACTTTAATTCCAAGTAATTGATTAGTTAATTTTAGTTTTAATTAATTAATCGTAAGTTTAATTGAATGAATTTTAGTTCAATTAAGCTAATTTATATTTACTTTAATTCCAAGTTAGTTAATTTTAGTTTTAATTAATTAATCTTAAGTTTAATTGAATTAATTTTAGTTAAATTAACCTAATTGTACTTTACTTTAATCAAATGTAACTAAAATTAAGTAATTAAACAATTTTTATTTAATAATTAAACTAAAATTAATTAATTAAATTAGTGTAACTCATTAATTTAAACTACTTAAGTATAATTGAAGTTAAACTATTTGAATTAATTACCCTACTTTAAATTAATTGATTTAATTAAAGTAATCTAAATTACATCAATTAAACTAAAATTAAAAGTTAAACTAGTGTAATTTTAAATTAATTTAGTTTAATTTTATTAAATTAAAGTAAACTATCTTAAATAAACTAAATAAGTAATTAAACTAAATTAGATTAAGTAATTAAATTAATTACTACTTAAATTGAATTAAAGTAAACTAAGTTAGATTAATTAAACTATAGATTAATTAAACTAAAATTACTTAAAGTAATAAAATTAAGGGTACAAAAAAATAATGGATATATCAAATATACCGGATGTTTTTATTAAATATCAAAAGTACCCAAAACCGCCACCGGCCAAATTAAATTACATTGTGAAAGGACAAACATGCCCCTGATTTAATTTCTCCTTAATTTGTGTAAAATTTAAGGAAAGTTATAAAATTCCTTAAATTTTACAAAATTAATGGAAAAATCAAATCTAAATAAAATAAAAACTATAACAAAAATAAAATAAAAAATCTTCAAACTTCAAACTTGTTCTTCAACCTTCTGACTTCTTCTTCATGGAAAAATCAAACGTCTTTCTTGTTCGTCATCTTAAAAAAACAAAGATAAAAAGTAAACAGTTTATTAATGTGCACTTAAAATTGATTTCGGACACAAAAATTGATGAAACGGTTTTGAAAACATATGTAAAAAAGGCTTTCAAATTAAAACATTGAATAAAAATAAACATTTCACTAAAAGTAACTTATCTACAAAATACATAGAAAGCAAGTTCACTGAGAATTGAAAATGTAATTTTTTTTATAAACAGTTTACTGTTAGTAAACATTTATTTTGGAAAAATCAAATGTCCTTCCTGAGATAGCGAATGCATAAAATTGGAGATGAAAAAGAATTGGAAGGTACAAATTTTTATAAACTGTTTACTGTTAGTAAACATTTATTGATGTACCTTGGTTGCTGCTTTCTTCCTCGATTGAACAAGAAACACGAGCCACAACAACAATCACCTTCGTCTATTTTTCAGATCTCGCAATGAATTTGAATCATGACCGGAAAACCAAACTAGCAAAGAATCATAAGTTTGGTGGCCGAGAAGACGGTCAAATTTTTATAAACAATTGAAAAATGTAATTTTTTTATAAACAGTTTACTGTTAGTAAACATTTATTTTGGAAAATTCAAATGTCCTTCCTGAGATAGCGAATGCACAAAATTGGAGATGAAAAAGAATTGGAAGGTACAAATTTTTATAAACAGTTTACTTTTGGTAAACATTTATTTATGAAAATTCAAATGTCCTTCCTGATCGTCCTCTTACAAAATACAGAGATAAAAAATAAAAACGAAAGAGAAAAACAATTCATCTAGAGATAGAGCGAAAGCACAAAATTGGAGATGAAAAAGAGATCAAAGTTTCTATAAATATGTAAATAGAAAAATAAAATAAATGTTGCACAAAAATAAACAGTTTAAAAAATTCCTTCAGATCTGGATAAAAAATCAAAGAAATCATCAAATCTGGAAAAAATCTTGAAGTCCATTTCCATGGCAGACGTTACAAAAATAAATTTTTATAAACTGTTTACTATGTGTACTCAAAATTTATAGAATACACAAAATTGAAAATGAACTTCAACCTTTTCACGTCTCGGTAATTGAAAATGCACAAAATTGAAATTGAAAATGAACTTCAACCGAGAGGTAATCTTGAAGTCCATTAGGAAGAGTTTCCATTTATAAACTGTTTTCCATGGCAGACGAGCCCACTCCCTTTCCTTCCACCTTTTCACCTCTCAGTAATCGTGGCATCATTTGATGGGTTCACCACTTCCTAATGACAAAACAAGAAGATTTTCAACTCCTCTCACAAATGGAAACTCTTGTTTATTATGAAGAACATGTGTTATCAACGCCGCCGTCGGATTTCTCATCGCCGGAATTGGTGTGGTTTGTTTTACGAAACGGCTGTGGACGAAAAAGGAGGAGACTTACGGCTGTGGAAGAATAAGGAGGAGAAGAAGAATATGATGGGAGATATTTTAGGTTAAAAATCTTTTTTCAATAAATAGGAATTCAAATTTAATTAAATTCTAAATAAATAATTAAATAAATAATAAATTTAAAAGATTTGCAATTATTAAGATATTGTTTTGAGGAGAGATAAAAGGGTAAGATGGTAAAAGATGAAATCGGAAACCACCAGAACACCACCATAAATGGTGTTTTTTGGGTAAAAATGAAATAAAATCATAACAACCGGTAATATTGAAATTGAGTGAATTAATCAGGATACTAGTGATATTAATCTCTAAAATTAAAGTAAACTAATTAATTAGTTAATGTAAACTAAACTAATTAAATAAAACTAATCAAATTAAACTACTTAAACTAAAACTAATTAAATTAACAAAACTAAATTAAACTAAAACTAATTAAATTAACAAAACTAAATTAAACTAAAACTAATTAAATTAACAAAACTAAATTAAACTAAAACTAATTAAATTAACAAAACTAAAAACTAAAACTAACTAAACTAAATTCTTAAACTAAACTTCAATTTGTTACGAAAACTAACCTCATGTAATCGAAACTGGGATTGGGGGTTGAGGGTTTTCGGTTTAGAGTAAGAATGGGAACGGGAACGGGAAGAAATAACGGGGGACGGGATAGGGGAAGAGAGAAAAAAACAAAAAGAGAGGAAGAAAAAGAGAAGGGCAAAGAAAGAAGAGAAAAAAGAAAAGAAGAGAAAGAAAAACGGAGAAAAGAAAAGAAACGGGGAAAGGAAAAGGAAGGGAATTTAAATCATAATTTGCGACCAAATGGTCGCAAATATGTAATTATGACAGGAAATGAACAGTCACGTGAGCTGGGGAAAATGCGACCATATGGTCGCATTTTCAGATACATATGCGACCATATGGTCGCATTTATTGAAAAAGCGACCAACTGGTCGCCCAATTACCATTACCAAGAACAGCTGTCATTTCACGAGTCCCATCAACTATTGCGACCATCTGGTCGCAATTATGAGATTCACCGCCAAATATTGCGACCATATGGTCGCATTACTTAAATTCACCGCCATTAATTTCATGAAAATTTAAAGTTACCGCCCATAATTGCGACCAAATGGTCGCAATTCTACTTGTATTTTTTAAAAAATATTATTATATTTTTGCAAAAATGCGACCATTTGGTCGCATTTTCTCTCCAAAACCCTAAACCCTAAATAAACCCTAAATCCTAAACCCTAAATCCTAAAATGCGATCATTTGGTCGCCTTTCCCTTCTAAATTACTACCATGTGGTCACATTTTTTGTGAAATTGCGACCACCTGGTCGCAAATTTAATATGTATATACTTTTTTTTTGTATACTGGGTTACTTTCTGATATTTACATATGACGGGAACTCTTGTTTCCATGTTGTTATATTCATTGATATGTTTCTTCATGATTTTCGAGATAAATTTTTGTAATTCTTGATTTGGAACTATTTGATTCTATTTAAGAGTTTTTTTTAATAGATATAGATAATTTTATTCTTGTTTTTCAAGATAGAAAGTGCTAGAAGGGAACTAAATAGACTATTGAAGATGTACATATTTATATATAATTAATTTGCATCCACATATTCATTTCATGAAGCAATTCCAACTGCAGAATTCGATATAAACATGTCAAAGTTGAAATCAAGAGGAATCTTTCTTATAATAAAAAAAAAAAGTTAATTTCATTTTCATCGTATTTCATCATCTTTTGATTTTAAGTTTGGTCTATTGCTTTATTCATAATTGTAAATGCTTTTCTTGAACAAAAAAGAGTCAAACGACTAGATTCAACTAGAGGTTTAAGGAAAATATAATTCTTCTCTGTACAATATTATTGTTCTCTCTTTGTATGAAATTCAGATATTTTCAAGACGAGGTTAAATATTATTATTTACTCTACACAAATTTTAGAAAAATCTAAAGGCGTTTAGATAGGAGCTTATTGATCTTGAAGAGTTTTTATATTAATTGAAAGTGAATAATTTTTATTTAATTGACATTATTATTATTGTTAAGAAATGCAATCAATAAAATTAACCACATCTTGAAATTTTGGAATTATTGGTAATTTTTTCAATCATCTATTCTTATTTTTATTTTTTCTTTCTAAGCTTATAATGTAATTTTATTTTATGAACAAATAAAATATTTAATATTTTTTTATTTTTTCCGACTGTATTTATGGGGTAAAATAGATAAAGTAAAAGGAAATTACCCCATAAATACAGTGGGAAAAAATAAAAAATATTAAATATTTTATCTGTTCATAAAATAAATATAATTTAAAAATTGATTAACAAACATTTTAACTAATACACATAAAACTCTTAAGTATACAATTATTGAATTGTAAAATAAGAAATTATTGGTCATATAAAATCACATAATTTGCGACGATCCGGTCACTTTCTAATGTGACCATATGGTAGCTTAATTCCCGCCAAAATTTTAAGCTACCATCGCCAATAAAGGTCACAAAAATTGCGACCAGGTGGTCACTTTCAATTGTGACCACTTGGTAGCTTTTTCCCTCCAAAATTACGCGCCATTTTTTGCTACCAAGACATATTTTAGTCACAAAAATTGCGACCAGGTGGTCACTTTTAATTGTGACCACTTGGTAGCTATTTTCCCTCCAATTTTAAGCTACCACTCCCCAAAAAAGGTCACAAAAATTGCGACCAGGTGTTTTCTTTTAATTGTGACCACTTGGTAGCTTTTTTCCCTCCAAAATTACGCGCCATTTTTTGCTACCAAAGCATATTTTAGTCACAAAAATGCGACCAAATGGTCGTTTTTATAGGTGACCAAGTGGTCGCTTCTTTTGCGCCATAATTTCGCGCCATTTTTTATGACTACATCTACTTTTGGTCGCAATCTGGTCGCAAAAAAAGTGACCAGATGGTCACTTAAAGTCAACCTTCAAAGAAAGTGACCAAGTGGTCACTTTAAAACTACCACTTTTTTTTTGTCGCAAATTTTTGGTCGCATTTTGACAGTTTTTTTGTAGTGAAAGTTCAGGGACAAAAATGAAACCAAAGTGAAAGTTCAGGTGCCAAAATGGTATTTTACCTCTATTTTAAATATGAAATTTTTTTATAATGATTTTCTTTAACTTAATATTTTGGATGAATGTATTATTTATCTTAGTAATGCTATATTTTTCTTCTCTTTCATGGAAGTGCATAACTTGATAACAACCAAAAAATGACTGAATTTTATATTTAAAAAAAAATATTTATCATAAAAGCACATTTTTACTTTCTTTTAATATATAATAAAGTGATATATATAATTATTGTTAATGATTATTTTTAATCTTTATAAACACGTGCAACACACGTAGGTGTTGACTAGTCATTTTAAATAATTGCTTTTAGCTTATAAGCAGGAAATATGAAGCATATAGTTTTTCAACTTTAAATATTAAATAGATTGAAGTTTATTTATTTTTTTGATTTGATTTTTTAATAAATTAAAAATACATTACTAACCAATAAAATTTTAAATTTTTATAGTTAATAATTATAGGGAAATTTTATTGTGTAGCAAATCTTGATGCAATTTTTGTAAAAATGTCAACTCCAAAAAGTATTTGCAAATATAACAATTTTTACTATGTTAATCAATGATTAACAATGAAAAATGTGTGTATCAGTGATAAATTTAATGTAAAAATATATCATTCAATGTTTATCACTGATTCCCACTATCAAAATTTGCTATATTTATAAATATTTTTTACAGTTTCTATTTTTATAAATATTACTAAAAAAAATTGCTAGATTTTACAAATGCCCCATAATTATATTTTTGTCTGTGGTGGCTTTGAACTTGAATCCTAGATCCTTCAATGGCACATCATATTTTTCTTTCGGTTCGTGACTGAGAGAATCATTATTGAGGAGGCATGCAGTGATTCATGACTGGCATCCTACTTCCCGTGCGGTGTGATGTAATCCGTGTTGGCTTCTTCCCAAAGAGGGCAACTTGCTTTTGGAAAAACCTCCCTTACTCACCAGAAGATAAAGAGGCTTAATTTAGTAAGATGCCTATCTAGAGTTACAATGTAGTGAACCTTCTATGGTAAGGGTAAGTTCTGTTCATTTCTTTTATTGAGTGAATGGATAGTATTAGTATATGAGTGTTGATGATAATACTTTGGGTAAAGAACCCTTTTAGTGCCTGAGTTTTGGAGGTCGTGTTAATTTGGTCTCTGCGTTTTCAATTTGTGTCTAAGTGATCCCTGAGTTTTGGATATTGTGTCTATTTGGTCCCTGCGTTTTCAATTTGTATCTAAGTGGTCCATAAGTTTTGGATACTGTGTCTATTTGGTCCCTAGATTTTCAAGAATTATTAGAAATAAATTTAATTGGTCCTTAATTTCACGTATTCGTTAACTTTTTACCATATTATTGATTTAACACTGACATAACATGTCTAATTGGTCAAAATACAAAGATAGAATTAAATTTTTCATCAATCTAGGCCTAAAAATTGACATAATTATTATTCTCATATCATTATTTTGATCAATTAAACATTTTATGTCACCGTTAAATCGATATTATGTTAATGAGTTAACAAAGTAAGGAATAATTAAACTTATTTCAAATAATCCAGGAACCATTTAGACGCAAATTGAAAACTTATAAACCAAATAGACACAATATTTAAAATTTAGGGACCAAATAGACATAATATCCAAAATTCAGAGACCACATAGACATAAATTGAAAACGTAAGGACTAAATAGATACAAAACTCAGGGACCAAATGAGTACTTTACCCTAATACTTTTTATGAATTCATTTGAGATATAATAAGAGTGGAAATCTTTTGAATTTATTCTAAAAGAATTAGACATGGTTCTGAACAACTGTGAATGCCTTGTGTTTTTCATCTATACTATGAATTAGGCATAATTCATAATTATTACTCATTCATGTAAAAAAAGCATTTGTTTATTATCTTTTTCTATAATAAAGAAGAAAATATGATATTATTATAATAAAAAGCGTTGAGATTGTCGCAATCACACTTATTTGCCAAACAAGTCCAATTAATCATTCGTTAGAGAGAACGTCATTTATATAGATCCGATGAGGAGCGACGTAACCCACATTGAAGACTTTCTCCTCTAGAAAGAAAAAAAAACACAAAAAGAGAGACTAAATTGAGAAAAAGCAGACCAAAGTCGGAGAAAAGTGAGATTATGGCTAGTGAATAATGGTTACATTATAACCAACAATGGCATCATGTAGGGTGTTAGACCAATAGGTCCTGAGGATTGCATAGCCAGCTAACCTGAAAAGGCCCGTCCCTCTGACAATCGGCAACTCACGAACTTGATTCAAAATTGAGTTCTTCCCCAGAATGCATATTGAGCTACCATTGTACTTGCCAGCAGTAAACACATAATTTAATACCATAAACAAACCACGGTTCTGTTGGTCGGCCGAACCATACATCCCCTGAGCTCTCCCTATCAGCTTTGAATTTGGATCAGGTGTCTCAGTCAATGGATCATCAGCAACCCTTAAAGTTCCGAATAGCGTCGGAGATTTGTCGGTATTCGGGCCCTTAGCTACCGTAACACCGGTCGGATTCTTCCCACTGACTATATCATGGAAGTAGAATTGTATTTGCGTCTCAGTATGCTTATGAGAATTACGTTTGCAGATGGATCTGCTCTTTGCCTTAAAGCTTTGTGTCTTTGGCAGGGTTGCTATTAGGAAGATGAGGATGAAAGAAACTCCTGATTTTGCCATTTCTTTTTCATATATGGAAGATGTTTTGAGATTAAATAGGAAGGCTTTTTATAGTGGAATATTGGAAGACTTTTATTTAGTAAGATAAAATATGTCATGGTGTAAGCACATGAAAATGTTAAACATAAAAATTTTATTTTATGGAAATGCCAAAATTAATTTAAGATTCCCTAAAATGATTAAAATAAATTCATCGAAATATCCATTAAATAACATGGAAATGTGGCATTTCCATATATTAAGTGTAAATTGTCCTAATAACATGGCAAACACTAGAAAAAGTCAAAAAAAAAAAAAATTAAAAACATAAATGGCCTAGTAGGAAACACATGGAAATGCCAATATTTAATTTAGAATGTTCTGATGGTTGGGATTTGGAGCTCAAATCAATTAATTAATATTAAGCCTAATGGGCCAAACCCATTAAATAGAAAAAGCCCAATGTCAACCCATTCAAAAGTTAAGTATATCAGTCAATAATTAATAGTATATCAGTGATAGACTATTAATAATCGACTGATAAACTATCATTGATATACTAATATTTCACTGATATACTAATAGTGATTAACTGATATATTAAGAATTTTTAAAATTCTAATATTTTTGTAAATTTTTTTTTCTAACAAATTTGTAAATATTATAAAAATTTCTAACATATTTGAAACTGCCCCTATAAGATTTTCCTAAAGGTTCTCAGCCTCCATTACCTATAGATTTTAAAACCCCATTAACAAAACCACTATTAACTCTTCAATTAAGTTGGGTTATAAAACGATTAATTAAACTGGACGTGCCCATAATTAATTCATTCGTCAAAATCACACTTTCTTAAAAGATATAATCCAACCCAAATCCATATTAAAATAATACACCGACTTTTAAATTCAAATTTCCAAGAGAAATTGATATAACTTTAAAATTTCAAAATTACCCGATAAAAGTCCTGGTTGTTAAAGGGTAGGAGAGAGGATGATCATGAGAATATAAGAAGGGTGCAACATCTCCATTGGCATGAAAGTCTTTTGGGTGAAACCAAAAGTAAAGTCATGTGAGCCTAAACGTAAAGTGGACAATATCATATCAATATGAAGATTGTGGAGGCCCGATGTCCCTAACACTCATTCATCAATCTTTGGAAATCTCCGCTATGATTGCCTCCGACACTAGAAAATCTCAAAAGCAACAAAAAAAAATTATTCCCCTCACCGGAAAGCTTCATCTTACACAATGTAACGTCCCATTATTTTAGAGGTAGATTTTTTTTTTAATTTTATTTAATTAATTTAATTTCTAGAGTTTAATAGTTTAATTTAATTAATTTAGAAATTAGAAGCTTTAATATTTTCCTTGGTAATTAATGTTTTCAAAGTGTTATTTAGAAACTAGGTGTATTAAATATTATTAATAGACAATTTAATAATATTTAACCACCTTTTAGCATAGATATGTTTGATTAATTTTAATGAGGGGGCTTAAAATTGGGAAGCATTGAGTTATTTTTAAAAGAAGAAGGAAAAGTGAGGGCCCCTTTGAAATATTTTGGCCACTCATTCAATTCCATAGGGTTTCCTTCATCTCTTTCATTTCAAACAAAGAAAAGAAAAACACACAAAAGCTCTCCCTTCTCCCTCCTTGGCTGCCGCCCCTCTCCCATCAACACCCAACTTGGTTTTCCTTAAATCTTCACCGTTTAACTGAATTTTCGGTGCATTAGAGCACTCTTGCAACGAGAATTATACCCTTCTACTTTCTGGAGCATTTTCTCATCTTTCAAGTAGGCCGTGTTGGTGATGTTACAAGAAATAAGGCACCCAACCTTTTATTCATATACCACAAACTATTCGAGTTACAACTTAAGTGAATCTTCCTGCATCACATGCTCACTTTAAGTTATCATAAGTAACTCTGGATCTTATGATAGATTACATTTATTAAACAATAATAAATAAACAATGTAAATATTACTAATTAAAGAATTCTTTTATTTATTTATAGTTTAATTGAATTACATAAGATTTAGGGCAGAAACCCCAACACATTTCACTTAACAGCACGTGAGTGTTAAGGTTGAGAATGTGATTGTTGTGAGTTAGTATGAGTTATGAGTCTATGAATTGGATGTTTACTTGACTACTTGTAACTTTGGGAGACTATGCCTTTATGAAAGTACTATGGAATGTATGAGGAAATGTTTGGATAGTCAAGAGTTTATAGGTTATTTGGACACCAATCCGGATTCAGATTTGGGATCTAAACTCACTTTGTTTTTTGTTTATTTTCACTGGATTTTGGCTTATGATATTACTTTCAGGTACGAGACGTAATCACGGCTGAGGCTATGGAGCTGGTACAGCGTGATGTCAGAGCGATGATGATGAGATGATCAACTAGTGTTGAGTTTTAGTCCATGGACTTATTGCTTCTTTATTTCACATACTCTTGTTCTATTGAGCTCGTGAGTGCATACTTTTATTTAAGCTGAAGTTGTTTATTTGGATCATGGTTTTATGAACTTTATCTCTTCGATTTGAACTTATTTATGAAAAAAGATGTGCATCCCAACTTTTGGATTTGATTATGTTTTTTTCCGTATTTTTTAAATGATGGAGGATATAATTCCCATTGATTTATAGGTTTTATTTATCTAAAGTCTTCCGCTTGCATTTTATTATTTTATTTACAAAGTAAAAATGTTAGGTCTTTACACACGAATCTATAGAGTTTTTGTTAGAAAATGTCGCCATCGCCTTAGATTTTAACGTTTACTTTAAGATCTACGACCCCATTAACCAGAGACGTACATTTAGTATAGTTAGTACAATTAGTACATAATGTACATGTCGACATCTTTGCACTTTCATCTGATTCTTGAATTTAAAAAACAGAAAAGAAGAAAAACATACAGTACGTACATAATTTTCATGATGTACATGTCGCGTTGCTGAAAGTTGTGTTTTCTTACTAAGGATGAAGAAGCAGTACAATAAGTACAACATAGCGTGTATGCAGTAATGTATACGGTATATTGAAAGAAGATATGGCCAATAGATAAATAATGGCAGATTCGTTGGAAAAATGGTTGAAGCTTCATCAGGTTTAAGAAGAAACTTGTTTAATATCTATTAAGATTTTTCTTTTAATATTTATAATTGTCAATTAGTAGGTGTGATCTCCAAGATTTGCACCTATTTATTGTCTTTTTTTTTCCTTATTTGTCGAGGGTTTTTTTTAGTATTTTTACCATGTATTTTTCTCTCATAATGTTTACTTTTTTTATAATTTTTTAAATTAATGGCTATAAAGTATTATTTCTCTATTTTTGTGGCTATATACTTAAATAACCCTTTGGAGATAAATACAAGGGGGGAGAACTGAAATTTAAAAAATAAAAATAAATACTCAAATAGTACAATTTTTAAAAACTTACTGAAATAACATATTTCATCTAGCTCAATAAATTATTGACTTGTTGAATTTTAATATTTTTTGTTATAACTTTTATTTTGAATTTTAATATTTGTTGTTATAACTTTTATTTTGAATTTTAATATATGTTGTTATAACTCAATAGTTTATTTAGAGTTGAATCATTATCATCTAAATAATTTTTAGGAACTAAAACTTTTATTTTATTATAAATGAAATTGATAATGTAATTTGATAATATATTTCTAATTTAATAAAATTTATTGAGTTAATTTCAATAAATTATAAATATGCACTATTAGGAAAATAACAGAATTATAATTTAAGGAAATGATTTATCAAAAAGAAAAATTTGTCAAATTTTAACACTTTTATAATATCTAGGTGTCGATTGTTCAGTTGAAAGTTCGAGATTGTAATTATTACAACTCCTATTAGATGGAGAGTGGTTTTTTTTTTGTTTTTATGCGGTAGCATCCCACGCCAAAGTTCTATCGAAGCTAAATATCAAAAGAGACAAGCTTTCAGTGACTCAATAGGATGAGCCAATTATGAAGAAAAAGGTCACCAACCACATTTATTCAGAAAAAAAAGTTCAACTAAATTAACATTCAAACATACTTTTCCAAATTAAATACTATGTATTAAGGGGGAAAAAAAGAGAGAAACTAAATTGAAAAATCAAAGTTGCAGACAACTCAAATTGTGTCTAAATGTAAAATCGTGACATTATAACCCACAATAGCATCGCCGGCAGTATTAAACCAATATGTCCTAGCCAATGCATAACCACGAGCAAACCGGAAAAGCCCCGTCCCTCCGACGATCGATAACTCCCGAACCGGATGAAACACAGAGTTCTTTCCCAGAATGGAGATAGAGCTACCATTATACTTGCCAGCGGTGAATGCATAATTCAATACCATAAACAAACCCAGCTCCTCCTGCCCAGCTGATCCGTACATCCCTTGAGCTCTTCCAATCAGCTTCGAATTCGGGTCAGGTGTTTCTGTCAATGGATCATCCGCAATTATCACGGCACCGAAAAGTGTCGGAGACTGTTCGGTATTTGGTCCCTGAGCCACCCTAACGGCGGTCGGGGTTTTCCCGCTGACGATATCATGGAAGTAGAACTGCATATTTGTTAGAGTCTCTTTTTGAGAATCTCGTCTGGAGATGAACTTGCTTTTTACCTTGAAGCTTTGAGTCCATGGGAGGGTTGATATTAGGATTATGAGTGTGAAAGCAATTTCTACCTTTGCCATATCTATGGAACTTTGTGAGTTGATGAAGATGAAGTGGAAGGGAGGGGGTTTTATAGAGAAAATGGAGTATTGGAAAACTTCATTTAGAATGTGATTGATTAAGAAATGTATTTCTTTCTTTTTTATATTTTAGGAAACAAAGTTTATGAGGTACTAAACGTATTGATTGATTAAACTTAATTGGGTTGACTAATTTAAGGAAATTAATTAAAAGAAAGGAAGTTTTTTTTTTTCTTTTTCCATTTTTTATTCAATCACATTTAGAAAATTATTCTAAAAGAAAACATTTAACTACTTAACGTAAGAGTTCCTCATCTCTTTTTATCAAATATTTAACATATTTACTAATGAGTTCTTCACATAATTATATAGATTAATTTAGGTACCTAGTTTTAAAAAAAGTTTTGAAGTTAAAAATGTAGTTCAAACAGTTTTAAATAATTTCTTTTTAGAATTATTTTTTTAATTAGTTTTTATGGAGGACTTATTATTTTATAACAAATGGATTTTTTTTTTTTTGAAAAAAAAAAAAAATATGTTTTGAAAACAAAATAAAAGACTTCAACATGTTGAATTTTTCTCAATCCCTTTCGTCACAGAAACCACTTTGCTTGGAAGGGAAAAAGAAATTATTCCTTTCCTTTAATTAAAAAAACAATTATATTTATTGAAATAAAATTTTAAAAGTGACAAAAAAAAAAGGAATGGTAGGGGCATAGTATATTGATTTTTTCCCAACTAATCCAACAAGACAAAATTGTAAGTCATCACAACAGCTCAACTATTATTATTGTTATTATTAATTTTGTGTGTGTGGAAGAAGAAAAGTTGTGGAAGTGGAGGGTCCCAAAACCCAATATAATAATGAACTTTGTGAAGGACATGTTCCCTTCTCATGCCAATTTTGGGGGTCGGTGGCCTAATTTCTAAGTCTTGTTGAAGCGATCAGCCTGCGTGGGGAGAAACAAATGATGGTATTAGATTTCCAAATAAAAAAGTGTGATATAATATTTGGATCGAAGAATATATACAAATGCCCCTATATACATATATGATTTTGTTATGATACCTGAATATATTAACGTAATTAAATTATCAATTGTTCCAAATATATCTCTACTTTATTGATAATTAACTTCATAAATTAAATTAAATATATATTAAATCCACATATCAATTTAATTAATATAATTTTAGTACCTTTTTTCCCTCGTTTTGAGGCTTGTGACTATTTAGTTCCCAAAATTTCAATTTGTCTGTTTTGTTCTCATTTTTTTAGAAATATGTTTATTTGGTCCATGTCATTTTCAATTTATGTCGATTTCATCTTCGAATTTTGAGAAATAAGGTTTATTTGATCCTTAAAATTAGTTTTTTAACCATCAATAAACAAAAAATTTCACTAATGAACGTATTAATAACATAGACTAAATTGATCTATTTGTCAAAATTTGAGGACGAAATAGATACAAATTGAAAGTTCAAGGAACCAAATAGATTCAAACCTCAAAACTTAGAAACCAAAAAGGTACGTTACGCTTCTAAATACTTATAAAAGAAATCATCTTAAATAGCATATTTCTACATATATTAGTTACTAAAATGTCAGAACTTTTAAAAAATTACTCAAATAACAGTTTAATAATTTATTGAACTATTTTTTTATTGTTATTTTTAACCCTTTTTTTTTCTTTTATTAATTCAATAAACTATTATCAATAAGTATTGAAATGTTTTATTATCTTTCATTTTTATTTTTCAATTAATTTATTTGTATTTTTTCCTTCTCAATAAATTATTGAATTGCTATTTGAGTAATTTAAAAAAATTTGATATTTCACTAATTAGTATTTAAAAATATGTTATTTTAGATAATTGCCCCTATTTATAATTTAGTGATATCAATTTTGGTTATATTAATATATCTAAGGCTAAAATTATTTTGGCCTATATTTCATAGAGCCGGACTTTTTTACTTTCTCTTTCCACAAAATTTTGGCCTATATTTCTTAAGTACTTATTTAAAAAATAATAATAATAACCCGAATAAATCTAACTTAATTACCCTAGAGTTTGTTTAGGTGAGATTTACATTGAATTATAATATTGTTTATGTTAGAAAAATTTACAACCTAAATATATTAAAAAGGAAATGAGTATTAAACACGTTTATAAACACTGTATTAAAAAAAATTGAAGTTAGATATAAAAATGCTCTCAAAATGTAAACACGCATGAAAAATCAACACCCTTCCAATTTTCGGTTGCTTTACGAAAGAAAGTGCAAAGGAATCCATGCATGACTTGAAATTTCTGTTTTTTCTTCCCACACGTCTCTTACAAAATTTATATTAATATGAAATGGGTCAATGTTTTCGAAAACAGTTTACCAAGAATGTTTTCGAAGATTGACCTTTTTTTTTTTAAATCGATTTGAAAATGAAACCCATATAGTTCTTTTTTCAATATTTTTTTTTCTTTCATTACTTTCTAAGGTGTATGGCACATGGACCAATGGGAAATGTATGTTATTGTCAGATATGGTGTGTCCTTGTCATGTGTGATGTAAGAGATTAATATATAAAAGCATTTTTTAAAAGGGACCGTTGTAAATCTAGTCACTTTTCTTTATGTTTTTAAAGAATTAGTCACATCTTATCATTTATCATTTTTTAGCCACCAATTACTTTTTTTTTTCCATTATGCCTTTTATATCCTTTTTTTTATAGGAAACTGAAAACTTACATTAAAGAAAAGAGAACAAAATTGGGTAAAGAGATATCACCCCACACGAGATGGATTACAAAAAATATTCCAATCTGCGTTAATCAAAAGGACATCATAATTAAAAAAAACTTTAGAAATAGAAGCAAGAAGAGACACTTTGATACGAATGAGCTCCCAAAGTTCATTAACTGTGCTACTTTTTGTTGGGTATTTATTTGAAGACAAATTAAAAGCCAAGCCCAAAATTTGTTTAGTCAAAGCCCAATTTTGTAATTGTTTTGATCAGCCATATGACAAAGAAAATATGGGCATCAACTTGACTTGGTAATCTTGCACGGGGAAGCGTATTAGCTAATAATAGGGTTTTGTCCCTTGTGCATTAAAAGTTTGAATAAAAGGTTTTGGTAGAAGATTTTTTGGTTGCTGCGTTTTTGAGAGAGCACTTCAGTCGAGAGGAAGAAATAAATAGCTGATATTATTTTCTTCTTATTTTCGTTCATGTTGAGCGATTGAAGGTTGGTGAGTGACATTTGTGGTGAGAGTTTGAGTGAGAAATATTATAAAAGAAAGTGTTTTCTTTCTTGAGGGCTTTTGAGCGGTTAATACACGGTTTAGTATATTGAGAATATTTCTCTATTGTAACTCTGATTCATCATAGTGGATTCCGCAATGGTAGCAACTGGACGTAGCCAATTTTGGTGAACCAGTATAAATTCTCGTGTCTCTCTGATTGTGTTTTATTATTTAATTTCTCGATTACTTTTTTACTCCTAACGGTGAACGTGGGAAGGTGATTTTTCCCAACACTTTTGGTATTGAAGATTCTATGATTTCTATCCAAACAAACTTCCCATGCAATGACCTTCACCGCTATCTCCCATCACTATTTTGCTTGATCTCTCAGCGGATGACCAACCAAAAGAGAATGCAAATTATCTTCAGGCAGTTAGCAAAGCACCAATTTAAGCCAAAGGTCCGCGACAAATTATTCCAAATCGTCCCTGAAAAATGACAATTAAAAAATAGATGAACCTGGCTTTCAGAAGAATTTTGACAAAGACAGCAAAAGGTAGGGGAAAGGCTAGCTTCGGGTTTCTGAAAATATAATTAGATCAGAGTAAAACTAAATAATTGCGGAAGCGTTTATTTAATAACCAAAAGAATATTCAAAATTAAAACCTTTATTTTGGTGCCAATTTTAAATAATTAAAAAGAAAAATAAATAAATAAAAATGAAAATCCATAAAACAACTGACAAAATAGTCCATAAAATGAAATAATAAATAAAATAAAATAAATAATTGACAAGTCCTCAGGGCCTCTCAGTGTATAAGCGCCATCCTCGTTAATCGCCATGGCTTCCATTATTATCAGTGTTGCCTGCAAAATAAAAGTTTGCAGGACATTCGAATACCGTGAATTTTTAGCTCAGTAGATTAAATCCATGCTCAAATAAGTAAATTAAATTTCAAATCATCTCATAACTGTTAGGAATGATGTCCTAGAACTTGTAATTATTTAATAATAATAATTTATTTAGAATAAATTAAATAAATAAACATAAGTTCTTTATATTATCTAGATTATTCAATTGACGATATTAGGTATATATGGAAATATATAAATATCAAACATTCAAATAGTAAACCCTAAGTTACTCTTATGAAATCACGACTTAGTATGTGAGTCATACGAGAGGGTTAAAGTCAAGATGAGTAACTTAAACGTGTCTACAGTAAACGGATAATGTTTGGGAACCTTATCCTGGTAACACTGTTGATAACTTCGCATTTTGTTTATAGACAAATGATCTAATCCTGATCATTCATGTGAGAGACATGAAATGGAAGTATCATATGCAATGTTGATTGTATAAGACAGGACCATGATGTTCGATCAAATTTCTCATTAGTACCGTTTACGAGAAATGATCGAATATCAAATTAAGTTTATTAACCGTGATAGATCTCAATCCTGAGTGAAATGCGGACTCCTATTTGTGGAGTTATGTTCTTTGATTCACATGGTTGAGAGCGATCTGTAAGAACGCTCAATACACTTCTGTTTTGGGAACATGGCTAGATAAGTAGTTGAGAACTCATTTTCACAAGATGGAATTCATAACTTTCCTATAAATTAACGGTATCAGTGCGATACTTAAACATTTTAGGAACTTTAGGAAACTCCTTTGATGTACTGATTCAATACATGAACAAGTGGCGCCATGACTTCTATTGATCACAGAAGTATATTATCTCTAGTTCAACTAAAGATAATGTTCATCGGAGAATCAGCGGGAACACAAGGATAAAGCGGTAATTACAGGGGTAAAATGGTAAATTTATCCGCCTGTAATTATGAGGGTTCCACGACAGATATAAATAAAGATAAACTAAATGGACATAACTCATTTGTAGTGAGGGGAGTTCAGCTATGAATCTATAGTGGAATTATTCATAGTTAGATAATAAGAAATTAACTGATTATGAGTTAATCACTTAATTGACTAATTATTAAGCCCATGATCTATAGGTCCATCGGGTCCCTATGCTAGCCCAAATATCGTAGTTGTGAAATCAAGTAGAAGAAATGGAAAGTTTAAGTAAAGTGAATTACTTAAATAGGCAATATTAATTATTTAAATATTGAGTATATTTAAACGGTAATTAATATAAACATTATTAATTGTTTAAATAATGAGTTTATTTAAACAAAAAATTAATAATGAAATATTATTAATTAGATATTATTAATTATTTAAATATTGAGTATATTTAAATTGTAATTAATAATTTGAAATTAATTGACAATTATTAATTGTTTAAATAAATAATTTTATTTGAACAGAAATTAATAATTAAAATTAATTAACTAATAATAAAATATTATCAATAAAGTTATTAATTAAATAATGAGTTTATTTAATGGAAATTAAAAATTAAAATATTTATTATTAATTATTTAAATAATGAAAATTATTTAAATGGAAATTAATAATTAAATATAATTTGATAATATTTAGTCGGGAGAAAATATTAATATTATTAATTGTTTAAATAAATATTTTATTTAAATGGTAATTAATAAATAAATTAATTAAGTTGGTGTAACGTCCCGTTATTTTGTGATAAAAAAAAAACTTTCATTTATTTTATTTTAATTTGAGTAATTGAAATTCATTTATTTATTATTAAATTAGAATTTAATAGTTTATTTCATTTTAATTCCTTTTAATGGCTTTATTTATTTAAATACGTTTTAATGGTATTAATAATTATTAACGGGTCAATTAATAATTATTAATCACCATTGGGATAGTTTGAGATGTTCGGGAATCGTTTTAAGCCAAAAGTCATAAAAGGGCAAAGTTGTAATTACCCAATTTGCAAAATATCTAAAATTACTATTTGTCATCTTCTTTAAATGAGTCATTGACTTCACAAATTGACCAAAACTCTCCAAATTCCCTCTCCTCCACCCGTGGGTCACAAAGAAGAAAAGGGAGGATTTTGATTTTGTTCGTTTCTTGTCGGATCGGCTTGATCTTAGATCCATCGGAAAGCCCTCGGGTCAAGGATCATTTCCCACCTAGCCATCATCCGTTTCTCTCGAGATCCTAGGAGTTCTCGGTAAGTTTCTCTTGAAACCCTAAGCTCCAAATAGTGTTTTAATGGAGTTTTACTTGTTTTCTTTCGATTTCTAGTGGAACTCGGTGTTTGTCAATTCGGGAGTAGTTTTAAGTGTTTTTGGAAACTATTCCATAACCCTAAAACCGAAGTTTCAGTCGAAACCCTTTCCGTTTGAAATTTACCCTTTTGGGATTGAAAATGGGTTAGAAATTAATGAATGAATGTTTATTTAAACTCAATTCGGGAAAGGGATTAATGTTCGAAAACCCTATTTATCGATACCCATTGAAATCGGGATTATCGAATTTGCTTAAAACCAACTCAAAATGTATTTAAATTGCCAAAAAGCCGGAAAACCAAACCCGAGACCCAATTTTGATGATAGGGCCGTGGGCCTCTTTGTGGGTTTAGTTGGGTTTTCGTTGCTTTATATGTTTAGTAGTTGTTTGATCGTTAGTTGGTAAAGTTATTGATTGTATGATATAATTCGTTTGTAGGTGTTTTCGAACCGCGTGGTTGATTGCTCTTTCGGTGTTTAGGAGCAAAGTCTTCACTTTTATTAAGGTGAGAATGATTAGTATGTAAAGTAACTATAGAAAGCAAATGAGTGTTTTGGTTTGAAGAGTTTGAAACTAAGATTAGAATCTGAATCTAAGATTAGAGGGTTGTGAGTTAGTGCCCTTAGGATTAAGAGTTAATCCTTTAAGTGGGAACTTAAGAGTTCTCGAGAAAGACTTGAATCTAAGAAGATTCTAAGTTAGATTCGATTCGAAGCTTAGATTGGACCATTGGAAGTTTAGAATCCTTGAAGGTTTAGGTTAATCGTTTATTTTATAATTCTACTCTTATTGATACCGGAGTTCGATCGATATATCGTTCATCCGAAATGCTTATCTACTTTTATCTTATGTCATTTACTTTGTCTTTTACTTTACACCTTTACTTTATGCTTGTATTCGATTACTTTAATTCCGCATTCCATTTATTTACTTTTACAAGATATGCGGCATACGCATATCATTTGCACCATACCATTATCGCATCATTCTTGAAAAAGAAACGAAAAAGAGAAAAGAAAGTGAAAGAGAAAAGAAAGAGAAAAAGAAAAGAAATTGAAAAAGAAAGAGAAAAAGAAAAGAATATGAAAAGAGACGGATGGGACCCTAAGGGATCCGCTCATCACTCTATATGAAAAGAGACGGATGGGACCCTACGGGATCCGCTCATCACTCTATATGAAAAGAGACGGATGGGACCCTAAGGGATCTGCTCATCACTCTATATGAAAAGAGACGGATGGGACCCTACGGGATCGCTCATCACTCTTGATGAAAAGGAAGTGAATGGTATCCTATGGGATTGACACATTACTTCATTCATGCATAAGGGTATATCGCGAGCCCTACATTGCATATGATTGATGATATAAAGATTTGAGATGTTATATTTTACGCAAAGTCTTTACTTTTATTACTTTATGTCATATCAAGTTAATGTATGAGATTTGACTACAAGTGTAGTAATGGCATATTTTGGAGAAAATGGAATAGAATTACCTAGAGTTTGGATAACTTTAGGAGTGTATTGTGTCAGTTAATTGGACACAAATCGAAATGCGAGTTTGAGGTCTATCTTTACTTTTTATGCTTATTATTCTCACCTGGGCTTAGTTTGTTAGCTCATGATATTACAACCAATTTCAGGTAATGCCTTGGCTAGAGGTCGAGGAGGAGGAGGTGGTCTTTGCGTGATTGAGGGATGCGACCTCGAGATGGACTAATGGATTGTAAAGTTTATGTCTTATTTTGATGAATTTTAAGGAATTGTATTTTGTATTTGGCTCCTAAGAGCCTAATGTTGATGTTTTATGATATTATATATTTGAACTCCTGATTTGGACTTAAAGTCCATGAGATTTTGTTAGATTTGAAAATTAGGATGTAAACAGGTTTTCGGCATGCCAATTTTCAAACAAAACCACGCCAATTTTTCGTAAATTAAAAGACTTCCGCTGTTTTCTCTGATTTTAATTTATTTAAAAGTGACGGGTCGTCTCAGTTGGACTTATTAAATTTAAGAGAGAGTTTCAAGCCCAATTGGATTAATGAACCCAATTGAAATTGGCCCAAAATAATTAATTAAATAAATTTGATTTATTAATTATTATTAATTTTGGCCATCATAGATAATTTGTAGGAGATAATTATTTGAATTATATCCTATAATAATTATATAGATTTATTTACCCAAGATAAATAAAATAAAGAAAAGAAAATATTCTCTTATTTATCTATGGCATTTTAGAAATACCAAGATAAAGGAAAGAGATAATTCTTTTTTCTTTTTGTATTTATCTCCATGGATTAATCCTAATGTGATTAGGATTCTTATTTTCCTATAAATAGGAGGCTTGAGTCATTCATAAATCACACAATTAAATTCCTTAGAAATTCGGAATTCTCTCTTCCTTCTCCCTCCCCCCTTGGCCGATTTTCCTATAGTCATTGGGAAGAAAATATTTTTTCTTCTTCCCAATTTCTTCTTAAGTTCGATCCCACAATCGGGTTTCGTTTGATCGATCGGGATATAGCGTAGAAGATTCGGTGTTGCTGAGGATTTGATGCTGTAAAGAAACCTCCAACCGATTCTCCATTAATTACTCAATGTAAGTAAAAGGGTTTTAATTTTCGAAATTAAGCATGAATCTACATGTTTTATCACAAATTGCATGATGTTAATAGATCCGTTATTAAATATTAATAAATTTGCTAAATAAATTTCCGCTAATTTAGTAAATCATCCCTTCAATAACAATAATAACTTATGGATACTCGTCCATTTCCACCATTCATCAATAATTAGTAGGTACTTTAGCCTACAACTTCACGGAATAACAACATAACTCAGCTTAGAAAAATCATAACCACAGTGTTCAACTCTATAGAATAGTATCATAGTGGCCACTATGATACGTGCCACACTTTCCATCGTGGTAATCACTTATCAAACTCATCTAAACTATTTAGATATATCATAATCACAATGTCCGGCTCTATAGAATAGTATCATAATGGCCATTATGATACGTGTCACACTATCTAACATGATTATCATATATCTGAGTAAAATCATTCAAATAAATTTAAAACAACAATCAATCTTAAAATAACTCCTCGATCATAACTCACGAATAACAAAATAACAACAAAGAATAAATATTTAAAACAACACACATTCGCATCACAAATAGTTAAAAGAAAAAAATCAACGCAATCGAGCCACAACAAGGAAACCATTGAGTTATTATTTAATTTTATAAATTAACTATGTTATCATGTCATAATCGACTCTAAAAATTATCCTAAACAGTAGTAAATCATTTAAAACTAATTATTAGACAGTTATTAATTATTAGTATTAATTTATTAAAACATCAAATTTTATTAATAAACATTCAAGCATCAATTTATAATATTAATGTTTATGAGTTTAATTTATTAATAACATCAAATTAACCAAATAATACTAATAATACAATAAATTAATTATTAAACCAATCATAGAAAAATATCAAATTTAATATGGATTTATTGAAAGTTAAATACTCTATAGGCTCTAATTATAATTAAATCCAATTAACGATCATGAACCAAATATGAACAATAATCGCAAATCAAAACGAGCACATAATGACATTTAAAATCAATAATTCATGTCCCAAAAATATCCTAATAATCACACAATAAACAAGCAAGCAAAAAATATTTAATTTAACTTCTAGGTAGGAATTAACCTACCTTAAATCCAAATTGAATAAGCAAACGACCTCAAAATAATTCCAAAATGACCCCTAACGATGCCCGAGGCCTGTAATAATATTAATTTGAAGTTAATTTAATGAGAATCGGGCTAACGAGACGAAAATCGACTCGAATTGACTCTAATTAGGCCCTGAACCGGATTGGACCAGCTGAACCAACCCAAATGGACCAAGCTTATCCGATCCAATTGGACTGATTCTCTTTCCTCATGTCTGCACAGCGTGAAACGCAAAGAAAGAAAAAATAAAATTAACTATTTGAGCAGCTCACCTCCAACGATGGCAATGAAGGTTCATGACGTAGTTTTGCGTCCACGGTAGCGAAGCAACGACTAAAATGGAGAGCGAGAAGGACCTGACGCATAACCAACCTCAAACTCGAGCAAACCACGAAGAACAACTCAAATTTCGGCGAGGTTCAACCCAGATTCCGGTGAGCTTTATTTTCAAATGAAACTCAGTGAAAACAACGTCCATTTAACTTGGAATTGAAAGGAATTCAAAGGGAAAAATGAATGGACCAACTTACCTTCCAAGAAAACAAAATAAACTCAATGAATTCTTGGTTTTCCGGTGACTCGTGAAGTTTGGATGACTAGCTTTTTGACAGACGAGAAGGTGAAGGAAAACCCATGAATGAATGACATGAATTTGATGGAAAAGAAAAAGCATACACGAATAAGAATTATCTCTCGAATTGAATAAAAAATATTGATGTTTTCCGGCAAGTTTGCAATGACGGCAGCAGAGCTGAGAGAGAAAGAGAGTTTCCAAAAGTTGACCTTGAAATCAATGCCATTTAAATGAATTTGATTGTCTGAAAAAAGACTAAAATACTCTTATAAGAAAAATAACTAAAGGGACATAAACGGTATCCAGGTCATATCTTTTTACTCGAAACTCGAATTTGAGAATAGTCAATTGCGTTAAACTCGTAACGACAAGACGGTTTAGAAAGACTAAAGATAACGTTGTTTGGATCAAAATTGGTAAAAAGGCTAAAATACCCTTGAGCGAAAATCCCGGTTGTTACAGTTTCACTTTTGGATTATATCCACTGTATCCAGACCTCCTACCGAAAGATTCCAATTAAAGAAGTTGATCTTTTTTGGACATCCTTTTTTCCATATCCTTTTAGAGAAGTCTTCTTCCAAAAACTGACTTTTGTTGATCAAATGTCTGTAAAGAGATGTCGTAGAAAATCCATTTTCATACAACTTCCACAATACTTATCCACTCTGTTGACAATGAGTCGAGGCTGTAACAACTGAAGCAAAGAAAGAAGGTCAGCAATTTCACAATCATAGAGCGGTCGTTTGAGGATAAGGTTCCAACCACCACCAGCATCTGTCCAATAGTCTCTAACCACTACTTTTTTTATCATTCGCCAAGTTAAAAAGTCTGAGGAACAATCTCTTGATAGGGAAATCACTCAACCACCAATCATGCCAGAAGCTTATTCTTGTCCCGTTTTCTAGAATAAACCCAATCAAATCTTTCATGTTTGTTCTACTAGAAATCACAGACTTCCAGAGGCTATGCCCTTTGAATACCTTTCTAGGATTAGTAAACCAACCATAAATTTCAAGACCGTGGAGGCTAGAAATTATAGAATGCCAAAGAGAGCTCATCTCTAAAGGAAAACACCACCACCAGGCCCAAAGAAAATTTCGCATCTTCTTTTCCAAAATCTTTGCAACTTTGGAAGGTAATTTAAAGAGGGACAAATAATAAGTAGGCAAATTAGAAAGGGTTGATTCAATAAGAGTAAGTCGCCCACCCTTAGAGAAGATAACATTCTTCCATTTATCCAAACGGCGAGAAACTCTGTTGATAACTGGAGCCCAAAACTCCACAGACTTAGGATTGCCTCCTTAGCCCAAGGTAGTCGAAAGGGAGCATTCCTGAAATACAACCCCACTTTTTGGCGATATCAACAATTTCCTCCTTATCAATGTTTAAACCAAACAGGGTAGTCTTCTGCCAATTGATTCTGAGACCCGAGCTTGCTAGAAACAGCTGAAGAATCTGAAAAATGGTTTTGAGTTTCGGCTCTTCGTAAGCTCCAAAGATGAGAATATCATCCGCGAATTGTAGATGATTAATCCTAATACTGTTACCAACACCCCCTGTGGTTTGAAGGTTTGAAAATAAAAAATCATACCCCTGTGGTTCTATATTATTCCAATGAGACCCCTATTGATTTCTTTTAACCATAACTTCTTCGTTTGAACTCTGATTTGGATGATTCAAGATGTTTTGGAATTATCAGTTCGAGCTATACATTATGATCACTTCAAAACTTTGAAATCTTTAACAATAAAAGAGTTTATTATCAATAAAATATGAGGTATGATTGATACCATCAACCCTTTTTGTTACTGATGATTTAGAAGTTTCGAAAGAACCACAACGTAGTGCTAGATATGAGTCAACGATGTCAATCATACCTAGTGTTTTGATGTTAATAAACTCTTTTATTTATTAATCATTTCAAAGTATCGAAATGACAATTTTGTAGAGCCTGAAATGAGAATTCCAAAACATCTTGAATCATCCAAATCAGAGTTTAAACGAATAAGTTATGATTAAAAAAAATTAATTGCATTGAATGGGAGAGGTTTGATTGAAAAAATTGAAACCACAAAGATGTAATTTGTCATTTCCAAACATCACAGAGTGTTCATGCATTTGAAAGAAACCACATAGGTTCTCATTTGCATTTTACCCTTTAAATTAAGTTAAACTTCATGATTATATTAGAATAAATAATATTGAAAACAATAATTTTTTTTTTGTTTCAAAATCTATTTGAGAAATAAGGTTTTTTTTTTTAAAATTATTTTCAATTACTTATAAACATTGTTCACAAACAATCCCTCAATTTTTAACATCAGTGTGAGTATAATCAAATATTGTAAATAGGAAGCCAGTTCGGTTCAGACTCAAATGAACGTCATCCAAATTACAAATCCCAAAAAAACCCATCCATTAGCCCCGTAATTAAGGCAAATTACATGAAAATTTTGTAAAACAATAAATGTGCTGACTCAGCAACGTTGTTAATTAGGAAATATCCAATGCCTAATCCAACTAGGATAATCGATTGGGCCCACCAACACCGATGAATTATCTTCCATGAATTAATAATGTGCGTTGGATACCGTTGATTGATTTCAAGTTGGACAATCAACGGTGGATAAATGTCACACAGATACTTTTGGGGAAGAGATAATATCAAATTTTAAAACTTACCATAATCCTAATTTATCTGCTATCTCAAAATTTAATACGGAGTTACCAAAAACTGTTTAGGATTAAAGTATGGTTTTTCTCTCTATATATATGATTGTCACGACCCCCCTTGGACTTCTATCTTATATCTCCAAGTCTATAATACGCTCTCTTTTCTTTCTGTTCTGTTTTTTTTCTTAAGAAAGCTTTGAGAAAATGCCTGCTGTCGGAGGAGTCATTCCCGGTGCCGGTAACAAGAGGTATCCCGGCAAACTTACTACGTACGTTACCATAACATGCATTGTCGCTGCCATGGGCGGTCTGATTTTCGGTTACGATATCGGTATTTCAGGTATTTAATTTAATTTTTATATCTCAATTGAAAAATTATTTGAATATTTGATTAAAAACTATAATGTTGATTTATTGGTGTTTTTATAGGTGGTGTGACGTCGATGGACTCTTTTCTTGAGAAGTTTTTCCCGGCGGTATACCGGAAAAAGAATCTGGCGACGACGACAAATCAGTATTGTCAGTATGATAATCCGGGTTTGACAATGTTCACGTCGTCTTTGTACTTGGCGGCGCTGGTTGCATCGCTGGTGGCTTCGACGGTGACGAGGAAGTTTGGTCGGAGACCGTCTATGCTGTTCGGCGGGGTTTTGTTCTGCATTGGTGCCTTCATTAATGGGTTTGCGCAAGCAGTTTGGATGTTGATTCTTGGTCGTATATTACTTGGTTTTGGTATTGGATTTTCAAATCAGGTATAGTCCTCTTTTGGCTTACTATTTGATTTTTGAATTATATATTTTTTCTTTCCTTTGTTGTGTATGATTCAGATATGGCTTTATGTTTCTCTCTTTTTCTTTATGTTTTTCATTATCTGGTGTGGGTTTAGCTTTTTTTTGTTTTGTTTTGTTTTTGATTTGTGGATAATTACAGTCGGTGCCACTATACCTCTCTGAGATGGCTCCCTACAAATACAGAGGAGCATTGAACATTGGCTTTCAAATGTCTATCACAATTGGTATCCTTATTGCCAATATATTAAACTACTTCTTTGCAAAGATAAAGGGTGGATGGGGATGGCGCTTGAGTTTGGGTGGAGCCATGGTCCCTGCTCTTATTATCACTATTGGATCCTTGATCCTTTCTGATACTCCTAATTCAATGATTGAGAGAGGTAAACATGATGAAGCAAGAAACAAACTCCGCAGAATCCGTGGGGTTGAAGATGTCGACGAAGAGTTTGATGACCTCGTCGCCGCTAGTGAGGCTTCCAAACAAGTGGAAAATCCTTGGAGAAACTTATTGCAGAGGAAATACAGACCTCACCTCTCCATTGCCATTCTCATTCCTTTCTTCCAGCAATTCACTGGCATCAATGTCATCATGTTCTATGCTCCTGTTTTGTTCAACACCATTGGTTTCGGATCCGATGCTTCTTTAATGTCTGCAGTCATCACGGGCTCCGTAAATGTTGTTGCCACCATTGTTTCGATCTGCGGTGTTGATAAGTGGGGAAGAAGGTTTTTGTTTCTAGAGGGAGGTATCCAAATGTTGATATGTCAGGTAATTGATTTCTTTTCAAATTTTGATTAACAAGCAAGTTAAGGTTAATATAATTGTTCTTTGGTTGTGATTGATTTTTTTTCAATCTCTTCACACAGATTGCTGTAACAATTGCAATTGGGGCCAAATTTGGAGTAAGTGGAGACCCGGGAAACTTGCCAAAGTGGTATGCAATTGTAGTGGTGCTTTTCATCTGCATTTATGTTGCAGGCTTTGCTTGGTCTTGGGGTCCTCTAGGTTGGCTTGTGCCTAGTGAAATCTTCCCGTTGGAAATCCGATCCGCCGCTCAAAGTATCAATGTATCTGTCAACATGATCTTCACCTTTGTTGTGGCTCAAGTGTTCTTGATGATGCTTTGCACTATGAAGTTTGGCCTCTTCATTTTCTTCGCCTTTTTTGTGGTCGTTATGTCGATTTTCGTCTATTTCTTCGTACCTGAAACCAAAGGAATTCCGATTGAGGAGATGGGCAAAGTATGGAAGACACATTGGTATTGGTTAAGATTTGTCACTGATGATGATGACCAGATTAAAGCCTTAGAGATGGGCAAGGGAGGAAACTGCTGAAGAATGTTCAACTTTTGGCCTTTTTTTGTTTGTTTTTGTTACTATATAGCTGTTTAAATTTTTTCCTTTTTTGGTTACTATGTTTTTTAAAGTTTATTCTTTTTTTTTATAAAACTTAAGTTTATTTTTTTTTACTACTGGGTTTAGTATATCGTGTTAACATGTAATTATTTTTTGAACTACTTATTCTTACACATTAATAATCTATATAGTCGCATCAATTTTCAATTTCATATATATTTTCTTTTTAAAAATCAATAGCATTAAACTATAGGTAGTTATCAAAAAATAACAATTTGAGATCAAATATTTATATTTATCCTCGAAAGCTTACTTAATTATGAAAATACTTGATGAGTAACGAGTTATAGATATACATTTATCAATGCACATATTTATATTGAATTAAAACCTAAATGAATCCATCCCTGTGTTTTACTCTTTTGAAAATAAATAAATAAATAAAATATATATATATATATATATATATATATATTTATTTATTTATTTATTTATTTATTTGCATTATTGTGTAAACTATGAGAATATCTAAATTAAGGAGTTTATTGATAATAAGAACTCAACAAATAAGAACTACATTGATTATATCGAAATATTAATTAAAAATAAAATGAAAAAAATATTAATATTCTTATAATTTTACTATTGTTTAAATTTGATTCCATGCTTGCTTCATTATGTAATATATATATTAATTAAAAAATACATTTAATTTAAAAGTTGTTATGTGAGTTTTGGTATCACAAGCTTTTTGGTGCATAAGATTGTTCAACAACTCTCTTTAGATGTATACTCTTTTTTAATGTGTTAGATACTTCCCTGAGGTTCAAGCTTATTATTATTATTATTTTTCTAAAATATTTATTGTTGAGACAAGGTAGCATGCAACTTTTGCTTTTAATGTTGGAAGGGAATTTTAACAGTGGAGGATTTATTTGAAAGTGGGAGAGATTTTGGAGAAGTGGGCTACTTGATTAATTTCTTGATTGATTCTTAATTTTTGCTTAATATAAAACACTAAGACAACACTACTATTTATACCAGTGGCACCTCCTCAATCAATGACTAGGATTATGCCACTACAATTCTAATCTAACGACTATTAATGACTATCTAGAATATTCTACATAATTACGTACAAACCTACCACATTATTCTAGATATTTTTATAAACTACTTTAGTAGATTAAACTTCTAGAGAGTTATTCTCTAGACCATGCTTCTTCTTTTCTTAACTATCTCTCTAGAAATTTCTTGACATCTTTTTACTTTTCTAGAATTTGGGCTAAGACAATTAGTGTCCAAAACCATACTTAGCCCAAATCAAATTTATATTTCAACATTTAATTCCCTTTCCTAAAAATAATATTAGTGAACAAGAATAATAAAGACTACATAAATATTAAAAATTTGCTAAACTCAACAATTTGCAATAATCAAAATTGATATCGATGTGTCACACAATGCCTTTAAAGTAAAATTGTCCCTCGTTAGTTTTTGAATCAACCATACAGATTTACCTCTCATGATATAATGATTGCAAGCAGTGAGATTAACTTTAAGAACCAGAAACGTGCACCACACATTGAAACCAAACAAACTTTAGAAGGGAGAGAGTAGGGGAAAAAATCAATATTTAAAAAAAAAATTTATAATAAATTTGGTCTTAAAACTAAAATAATCAATAACGCAATTTCATACCGGCGGGGTAGCTCAAGGTTCTCCGAGACTTTAGGTAAAATTTAAAATGAGGCTTTTTATTTTTTTTTCCTTTAAATAAATTTAAAATAAAATAATATCTTACATAAATCTTATTTTTTTAGGTGCAATTTTTTTAATTAAATTTTCATTATCATTCATCAAAATATATTTTTCAACTGATAATATTATCATTGGTTCAATCTGTAATCATTTCATTTAAGCTTAAAAAAATTACATTTAGACTATTTTAACCGGTTATATATAATATATAATACCTGCTGATTGTACCTCCTTTTATTTATGCTACTCACCTTGAATAGAGTTTCAAAAAAGGCTAAGATCGATATGAAAAATTGTCACTTTACAAATGTTTTTTACAACTCCACAAATTATTTCCTAAGCGTATATGAAATGTGGCATGCAATTTAAAGATATCAAATGGTTATAGTAGTCTTAAAATATAAATGGTCATTTAACAGAAAGTGGAGAATAAATAACAATGACATGTTTTTATTTTAAAAAGGGCTAAGATCGATATGAAAAAATATCCCTTTACAAATGTTTTTTAGAGCTCCACAAATTATTTTTCTAAGCGTATATGAAATGTGGCATGCAATTTAAAGATATAAAATAGTTATAATAATCTTAAAATATAAATGACCATTTAACAAAAAGTGGAGAATAAATAACAATGACATGTTTAGTAATTTCGAGATTTTAAATGGGGTATATATAATGACATGTTTTCAAGATTTTTTAAAGGGTGTAATAATAGTCCAAAAATGTTTCTAAAATATCCCTCCTTTTATATATTAAGGATGAGGAATAGGATGAGGATGAGGATAAGGATATATATATATATATATATATATATATATATATTAAGATTAAAATATTTCTCTCAATAAATAAGAAATGGTCAATTTTTTAAAATAAATTATTTGGCTTTTTATTGCTTCTACAATCAAATTACAAAATAGTTGAAAATTCAACATATGAAAATAGATGTGATATTAAAATAAATAACTATTCATGATTTATCACTCATCTATGGAAAATAAAAAAAATTTAAATATTCAAATATTAAATGATTTAATTAAAAATTTAATTTTAAAATAACTAAGAAAAACTTAAATTATTTTTAAAAAATAGTTAAGATAAAAAAAAACTACAACAAAATATAATTTATTGAATTAGTAAAGGTATAGTATTTTACAATATTTAAATACACTTTAAATTTTTTAATAAAAAATATTTTAAAAATTTTAAAAAATTAAAATCAAACAGAAAAACTAATGTAATTTCTTGACTAAAAAATAAAATTACAAATAAATAATCTATATATAAATAAGTTAATTAAATAATTAGAAATATATAACAATTTAGAATAAATGGTTTAATTAAAATTTAAAAATTAACAAATTGTCTTGATATACGATAATTTAAATCTCAAATAGAATATAATAATACGTTTATGAATTGAAAATTTAATAAAACAAAAATCATTTCGAAACAAATTTATAAAGCATAGAAAAATCAACAAAAAAAAAAGTTAAAATTTTAAATATTTTATATTAGAAAGAATATTACGTGCGATGCACGTGGTAAGAAAAATAAAGTTCTAGAACTTTTTTATAATAAACAAAACCATTGTAAAATAGAATAAGAATATCAATATAAACCAATTGAGAATATTTAAATTTTCGGAACTGACCACAATGAATGAACAAGACTACACAAGTTTCCTCAAATATATGCTTGAAGTTTAAAACGATATCGACATGTCGATTACAGTCTATGGGCGTCAACAAAACAACCGAACCTTCAATGCTCACCATATTCATTATATAATTTGAAAAACTTTCATTAATCCTTACTATATTAAAAATGGGGATCTTGAAAAAAAAATTTGGACACTCTTATCCTTCAATCAAAACTTAAACTTACAAAATACCATTTTAATAATTATTAAATCTTTCACTAATTAATTATAAATTTATCACTAATTCATTAAAATAAATTTTATCTTTTAAATTTTAAGATACCTTTAATTCTATTAATGTTTTTACGTATCTCATGTCTTTTCCCTTTTCCATATTTTTCTCCATAAATATTCATTAGAAACATATCTAACTTAATCGAACTTAAACACAACTTATTTCATCAAACATAAGCAAACACTATACTATGAGTCTAATGCAAAATCGTAACATTATAACCCGCAATAGTGTCACCGTTAGCATTCAACTGAAATGTTCTAGCCAATGCATAACCACGACCAAACCGGAAAAGCCCCATCCCTCCGACGATCGGTAATCCGAACTGGGATGAAGCAGCGAGTTCTTTCCCAAGAATGGAGATAGAGCTACCACTATACTCGCCAACACCGAACTCATAATTCAATACCATAAACAAACCCAGCTCCCCTTAGGCCCTTGAGCTATTCTAATCGATTCGAATTCGGGTAAGGTGTTTGTCAATGGATCATCGGCAATCATCATTGTACCAAAAAGTGTCGAGATCGATCGATAATTAGTCCCTTAGCCACTCTAATGGCGGTTGTGGGGTTTTCCCGTGACACGATATCATGTATGAGAGAAAGGAAAGCTTGAATAGATCACAAGAAAAGAATGATTTCATTGATTATTGTGATTTGCTAGAGTTCTCATATATATAGAGAAGAATGTAGTAAAAGAGTAATAACTAACTGTACAAAACATAATGTAACTAACTTAACAAAGTGTTAACAAAATGAGCTAGTGTGCTTCCTTAATACCCCCCTCAAACCAATGTCATCAGCTGAAACAACCTTAAGTTGAGATTTCCATTTGACAAATGAAGAATATGACAATGGTTTGGTAAGTGTGTCTGCCAATTGAGCTGTAGCTGGGAGATGTCAAACTGATATTCTATTTTGTTGAACCAAATCACACACGAAATAGATGTCTAGCTCTACATGTTTTGTTCTTGAATGTAGTACTGGAGTAGCACTAAGATGTACATCACTCAAGTTGTCACACCACAAAATAGGAGGTATAGAAGAAGATATCCTAAATTCAGTAAGGAGTGACTGTATCCAAACAAGTTCAGAAGAAGCATTTGCAAGGCTGCGATACTCTGCTTCGATGCTTGATCTGGAAATGGTGTGTTGTTTCAATGAACTCTAGGAGATTAAGTTTCCTCCAAAGAAGATACAAAATCCAGATGTTGATTGTCTGTCATCGGGATTCGAGGCCCAGTCTGCATCAGTAAAAGCCTGAAGTTGCATATTTTTCGGTTTAGACAAGAGTAAACCATGGTTTAGAGTTCCATTGATGTATCTTAGGATTCTCTTCATTGCTTTACAATGAACTTCAGTTGGGCATTGCATAAATTCACAGACTTTAGTGACAGCATAAGATATCTCTGGGCGTGTAATTGTAGCGTATTGTAAAGCTCCTATATGCTACGATACAATCTAGGATCAAGGAGCTGTGCACCTTGTCTTGCTGATAGGATTGTGCCACTGATCATAAGTATATATATGGAGTTTGCCTCTGTCATTTCTGCTCTTTTTAATAGATCAGCTAGATATTTGGATTGAGATAAGAATATATGTCCTTCAGTTGTATAAGATACCTCAATGCCAAGGAAAAACTGAGTGGACCAAGATCCTTAAGAGCAAAAGTATTATTAAGTTGAGTGATTAGCTATGATATATCTTGATTAGAATTTCCAGTAATCATTATGTCATCTACATAGACCAGAATAAACAAGCAGGAAGTAGGCTTGAATCTGATGAAGTGTGAATGATCTGATTTTGAACTCTGAAATCCAGCAGCAATGAGAAATTGACTAAGGCGTTCAAACCAAGCTCTTGGTGCTTGTTTGAGGCCATAGATTGCCTTATTTAGTTTACAAACAAGAGGATCAAATTTCTGTCTTTTAATAAAACCAGTTGCTGCTGCATAAGTACTTCTTCCTTGAGAATGCCATGGAAAAAGGCATTGTTTATATCAAGTTGCCTAATTGGCTATGCATTTGCAAGAGCAAGAGCGAGAAGAATTCGAATAGTTATTGGCTTCACAATCGGACTGAATGTTTCAGTATAATCCAAGTCAGCCTATTGATGAAAACCCTTTGCAACTAATCTTGCCTTATATCTTGCAATAGAACCATCAGATTTTCTCTTGATTTTGTAAACCCATTTGCATCCCACAATTTTCTTATCAGTTGGTTGAGGAACAAGAGACCACGTCTGATTTTTCATGAGTGCTTCATATTCTAAGTTCACAGCCTTAAGCTAATGGTTAGATTTCATTGCTTCCTTTACTGATTTTGGTTCACAGTCAGTGAGATCAGTATTAAATATTTTGGGTTTGTGAAGTCCATGTTTAGCTCTAGTCACCATTGAATGAGTGTTTTGTGATGGCGCAACTAAACATGAAATAGGAGAAACAAGAATCTTATCTGAATTTTTAGTAGCAGTAGCAGTAGCAACAGGTTCACAGTTAGGTAACATAGGAATAGTATTGGTGACAAGGATGCCATTGGTAGGAGGGTAGGTAGGAGGATGTACTGTAGGATTAGGTAAAATAGGAATTGGTTCTAGTGGAACACTATTTGAAACAAGCAGAAAGGAATTGGAGGTAGTTGGTTTGGAAAATGGGTAGCTATTTTCATCAAATATGACATGTCTAGATATGTATAGTCTACCATTTGACCATTTGGGGCAAGACATTTATAACCATGATGTTTATGACTATAACCAAGAAAGGTACAAGGTGTAGATCTATAGTTGAGTTTATGATGGATGTATGGTCTTAAGTAAGGATAACACAGACAATCAAAGACTTTTAAAAAAGAATAATCTGGTTTTTGATTAAGAAGAACTTCCATTGGAGATACATCTTGAAGTACCTTAGTGGGTAATCGATTAATGATGTAAACTTCTGAAGCAAATGCATCATCCCAGAACTTTAGAGGCAAAGAAGCTTGAGCTAATAGTGCAATACTAGATTCAACAATATGTCTGTGTTTTCGTTCAATTATTCCATTCTGCTCAGAGGTGTGGGGGCAAGACAATCTATGAGAAATACCATGTTTTTGAAGAAAAGGAGTTAAAGTACAAAATTCCCCTTCCCAATCAGATTGTAGAGATATAAGCTTGGTTTTTTAGCATGTTTTCAGCATGTGATTTAAAAAGTAAAAAGGCTTTTTATGCATCTGATTTGGAATGAAGGAAGTATATCCATGTGTATCTAGAAAACACATCAATAAAACTAATATAATACCTATAACCATTTCTGGAATTAGAGTGAGCAGGGCCCCATAGATCAGACTCAACAAGTTGAAGAGGTGATGTGTAAACTGATTAGAGATAGAAATAGGAAGTTTATGACTTTTAGCTAGTGGACATGTATTGCAAAACTGAAAATCTTTATTTGATGATAAAGTCGGATTACAATAATTCATAACATCTTTGACAGAATTAAGATTGGCATGAGCCAGCCTTCTATGCCATAGAATTAGAGGGGCAGGGCTTGCTAGAGCAATATTACAAATAGTATTCTTATTTGATAGACTAGAAGAAGCTGATGTTCCTTTGGAATTGACAGAGGTAAAGTTGGGATGATGCATTTGCTTCAAATCAAATCGATATAGCCCATTATGCAGTTTGCCTTCAAGAAGTACCTGTCCACTGGCTGATCCTTAACAAAACAGAAATTGGAGTGAAATTCAAAGAAAACATTATTGTCATGAGAAAATTGGCTTACACTTATCAAATTTTTGGTGATTTTTGGAACATGAAGTAGATTGTTAAGATGAAAAGATGTGGAAAATTGTGGGGAAAAGAGAGAAGCATAACCAATATGGGATATTTGCAAACCTGTACCATTTGCTACTTGAATTTGATTGGTTCCTGCATAATCAAATCCCATGTTGAGATTGGCCAAATTATTAGTCACATGATTTGTTGCTCCTGAATCCGGAAACCAATTGCTGTCATTTGCAAGATCATTAGACACGATCATTGCAGACATTGAATTATTGTTCTGATAGGTATTATAACCAGATGGATTTTCATATTGCATTCCTTGATTGTTCATTATTCCAGTATTATTGTTAACAACACCCTGAAAGTTAGGATCAAAACGAAAAAAGCACTTCATGCTAATATGCCCATATCTGCTGCACATTTGACATTGAGGCTTGCCATTTTGATTCCAACCCCTTCCTCTGTTGGATCTTCCTTTGTTATTCTTGTTTCCATTATGATTTCCATTTCCAGTACCATTTCTAGGTTGATTTCCATTTCCACTTCTATTCTGACTTGGAAAAGAACCTGAATTATTTGATTTATGGGTAGTCAAATTCACAGAAGGTAAACTAGAATCATTTGGAAGAATTATTTCTTTCCAATCTTGCTTCATGAGTAAGCAACAAAGCTGATACATTCTTGATAGATTGCTTTTTCGATTTTGCAGAAATTACAGATATGATTGAATCATATTCAGAGCCTAAGCTAGCGAGAATATGCATGATTAAATCTTGATCTGATATCTTGTTATCCACTGCTGCTAAAGATGTAGCATAATTCTTCATTCTTGATAGATAATTAGCCACTGATAATCCCTCTTTCTTCGAATTCTGCAATCTTTCTTTAAATTGCATTACTTTTGCCATGTTTTTGATTTGAGAACAAATCTCTAATACATTCCTAGATTTCCTTTGAAGTTTGACAATCAGTGACTTCTGATAAAATTGATTCAGTATTTGAACCAATAAGCCATGATGAAAGTAGTTTATCCTGTGTTTTCCAGAAAACATAATCTGGATTCAAGCTTTTTACTGATGCATTTCCAATTCCAGTGATGACAAATTGGCTTGGAGCCGATGTATCAGGATCAATATACATTTTTAGATTGCGACCTTCGATTGCTGTAAGAATTTGAAACTTCCACAGAATATAATTGTCATCTGTAAGTTAAACTACTGTGGTTTTTTTGTTTCCAAGATTTACAGCTTTTGAATCTGAATTTTCAGATCGAGTCACTACAAGAAAAACTGTTTTTGGAGTCCCGGCTATAGCGACGAAATTCTCCTGTAAATGTATTTAGCGACGAAATTAGCAACGAAATATTCGATCGCCAAAAAGGGCGTCGCTTGAGAAAAATAGCGATACATTTCGTCGCTAATAGCGACAAAAAAAAATGGGACGCTAAAATATGTTGACCGTTTTAGCGACGAAATTAGTCGCTGAAATAAGAAATAAAAAGGCTTATTTTAGAGACACATTTCGTCTCTAATTTTAGCGACGAAGTGTGTCTCTATATTTAGAAACGAATTGCATCTCTAAAATAGAGACGCAATAGTTATCTATTAAAGTCAACCAATTGACTTTAGCGACGAATTTCATCTCTAAAATAGAGATGGATTAGTTCTCTAATAAAGTCAATTAGTTGACTTGAGCGACGAATTTCATCTCTAAAGTAGTTATGGAAAAAAAAATTAATTACATATATAGAGACACATTTCGTCGCTAAATTTTTTGATTTTTTAAAAAAAAATAATTTTAATAATTAATTCTAAATAAAATTAATTATTTATTAATAATTAATTATAAATAAAATTAATTATTAAAATTTAATTTTTTTTAAAAACAAATAAAAGATAATAGTAATGAATAAAAATATAAAACATCCAAACAAATATTGTTTATAAAAAAAAAGTATTCCAAAACAATTCTAAATCAAATGTTTAGAGAAAAATTTAAGGAGGGCTCGTATGATTGGAATCAGGATGCCTAGAAGTAGACCCGGAACCGGCAACCGCATTCATGTTCATCCATAACTGCACACGTTCTTCAAAAGCAACCTGCCGAGCATGAAGTTCATCGTCGCGTGCTTGACTGCGGATCTCATTGGCTTCTATCCGTAGACGCAAGGATTCGTTCTCTCGCCTCAAAGCCTCCGACTCAGCACGTGAAGAACTCGTAGCACGCGGCTGGTTAGCATAAAGCTCCCTCCCGTAAGCGCCAAGACCAGGGACCGAACCATCCAAACGAACACCACCGACTGCAAGAAGGAAAGCATCGCGATGGTTTTCCTGAGTAGGCTGGGACTCTGGAGTGGGCAATAAGGAAGTGAGCTTTTCTTTTACTTTTCCTTACAAATAGAAGGGAACAAAACTATTTGTGAGTAAATATAAATATATATTATTAATAAATAAATTAAAATTCACCAAAAAAATAAACTAACATGTAATTCTCACGCCCGATCATCTACATAAGTGACCCCATCGTGACCCTTCGTATGCAGATGGAGAAACAACTCAACCGGGGCTACCTCACTTCCATCCTCAGTCTGTGAAAATGAGAAAGAGAAAAAGAAAATATCATGAAAACATTAAATTAATTAAAAACATTAAATATATAAACTAAATAATACATGTACTTACCATGATCTCGTAGTACTCGTCATGGTCGCGAGTCCCATCCCACCGGTGTGCATAGCCGGTTCGCCCGATCGATTGGTGAATTGATTTGAGAGATGCGCAACTCCTCGGGAGTCCGACTATCCGCTAATGACTTCGACGAGCCTCCTCGGTCATCCACAATAGTTTTTCAAGCTGGTTTATTCTTCGCCTCATCGATGGTGTCTCTATAATGTTTCCCGCCATTTTGTCCCATGGTTTGTATATGATATCATCAGGTGAGATCGGCGGGGATCGTAAAGTGTTTCGAAAAGAAAACAAAAGTATAAATTTGTTAGAATTTTAAAACACTATAAAAAAATAAAGTTACATAAATTTATATAATTTACCTTCCATGTCTCAAACCAACGTAGTTTGGTAGGAGCAGAAATGTCCTTCCATTTTCCAAACTCGGGGCTCTTCTTGAAAACATCGGTGAAAATTCGAGAAACCCTACCCGATGGATGCAATCTATAAAAAATACACAAAAACATATATAAGTTAAAAAATAATTAATGTATAAAAAATTATTAATTAAAAAAAAATAAAAAGAAAAAGAAAGTGCACTCACTTATTTTTCGACATCCTCAAGATGACCCCTGTGATAGGCAAACCGCTCGATGGCAGGGGGTGTCACCGATGCGCCGATGTGGTCGGGACAAGTGGGGTAGGTGTGATGGCCACATGTGTATCCCCTAGTGCAGCTGCACTATCAGATGTGGCAGGAGTATCGAACTCCTGAGAACAGGGTGCATGTCTCCTCGATGTAGACATCTACGATAACATTAACATACAAATTAAAATAAATAAATAACAAACCTTAAATTAAAAAAAGTAAAATACTATTGAATTAAAAATAAATAAAAAAACATCAAATTACTTAATTAATTAACATTACACTAATTTTACCAATTCAATTAAACTAATAACATACAAATTAATCAATTAATTAAACATATATATTTACATACGTTTTTTTAACTAAATACACTAAAAACATAACAATTAACCCTAATTTTTACAAATTAAGAATTAACATATATAAAATAAACACATTACTTAAACATTAATTTAATTAAATCCATATATGAACAATAAACATACTAATAAACATACTAATAGACAAATGAATATACTAATTAACAATAACATACAATTCAATTAAACTAATTTGACCAATTCAATTACATCAATTAACAATATTAAACTAATTTTACCAATTCAATTAAATCAATTAACAATATTACACTAATTTTACCAATTCAATTAAATCAATTAACAATATTACACTAATTTTACCAATTCAATTAAATCAATTAACAATATTACACTAATTTTACCAATTAAATTAAACTAATTAATATTAATAAAAACATTAAACTCATTAATTTTACAAAATAACATACAAATTAATCAATTAACATACAAATTAGTAAATTAATTAAACATATAAAATTACATACTTTTTTTTTTATCTAAATACATTAAAAACATACCAATTAACACTAATTTCTACAAATTGACAATAAACATACTAATGAATTTGAAATCAATAAATAACATACTTAATTAATTAACATTAAACTAATCAACCCCATCTTTTAACAATTAACATACTAATGAAATTAAAATTTACTAATGAAATTAAACAAACTAACATGTTATTTAATTATAATTTTACCAATTAACATTAACAATAAACTAAGTAAACTAATTTTACCAATTAAATTAAACTAATTAACATTAACAATAACACTAAAGTACATAATTTTACCAATTAACAGAAACCAATTAACAATAACATTAAACTAATTAAAGTAATAAAATTAATTAACAATAAAATTACATATATACATTAACAATTAACATTAAGATTAACAATTAATTAACAATTAACTGAGAAATTGAGAGAAATCACCGTTGATCGATACTTTGACGGTAGTGGAGGCAGTGCGTTCGGGGGAAGGAGGAGGGGGAAGGGGGAAAGTTCGGGGGGGAGGAGGAGGGGGAAGGGGGAAGGTTCAGGGGAGGGAGGAGGGGGGGAAGGGGGAAGGGGGAAGGGGGAAGGTTCGGGGAGGGAGGCGGGGGGAGGGAGGGTGGGGGGAGGGCGATCGGTGGGGGGAGGGCGATCGGGTAGGGTTTAGGGAGAGGGATCGGGGAGGGAGGCGGTGGGGGGAGGGAGGCGGTGGGGGAAGGTTTTGGGAGAGGGGAGAGGGGAGGGAGGCGGTGGGGGAAGGTTTTGGGAGAGGGGATCGGGTAGGGAAGAAAGGATGAATGAGAAGGGAAAAGGGAAAAGGGAAAAGGGAAGACTTTTTTATATTTTATTTTAGCGACGAATTTCGTCGCTAAAGTAAATTAAATTTCCGCCTAAATTTCCATGCTCAAATTAATGAAAATTTTTAAATGACGCGCCTTTATATTTTAGATTAGCGACGAAATTCGTCTCTATATTTTAAAAAATTCGTTCAAACTTATGATATTTAGCGACGAAATGTGTCTCTAAATGTTGATTATGCTAGAATTTGAAGCTATTTTAGCGACGAAATTCGTCTCTAATTTTTGCACATTATATAATTTTTCTTCCAATTAGCGACGAAATTCGTCTCTAATTTCTGCACATTATATAATTCGTCTCTAATCTCTATATTTTAAAAAATTCGTTCAAACTTATGATTGACATTTTGTAAAAATTTTGATTTATTATTTTGAATAGGTTAATAGATAAGGATCGAAATTGAAATTTAACAAAATAATAAATAAAGATTGAAATTAAAGTTGAAATTGAACAAAATAACATAGTTAGAGACGAAATACATCGCTATTATATATGATTTTTTTTTTCATTTCTTTTGGTTCCCTTACAAGCTTAACAATTTAAACATCATCATCAAATTCATCAGTGTTGGATCTAGAGCTGTTGTCCTCAGTATCTTGTTCTTCCTCCTCAGAAGGTTTTAGAGATTGATCATCAATGAAAGGGAGATCAATATATAAACCGTCGGGATCAAACAATGTTTCTGTTACGTCATTTAACGGTCGAGCAGTTTCAGAGTTTATTCCTTCGTCTATTTCACGACTCTGCACCTCCTCTTCTTGGAAAGCTACAAAATCCTCGCTTTCTTTATCTGGAAGACTTTCGTCAATGTGACACTACGCACTTTACAAACAACTAACCAATCATTGAATTGTCTAGAAGACCGGATAAGGTAAAAAATACGTTTGAATCGCTTGTTGTGCCAACACAAATCGATCATTTGTGAGCATTTCCTTTTTCTTATTCACCTCTAAAATATGCAAGTGTGGTATTTTTCGCATTCCACCTCGTCGAATTGTCTCAAACCACGTACGTTAAATAGTACCGCACGCTTTACACTCCCTCCTGCATAATCAAGCTCAATAATTTCATCAATGACTCCAAAGAAATCTTCTTCACTGTTACCAAACACTTGACCCTTGATGCATACGCCGCTGCTATCTGTTGATCTATTTTGTGAATGAGATTTTGTTTGAAATTTGTAGCCCATCCCTAAATAACCAAGAGTAAGAGTTGGCAATTCTAGCGAGATCCTTTTGCCAACATTACAATGTGATTGTTTGTAACTGGTGTCGTTGGCGAATCAACCTGCACTAAATTTGGTTGAAGAATAACATAATTGCAGTTAAGATGAACAAATATAACATGTAATCATACTCACGTAAGCATAGAACCATGAACGGAAGTCTCTGTCAATTATAATCCCCTCATCGGTTGCGTTGGTCCAGGATTTCTTGGTCGCATCGAAAAACTCAACAAATAACCTATTATTGAAAATTATATATTATAAACTTGAAAAGGAAGTAATATAACTCTAAACCATATTATTTTAGTTCTTGCTTACTCGATATAAGGTTCCACCTCCAGGACAATTACACAACACATACGTTTGTGCGATGTGATACTCTTCCTCGTTTAGGGGTCTCCTGCACGGGTTTTCCAATAGTTCTGCCTAATCCGTAAAAATAGACAAATCGGTTGGATCGACTCCGGAAGGAAGTGAATCTTGAACAAAATTTCGCTTCACGCGTTCGTATTGTTCTGCAATTCTCGATCAAAGTAATATGAAGCGAACGTGGTCGTCTCATGTATTTGGTATGCATTGCATATAGATCCTTCCACTCTAGCCTTGTTTCCTACACTTCTTTTTAGCCTACGTAAATACCTAAGATAAAAAGCAAACAATTAAAACCAGGAATTTATATACGAGTCGCTAATAAAAATAGTGAAATTATTTACCTCTCAAAAGGATACATCCATCGATATTGAACTGGGCCTCCCGAGAGACGCCTCGTACGGTAGATGTATCGGTAGATGCTCCATCGAGTCGAAAAAGGATGGTGGAAACATTCTTTCTAACTTGCAAATGATGACAGCAATCTCACTGCTCAATGACTCCACGGTGGTCTGTGTCAGTTCTGCAGATGTTAACTCCCTGAAGAAAACGCTTAACTGTGCCAACGGTTCCCAATGTTTCTGCTCAAGAAATGGTCTAAATGCAGCTGGCATGAGTCGTTGCATGAATACGTGACAATCATGACTCTTCATCCCAAACACAGTATGACTATGCACATCAATGCACCTGCTCAGATTCGAAACGTATCCGTCTGGAAATTTAATCGATCTTATCCACTCAAACAATGTTTTCTTCTGATCCGCTGTTAGCATGTACTTTGCCTTCGCGTATTTTTTTCCAGTTTCGTCTGGCTCTAATTCAGGTCGATGACAAATTTCTCGAATGTCGTAACGTGATCTCAGATTGTCTTTCGTTTTGTTTGGTATATTTAGAACTGTGTTAAAGACATTGTCGAAAACGTTCTTTTCGATATGCATGACATCTAAATTATGCCTGATCATTAAATCTCCCCAATACGGTAGCTCCCAAAAAATACTCCTTTTTTTCCATCCAGTATTTTTCCCAGCTGCTTTATTCCATGCCTCACCCCCAATCTCTGTAACCATTCGCATGTCAAGCGCATCTAACTGTTGCAATACTTGGTATCCATTGATAACTTCAGGCGGGCCTTGATTTCTTGCAGTACGCCCTTTATACCAGTCAGTTTTGTTCGATCGAAATGAATGATTGAGAGGTAAGAACCTTCTATGACAGTCAAACCAACATGTTTTTCGACCATGCACCAACGAGAATGCACCGGTATCGTCCATGCAATGAGGGCATGCAAACTTTCCCTAAGTGCTCCACCCTAACAAATTTAGTTAGGGTAGTATACATTCGTTACGTTAGTCGTAAACCATAAATTTTAATCTAATATAAAATAGTGAAAAATTATAAAATAACGAATGAAGTAATTGAAATACAAATTATTTTACGAACGTACCTGATAACATAGAATATGCCGGGAAGTCACTTATCGTCCAAATAACTGCTGCTCGCATCAAGAAATTCTGTTTTTGTGAAATATCGTACGTCATAACTCCTTCGTTCCATAAACTACAGAGCTCAGCAATTAATGGCTGGAGGTAGACATCAAGCTTCTGCTTTGGACTTTTTGGGCCAGGTACAATTACCGTTAAGAAAATCACAGGATCTTTCATGCACATCGATGGAGGCAAGTTATACGGCGTCAACATAATTGGCCATGATGAATATTGAGCTCCCGAAGCCCCGAAAGGGTTGAACCCGTCAGTACATAAACCCAATCTAACGTTTCTAATTTCTCGAGCAAATTCAGGATGACAACAATTTAAATGCTTCCACGCCTCTGCATCGGAAGGATGTCTCATTACTCCATCATCTTGAGAGTGCTCGTGATGCCACCTCATGTGCGAAGCAGTGACTTCTGACGCGTACAGTCGTTGGAGACGTTGTGTGATCGGTAAGTAAAACATGCGAGTATGCGGAATAAGACTTTTTTTACCTTGTTTGTATCTCGAATGATTGCATATTTTACACATATGAAGACTTGCATCATCACCCCAATATATCATACATCCGTTTGGGCAACAATCAATCTTCTCCACAGGTAAACCGAGACCCTCCACTAATTTTTTAGTATCATACAAACTGTGCGGCAACGTGTTATTTGCAGGAGCACACCGATGAAACCATTGTGAAATCGAGTTAAAACCTCTTTCGGGATATGAAACTCTGCCTTGATATTCAATAGTTACGTCGCAGCGAGCCGAGTTGCGTTACATCACATCCTGGGTACAACGGCCTACTCACGATTCTATCATGTGAAACATTCTTTCCGCATCCTGGATTTAAATCTTCGTTTACTAAATTATGAGGATCATCTCCGTGATAACCGCATCCATCAACTACCATCTGTTCTAATTGCCCGCATCGATGTTCAATATTTTCGTAATTATCATTCACATTCGAATAGAACCGTGAGTCGCTTCCTTCATTTCGACATGACTCGCCCCTCACCGCATCGTACATTTCTATGGATTCTCCCCGATACACCCAATGATAATAATTATCAACGAAACCACGAGAATACAAGTGTAACTTCACATCATCTTTCAGGCAACAACTTCTTATTTCTACACTTTTTGCATGGACATCGTATCTTCCTGGTCCGTTGTTATACAAAATAATCGTGGATTCCAGAATTCAACAAACTGTTCGACCCTGACTACAAAATCATCGTTGAGAAACCCTCCAATCAAACGAACGTACATCCACTCACGCATTTTCTCTTTCTCGGGAAGACGTTTTAATGTAACTTGATTTCATTTAAAGTGATTCTGCATGTCTATTTATAATTTTTCTGCTGCAATTTTAGCGACCAAATGTGTCTCTAATATAGCGGGAAATATTCCCGCCAGAAAATATTGGGGGGAAAATTTCCCGCCTAAATTTAGCGACGAAATTTGTCTCTAATGAAAGCTAATTAGCGACGAAATGTGTCCCTATAATAATAATAAAAAATTATGTAAAATAGAGACAAATTTTGTCGCTAATATAGGGACAAATTGTGTCTCTATTATAAGGACTATGATAATTAGCGACGAAATGTGTCTCTAATATAACGGGAAATATTCGCGCTAGAAAAAATTAACTTTGATAATTAGCGACGAAATGTGTCTCTAATATAGCGGGAAATATTCGCGCCAGAAAAAATTGGGGGGAAAATTTCCCGCCCAACTTTAGCGACGAAATGCGTCTCTAAAATTAAAATACATGTAATTTCAGAGACACATTTCGTTGCTAATATAGGGACAAATTGTGTCTCTAATATAAGGACTATGATAATTAGCGACGAAATGTGTCTCTAATATAGCGGGAAATATGCGCGCCATAAAAAATGGGGGGAAAATTTCCCGCCCAACTTTAGCGACGAAATGTGTCTCTAAAATTAAAGTTGAAACATGTAATGTCAGAGGCGTAATTTGTCGCTAACATAGGTACAAATTCGAAGGAAGAATTAGCGACGAAATGTGTCTCTAAAATCAATATGAAAACATGTAATTCAGAGACAAACTTGGCCGCTAATGTAAGGACAAAATGAGATAAATAGCGACGGAAATGTGTCTCTAAATTAAAAAAAAGTTATGTAAAAACAGAGACAAATTTCGTCGCTAATGTAAGGACAAAATGAGATAAATAGCGACGAAATGTGTCTCTAAATTAAAAAAAAAAGCATATAAAAACAGAGACACATTTCGTCGCTAAGCTAAGCACAAAATGACTTAAATAGCGACGAAATCTGTCTCTAAAATTTAAAAAAAAAATCATGGAAAACAGAGACACATTTCGTCGCTAATATAAGTACAAAATGAGCTAAATAGCGACGAATTATGTCTCTAAAATTAAAAAAAAATCATGTAAAAACAGAGACACATTTCGTCGCTATTATAGGGACCAAATTCGTCGCTAAAAGTCAAACTTGCAATTAGCGATAAATTTCGTCGCTAAATAGCGTCACACGCTTTTTGTCGCTAAATTTACGTCGCTATTTCCAGTTTTTCTTGTAGTGAGTTCTAGCCATGGGAGGATTTTCTGTTTCATTAGAGATTGCGGAAGATGTCATGGTGGGTATAGGGAAGAAGACGAAGAAGTCTCTTACAAGGATTCGGCAGTTAGCCTTTTAGCGATTGATACGATATGAGAGAAAGGAAAGCTTGAATAGATCACAAGAAAAGAATGATTTCATTGATTATTGTGATCTGCTACAATTCTCATATATATAGAGAAGAATGTTGTAAAAGAGTAATAACTAACTCTACAAAACAGAATGTAACTTAATTAACAAAGTGTTAACAAAATGAGCTAGTGTGCTTCCTTAATATCATGGAAGTAGAATTGTATATTTGTTTCAGTCTCTTTTCGAGAATCTCGTCTGGAGATTGACCTGCTTTTTACGTTGAAGGTTTGAATCCATGGGAGGGTTGATACTAGGATTATGGGTGTGAATGCAATTCCTAGCTTTGTCATTTCAATGGAACTTTTGTGTTATGATGAATATTAAGAAATGGTAAGGGGGAGTTTTTATAGTGGAAAATTGAATTACTCGAAGACTATTTAGAATGCGACTGATTATGAAAGGGGCAAAAATCAAAATAGCCACCTTTTGGTGTGCTTTTATCAAGATGACACTTTTTTTAAAAATTAATTAAAACAGCCACTTGGTACACTGTTCATTCCAATTTTACCCTTCTTGTATGCTGTGTATGTTCTGACATTTCTGACTTTTTCTTTCCCAATGCATGAAAACAATTATTTTTATTATTTTCTCTTTCTAATTATTTTATAAAATTTGAAATTCATTTTCCCCCTCATTTATTATTTCTTTTATTTTTTTTCTTTTTTCTTTCCAATATCCATTTTTTTTAATTTATTTTTTATTTATTATTTTGTTTAGGTATGATATTATCTATTTTGTTGGTATATTCCGTATATTTTCATTTTTATATTTGATTTTAAGTGAATTCCGTACATTCTCTCCATTTTCCATGTAATGTTTGTATATTTGGTATGTTGTCCTCCACTTTGCAATGAAATTTGAGAGAAAAGAAGATATACGTGATATACATAATATACATGTCATTTTATCTGCAAATAAAAACAAAAAAATGTTAACAAACTTTAAAATCAATATATAATTTACACAATACTTAATATACAAAATATACTTATAGAGACACATAACAATACACATACAAACTACTTAATATGGACACATAAACGCTATTTTGCAAAACAGACAAGGATATTATTGAGGCCCCATACGAATAATATACATGATATACTTGATATGAATACATAACAGTACAACACATAACAATTTGGTATGGACATATAAGAGTGTAGTGCAAAAACAGACAGAATGATTATTATGTCTCATATGCATAATCATGTCATTTGATCAGTATACTGCGAATCATTTTATATTATAGTTATTAGGTCTCATATGCATAATATACATAATATACATGTCATCTTATCAGGCGAGTCATGTCATAATATGGTTATTATGCCTCATATGCATAATATACATACTATACTTAATATAGACACATAATATTACCAAAAAAAATGATATGGACACGTATTAGTACACTACTAACATACAAATATAACTATTAAGACATTATATACATAATATACATTTATCAATCCCTTGTCATTTTCGTATATTGTGTATATTAAATAGTGTACATCTAGTAAACAATATAGTGGACTAAAAAAACAGACGGTTATGTATATTATGTTTATTACAGAGCTGTACGTTTAAAAAAACGGATATGATGAAAGATGATGTCCGTTAATCCTTTCGACACTTAAGTATATTGCTTATATTATTGAATATTTGTTACGAATATTATGGACGAGACACAATGTATATTATGTATACTACAGGATCTGCGTTTAGCAAATCCAAGCACATCAAGAAAAGAAAAAACCAAATTTTTTTCAGAAATGTGAAAAAATTCATAAATAACTCAAGAGACGTGGAGGAAAAGAAAATTAACAAAAAAAAAATATACATAATATACATAATGTACATGTCATCTTATCAGGCGAGTCATGTCATAATATGGTTATTATGCCTCATATATATAATATACATACTATACTTACTATAGACACATAATATTGCCAAAAAAAAATGATATGGACACATAATAATACACTGCTAACATACAAAGATAACTATTAAGACATTGTATACATAATATACATTTATCAATCCCTTGTCATTTTTGTATATTGTGTATATTAAATAGTATACATCTAGTAAACAATATAGTTGACTAAAAAACAGACGGTTATGTATATTATGTATATAACAGAGCTATACATTTAAAAAAACGGATATGATGAAAGATGATGTCCGTTAATCCTTTCGACACTTAAGTATATTACGTATATTACTGAATATATGTTACGAATATTACAAACGAGACACAATGTATATTATGTATACTACAGGATCTGCGTTTAGCAAATCCAAGCACATCAAGAAAAGAAAAAACCAGATTTTTTTCATAAATGTGAAAAAAATCATAAATAACTCAAGAGGCGTGAATGAAAAGAAAATTAACAAAATATACAAGATTCGACGAGATCTAAGAGATCTATGGAGAAAAGCATAGAGAAAAATGAAAGAACACTTTTTTTTCCCAAATTTATGCTTTTCTTGTCCTAAATCTTCAAGAAGCGCATAGATCGGGAATCTATTGAAAGAATGGAGAAAAACGAAAAAAAAAATCAAACCTTTTTTGCACAATCTTCATCAGATCTATGTATTACTCTTCTATATGTATGCATTTTTTTGAAAATTTTATGGAGGAAAAATAGAAAAGAATGATGGTGGTGGAGAAGAAACTTTTTTGAAAGATAGAGAGAGAGAGAGAGAGGTGTAGAAAGAATGAGAGGGAAAATGAAAAGAAAATGTGAGAGAGAGAAATAGAAATGAGCTATATTTGGGAGATGAGAAATGAGGGGGAGAGAGGGAAAAGAATTCGATGGGAAATGGGAGGGAAAATTTGGGGGGGGGGGGGGAATGGGGGGAAACATTTATTAAAAAAAAAAAAAGAAGAAGAATATTTGGGAAGGAAAAATGAGAGAGAATGAGAGGGAGGGAGATAATGGGATGTGACAATATTTAAAAAAAAAGAAAAAAAAAGAAAAAAGAGAAAGATGCACGGAAAGGAGAAGGGAGAGAGAGGAGAGAGAGAAAAAGGAATGATTTGATAGGAAGATTTGACATGAGGGCATTTTAGTATATTCCTAAATTTATGTGGCTATTGACTAATAAAATGAAAAAAATGGCTATTTGTAAAATTAAGAGGTTGAAATGTGCTATTTATATATTAAACCCATTATGAAACGTATTTCTTTTTTTATATATTTTAGTAAATAAATTTTATGAGGGATTAAACGTATTTGATTGATTAAATTTAATTCGGGTGAGTAATTTAAGGAAAATTAATTAGGAAATGAGGATTGTTTTCTATTTTTTTGTTCAATCACATTTGGAAAATTATTCTATAGGAAAATACTTTCCTCCTTAAGACTTCATTGGAACTTTTATGTGTCTTATCTCTCTTTAACAATGGGTATTTTCAAAAATAGTATTTTTTGAATTGTAAATTTAAAAAATATCCAAAATTTGCACATTTTTCAGAATACCATTTTCATTATAGAATTTGTGTCAAATAATATAAATTTGCATACTAATTATTAAAATGTCTGAACTTTTTAAAAATTAGTCAAATAGCACAATTATATTTCAAGAAATTATTGAACTAATACTTTATTATTTTTCATAGGTATTTTTAATGAATTTGTTTGTTTTTGCTTTTTAAGTTCAAGTTCAATAATATATTGAATTATTTGATTGGTTTCATTATTATTTTCAATGAATTTGTTCTTTTTTTTTTTTTTACTTTTTTTAGGCCAATAAATTGTTGAACTATATATAGTTCAATAAATTGTTGAACTATATATAGTTCAATAAATTATTGAACTATAATTATGCTATTTAAGTAATTTTTACAAAATTATTACATTTCAATAATTAGTATGTAATATGCTATTTCAGCAATTGCCCCTTCTCTTTATATATATAATGAAAGAATTTTAATTAGGGTTAATTTCAGTATTGGACAAATTAATGTTGTTTATTTCAAAAAAACACAATCTTTTATATATATATATATATATATCAAAACTACCCAAAACACTACAAGAATATGTAGTTCTACCGACGCTAGTAATACCGACGCTATGCCTAGCGTCGGTAGTGGTCTCACAATCACCGACGTCACGTCGGTGATTGTGAGAATTTTTCAATTAAAACGTGATACCAACACCACGTCGGTATCACCTTGCACCATTGCCGACGCCACGTCGGCAATGGTGCTCCTAACAGGGCAGCAGGCCGTGATACCGACGTGGCGTCGGTATCACGTGCTGCACCATTACCGACAACATGTCGGTAATGGTGCCTCAGGATCCGAATTTCCATGATACCGACGTGGCGTCGGTATCACCTGGCATACCATTACCGACATCCTGTCGGTAATGGTGCCACTTACCAAAATGCAAGTTTTGGTAAGTGGCAATGTTACTGCCGACGCCACGGGGACCTGGAGTCGGTAATGGTCCCACCGACATCACTCCCCAAATACCCCCATCAGCCTCATTTTTTTCCATCTTCTTCAACCTCTCTACTCTCTCTCTCGGCAGCAGCACAAAAATGGCGTAAAACCCTTTTTTTTTTCGATTTTCTTCAATTTCCGGCCGTTTCTCTCCGTTCCAACGCCAAGGTTTTCATTATCGATCATATTAGGTATGTTTCCATCCTTTTTTTTATCAAAATAGGTTGAGATTTGAGTGATTTTGGGAAGTTAGGGCTTTTTTTTCAATTTTATTTTTAGTGATTTTCTTATTTCATTGATGTTAGTTTGTATTGTTTTTGTGAAAACTGGAAACAATTGATAAGTAATGGTACAATTTGAGATTAATTTTTTCAATTTTTCATTTTAGGGATTTGAGTGATTTAGGTGTTTAGAGTTTTTTTTTTAATATTTTTCCTTACTGATTTTATGATTTCATTGATATATTTTTTTAGTTTGTATTGTTTTTGTGTAAAATTAGAACTTGGGTATTTTTTTCAATTTTCAAATTGGGTATTTTTTTTAGTAATGTTGAATTAAATTAGTTTTAGTTATTTTGCAATAAATTGAATTGAATTATGATTTAGATATTTTGCATTGAATTTAATTTAAATTTTCGTTATTTTTCAAAGAATTTAATTTTAGAAATTATGATTATATTTCTTATAATATTGAAATAGTTTATTATTGTAAATTTAAAACAATTTTTGTTGTATTTACAGTGTATCTCCACTGATCGTAGTTATATAAATGTCGGGATCAAGGTTAGTTTACTATTCATTTTTTAATTGTACGACTTTATTTTATAGGTTGCATGTTTGGCCTTATAATTTTGTTTGTTGAGAGACGGCTAACTGCAGGCAAAGTTAGCCGTTAAATATATGCTTTATAAGATTTTATTTAGGTTCGTGTGTTTCTAAATTGAGTAAATATTTTGTTTGATATAGGCCGAATGTTGATAGAAATTGGATGGAATTAAGGGATAGATTTTGTAAGGAGTATATAGATGGAGTTGTGTCTTTTTTAGAGGTTGCGAGGAAAGTTTTGAATGGAAGTGGGAAGGCTCGTTGCCCTTGTATTAAATGTCATAACACCATATTTGCCTCACTTCGAGAAATTAGGGAACATTTACACATTCACGGGATATCACGTGCATATACTCGTTGGACATTCCATGGGGAAGAATTGAGGGAGTGTAGCACGGGTGATAACAATGTGAGTTTAGATCGTGACATAGATGAAATAGTGAGTGAGGATGACGATGATGATGGAATGATGGAGATGATCAATGATTTGCAAGGTGGTGCATTTCATGATCATGGAATGGAAACCCCGACATTGGAACCGATTGTGGTGGCGAAAATGTCGAGAGTCAAGATAATCGGAATGTGAGAGAGTGTGATGACGAGTTCTCACATCTTTTAGGTGAAGCACAAAAAGAGTTATATCCTGGATGTGTAAGATTTTCATCCCTCGACTTTTTGGTGAAATTGATACACATTAAGGTTTTGAACGGTTGGAGTGATAAGTCATTCAATATGCTATTAGAGTTGTTAAAAAAAGCATTACCTGGAAGGGACGTTATTGCCAGGGATCTTACTATGCTTGAAGAAGTTGTTACGTGGGTTAGGATTGGGTTATGAATCCATACACGTTTGCAAGTTTGATTGCGTTCTCTTTAGAAAAGAATATGCTAAATGTGAAGTTTGTCCGGTTTGTGGGGAGTCTCGTTACTTGGTGAGAGAGGGTAAAAGTAAGAGAAAAGTTGCTCAGAAAGTATTGAGACATTTTCCGTTGAAACCGAGGTTACAGAGACTATTTGCATCGAAACATACTGCGTCTGATATGAGATGGCACAAGGATAAACGTTTAGAAAATGAAGGTGTTCTAAGACACCCGGCAGATGCGGAAGGGTGGAAGCATTTTGACATAGAGTATCCGGTATTCGCTTCCGAACCTAGAAATGTGCGCTTGGCCTTAGCATCCGATGGGTTTAACCCATTTGGAAATATGAGTATCCCGTATAGTATGTGGCCGGTAATTTTAGTTCCATATAACTTACCACCATGGAAATGCATGAAAGAATCTTTTTTTTTCATGTCTTTACTCATTCCCGGGCCTAAGTCTCCTGGAAAAGACATCGATGTTTTCCTAGAACCGTTGATAGAAGAGTTGAATGATCTGTGGAGTGATGGGATTAAGACATTTGATAGCTCAAAGTCTGAATTTTTTCAATTAAAAGCTGCTTTGTTGTGGACTATCAACGATTTCCCTGCATACGGTGATTTGTCTGGTTGAAGTACGAAAGGATACAAAGCGTGTCCCATATGTCTGGAAGATACATCTTCTATGGGTCTTAAAAGTAAAATATGTTTCATGGGTCACCGACGACATTTGCATTCGACTCATCCTTGGCGTTTTGATAAAGTTCATGATGGACAAATTGAATTACGTGGAAAGCCAGTTATCAAAACAGGTGATGAGATATTACAAGATCTCAATAGGTTAAGTTTTCCCAAGTTTGGTAAGAATCCAAGCGCACAAGAAAAGAAAAGAAAACGGATAGAGATCGATAATTGGAAAAAGAAAAGTATATTCTTCTGTCTCCCTTATTGGTCGAAATTGCTTTTACGTCATAAGTTAGATGTAATGCACATAGAGAAAAATATATGTGATAACTTGGTAGGAACAATATTCTCTATTGAAGGAAAGAATAAAGATACGAAGAAAGGCACGTCACGATCTCGAGAAATTGGGTATAAGACCTGAATTGCATATAAAGAAGGTTGGGTCGAACAAATTTGTTAAACCCGCCACGCTTTCACATTGACCACGAGTCAACGTATTGAGGCATTTCATTTCTTGAAAAATGTGAGATTCCCTGATGGGTTTGCATCAAATATATCCCGAAGTGTCAATGTTAAGAGTGGGAAACTTCAGGGATTAAAAAGTCATGATTGTCACGTTCTTTTTCAACGATTGCTCCCATTAGCAATTCGAGGTTTCTTGAATTACAATATAAGTCAAGTGTTAACCGAGTTTAGTAATTTCTTTCGAGCTATGTGTGCTAAAGTTATAAGCTTAGAAGAGTTGGAACAGTTGCAACGTGACATAACTTTCATTTTGTGCAAACTTGAAAGAATTTCCCCTCGACTTTCTTCGATGTGATGGTTCACTTATCGTTTCATTTGCCATACGAAGCAAGAATAGTAGGGCCTGGTTTGTTATAGTTGGATGTATCCAATAGAACGAAGTCTTGAACGTTGAAGAAATATGTTCGGAATCCAAGACGTGCGGAAGGTTGCATTGCAGAGGCTTATATTATGAATGAATCCCCTTACGTTCGCTCTAGGTATCTTCAAGGCATTGAAACTAGATTTAACAGAGTAGAACGTAATTTTGAAGACGAAGATGAGGATCGTGTAGATAGTGATGTATCGGTCTTCAAAGAAACGCCTCGACCTATCGGTCGTGTCAATATATTGACTTCGACTCAAGCGGATATCGATAAAGCACACTGGTACACACTTCATAATTGCGAAGAAGTTGAACCCTATTTGCGGTATGTACGTGTCTAATGTTGTTTGTTTCGATTTAATATAGAAATATTGTGTATTGATACAATCTTCCATAGGGATCACCTCGATTTACTTGAAGCTGAGAGCTTAAGAAATACACATAAACGACAAGAATCACAGTTTGCCAATTGGTTCAAATGTCGTGTAAGCTACATTTCTTAAACATTTTTATATATATATATAATCGTTATTGAGATTTTAAACAAATAATTGTTATAACTATAGGTTGGTGAGCTATGGAGACTTAAAGAAGTAAGTTATGATTTATATGCACTATCTTTGGGACCAGATCTGCGTATTAAATCATATTCTGGATGTTGTGTGAATGGGATGCGTTTTCACACATTAGATAGAGCTTCAAGTCGTACAACAACAAGTTGTGGAGTTTCAGTTATAGGTGAACACGATGCAGGTTCCACGAATTTCTATGGATTGATAACTGAAGTATTAGAATTAAGTTACGTAAGATCAAATCGAGTCATTATTTTTCGGTGTGAATGGTATGATACATCTCCTTCTAAAATGAAGCAAGAGTCGGGTATAACATCAATTAACATAACCCGTAAATGCTTTAAGGAAGAGTCATTTATCCTAGCGAGTCAAGCCCAACAAGTTTTATATCTCGACGATATTAAAAATGGGAATGACTGGAGAGTGGTACAAACTTTAAGGCAAAAAAACGTTTGGGATGTACCTGAGTTGGATGAAAATGATGAAAATGACAAGATTTTGCATGTGATTTCACCTTTTGATACACACGTGAGTGACAATTTAGAAGTTCAAATGCTCGATAGAAATGACGTTCCCGGTAATGAAGTTGATGCTGGGGTCATGGAGCGAATACTTCGTGCTTCAAGCTCTCGTATATATAATGAAGACGCCACAAATGATGATATTGATGAGTTTAAGAACGATAGTGATGAAGAATTGAGAGATCTCGACGAGGTAGAAATTGATAGTGATGCATCAGAAAGTAATAGTGATGAGTCAGAAAATTTTAGTGACTAAGTGAGGTTTGTTTAGTTTTATTTCACTACACATTTGTTTCTTTGTACATTACTTAATCAATTTTTCTAACTAATGTTCTTTTTTTTTTGTTTATTTTCAAAAGGAAAGGAAATGGTAAGGGGAAAGAAAAGATTGACGAACAACCCATTGCACCGGGAAATAGGAGGACTCCGTCTCGGCGTGGTTCAGGGATAGAGATCCGAGAGCCGTCCTCGGAGACAGTCTCACCTACGCCTTCACAGATGGATCATATACCATCTTCGACTTCAGGTGTATCGGCAAACTCAGCATTGCCGACATCGACATCAGGTTTGAATTATTCTTACTTGACAAATATGTTTAGTCTTTCTTATATATACATAATATGTAATACTTTATTTTGTAGTGACAGATCAAAGCAAAGTGCCAAGACGTGGCATTGCAAAAAACTTGCCAATGAGGAAAAGGAAGCCGAGTGAGGGTAAAAAGAAAGTTATCATATCTCCAGGAACTTAAGCGGGTGGTTGGAGATAATTCGGGAAAATTTAATCACCGAGGTAGGCGTACTCATACGTCGGCTCATACCCCCTAGTCATAGGCAATACAACTTAATTCCACGAGAGATTCTAGACTCGATCGGACAATCGTATTGCGGTAAGTATTTGTAAAATAATGTGTTTATATTACAAAATTTATTTTTACTTCTCTCTTGAAGCGTTATTTTGTTTCTGGTTAGGATCAATTTGATCTCGATCTCGACAATATCGATCATTACGATGTTATAAATGCTCAAATGATCGCCGATGCAAGAGAGTTTCGATATGAACTCTATCGAGGTTTCGGGAGAAACATTGACGAGTATGGGGAAGAGGAGGCACGACGCATGGGGCTTCCACGAGTGCGGTGTGAAGATGAGTGGAAGAAATTCCTGGAAAAGTTTGATTCTCCAGAATTTAAGGTAATCTTGTATTATATACATCTCATATGTTTAAATTTCATCTCTTTAGTTACCTAACATAACTAAATTTGTCTTTGTGTAGAAATTGTCGAACAAAATTCTAAGTCTCGAGCGCAACTCCCATATTTGCATAAGGGAGGTTCCAAATCGAATGCCAAAAAGCATTACGAGATGGTATGTGTTTGTTTGTAAATTTTATTTTAAGGTTCACATATTTAGTAGTATAACTTTTTTTAAACGAATATATTAGACTCAAGCAAATCCAGGATGCAACTTGGGTGGATGTGTTTGAGCAACAACATTCGTACAATAAGAATCAATGGGTGAGCGACTTGGCCAAGGAACAACATGTAAGTTTATTTCTTAATTTGAAATGATTTAATGTCATTTTATTACTATTTTTTAATACTTATCACATAACTCTTTTTTCTTTTGTAATGTAGGAAAAGATGGTAGAGTATATTACCCCACTTGAGAACCCCGAAAGCGAGGATGCAGTGACGGATCGAGATCTGTGGAGTCAAGACAACCACCTATCTCTACGTCTGAGAGGCTATGCATATGGTTTTGGGTCATAGATCGGGTTATATGCGGGGTTTGGGTAGAGGCCCAAAGCCTCCCTCATCAGGTGGATCATCATCGGGTTCCATTAGATCATCACAAAATGAATTGTTTGAAACGCAACATAAAGTTTATCAACTAGAAGAGGAGACAAAGAAACTTTGAGAAGAGATGGCATTTCAAGAACAACGTCGTGATGAGGAAACAAGAAAGCTTCGAGAAGACTTGGCCATTCAGACGAGACAATTTGAAGAATTCATGCGAAATTGGACGGCATCTCAAGGTCGTGGGGGTGGGGGTAATGTTTAGTGCATTACTTAAAAGAACTATTTTGTTAGACAATTTGTGTCCTAAATATTTCAAATTACTCTAACACTTATAAAAAGTGTTGTTTGTTTTTTTATGTTTGTTATATTTTAGATAATTCGAACTTATTTATGTTTGCTGTGGAATTTAGTTATAATTTAGAAATGTTAAAACAGGTTGTTTTAATAGGGGAGCATAAATATGACAAAAATTTTTTTAAAAAAAAAGAGGAATTGCCGACGTTAAGCGTCGGCATTGGATGATACAAAAACCCAGTTGCCGACGCGACACGTCGGCAATAGGGACTTTTTTGATCATCAAGTAAGGTCATTGCCGACGCCACGTCGGCAATGGGCTTACTTGATCGTCCGTTTAGTAAGGCCATTGCCGACACCACGTCGGCAATGGTCTTAGTTAATGGTCCATTTCGTAAGTGTATTGCCGACGCCATGGCGTCGGCAATACCCTTACGAAATGCCGACGTGGTGTCGGTGATATTATCACCGACGCCATATGCTAGTGTCGGTGATAAAATCGTATCACCGACGCCGCGTCGGTGATACTAAAAAGTAGTAAAGCCGACGTCGAATTGCCAACGTCACGGCCGACGTTGGATGACCGTCGGTGTTGAGAATTGCCGACGCCAAGAGGCGTATTACCGACGTAGAGCAGTGTCGGTAGTAATAAATCATCTTGTAGTGAAACCACCACCAGGAAAATTAAATTACATTGTGAAAAGACGAAACATACCCCGATAAATTTTGCTTAATTAAATGATATGTAATTAATGAGATATAGTTATTAGGAGAGATAAAAGGGTAATACGGTAACACTGAAATCAGAATCCATCAGAATCGCCACTATAAATGGTGTTTTATGGGTAAATCTGATATTGATATGAAACAACCATTAAAACTGAAATTAGGTGAATTAAAGTGGTTATTAGTGTAATTAATTCTTTTAAGTAATAATGAAACTTTCAAAATCTTAAAAATTAGCCAATTTTGAATAAAAAATTAAAACATAAAATACAATTTGATCATTCAAAAATACAAGAATAAATAATAATGAAAATGAATTCATTAATTTATTGAAAAAAAAAACTTCTGTTATTTTTGAAAACATCAATTCAAAACGTGATAATTTCTCATTTATCAAAAACTTGCTGCTAAGGATCTAAAGATGAATCTTAACCCATGCATGGGCTTTCATCTCAAAAATCAATTGGTAAAGAGAGAAATGACCTTTAAAACTTTATAAACAATGTTAGGTCATGCTCATTTAGGCTCACTATTTTTGTGCCAAATCTCATTTTTAGATCGGATACTAGTTTAACCTTCTTGGGCTCTGATTCCATCTTAATAATCCTGCACTTCATTATTAAAAAAATTGATAATGAAGGATTTACCCTTAGACTTTATAACCAATTTTAAGTCTCTTCATCTTTTCAATGTAGGATCCTTAATATACTCCTTCAAGATATATGGTGGCTCTTTTGGGCCAGATTCAACTTTTAGAAGGGATAGTCATTTGAACTTTGTTGGGTTATGATACTATCTAAATAATCATGAACTAAACTGACTATTGGATTAAATTAGGCATTGTTCAAAAATTATTTTTAAAAATAAGATTTTAAGGTAAAAATTGAGTGAACACATTTATAAATAATTCTTTTATAAGTTATTTTTTAATTAGTTTTTATAGATGAATTATCTTATTCAGAACAAATAAAGTTTTTTCTCTCTCTCAAAGTCATAGATTTTATAAACATTCAAAATACACACAATATATATAATATATATCTGACAAAAATCCCCACGGGTTAGAATCTTAAAATATATTGATCGGGGCGGAGAATCCTTGTTTAAAACATGTTTGGGTTAGGGGACGGGGCAATGTTTTCGAATTTGGGGATGGGAAATACATGTCCCGCACCGCCCCTATAAATGATTTTTAAATAATTTTTTATGTTATTTTTTTATGTTATTTATCTATGGATAAAGGTATAAAAGATTGTTATAAAACTAATTTAAACTAATAAATTATAAAAAGTTAAGTATCATTTTTATTTTATCTTACAAATATACGTTTTAAACATATAATTGATTTTCTTAATTTTATTTTGTAAGTAAAAATGAAAATTTAAAACAAGGAATATACCCCGTGGGTAAGCCTCCTTGAACGAGGAATTCCCCAAACCCGGCCTCAATTATTCGAACTAACCCCCCCACACTCCGCGTTTACACCTCGCCCCGCCCCATTTATCTACTTTTAAAAATTCCCCCCTTTAATAAACGGGGTGAGAGAGTTTTACTTGTTTATTTTTATGCGTATTATTATCATTGAAAAAAAATTGAATTTTCAATAAATAAAAAATATGAAAATCATGTATTGTTTACATTCTCCCCCACCCAGCTTTGCCCCTGCCCCCGCCCTGTTTACACCCCTAAACATCACCTAAAGTTTAATCGACGGTTTAGCCCAATAATATATATATATATATATATATATACTTATTTATTCTACCAAGTTAAATGTTTAAATCTGTTTCTCATAGTCAATTAAGACATAACCTATTAATTAAGACATGTAGTTCCATCATCAAAAGATTAGTTCAATCTTCACCTTAACAGTTTATATAAAAAAAAATGGTTTCTCATAAAATTATATATATAGATAGATAGATAGGAGAAAAGGGTTAAAACCGGCTTATTTTTAATTAGGGGCATTTGCAAATCTAATAATTTTTGTAGTGATATTTGTAAAAATAAAAGCTTAAAAAAATATTTGCAAATATAGCAATTTTTTATTTGGTTTATCAGCGATAAACATTGAATTACATATTTTTACACTAAGTTTATCACTGATAAACACATAAATCACTGTTTATCATTGATAAACATTGTAAAAATTACCATATTTACAAATACTTTTTTGAGTTGATATTTTTACAAATATTACATAAAAATCTGCCACCCAATGAAATTTCCCTTTTAATTAAAATCAAATTTTAATTCAACATCATAACAAGATAAAAAATTAAATACCCTCTATTTCAAAACTACATAAAAACACCAATCTCATATTTTAATTTCAACAACAATAAATTACCCAATTTATTAGCACCACTCAATCCAGAACTTCACATAAAACAGAATTATAACCAAACAAACAAAAACCAGCTGTGTTTTTCATCACCATAATCTCAGTAATGAAAAACAGTAGCATCATATTCAATAATGGCATCACCATTTGTAACGTTCAAATAATGTGTCTTAAGCTTAGCAAACCCTCTAGCCAACCTGAACTTCCCTCTTCCTCCGACAACCGCCACCTCACGGTCTGCCTCCATCACCGGATTCCTCGAAAATACGCTAATAGAACTCCCTTTAAACTCGCCTGTCATAAAAGCATAATCAATATACATAACTAAGCACAAATCTGGACTTTCACTTGCTGACAGATATAACCCACGTGCATTTCCGATCACTTTTGAACTCGGGTCAGGTCCCGCTCGAATTGGGTCATCAATGGCGTAGACGCTGCCGAATGGGGTAGCCTCTGGGCCGCCGATAGCGATGTTTGCGTGGGCAACCTCGACGGCACTAGGCTTTTTCCCACTGAGAGTGTCAAATAGGAAGAAGTGAAGGTGAGTGATTTTCTCTTTTAAGGGAACGCTTGGGACAGTTTTAGAGTAGTATTTGCAATTTGCGGGGATGGCGGCGACGGTGCTGACAATAAAAAAAATGATTACTGTTTTGATTACCTCCATCTTCTGTTTGTTTTTTTTTTTTTTTTTTGGTGAAAGATAATTGTGAATGTTTTGAAAATTGCTTAGGTCTTATATTGTGATTGGAAATTTTGAAACTGAAAAAGGTAGAATTTTGTCAGTTTAGGCTAATTAGGAAGGGTAGTAAGTTTTTTATTACACAGCTCATATATACGTTTTGATTTTTGTTTATATAGGAATTGTAATCAAATGGATAGTATATGGTAACCTGGATTGATTCCCCAGTTCCGGTCTGGCTTTCCATTTATGCATCAATATCAGATCAAATATATTAATGAGATATTTTTTTTAAAAATAAATTTATCAAAATTATAAAAAATTAGGCCATGTGTATAAAAAATAAGGGAAATTTAATTGGGTGACAGATTTTTATGCAATATTTGTAAAAATATCAACATAAAAAAGTATTTGCAAATATAGCAACTTTTATCATGTTTATTAATGATAAACAATGATTTATGTGTTTATCAGTGATAAACATAGTGTAAAAATATATAATTCAATGTTTATCATTGATAAACCTAATAAAAATTTTCTATATTTACAAATATTTTTTTGAGCTTTTATTTTTACAAATATTACTATAAAATGCCCCTATAAATAAAACTGAAGTGTTAATTTCATAAATAGACAATTCAATCTAATTTATTTCAGTTATATCCACTAGTTAATTTATATTTTAAACTACCCAAAACTACCACCGGCTAATTTATATTACATTGTGAATAGACGAAACATACCCCGATTTAATCTTCCTTAAATTGTGCAATATTTAAGTAAAATTATAAAATCACTAAAATATGGTCAATTTGTGTCTATTTCATCCATGAGTTTTGAGAAATAAGGTCTATTTTGTCCATGAAATTAGTTTTCCAAAACCATTAGTAAATAAATTTCCTTATACTTATGAATGTAAAAATAAACTGCGGTAACCAAATTGACCTATTTTTCAAACCTCGTGGACGAAATAGACACAAACTTTAAAATTTAGAGACTAAAAAGGTACTTTTACCCGAATAAAAATATAAAATAAATCATGGTTTATTTGTATCGCAAATTTTTATAAGAACAATACTTGGCTGCACAATTTTATGGAGTCATGGTTGCACCAAGCCTATTAGGTATAGTCAAGTGGAAAAAAAAACACATTTTTTTTAATACTTGACTACACCTAATTGGCTTGGTGCAGTAGTTGTTTTTCAATTTTAGGTTGTTTGATTGTCAGGTTTGGGTTATTAAGCAAGATGTTATTAAGCAGGAAGTTGTTAAGTATGAGGTTGTTAAGCACGGAGTTGCTAGCACTGTGTTTCGTTTGTATAAAACAGTAAATTTGTTAAAGTGTAAAATGTATTATGAAAATAGTTGGGTTTGTTAAGAGGGGTTAACAAACCCATCATATTGAGTTTAAAAACTAGGAAACAAATATTAATTAAGGTTGTGTAACCCCTAACTCACTACTCAAACCTGGCAACAAATGACAACTCTATAATTTAATTCTTGCAAATAGAGGAAAGATGTAATGAAATAAGAAAGGAAGTCCCATTACGTCGGGCATCTCCAAATATTCTCCATGTGTAACAGACCGAAGTTTTGTTCTATCTCACCCTCCTCTTCCGATTGACATTAGATTGTATTTTTCGTATTTTTTGAAGATGAAAAAGCTGAGCCAATAAAGAAAAAAAAGTTCACCAACTAGATTTATGCAGAAATAGAGTTCGACCGAATTAACCTACAAACAAATTTTCCAATTTATTTAATCCAACATAAGCAAACACTATACTAAGATTGTGTCTAATGCAAAATCGTAACATTATAACCCACAATAGCGTCGCCGTTAGCATTTAACTGAAATGTTCTAGCCAATGCATAACCACGACCAAACCGGAAAAGCCCCGTCCCTCCAACGATCGGCAACTCTCGAACCGGATGAAGCACTGAGTTCTTTCCCAGAATGGAGATAGAGCTACCATTATACTCGCCAGCAGTGAACTCATAATTCAATACCATAAACAAACCCAGCTCCTGCTGCCCGGCGGATCCGTACATCCCTTGAGCTCTTCCAATCAGCTTCGAATTCGGGTCAGGTGTTTCTGTCAATGGATCATCAGCAATCATCACGGTACCGAAAAGTGTTGGGGACTGATCGGTATTCGGTCCCTTAGCCACTCTAATGGCGGTTGGGGTTTTCCCGCTGACGATATCATGGAAGTAGAATTGTATATTTGTTTCAGTCTCTTTTTGAGAATCTCGTCTGGAGATTGACTTGCTTTTGACGTTGAAGCTTTGAGTCCATGGGAGGGTTGATACTAGTATTATGAGTGTGAATGCAATTCCTAGCTTTGCCATTTCAATGGAACTTTGTGTTATGATGAAGATTAAGAAGTGGTAAGGGAGGGTTTTTGTAGTGGAAAAATTGAATTATTGGAAGACTTTATTAAGAATGTGACTGATTATGAAACGTATTTCTTTTTTTTTTATATTTTAGTAAACAGATTTTATGAGGGATTAGACGTATTGATTGATTAAATTTAATTCGGGTGAGTAATTTAAGGAAAATTTAATAGGAAAGGAGGATTGTTTTCTATTTTTTTGTTTAATCACATTTGGAAAATTATTCTATAGGAAAATACTTACCTCCTTATAGTAAGACCTCATTGGGACTTTTATGTGTCTTATCTCTCTTTAACAATGGGTATTTTCAAAAATAGAATGTTTTGAATTGTGAATTTAAGAAATAGCCTATATTTGCACATTCTTCATGATACCATTTTCATTATAGAATTTGCCTCAAATAGCATAAATCTACATACTGATTATTAAAATGTGAGAACTTTTTAAAAAGTATGCAAACAGCACAATTTCTAGTCAATAAATTATTGAACTAATACTTTATTATTTTTTATAGATATTTTCAATGAATTTGTTTGTTTTTTGCTTTTTAAGTTCAAGTTCAATAATATATTGAACTATTTGATTGTTCTCATTATCATTTTCAATTATTTTGTTCATTTTTTTTTTACCTTTTTAGCTTAATAAATTGTTGAACTATAGTTCAATAAATTATTGAACTATAATTATGCTATTTGAGTAATTTTTAAAAAGTTATGATATTTACATAATTAGTATATAAAAGTATGTTATTTCAATAATTACTCATTCTCATTATATATATAATGAAATAATTTTAATTAATAATGAAAGTTTCAAAATCTTAAAAACTAACCAATTTTAAATTAAAACATAAAATACAATTTGATCATTCAACAATACAAGAAAAAATAATAATGAAAATGAATTCATTAATTTATTGAAATAAAAAAAAATAAAACTTCTGTTATTTTTGAAAATATCAATTCAAAACATGACAATTTCTCATTTATCAAATACTTGCTGCTAAGGATCTGAAGATGAATCTTTTATAATCTTGCACTTCTCAAAGATCAATTGGTAATAAGAAAAACGACCCTTAAAACTTTGTAGGTCAGACTCATTTGGGCTCACTATTATTGGGCCAAATCCCATTTTTTAGATTGGATGCTCGTTTAACCTTTTTAAGCTTTGATACCACCTTAAATAATCACGCGCTTCCTTCTCAAAACAAATTGATATTGAGGGATTAACCCTTAGGCTTTATAACCAATTTTAAGTCTCTTCATCTTTTCAATGTAGAATCCTTAATATGCTCCTCAAGATATTGGCTCTTTTAGACTCACAATTTTAGGGCTAGATTCAACTTTTAAAACGGATACTCATTTGAACTTTGTTGGGTTCGATACTATTTATGAACTAATTTGACTATTGGGTTAAATTACGCATTGTTCAAAAATTATTTTTTAAAATAAGATTTTAAGGTAAAAATTATTGAGTGAAAACATTTATAAATAATTATTTTTTAATTAGTTTTTATGGATGACTTATTTTATTCAGAACAAATAAAGTTTTTCTTCTTCTCAAAAGTCATAGATTTTATAAACATTCAAAATACACCAAAAACCCTACGAGTTAGAATCCTTAAATATATTGATCGAGGCGGAGAATCCTCATTTAAAACAGGTTTGGGGTAAGGGACGTGGTGATATTTTCGGGTTTGGGGATGGGAAATACATGCCCCGCCCTGCCCCGGTAACTGATTTTTAAATAACTTTTTATGTTATTTATTTATTTATTTATCTATGGATAAAGGTATAAAATATTATTATAAAATTAATTTAAACTAATAAATTATAAAAAGTTAAATATGATTTATATTTTATCTTACAAATGTACGTTTTAAACATATAGTTGATTTTTTAATTTCATTTTATAAGTAAAATTAAAATTTAAAACGGGGAATATTCCCCATGGGTAAGCCATTTCATTGATACTAGTGTTATGAGTGTGAATGCAATTCCTAGCTTTGCCATTTCAATGGAACTTTGTGTTATGATGAAGATTAAGAAGTGGTAAGGGAGGGTTTTTGTAGTGGAAAAATTGAATTATTGGAAGACTTTATTTAGAATGTGACTGATTATGAAACGTATTTCTTTTTTTATATATTTTAGTAAACAAATTTTATGAGGGATTAGACGTATTGATTGATTAAATTTAATTCGGGTGAGTAATTTAAGGAAAATTTAATAGGAAAGGAGGATTGTTTTCTATTTTCTTGTTCAATCACATTTGGAAAATTATTCTATAGGAAAATACTTACCTCCTTATAGTAAGACCTCATTGGGACTTTTATGTGTCTTATCTCTCTTTAACAATAGGTATTTTCAAAAAGACAATTTTTTGAATTGTGAATTTAAGAAATAGCCTAAATTTGCAGATTCTTGATAATACCATTTTCATTATAGAATTTACCTCAAATAGCATAAATTTGCATACTAATTATTAAAATGTTAGAACTTTTTAAAAAGTACGTAAATAGCACAATTCTAGTCAATAAATTATTGAACTAATACTTTATTATTTTTCATAGGTATTTTCAATGAATTTGTTTGTTTTTTGCTTTTTAAGTTCAAGTTCAATAATATATTGAACTCTTTGATTGTTTTCATTATTATTTTCAATTATTTTGTTCATTTTTTTATACTTTTTTAGCCTAATAAATTGTTGAACTATAGTTCAATAAATTATTGAAGTATGATTATGCTATTTGAGTAGTTTTTAAAAAGTTATGATATTTCAATAATTAGTATATAAAAATATGCTATTTCAGTAACTGTCTCTTCTCATTTTATATCAAAATCTTAAAAACTAACCAATTTTAAATTAAAAAGTTTAAAACATAAAATACAATTCGATCCTTCAACAATACAAGAAAACATAATAATAAAAATGAATACATTAATTTATTGAAATAAAAAAAGAAACTTCTATTATTTTTGAAAATATCAATTCAAAACGTGAGAATTTCTCATTTATCTAATACTTGCTGCTAATGATCTAAAGATGAATTTTTTATATTCTTGCACTTCTCAAAAATCGATTAGTAATGAGAGGAACAACCCTTAAAACTTTATAGGCCAGACTCATTTGGGCTCACTATTATTAATTTATTAGGCCAAATCTCATTTTTAGATCGGATGCTTGTTTAATCTTCTTAAGCTTTGATACCATCTTAAATAATCACACGCTTCCTTCTCAAAACAAATTGATAATGAGGGATTAACCCTTAGGCTTTATAACCAATTTTAAGTCTCTTCATCTTTTCAATGTAGAATCATTAATATGCTCCTTCAAAATATTGGCTCTTTTAGACTCCCAATTTTTTAGCCAGATTTAACTTTTAAAACGGATACTCATTTGAACTTTGTTGGGTTGCGATACTATCTATGAACTAATCAGACTATTGGAATTAAATTAAGCATTGTTCAAAAATTATTTTTAAAAATAAGATTTTAAGGTAAAAATTCAGTGAAAACATTTTTAAATACTTCTTTTTTAGAAATTCTTTTTTAATTATTTTTTATGGATGACTTATTTTATTCAGAACAAATAAAGTTTTTTTTCCTCTCAAAGTCATAGATTTTATAAACATTCAAAATACACCAAAAATGCCTACGGGTTAGAATCCTAAAATATATTGATCGAGGCGGAGAATCCTCATTTAAAACAGGCTTTGGGTAGGGGACGGGGCGATATTTTCAGGTTTGGGGATGAGAAATACATGCCCCGCCCTGGCCTTGTAACTAATTTTTAAATAACTTTTTATGTTATTTTTTATTTATTTATCTATGGATAAAGGTATAAAATATTATTATAAAATTAATTTAAACTAATAAATTATAAAAAGTTAAATATGGTTTTAATTTTATCCTACAAAAGTACGTTTTAAACATATAATTGATTTTTTAATTTCATTTTATAAGTAATATTAAAATTTAAAACGGGGAATATTCCCCATGGGTAAGCCGATCCCCGAAAGGGAAATTCTTTGAAGCCGTCCTCGATTCTCCAAACTCCCCCCTTCCCCGTCTACACCCCGCTCCACCCCTCCCCATTTATCTACTTAAAAAAAATTCCCCCATTTATAAATGGGTTTAGAGTTTTACTTGTTTATTTTTATGCTATATCATATATTATTATCATTGAAAAAATTGAATTTTCAATAAATAAAATTAAAAAAAAAATGAAAATCATGTATTTTTTATATTCTCCCCCACCCAACTTTGCCCCCACCCTCGCCCTTAAACAGGGTGGGGTGGGGAAACCCCGCCCGTTTACACCCCTAAACATCACCTAAAGTTTACGCGACGATTTATCCCAACAATATATATACTTATTTATTCTACCAAGTTAAATATTTAAATCTGTTTCTCATAGTCAACCAAGACATAGTCTATTCGTTAAGACATGTAGTTCCACCCTAAAAAAATTGGTTCCATTCTCACCCCAACACTTTGTATAAAAAAGAAAAAACGGTTTCTCATAAAATTATATATATGAGAAAAGGGTTCCAGCCTATTTTTAATTAAAATCAATTTTAATTCAACATCATAACAAGATAGAAGACCTCTTTTTCCAAACTACATAAAAACACCAATCTCATATTTTAATTTCAACAACAATAAATTACCCATTTTATTAGCACTAATCAATCCATCATAAGAACTTAACATAAAACAGAATCATAACCAAACAATAAAAAACCACCTATTTTTCATCACCATAATCGTATAGACTCTTTAAATTCATTCATCATAACTTCATCATCATCGGTGTATATTAAGTCATCTACATAAACACTTACAATAAGAATTTTACCTCCATCAATGCTTTTAGTAAACAAGGTTTGTTCACTATGGCACCTCTGAAAACCTTCACTCACAAAATGTGCTTCAAGTCGACTGAACCAAGCTCGCGGAGCTTGTTTTAATCCGTACAAAGCTTTCTACAGCTTATACACTTGCTGCTCTTTTTCTTTATGCACATAACCCATTGGTTGTTCTACATATACATCCTCACTTAATTCCCCATGAAGAAAAGCGGACTTCACATCAAGTTAGTAGATCTTCCATCCTCTTTGAGCTGCCAAAGCAAGAATCATGCAAACTGTATCCATCCTTGCCACCGGTGCATAAACTTCAGTGTAATAAACTCCTTGTTGTTGTGAATAGCCCTTGGCCACCAATCTTGCTTTGTATTGTTCCACCTCGCCAAGTTCATTGAATTTTGTTCTATAAATCCACTTCACCCCAATTTTCTTGGCACTTGCAGGTAAATCACTTAGTTTCCATGTTTCATTCCTCTCAATTGCCTCCATCTCAGCATCCATTGCTAGTTTCCACTTAGGACTTTGTTGAGCTTGGCCAAAGTTAGTTGGATCTGTATACGTGATTTGACCCATGTTAACTTTGATGTCTTCACCTAAAAAACCCTCACCAGTGACATAATCTCTCAAGTAGGCTGGAGCATGTCGAATTCTTCCTATTTCTTCATTTAAATTAGCCTCTGTTGATACACTTGAAGAGGCTATATTCTACTCATCATTTTCTTCAATGCTGGCTCTTTCAACATTATCATTAACATTACCATTCTCATCATCTCCCCATTCCAAATCCACGAAGATTTGTTCATTAAACTTCTTATCCCATTCCCATTGTTTTTCTTCTTCAAAAATGACATCTCGACTTACAATAATCCTTTTTAAGATAGGATCATATAGTCGATATGCCTTTGATTCTTCACTGACACCTAGTAGAACGCAAGGAAGACTCATGCTAGCCAACTTTGCCATTCTTTCATCAGGAATATGAGCATGTGAAACGCACCAAAAAACTCTGAAATGTTCCACACAAGGTTTTACCCCACTCCAAGCTTCCTGTGGTGTGACATCTTTTACGACTAATGTAGGATATGTTCAAAATATAAATTACCCAGTTAACAGCCTCAAGCCAAAAATATTTTTGCATCTTTTTTTCAGACAACATGTTTCTTACCAAATTCATCACCGTACGATTTTTTCTGTTCTGCCACTCCGTTTTGTAGATGGGTATTGCTGCTGTCAATTGTTTCTTAATACCATGCTCCCCACCTCTATCCGTACGCAAACATTTAATGGATGAGCTAACTTCATTTTCAACAAGTTTTTTAAAACATTGAAACATGTTGAATGCTTTAGACTTCTCACTCAAGAAATATATCCATGCCTTTCGACTAAAATCATCTATGAAACATAGTGAGTACATTTTCTTGCTATTTGACACTGGAGAGGTTGGACCACATATGTCTGAGTGGAATCAGCTGCAACTTTTCTGTAGCTCTCCATGTGTTCTTCTTGGAGATAGAATCTCTATGTTGTTTTCCCACCAAACAGTACACATCACCTCTGATGTAGGAAGTATTGAAAGACCATGAACCATTTTCTTTATTTGAAGTGTTTTTAAGCCTTTATGGCTTAAATGCCCATACCTGCAATGCCATAGATGAGATAAGTCTGAGGTAGTTGTGTAAAAGCATGTCACATTCTCCTCTTTGAATTCAGAGTTGGCCATCAAAACGAACATTCGGTTGATCGTCATCTCAGATTGAATAATAAGCCGTCTCTCCGGATGGTATATTTTGCACTTTCCTGATTGAATAAGAAATGCAAGACCATTCTCTTGAAGTTGACTGATGCTAAAGAGGTTATTCTTAAGATCTGAGACATAAAAGACGTTAGCAATCACATAATTGTTGCCATTGATATTTAGTCTCACCCTTCCTTTTCCAAGTACATTCATGCTGGCTCAATTTCCCAATTTCACTGTTTCTTGGAATGTCTCATCTAGTTCACAAATTGCATTCTTGTTCCCACTCATATGATTTGAATAACCTGAATCAAGGTACCAAATATCTTCATGTAATTGCATGGTTCACCTCAATATAGGACATCAAGAGAAACTCTTCGTGATCATTTAATTCTGCATAGTTGGCCTCCTTCTCAAAAGTTGGACACTCATACTAAAAATGGCCAAGTTTATAGCACTTGTAGAATTCAATTGTAGCCTTGTTTAAGGCTTGTCGGCCTCTACCTCTTCCTCGACCTCTGTAACTACCTCTTCCTTGGCCTCTACCTCCATTTCTATCATCCATAGTTACCTTCAAAGCCTACTCCTCGACATTGCTCTTTTGGAACTTCTGCTCGTGCACGATGAGTGAACTTTAATGTAACTCATCAATTGTAAGTTCGTCAATATCCTTTGATTCCTCGATTGAGACAACTACGCAGTTGAATTTCTCAGCTAAAGTTCAAAGAATTTTTTCTACAATAGTGATATCCTTCATTTGCTCTCCAGTGCTCCTCATTTATTTGCTATATTCATGACACGTGAAAAATATTCTGTAATGGTTTCACTAATTTTCATCTCCAGAATTTCAAAATCTCTCTTCAATGCTTGAAGAGTTGAGCGTTTCACCCGAGCATTTTCCCCGAACTTTGTTTTCATCGAATCCCATATCTGCTTTGCAGTACGTTTCTCCAGTAGAATTGTTTTGTCAATATCTTGAAACAAATAATTTTTGGCTTTCAGATCTTTCAATATCAACTCATCTTATTCCTTTTGCTGTGCTTCAAACAATACCACTCCCACTGTTGGTTCTTTATAACCAAATTCAATCAAACTCCAATAACCTTTGGATCTCAAAAGGTTCTCCATGAGCAAACTCCAACGGTCATAATGACCGTCAAAACGTGGAACAGAAGGTTGCATGAAATTCTTATCTTCACTCATCCTGGAAATCACTCAAAAAACTGTTGTTTTCTTTTTCTTCAGGCCCAGTGGAGCTCTGATACCAAATTGTAAAGAATAGAACGAACAAAACTATACAATCTGGATGAATGACCTAGTTTATTCAATGACTGAACTTGACTTAAGTAGCCAATACAAAAACAAAAAAGAGAAAAAACAGCCCACCAATATTGTGGTACAAATACAAAAGGAATAATTCAAAGATATGCAACTAACACCCTAATAAATAGGAATTTTATTCTAACAAAGCAATCCTATTGCTACTGAATAACTTGACAAATCTCAGTAATGAAAAACAGTAGCATCATATTCAATAATGGCATCACCATTTGTAACGTTCAAATAGTGTGTCTTAAGCTTCGCAAACCCTCTAGCCAACCTGAACTTCCCTCTTCCTCCGACAACCGCCACCTCACGGTCTGCCTCCATCACCGGATTCCTCGAAAATACGCTAATAGAACTCCCCATAAACTTGCCCGTCGTAAAAGCATAATCAATATACATAACCAAGCACACTTCTGCACTTTCACTTGCTGACAGATACAACCCACGTGCATTTCCGATCACTTTCGAACTCGGGTCAGGTCCCGCTCGAATTGGATCATCAATGGCGTAGATGCTGCCGAATGGGGTAGCAGGTGGGCCGCCGATAGCGATGTTTGCGTGGGCAACCTCGACGGCACTAGGTTTTTTCCCACTGAGAGTGTCAAATAGGAAGAAATGAAGATGAGTGATTTTCTCTTTTAAGGGAACACTTGGGATAGTTTTAGAGTAGTATTTGCAATTTGTGGGGATGGTGGCCACGATCAAGAAAACGATTACTGTTTTGGTTATCTCCATCGTCTTTTTTTTTGTGGGTGAAAGAGAATAGTAATGTTTGGAAAATTGCTTAGGCGTCTTATATTGTGATTGGAAATTTTGAAACTGAAAAAGGTAGAATTTTGTCAGTTTCGGCTAATTAGGAAGGGTAGTAAGTTTTTTTATTACACAGCTCATATATACGTTTTGATTTTTGTTTATATAGGAATTGTAATCAAATGGATAGTATATGATAAACTGGATTGATTCCCCCGTTCCGGTCTGGTTTTCTATTTATGGATCAACATCAGATCAAATATATTAATGAGATATTTTGTTAATATTAAATTTAAACGTTGTGATTTTTTATTTTATTTTATTTTATAATTTTTGAAAAGAACATTTTTTTAATATTCATTAATTTAATAAATTTATCAAAATTATAAAAACTAAAGAGTTTAAAAAATTATTGAATTTTAATTTAAAACATCCCAATAACCAAAAGAACGGCTTTAGAGACTTGTTTTTAAAATCGTTCTTTTACTAAAATAGGTAATAGCTTCTCTTTTTTTTTTTTAATAATCAAAATGCTATTTTAAATAAGAACCATATTGATAGAAAATCCTGTTGAGTTTGTTACCAAACCTATTTTAATCAGCTAATTTAACATATGATTGAAATTTTAGGTGTAATTAATTTAGGGGTAAAGTATTTTTTGGTTTATGACGCTTGAGGTTTGTGTGGTCTCTTCGTTTTCAATTAGTGTCTATTTCGTCTTTCAGTTTTGAAAAACATGTTTTTTTTTTTTTGTTTTTTTATCCTGAGTTTTCAATTTATGTTTTTAAGAAATAAAGTTTATTTAGTCTATAAAGTTAGTTTTCTAATCGTTAATATAAACCAATTTATTTACACTAATTAATGGAACAATTAACGAAATGATCAAATTGATCTATTTCTCAATACTCGGCAACGAAATAGACACAAATTAAAAAGTCAAGAACCAAATTACAAACAAACTCTAAAACTCGTGAACAAAAAGAGACTTTACCTTTAATTTAGTTACCCATTGAATTATTTCACATGCTTGTACTGTTGTGAACTTGTACTAAAGTAGCCTTGGTGATTATGAGTGGAAAAAAGCTATCAAGAACATGTGAAAGAAAAAAAGAAGTGAAATTGAAAAGAAAAGCAAGCTGTCAATCAAAAATAAAAAAAGAAAAAGAAAGAAAAGTGGGAATTTCACTTCATGGGATAAAACAATAGATGAATGAAGATTTTCTTCCTCAAATTGCAATTTCACTTCATGGGATAAACAGTAAGATTAGATAATGTTGAACCATTAGAAACTGTGTAAAAGATCAGCATATAATTCAATGAAAAAGGTTTGTTAAATTAGTTTATCACTGTTTTAAATCTATCAGGAAAAAAAAAAGTACAAAGGTAAGTCTCATTCACTGTTCACTAAAACCTCCATGAATGGTAAATTCTGACATTTGCTTTTCTTGATTTGTCCCCCAGAAGCTCTATTTCAGTGACTCTGACTAATTTTGCCCTTGCCTTAATTTGTATCTGTCCTGGTTCTTTTTTCAGAACCTTTGGCATGGTAAAACATGAGCTTGCACTTAAGGGGTAATTCTAGAAAGAGTTTTAGTATATAAATTAGAGGCAACATTTTATTACTTAGGAGTGTTTGAATTGCAAATTTGTTTACGGGTTTCTATAATACATGAGTTTGTTACAGTGCAGTGATTTTTTAACCTTTCTTCTTAAACAATGTGTTTCTATAATGCATAAACTCATACACCAAACATAGACTTCACATCTCATGTACTCAGATTCTTCAAACCCGTAATCGAAACACGTCCAATCATCGTAGCTACATTTTTGAGGATTAAAAAGTTGTCATGGTTCATTATTGTAGCAGACAAACTAGAGTCTGTATGAGATTTCATATGCATAAGGATCAAACCATTTTACTTCCAATCCAATGCGTTTTCGTGGCTTCAGCTTTTAGGAAGAGATCTTGACCATATTACCTTAGTTTTTTCTTATACCATGAGAAAATTTCAAGGTTCATTGTGTTCTTTTGCCACGTTGATCATCAAACTAGATCAAAATCAATGCTCAATACTTACAAGGTCCGAGTTCTTTTTGTTGAATTCTATGGCGTCTGATAGGGATCGAATCGGAGAAGCAATTAGCTCTTTAAGGTATGCATTCAAGGATATTTTGAACTCAGCCAGCAATGCAGTCTCTTCTCCATTTGAAACGCCGGAGATAAACATTTACGTTGTGTATTTGTAGATTATCCACCAATACTGCACCTCCATGCCCTTTCGACAAAGGATTATATAAATACCTCTAACAGGAATCATCAAGATAAGGGATAGTTATATCTATTCTACTACTAGGTAGTATAGATTAAGCATGTTTGTGTTCTTAATTCAGAGTTTCGAAAAGTTTCTCGAAAGCTCGAGGGTAGAAGGTATCTTTTCCAAAATCATAAAATCTCCTCACTATTCCTATTAAGAAATTGGCCATAGCCACCTCTGCGAATGTATCTTGATGCTCTAATTGTTGAGTTATCATAACTATCAACCTACAATGGCATCAAGAACATAAGTGGCATCTGATACCGTTCTACAGATCGGCCTGTTCCATCATCATTCATACAACTGAGAGTACTCACTTTGTATACTAAAACATACGCCACCATTACAATACAACTTAAAGAAAAGGGAAGAAAATCAATTACCCGACAGTGTCCTGCCTTGGAGAGATTGGTATAACCCCTGCTCGACTAGTGAGACCTACTGTCGGTTTGATGCCAACTACTGAGTTGAGAGTTGAAGGATATAATATCGTGTTGGGAAAAATCACCTTCCCACATTCACCGTTAGGAATAAAAATAGATAAACGAGAAATTAAAGAATAAAACATAATCAGAGAGACACAAGAATTTATACTGGTTCACCCAAATTGGCTACGTCCAGTTGCTACCGCTGCGAATTCCACTATGATGAATCAGAGTTACAATACAGAAATATCTAATACACAAAACCGTGTATTAACCGCCCAAAAGCCCTCAAAAAAGAAAACTCTTTCTTTTACAATATTTCTCACAAACTCTCACCAACTCTCAATCGCTCAACATCGAATCAATATACCGCGAAGAAAAACTCATGTAATTTTTCTTCCCTTGAATTGACTCCCACGGCTGAAGAATTAAATCAATCACCCATTGTCGCACACAACAAAGCTGCTGCCCTCAAATTCTTCTTATATTCACGCTTTTCAAAGCAATTGAAGACAAAACCCTAATAATTAAATATTGGCCAAATGCTTCACGTGATGGTGGGCAAACATGACAAATGGGCTTGGGCCTTTTTTTGATCAATTTTGATTTGGCTTCATAAATACATAACAAATTCCACCTTGAAGACAAAATCAAAACATCATGTCTTCGCTGCAGCGGTAGCGACTCCTTCAATTCCACTTTGGCAAGATAGAATAAACCATAGTTTCTGCTACAATCATTGTCTCCACCAATAATCATAGTTCTCAAATTAGAGAGCTATCCTACTCCACCATATAAGTAGACCACTTGAAATATCACCTTTCAAGATTTCCCCTTTTCCGGCACATGTCGATAAACCTTGCTGAAATTATGGTGCAACTTCCACCTACTTGACTTCCCCGGAAGTTCTTCAACCATCGACATCATTCCACACGCCTTGCATAACCGTCAAGTCAATGCCCGCGTGCATCCACTAACAATACATCCTCTATCATGGTAAAACCGTCATACCATGAGGATGAATTTCCTCTTTTTTCAAACAAAGTCGTCATCTCCCTTTACAAGAGAGACAATGTTAGCTTCCAACCCAGAACCCTTTGCCGAACCTGCTCTGTTTGGACAATCTCTTTTCAGGTGACCAGATAATCCACATTCCCAGCAGCCTTTCTTTTGTATGAAATTCTTCTTCTTCCCATTGCTAACTACCAACATAGAGTTGTTATGTGAATCACGCCCTTCACTCTTCAACCTCCTCTCCTCTTATAAGAGTTTACTTGTAGTTTCTGCAAAATCTAAATAATTCTTTCCATACATTAGAACTGTCTTCATGTGCTCATAAGAAGTTGGAAGAGACAAGATGAGCCTAAGTGCCTTATCCTCCTCATCTACTTTCACTTCGATTGCCTCCAATCCGAAACGATGCCATTGAGAACACTCAAGTGATTTGAGATGTTTGTACCTTCTTCCATTCGCAGTGTGTGAAACCGCTCCTTCAGGTACAACCGATTTGAGATACCCTTAGCTTGATACAAGGCTTCAAGCTTCTCCCAAAGTTCTTTAGCTGTCAAAATTCCATGCACATTTGCAAGAACATTTTTAGCCAAACATAGTCTTATTGCGCTCGCCGCCCTCAAATCCATCTCCTCCCAATCTTCATCATTCGAACTGAACTTCTTAGCACCTCCACTAGAACCACTGCCATCTGATTTCGTTGAATTACCATCACCGCTTAACGGTTTGAGAGCACCACCGCTCGGTCTTCCTTTCAAAGCCTTGTGTAACCCAGATTGTATCAATACATCCTTGACTTGCACTTGCCACAAGCCAAAATTGATCATCCCATCAAATTTCTCCACATCAAACTTCACCGAGCTCATAAAGTTTGACATACTTTTCACTTCTAACTTGAATCTGCAGACAATTATAACCTAAAGCTCTGATACCAGTTGTTGGGAAAAATCACCTTCCCACATTCAACGTTAGGAATAAAAATAGATAAATGAGAAATTAAAGAATAAAACACAATCAGAGAGACACAAGAATTTATACTGGTTCACCCAAATTGGCTACGTCTAGTTGCTACCGCTGCGGATTCCACTATGATGAATCAGAGTTATAATAGAGAAATATCCAGTACACAAAACCGTGTATTAACCGCCCAAAAGCCCTCAAGAAAGAAAACCCTTTCTTTTACAATATTTCTCACAAACTCTCACCAACCCTCAATCGCTCAACATCGAATCAATATACCGTGAAGAAAAACTCATGTAATTTTTCTTCCCTTGAATTGACTCCCACGGCTGAAGAATTAAATCAATCACCCACTGTCGCACACAACAAAGCTGTTGCCCTCAAATTCTTCTTATATTCACGCTTTTCAAAGCAATTGAAGACAAAACCCTAATAATTAAATATTGGCCAAATGCTTCACGTGATGGTGGGCAAACATGACAAATGGACTTGGGCCTTTTTTTGATCAATTTTGATTTGGCTTCATAAATACATAACATATCGATCCATCGGTTTCTGTTCCCAATGAAACTGTAACCATATTTTCTGTTACAGATATGACATAGCCACTACTGGAGCCATAAGGTTCTGCCAATGTGTATGGGTTCTGCAAAAAAATCAAAGCAGGATGGCCTTAGTTGGTTAGTTGGTTAATTTAAAAACAACTTTTATCCAATATTTCTAGTCGACATTCCAAAGATGGCTTAGAACCTGAAGTTAACCTTATAGAGATTTGATGATGAACGATGCTATGGAGACGATGAACCAACTAAATATGTTAAATCACCAATTGAACCAAAAGCTTAAGCTAATGGTTCAAGGTAAATTTAATCATATATCTCAACACTCCCCTCACATGTGGGCTTGAATATTTGCACAAGACCCAAACATGTGGAATATTTAAATGAGGAGGAAATTAGAGCAAATGACATAATGGAGTTTTGATCCCAGGACCTCCTGCTCTGATACCATATTAAATATGTTAAATCACCAATTGAACCAAAAGCTTATGCCAATGGTTCAAGGTAAATTTAATCATATATCTCAAATAGAGATTTGATGATGAACGATGCCGTGGAGACGAGGGTTCGTGGCCGCGGCGACGGTTCGGCAGAAAATCTGCCAAAATTAGTTTATTCTATTTTGATATGTTTATCTTATTTATCTTTTTTCCTTTGATAATTATCATATTCATTATAATAATTATCTTTTCTTATTAGGTTTATCTTTTCCTATTTAGTTTATCTTTTCCTTACTTATCTAGAGTTAGGTTTTCTATATAAACAATGTAATGTTATTGAGATTAAGAAGAAAATTGAATACAATGTATTCTTATAGCCTCATACTGTTTTCTCTTCTCTCCCTCTTTTCTCTTTAGTTTTTCGTAGTATTATAATTTTATCATGGTATCAGAGCAGGTTAGAATCCTAATTTGTGAAATAAAAGAGTATAGTCTTGTGACTATTTAAGAAAAAAAAAATTGTTTGGAGAGAGAATAAATCATGTTGGACGAGGAACATCACTTTGAGGCAAAGGCTTATGCTGGAGCTTCCAAAACCTTTCCTCAACAAGCTGAAACAATTCGTAAGAATGGTTATCTTCAAAGGCCGTCCTTGCAGGGTTGTTGACGTATCTACATCAAAGACTGGAAAGCATGGGCATGCTAAATGTCATTTTGTGGCAGATGGCTAAAAAAAAGTGTTTATGTTGGAATGAGGAAGGGCAGTAGCCAAGAAAAAAAAATTGTGAATGTCAACATTTTCTGATTTGAGACGTTGGTGAAGAATGTTCAATGCGCAGCAATATTTGTGCAAAGAACAAATTGGGTTTCGAAACCATAACCGAATGATGATAAGAACTCATGAAGAGTTTCTTAGAAGACGTTTCAAATTGAAACGATGAATGACGGCGTTTCTATGGATGTTGCAGATATCTCAACAACCATAATGACCGCGATGATTGACATTGACACAGCGATAGCCATTGGCACTTGATGAATTATGGCGTTTCCCGATTAGAAACGACATTTTTTTTACAAGACCCTTCTTTTTCGATCATATTTCGCAAGTTGGGCATTTCGTGATCTACATGCTCCAACTTGAGGGAGGGTATAGAGATTTGATGATGAACGATGCCGTGGAGATGAGGGTTCGTGGCCGCGGCGACGGTTCGGCAGAAAATCTGTCAAAATTAGTTTATTCTATTTTGATATGTTTATCTTATTTATCTTTTTTTCCTTTGATAATTATCATATTCATTATGATAATTATCTTTTCTTATTAGGTTTATCTTTTCCTATTTAGTTTATCTTTTCCTTACTTATCTAGGGTTAGGTTTTCTATATAAACAATGTAATGCTATTGAGATTAAGAAGCAAATTGAATACAATGTAGTCTTATAGCCTCATACCGTTTTCTCTCCTGTCCCTCTTTTCTCTTTAGTTTTCCGTAATATTCTAATTTTATCATAACCAGATATTTTGGATGGAAAAGGATCCGTTGGTTGCGAATATGCAACTTTTACAATGCTCTAACAGTTTTGAAATGATTTTTTAATCCGATTGTTAGAGATTTTCAATAAATTCTCATGTAAGTATGTAAATATTCATATTAGAGTAGAAGCTAGTCATATGTTTTTTTTATTTAATCACATCATCAAGGGCATTAATAGAGTAAGGATTGAACCTTTTCGAAAATCTGTTCAAATTGGGAATTTTTTCAGGAACTGAGAACTGGAGAGTTACTTTAATTTCACCTATTTTACTTGTTTTGACAACTCTACTCTCTTTTACATATTTTTCATATCCAGTCTCTCATGAAGCGACTAAATTACAAAAAACTCGAAAACCATAACGCATCATGCCTTGAGCGCCCCTGGCACTCCAACCATTTGGAGGTTTGTAAGATCTAAAATCAGACCACTCCCAAACTTGCTTTTTCCAATATGATTGCTCTTGCTTTTCTCAACTTAGCAACCACCCCTGCATCACGAGGTACGAGAAAGTTGAGCAAAGCATACGAGTCAGCCGTTGTATTGAGTTTATCTCTTGTTGCAATATTAACTTTCAGAAGAATAGGAACTCCATGCAATGGAGACAATGAGCCTCACGGCATTGCCTTGCACTCATGGTCTGTAAGGGCCCAAGAATTTGTCGTAGGGTAATTTTAAATTTCCCTTATATTTGTACATTTTAATTAATAGTTATAAGTATGGAACTTATTTACCATGATAATTTTGGTTAATTAGAAATTAACCATGGGTGGTGAAATAAATGAAAAGGGGATTTTAAACCATGGTTAGTTTAGTGGAAATGACTAGTTAGCAACAAAAATAGGAGGAAAGGTCTTTTTTTAATTTTAAGAGGTGGAAGGGTTAGGGGATAATAGTAGGAGGTGGAGGGAGTTAGTAACAATTAGAATTTAGTTATTTATTTTAATTATTAGAAATAGGAAGTATATAAAAAAAAAGAAAAAAGACGAAAGTCCTCATCTTTCTCCTTCATCCCCTCCAAAACGGTGACCCTTCCCCCCATATCTCCTCCATTTTTTACAACTTCTTCCTCCTTCATTTCTTGGTGTTCTTGGGTTAATTCAAGGGGCTTTTGATTGATTAATGATAAGAATTAACATAATTGGAAAGTTCATACAAGATTCAAGAAGAATTAAACAAGTTCAAGGATAAGAGGCAAGAACGAGCTATCGAGAGCCTTTTGAAAAGGTGAGAACATAAAGAATCGGAGGGGTGATTGGTGTAGTGTTCACGATTCTTTCCGAACTATCTTGGAAATGGAATTTTGTGGTTATGGGTAAAGGTGTCTTGTGGTATGGTTGATAAGGTTATAGGAGTAAGTGAAGTAACAGGAAGAGATATCGACTCCAGCATTGGTTTAAAGAGTCGAAATGCTAGATAGCTCAAAACCGGATTATGTTTTTGTCTAGTTGATCATGCAATCATGCCTACTTATTTAATTCTTGTTTTTTTAGTCCATGATCGAGTCATATACTGATATGGGGCTATAATTATGCATACTTGACATGTTTTCGGTTTATGTTCGATGGATAGTTACGAACGAGATAATAGAGAAGAGTGTGAAATGTGAATTTTGAGCATAATGCGTGTATTGATTAAGTCACATACTGTTTGGAGGAATTGTCCTATTTATACTCATTAAACCGATACTTTTTTATATGTTGTTGTTGAAAGCAAGCATGCTAATTCCATTTCATTTCATAACATTTCATTCATGCATATCATGTGATCGGTAAGTGGCCATGGGGTCATAACCCGTATAACGGTGTGTGGGTGTTGGACGTTACACGAGGTTATAGTGGAGGTGATGTTGTGGAGCTCCGTAGTGCTATGTGATGAATGGCCCGAATGCTAGTGGTTATTGAGATAACCTGGAGGTTGTGAAATGAGCTTTGGCTCGAATGATGTAAAATGAGTCTGCTCGAGTGAGATATGTGGCAAATCTTGATTTACGTGTAGGGAGACGCGAGTTGTAAATAAGGAACCAAAAAAGATGGTTGAAACGAAAAGGAAAAAATGGAGATGGCTTATGCATTGTTGTTTGGTGAAATCTTAAACTTGAAAGTTGATTACTTGCATAAGCATTCATGTTATGTGTTGAGCATATTTATGCAACATTTATACATCCATGTTTTGCTATCTCTTTTGCTTTGATTGTGTGTAATGAGAAGTGGATGCGTAGTGGAGAATGAAAGAGACTCGGAAAGTGAATGAAATATGGTAATAGTTCTCCGAGGCTTGATGTAAAGCCAGAGAGTGTAATTCTTTAAAGTATATGGCTCGGTACTGATTAATGAATGTATGTGCATAGAGTGTAGTGAGATGCCGAGTTTAAAGATGGAAAGGTTTGTGGACTAAGAGGAAATGGTAAATGTGATATATGAAATTTGTACTGGCTAGCCGATATTGCACGTTTGAAAGGCTTACGTTTTGATCATATTGTGTATCTACTTTGTAATGCTCGTTTATTTACGTACCTAAGCATACCATTGTACTTGTGCATTATGTTGTGAACATTTCTGCACCATTCATATTCTTTTGTTTTCACTGAGTGTCATGCTCAGAGGTGCTCTAAATCACCTTTTAGGTTCCGGACGAGGCGCGACAGGTGGTGCTCGTTGATGCATCGAGATGAAGCTTTTAGGATTAGGTCTCCGGTCACGCGAGCCGCGTTTTCTGAGAGAGTGGTTGTCTTCTTTTGGGTTATGTCATCCTTTGTTTTAGGGTCAGAATTTAAAGTTAAAGTTTGTACATTATGTTTGTATAACATTTTTAAGTTGGTGCACCATACTTTATTTTGGTTTGAAATTTATGTGATACTGTGAACCGGCCGACAAGCTGATGTTTTTGATAAACAGGTTTTATTTTGTATGTGAGTTTTGGAATTTACGAATACTACATGCCGAAATTTTTAAGGATTTGCTAAATCAATTGTTTTAAACTTTATGTTCTTCGCTTCCGTATGCGTACTCGCGTCCTGAGCTTCTAGCATAAGCCGGGTCGTCACATGGTCAGATCTTTTGGCATGGTCTAAATTATCTGGATTCACCTCAATGACTCCTTTTAGAATTAGATTATATCTATGAATTTTCTTTGATGTGAGTTTCTTTTTGTAGAACGAAAGTTTGGGATCTTTTAATATTGCTTCTTCAATGATGAAACCAGTGGCAAAGATGTTAGATGATATTGTTATTAGCAAACTTTGAAGGAAAGACAGGTAAAGAGAAAAACTTTTTGCAGCCATGGAGCCTCATGAACTAGTTGCTTATTAGTTAAATAGTAGTAAATTTTCCTAACATACAAATAATAAATGCTAATAAACAGAGATGTATAGTAAAGATGTTTGGAGTTTCAAGAGTTCTAGAAATTAAAGAGAGGTGAGAATTTTGAGTACTCCTGATGTACAAAATATTTTTTTCGTTCTCCGATCTCTAATAACATAGCATGTCATGTGTATTCATTACCGAAAATAATGAAAAAAATAATGGAACAACTTTACTGTTTCAACTACTTCCAAATGATAAATTATTATGAATATGAATCTATTTTATTCATAAATGTATATTGTCTCAGGGCCTCCTAAATTTCTTCCACAATTCAATGCATCATACGGTCATGAAAAGAAGAGAGGCTTATCCACAATGTAGAGGCTTACACCTGATAACTTCATTCAATACTTTTATTTCATGTGCCAGTTAACAAACCAAAATTCCAACATCAACACAAAATTATTCTAACCAAATGCCAAAAGTTCTCACTCCTTGAACAGTTTATTCAAAATCTAAATTCAAAGAAAAATCCCTTAAAATGGCAATTTATCAAGTCCCTTGTGTTTTTTTTTTTTAACATAACAAGAGTGAATTAGAGAGCTTTTCAAGAGGGTGGTGGCTTTCTCCTCTTAGTTGCTTGTTCAAAGCCATATGCAATCTCTATCAGTTTTGGCTCAAATCCTTTCAACCCTCCAAAGACAATCCCAAATGGTTTCCCTGAAGGCGTATATCCAGCAGGAACTGTTATTCCAGGATAACCTCCAATTGCAAGTATGACTGAAATTATTGAACTAGGAGCTACTATTGCATCTAGCTTATTTTCAGTCATTGTTTTCTCAAGTCCATCTTTTGACAGCTTTTCTAATTTCGATAATATTGCCTCCATTCCTGATCCGTTTGTTGCTTGTGCTCGTAGGAAAAAATCTTGGCCGTACTCTTCAGTTTTCTCCTATTTTGGTCAAAAAAAAAAAAAAAAGTCATAAATATAACAGTTTGCCCTTTCAATCTATGTGAGTTTTAACTGAAGCAATAGAATGAAAAACATGTTGATTTACCAGATTTGAGTTCTTTTTGTTGAACTCTATCGCATCCGACAGAGATCGAATTGGGGAGGAAATTAGCTCTCTGAGGTATGCATTCAAGGATGTTTTGAACTCATTGAGCAATGCAGTATGTTCCCCACTAGAGCCATATATAGCATAAAGGTTGTCTATTTTCACATTTCTCACCAATATTGCACCTTTTTGCCTACAAAGAGAAATGGGATCCATTTTATTTCAATCTCTCTGTGTATATAGACGGAAAAAGACAAGATCTATCCTTTTTGTACCTTAATATTTCAAAAAATTTGTCGAAAGCTATATTGTCAGCACTGGTAAAGAATTCCGCCACAATTCCCAATCTTTTTCCTTGGAGTCCATCAGCCTTGAGAAATTGAGCATAACCACCCATTGGAATGAACTGTGATGCTCTATTGGTTTCCTTATCGAGGGGATCAGTTCCGACGATGACATCGAGGACATATGCAGCATCAGATACTGTTCTACAAATTGGCCTGTTCCCCTCGTTCATTCATATATATCAACATTACACAACACATTACAAAGTCAAATGAATAACTAAATATATACTTACCCAACAGTGTCTTGCCTCGGAGAGATTGGGACGACTCCAGCTCGACTAGTGAGACCGACGGTTGGTTTAAAACCAACTACCGAGTTATAAACAGAAGGACATAGTATAGAGCCATCAGTTTCAATTCCAAGTGAAACAGAGACCAGATTTGCTGAAACTGATATGGCAGAGCCACTACTTGAACCACAAGGCTCTCGTAATGTATAAGGTTCCTGCACAATTATATTTTACCAGTTGTTGCATATACTTGAGATTCAAAATCAAATATAATAGAATTGCACCATACAACTTGGAAATTTGGCTTCATTGACCTCCAAAATTGTAAATTAAGTTTATTTACCTCCATTCTTATTTTAAACTTTTTTGATCTTATGATGATGTTATTTTAGTGTGAAATGTCTAAAAACTTCTATGAAACTTTTTTCTTCTCTTCTTCCATGAAACATTTTCTTCTCTTCTTCCATGAAACCATTTTCTTATCTTCTTAATACTATCTCTTCTATCTCCCTCACTCACAGCGGCAACGGAGAGTGGCGTTTAGTGGTGGAAAACATTTGTTCTCTCGATTTGGGTAATGTATGACTTTGGGTTTTTAGGATTTTTAATTTTTATTTTTTATCAATCCCAAAACCTCAACACCGTCTCCACTCTCTTCACATAACCAAGTAATCTTCAAGCTTTTGATTCTTAAAAATAAAAAATCATCTGGGTTGCCTCGAATTATGAGATTCTTCCCAGAATTATAAGTTTCTTTCTCGATTTTTTTAACCGGGTTGCCGAATTTTTTTTTTACTTCGGATAACTGGGGGCAACCAAGGTTTTTTTTTATTATTAAAAATTCGAGGAAGAAACCCAAAATTCGGGGAAGAATCTCATAATTCGGGGCAAATTTTGGGGCAACCCGATTTTTTTTTTTTTTTAGAATTCGAGGAAGAAACTCAAAATTGGGGGGAACTCCGGGAATAATCTCATAATTCGGAGCAACTTGGATTATTTTTTTTTTTTTAATGAATCAAAAGCTTGAAGATTACTTGGTTATGTGAAGAGAGTGTTGAGATAGAGAATGGAGAGGGTGTTGAGGTTTTGGTTTTTGGATTGATAAAAAATATAAATGAAAAACCCTAAAAACCCAAAGTCATACGTACCCAAATCGAGAGAATAAAGGTTTTCTACCACCAACCGCCGCTCTCCATTGTCGCCGTGAGTGAGAGAGATAGAAGAGATAGTATTGAGAAATAAGAAAATGGTTTCAGGGAAGAAGAGAAGAAAATGTTTCATGGAAGAAGAGAAGAAAAAAGTTTAATGAAAGAAGAGAATAAAAGAATTTTTTAGACATTTCACATTAAAATGTCATCATCATAACGTCAAAAAAGTTTAAAATAAAAATGGAGGTCAATAAACTTTAATCGACAATTTTAGAGGTCAATGAAGCCAAATTCCCACACAACATGGTGAAACATTTACTTTCATTCAATAGTGACAGAAGCAGGAGCAGGAGCAAGATCAAGAATATTACAAGGAAAGGAAGTCAGATTAATAAGTTTTGAAAAGCCAAAACCACCTTTGGTTTTTAACAATTCTGATAATAGTCTTTTCTAAATTAACCAAAATAAATAAATAAATAATCACCATGTAAATTGAAGTGTTTATTGTTTACAATCAATCAAGCATTTAATCAGAATGATCAACTTATCTTTAATACACGTGGTGGTTCATTGATAATACCAATTCCATCAAAACTTAGGGGAAAAAAGGTATGATTTTGCAAAATAAACAAAACCACCATACCATAATCCTTGTTTTTAGCCACCATAAAAACATAGGAAGGTTAATAATACTCACCCGGCCTTGACCACTTCTTGCGTTCCAACCAGGGGGGAATACTGGATGATCTTACACCAGACCACTGACTCAAGCTAGCTTTTCCCAATATGATAGCTCCAGCTTTCCTCAGCTTAGCTACTACTGTTGCATCACGAGGCACAATTGAGCCTAAGAGAGCATATGAGCCAGCAGTTGTGTTAAGCTTATCTTTTGTTGCTATATTATCTTTTACAAGCACTGGAATTCCATGTAAAATCGGTAGCTTCGAGCCCCGTGTCTTCGCCTTACGCACTTGATCGGCCTTGTTAGCTAAATATAATGCATCTGGATTTAACTCAATCACACCTCTAAGAATTGGATTATATTTATGGATTTGTTTCAAGTAGAACTTAACTAGTTGTCTTGAAGTGAGTTTGTTTTGGTTCAAGGCTGTGTGGAGATCTTTCAATGTTGCTTCTTCAATGGAGAAGCTAGGCTTGAGGCTGTAAGATCCATATGGTGTTATTACCAGAAAAATCAGAAATATAGGTAAGGAAAAAGAAAGTGAGAAGCTTTGAGCCTCCATTAGAAGTTATGGACGTTGAAAATTAGTTGTGAAACTAGCTAGCTACTATTTAATGAACACAAAATTATTGAGAGTAAATAAGTTCTCTCATTCATTAAATTAAAATATTATTGTGAGTACGAAAAGTCAACCTCTCCATTCATATGATGTCTTTTAGGAGAAAATAAATGTAAAATTTAACTCACATCAAGAATAAAGTAGACAATCAATATCATAATTAATATGCAAATTGTAAAGGCTCAACATACCAAGTACAACATTAATATCACGTCTTTGCACAGTAATATTAACTGTAAGTGGCATTTTAATATCATGATAACATATTGACAATAAGTTCATGTCAAATAATAAAAAATTTTTGTCTCAAATAGCATAAATCTGCATACTAATTATTAAAATGTCAGAACTTTTTAAAAATTACTCAAATAGCATAATTATAGTTCAATAAATTATTGAACTATTTTTCATAGGTATTTTAAATCAATTTGTTTGTTTTTTTGGTTTTTTAAGTTCAATTTCAATAATTTATTGAATTATTTGATCATTTTTTATTATTATTTTCAATGAATTTGCTAAAAAAAATTAATTTTTTTAATCCAATATTATTGAACTATTGAACTACAATAATTATTCTATTTGAGTAATTTTTTAAAAGTTCTTACCTTTCTGTAATTAGTGTGCAAAAATATATATTATTTCAGAAATTGCCCCAATAATAAAACTATGTTTGGATCGATTTATTATTTACATGCAAATTCATTTTATAATCGTCATATATTTACCACAAGTGTACGTGTCATTCTGTTAAACAATAACCTTTCTTTGGGCCCGCTAATATTTACATGAATATACATGTACTTACAACATGTAACATCCATCATGAATAAAGTTACGTAAGAGAGGTTACTTTGACTTGAAATGTTAAATAATCATAAATATTAAAAAAAATATATGCAATATTTGAATTTGTGATTTCCGTTTTTACTTTATTATTTATATAGAGACAAATGTCACCTAACATTTTTAAAAATTTATCTAATAATAAACTGTATATATTGAATTTTGACTAACCATCAATTATATATACATAAGATATTACATGGGAAAAATTTAAAACTAAAATGAAACATTCAAAAACAGAATTAAAAATTGAGTGATTTTGTTTACAAGTTGCCGTATTCTACCCAAAATCAAATTATGAATGAATCTCCCTTATGTCAGCACCAAATTGCAAGCAACACATTATGATGCAGAATATTTAATTTATAAATATATAATACCAAACCATCATCTGAATTAACAACTCAAATTAGCTGCAGACTTAAGAGCCATTTGATAACTTTCCTGGTTTCCATTTATTATTTCTTATTTCTATTTTTTGTTACTTGTTTCTGTTCTTTTTTTCTAAAGAGAAACAAGGACACGTTTGGTAACTGTTTCTTATTACTTGTTTTAAAAGGAAAAAAAAAAAACAGAAATGTGTTTGGTAATTATTTATTCTTTCTATTTCTCATTTAAAAAATAATTTTTTTTTGAAAATATTACAATTTTAAATGACATAATTAAAAATATTATATTAATGTAATTTTTAGATATTTATAATATATTTTATAAGTCAAAATGGGACAACGTAATAATTTATCAATTTGTTGAAAATCTTTGGAAACAAAAAACTAGAATTTATTGTTTCTAAAATTTCTACACAATTTTGGGAAGTGTTTCTAAAAAATAGAAACAAGAAACAAAAAGAGTTATCAAACAACTCAATTTCTTAAAAAAAATGAGAAATAGAAACAAGAAACATAAATTGAGAAGTTTACCAAACGGACCCTAATTTGCTACACATGTCAAAACTTCTTATCTTCTCCAATTATGCTAACTTATATATATATATATATATATATATATATATATATATATATATATATATATTGTATTATCAACTTCAATAATCAAACTGTTGCAACTTGCAACATATCTCCCGAAACTTAAAACCACAAGTTTTTTATTTATTTTAAATTTTGGAAAAAATAAGTTGAAAGTTCATTCCAAAAGATTTTACGAACAGTTTTTTATTTTCCGCCTAAACAACCGTCAAACTGAACAAATCCATAATTTTTTTTTTTCGGAATTCGAATAAAAACGAAATTACATGCTCAACAAATCTTGTTTGAATTTCGCATATGAATCAATTAAAATGAAAATAACAAAGAAAATTATTTCGAAGTCTTAGCCAACAAAAAATCCAAACCAAATAATTTAAAATTTTCTAGAAAACATAGAGAATTGTGATACAAATCTTCAAGAATTGGTTATGAAGAGTCTCTGATACGACTTGTAGGAATAGATCCATGAACGATTCATGAGATTAAAAGCGGAAGCGAATCCATGTATGAAAGCAAGAATCGAGTTATGATCTTCCAATTTCTTGTAATATCATTAACTCTTTGTTTGGATCCAAGAGAAATGATTTGAAATAGTAGAAATGATTTTAAATTCTTAATTTGTTTGGAATCAGTAGGTTTTTAAACGAATTTAATTTCCATTTTATGTTTGGATGTTTGTAGAAAATGAAAAGAAAGTAAGTATATTACTTATTTAACCATTTTGTTTTTAAATAGTTAGTGGGAAGTTAATGAAAGAGAGGTTAGAAAGGTAATTTACTTTAAAATCATTTGAAATAGATTTGAAATCTATTATTTTTAATGAAAACAAATAACAGAATTCATTTGAATTCCTTTTAGATTTAAATCTTACAAAATCCAAGGGAAACAAATAGAGCATAAGAGAAAACTTCACATATGGGGATAGAAGTTCAACATGAAAAACTTACAAGGAATGAGGACTATAACCCATTTAAAAATATGTTGAGCAGCTTTAATGTTTTTATATTTTCAATTTGGCCCTCATCAAATTGAAAATATCTAATGGTATCTATGCATATATATAAGTTCATGAAATGATTAATTATCCTACTAAGCCAATACCTAAACTTTAGTATATCACTTTAATTGACACATTTAATTAATTACACTTGTGGTCCCAATTATTAAAACTTTTCTTTGCTCAAAAAAAAAATATTAAACTTCTCCAACAAATTTTCACGAAAGCATTGTAGACTGACTCTTACTAAAGATGAAAGAGAAACTTGGTGTCATGCAAGTCTAGCTTAAGGGGATGTTAGAATTTATATATAAGCTAGATACATTAAGGTTTAATTTGATATATATATATATATGAATTGCTAAGTACATGAAAATTAATTTAAGTTGATTCATGAATTCCTTGATATATGAATGATTAATTAATAAGATACATGTATGGATGTATACATGCACATATTTATTTTAGATAAATCATGTAGTAGTATAAATAGAAGTCTTTTTCTCATTTGTAAGAATCAAGCAAAAAGAAAAGCAATTCAAAGTTTATTCAAGAAAGCAATTTTCTTCTTTTGTCTTCTTGAATTTTAAGAGAACGGCTTTCTTTTCTTCAAACTTGTTAGAGTAATTGTTATTTTTCTTGTGAGTTTTATCAACGCTTCCAACACTGAATTGTTAGTATCCTTACGCTCTTGATCGCCTTGTCAGCTAAATACCAATTCATTTGGATTTACCTCAATCACACCTCTAAGAAGCGGGTTATAATTACGGATTTGTTTCAAGTAGAACTCTACTAGTTTTTTTGTGGTCAGTTTGTTTTCAATGAAGAAGTCATTATTACTGGTGCCATAAGACCAATATGGTATAAGGAACAGTAAGATCAGAAACAGAGAAAAGGAAAGAGTGAAGCTTCAAGCTTCCATTGAGTGTTTATTGATTTCTTGTTTCTTTCTCTCACATGACTTATTTATAAGTTGGGTAAAATGCAAATAAGACCCCTGTGGTCTTTTCAAAATGCATAAACACCCCCTGTACTTTGAAAATGGCAAATCACACCCCTGTAGTTTCAATTTTTTTCAATCAGACCCCTCCCCTTCAATATCAATAATTTTCTTTTAGCCATAACTTCTTCGTTTGAACTCCGATTTGGACGATTCAAGATGTTTTGGAATCTTCATTTCCGGCTTTACATAATCGTCCCTTCGAAACTTTGAAATCATCAATAATCAAAAGAATTAACGATGTCAATCATATCTAGTGTTTCGATGTTAATAAAATCTTTAATTTATTAATGATTTCAAAGTTTCGAAGTGACATTTATGTAGAGCCTGAAATGAGGATTCCAAAACATCTTGAATCATCCAAATCGGAGTTCAAACGAAGAAGTTATGGCTAAAAGAAAATTATTGACATTGAAGGGGAGGGGTCAGATTGAAAAAAATTAGAACCACAGGGGTGCGATTTGCCATTTTCAAAGTACAGGGGGTGTTCATGCATTTTGAAAAGACCACAGGGGTCTTATTTGCATTTTACCCTTATAAGTTTGAATCGAGGCTAAAGCTAAACCGATGTGTGGTGGATTTCCTATCCCATAAAATAATCGTGATTTTTATTTTTCATGTAGGATAGTACTAGATTGTCTTTTTTCTATGATTATGGCTTGGCAATGACAATGCCAGCACCATGATTAAGACGACACTTCGGTAGAAGAATTATTGTGTCCACATTACAATACAAGTTAAAAAAAGTCGTAAAATCGGTTACTCGACAATGTCCTGCTTTGGTGAGATTGGAATAGACCGTGCTCGACTAGTGAGACCTACCGTTGGTTTGATTCCAATTACTGAGTTGAGTTGAGTGTTGAAGGACATAGTATCGATACATCGGATTCCGTCCCTAGTGAAACCGTAACCATATTTGCTGCTACAGATATGGCAGAGTCACTACTGGAGGCACAAGGTTCACTCAATGCGTAACGTAAGGTTCCGTAAACAGATCACATAAGGATGGTCTTAGGTTGCTTGTTAGTTTCAGTTCATAACAACTTTTATGCAGTATTCTTTTTCGAGTTGACATTCTAAAAATACACAGTATTGCTTTAAAAGACGGCCTATAATCTGAAGCTAACCATGTAATTTGGATTGAAAACAATTTATTCGCCGCGAATTTTTGATTCTTGCATTGTTCCAACAGTTACAAAATGTAACTTAATCTTAATATTAGAGACAATTGAATATCATGACGTATAGTCTACTCTCTATTACAGATTTTTCTTGTGCAGTCTCTCTTAGATGCAACTAAATTTCGAAGAACTCGAAAACCATAACGTAGCTTGAGGTACGATCAATCAAAGCAAAGCAAAGCAAACAAGCCAGCAGTCATGTTGATTTTATACCTTGTAGCAATATTATCTTCTTCTTTTAAACACGGGTGATCGTAACATCTATTTTATTGTGAATGCATCCTAAACTTCTTCAATTGCCAAAAGAAAATAATTACAATTCCATGCATCTAACAGTCATGAGAGAAGAGAGGCTCATCCACAATGTAGAGCCTTACACCTGATAACTTCATTCAATACTTTTATTTCATGTGCCAAACTAACCAAAATTCCAACATCAACACAAAATTATTCAAACAAAATGCCAAAAGTTCTCACTGCTTAACAGCTTATTCAAAATCTAAATTCAAAGAAAAATCCCTTAAAATGGCAATATTTTTTTTTTTGGGGATCTTTTTACATAACAAGAGCTGTATTAGAGAGCTTTTCAAGAAGTGGTAGCTTTCTACTCTTAGTTGCTTGTTCAAAGCCATATGCAATCTCTATCAGTTTTGGCTCAAATCCTTTCAACCCTCCAAAGACAATCCCAAATGGTGTTCCTGAAGGCGTATATCCAGCCGGAACTGTTATTCCAGGATAACCTCCAATTGCAAGTATGACTGAAATTATTGAACTAGGAGCTACTATTGCATCTAGCTTATTTTCATTCATTGTTTTCTCAAGTCCATCTTTTGATAGCTTTTCTAATTTCGATAATATTGCCTCCATTCCTGATCCGTTTGTCGCTTGCGCTTGTAGAAACAAATCTTGGCCATATTCTTTAATTTTCTCCTATTTTGGTCACAAAAACGAAAAATTCATAGATATCACAATTTGCCCTTTCAATTTATGTGAGTTTTAACTGAAGCAATAGAATGAAAAACATGTTGATTTACCAGATTTGAGTTCTTTTTGTTGAACTCTATCGCATCCGACAGAGATCGAATGGGGGAGGAAATTAGCTCTCTGAGGTATGCATTCAAGGATGTTTTGAACTCATTGAGCAATGCAGTCAGTTCCCCACTTGAGCCATCATATATAGCATAAATGTTGTCTATTTTCACATTTCTCACCAATATTGCACCTTTTTGCCTACAAAGAGAAATAGGATCCATTTTATTTCAATCTCTCTGTGTGTATAGATGGAAAAGACAAGATCTATCCTTTTTGTACCTTAATATTTCGAAAATTTTGTCGAAAGCTATATTGTCAGCACCGTCAAAGAATTCCGCCACAATTCCCAATCTTTTTCCTTGGAGCCCATCAGCCTTGAGAAATTGAGCATAACCACCCCTTGGAATGAACTGTGATGCTCTATTGGTTTCCTTATCGAGGGAATCAGTTCCGACGATGACATCGAGGACATATGCAGCATCAGATACTGTTCTACAAATTGGCCTGTTCCCTCGTTCATTCATATATATCAACATTACACAACACATTACAAAGTCAAATGAATAACTAAATATATACTTACCCAACAGTGTCTTGCCTCGGAGAGATTGGGACAACTCCGGCTCGACTAGTGAGACCGACGGTTGGTTTAAAGCCAACTACCGAGTTATAAATGGAAGGACATAGTATAGAGCCATCAGTTTCAGATCCAAGTGAAACAGAGATCATATTTGATGAAACTGATATGGCAGAGCCACTACTTGAACCACAAGGCTCCCCTAATGTATAAGGTTCCTGCACAGTTATATTTTACCAGTTGTTGATTCTTTGTTTTCCAAATTCCATGCATACTTGAGAATATTATTAGGAAAGTCGAAAGAAAGGAAGTCAGAATAATGGGTTTTGAAAAACCAAAACCAGCTTTGGTTTTTAACAATTCTGATAAAGGTCTTTCCTAAATTAACCCAAAATAAAATAAAATAAAATAATAATCACCATGTAAATCAATAATTGAAGTATTTATAGTTCACAATCAATCAACCATTTAATCAGAATGATTAACTGATCTTTAAAAATATTATATTTTTAAATACTTAAAAAAGTATTACTTACAAAAATTACCTAATTTTAAGGATTAAGGGTCATCGGGCGGATTAATGCGGGTTTTCAAACTATTAAGCAAAATTGAACACTGGTGAAACGTTTAAGCAAAATATGGTAGTCTTTTACCATTGACTAAAAACTTGGAATGATACCACGTTTTCATTTTCCATGTCAGCAGAAAGCGTGGTATCATTCCACGCTTTCATTGAAAACGTGGTATCATTCCACGATTTCATTGAAAACGTGGAATGATTCCACGTTTTTAGATTTGGTAGTTACAAAATTTTATTTTTCAGTTTTGTTTAGTTAAAATCTATAATTAAAATATGATTTATATGTAAACAAATTAATTTGAAAATTAATTAAATTAAAGATTTCTTAACAATTTGATTGTTCTTTATTTTTTAATTAAAAAGAATTAAAAATTTACATTCAAATTGGAACAAAAATTTAAAAATAAAAGATAAGAAACGTAAAAAATAAAAGAATTGATGAGAGAAGTCAGGTTTTTAAAAAAAAATTAATTAAATTAAATTTGAAATCAAATCAGTTGATTTGAATTTAAAATCAAATCTTAATTTTATTTAATTAAATCAAGTAGTTTTAGATTTAGAATTAGAATTAAAATGTAAATATTTATTTTCCTATAATTTCAAAATAAATTAAATTGAGATTAAAAAAATTAATCTTTTATTTAATTAAGTTTTTTTTTTTTTTCACATTTAATAATTTATTTGATTTTTTTTAAATCTAATATATTTATTTTTCAGAATTTAGATTTAGAATTCAAAATCAAATGCTAATTTATTTAAATTAAAAAAATTCAATTAAGAAATTGAAACTAATCTTTATTAATTAAATTAATAAAACTAAATTTAAATTAATAATTTGAATTCAAAACTTAACTTATTTAAAAATTATTATATTTTAATTTAGAATTGAAACCAAATATTAATTAATTAAATTGATATGACTAAACTTAGATCAATATTTTAAAATCAAATTTAATTAATAAAGTAAATTTGATTACATTAAAATCAAATTTTTATTATAGATTTTAAACAAACATAAAAAAATTTAACTAACAAATCTATCAAATTAGTAGGATATGTAGTTACAGACTTTAGAAATGGAAGAAAAGAAGGAGAAGAAAAAGGGGAAGGGTTGTCTGGATAGAAAACGTGGAATGATTCCACGTTTTTAGAAAACGTGAAATCATTCCACGTTTTTAGAAAACGTGAAATCATTCCACGTTTTCAAGGCAGAGGGAAAAAAAGGTGGGAAAAAAGGTGGAAATGGATTTTTGCCATATAACGTTTTCAATGAAAATGTTATATCATTCAATGTTTTCTTAGAAAACATTGAATGGTTCAGCGCTTTTGATGTTGACCAGTCAAACAAAACGCCACGTCAGTGCCACGTCGACAAACTACCCTAGTTTGCTAAATATGTTGCAAACCTATCTATTTTGATTATTTTTTATTATTTTTGGCTTATTTTAAAAAAAATTCCAAGGATTAACTCCATAAAAACCACTTTTGAACTATCCAATTACAAAATAGCAAAAGAAACTTTTTTAAATTCAAAACAAGCCGTTTTTTATTTTATTTTTATACCTAACATACCCTTCAAATGGGAAAAATCTTGGCTACACCTACCCAATGAGGTGCAGCCATGTGGACTTTTTCAAAAAAAAATTAATTGAACATTTTGGGTGCACATGCCCTTCAAATGATATCTCCTTAAATTAGTCAGCATATCTTTTTTTTTAAATAAAACATATTAATTTGATTTAAGATATTATAACTTAAATTTTACAATCTTCCACTATCTTGTATCATATTCTAAAGACATATTTAGCATCTTCTAAAGCCATAGAAACAGAAAAATTGTGCAACCCTCGAAAAATTATGGCTTAAATTTTGATGAAGAGGAAGATTTCGACAAGTTTAAATTTTTTGATCCAATTGAGAGGAATATTGTCAATGTTCCGTCGGATGGCTGGGTGGTTGTTCGTTTTGTTGCTGATAACCCAGTTTAGATTTCAATTTTATTGATTCCATCACATTTGCATGGTTAAAAATTGAAATAGTTCTTGGAAAAAAATAGGATTAACTCCATATGACTCAAAAATTGTTGAGACTAAGGATGAAGGTCAAGTTTTTCATTTATTCAATCATGTTTATGAGAATGCTATTGATTTCTTATTTTGGGGTTTATGAAAAAGAAGAAAAGCATATAAATTATGGCTTAAATTTTTGGTATACATTCATTATATCATTTTTTTTTGTTATATACCAATTTGGTATAAAGTATAAATATATACTTTATACCACTTCGGCTAAAAGAAGAAATTAAAAAAAAAAAAAATTATCGTAATCCATTGAAGCCAAGCTCGTTAAAAATAAGATGATTTTATAGGTATGTAAATAGTATCAATATTATACTTGTTTATTGATTTGTATAGATTGTATATATAAGTTATACTGACTCGTTAATTAGGATGAGGCATATACAATCAGAGGTAATCCGTATAAATTACTTTTTGTTAAATTGTATATTTAATATATATACATTTTATACTACAACAGTTTTTTTGCATGAGACGTTTTCCGGTGAGAGGTTCCAATTTTCGTTGAAAGGTCAATTCTTAAATTATTATTTATGGTAAATTTGTGTATATGAATTATTTAACTTATTTTACTATATATAAATTATTTGTTAAGAAATATACTTGACTTTTTTTTTTTTTTTTGATAGAATATACTTGACTTTTTAAATTGTTTTTTAATTCGCAGAAAAATGAAAGCGTGGAGATTTGACAGATCCATGTTTATTGTTATTATAAAATAGTATTGATTTAGTCAGGCATTTGGTCTTTTCAAGTTCCCAATTGGCCATTTTTGTTTTGAAGAAAGAGCGTGGCTATTTATGTTAATTTTCCTTTTTTTTTTTTTTTTTTTTGCTAATCTTGTATATAGCCATAATTTTAATGTGCAAATTATATACTAAAATATTGATTTTCTAATTTACAAATCACACCTCTATATTTTAAAAACAATTTTACCTACACCTAAGCCTCATCATATGGATAAAATCAGGGGCCTACCAAACCCTACCGAAGTAAGTCAACGGTTGATGGGACTGGGCCAGGCCTGACCAGTAAATTTTAAATCTGGATATGGATCATGTGTTTGAGCTCAGCCGGCCTACGACTTTATCCATGGGCCTTATCGCACACTACCGAAGCTTGGTTCGAGGCCGTTCAAAAATTATTAATATATATAAAAATTATTAATATATAGTTATAAAAAAATAATGTAAATATTTGTTTTTTATATTTAAATATAATCTTATATATAATTATAAAATATAATATATTATATATTTTAAAAAAGAAAAGGAATAACATTTTATAAAAATATATAAAAACACACTATAAAGTTAATTTAAAAGTCTAATAAACAATATATAAAAAAAAAGTATAAATAAAAAAAATATGATAGCAGAATATTAATAAATTAATTTTGATCTTCATCACTTTAGAGTCAAGTGTTTAAAAAGTAAAAAATAAGTTTTAAAAATACAATTAAAAATTTAATGGAAAATTAAATTTAATATAATCAAACTAACCTACAAGATTGATAAAAAAAAATTAATTTAAAAGTTTAATAAGCAATATATAAAAACAAAGTATAAATAAAAAAAATAAATAAATAGGATATATTAAAAAAATACATTAATTTTTTTTCAACACTTTAGAGTTAAGTTTAAGTTTAAGAAGCTAAAAATATAAGAAGACTTCAACTTGAAGGTTAAAAAACTCACCCGGCCTTGACCACTTCTAGCGTTCCATCCAGAGGGCATACTGGATGATCTAAAACCAGACCACTGACTCAAGCTAGCTTTTCCCAATATGATAGCTCCAGCTTTCCTCAGCTTAGCTACTACTGTTGCATCACGAGGCACAATTGAGCCTAAGAGAGCATATGAGCCAGCAGTTGTGTTAAGCTTATCTTTTGTTGCTATATTATCTTTTACAAGCACTGGAATTCCATGTAAAATCGGTAGCTTCGAGCCCCGTGTCTTCGCCTTACGCACTTGATCGGCCTTGTTAGCTAAATATAATGCATCTGGATTTAACTCAATCACACCTCTAAGAATTGGATTATATTTATGGATTTGTTTCAAGTAGAACTTAACTAGTTGTCTTGAAGTGAGTTTGTTTTGGTTCAAGGCTGTGTGGAGATCTTTCAATGTTGCTTCTTCAATGGAGAAGCTAGGCTTGAGGCTGTAAGATCCATATGGTGTTATTACCAGAAAAATCAGAAATATAGGTAAGGAAAAAGAAAGTGAGAAGCTTTGAGCCTCCATTAGAAGTTATGGACGTTGAAAATTAGTTGTGAAACTAGCTAGCTACTATTTAATGAACACAAAATTATTGAGAGTAAATAAGTTCTCTCATTCATTAAATTAAAATATTATTGTGAGTACGGAAAGTCAACCTCTCCATTCATATGATGTCTTTTAGGAGAAAATAAATGTAAAATTTAACTCACATCAAGAATAAAGTAGACAATCAATATCATAATTAATATGCAAATTGTAAAGGCTCAACATACCAAGTACAACATTAATATCACGTCTTTGCACAGTAATATTAACTGTAAGTGGTATTTTAATATCATGATAACATATTGACAATAAGTTCATGTCAAATAATAAAAAAATTTGTCTCAAATAAAGCATAAATCGCATACTAATTATTAAAATGTCTAACTTTTTAAAAATTACTCAAATAACATAATTATAGTTCAATAAATTATTGAACTATTTTTCATAGGTATTTTAAATCAATTTGTTTGTTTTTTTGGTTTTTTAAGTTCAATTTCAATAATTTATTGAATTATTTGATCATTTTTTATTATTATTTTCAATGAATTTGCTAAAAAAAATTAATTTTTTTAATCCAATATTATTGAACTATTGAACTACAATAATTATTCTATTTGAGTAATTTTTTAAAAGTTCTTACCTTTCAGTAATTAGTATGCAAAAATATATGTTATTTCTGAAATTGCCCAATAATAAAACTATGTTTGGATCGATTTATTATTTACATGCAAATTCATTTTATAATCGTCATATATTTACCACAAGTGTACGTGTCATTCTGTTAAACAATAACCTTTCTTTGGGCCCGCTAATATTTACATGAATATACATGTACTTACAACATGTAACATCCATCATGAATAAAGTTACGTAAGAGAGGTTACTTTGACTTGAAATGTTAAATAATCATAAATATTAAAAAAAAATATATGCAATATTTGAATTTGTGATTTCCGTTTTTACTTTATTATTTATATAGAGACAAATGTCACCTAACATTTTTAAAAATTTATCTAATAATAAACTGTATATATTGAATTTTGACTAACCATCAATTATATATACATAAGATATTACATGGGAAAAATTTAAAACTAAAATGAAACATTCAAAAACAGAATTAAAAATTGAGTGATTTTGTTTACAAGTTGCCGTATTCTACCCAAAATCAAATTATGAATGAATCTCCCTTATGTCAGCACCAAATTGCAAGCAACACATTATGATGCAGAATATTTAATTTATAAATATATAATACCAAACCATCATCTGAATTGACAACTCAAATTAGCTGCAGACTTAAGAGTCATTTGATAACTTTCCTGGTTTCCATTTATTATTTCTTATTTCTATTTTTTGTTACTTGTTTCTGTTCTTTTTTTCTAAAGAGAAACAGGAACATGTTTGGTAACTGTTTCTTATTACTTGTTTTTAAAAGGAAAAAAAAAACAGAAATGTGTTTGGTAATTATTTATTCTTTCTATTTCTCATTTAAAAAATAATTTTTTTTTGAAAATATTACAATTTTAAATGACATAATTAAAAATATTATATTAATGTAATTTTTAGATATTTATAATATATTTTATAAGTCAAAACGGGACAACGTAATAATTTATCAATTTGTTGAAAATCTTTGGAAACAAAAAACTAGAATTTGTTGTTTCTAAAATTTCTACACAATTTTGGGAAGTGTTTCTAAAATAGAGAAACAAGAAACAAGAAGAGTTATCAAACAACTCAATTTCTTAAAAAGAATGAGAAATAGAAACAAGAAACATAAATTGAGAAGTTTACCAAACGGACCCTAATTTGCTACACATGTCAAAACTTCTTATCTTCTCCAATTATGCTAACTTATATATATATACATATATATATATATATATATATACATATATATATATATATACATATATATATATATTTTGTATTATCAACTTCAATAATCAAACTGTTGCAACTTGCAACATATCTCCTGAAACTTAAAACCACAAGTTTTTTATTTATTTTAAATTTTGGAAAAAATAAGTTGAAAGTTCATTCCAAAAGATTTTACGAACAGTTTTTTATTTTCCGCCTAAACAACCGTCAAACTGAACAAATCCATAATTTTTTTTTTCGGAATTCGAATAAAAACGAAATTACATGCTCAACAAATCTTGTTTGAATTTCGCATATGAATCAATTAAAATGAAAATAACGAAGAAAATTATTTCGAAGTCTTAGCCAAAAAAAAATCCAAACCAAATAATTTAAAATTTTCTAGAAAACATAGAGAATTGTGATACAAATCTTCAAGAATTGGTTATGAAGAGTCTCTGATACGACTTGTAGGAATAGATCCATGAACGATTCATGAGATTAAAAGCGGAAGCGAATCCATGTATGAAAGCAAGAATCGAGTTATGATCTTCCAATTTCTTTGTAATATCATTAACTCTTTGTTTGGATCCAAGAGAAATGATTTTAAATTCCTTGATTTGAAATAGTAGAAATGATTTTAAATTCTTAATTCTGTTTGGAATCAGTAGGTTTTTAAACGAATTTAATTTCCATTTTATGTTTGGATGTTTGTAGAAAATGAAAAGAAAGTAAGTATATTACTTATTTAACCATTTTGTTTTTAAATTGTTAGTGGGAAGTTAATGAAAGAGAGGTTAGAAAGGTAATTTACTTTAAAATCATTTGAAATAGATTTGAAATCTATTATTTTTAATGAAAACAAATAACAGAATTGATTTGAATTCCTTTTAGATTTAAATCCTACAAAATCCAAGGGAAACAAATAGAGCATAAGAGAAAACTTCACATATGGGGATAGAAGTTCAACATGAAAAACTTACAAGGAATGAGGACTATAACCCATTTAAAAATATGTTGAGCAGCTTTAATGTTTTTATATTTTCAATTTGGCCCTCATCAAATTGAAAATATCTAATGGTATCTATGCATATATATATATATATATATATATATATATATATATATATATAAGTTCATGAAATGATTTAATTATCCTACTAAGTCAATACCTAAACTTTAGTATATCACTTTAATTGACACATTTAATTAATTACACTTGTGGTCCCAATTATTAAAACTTTTCTTTGCTCAAAAAAAAATATTAAACTTTTCCAACAAATTTTCACGAAAGCATTGTAGACTGACTCTTACTAAAGATGACAGAGAAACTTGGTGTCATGCAAGTCTAGCTTAGGGGATGTTAGAATTTATATATAAGCTAGATACATTAAGGTTTAATTTGATACATATATATATATATGAATTGCTAATTACATGAAAATTAATTTAAGTTGATTCATGAATTCCTTGATATATGAATGATTAATTAATAAGATACATGTATGGATGTATACATACACATATTTATTTTAGATAAATCATGTAGTAGTATAAATAGAAGTCTTTTTCTCATTTGTAAGAATCAAGCAAAAAGAAAAGCAATTCAAAGTTTATTCAAGAAAGCAATTTTCTTCTTTTGTGTTCTTGAATTTTAAGAGAACGGCTTTCTTTTCTTCAAACTTGTTAGAGTAATTGTTATTTTTCTTGTGAGTTTTATCAACGCTTCCAACACTGAATTGTTAGTATTCTTACGCTCTTGATCGCCTTGTCAGCTAAATACCAATTCATTTGGATTTACCTCAATCACACCTCTAAGAAGCGGGTTATAATTACGGATTTGTTTCAAGTAGAACTCTACTAGTTTTTTTGTGGTCAGTTTGTTTTCAATGAAGAAGTCATTATTACTGGTGCCATAAGACCAATATGGTAAAAGGAACAGTAAGATCAGAAACAGAGAAAAGGAAAGAGTGAAGCTTCAAGCTTCCATTGAGTGTTTATTAATTTCTTGTTTCTTCTCTCATATGACTTATTTATAAGTTTGAATTGAGGCTAAAGCTAAACCGATGTGTGGTGGATTTCCCATCCCATAAAATAATCGTGATTTTTATTTTTCATGTAGGATAGTACTAGATTGTCTTTTTTCTATGATTATGGCTTGGCAATGACAATGCCAGCACCATGATTAAGACGACACTTCGGTAGAAGAATTATTGTGTCCACATTACAATACAAGTTAAAAAAAGTCGTAAAATCGGTTACTCGACAATGTCCTGCTTTGGTGAGATTGGAATAGACCGTGCTCGACTAGTGAGACCTACCGTTGGTTTGATTCCAATTACTGAGTTGAGTTGAGTGTTGAAGGACATAGTATCGATACATCGGATTCCGTCCCTAGTGAAACCGTAACCATATTTGCTGCTACAGATATGGCAGAGTCACTACTGGAGGCACATGGTTCACTCAATGCGTAACGTAAGGTTCCGTAAACAGATCACATAAGGATGGTCTTAGGTTGCTTGTTAGTTTCAGTTCATAACAACTTTTATGCAGTATTCTTTTTCAAGTTGACATTCTAAAAATACACAGTATTGCTTTAAAAGACGGCCTATAATCTGAAGCTAACCATGTAATTTGGATTGAAAACAATTTATTCGCCGCGAATTTTTGATTCTTGCATTGTTCCAACAGTTACAAAATGTAACTTAATCTTAATATTAGAGACAATTGAATATCATGACGTATAGTCTACTCTCTATTACAGATTTTTCTTGTGCAGTCTCTCTTAGAAGCAACTAAATTTCGAAGAACTTGAAAACCATAACGTAGCTTGAGGTACGATCAATCAAAGCAAAGCAAAGCAAACAAGCCAGCAGTCATGTTGATTTTATACCTTGTAGCAATATTATCTTCTTCTTTTAAACACGGGTGATCGTAACATCTATTTTATTGTGAATGCATCCTAAACTTCTTCAATTGCCAAAAGAAAAATGATTAGAATTCCATGCATCATACGGTCATGAAAAGAAGAGAGTTTCATCCACAATGTAGAGGCTTACACCTGATAACTTCATTCAATACTTTTATTTCATGTGCCAAACTAACCAAAATTCCAACATCAACACAAAATTATTCAAACAAAATGCCAAAAGTTCTCACTACTTAACACCTTATTCAAAATCTAAATTCAAAGAAAAATCCCTTAAAATGACGATATTTTTTTTTTTGGGGGATCTTTTTACATAACAAGAGCTGTATTAGAGAGCTTTTCAAGAGGTGGTGGCTTTCTACTCTTAGTTGCTTGTTCAAAGCCATATGCAATCTCTATCAGTTTTGGCTCAAATCCTTTCAACCCTCCAAAGACAATCCCAAATGGTGTTCCTGAAGGCGTATATCCAGCCGGAACTGTTATTCCAGGATAACCTCCAATTGCAAGTATGACTGAAATTATTGAACTAGGAGCTACTATTGCATCTAGCTTATTTTCATTCATTGTTTTCTCAAGTCCATCTTTTGATAGCTTTTCTAATTTCGATAATATTGCCTCCATTCCTGATCCGTTTGTCGCTTGCGCTTGTAGAAACAAATCTTGGCCATATTCTTTAATTTTCTCCTATTTTGGTCATAAAAACGAAAAATTCATAGATATCACAATTTGCCCTTTCAATTTATGTGAGTTTTAACTGAAGCAATAGAACGAAAAACATGTTGATTTACCAGATTTGAGTTCTTTTTGTTGAACTCTATCGCATCCGACAGAGATCGAATTGGGGAGGAAATTAGCTCTCTGAGGTATGCATTCAAGGATGTTTTGAACTCATTGAGCAATGCAGTCTGTTCCCCACTTGAGCCATCATATATAGCATAAATGTTGTCTATTTTCACATTTCTCACCAATATTGCACCTTTTTGCCTACAAAGAGAAATGAGATCCATTTTATTTCAATCTCTCTGTGTGTATAGATGGAAAAGACAAGATCTATCCTTTTTGTACCTTAATATTTCGAAAATTTTGTCGAAAGCTATATTGTCAAGACTGGCCAAAGAATTCCGCCACAATTCCCAATCTTTTTCCTTGGAGTCCATCGCCTTGAGAAATTGAGCATAACCACCCCTTGGAATGAACTGTGATGCTCTATTGGTTTCCTTATCGAGGGAATCGTTCCGACGATGACATCGAGGACATATGCAGATCGAATCTTGTTCTACAAATTGGCCTGTCCCTCGTTCATTCATATATATCAACATTACACAACACATTACAAAGTCAAATGAATAACTAAATATATACTTACCCAACGTTGTCTTGTCTCGGAGAGATTGGGACAACTCCTGGTTCGACTAGTGAGACCGACGGTTGGTTTAAAGCCAACTACCTGAGTTATAAATGGAAGGACATAGTATAGAGCCATCGCCTGGATCCAAGTGAAACAGAGACCATATTTGATGAAACGATATGGCAGAGCCACTACTTGAACCACAAGGCTCTCCTAATGTATAAGGTTCCTGCACAGTTATATTTTACCGGTTCTTGATTCTTTGTTTTCCAAATTCCATGCATACTTGAGAATATTATTAGGAAAGTCGAAAGAAAGGAAGTCGAGAATAATGGGTTTTGAAAAACCAAAACCAGCTTTGGTTTTTAACAATTCTGATAAAGGTCTTTCCTAAATTAACCCAAAATAAAATAAAATAAAATAATAATCACCATGTAAATCAATAATTGAAGTATTTATAGTTCACAATCAATCAACCATTTAATTAGAATGATTAACTTATCTTTAAAAATATTATATTTTTAAATACCTAAAAAAGTATTACTTACAAAAATTACCTAATTTTAAGGATTAAGGGTCATCGGGCGGACTAATGCGGGTTTTCAAACTATTAAGCAAACTGGTGAAACGTTTAAGCAAAATATGGTAGTTTTTTACCATTGACTAAAAACGTGGAATGATACCACGTTTTCATTTTCCATGTCAGCAGAAAGCGTGGAATGATTCCACGTTTTTAGATTTGGTAGTTACAAAATTTTTTTTTTCAGTTTTGTTTAATTAAAATCTATAATTAAAATATGATTTAAATGTAAACAAATTAATTTGAAAATTAATTAAATTAAAGATTTCTTAACAATTTGATTGTTCTTTATTTTTAAATTAAAAAGAATTAAAAATTTACATTCAAATTGGAACAAAAATTTAAAAATAAAAGATAAGAAATGTTAAAAATAAAAGAATTGATGAGAGAAGTCAGGTTTTTAAAAAAAAATTAATTAAATTAAATTTGAAATCAAATTAGTTGATTTGAATTTAAAATCAAATCTTAATTTTATTTAATTAAAACAAGTAGTTTTAGATTTAGAATTAGAATTAAAATGTAAATGTTTATTTTCCTATAATTTCAAAATAAATTAAATTGAGATTAAAAAAATTAATCTTTTATTTAATTAAGTTTTATTTTTTTTTTCACATTTAATAATTTATTTGATTTTTTTTAAATCTAATATATTTATTTTTCAGAATTTAGATTTAGAATTCAAAATCAAATGCTAATTTATTTAAATTAAAAAAAATCAATTAAGAAATTGAAACTAATCTTTATTAATTAAATTAATAAAACTAAATTTAAATTAATAATTTGAATTCAAAACTTAACTTATTTAAAAATTATTATATTTTAATTTAGAATTGAAACCAAATATTAATTAATTAAATTGATATGACTAAACTTAGATTAATATTTTAAAATCAAATTGATATAAAATCTTTAATTTAATTAATAAAGTAAATTTGATTACATTAAAATCAAATTTTTATTATAGATTTTAAACAAACATAAAAAAATTTAACTACCAAATCTATCAAATTAGTAGGATATGTAGTTACAGACTTTAGAAATGGAAGAAAAGAAGGAGAAGAAAAAGGGGAAGGGTTGTCTGGATAGAAAACGTGGAATGATTCCACGTTTTTAGTAAACCTGAAATCATTCCACGTTTTCAAGGCAGAGGGAAAAAAAGGTGGGAAAAAAGGTGGAAATGGATTTTTGCCATATAACGTTTTCAATGAAAATGTTATATCATTCAATGTTTTCATTGAAAGCGCTTATTCATTCAATGTTTTCTTAGAAAACATTGAATGGTTCAGCGCTTTTGATGTTGACCAGTCAAACAAAACGCCACGTCAGTGCCATGTCGACAAACTACCCTAGTTTGCTAAATATGTTGCAAACCTATCTATTTTGATTATTTTTTATTATTTTTGGCTTATTTTAAAAAAAATTCCAAGGATTAACTCCATAAAAACCACTTTTGAACTATCCAATTACAAAATAGCAAAAGAAACTTTTTTAAATTCAAAACAAGCCGTTTTTTATTTTATTTTTATACCTAACATACCCTTCAAATGGGAAAAATCTTGGCTACACGTACCCAATGAGGTGCAGCCATGTGGACTTTTTCAAAAAAAAAATTAATTGAAAATTTTGGGTGCACATGCCCTTCAAATGATATCTCCTTAAATTAGTGAGCATATTTTTTTTTTTAAATAAAACATATTAATTTGATTTAAGATATTATAACTTAAATTTTACAATCTTCCACTATCTTGTATCATCTTCTAAAGACATATCTAGCATCTTCTAAGCCATAGAAACAGAAAAATTGTGCAATGCTCGAAAAATTATGGCTTAAATTTTGATGAAGAGGAAGATTTCGACAAGTTTAAATTTTTTGATCCAATTGAGAGGAATATTGTCAATGTTCCGTCGGATGGCTGGGTGGTTCCCAGGTTAGATTTCAATTTTATTGATTCCATCACATTTGCATGGTTAAAAATTGAAATAGTTCTTGGAAAAAAATAGGATTAACTCCATATGACTCAAAAATTGTTGAGACTAAGGATGAAGGTCAAGTTTTTCATTTATTCAATCATGTTTATGAGAATGCTATTGATTTCTTATTTTGGGGTTTATGAAAAAGAAGAAAAGCATATAAATTAGCTTAAATATTTGGTATACATTCATTATATCATTTTTTTTTGTTATATACCAATTTGGTATAAAGTATAAATATATACTTTATACCACTTCGGCTAAAAGAAGAAATTAAAAAAAAAAAAAATTATCGTAATCCATTGAAGCCGAGCTCGTTAAAAATAAGATGATTTTATAGGTATGTAAATAGTATCAATATTATACTTGTTTATTAATTTGTATAGATTGTATATATAAGTTATACTGACTCGTTAATTAGGATGAGGCATATACAATCAGAGGTAATCCGTATAAATTACTTTTTGTTAAATTGTATATTTAATATATATACATTTTATACTATAACAGTTTTTATGCATGAGACGTTTTCCAGTGAGAAGTTCCAATTTTCGTTGAAAGGTCAATTCTTAAATTATTATTTATGGTAAATTTGTGTATATGAATTATTTAACTTATTTTACTATATATAAATTATTTGTTAAGAAATATACTTGACTTTTTAAATTGTTTTTTAATTCGCAGAAAAATGAAAGCGTGGAGATTTGACAGATCCATGTTTATTGTTATTATAAAATAGTATTGATTTAGTCAGGCATTTGGTCTTTTCAAGTTCCCAATTGGCCATTTTTGTTTTGAAAGAAAGAGAGTGGCTATTTATGTTAATTTTCCTTTTTTTTTTTTTTTTTTTTTGCTAATCTTGTATATAACCATAATTTTAATGTGCAATTATATACTAAAATATTGATTTTCTAATTTACAAATCACACCTCTATATTTTAAAAAGAATTTTACCTACACCTAAGCCTCATCATATGGATAAAGTCCGTGGGCCGGCCCAAACCCGGCCCGTAAGTCAACGATTGATGGGCCAGGCCAGGTCCGACTTGTAAATTTTTAGGCTGGATATGGATCATGTGTTTGAGCTCAAGCCCGGCCCACAGGCTTTATCCATAGGGCCCCTATCAGGCACGGCCCGAAGCTCGGTTCGAGGCCCGTTCAAAAATTATTAATATATAGTTATAAAAAAATAATGTAAATATTTTTTTTTATATTTAAATATAATCTTATATATAATTATAAAATATAATATATTATATATTTTAAAAAAGAAAAGGAATAACATTTTATCAAAATATATAAAAATACACTATAAAGTTAATTTAAAAGTCTAATAAACAATATATAAAAACAAAGTATAAATAAAAAAAAATATGATAGCAGAATATTAATAAATTAATTTTGATCTTCATCACTTTAGAGTCAAGTGTTTAAAAAGTAAAAAATAAGTTTTAAAAAATACAATTAAAAATTTAATGGAAAATTAAATTTAATATAATCAAACTAACCTACAAGATTGATAAAAAAAATTAATTTAAAAGTTTAATAAGCAATATAAAAAAAAAGTATAAATAAAAAAATAAAAAAATAGGATATATTAAAAAAATACATTAATTTTTTTTCATCATAAGTTTAAGTTTAAGAAGCTAAAAATATAGGAAGACTTCAACGTGAAGGTTAAAAAACTCACCCGGCCTTGACCACTTCTAGCGTTCCATCCAGAGGGCATACTGGATGATCTAAAACCAGACCACTGACTCAAGCTAGCTTTTCCCAATATGATAGCTCCAGCTTTCCTCAGCTTAGCTACTACTGTTGCATCACGAGGCACAATTGAGCCTAAGAGAGCATATGAGCCAGCAGTTGTGTTAAGCTTATCTTTTGTTGCTATATTATCTTTTACAAGCACTGGAATTCCATGTAAAATCGGTAGCTTCGAGCCCCGTGTCTTCGCCTTACGCACTTGATCGGCCTTGTCAGCTAAATACAATGCATCTGGATTTACCTCAATCACACCTTTAAGAAGCGGGTTGTAATTACTGATTTGTTTAAAGTAGAACTCTACTAGTTTTCTTGAGGTGAGTTTGTTTTGGTTCAAGGCTTGTTGGAGATCTTTCAACGTTGCTTCTTCAATGAAGAAGTCATTATTACTGGTGCCATAAGACCAATATGGTAAAAGGAACAGTAAAATCAGAAACAAAGAAAAGGAAAGAGTTAAGCTTCGATCCTCCATTGAGTGTTTATTGATTTCAGATTTCTTTCTTCCATATGATTTATTTATTAGTTTGAACTGAGGCTAAAGCTAAACCGGATATGTAGTGGATTTTCAAATCACATAAAATAATTGTGATTTTTATTTTTCATGTGGGATAATACTAGATTGTCTTTTTTCTATGATTATGGGTTGGCAATGGCAATGCCAGCACCATGATTAAGACGACACGTTGGTAAAAGAATTATTGTGTCCCCATTACAATACAAGTTAAAAAAAAGTCGTACAATCGGTTACTCGACAGTGTCCTGCCTTGGTGAGATTGGAATAGCCCGTGCTCGACTAGTGTGACCTACCGTTGGTTTGATGCCAATTACTGAGTTGAGTTTGAGAGTTGAAGGACATATTATAGGTACATCGGATTCTGTCCCGAGTGAACCGTAACCATATTTGTTGCTACAGATATGGCAGAGTCACTACTGGAGGCACAAGGTTCACTTCACTCAATGTGTAAGGGTTCTGCAAACAGATCACATAAGGATCGTCTTAGGTTGCTTGTTAGTTTTAGTTCATAAAAACTTTTATGCAGTATTTCTTTTCGAGTTGACATTCTAAAATACACAGTATTGCTTCAAAAGACGGCCTAGAATCCGAAATTAACCATGTAATTTGGATTGAACACAATCCATTTGCCGCAAATTTTTTACTCTTGCATTGCTCCAACAATTACAAAATGTAATTAAATCTTAATATTAGAGACAATTGAATACCAATAGTCTACTCTCTATTCCAGATTTTTCTTGTGCAGTCTCTCTTAGAAGCAACTAAATTTCAAAGAACTCGAAAACCATAACGTACCTTGCCTTGACCACCCTTAGCACTTCAATCATTTGGAGGTTTGTAAGATCTAAAATCAGACCACTCACTCAAACTTGCTTTTCTCAACTTAGTGACAAACCCATGCATCTAAAAGGCATGAGAGAAGAGAGGCTCATCCACAATGTAGAGCCTTACATCTGATAACTTCTCATACTTCATTCAATACTTTTATTTCATGTGCCAATTAACAAACCAAAATTCCAACATCAACACAAAATTATTCTAACCAAATGCCAAAAGTTCTCACTCCTTGACAGCTTATTCAAAATCTAAATTCAAAGAAAAATCCCTTAAAATGGCAATTTATCATGTCCCTTTTTTTTTGGGATCTTTTTACATACCAAGAGTTGTATTAGAGAGCTTTTCAAGAGGTGGTGGCTTTCTTCTCTTAGTTGCTTGTTCAAAGCCATATGCAATCTCTATCAGTTTTGGCTCAAATCCTTTCAGCCCTCCAAAGACAATCCCGAATGGTGTCCCTGAAAGCGTATATCCAGCCGGAACTGCTATTCCAGGATAACCTCCAATTGCAAGTATGACTGAAATTATTGAACTAGGAGTTACTATTGCATCTAGCTTATTTTCAGTCATTGTTTTCTCAAGTCCATCTTTTGATAGCTTTTCTAATTTCGATAATATTGCCTCCATTCCTGATCCGTTTGTCGCTTGCGCTTGTAGAAACAAATCTTGGCCATATTCTTTAATTTTCTCCTATTTTGGTCACACAAAAAAAACCCTCAAGATATCACAATTTGCCCTTTCAATTCAAGCAATAGAATGAAAACATGCTAATTTACCAGCTTTGAGTTCTTTTTGTTAAATGCTATCGCATCTGATAGAGATCGAATCGGAGACGAAACTAGATCTTTGAGGTATGCATTTAAGGATGTTTTGAACTCATTGAGTAATGCAATATTCTCTCCACTTAAGCTTTGATCATATATAGTACCAAGGTTGTCGATTTTCAGATTGGTCACCAATATTGCACCCTTTTTCCTACAAAGACAAATGGGATCCATCTATTTCAATCTCTCTCTCTATATATTGAATGAAAATGAAAAGATCTATCATTTTGTACCTTAATATTTTGAAAATTTTATCAAAAGATTGAATCAAGAAATGGTCAGCACCAGCAAAAAAATCGGCCACAATTCCCAATCTTTTTCCTCTAAGTCCATCAGCCTTAAGAAATTGACCATACCCACCCCTTGGAATGTACTTTGATGATCTATAGGTTGCCTTATCGAACGGGTCACTTCCGACGATGGCGTCAAGGACATAAGCTGCATCAGATACGGTTCTACCAATGGGCCTGTTCCATGTTCATTAACAAATATATCAACTTAGTTCAACTTTGTTGTTTATATTTACATTACTCAGCACATTATAAAATCAAATGATTAACTAAATATGTACTTACCCAACAGTGTCTTGCCTTGGAGAGATTGGGACAACTCCAGTTCGACTAGTGAGACCGATGGTTGGTTTAATGCCGACTACTGAGTTATAAGTTGAAGGACATAATATAGAGCCATCAGTTTCAGACCCAAGTGAAACAGAGACCATATTTGATGAAACTGATATGGCAGAGCCACTACTTGAACCACAAGGATCTCCTAATGTATAAGGTTCCTGCACTTTTACCAGTTGCTGCATTATTCTTAATTTTTTCCAATTCATAATTTAGATTAAAATAAGATTTACAGCATATAACTGGCTGACAAGGTAGTTTCCATTTAGTTCTGACAGCATCAGGTATATATATTTTAGGGAAGTTTGAATAACATAGGTTTTGCAAAGCGAAAACCAATTAGTCAATGATTAGCTTATTCCTAAAAATATTATATTTATATACTTTTTAAAAGTGTTGGTTATGAAACTTACCCTATTTTAATGGACAATTATTCTATAATTAGTTTCAAATAGTTATTTTTAGGGTAAACTACAAATAAGATTTGTGGTTTTGATCAAATACGGAAACACCCTTTGTAGTTAAAAAAATGGCAAAACAACCCAGCATAGTTTCAGAATTATGCTAATGATACCTCTTTCTCACTAACATCTGTTAAAAATTTGTTTTTTTTATTCAAATTAATACACGTGGCCCATTCTATGAATATCAGGTATACAATACTATGAAAACTAATTAACGGATGGGTGCGGTGTGGTCGGTAAATTCACAAACTAAAGAAGTATTTAAGACCATTTTTAAAGTGTACGGGTATGATTTTACAAAATTGGAAGGAAAAAAAAAAACCGTAGGTGGATTCGAGAAGGTTAATAATACTGACCCGGCCTTGACCAGCTCTAGCGTTCCAGCCAGAGGGAATATTGTCACCTCTGAAAGCAGACCACTCACTCAAACTAGCTTTTCCCAATATGATAGCTCCAGCTTTCCTCAGCTTAGCTACTACTGTTGCATCACGAGGCACAATTGAGCCTAAAAGAGCATATGATCCAGCTGTTGTATTAAGCTTATCTTTTGTTGCTATATTATCTTTAACAAGTACTGGAATTCCATGTAAAATCGGTAGCTTCGAGCCCGGTTTCTTCGCCTTACGCTCTTGATCGGCCTTGTCAGCTAAATATGATGCATCTGGATTTACTTCAATCACACCTCTAAGAAGTGGATTATATTTATGGATTTGTTTCAAGTAGAACTTAACTAGTTGTCTTGAAGTGAGTTTGTTTTGGTTCAAGGCTGTTTGGAGATCTTTCAATGTTGCTTCTTCAATGGAGAAGCTAGGCTTGAGGCTGTAAGATCCATATGGTGTTATTGCCAGAAAAATCAGAATTAGAGGTAAGGAAAAAGAAAGAGAGAAGCTTTGAGCTTCCATTAGAAGTTATGGACTGTTTACTTTGAAAATTAGCTGTGAAACTAGCTTACCTATTTAATGGACAAAAAGTTATTGGGAGTAAATAAATTCTCTCTCATTCATTAAAATGAGATTTTTTTTAGGTGTAACTAAATGTATAATTATACAACTCGATCAACGATTTAATTCAACAATATTATATCAATGTGAAGATTGTAAAGTCTCGTTTTCCTCCTAACAAGTGGTATCCAAGTATATGTGGGGAACGTTATTGATTGTTTTTTCATTTGGAAAAGCCAACCCATTCCATCATTTGCCACAAGTAGTGCTCTCACCACATCATGATTAGTACACTAACACACTAGCAAAAGAAATAAAGTTTCATATTTATATATTTTTGGATAAAACTTCTCTTTCTCACTAATTAGGTTATGCTCCTCCTAACCTACTAACTTGTCATATTTTTATTAGATAATACTTATTAATGAGACCTATATATTTATTAAATAAAACCTACATATTTATGAACTATAATAATTATTATCCAATAAAAATATGACATGTAAATAAGTTGAGAGAAGACTTTATTCTATATTTTATTCTCTTTAAAAAAATTCTAGAGTACATCAATAATTTGGGTTAAATGCATGAATGACCCCTGTAATTTGAGGGTTTTTCAATTTACACCCCTACACTTCTAATTTGAAAATTTCCACCTGCATTTTCAAAAGTCATCAAATTTAACTTTTCCATCCAAATTAACAGCAAACCTTTTTTTTTTTAATATATAGATATTTTTTTTATTCATTATGTATTAACCATTGGTTAGAATTAACCCCACCCAAAGTCAAATAACCATTTTACCTTATTTTGACTCACTTTTCACCTAAGCAGCATTTCACTTTCATCTTCCTTCTTTTCTCCACGTGGCTCAGGCAAACGAAATGGATGAATAAAAAGTTGGGTTTATGAAATTTTTATTTAAATCTGCCATCCCTCTTTCAATTGTGAATCTGATTTTCGAAAACAAATGAAATTTGAGAAAATTTTATTTAAAGCATATTTCAAAATTTAAAATATGATTTAAATCTGTGATTCAGATTTATTATTAGTTTGTTTTTCAAAAGTTCTTTCTAGAATCAAAGAGGGATTGAAAAACATTAATAGAGTTCATTCATAAATACCAAAAAAAAAAAATTCAAGTCAATAAATAATTCTTAAGATATTCTCCATTCTACACCAAAAAGAATTCATTCATAAACATGCTACGAAAATTTTGAATTGAATGTTTAAGAATGAACCAGAGAGGAAATAGAGAAAAAAAATTCTAATCCTCGCAGTCTCAAGTCACAAGCAGCTTTGAATCCTGAGTTGATATTTACAAATTCGAAAGGAATGAATCGTATATTTAAAACTTCGGTAGCCAAAAACTTATGCTGTGGAATTCTCATTCCTTTTCACTTCCTTCATGTCCATCTACATTATCTTCGCCTTCAAAGCTTTATTTTTTCTTTATTCCTTCAATATTTTTTTACCAAAATATCTTTCTTAAGCACACACAATCGTCCACGATAAACTAAGGCATTATTTGTGGATAAGTTGTAGTACCAAGATAACTCTCACTCGGCATCCAGAAAATAACCTGCTAGACTATTATCTACCCTCTGTGCATCAATGATCTAATGTCTTTAAGTATGCCCGACCATTGATCAAGACAAACAAGCTGTCATCTCAAAAGTTATTGATGACATCTCAGCTCGTTCCATTTTCAATCGTAATCTACGCTGACAGACCCTAATAGCAGAAGAATGAACATCTGCCACCATATTAGCTTTATCCGGATGGTACAGTATGTTACGATCATAATCTTTCAAAAGCTTCAACCACCTACCATGTCTCTTATTCAATTCATTCTAAAAGAAGAAATATTTTAGACTTGTGATCCGTAAAGATTAAAATATTTTCTCCATATAAGTAGTGTTTTCAAATCTTTCAGGCATGAACCACAACTGCCAATTATATATATATATATATATATATATATATATATATATCATGCATTGGATATTTCTTTTCATGCTACATTAATTGTATCAAAGCATAGATGATCACCTTTCCATGTTGCATTAACACACAACTCAATCCTTTATTTGACACATCACTTTAGATAGTCAAATCCCCAGAATCATCTGGTGTAACAAGAACTTGTGCAGGATACAAGACTTTTCTTGAGTTCCTCGAAACTCTTTTCACAATCTGCTTCCCAATCATACTTCTTCCCTTTTATAGGAAGCTTGGTCATTGGCGAGGCTATTCTTGCAAAGTCTTGAACACATCTACGATGGTTGCCTATCAAACCCAAGAAAGTTGGAATCTCTTCAATAATAGTTGGTCGGGCCAACTACTCATTACTTCTATCTTGGAGAGATCAACTGAAATACTCTCAATCGACACCTCGTGTCCTAGAAATGCATCTCTCTTTAGCTAAAATTTACACTTACTATATTTGGCGTAAAATCATTCATTCCATAATATGAGTAAAAAAAACTCTCAAATACTGAGTATGTTATTCCTCTAATCTTGAATGAACTAGAAAGTCGTCAAATGAAAACAATCACGACGAATCCAGGAATCTCTGAAATACAATATTCATCACATTCATAAAAGTTGTTGGTACATTCATCAAACCAAAAGACATCACCACACAAACTTGAAATAACTATAACGAGTCATAAAAGATGTCTTAGGTATATCTCCTTCCCATTTCGAGCTCTCTTAGATTAATACTTCTCAAATAATAGTTCTATTTTTTGTTTTTTTTTCCAAGTTACTACTTCATTATGATCCATGGATCTAACATTAGACTCCCATCAATACAGGACATCATCAATTAAGGAGTAATTGCTACAATGCACCTTTAAATTGTCAGGCAATTCTTAAACGCAACCCTCAGTGCACATGAGATATCCACTTCTCAGCCTCACTAGGTACACATGTTTTCTATCAACTAACCTGCTGTGTATTTCTTATACACTGAGAAATCAGACCTTTTCATTTAAACCTCCAGTCTTACCAAGTGCTCTTTGCATATCGTCGTACTCAACTTGACGAATATATACCTTCAGAGCAGTTGTCAATACTTGAGCAACTACCAGATGTGGCAGTGCCTCAAATTTAACAGGATCCTCAAACTCTACATTATTCTCCCCAACCAGAGGAACATAATAATTGACCTAATCATTATATGATATCTTTAATAAAATCTTAAAATTAACTTCTAAAAATAGTAGGACTAATTTCAATTCATCTAAAAGTCCGATCTAATAAATTAAAAACAAATTAAAAAAATATAAACATAATAAAGTTCATACGATTTATTATAGTTATACAAAGCAAACATAACATATTTAGAGTTGAAGATTCATCCTTTTTTGTCATTTTATCAATCTTTAGTTAATATTTAAAAATTAAATATAATATATAGGAAAATTTCTTTGGGTAGCAAAATTGTATTCAATATTCATAAATCTAGCAGTTTTAAAAAGTATTTGTAAATATAGCAGTTTTTTTAAGACCCTCATTCAAGGGAATCAAAGAAATCAGTGATAATTTGGAGGTAATAAGTGATAACTTATCATGTAATCAGTGATTATATGCATGAAATATCATTTGATATAGTGAATCAGTAAAATCAGTGATTACCTATGCGCGGAATCAGCTATTACTTATGCAAAAATCAGTGATTACTTATGCGAACACGCGAACTAGTGGCAATTTTGTAATATTTTAGGCCCAAATTTGAGTTTTTTGCTATTTTTGTAATAACTTTATTGGTCTGCTATTTTTTTTTTGTAAATATTGGACTTATTTTCAACTATATGTTCAAGAGCCCCTAATATTTATTATTTTGATTTGATTTGGATCGCTATAAAAATCTTTTAAATAGGACAAAATATTATTATTTAAATGGGATAGATATAGATTTTAAAAATTGAACCAAACCGGTTCAGTTTGGATGGTTAATTTTGATTTTAATTTGTTCACCCCGATTTAACACTACAATTTCAGGAAAAAAAATCTAATAAAAAGAAAAAGTAGAAAGAGAATCAGATATTATTTTTGAAGGCCTCATTATAATTTTGGGAAATTTCGTTGGGTGACAAATTTTTATGCAATATTTGTAAAAATATCAACTCAAAAAAGTAATTTCAAATATAACAATTTTAACATGTTTATCAGTGATTAACAATGATTTATGTGTTTATCAGTGATAAACTTAATGTAAAAATATGTAATACAATGTTTATCATTGATAAACCCGATCAAAATTTACTATATTTGCAAATATTTTTTTGAGCTTTTATTTTTACAAATATTACTAAAAATTTACTAGATTTGCAAATGCCCCTATAATTTATTTAGCTATTGTTATAGCTACTTGAAATCGTTGCTACATGTCCAAACTTCAATTATTATTTTAAAAGTTATATTTTTTTTTCTTCGAGTGTCTAACGTCTATAATTGTGTCTAACTGTTTATAATTTAACTGATTAAGCGTTAGTGTTCTATTTGATTTAATGGCAGATGGAGGCTCTCTTCACCTTTATTTGTAATGTAATATTTTAGAAAGTAAACTAGAAATAAAACACATGTGGTTTTAGTCAAATGCACGAATACCTAATTAGAAAATGACAAATTACACCACGTAGTTCTAAATTATGTCAATGAGACTCTTCCCTTCCTACGTTGATAACTTTTTTTTTAACTAGAAATAATTAGGTTAGAGAAAAATGCCCGGCGAACCAAGAAACTGACCCAAACCTAATGGTTCGAGCCGGTTTTTTCGGTTTTGGTGGTTTTCTCTTAGTTTGCCTTTTCAAAAAACCGAGAACATTCAGGTTTTTTCCGGTTCTATATCCTTCGATTCGGTTAACCAAACCGAGGACTAACATATATATATATATATATATATATATATATAATAATAATAATAATAATAATAATAATAATAATAATAATAATAAAACTAATTTTATTTTATGTTGATTAGAATAGGTGTGAAATTTGATTTTATTTTATAATATACGCATAAAAATTTATGTAAAATGGTCTTTAACCATTTTTTTTAAATATATTTTGGATATGTACCCAAGTTTATATATTTTTAAAAAAAATTACACATGGCCTAATAATAGAGACCCAAAATCGAAAATCGAACAAAAAAACTGAGAAATCGATGTAAACCGAACCGAATGGTTCTTAAAAGAAAAAAGTGAACCATTCGGTTCATTGTTTTGGGAAACTGAGGTGGTTGGTTCGGTCCAAGGTTTTGGTCAAAACCGGACCGAACCGACCCGATCCGATCCCAAACCTAGCCATAATTCCTTTGTTTGAACTCTGTATTTTGATAATTCAAGATGTTTTGAAATTCTCATTTCGATGTCTACGTTATGATCACTTTAAAATCATAAGTAAATAAAAGGGTTTATGACTTCAATCATACTCATACCTAATGTTTTGATGATAATACACTCTATTTATTTATTGAAGATTTTGAAGTAATCATAACGTAGAGCTCGAAACTAGAATTTCAAAACATGTTGAATCATCCAAATCGGAGTTCAAATGAAAAAAGTTATGGCTAAAAGAAAGTTAATTCATGATGGCATTGGAAGGGAGGAGTTTCATTGACATAATTTGTTATTTAAAATTACATAGAGTGTTTATGCATTGACCAAAATCACAGAGGTATTATTTGCAGTTTACTCTAATTTAAAAATAAATAAATAACTCTATTCACTACTTATTTGGAAATAGGTGAGTGTTTTTCCCATTTCTTTAGCATGCACTTTTCATATTAAAAATATAATTCGAATCCTCAAAGGTAAATGAAACATATCACGATTTAAGATAAATGTTTATCCGGGGTGTAAAAGGGGTAGAGGGTCAGAGTACCCCGTTTACACCCCACCCCATTTAGGTGAAATTTAGTCCCCTGACATGACTCCAACCCGTTTAATAAACGGAGGTTTAAATAGGGTGGGTCGGGGTAATTAGAAGAAAAAAACATGATTTTGTTGGAATAAATTCAATAATTAGGGACCACACGTGTAATTAATTAAATGTGTATGCTATTTATAATTAGCCAATTAAAGTGATCTAATAAAGTTTATGTATTGGCATAATAGAGTTATAAAATATTCCCATGGACTTACATATATGCATAGATATCATATGATATTTATAATTTATTGAGGGGCTAAATTGTAAATATGTAAACTCTATAATCTTAGCCATTCTAAGAATGGAGTTATAGTCTCATTCCCTGCGGTTTTCACGTATCTTCATCTCCCTTCTGGAAGATTTCATACGGTGAAACTACAGAGGAAAGGAAGGCCATAACTCTCAATTGTTGCATTCATCCATGGATTCAGGTACGCTTCCGCTATCATTCTCTTGAATCGGTCATGGATCTAGTCTAACAAGTGGTATCAGAGCCTTCCCGATGATTGATTCTTGAGATTTTTATTTACAATTTTCTAAAATTGTAATCTGATTTTGGGTTGATTTTAGAAAATTATTACGAATTGATCTTAGTTGAATTCTATGAAATTATTGTCTTCAATTTTGATCAAAATGATTACTCTTCAAGTCGTCTGATTTGTTGTGATTTAACAAGAAATCCTGCAAAATTTGGATCTGGCTTTTTTGAATTCGTCAGACGGTTCTTCAAATTTTCTTAAATTTGAATTTGAGGATATTGATTTCTGTCCTTATTCCATCATGGTGAATTAAAAAAAAAAAAAAAAAATCTGGATTTGTTGGTTCGTTTTGATGTATCTAATGTTTGACGGTTATCTTGGCGTTCATTAGAAGTGCTAAACTTTCGAATTAAAAAAAAAAAAAAAACTATCGAAATCGCTAGTCTTCACATCAAACGATTTCTTTGTGATTAAAATAAGGAAATACGAATTGGAAACTCTGTGCATATTCTTGATTTCGTTTTCGATAAGGATTGTTAAAAAAAAAAAAATGTTTGACAGTGGGCTATTGATTGAACCGACTACCTACAGGTTACAACACATAATTTATAATATAAATAAAGCAAATACTTATAATTAAGTAATCTGAATGTGTTGTAAACATTTGGACTTTTGGTATAATTGAATGCTCCAAATCATTCAATTTTTAAGTTTGTTTATTTGCAAGCATGAATTAAATGATTCAATTTAAAATTTGAATTTATTAAATTTTTACCTTGCAACATCTGGTTGGTCAAAATTTGACATATATCTTATATTATTTAGTAATCTTTTAAATTTGATATAGGATATTTGCCCCCATATTAATAATAAAGTTTATAAGGAAATTACAAATTCAAATATGGCTTATATATTTTATAATTTAAGGTTGTTTAACATTTTAATTGGATTAATTAAAATAAGATGTTGCCAAAGTAACCTCTTTTGTTTAAATTTATCCATGAGAGATGTTAAATATTTTAAGTGTATGTGTATTCATGTAAATATTAGTCGGCCCAAAGGAAGGTTAATATTTAAAAGAATGACACGTACACCTGTGATAAATATGTGACGATTATAAAGTGAATTTGCATGTAAATAATAAATCGATCCAAAGATAGTTTTATTATTTGACATGAACTTATTGTCAATATGTTATTATGATATCAAAATACCACTTACAGTTAATATTACTGTCCAAAGACTTGATATTAATGTTGTACTCGGTATCTTGAGATGGGATTGCCATTATTTGAATTAATGATAACTGTGATAAATTATTGATGTGAGCATGTTTGTTTGTTTGTTTGTTTTGTTTTCTCAGCTAATGTTTCTAATCTACCTTCTAACATCAACAATATTCCTGTCCTTAATGGAACTAACTTCAAGAATTGGAAGGAAAATATCCTTATTATCCTGGGATGCATGGATCTAGACCTTGCACTAAGGATTGACGAACCCACTCCTCTTTCGGATGAAAGTTCTCTTGCTGATAGGAGAATCTTTGAGAAGTGGGAACGCTCAAATCGCATGAGTCTTATGATCATTAAGCGTGGTATTCCTGGAAGCATTTAGGGGTGCGGATCTCAAGAGATTACCAACGCCAAAGATTTCCTGATCGAAATTGAGAAACGTTTTGTGAAAAACGATAAGGCGAGAAACAAGCACGCTTTTACAAAGCTTGATTTCTATGAAGTATAAAGGAAAAGGAAATATGAGGGAGTACATTATGGAAATGTCCCATATTGCTTCAAAACTTAAGGCATTGAAGCTCGACTTGTCGACGACTTGCTCGTGCATCGATATTAATCTCTCTTCCTACACGTTTAACCAATTTAAGGTTAGTTACAATCTGTCAAAAGGAGAAATGGACTCTTAATGAGCTCATTTCTTATTGTGTGCAAGAGGAAGAGAGATTGAAGCTAGAAAGGACTGAAAGTGCTCATGTGGCTAGCACCTCTAAGAATAAGGGCATAAAGAGAAAGAATAATGAAGTCGCTAAAGGTCCAACTAATCCGGAAGAAACAACAACATGAACCTAAGTGGTCGTTTCTTTTGTGGAAAAATCGAACATGTGAAGAAGGATCTGACCAAGTATCACGCATGGCGTGCTAAGAAAGGTACAAATCTTACTTTGGTCCGTTTCAAATTAATTTGGCTTCAGTACCTAGAAACACGTGGTGGTTAGATTCTGGTGCAACCGCTCACATTAGTGTTTCTATGCAGGGTTGCCTGAGCTACCGAAAGCCTGATGATGATGAAAGATACATCTATGTGGCTGATGGAAAAACGGTGGAAGTGAAGGCAATAGGCCATTTTAAGTTGTTTTTCAAGATCAGGTTATTATTTGAATTTGAAAGACACTTTTGTTGTACCGACTTTTCGGAGGAACTTAGTTTCTGTTTCCTTATTGGACAAACTGGTTATTATTGTTTATTTGGAAACAATATGGTTAATTTGTCTTTAAATTCAATTTCTATTGGAACCGGTATTCGTCATAATCATGATGAATTGTATTTACTTGACACAAATGTGTCTTACAATGAATCATTGAATTCAGAATCACAATGTGTTAAAAGTAAAAGAAGTAGAGAAAATTCATCAATTTTATGGCACAAGCGATTAGGGCACATCTCTAAATCTAGAGTTGAACGACTTGTGTCCGATAAAATTTTGGATTCTCTTGACTTTACAGACTTTGAAGTTTGTATTGATTGTATTAAGGGAAAACAGACTAAAGTGAAGAAAATAGGTGCCAATAGAGCTAAAGACGTCTTAGAATTGATTCATACTGATATATGTGGTCCATTCCCTACGGCATCTTGGAATGGACAACGATATTTCATATCATTCATAGACGACTATTCAAGGTATGGCTACCTATATTTAATTCATGAGAAATCACAATCTTTGGATGTGTTCAAAACATTTAAAGTTGAAGTTGAGAACCAACTCAACAAAACAATAAAAAATGTCAGATCTGACCGTGGAGGTGAATTCTACGGTAGATATGATGGTTCAAGTGAACAACGTCCAGGACCATTTGCTAAATTCTTAGAGGAATGTGGAATCGTCCCACAGTACACCATGCCGGGTTCACCTAGCATGAATGGTGTAGTTGAAAGGCGAAATCGGACTCTTAAGGATATGGTAAGAAGTATGATTAGTCATTCTTCTTTACCAGAGTCACTTTGGGGAGAAGCACTTAAGACAACAGCTTATATTCTAAATAGAGTGCCAACTAAAGCAACTACTAAAACGCCTTATGAGCTTTGGACAGGCAAGAAGCCGAGTCTAAAACATTTTCATATTTGGGGTTGTCCAGCTGAAGCTAGGCCTTACAGGCCACATGAAAATAAATTGGACACTAAAACAGTAAGTAGTTACTTTATTGGCTATGCTGAACGATCCAGGGGGTATAAATTTTATGATCCCAAGATTAGGAAAATCTTTGAGACGGGAATTGCAACATTTTTTGAAGATGTTGAGTTTGAGGGGAGAAATAAGGTTAGAGATATTATCTTTGAGGAAGAGGAATTAATTTCTATCCCCACAATTGCTTCTGATGAAATGCAGGTTTCCTTACCTGTTATTGATCAGGAAGCTGATCAAGATCCTCAATTAGATAATATTGAAATTTTCCCCATGAATAATGAAATAATTATTCCTGAGGTGCAAACTCAACAACCTCAAGAAATAGTGCCTTTAAGACGATCCACTAGAGAAAGAAGAAATGCTATTTCAAAAGATTATATAGTATTTCTCCTGGAACATGAGGATATTGGAGTGATGGAAGATGATCCAATCAACTTTCACCAAGCCATACAAGGTTCTAATTCTCAAAAGTGGATTGAGGCTATGAATGAAGAGTATAAGTCTATGCAAGATAATAAAGTTTGGGAACTTGTCCCATTACCAGAAGGAGCAAAACCTATTGGTTGTAAATGGATATTTAAAACCAAAAGGGATGCAAAAGGTAATGTGGAAAGATATAAAGCTCGTCTTGTAGCTAAGGGCTTTACTCAAAAGGAAGGGATTGACTATAAAGAGACATTCTCTCCAGTTTCAACGAAAGACTCTTTTAGGACAATCATGGCACTAGTTGCACATTTTGATCTTGAGCTTCATCAAATGGATGTCAAAACGGCGTTTCTCAATGGAGACATTGATGAAACTATTTATATGGTGCAACCAGAAAACTTTGTATTAGGAGACCCAAAGAATATGGTTTGCAAATTGACAAAATCTATTTATGGGCTTAAACAAGCTTCTCGTCAATGGTACTATAAGTTTCATCAAGTGATTATCTCGTTTGGTTTTGAGATAAATGCAGTCGATGATTGTGTGTATCATAAGTTCAGTGGGAGTAAACACATATTTTTGGTTTTATATGTGGATGACATTCTGCTTGCCACAAATGATATAGGCATTTTGCATGACACCAAAAGATTTCTATCCAAGAATTTTGAGATGAAAGATCTTGGTGATGCTTCATTTGTATTAGGAATCCAGATACATAGAGATCGCTCTCGAGGTATTCTTGGGTTATCACAAAGAAGCTATATTGATAAGGTGCTAAAAAGATTTGGTATGCAGAACTGTAAACCAAGTGACACCCCTGTTTCTAAAGGAGACAAATTCAGTCTCAATCAATGCCCAAAAAGTAATCTTGAAGTTAAAGAAATGCAAAAGATTCCTTATTCATCATTGTTGGGAGTCTAATGTATGCTCAAGGTATGTACGCGTCCGGGATATTGCGTATATTGTTGGCATGTTAGGTAGATACTTAAGTAACCCTGGTATGGATCATTGGATAGCGACCAAACAGGTTATGAGGTATTTGCAGAAAACTAAAGATTATATGCTCACATATAAGAGATCGGATCGATTAGAGATCATTGGGTATTCGACTCGATTTTCCTGGATGCCAAGACAAGTAGAAGATCCACTTCAAGCTATATTTATCTGTAGCTGGTGGAGCTATTTCTTGGAGGAGTGCCAAACGGACACTCATAACTTCTTCCACTATGGCAGAGAGTTTGTAGCATGTTATGAGGCATCTAATCATGGAATATGGTTGCGAAATTTTATCACAAGGTGCGTATTTTAGATTGTGTTGAAAGACCACTTAAGATCTATTGTGATAATAAGTCAGAGATTATATTCTAACAACAATAGGAGCTCTTCTAAGTCTAAACATCTAGACATCAAGTTCCTAGTTGTGAAGGAAAGAGTGCAGAGTGGACCAGTTATCCATAGAGCACCTTGGGACAAACTCCATGATAGCGGATCCGCTTACAAAAGGATTACCACCCAAGGTCTTTCATGAGCATCTTGCTCATATGGGTGTTATCTTACATGAGGATATTTAATTCAAGTGGGAGTTTGGATAATATTTTTATTGCTCTATATTTGGTTTTAAGACATATATATGTTTATATGTAATTGGATATTTTTCGATCGAAGTAAAGAATTTCAGCTAATGACACTCTGTTACATTTAAGTTTAAGTTTTGATCTCACTAAAGTAAGGTAGGACTAGTTGGAATAGATATGTACAGATCACACTGCATATAATTTCCATGCTATGCATCCATGGTTGATCTATGTCATTTAGTTGTATTAATATTTGTGACCATTGATGGGTTTAGTTACGATAAATGTGACGAAAACCGCTTTGATCCAATATTGATATAGTTAATGGACGAGATTGTTAAGGTACTCTATTTATAATAGCAATTTTTGGAGCTCATAAGGTTTAACACATTTGTAGAATTACATATGTGGTCCAGTGGGAGATTGTTGGAATAAATTCAATAATTAGGGACCACACGTGTAATTAATTAAATGTGTATGCTATTTATAATTAGCCAATTAAAGTGATCTAATAAAGTTTATGTATTGGCATAATAGAGTTATAAAATATTCCCATGGACTTACATATATGCATAGATATCATATGATATTTATAATTTATTGAGGGGCTAAATTGTAAATATGTAAACTCTATAACTGCTTAAGCAGTTACAGAATGGGTTATAGTCCCCATTCCCTGCAGTTTTCACGTATCTTCATCTCCCCTTCTGTGAAGATTTCATACAGTGAAACTACAGAGGAAAGGAAGGCCATAACTCTCAATTGTTGCATTCATCCATGGATTCAGGTACGCTTCCGCTATCATTCTCTTGAATCGGTCATGGATCTAGTCTAACAGATTTTGTTTAAAAATACAAGTTTCCAACTCATTTGTACCTAAGAAAAGGTGAGTTTTTTTTTTAAGTTCTAAACGTGTTGGGGCCCTGTTGGGGCCAAGGCTCAACACCCCAACCCTATCCCGTTTAATAAATGAGGCCAATATCTCACCCCGACCCAGCTTGGCGAGTTCGTGACGAGGTGACGAGGTCAATTTTCACCCCTAATGTTTATAATTATATCACTCTCAAGTTTTTTTTTTTTTTTTTGAATTGGGTTCATTGAGATTCATGTATAAAGGCAAGTTTTTGTTTTTGGTAATTAGATAAGTCACCCTTAGATTTATAAACAATGTTAGGTACTTTCATATGTCTGTTGTGTGATATTTAATATGCCTCTCAAGATGATGGGTCTTTTGGACTCACCAATCTTTGATCGAATCCCATTTTTAAACCGAATGCTCGTCTGAGTTTATGGGACTCTGATATCATCTGAATATTATGGGCTTTCATCTCAAAACCAATTGAAAGTGAGAGAAGTGACTCTTAAACTTTATAAATAATTTTAGATCTATTCATCTTTTCACCGTGGGATTCTTAATATGTTGAGCTAAATTATCTATGTTAAGTAGGGGAAAGTCGTGCAAAAGAGACAGTAAGTCCGGTGCCTTGGCGGTCTTATGCTCTTGATCAGCATTGTCAACAAGTTGTCTTGAAGTGAGTTTGTTTTGGTTTTAAGGCATTTTGGAAATCTTTCAATGTTGCTTCTCCAATAGAGAAGCCATTATTGGTGATTTGAGGCCAAGATGGTAATATGGATAGAAAAAGGAAAAGGCTAAGAGAGAAGCTTTGAGCTTTCATTGAACTAATGAACTTGTTTAATTTCCTTTCATATAATATTTTTCCCAAATGGCTTAATAAGCTGACAAAATTATAAGAAAACAGAGCTTAAGCAAAAACCGACACTAATTGATTGTGATGTGATGGCATTTCACTCTATTGATTTGCTATAGAGAGTGCTTTTTGTCATCATCATGATAAAGATGAGGCTTTAGTTAAAAGAAGCATATTCATCATTCATGGCCAACCTGTTATATAAAGATTATTGTAAAATTGAAATTGGTAAATCCAAACCCAGCGAATGCACGTTATTTCCTTAAGACAATTTATTCTCTCTACGGTGTTAAGGAATAATGAACAATTATCTCCCAAGATAGAATCGATTACTAACCCATGTCATGTAGCACTCCAATCGCAAGAACCTACGAACTCAACAGTATCGGCAATCATTCAATGAAAATAAAAACAAGAATAGATTTGTAGAGAAAAACAAATAGGGAATGTAAAATTTTTTATGTTAAGTTTCTAAATAATCTACCATCTATTTATAGACTATTTGTGACATTCATGAGAGTAGAGGTTATTTACTACAAAAATGAAATAACACATCATTTGAATAAATAGTTGTGTCTATTTATTCAAATAAACAAACAATAAATCTCTTGATACATAGTTGTGCTTATTTATTCAAATAAACAAAGAATATATCTCTGGATAAAGAGTTGTGACTATTTGTTCAAAATGAATAAAAACAATCATTTATAAAAAAAAAAAAAAAAGAAGTCGTGTCTCTCTATTTAAAAATAAATAATTTTACTCAAAAATTTCAACGCAGCCATCTTTATTCTTTTATGTTTTCTCATTTTACAAACTGACAAATACATCTCATCAGTAGCTAGTTTTAAACCATTTTCACACACCTAAGCTGTTGTTTATTTGAAGGGATTGAACAATTGAGAGATTAAAAAAATACATATATATTTTTTTAAGGGTTAAAATAAAATTGATATATAGAGAGATGAGATCTTAATTTTCCCATTTTTCATTCTTATTCAATGTAATAAAATTGTTTCTGTATAATCATATAGTCACTGGTTTAAAAAAAAATCATCACTTCCAAGAGTATTGAGTTCAGATCCCCTAATCTCAAATTCATCCATCTACTAAATAAATGCAACAAAATTGTTGACCCATCTTAAACAATGAATCATTTTCTTTGTAGGAATGTCCCTAATTTATATGAGAAAATCAACATCATACCACCCATTTTTATTTTCTCTGTTTTTTTTAGTTGATTTAAAATCGGTTCTCATCCTTAACATTAATAAACAATGTTCTTATTTGATTCCAATTCCAAAATAATTTTTAAGTGGTGGACTACACCATTTCTTTTTTATTGATAACATATACAGTTTGATAAGATAATAAAAAGATATATGAAAAAAAATTAATCGATCAAAGTAACATAAATTACCTTATATTTAATCCTAAATAAATATCTTTCAAACCCGCGATCATATAGAAAACTTCAAAAGAAATATACACTCCCATTTTGGCCAAACAAAAAAACCTCCAAAAGCACATAAAAAACAGCACCCACAACTCAAAGAAAAACATTCATATGTAACACTCTCAGTATGAAGTGTTTTAGAATTATTTAAAAGTTATAAGATTTTACAAGTAAAATATGTACACACTATTTTAGAGGCTTTTGAAGTGGAGGAAGCTTTCTAGTCTTAGTTGCTTGTTCAAAACCATATACAATCTCAATCAACTTTGGCTCATATCCTTTCAACCCTCCAAAGACTATCCCAAATGGCTTCCTGGAAGGGTTATATCCAGCCGGAATCGTTATCCCCGGAAAACCTCCGAAATCTTTTCCAAAATCATAAAATTTCCTCACTATTCCTATTCTCTTTCCTCGCAGCCCATCAGCCTTAAGAAATAGGCCATAGCCACCTGTGGGAATGTATGTTGATGCTTTAATTGTAGAGTTATCATAATTATCAATGCCTACAATGGCATCAAGAACATAAGCGGCATCTGATACCGTTCTACAATCGGCCAGTTCCATCATCATTCATACAACAGAGAGTACTCACATTGTATAATAACACATACGCCACCATTACAATACAAGAAAAAAAAAGGAAGAAAATCAATTACTCGACGGTGTTCTGCCTTGGAGAGATTGGTATAACCCTGCTCGACTAGTGAGACCTACTGTCGGTTTGATGCCAACTACTGAGTTGAGGGTTGAAGGACATAATATCAATTCATCGGTTTCTGTCCCCAATGAGACCGTAACCATATTTGCCGCTACTGATATGGCAGAGCCACTATTGGAGCCACAAGGTTCCCCCAATATGTAAGGGCTCTGCAAACAGATCAAAGCAGGATGGCCTTAGTTGGTTAGTTTAAAAACAACTTTATCCAATATTTCTGGTTGACATTCCAAAGATGGCTTAGAACCTGAAGTTAACCAGATATTTTGGATTGAAAATGATCCATTGGCAGCAAATATGCGACTTTTACGATGCTCCAACAGTTTAAAAATGGTTTTTAATCCGATTATTAGAGATAATCGATAAATTTTCACATCAGTATGTAAATATTCATCTTAGAGTAGAAGCTAGTCCTATTTGTTTATTGAATCACAACACCAAGGTCATCATAGAGTAAGGATTGAACCTTTTCCAAAAGCTGTTCAAATTGGGAATTTTTCAGGAACTGAGAACTGGAGAGTTACTTTAATTTCACCTATTTTACTTGTTTTGACAACTCTACTCTCTTTTACATATTTTTCATATCCAGTCTCTCATAGAAGCATCTAAATTACAAAGAACTCGAAAACCATAACGCACCTTGGCTTGACCGCCCCTGGCACTCCAACCATTTGGAGGTTTGTAAGATCTAAAATCAGATTACTCACTCAAACATCCTTTTTCCAATATGATTGCCCCGGCTATTCTCAACTTAGCAACCAACCCTGCATCACGAGGTACGATAGAGCTGAGCAAAGCATACAAGCCAGCCGTTGTATTGAGTTTATCTCTTGTTCCAATATTATCTTTCAGAAGAACAGGAACTCCATGCAATGGAGACAATGAGCCTCGCGGCATTGCCTTGCGCTCATGGTCAGCCCTTTTGGCATGGTCTAAAGCATCTGGATTCACCTATATGACTCCTTTTTAGAATTGGATTATATCTATGAATTTGTTTTAAGGTAAAACTCGATAAGTTTCCTTGATGTGAGTTTGTTTTGGTAGAACGAAAGTTTGCGATCGTTTAGTGTTGCTTCTTCAATGATGAAACCGCAAAGATGTTAGATGATATTGTTATTAGCAAACTTTGAAGGAAAGACAGGAAAAGAGAAAAGCTTTTTGCAGCCATGGAGCCTCATGGACTAGTTGCTTATTAGTTAAATAATAGTGAATTTTCCTAACATACACATAATATGTTAATAAACAGAGATGTATAGGAAAGATGTTTGGTGTTTCAAGAGTTCTAGAAATTAAAGAGATGTGAGAATTTTGAGTACTCCTGATGTACCAAATGTTTTTTCGTTCTCCGGTCTCTAATAGCATAGCATGTCGTTGGGAAATTGAGGGATTTGCAACTCCCTAAATTTCCTAATTCAAGAACGATAAATAGTACCACAAGAATAAGAATAAAATCGAGAGAGAAACGACACAAGTATTTTTATACAGGTTCCCAATTGGTACGTCCTGTCTTCTGCAGATTTGCAGGTTCCACTATGAAGATGAAGATTAAATTGAGACGAAAAATATTAGTTTACAATTGATCACAACTCTCTATTTTTCTCTCAATATTGAACAAGCCCAAATCACCACTGTGCTCACGAAAGAACAAAATCGCCGCAGGAATTTTTCTCTTTCTTTCGCTTGCTTAGTCTGCCGCCACTTTTATGTAAATCACATATATATATGTAGGTTAAATCTCTTCCACAGCCTCATGATTAAAGTCCACGCTGAAGCCTTAAAAAAAACACATCAATTGGCAGCACCAAAATCTTGCTAAAGACAAGATTAGTTTTGGGCTTTAATTTGGTCAATGGGCCAAAATTATATATATTACATAATTTGACTTTTTGACTTTAATTTCCTACACAAACCCAACAATCTCCCACTTGTAGGTAAATTAAACATCTTCAACTCCCACTGCATAAGCAACTTACCACTTGCTTGGAACACCAAGGCTTCAAACTGCAAACTCAATCTGATTTGCCAAACCATATACCTGCTAGAATCCACTAACATAATTGGGCCCCCGCAAGACCACCTGTGAGCTATCTCCCAGGCACGAAGAGATACTCCAGCCACTCCCACTCCATCTATGTGGCGGGATCAACCACTTTACCAACTATCCGCCTCCAACGAACATTAGTAAAGAAATATTTCATCATGTGTTTGACATTAGAATTCAAACCAGTTGCCAGATTAGAGATTTCATCTCTGATGCTTACACCCTCTTTGACTCTGAAATTAGCCAAAAGTGCCCTATTGCCCTCAGGCAACTTCACCAGTTCGCTATCTTGCCTTTCAGTTGAGGCTATTTTCTGAGCGCTTCCAGATTCTCCCAACTGTACCTCCTCATGAACCGATGGATTAGGATCTAACTGTCCTTTTCTGTGCCGCTCGCTTACCCCTCCCATTTGAAGGAACATCAACAACTCTCCAAATTTGCACTTTACGTGTAGCACCCTTAACTTTGACAACATTCAAACGTGTCACATACGAGTAGAACGTTTGTAGCCTCTCGCTACCAATAAAGATCCTCTAGTGAGTTTCCATACCCTCCGCTAAACTCACTTCGATAACCAGCATTATCAAGTTGACCAAGAGAAATAATATTCAACTTGTAATTAGGAACATACCGACATTCCTCAATAGTAGCTTGCATCCTGTATCGGTCTTCAAACTTACATCTCCAATACCAGGACTTTAGAGATATTTCCTGGTTCCCCAATTTTTCCGAGCCAAAATCGCTAAGTAAAAGATGAGAACAATTGTTTGTTTGAAGTAATATGAAAAGAAGAGGCACTATCCACAACCATCGTCATCGGCTCATCGATATTAAAAGTCTCATCAATAGAGCAAAGAGCATACGCGACCATATTAGCCTCTGAGTTATTGCCGTTATCTTTCTGATCTTGTTTCAGTTTTCTACAGTCTGATTTTTTGTGACCCTTCCTGTGGCAGTAATAACACTCAATCCCCTCGTTCCATGTACCTTTACCTTTACTGTTGTTACTTTGATTGCCTTTTCCTCTACCAAAATACAAAGCCGTACCATTGTTAGAGGTCATACCAGAACTCTTCAAGCGAATTTCTTCTGCAAGAGCGGCATCTCTGATATTTGCAAAACAAAGCTTACTTCTTCCCTGAGAATTTGCGATAGCGGTTTTCATAGTAGACCAACTATCAGGTAAAGATGCCAAAAATGTAACAAGAACCATATCATCAGTCATTTCAAACTCCGCAAGAATTAAGCGATTTATGAGAATGTTGAATTTATTCGGATGATCCGCTAATGGTTCATCATCACCATCTTCATATGCACGAGTTGAGTGTAGATGTATATCTTGTTGTTGACAAGGTACTGTTCATACATATCGGACAAGGTTTTGATCAATCCCCATTGTAGTTGTCTCTTTTGCCACATTATGGGCAACATTCTTTGACAAGGTCAATCTCACAACTCCCAGCACTTGCCTGTCTAATAGCTTCCACTCTTCATCCTTCATACCCTCTGGCTTCTCCCCCAATGGCAGATGCAACTTCCTGCTAAACAAGTAGTCTTCAATCTGCATCATCCAGAATGAAAAATCTGAACCATCAAATTTTCCGATCCCAATATCCTTTGTGCTATCCATCGATCTCTTTCACAAGTCCCTTGAACCTGACGCTCTGATACCAGTTGTTGGGAAATTGAGGGATTTGCAACTCCCTAAATTTCCTAATTCAAGAACGATAAATAGTACCACAAGAATAAGAATAAAATCGAGAGAGAAACGACACAAGTATTTTTATACAGGTTCCCAATTGGTACGTCCTGTCTTCTGCAGATTTGCAGGTTCCACTATGAAGATGAAGATTAAATTGAGACGAAAAATATTAGTTTACAATTGATCACAACTCTCTATTTTTCTCTCAATATTGAACAAGCCCAAATCACCACTGTGCTCACGAAAGAACAAAATCGCCGCAGGAATTTTTCTCTTTCTTTCGCTTGCTTAGTCTGCCGCCACTTTTATGTAAATCACATATATATATGTAGGTTAAATCTCTTCCACAGCCTCATGATTAAAGTCCACGCTGAAGCCTTAAAAAAAACACATCAATTGGCAGCACCAAAATCTTGCTAAAGACAAGATTAGTTTTGGGCTTTAATTTGGTCAATGGGCCAAAATTATATATATTACATAATTTGACTTTTTGACTTTAATTTCCTACACAAACCCAACAATGTGTATTGACTACCGATAATAATGAAAAAAAGCAATGGAATTCGCAACTTTACCGTTTCAACTACTTCCAAATGACAAATTATTATTAATATGAATCAATCATAAATGTATACCGTCTCAGATGCCTCCTAAAATTCTCATCCACAATGTAGAGGCTTACACCTGATAACTTCTCATACTTCATTCAATACTTTTATTTCATGTGCCAAACAAACCAAAATTTCAAAATCAACACAAAATTATTCTAACCAAATGCCAAAAGTTCTCACTGCTTGACAGCTTATTCAAAATCTGAATTCAAAGAAAAATCCCTTAAAATGGCAATTTTTTTTTGGGGGATCTTTTTACATTACAATAATTGTATTAGAGAGCTTTTCAAGAGGTGGTGGCTTTCTACTCTTAGTTGCTTGTTCAAAGCCATATGCAATCTCTATCAATTTTGGCTCAAATCCTTTCAACCCTCCAAAGGCAATCCCAAATGGTGTTCCTGAAGGCGTATATCCAGCCGGAACTCTTATTCCAGGATAACCTCCAATTGCAAGTATGACTGAAATTATTGAACTAGGAGCTACTATTGCATCTAGCTTATTTTCATTCATTGTTTTCTCAAGTCCATCTTTTGATAGCTTTTCTAATTTCGATAATATTGCCTCTATTCCTGATCCGTTTTTTTTAACAGAATTAATACACGTGGTGGTTCATTGATAATACCAATTCCATCAAAACTTACGGGAAAAAGAGGTATGATTTTGCAAAATAAACACCCTACCATAATCCTTGTTTTTAGCCAAATGTATGACATAAAAACATAGGAAGGTTAAAAAACTCACCCGGCCTTGACCACTTCTAGCGTTCCAACCAGGGGGAATACTGGATGATCTAAAACCAGACCACTGACTCAAGCTAGCCTTTCCCAATATCATAGCTCCAGCTTTCCTCAGCTTAGCTACTACAGTTGCATCACGAGGCACAATTGAGCCTAAAAGAGCATATGATCCAGCTGTTGTGTTAAGCTTATCTTTTGTTGCCATATTATCTTTAACAAGTACTGGAATTCCATGTAAAATCGGTAGCTTCGAGCCCGGTTTCTTACGCTCTTGATCGGCCTTGTCAGCTAAATATAATGCATCTGGATTTACCTCAATCACACCTCTAAGAAGTGGATTATATTTATGGATTTGTTTCAAGTAGAACTTAACTAGTTGTCTTGAAGTGAGTTTTGTTTTGGTTCAAGGCTGTTTGGAGATCTTTCAATGTTGCTTCTTCAATGGAGAAGCTAGGCTTGAGGCTGTAAGATCCATATGGTGTTATTGCCAGAAAAATCAGAATTAGAGGTAAGTAAAAAGAAAGAGAGAAGCTTTGAGCTTCCATTAGAAGTTATGAACTGTTTACTTTGAAAATTAGCTGTGAAACTAGCTACTATTTAATGAACACACAATTATTGGGAGTAAATAAGTTCTCTCATACATTAAATCAAAAGATTATTGTGATCACGAAAAGTCAACCTCTCCATTAATATGAGGTCTCTTAAGTGAAAATAAATGTAAAATTTAACTCAAATAAAAAATAAAATAGACAATATCATATCAACATTGTCCTCTCACAAATGGTATCGAAGTATATGTGGGGAAAGTTCTCTGTTTTTTCATTTGGAAAAGTGAACCCATTCCCCATCCTTAGCCAAAAGTAGTGCTATTTTTTCACCACATCATGATTAGCACACCAACACGCTAGAAAAGAAAGATAGTTTCATCTTTATATATTTAAAGAAAAACATTTTCTTCTCACTATTTAGGTTTCTTCTCCTAATTTACTTATGTGTCATATTTTTATTGAATAATACTTATTAATGGGCCCTACATATTTATAAACTATAATAATTATTATGTAATAAAAATATGACATGTAAATAAGTTAGGAGGAGGTATTTTATTCTATATCAAACGTAAGAATTTGTGGTCAGGGACATAAATTTATCGAGAATTATTCTATGATATTTTTAAGGGATCTTTCATGAAAACATTTTATAAATTGATATTTTTTAAAATAATAATTTTTTTAAAGAATATTATTTTTTTCCTCTTTTACTCAACCGAACATGAAATCTAATCCACAAATGCAGATTTTCAAAACATTTGCTATCTTTTTTTAAATACCAACTTAAAAATACTCCTATGATTTGAGACGCAAATTTATCAATTACTCTTGATATTTTAAAAGGTGTGAGTGAAAGTAAAATAAATTGTTGATTAGTCGTTATTTTAGCACATAAACTTGAGATTTTTGTTCATACTTTGATTATTAAATAGCCTAAGAACAATTAATTAGTTCTTAGGCTATTTAATAATCAACGTATTATTAAATACTTTGATAATACTTTTGGTCGCTAGATTAGGCTATTTAATAATCACTATTTTTGTTTTTTGTCTCGAGGACCAAAAACAATGTTAAAACAGCGCTTTCGGTGAACAACGACCAAAAATAGGTGCCTACATGACGAGCCCTCTAGAAAGTTGGCTTGGATTCAAACTTTTCCTTGCAGTTACAGTCACTATAAGTTGATGTTGCGGCACTGAAGTGTCAAGAAAACTCTAAATTTCCATTTTAAGCCATTTTTCAACATCACTTCTCCAACCTAGCACATAAACACAAGATCATAGACAATTAATCAGTTCTTATCCTATTTAATAATCAAAGTATGAACAAAAATATTGAGTTTATGTGTTAAAATAACGACTTATCAAATTCCCACACAGTTAAGTAATGTTTGTCCACAAGCATAAAATAAAACAACTCAATAAAATTCAAGTTAGCCACCAATCTTTCAACTTTCACATTCATTCATCAACAACCAAAATTACCAAGTTTTAGAGAATTAAACTGAAGCACAAACAGTAGACAAGCAGTCATAGCATAAATTTTCATTAACCATGCACAAGAGTAGATATTCTAATGATCTTTTCAAAATAAAGCGCTACAAGATTTGACACCTCACTTGGATTCACTCAATTCACTCAAATTGTTTAAGGGTTCATTCATGAATCTCTCAAAACAAAACATAGAAGATCTTACCATAAGGTTGCTAAGTTATCACATCAAGGTCATCAATGCATGAATTGAATGCTAGAATTTAAGGGTCTTTGAGTTGTAATGGGGATTAGGTAAGGGTGGATGGAAGAAATTTTTTAGCTAATATCAATTTGAAGAATAAAATGAACTTTATCCACAAGGTTCAAATAAACACATCCTACCATACAATGATCACACACTTTCACTACCATTTTCCTCTTTTCAAAACCCTTTTTGTTTTCACATCTCCCATCTTTCTATTCAACTTATTTCACACTTCTTATCAATTCTCATCATCATTTTTTTTTCTTTTCAAGAACTTTTTTAGAAAAACTTTAGTTGTTTTCCTTTTTTTTTTAATGATGAGTCAAACAAGAAAGAAGGAGAAATAAGAAAATACCTATTTGTCCCATTTTTTTACTTTAAAAGGAAGAAGCATGAAGTGAATCAAAATTCAAGTAATTCTTCTCAAATTTGGTTCAAAGGAAATCAACAAAATGATATGGGTTATTCATAATGTGGTTAGTTTCCAAGAAAAGGGCCTAGGCTCAAAATTGGCTTTCTAAAGACATTTGTCAAGGTTGGCATTTTTTAAGCAAAAAATGACATCACCTAATCTCTAAACATTCAAATCAACAAACAGACCTCAACATGCATAACAAAGCAAGTTCCTAGTTTAATCAACCGTGTTTAACAATCACACAAGAAATGAAATAGAGCAAGATATTTGACTAACCACCTAACAAGCTATCACTAATTACATATATTTTAACATGCAGCATAAGAAGCCTAGATATCGTATAGTCCATCTAAAATACAAACTAGTATAAATTTTAATGTTGTTTCTTTTATTTACTCTTTATTATTATTATTATTTAATTTTCTATCGTTCTCTTCTTTTGTGAATTTAGATTTTGCGACCCTTACCATTCCTTAATAGAGGAGCGTGTGATGAGGTTTCAATCATTATGGAAAATAAAAGGTGTTATACAAAATAGAGATGATTTTCAAGAGAGAGAATATGAAGTAATGAAAAGCCAACTCCTTTGATAGATCTTCCTTGATTGTATATACAAGAAAAAATGACCTAACTATTTACAAGAAGTCTATAAGCTAACTAACTATAACTATCATAGCTAACAAAAACAAATGTAACAAATTGATAGCTGCTAGCTCATAACTCCAACGATAAAAGGCAAAAGACTAACTAATAACTATGCTGCAGCACAGCTACAGCACAACTTCACAATAGTTTTTCAGTAGCAAAAAAACTTCAGACTTTGAGTTTTAAGAGTCAATTACAACAATACACCCTCTTTACTCTAACACACTCAAAACTACCAGCTTCTACTCACTACAAAAAAAAAAGTCTAATTGTGACCAGACGGTCGTTTTTAATGTAAATGCGATAAAAAAAGTGACCAAACCTGGCGTGGCAAAAAGCTGGTCGTCCAGGACATTTGTGCATCCAAGTGGTCACCAAAATACGACCAAACATATTTGGTAGCAAAAAAGTCAACATTTGGAAAAACGACCAGACAGTCGCTTAAAATAGTGACCAGATGATCGTAATTTAAGTTGTAAACAAGTGACCAGTTGGTCCATAAAAACTGTGACCACATGGTCGTTTATATTGGTGACCAAATGTCACCTTCATAAGTGACAGCCCAAGGCGACCATTTGATCGTATAAATTGTGACCAGATGGTCGTTTTATATTTTGAAAAATGCGACCATGTGGTCGCCAATTTAATTGTTTAAATTAAATTATTTAATTTGTAAATATTATTTATATTTATTTTATTTTAATTAAATAATTATTTATTTAAATTAAATAATAAAAAAATGGAATTAAAATAAAAATATATATAAATAAATTTCCAAAAGAATGTACTATACAAGAAAATAAATCTAAACTACTGGGGAGGAGCATGAGGCGGTGGAGGCGGCGCGCCGAAGATGATGAACCGGGATCTCAGAATCCGAAGAACGCGGCCAATGCAGCTGCGACTTGGGCCTCCACCTGGGCCTGCACCTAAGCATGAACATCCGACTCAATCGCAGCGACTCGAGCATCGAAGTTGCTGCGCATATCGTCCAGCTCGGTGTGCAGCTGTTGAACCTCATCTCGCAGCTGCTGCTCAGTCGGAGTAGGACCCGAACTCGTGCTCGCTCCGTTGCGCTGAGGCCGAAACACGTCGGCGTATAATCGTCGCCCGTACGAGTCGAGCCCAGGAACTGATCCATCAGGCCGAACCCCTCCAGCAACCTCCAAGAACGCCTCTCTACGATCGTCCTGAGTCTGTTGTGAGTCTGGTGTGGGCAACCGCTGACATAAAGACTCCTTGAAACATTCCTAAACATTTAAAATTCAGATTATAAAATAGTTAATATATAAGTTAGAAAAAATTGTAAAGAAAAAATAATAATTGAAAAAATTATTAAATACCTAAACATCTTTCGCTTTCCCGTCGACGATCGTCCCGTCCTTCTTCGTGTGAAGAATGAGGTGCAGCTCATCGGGCGGGACAAGGCGACCGTGCTTCACTTCCTAAAAATATTAGAGATTGAAGAAGAAAAAAATAATAAATTAATAACTAATTGAAAAAAGAAAACAAGAAAAAAGTACGTAAAAAAAAAAAACTTACCAATCGACGATGGTGCTCGTCGTGGGTCCGGGCCCCGCCTGTGTGTTTAGTGGGATTCTTTTCGCAGTTGGTCTTATTCCTCCTTGACACTTCCTTGCCCTCGTGAGTGTTCAAGCTCTCGATAAGCCATGCGTGGTCCTCCTCGCTCATCCACACGGGTCGGTTTGCTGCTTGCTTTCTGCGCGCCCAGTAAATGAGGTACTTGAACCGATCCTGGACGTGATTGTCCCATAGGGGGGACAATCTACCATCCGTGATATCGGGATCGATAACAGGAAACTTGCCCTGAAAAAATTGAAATGAAAAATTGTTAAAGTAATAAAGTAATAAATTTATTTTTAAAAATTTCAAAATTAATTAATTATAAAAATAAATGATGTTTTTTACCTTCCAATTGTCGTACATCAGACGTTTCTCCGTCGTCAGAATCTTCTACCAGCGAAGCGAAGCTCACTGGGTAGAGGCATGCTCTGGAGGATTTCGCGAAACCGTTTTGAAACGGTTGTATACGGCTGTACTCTGCAAAAACATAAAAAATATTGTGATATTAGAAACTATTTGTTAAAACAAAAAAAAACACTTTTAAAAATGTTTAAAGATTTAAAAATTAAGTAATTAAAACAATAAACAAAATTACTTACGTATTCCTTTCAATCCGAAGGGTAGAGTCTGCGGCTCGAGGAGGCTGCATGCCTGAAGTGGATGGTCTCGCTGGATCGGGCTGTGATGCAGACCCTGATGCTCCTGCGGAATTAAACTATTTTAATACTAAGTAATTAAAATAATGAAATTAATTAAATTAATTAATTAATGAAATAATCTGAATTAAATTAATTAATGAAATAATGTAAATTAAATTGATTAAATAATGTAAATTAAACTAACATAAATTAATTAACTAATTTAAACAAAACTAATTAATTAAATTAAATTAAAGTAAATTAAAATTAGATTAATTGAACTAAAATGAATTAATTAAAGTAAACTAAGTACTGAAGAATTAAACTATTAGATTAATTAAACTAAAATTAATTAAATTAAAGTAAATTAAGTAATGAAGAATTAAACTAAATTAGATTAATTGAACTAAAATTAATTAAATTAAACTAACATTAATTAATTAAAACTAAAATAAACTAAACTAATTAATTAAATTAAAGTAAATTAAATAATGAAGAATTAAACTAAATTAGATTAATTGAACTAAAATTAATTAAATTAAACTAACATTAATTAATTAAAACTAAAATTAACTAAACTAATTAATTAAAGTAAAGTAAAGTAAATTAAAATTAGATTAATTGAACTACAATTTATTAATTAATTAATTAAAGTAAATTAAGTAATGAAGAATTAAACTAAATTAGATTAATTGAACTAAAATTAATTAAATTAAACTAACATTAATTAATTAAAACTAAATTAAACTAAAGTAATTAATTATATTAAAGTAAATTAAAATTAAATTAATTAAACTAAGTAATTAATTAAAGTAAACTAAGTAATGAAGATTTCAACTATTAGATTAATTTAAACTAAAATTAATTAATTAAAACTAAACTAAACTAATTAATTAAATTAAACTAAATTAAAATTATATTATTGAACTAAAATTTATTAATTAATTAAAGTAAACGAAAATTAGATTAATTAACCTTAAGTAAACTAAGTACTTAATTAAACTAAATTACATTAATTAAACTAAAATTAATTAAATTAACAGAATTAAACTAAACCAATTAATTAATTAAAGTGAACTAAAATTAGATGAATTAAACTAAAGTAAACTGAGTAATTAATTACACTAAATTAGATTCATTAAACTAAAATTAATTAAATTAACAAAATTAAACTAAACTAATTAATTAAAACTAAAAACTAAAACTAAGTAAACTAAATTTAATCTAAAACTAACTAAAAACTAAAACTAACTTAATTAAAACTTAAAATCTATACGAAAACTAACCTCGTAATAGAAACCGGGATTGGAGGTTTAGGGTTTTTAGATTTAGAGTAGGAAGGGGAAATGGGAACGGGGAAAAAATAACGAGGAATGGAACGGGGGAAAGAGAGAAAAGAAAGAAAAGAGAGAAAGAAAAACGGAATTGGGGGGGGGGGGAGGGAAAAGGTTCTGAGTTTAAATCAGAATTAACGACCAGCTGGTCGCAAATATGTAATCATGACTAGAAACGAAAGGTCGCGCGTGCTGGGGAAATGACGACCACCTGGTCGTATATTCACACAAAATTGCGATCACATGGTAGCTTTTATTAAAAAAAAGTGACCAGATGGTCACAAAATTGTGATTATCTACAACAGCTGTCATATCACGCGTCCCATCAAGAATTGCGACCAAATGATCGTAATCTTTAAATTCACCGCTAAGGATTGCGACCAGGTGGTCGTAATATTTAAATTCACCGCCATAAATTTCATGAAAAGTTAAATTTACCGCTCAAATTTGCGACCATTTGGTCACAATTATGAAATTAACCGCCAAAAATTTCATGAACATTTTAGATTACCCTTTAGAGTTTTGCGACCAACTGGTCGTAATTTAACTTATATTTTTGGAAATACATAATTCTACTTTTCCACAAATGCGACCAACTGGTCGCATTTCACTTCTAAATTACTACCATGTGGTCACCTTTTGTGTTAAATTGTAACCATATGGTCGCAAATATTAATATATATATATTTTTTATCATTCACTAAAGAAGTAGTTTTAATAAAACATACATAGTGAATCATAAAGTTACTAAATGTCTCATTCATCATCCTCAGTTTCTTCGGTCGTCGCTTCTTCTTCTTATTCTTCTTCTTCTGTTTCTTCATCGGATTCATCGTCTCGAATAAATTCAGCATCAATGTCATGTGCTTGAGAAGTGGGAGCATTTGTATCATCATCATGCAATTTTATCGTTGTTGGGGATTGAGGCCTACAAAAGAGTTCTCAAGCGGAAGTCACACAGATCTTTCCTTGCAGTATAAAATTAACAAAATCTAATTGCATAAACATAATACTAACCCTTGTCGAGAAGTGTCTGACTCTTCCTCGTTCTTCGATGGTTACGATCCTGGGACCACCAAAAAGATTTTTCTCACTAAGCACAAAAGAGAATCGGTGTGTGTGCACTATCTCCTTTGGAAAAAGGAAAATTTGGGAAGAAGAAATTTTCTTCCCAATACCCTATGGGCGGCGGCTAAGAGAGAGGGACGAGAGGAATTTCCTGAACCTTTACTTTAACTCTCTTAGTTGTATGTTTTGGGGTCACCCCAAGGTTCCTATTTATAGGAAAACTAAGGTCTCAGAAAATCTTTTGAATGTCTTTTAATTAATAAATAATTAATTAAGATATTCTAAAATATATTTGAATAATAAAGATATTATATTTTATTCCATAATAAAATATTCCATATCTTTTATTTAAATTAATCAATATCAATTTAAATATATTATTTCATATCTTCTATTTAAATTAATCATATTAATTTAAATAGAAGATATGAAATAATATGATTAATTTAAATAAGATATTCTAAATATATTTCAAATAATAAAATGCAAACTATTGGTCAACTGTTGACCAAAGTGGCGTGTGACCCCACCATGGGTCACACGCCCATGTCATCCACCAATGACATTATTGGGCATTTTATTTTTCCTTTTTATTTAATGGAACAATTCCTTTAAATAAATAAATAAAACTCCTTTTATTTATTTCCTCATTTAATTTGATAATTTCAAATTCAATATTTAAATAGACTCTTCTATTTAAATCCCCATTAATTTTGGACAATACAAAATTAATTTAATTAAATAGACTCCTCTATTTAATCTCTTATAATTAAATAGACTCCTCTATTTAATTCCACCATTAATTAAATAATTAAATAGACTCCTCTATTTAATTTCCTTTAATTAATTTAATAGACTCTTCAATTCATTTCCAATTTTCTAAAGAGAAATTAATCGTATTAATTTATGTTCTCGATTACATGTGTTAGCTCAGAGGACTTAATGGACCTATAAGACTAAGCTCCAATGATCCAGAATTAGCTAGTTTTAATCAATTAATTCTCATTCATTAACTCCTAGATAACTCCACTAAATATCTAGAGTTGCACTCTTACTACTATAGACATAGTTATGTCCATTGGCTATAATCATTAACTACACTTTGATCCTTCACAAGTTAGTTCGTATCCATGGCTAGGTAATTTACCGTATTAACCTAGCTCCATGATACATCTTGTTCCTTAAGCCCAACTAATTCTCCAATGAACAACCTTACATAATCTCCATTATGCGTCTTTAACATTTTCCTTGATCAGAGGAATATGCGGCCCCGTTGTTCAAGACGGAATCAGTTCATAAGGGAACTACTTATCTATTTTCCTATATGGAAAAGAGTGAATTCCAATTCTTGTGCAATTACGTTCCCATCTATAAGCAAGATGCAATCCCCAAAGTGGGAGGCATATTGAGCAAACTATTCGAGTCACTCTCACCTATGCAAATCAAAGGCTTGTCTCTTGCGAACAGGAGTTCGTAATCCACTCAGGATTAAGATCAATTGTACATGATCAACCGGTTGATAAATGAAGTGTCTTTCTGTAACAGCTTTCCCAGAAGAAAGTAAGTTTATCTTAGTCCAGTCTACTACAATCTCTATTGCAGCAACACCCCTACTCACATGTCTCTACATGAGCGATCCAGATGAGATCACTTGTGCCAATTCACAAGTGGGCCTGTTTGTTGTGTTACCAGAAATAAGGCACCCAACCTTTATACATGTACCACGGACTATTTGAGTTACACTTAAGTGAATCTTCCCGCATCATATGCTCACCTTAAGTTATCATAAGTAACTCTGGATCTTATAATGAATTACATTTATTAAACTAATAATAAATGACAATGTAAATATTACTAATTAATTATTCTTTTATTTATTTATAGTTTAATTGGATTACATAAGATTTAGGGCAGAAACCCCAGCAATCGTTCCATCAATCAAAGGACGAACAGTTTTTGCATTCTGACCATCGTCGATTGCACGACATCTTATCTCATCTTCTTGAAAAGCAACAGCTTCCTCTGCATGGTCGTCTTTCTCAGACAAGTTTTCTTCTACCTGACGTGGTTTAACTTTACAAACAACTAACCAATCTGTCAGATCTCGTCTATTAATCGGATAATTCAGGTAATAAACTTGAATTGCCTGTGAAATCAAGACAAACCTATCAGCGGTGCGCATATGCTTAGACTTGTTTGCCTTAACGATTTGTAAATGATCAATCTTACGGACTCCGCCTCGTTTGGTTGTCTCAAACCAAGTGCAGTTGAACAGAACAATGCATTTTAGCGTCGGACTTGCGTATTGAATCTCAAGAATCTCATCGATTACTCCAAAGTAATCGTCTTCGTTTGTGCCAAACACATGACCTTTTATGCAAACACCATTGTTGTTTGTTGCCCTGTTAACTGAATGCGCCTTCGTTTGAAATCTGTAATCGTTGCCGATGTATCCAGTATACGACCTTGCAATCCGTCCAGGTTCCTTTGCCAAAGAAATAATGCGAGGATCATCTACCGGTATTGTAGGGGAGTCAACCTGTCATTGTTCACATACAGTAATGTTAGGAAGATATTAATTTTTTCAACAAATTGCCACAGTTTTTTTTTACAATTTAAAATAACTCACGAATGCACCGAACCAAGAACGAAACTCTTTGTCGATTATTGACCCCTCTTCAGCGGCTATAAGACCAACTCGTGTCATTCAAACGTATAAGTTTAGAAATAATCTAGATGTTACAAAAATAGTTAGCAAATAGTTTATAATTGTTTATGTGATGAAATGATTTTAAGTTATGAACTCACTCTATGTAAGGCTCGATCTTTGCGCAGTTGCATAACACATATGTCTGCATTACGTGATACTTAGAATCGGTCAACGACCTACGCACTGATCTTCCAACTGTCATGCCAGGTTCCATAAAAATCGGCAAGTCGTTTATGTCAACACCTTCAAGTAAATGTTCGACAATGTTTCGTTTCACTGGTCGAAACTGCTCTGCAATATGTTGATCAAAGTAGTATGAACAAAATGTTGTAGTCTCTTGCGTCAGGTACGCACTACAGATAGATCCTTCTACTCTTGCTTTATTTCCGACCATCTTTTTCAACCGACGTAAGTACCTGTGGGTATGTAGAATGTGTAGAAACCTTTTACATTCGATCACTGTACTTTATACGTGTACATTACAAATTAACTGTACTTACCTTTCAAATGGGTACATCTAGCGGTAATGTACCGGACCCCCTAAGAATGTCTCATATAGAAGATGCACTGGAAGATGCTCCATGGAGTCAAAAAAGCCAGGTGGGAACATTCGCTCCAACTTACAAATAATAACAGCGATCTCTGAACTCATTGAAGCGACAGTAGCTTCAGTCAGCTCTGTACATGTCAAGTCCCTGAAAAAAACACTCAACTGTGCAAGCGGCTCCCAATGTCTATTCTCTAGGAACGGTCTGAACGCAACAGGCATCAATCGTTGCATGAATACATGACAATCGTGGCTTTTCATCCCGAACATGATATGTTTTTACTGTCTATACACCGACTCAAATTCGAAACGTATCCGTCCGGGAATTTGATGGATTTGATCCACTCAAATAATGTTTTCTTTTCATCCGTCGTCAACATGTACTTTGCTTTTGCGTAATTATCATTGTCGTCAGGCTCCAACTTAGTACAGTGACATATCTCCCGTATATCATAACGTGCCTTCAGATTGTCCTTTGTTTTTCCATGAACGTTCAAAATCGTATTGAAAATGTTGTCGAAGAAATTCTTCTCGATATGTATTACATCCAGATTGTGTCTAATCAGTAGATCTTCCCAATATGGTAGATCCCAAAAAATACTCCATTTCTTCCGACCCGTGTTTTTCCGAGCCGCATTGTTTGCACTCTCTGCACCGTCCACTATAATCTTCGGCAACCCTATAGCATCTATACCGTGAAGAATCTGCCTTCCACTATACATTGTCAGGGGGTTTCTTTTCTTACTCGTCGACCCTTCTTCCGGTCACTGCCGTTTGAACGAAAAGTATGATTCAACGGTAAAAATCGACGGTGACAATCAAACCAACAAGTTTTCCGACCGTTTCTGAGATAAAATGCATCTGTGTCTAGCATGCAATGTGGACATGTGTATTTCCCTGCCGTACTCCATCCTTTAAGAGGAGGAGATTGAGGTTCACACAATTAACTACACTGACTAAGCAAAACAATAACAAAAACTAAACACATACTCAAAAATGTATATGAAAGCAATTAAAGATCAACATACCTGACAACATTGAATACGCAGGGAAGTCACTGATCGTCCAGATTAACGCGACACGCATCAAGAAATTTTGTTTCTTTGAAATGTCGTACGTCATAACACCGTCAGTCCACAACCTTTTCAACTCTGCAATAAGTGGTTGTAAATACACATCCAGTTTCTGTTTTGAACTTTTCATCCCAGGTACGATCACTGTTAGAAAAATCACCAGGTCTCGCATGTACATCGAGGGAGGCAAGTTATACGGGGTTACCATGACTGGCCAAACTAAATATTGTGCCCCGGATGCCCCGAATGGGTTAAAGCCATCACTGCATAAGTCCAATCTGACATTTCTCGGATTCGGATGACAATTATTTAAATGCTTCCATGCCGCAACATCTGAGGGATATCTCATAACACCTTCATCCTTTGAATGCTCGTGATGCCATCTCATGTGCGAAGCTGTCACATCTGATGCATACAACTGTTGCAGACGTGGGGTCAGCGGTAAATAGAGCATGCGGGCTTACGAAATGAGGTTGCGTTTCCCTTGTTTATATCTTGGAAGAAAACAGAATTTGCAGCAATGCAGGTCCTCATCCACATCCCAATAAAGCATGCATCCGTTCTGACACGAATCTATTTTCTCCACGGGTAATCCAAATCCCTCCACTAGCTTTTTCGTGTCGTACAAACTGTTGGGCATAATATTTTCTTCTGGAGCGGATCGACGAAACCACGATGCAATCGAATCAATCCTCTACCAGGTATGTTGTACTGCGCCTTTATATTTAAAAGTTCTATAGCAGCAGCAAGTTGACTTACCATACACCCATCGTACAATGGTCGGCTGGCTGTCTTTAGCATCTCGTGCATCTTACGTGCTTTTGGATTCATTTCCTCTTCAACAACCCGTTCATCTTCGTCTACGTTTAAACTTTCACAAAAATTTTCATTGCCCCCATACCCCGAACCATCAAGTATCATTTGCTGCATCTGACTATAATGTTGTTCATCATTCCGTTCTTTGGCAACAACCTCTACATTCGAGCTGTTACCTTCGTATCATCTCGATTCATGTAATGCAGCGTCGAACATTTCCTTTGTTTCCCCAGAAACACCCAGTGATAATAATTCTGCACTGACTATAAAGATGATCCTTCAAATCTGTAACTGGTATGATTCTCCTATTGTCGCATTTCCTGCACGGGCAACGTAGCTTTCCACCATACTTTTCATAATAGACAGTTGTCATGCAAAACTCAACAAACTGTTCAACCCCGTCCACGAACTCATCGTTCAAATACCCGTCTATCAAACGAACATACATCCACTCTCTCATTTTCTTTTTTCTTAATGCTAACAAACAATGGGAGGAGGAGATTTTATAATAGACTCTTCTGCTCATTTGTGACCTGATGGTATTTTTTTTGCTACCAACTGGTCGCATATTCCCGCCAAAGTTTCCCACCATTTTCCTCACTACCCGGGTCACATCAAGTCACAGCATTTACGACCACATGGTCATTTCTTTTGGTGACCACTTGGTAGCCTTTCTTCCACCAAATTGTTTATCTACCACTAGTCACTTAAAATCACAACATTTGCGACCATCTGGTCACTTAACAATGTGACCACCTGGTAGCTTATTTCTCGCCAAATTTTTAAGCTACCACTGGTCACTAAAGGTCATCAAAATTGCGACCATATAGTCACTTTAAATTGTGACCACTTGGTAGCCTTTCTCCCACCAAATTTATGCTCCTTTTTTTGCTACTAAATGATAACTCGTGTCATAAAATTGCGACCACATGGTAGTAATTTTGTAGTGACCATATGGTCACTTTCTTCGCGCTAAAAATTCGCGCCATTTTTTATGACTATTTCTTTACTTGGTCGCAATTTGGTCACAAAAAAGTGACCATATGGTCGTTTTAAGTCAAACTTCATATTTACTATCAGAGTTGGTCACCAAAAAAACTACCCAATACTTTGGTTGCAAATTTCTGGTCGCAATTTAACAGTTTTTTTTGTAGTGATTCCTTCAATTATTCAACACATTAACCAACTTCAAGTTTTAATTTATCACACAAGTATTCAAACTTAGCTTGTGGTAGCACCTTGGTTAGCAGATCAGCAAGGTTCTCAGCAGACAACACCTTTTCTAACTCCACTTCACCACTTTGAACTACTTCTCTCACATAATGAAACCTTATATCTATGTGTTTAGTTCTATTGTGAAATGAAGGATTTTTAGACAAACCCAATGCACTTTGACTATCACAATAAACTCTCACTTTACAGTCATTTCCAAGCATCTCAGCAACATATCTCCTCAACCACACCGCCTCTTTCATTGACTCACACAAAGCTAAATATTCAGCCTTAATTGAAGACAAAGCAACCACATATTGCAAAGTTGATTTCAGCTAATTGTATTCCCAAAAGACTTTGAACACAAAGCCAGTCAAAGACCTCCTCCTATCTTGATCAGCTGCATAATCAGAGTCCATAAATCCCACAACAATTTATGTAATGCTTAAACTGACAGAGAAAACAATCCTTTCTCCTTGCTTCCTTTCAGATATCTCAACACCCATTTGAAGCCTCTCAGTGCTGCTTTCCAGGATTGCTCATGAATCTTGATATCAAACTCAGAGCATGAGCTAGATCTGGTCTAGTACTAACCATAGCATACATCAAGTTTCCCACTAGGTTAGAATAAGGAACCTTACTCATTTCAGAAGCTTCAAACTCAGAATCTGGGAACTGCTTTGATGATAGTTTGAAGTGAGCAGCTAAAGGAACATTTACACTCTTAGCATTCTCCATTTCAAACTTGTCAATTACTTTGTCAAAGTAATCCTTCTGGTGCAAGAATAAAACACCAACAGTTCTGTCCCTCTTGATGACAATGCCCAAGATTTTACTAGCAGGTCCTAGGTCCTTCATCTCAAATTCATGACTGAGTTGCTTCTTCACCTTGTTAATTTCTTTCATGTCACATGAGGCTAAGAGCATATCATCCACATATAGCAAAAGCAAGACAAACATTTTCTCTGTTATATGCTTTACATAAACACAATGGTCCAGACTGCTCTTAACAAGCAGATTCTTAGTAATGAACACATCAAATCTTTTGTTTCATTGCCTAGGTGACTGCTTTAATCCATACAAGGACTTATGAAGCTTACAAATCAGGTGTTTCTCCTTGTCTTTGATGAAACCAGGAGGTTGATTCATCAAGATCTCTTCATGAAACTCTCCATGTAAAAATGCAGTGGTCACATCCATTTGTTTCAATTCCAAATTGAATTGAACAGTAATAGCTAGAACGATACGAATTGAAGTATGCCTTACAACAGGTGAGAATACCTCATTGTAATCAACTCCTTGCACTTGAGTAAATCCCTAGGCCACCAACCTTGACTTGTACCTTGGAGCATCTGTCCTTCTTAAATTGGGCTTGATTTTGTAGATCCATGCAATCTACAACTCTTTTTCCCTGTGGCTTAGGTACTAGACTCCAGGTGTATTTTTATACAAAGAATTTAGCTCCTACTGTAGCTATTTGGTTCAGACCCTGTTTCTGCTTATCCACAGTTCAAAGCAAAGCTAGCAAAATCTTCATCATCAAATCTGATAGGAGCTTTAATGACTCTTCTGTCTCTGTCCCTTGTTAATTGATATTCTTGAACTATCCCATCACTTGTATTTGCTTGCATATCATAATTTTCAACAGTAGAAGGTCCCTCTAGTGTGCTGACTGTAGTTTGCTCTTCTAACAAACTTTCTGGTTGAACACCCTGATTGGAGGCAGCCTTTTCAGTGTCATCTCCTTTTAGCAGTATATTATAATACTCTTCACAAGTAGACTTGTCCTTAGTGTTACCCTTAGCTAATTGCTAAGGCATGGTGGATTCATTGAAATTGACATCCCTGCTAACAAAGCATCTGTCTTCACCTGGTTCCAGAGACCAAAGCTTGTAACCTTTTACTCCTCAAGGATATCCAATGAAGATACACCTCTTGGCCATTGGTCCCAGCTTGTCATCCTTAACATGAGCATATGCTGAATATCCAAATATCCGCATATTAGATAAATTTGGAGGAGATCCATTCCAAGTCTCTTGAGGTGTCTTGCCATCTAATGTAGCAGAAGGGCTTCTATTAATCACATAGACAGCAGTCTTGATAGCCTCACCCCAGAAGCATTTTGGAAGTCTAGCATTGACCAACATGCACGTCACCCTCTCAAGAATGGTTCTATTAAACCTCTCAGCTAATCCATTCTGTTGGGGAGTGTATGGAACAGTGAAGTGTCTGCCAATGTTACTAGTTTTACACATGGCTTCGAATTTTCTATTTAGAAACTCCAATCCATTATCAGAACGAAGCATCTTGACATGTCTTCAAGTATGATTTTCAATAAGGGTCTTCCATTCTAAGAATTTCTTGAAAGCTTCATCCTTACTTTTAAGTATATACACCCATAGTTTTCTTGAGAAATCATCAATAATTGATAGAAAATACCTTGCATCTCCATTGGTTGAGACTCTTGCTGGTCCCCAAATATCTGAATGAATGTAATCCAGAATTCCCTTAGTGCATTTTTGTCTGTTGAAGCTTGCCTTAGTAGCCTTATTGATGACACAATTCTCATAAAAAGACAGCTTATCTAACTTCTTGACATTCAAAAGGCCCTGTTTGAATAAATATTGCAGACCTCTTTCACTAATATGGGCCAATCTTTTATGCCACAACTCAATTTCACTAGTGCTGGCAGCATATATGATATTTGATTGTTCATTATTGAACTCTCCTTGAAGAACATACAGGGTATGCCTTAGTTTTCCTTGTAAGACCAGTGTCTTCTCTTTGTACACATTCAGAGTACCACTTTGAGATTCAAAAGAATACCTAGCTTTATACAAGGTTCATAGGGATATTAGGTTTCTTTTGATGTCTAGTACATATCTGACACATGAGAGGATCTTAGATTCACCATTGTTCATCTTAAGTTTGACTGAACCTATCCCTTTTGTTTGGGATTGAGGCCTCTAAAAGAATTCTCAAGCGGAAGTCCCACGGATCTTTCCTTACAGTATAATATTAACAAAATCTAAATGCATAAACCCTTGTCGAGAAGTGTCTGGCTCTTCCTCGTTCTTCGATGGTTACGATCCTGAGACCACCAAAAAGATCTTCCTCACTAAGCACAAAAGAGAAACGATGCGTGGGCACTATTCTCTTTGGAAAAAGGAAGAGGAAAGAAAAATATTCTTCCCATTACCCTAGGGCGCGGCAGCGGCACTGAGAGAGAGGGGGAGGAATTTTTCTGAGCCTTCTCTTGGTTGCTTAATTGTGTGCGTTTTGGGGTCACCCCAAAGGTCCTATTTATAGGAAAACTAAGACCTCAAAAAATCTTTTGAATATCTTTTAATTAATAAATAATTAATTAAGATATTCTAAAATATATTTGAATAATAAAGATATTATATTTTATTCCATAATAGAATATCTCATATCTTTTATTTAAATTAATCAATATTAATTTAAATATATTATTCCATATCTTCCATTTAAATTAATCACATTAATTTAAAATAAGATATTCATATATTTTAAATAAAAAAAAATGCAAAACTTAGTCAACCCTTTGACCAAGGTGGCGTGTGACCCCACCATGGGTCACACGCCCCTATTATCATCCCATGACAATATTGGGCATTTTATTTTCCTTTTTATTTAATGGAACAATTCCGTTAAATAATTAAATAAATAAAACTCCTTTTATTTATTTCCTCTTTAATTTGACAATCTCAAATTAAATATTTAAATAGACTCATCTATTTAAATCCCCATTAATTTTTGACAACTTCAAAATTAATTTAATTAAATAGACTCCTCCATTTAATCTCTCTATTATATAATTAAATAGACTCCTATATTTAATAAATAATTAAATAGACTCTTCTATTTAATTTCACCATTAATTAAATAATTAAATAGACTCTTCTATTTAATTTCTTTTAATTAATCAAATAGACTCCTATATTTGTATTTGCCTTAATTGATTTGACAACTTCAAATCAAATGCTTGAAATCGTTTTTCCAAAGAAATTAATCATCACTGATTTATGTTCTCAATTACATGCGTTAGCTCGGAGGACTTAATGGACCTATAGGACTAAGCTCCAATGATCCAGAATTACCTTTGATTAAAACTCTTTTTAATCAATTAATTCTCATTCATTAACTCCTAGATAACTCCACTAAATATCTAGAGTTGCACTATTAGTACTATAGACATATTTATGTCCATTGGCTATAATCATTAACTACACTTTGATCCTTCACAAGTTAGTTTGTATCCATGGCTAGGTATTTAAACCGTATTAACCTCCATGATACATCTTATTCCTTAAGCCCAACTGATTCTCCAATGAACAACCTTACATAATCTCCATTATGCGTCTTTAACCTTTTGCTTGATCAGAGGAATATGGGGCTCCGCTGTTCAAGACCGAATCAGTCCATAAGGGAACTACTTATCTATTTTCTTATATGGAAAAGAGTGAATTCCAATTCTTGTGTAATTACGTTCCCAGCTATAAGCAAGATGCAATCCCTAAAGTAGGAGGCATATTGAGCGAACTATATCGAGTCACTCTCACCTATGCAAATCAAAGGCTTGTCTCTTGAGAACAGGAGTTCGTAATCCACTAGGATTAAGATCAATTGTACATGATCAACCGGTTGATAAACGAAGTGTCTTTCTGTAACGGCTTTACGAGAAGACAGTAAGTTTATCTTAGTCCAGTCTACTACAATCTCTATTGCAGCAACACCCCCACTCACATGTCTCTATATGAGCGATCCAGATGAGATCACTTGTGCAAATTCACAAGTGGGCCGTGTTAGTGGTGTTACCAGAAATAAGGCACCCAACCTTTATTCATGTACCACAGGCTATTTGAGTTACACTTAAGTGAATCTTTCCGCATCATATGCTCACTTTAAGTTATCATAAGAAACTCTGGATCTTATGATGGATTACATTTATTAACTAATAATAAATGACAATGTAAATATTACTAATTAATAATTCCTTCATATATTTATAGTTTAATTAGATTACATAAGATTTAGGGAAGAAACCCTTGCATTGCCACCATCCAAACTCTGAAAGTCTTGGAAGTAATGCCTATATTGTGACATATGGAAAGAGCATCATGAATCTAGGATCCACTCTTCTTCATACTCCTTGTCTGAGGCCATTACTATTTCTGCTGGACTGTCATAACCCTTATGGACATTAGCAGCTTGTTTTTGTTGGTTTTTTAGATATTCATTGCCTCCTTGCTCAATTGAGGACAATCTTTCCTCCAATGCCCATCTGTATCACAGTGGAAGTACCTTTTATGTTTTACCTTTCCTTTGGCCTTTCCTTTATGATTCTTGCTAGCCTTTTGGAACTTATTTTCATTTTTGCTTCTCAAGAACAAAGCTTTTGACTTTTTCTTTTCTGTCTTCATTTCCAACTCCCTGGATTTCAGCGCTTCCATGACAATGTCCAGGGTTAGATTATCTCTTCCATACTTGATGGCATGCTTGATCTCTCAGGAAGTGAATTCAACAAGATAATTCCCTTGTTTTCATCACTGATTCTTTCATTAATCTGAGACACCTCCAGACAAATCTTGGTGTATTCATCCATGTTATCCTCCAAATTCTTCGCAGGATCCATCTTGAAGCCAAAGAACCTCTCCTTGACATAGATTTTATTTGTGAGAGACTTCTTCAAGAAGAGGGAATCAAGCTTCATCCATAGTTTAGCCATTGTGTCTTCTTCATCAACCATGCGAAGGAACTTGTTAGAAAGGTATAGGATGATGGTGCTAAAGGTTGTTTTTGCCATTTCTGCCTTTTTCTCTACAGTGACTGTGTCTGGTAGTGTAGGAGGGTCATCAAAGATCTTTGCCACGTTTTACTGAACAAGAATGACCCTTATCTTCTTCTTCCACAGACCAAAGTCGGACTTGCCATCATACTTCTCTATTTCAAACTTCGCAGCCATGGTGATTTTCAAGAAAGCAAATGGGTTTTTATAGATTTTTGTGTTTTGGAGAATTTGGAATGAGGTTCTTATAGAGAGTTATGAATCTTAGGTAAGTTGAGGAAGAGATTCAATCTATGATCAAAAAATCTGATACCAAATGTTATGCAAAACAGAGATGATTTTCAAGAGAGAATATGAAGAAATGAAAAGCCAACTCCTTTGATAGATCTTCTTTGATTGTATATACAAGAAAAAATGAACTAACTATTTACAAGAAGTCTATAAACTAACTAACTATAACTGTCATAGCTAACAAAAACAAATGTAACAAATTGAAAGCTGCTAGCTCATAACTCCAATGACAAAAGGCAAAAGACTAACTAACAACTATGCTGCAGCACAACCACAGCACTGCTACAGCACAGCTTCACAATAGTTTTTCAGCGACAAAAATACTTCAGACTTTGAGTTTTAAGAGTCAATTACAACAAAATGATGATTAGATTTGTAAAGAAGTAGAGTTATAACTAATAATATGAACAATGAATTTAATTGATTTGATATTTAAATGAACTCTAAGGTTCTATTGGTTTTATAAAGAATAAAAACTGAACCAATAAATATAAAAGAAATCAAACCAAACCAAACCAAATCGTCGGTTTAATTTTTATACCTTTTTCTTAATTATTCTAAATATTTAATTTACATCATCGTAATATATTATCTTCAATAAAATCATAAAATTAACTTCCAAAAATAGTAGGACTAATTTCAATTCATCTAAAAGTTTGATCTAATAAATTAAAAACAAATTAAAAGAATATAAACATAATAAAGTTCATACGGTTTATTATAATTATACAAAGCAAGCATAACAAATTTATAGTTGGAGATTCTTCCTTTTTCTTCCATTTTATCAAGTTTTAATTAATATTTAAAAATTTAAAATTGAATATAATATATAATATATATTATTTTGATTTGATTTGAATCGCTATAAAAATCTTCTAAACTGAACAAAATAGTATTATTTAAATTGAATAGATATAGGTTTAAAAAATTGAACCAAACCGGTTCAGTTTAGATGGTTAATTTGATTTTAATTTGTTCACCCCTGACTTAAACACTATAATTTTAGGAAAAAAATTAATAAAAAGAAAAAGTAAAAAGAGAATCAGATTTTATTTTTAAAGGCCTCATTATAATTTTTTTTAGCTATTGTTATAACTACTTGAAATCGTTGCTACATGTCCAAACTTCAATTTTTATTATAAGTTATATTTTTTTTCTTCGAGTGTCTAACGTCTATGATTGTGTCTAACTGTTTATAATTTAACTGATTAGGTGTTGGTGTTCTATCTGATTTAATGGTAGATGGAGGCTAATCTAATATTTTAGAAGGTAAACTGGAAATAAAACTCACGAGGTTTTAGTCAAATGCATGAATATTTAGTTTGAAAATAACAAATTATACCACTAGTTCCAAATTATATCAATGACACACATCTCTTCCTCATTGATAACTTTCTTTTAGCTAGCCATAATTAGGGTTGGACAAAATACCCGGCGAATCGATAAATGGACCGAACCAACCCAAATCGAATGGTTCGGGTCGATTTCTTTGGTTTGGGTGGTTTTCTCGGTTTGCCTTTTCAAAAAAACGAAAACATTTGGTTTTTGAACCGAACTGAGGACTAACATATATAAAACAAAAACAAAAAAACTAATTTTATTTTATGTTTGATTATAATAGGTGTGAAATTTGATTTTATTTCATAATATGGCATAAAAATTCATATAAAATGGTCTTTAACCATTTTTTTAAAGATAAATTGCAAATAACACCCACGTAGTTTCAGTTAAAATCATGAATAGCCCCTGTAGTTTAAAAATGGCAAATCACAACTCTGTAGTTTCAAATTATGCCAATAAGATCTCTATCTTCCAACGTTGTAAACGTTTTTTAGCCATAACTTCTTCATTTGAACTCTGATTTGAATGATTCAAGATGTTTTGAAATCCTCATTTCAAGCTCTACGTTATGTTCACTTCAAAACTTCAAATTCGTTAATAAATTAAAGAGTTTATTACCATCAATGATTGAATCCATTAACCCGTTCGTTTACATATGATTTGGAAGTATTCAACTGATCATATTGTAAACCCCGAAATGAGAATTTCAAACATCTTGAATCATCCAAATCGGAGTTCAAACAAAGAAGTTATGGCTATAAGAAAGTTTACAACATTTGAGAGGAGGGGTTTTATTGGAAACTACCGGGTGGTGATTTTCTATTTTTAAACTATGGGGGTTGTTCATGTTTTTTTACCATAATAACAGGGGTGTTATTTGCAATTTACTATTTTTTAAATATATTTTGGATATGTACCCAAATTTACATAGAGATAATCCATTATATAGCCCAATTTGGCTATACCTTATGTTTTTTTAGCCTCTTAAATTTCTTAGGTTTTTTTTAGCCTTTTTAGAGTATCTGTTTATTAAATATTCCTAATTTACCCTCATTTTAATTATTGTTTTCCTTTTTTTTAATTCATCCGTTTATTATTATTGATTTTTTCATTATTTTTTTCCTTATTTGATTTCATTTCTCTTTCCAATCTTCTCTTCTTTTTTTTCCTGATATTGTTTTTTGTAAATTTTTTTTCCTCAAATCACGTGATTTGGTCTTCTTTTTGCTTTCATTCCTTTGTTTCATATTTCTGTTTCAGTTTCATTTTGCTTTATTTCATCTTCCTTTCGATTTTGTTTTCATTCCTTTGTCTTTCTTTTTGTTTTCATTCATTCGTTTCATTTTTTTCTTTCAGTGTCCTTTCGTTTTGTTTCATCTTCAACTTCTTCTTTGGATGATTTTTTTTTTGTTCTTGGGATGTTCTTCATTTGTTGAGTTAGGGTATGCGTTAATTTTTTTTATCACGATTCCGTAGATCTGCAATTTTCCGATGGCCAAGGTCAAACGTCTTTCGGCCTCTTCTTCCTCTTCTTCTTCTTCTTCTTCTTTTCCTTTTTATTTTTTTTTCTACTTTTTTTTTGGGTCCGTTGTACAGTACACGTTTTATTTATTATACTGCACATGAATATGGTTTTTTTTTCTGGGTTCACTGTACAGTTCAAGTTTTTTTATTATACTGTACATGAATATGGTTCTTCTTCATCTTCTTGTTTTTTCAAGCGTTCACTGTATAGTACAAGTTTTTTTTATTATACTGTACATAAATATGATTATTTTTTTTTTGGCTAAAGTACCCCTTTAGTCCCTGAGTTTTGGAGGTTATGTCTATTTGGTCCCTGCGTTTTCAATTTGTGTCTAAGTGGTCCCTGAGTTTTAGATGTCGTGTCTATTTAGTCCCCGCGTTTCCAATTTGTGTCTAATTGGTCCCTGAGTTTTGGATACTGTGTCTATGTGGTCCCTAGATTTTCAAGAAGTATTAAAAATAAGTTTAATTGATGCTTAATTTAACGTATTCGCTAACTTCTTATCATATTATTGACTTAATGCTGATATAACATATTTAATTGGTCAAAATATGAAGATAGGAATAAATCTTTCATAAATGTAGGCCTAAAATTTGACATAATTATTAATCTCATATCAATATTTTGATCAATTAAACATTTTATAACACCGTTAAGTCGATATTATGTTAATGAGTTAACAAATTAAGAAAGAATTAAACTTATTTCTAATAATTCAGGGACTATTTAGACACAAATTGAAAACTCAGGAACCAAATAGACACAAATTGAAACGCAGGGACCAAATAGACACAATATCCAAAACTCAAGAACCACTTAGACACAAATTGAAAACGTAGGGACCAAATAGACACGAGCTCCAAAACTCAGGGACCAAATGAGTACTTTACCCTTTTTTTTTTAATTTTATCATTGTTATTTACAATATACTGTACATCATTTTGTATAGTTTGTTTAAGTTTTTAATAGGTTTTTGTATGTATAGTATGTGTTTTTTTATTATATTGTACTATTTTTCATCTGTCATTTTTTTAAAGTTTTTTTTATTAAAGTACTTTTATTTTTAGTATACTATACCTTATTTATATTTATTATTTACTTTAATTTTTAATGTATAGTATTTGTTTATTTAATATATTTTGTAATTTTGTTGTTGTTATTATATGTGTTTTTTTCTTCTTTTTTTTATTATATAGTTTGTTTTTTCGTTATTCCTTATTCTACAGTTTTGTTTAGTATACTGTACTTTATTTATATTTATTATTTACAATATTTTTGTAATGTATATTATTAGTTTTTTTAATATATTGTAATTTTTTTTTTCGTGTTTGTCTTTTTATTAATGTATAGTATTTTTTATTAATACCTTCATCTTCTTCGTTGTCATTTGTTTACCCTGTTTTTCTGCAATTTTTGTTTTCTTTGTTGCAGATTCCATTAGAAAAAGCGGCAGCCGAGTAATCATTTTTTTCCTTCTAGGGTTTTGTTTTCTCTTTTCTTTGAATTTTGAAATACGTATCTCATCTCTTTCCTATAAATCTGCCAAGATTTTTTCCCTTTAATTTTGATTTCCTTTTGTTTTCTCTTTTCTTTAAATGTTCAATGAAAGGCTTTTTTGTACTTTCAGATCAATAAGATTATGTTAATGGGCTATTTTGTTTTATTTATTTCTTATGGGCTATTATGCTTTAGATTTTCCAATTTTGGGCTATATACCCAGTTTTCCCATTACATATTTTTAAAAAATTACACAAGGCCCAATAATAGAGACCCAAAACCGAAAATCAAACTGAAAAATCGAGAAATTGGTGTAAATCGAGCCAAATGGTTTGATAAAAAAAGTGAACCATTCGGTTCACTGTTTTGGGAAACCGAGGTGGTCGGTTCGGTCCAAGATTTTGGTTAAAACTGGACCAAACCGATCCGACCCGAGCCATAATTTTGTTGTTTGAACTCTGATTTTGATAATTCAATATGTTTTGAAATCCTCATTTCAAGCTCTAGGTTATGATGTTTTATCTACGGTGTAAAAGAGGTGGGGGGTTAGGGTATCCCGTTTACACCCGCCCCATTTAGGAGAAATTTAGTCCCTTGACCGGCCTGTTTAATAAATGGAGGTTTAAATGGGGTGGGGGCGGGGGTAATTAGAAGAAAAAAACATGATTTTGTTTAAAAATACAAGTTTTACAACTCATTTTTGCCAAAGAAAAGTGGAAAATTTTAAATTCTAAACGTGTCGGGGCTCTATTGGGGCCAAGGCTCAACACCCCAACCCTACCCCATATAATAAACTAGGCCAATATCTCACCCCAACCCTGCTTGGCGGATTCGAGCTGGGGTGACGAGGTCAAATTGTTTATAATTATATCACTCTCAAGTGTTTTTTTTTTTGTGTTTTTTTATTTAAATTGGTTCATTGAGATTCATGTATAAAAGCAAGTTTTTGTTTTTGGTAATGAGAGAAGCGACTTTTAGATTTATAAACAATGTTAGGTACTTTCATCTTTATGTTGTGTGATCCTTAATATACCTCTCAAGATGATGGGTCTTTTGGACTCACCAATCTTTGATCGAATCTCATTTTTAGATCGAATGCTCGTTTGAGTTTAATGGACTCTTATATCATCTGAGTATTATGGGCTTCTATCTCAAAACTAATTGAAAGTGAGAGAAGTGACCCTTAAACTTTTAAACAATGTTAGATCTATTTATCTTTCCCAAAAGAGAGGAATAATGCGTGCAAAAGAGACAGTAAGTCTGGTGCCCGACAATTATAAAGCATCTGGATTCACTTAAATGACCCCTCTTATAAGTGGGTTATATCTATGGATTTGTTTCAAGTAGAACCCAACAAGTTGTCTTGAAGTGAGTTTGGTTTGGTTCAAGGCAGTTTGGAAATCTTTCAATGTTGCTTTTTCAATAGAGAAGCCATTATTATTGCTGATTTGAGGCCAAGATGGTAATATGGATAGAAAAAGCAAAAGCAAAGAAAAGGAAAGGCTAGGAGAGAAGCTTTGAGCTTCCATTGAACTAATGAACTTGTTTAATTTCCTTTCATATAATCTTTTCCCAAATGGCTTAATAAACTGACAAAATTATAAGAAAACAGAGCTTAAGCAAAAACCGACACTACGGGCATGTTTGGTAACCTTCTCAATTTCTATTTCTTGTTTCTATTTCTCATTTTTAAGAAATTGAGTTGTTTGGTAACTCTTTTTGTTTCTTGTGTCTCTTTTTTTTGGAAACACTTCCCAAAATTGTGTAGAAATTTTAGAAACAACAAATTCTAGTTTCTTATTTCTAAAATTTTTAACACACTGATAAATTATTACGTTACCCCGCTTTGACTTATAAAATAAATTATAAATATCCAAAAAATATATTATTTTTTAAATGAGAAACAGAAACAAGAAATAGTTACCAAACACATTTCTGTTTCTTTTTTCTTTCAGAAACAAGAAATAAGAAACAGTTACCAAACATGTTTTTGTTTCTCTTTTTAAAAAAGCAGGAACAAGAAGCAAGAAGTAGAAATAAGAAACAAGAAATGGAAACGAGGAAGGTTACCAAACAGGCCCTACTTTGACTGTGATGTGATGACATTTCACTCAATTGATTTGCCATAGAGAGTGCTTTTGTCATCATCATGATAAAGATGAGGCTTTGGTTAAAGAAGCATATTCATCATTCATACACCTAACCTGTTGTATGGACAAGAAACAAGAAATAGAAATAAGAAACAAGAAATGGAAACGAGGAAGGTTACCAAACGGGACCTACTTGACTGTGATGTGATGACATTTCACTCAATTGATTTGCCATAGAGAGTGTTTTTGTCATCATCATGATAAAGATGAGGCTTTGGTTAAAGAAGCATATTCATCATTCATACACCTAACCTGTTGTTTATTTGAAGGGATTGAATAATTGAGAGATTTAAAAATATATATCATTTTTTTTTTCTTTTAAGGAATAAAATAAAATTGATATATAGAGAAATGAGATCTTAATTTTCCCATTTTTCATTCTTATTCAATGTAATAAAATTGTTTCTGTATAATCAGTTCCAAGAGTATGAGTTCAAAATTCCCTAATCTCAAATTCATCCATCTAGTAAATAAATGCAACAAATTTTTTACCCATATTAAACAATGAGTCATTTTCTTAAGAGGAATGTCACTAATTTATATGAGAAAATCAACATCATACCACCCATTTTTATTTTCTCTGTTTTTTTAGTTGATTTAAAATCGGTTCTCATCCTTAACATTAATAAACAATCTTCTCATTTGATTCCAATTCCAAAATAATTTTAAGCCACCTTGATAAGATAATAAAAAGCAACATGAAAAATATTTAGTACGATCAGAGTAATATAAATTATCTTATATTAGATCCTTAAATAAATATCTTTCAAGCCCTCAATCAAAATAGAAAACTTCAAAAGAAATATACACTCCCATTTTTGGCCAAACAAAAAAACCTCCAAAAGCACATAAAAAAAACAGCACACACAACTCAAAGAAAAACATCCATATGTAACACTCTCACTATGAAGTGTTATAGAATTATTTAAAAGTTATAAGATTTTACAAGTAAAATATATACACACTATTTTAGAGGTTTTTGAAGTGGAGGAAGCTTTCTAGTCTTAGTTGCTTGTTCAAAACCATATGCAATCTCAATCAACTTTGGCTCATATCCTTTCAACCCTCCAAAGACTATCCCAAATGGCTTCCCGGAAGGGTTGTATCCAGCCGGAATCGTTATCCCCGGAAAACCTCCGATGGCTAGAATTCGTGCGATTGCAATCGGATCTGGAGATATTATTGCATCCAACTTATTTTCAATGATGGTTTTCTCTAATCCATCTTTTGAAAGTTTTGCTAATTTGGATAATATTGCTCTATAACCAATTCCGTTTGTTGCCTCTGCTTGTAGAAATGTTTCTTGACCATACTCTTTGATTTTCTCCTATTTTGTCAAAAAGAAAAAAAAAACTCAATATATATATAGTCTCTCCTATTCATATATTTAAATAGCAGATTTTGTTGCGATATTTATTTGGAGCAATTACTGAAATAGCATATTTTTGCATACTAATTACTGAAATGTTTGAACTTTTCAAAAATTACTCAAATAGCATAATTATAGTTCAATAATTTAATGAACTAAAAAATTAATTTTTTTTAATAAATTCATTGAAAATAATAATAATAAATGATCAAATAGTTCAATAAATTATTGACCTTGAACTTAAAAAACCAAAAAACAAACAAATTCGTTAAAAATACCTATAAAAAATAATTCAATAATTAATTGAATTATAGTTCAATAATTTATTGAACTATAATTATGTTATTTGAGTAATTTTTAAAAAGTTCTGACATTTTAGTAATTAGTTTGCAGATTTATGCTATTTGAGACAAATTCGTTATTTTATAAATATATCATATTACTTAAAACTATTTACTAATATAGCAATTTTTCTACGAATGATTAACATTGATTAATCTATAAATCAATGATTAAATTAATGTAAAAATATGAAATTCAATGTTGATTCACAGATTAACCCGCTCAAAATTTGCTATATTTACAAATATCTTTAAACCTTAATATTTTGATAAATATTACCTAAAAATTTGTTATGTTTGCAATCGCAGATGAAAACAATGAAAATAATTGTTTTAATTCAACCAAAAGGGGCAAAAGGGAAATTCAGCAATTTAAGACTTTTTAAAGTTAAAAAGAATTATGATTGAGATCGAAAAAATAGTGTCATATAAGTTTTTCGATTAAAAAAATAAAGAGAGACCAAACAAAATATTATGTAAAGTGTAGATTCAAACCGAACTTTTAAATCTTCAAGGACTAAAATAGGTTAAAAAAAACAATCTTGAAAAAATATATAATTTCTTCATTTCATTTGTAAGTTAATTAAAAAGGGTAGGTTACCAGCTTAGGGTGCTTGTTGTTGAATGCTATAGCATCTGCTAAAGATCGAATTGGGGAGGAAACTAGGCCTTTTAGATATCCATTTAAGGAAGTCTTGAACTCGTTGAGTAATGCAATCAATTCTCCACTTATGGTTATGTTTGTTACAGCTTCAAAGTTGTCTATTTTCACATTCTTCACCAAAATGGCACCCTTTTTCCTACACACGCAAATTATATCATTTTTTTTTTCAAAATCTATTCATGTATGAATAATTATATAGATTGTGTATCCTTTTTTTATACCTTAATATTTTGAAAATTTTCTCAAATGCTTGATTCAAGAAAGGATCGGTACCGAAAAGATCCGCCACTATTCCCAATCTTTTTCCTTTGAGCCCATCTGCCTTGAGAAATTGACTGTACCCTCCTCTTGGAATGTATTGTGATACTCTATATGTTGCCTTATCGAACCGGTCAGTTCCTACGATGGCGTCTAGGACGTAAGCAGCATCAGATACCGTTCTGCAGATTGGTCTGTTTCCATGTTCATTTGTATATATCAGATCGTTTCGGATGAGTAAGCTATCATCCATTCTCACTCACAAACATAATATTATTAAATAAAAAAGAGATTGAAAATTGAAAAACAACAGCAAATTAAAATGTGGCCGAACTGTAGTCATGAAATGTTAGAGAGAGCAGAGAAGTTTTTTCCAAATGTGATTCTATTGCATATTCGGCATTTTACGAAAAGAAGTGGGTGTGGGCGGGCTGGTTTCATTAGCTTAACTTATGTTCATTAAGTAGACTTAATAATCTTAAATTTGATATTATTAAACTCATACAATAAATAATTGAGGGGTTATTAAACTAAAAGTTCAATAATACAAAACTCAAATTGAAACTAACACTAAACTCAAATCAAAACCTGTATACCAAATATTATATAAACCACGTTTTTGAAACTCATACCATTTCACATCCAAAAACAGATTACCTGAACCTAAATTTTATAACCCAAGACTAGATAAACACGAATAATTTAACAATTCCTCCGACCAAAAATGAGTAAGAAAAATAGTTACCCAACAGTGTCCTGTCTTAAAGAGATTGGAACGACTCCGGCTCGACTAGTGAGACCAATGGTCGGTTTAAGGCCAACTACTGAGTTCCAAGTTGAAGGACATAATATTGAGGCATCAGTTTCAGTTCCAAGAGTAACTGCTGCAAAATTTGCTGACGCTGATATGGCTGATCCACTACTTGATCCACATGGGGATCCCAATGTATAAGGTTCCTACAATCATATTTTAAAAAAAAACATTAATTTCCAATATAAAATTTTAAAAACATGTTCAAAAACTTAAACACCTAAAATATGTCGGATAAAATAGAAATACATATCTAAAATCTGCTAACGAGAGATTTGAACTCACTACGCCTTGCCCACTACGAGCATTCCAACCAAGAACTAAGTCAGTTCTGAAACCAGACCACTGACTCAAGCTAGCTTTTCCCAATATGATAGCTCCAGTTTTCCTCAGCTTAGCTACTACAGTTGCATCACGAGGCACAATTGAGCCTAACAGAGCATATGATCCAGCTGTTGTATTAAGCTTATCTTTTGTTGCTATATTATCTTTAACAAGTACTGGAATTCCATGTAAAATCGGTAGCTTCGAGCCCGGTGCCTTCGCCTTACGCTCTTGATCGGCCTTGTCAGCTAAATACAATGCTTCTGGATTTACCTCAATCACACCTTTAAGAATCGGGTTGTATTTACGGATTTGTTTGAAATAGAAATTAACTAGTTGTCTTGAGGTGAGCTTGTTTTGGTTCAAGGCTATTTGGAGATCTCTTAATGTTGCTTCTTCAATGGAGAAGCTAGGCTTGAGGCTGTAAGATTCATATGGTGTTATTGCCAGAAAAATCAGAAATATAGGTAAGGAAAGAGAAAAGCTTCGAGCTTCCATTAGAAGTTATGGATTATAGTCTGTTTACGAGCTGGGGAAGCCTGAAGAACTAGCTACTATTTATAACATTTTTGTGTTTGAAGGAATGTTAAGATTTCTATATTTGGAAAGACGAAGGGATCTAATGTTGTTTTACCAATTGATTTTGAGATTAAAGCCAAAATTATTAAGATGTGTCCAGGAGCCTAACAAAACAAAAACGAGCAATTGGTACAAAAATGGAATCCGCCAAAGAACCTGAGCCACCATCTTCAAGTGGCATGTAAAGGATCCTACATCGAAAAAGGTGGAATTGGTCACTCCGCCCATGATAATTAAGAAGGAATAAGATTAAGTGGTATTTTCAAAAATTACACCTTTGGAATACTAAGTGAAGATTTCAAAACATCTTGAATCGTTCAAATCGGAGTACAAATGAAAGCTTACAACATTAGAGGGTCTTATTGGCATAATTTGAAACCACCAGGGTGTGTGATTTGCTATTTTTAAAATTATAGGAGATGTTCATGAATTTGACCAAAACTACCCGGGTGTTAATAACTCTAATTTCTCGAAGATTTGAATAAAAATCTTTTTTTTTTTTTTTTTATAATACTTGCTCTCCTGTGTTAAGATGAGTTTTTTTATGTGTCTCTTATTTCTATTGGATAAATTATATTAATAGATAATAAATATATTACTTTTTTTAAAAAAAATATTAATACATAAGATCTACTTACCTGTTTCATCTAATAGAATTCAGACAGGTGGAGGACTCATTTTGATGGATGAGGAGATAAATAATTTCCTTTTTCTTTTCCTTTTCTTTAAACTTAACAATGGAGTACATGGGGACAACACTCGATTGTTTTTTTTACTAAAGAAGCTACTCCACTCAATCCTTTGCCACATATAGTGCTATTTGTCTTTAGCCAGCTTTTTTTCCCCACATTAATAAGCAACTCACGAGGCTCACAAAAGGAAGGGATTTTCACATTTTACAGCTTCTACATATATTTTGTTATTTCTGGATGTAAATTTATCAGTAACTGTTGATATTTTTTTTTTAAAAAAAAGTGAAAATTGACTATGTGAAAAAAAAAAAGATGGGAAATTTGGGTAAATTGACCTCCAAAATCCTAAATAAATGTTTATTGACCTCTAATATCAAATTAACCTTTTTTGACCCTTTGATGATGTCACTCTGGTATGAAATATCAAAAATATCATTCACTTTATCTTCTCCAAATTTCCATTCCACTTTTCTCTTCTCCAACTCTCCCTCAACTTTCCAACTTCCATTGATCTTCATCTCCATTGATCTTTAATAACCATTGATTCTTCTTCATCTTACAACTTCAACTTCCATTAATTCTTCATCTCTAACAACGAAATGGTACACGACGATTCGAAATCTCAAAACTCCTACGATTTCTGGAAATGGAAATCCTTCGAAATCCATGGAAATCGCATGGATTCCATACCTCCGGATTCCGAACAACACAACAACAAGAAGAATAAGAGGAAGGAGAAGAATAAGAATAAGAAGAACCCATGTTTTTAGCTTCATCTTCAACAAACCCACCACCATTACTAACCTTGGAGCTTCATTCTTAAATGAGTTTCGTTCGTCATCTTGAATAAAAAAAGTGGGGGAACTCCGGAATCCGGAAAAAGAAAAAAAAAGTTCTTCGAATTCCAGAGATCTCCTCCGGAATCGGATTCCGGAGCTGATTCCGGAGCTCCGGAATCCGAAGGTAGACCTCCGGAATTTGAAAATGACCTCCAGAATCCGGAGATCTCCTCCGGAATCCGGAGGTACCCTCGGATTCCGGAGGTGGTACCTCCGGAATCCGGACTTTCGGAATTTGCAATTTTGATTTTTTTTTTTCCATATTAAGACCGGTTTTTGAAATTTATTCCGGAATTTCCAATTTCCAATTTCATTGTTTTTTTTCATATAAAATAAAACTACATATAAACTAACTAATTTTAAAATAAAACTACATATAAACTAACTAATTTTAAAATAAAACTACATATAAACTAAATTACCTAACTAATTAAAAATAAAACCACATATAAGCTAAATTAAATAAACCACATATAAGTTAAAAAAAAAAAAAAAAAAAAAACCTTGCTGCCCAAAATTCCGGAGGACCGGAATTCAAATCCGGTCCTCTGGAATTCTTTCCAGGGGGGGGGGGCTGGCCCCCCAATTTAATTTTTTTTTTCTATCTCTTTTTCTTTTGAATTCCGGAGGTCCGGATTCCGGAGGTAGCCCCCCAAATTAATTTTTTTTTTAAATAAAAAAAATTATCTTAGTTTAAATCAATTTATTAATATTAGTTTAAATCAATTTGTGATTTTCATTTTAATATTATTTAAAATGAAAATCAATCTATGAATTAGTAGAGCCAATTAAATCACAATAACTATAATTCCTTATAATAATTTTGATTTTTTTTTTTGAATTCCGGAGGTCATTTTCGAATTCCGGAGGTCAACTCCGGAATCCGGAGGTCATTTTTGAATTTCGGAGGAGATCTCCGGAATTCGAAGAATTTTTTTTTTTTTCTTTTTCCGGATTCCGGAGTTCCCCCACTTTTTTTATTCAAGATGACGAACGAAACCCATTTAAGAATGAAGCTCCAAGGTTAGTAATGGTGGTGGGTTTGTTGAAGATGAAGCTAAAAACATGGGTTCTTCTTATTCTTATTCTTATTCTTCTTCTTCCTCTTATTCTTCTTGTTGTTGTGTTGTTCGGAATCCGGAGGTATGGAATCCATGCGATTTCCATGGATTTCGAAGGATTTCCATTTCCGGAAATCGTAGGAGTTTTGAGATTTCGAATCGTCGTGTATCATTTCGTTGTTAGAGATGAAGAATTAATGGAAGTTGAAGTTGTAAGATGAAGAATCAATGGTTATTAAAGATCAATGGAGATGAAGATCAATGGAAGTTGGAAAGTTGAGGGAGAGTTGGAGAAGAGAAAAGTGGAATGGAAATTTGGAGAAGATAAAGTGAATGATATTTTTGATATTTCATACCAGAGTGACATCATCAAAGGGTCAAAAAAGGTTAATTTGATATTAGAGGTCAATAAACATTTATTTAGGATTTTGGAGGTCAATTTACCCAAATTTCCAAAAAAGATATATCACTATCAGATATCATAAAACATTTGTTCAAATATCAGCTTCTTCCTATTTCGAAGTTAGACGACACATATGCAATATGCATGCCGATGCAGGGGCGGAGCCACTAAGGGACAGGGGGGGCAAGGCCCCCCCCTCAGTTTTTAAACAAATATAAAAATGTATCATTATATCTTCAAAAATGACTTCTTGGTCCAGTGGCTTGGAAAACGTGCCCCCTCTCGTTGATTTTCATGGCCAAAGTTCGACTTCTATAGCGTGATTATTAATATTTTTATTTTTTATAATTCATTTATAATGGTATTTTAAATTTCAAAAGTTTTAAAATACCTTTAAAAAAAAAGAAATTTACTAATATCATAACTAAAAAACTAATGAAACTTTACAAATTATCGATTACTAATTTTTAAATTAATAATAATATTGCATTAACTAATTTCTAAATGAAGAATTTAATGAAAAAGACCCCTGAACTTTTTCTATATTTCAAATAAGAGTGGAAAAAAACTAATGAAAGTTTTCCTCCATTCTTTATTTAACTTTAAATATATTGATAAAAAGATAAAATTTTAAAATTTTATAGTTAATAGTTATCGATATTTACCCCAAAACGTTTTTATAAATGAAGTTGTTTTTTATAAATTAATTTTTATACATGTGTTAAATATTTTTATGGCTAGATTTCACTTATTGATATTATGTTTGAACTTTTTTGTTTCGTTTGATTTAACAACCATGATTGAATTTTTTATAGTTGAAATTATACATTTTTTTACGATTATGTTATAAATGGTTTGGTTACCTTGATTTTTAGTGATTTACTAATCGAATTTGGAGCAACTTTTTGTTTTAAATTTGATGCATATAAATCGATTAGGGGTTTAAATCGATTAAATCAAAAGTTCAGGGTTTAAATCGACACATCATATAAAGTTCATTTTAAAAAATAATCTATAAATGTAGATTTTTTTTCCCGGATTATATGTGTACATGTATAATGTGCCCCCCTAAACTTGAATCCTGGCTCCGTCACTGGATGACTACACAAAATAATATTTGACTACATGAAAAAAAAAATATCTTAGAAATTTTTAAAAAACACAAGTACTCATCTCAAAATTTATCCAAAACTCACCTTATTGAGTTCGGTAATTTTGCTTTTTTTTTGTGTGTTTATATATATTACTTATTATTAAGTATTTTCAAAATTTATTTAATACTACAATTATATAATATTTAAAATTATAATTAAAACAATATTATTTAAAAGAACTAATTACGGATATAACCATTTTAATTCATTCAATTTCAAAATTAATGGTAAATTACAATAAATATCAAATATACCCAAAAAAAAATCATATATGATGGTGATTGATTTCCGATTTTATAGTATCTTACTTTTTTATCTCTCCTAATAACTACATCTTATTAATTACATATCATTTAATTTACAATTTACTTTTTAATTAAAATTCGAAATCAATCTTCCTTGATTTTTGGAATCTTTATTTAAGGATTAAGAAATTTAACCTAAAAGAGGATTCTTCAGCCTCTTGTCGTCGTCATATTCATCCTATTCACCATTACCGTCTTCTTCGTGCATTCTATGTTTACATCTATAAAACTCGAAGAATTTCATCAATGGCTTCATTTTCTGCCATTTTCCTTTTCTTCTCTTCTTCTTTCAATCTCTGACCACGGCCGCTTTGCTTCTTTTTAGCCCAGATCTGCTCACTTAAAAAAAATAGCCTATCACGAAGAAGAAGACCCTCGCTAGTTTACAGTATTTCTCGATACTAAGGGTGAAAATTAAAACCGGAAAACCGAGCCGAGCCGAACCATAAAAATCGAATCGTTTCAGTTTTTTCCTATAAGAAACCGAAAACCGAACCGAATCGGTAAATCGGTTCGGTTTTCGATTTTGATAGGACCGGTTCGGTTTAAAACCAGAAACCGACATACATATATATATATATTAAATAGTTTACATGTTTTCAAAGGACTAGCGTGTAGATGAATTGGCCAGCGCACTGCTCTCCTTGGTATACGTCCGGAGTTTGATTCCCAGGTAAGACATTATTTTAGTGAGCATTTGTCTATATATAAAATGGGCCGCCCATTTCAGTCCAATCTAGCCCACCCCACCTCTCACCAATATGAAATAGGCCCCAACCCTTTATAGTCCATCCCAGCCCAGAAACCAACTTCCACAAATTCATATGAGAAACCGAAGAAATCGGGGGAACCGAACCGGTTTTCCTTTATGACTGGTTCGGTTCGGTTTCTATATCAACAAAACCGAACCGGTCCAGTTCTTACAGTTCGGTTGAAAAACCAAATCGGTTTCACCCCTACCCAATACGACTGTGACCGGCGCTCACGGTCGCCACACTTTCTTGCTATTCTTCTTGAAACGGGTTGTCATTTTCATCGGAGAATTGGGTTTCAGAAGTTGTAGAGAGAGGTCTCAGCGTGTTGAATTCAAAGAAGCTTCGACAGCAGACATTGATGAAGTTTTTCGTGTTCGTTCATAGCTACTGCTACAGATTTATTGGCTGTTGCTACAGGTTGGTTTATCTATAACACATCCTTTATTAAATATAAACATGTTTTATGTATTGGCTGCTGCTATAGGTTGGTTTATCTATAATACATTGTTTATTAAATATAAACATGTTTTATATATGGCTGCTACTACAAATGTTAATGACACTACAATTTGATTATCATTAATACATCATTTATTAATCATAAACATGTTAAACTATATATAATTTAGTTTTCATGGTCATTTCTACGTGTTAGTTTTTCAACTATACACCATTTATCAAATATAAACGTTTTTAAACTATGTATGATTTGATTTTTTTTTATGTTTTTTTTATAATTCAACCTTGAATTTGGTTTCGTTTTTTTAAACTTTTCTTTTTAAGAAAATGAATATTTATTACTTTTTTTTTTCTTTTTTTAATTTATCAGTTATACACAGTTTAACGTTGTTAAACTAACAGTGATTATCGTTTAAAAATTTCAGAGCTTGTAGAAGTATTAATGGCAGTTGGATGATGATCGAAGAAGAAAGAAATTCAGTTTCTCTCAAAAGAAATTAAGTATTAAGAACCTTGAAGATTTTTGTTTTTAAGATTTAAAATTTCCTTTAATTTTACAAAATTTAAGAGATTTTATAACTTTCTTTAAATCTTACACAAATTAAGGAAAATTAAATCAGGGATATGTTTTGTCTTTTCACAATGTAATTTAAATTGACTGGTGATGGTTTAGGTAGTTTTAATATATATATATATATATATAAAAGTTGTGTTTATATGAAATAAATAATATTAAATTATCCATTACTAAAATTAACTCTACTTAAAATTAGAAAATGTTTCAGTTTGGTTCATTCCAAATCTCTACTATATTAAAAGTGGTTATCTTAGATTAACATTTTGGACCATAAAACCCTTCATCATGTCTTTAATTAACTAAACATGCCATTATCAATTAATTATCACTTTTTAATCAATTACATAATTTTTTTTACAATTATATCTCTTTATCAATTCTCAAATGTACAAAGTATGTCATTAAAATAATTAATTACCATTAACAATAATTTAGTAAGTTTAAAATATATTTATTTTTATTAAAGTAAAAATTTTGAACCTTTTAAATACTACAAACATGGAAAATTTTATTTACTAATACATACAATCAAAATTTATTATATTCACAAATCTATAATCTTTACCTCTACTATATTAAAAGAAAATAACATTGATAAATATTTTTAGACCATTATATCCTTCATCATTTTCTAAATTCATCAAACATATCATTAATTAATTGTCCACTACTAGTTAGTTAATTAATTATAATAATAGTCTTAATAATAATAATCTAAATTATATTATGAATAAATGGTTACTTATAATTTAGAAATATATATATATATATATATATATAACAATTATATTGGCTGGTGTTAAAAAAAAAAAAAACTTAATATCTACCCTATATTTTTACATTGAATTTAAACCAATATATTTTCTACAAGTTATTATTTCTATTTAAATACAATTTTATTTGATAAATCTATTTTTTGATTAAAAATTGTAGTATAATAATCGTGTTTTGAAAAAACTACAATTTTCGAAAATATCTCTGATTATTAATTGGTTGGAATATTAAAAAGATTTCTTCATATTAATATAATATTTAAAAAATCAGTAAAACTTTAACGTATAGTTATAGCAAGAAGAGAATAAATATTAATATAAAAAATTGTTCAGTTATTATCTTTTGATATTCCAAATTAATTTGGTGTGTAATTGGTATATTGGTTGACAAACCTTTTCAACTACTTCAGACTTTGCTATATAAATCAAGGAGAATAATACTGCGACAGTTAAGGGGATTTTTTTTGGAATATTATATTATTTTAAATTAATGACATTAATATTGTAAAAATAAAAGTATTTCCAAAAATATTACAGTTTTTTATGACTGGGCGCGAATCGCTGAGCTGGCGGTGATGTGGAGCGATATATCGTCTGTTGTACAAACGATTTTAATACTTTCATAGCAAAATTGTCTGTACAACAGACGAGTTTAATCCTTTTAGGGTAACTCGTCTATTGTACAGAGGATTTACACTCGTCAGGAAGAAATCGTCTATACAACAGACGAGTTACGACAGACAAAACCCAGCGCTTGTTTCTTCTTCCCCATTCTTCCTCTTCTCCATTGAACCCTAATCTCTCTCGCCCCCTCCATCTCCAAGCTTTAATCTCATTGATTTCTGGCCAAAATTTCATCAAATCGCAAGGTTTCTTGATTAAATCCTCATTCTTCTTCTTCTTCTCCAATTGAACACTATCATCTCTCTCGCCCCCTCCATCGCGAAATTAATTCTCACCGATTTCGGTCAAAACTACATCAAATCGCAAAGTGTCTTGATCAAATCACGTTTTGGTAAGTATTTCTTCATCAAAAGTACATGAAATCGCAAGTCTCTTTAATGAATCTGCCTTGGTGTTGTTATTTTTTTTCCTTTAATTTTGATTATTTCAATTCCTTGAATCTACCATGGTTTTGTATTGTACCTTTTGGAGCTGATCGGTGGATTCCTGTTTGCTGACAAATCTAATACGTTAGTGCATCTTATGTTTCTACCATTACTAGAGGATTTTGAGACTGTCGGGTGACAGAGTTGGCGTTCAGCATGTTTGGCATGGCTATATAGACAGATGTGTCACGCCTCATTTTTAGATGCTTCGGACATTGCTGGCCCAAACACTTAATTTGATATTTTTCTGTAGATGGACAGATGATTTCTGCGTCACCGCTCTTCCCACTCATATTTTGGTCCAGTATCGATATATGTTTGATCTTCTACGGCCAGAGCGGGTAAGTCGCAAGTTTAAACAGATACATTAATTTTTATCAACGCTTTTTATACTAAGTGGCGATCACCTTTTAATTATGTAGGTCATTTGAGAGCCATATACCACTATCTTAGATGGTCTTCCTGCATACTGTCGTAACGGTCAGGATAGTTGGTCTGTAGAAGCTCCATTGATATGCTTCAGTATAGTCGAGTTCATCTTTACCTCTTGGGTCATGTGACAGTTTGGCCTCATACAGGTCGTGCCTAAACCATGTAACGCTAACCTAGGAGGTTTATACGCTATGGATCTTCGAACTCGTGTCGTAGATTGGAGGAATGAACATTTTCACTATATTGAGGAGTGGTTATCTCGTCGGTATCATCTTCTTCGAGGTGATCCAGTTGATGGCGGCCCAGATGTTGATGCGGGATATATGGCAGGGTATAATACTATCACCCGACGATATTTGACGCGTCAGGGGACAACTATTGGCTCCAAGGTAATGATTTTATTATTTCTTTTACACTAAGTGTAATTCAACATATAACTCATGTCTCGTATTTCTATCTTAGGCGTCTGGATTTACACGCATTCGAGCTGTCACGGACATTAGTGAGATCCCTGAATTATGTGATGAATATTTGGTCATGGTTGATGAGATGCAACAATTATATAGTGTGCCAAATGCATCGGTTGTGCCAAGGGTAAGAAGACGTACTGAAGAAAACCCTCATATGCCTGATGACATTGAGCGGGAGTATGACATGATGTCAAGTGGTACTCCACTCCGTTCTCCTAAACCGACTCCCGCTTCAGAACATTCTTCACTCATTTTCATACCGACTCCAGGGTCTCACATTATTAGGGGCGGTTATGATTATGAGGCAGGATCTTCCGCAGGACCTTCCACAGTTCGAGCTCCACGAGGATGCCAACAACAGAGGCGCCTACAACAAAGGTGTCAACTACCTCGAAATAGAAGACCTCCCTCTTGCGGCACTCATTAGCTTTTAGATGATGTATTTTGTTTTTTTTATATAACATTATATATATGTTAGTTATTTTGTTCTAATTACATTACTTTTATATATGTTAGTTATTTTGTTCTAATTACGTTACTTTGTATATATCTATGTTTTTATAAATAAATAACATTATGTTTTATAACACTTAAAAAAGAATGCTGAAAACGGAAATTGATTTCATGAAATTAGAAACTCTCTGCCATAAAGCGTTTGTTGAACAGACGTTTTATAAAACTCCTCTGGTCAAAAACGTTTGTTGAACAGACGTTTTATAAAACCCCTCTGGTAAAAAACGTCTGTTGAACAGACGTTTTAAGCCAGGAAGTAAAAACGTCTGTTCAACAGACGTTTTTTAATACGTTTTGATCTAAAAACGTCTGAGCCTAGGTGGCATAAAACGTCTATTAAACAGACGATTTATGCTGACTAAGCTTATAAATTGTCTGTTCAACAGACGATTTACGGTAGTTTAGGAATTAGTTTCCCTCTCCCAATTTATCAGGAATTATTTTTTTATTTTGCAATATTTCTGAAGAAACCCTTAGTTAAGGAATGGAGAGATTATGACATTCTATTTGTGATCAAGAATTTTACTTTTGTTGTATTCTCATTGGTTAGAGGTTTTCTTTTCTTTTTTTTTTTTTGCAAGAAGATTTGGGTTGTTAAAGAAATTACAATGGTTTTCAATGTTCAAGGTACGTATTTTATCTTTATCAAATTCATATTGTAAATTTCTTGATGTTCATAATTTTTTTTATGATTTATAGGGCTTATACACCATATCGATGATCATAGTGACGCTGGAAACAGTGACCATGACAACTAATGAAGGACTCCTGCTCCGACATAACTCTAGGTTGATTTTTTTCACTTTGGTTCATCTCAAATTTATATTGCTTAGATTCATAATCTATAGTATATAAAAGTGATTTGGCTGAAAAACGTTTTATTTTCATTTTTATCCCTACTAATTTGCTATAATATCTAAACTAGCCATCTACTCATTAAATTGTTATTTTCATTTTTATTGTCCACTATTAATTAATTAATTAAGTAGTAGTAGTAATAATATAATAATAATCTAAAATCTATTATGAATAAATAGCTATTTATAATTCAAACTAATTTTTTTATAGTAATAATAATAATCTAAAATCTATTATGAATAAATGATTATTTATAATTTTAAATTATTTTATTTTTAGTACTATGAATTTTTATTAAAAAGTGATATTTTAATACGAAGTAAAATTTAACATTATTATTTAAATTGAAAAGTGACATTTTCTATGGTTTTAATTTAAAAAGAGAAATTCATAACATATATTCTATTGAAAAATAATATTTTTATAATCTTTAATGATCTAATCTACCATTAATAATCTATTTTAAAATTACTATCGAATAAATTATAAAAATTTAATAATGATTTAATTTTTTTATTATTGAATATGTTTAATTTATAAATAAAATTACTAGATCAATGGTATAAAAAAATTGGACAGGAGACTTGATCTTAAATTGTTTTTAATTATAAAATTACGTTTAATATTTCAAGGAAAGTTTCTCTTGCAATACAATCTATAATTAGATAGGAATTAAATCAATTCAAAATGATTTCATAAAACGTTAGAAAAATTAAAAAATAAAACTCTATAAAAATAATTAAATTATTAAATTTTGAGATATTGAAAATAAATACACGTGCAACGCACGTGGTATAAATCTAGTAAGTACAAAAATCGATGGAGTTTTTTGCATCCCGTGGGGACCTGATAAATATAAACCATTAAAATTAGACCTAACCGATGCATACGCTCGTTTCCGGGGAGTTTCTATCCTCAACCCTCTTAAAAAAAATTATATTATCCAGTAGGGCAAGGAGGATATACTCTATATCCTGTACTAGACAATATCTGGGGGAAAATCTCCTTGCCCTAATTCCAAACCTGGCTTCTTTACCCTGTTTCGAGGTGGGGGCCTACAAAGGTATTGTCATCTATGCTTTTGAACATTATTAAAGTTTTATTAAATCCCCACAATTTATTTTTATATTACATTAAAGTGGGAAAAAGATAATCAAACATTCGATTTCAAAGAAAAAATAGTATATGACAAAACAATTGAGTTAGGTTTATGTTTACATGTTATATTTGTTAAGTTTGGATACAAATTAAAAGTTAATGTTATTGGGTCAAATTATTTGACAAGTCCATTAGCATTCATTTGAAGCCCAAATATTAGTCATTCATGCTTCAGGTGCAATTCAAAATATATATATATATATATATATATATATATATATATATATATATATATATATATATATTCAATGGCCATGTCATCAATTTATAAATTTGGAAAGCAACATGTGGCGTTATGTACATTGTGGCTGATCAATTTAACCAAGTGTGCGAACGTGAAATACTTCAAGCGGCGGTGTCTTTTTCTTGTTTGTTCGTCGTGAGTCAGAGACAAGTTATTTGAAAAAACTTCTTGGATTTTAAATTGTTCATTATTAAGAGAAAATAGAGAGTTATAATCAATTGTAAACTTCTACTTTTCGTCTCAATTATATCCTTCATCTTCATAGTGGAACCTGCAAATTTGAAGAAATGACTTAGCAATTTGGGAACCTGTATAAAAATTCTAGTGTCATATTTTCTCTTATTTTATATTTTATTCTTTGTGCTACTATCTATCGTCCTTGATTTAGGGAGTTTAGGGACTTGCAAACCCTTCAAATTCTCAACAATATGTTTAATACATAATAAAAATATAATACTTAAAAGAAAAATTGGAATGTGGTTGAGGGTAGAACATGGAAACATAACAAATAATTTAAAATTTTGGACAACACTTAACATTTTACTAATTTATCAAATTAAAAAATTGAGGGTACAATGTGAACGAGATCAGTTGCTACTATTAGAAGTGAGAGTTACAACTGTCAAGACGGGAGGTGGTTAGTTTAATTTATTGATAGTGACAAAATCTCAAACCAAACAATCCTCAATCACTACAATATGAGACTTGACAATCCATTGAATTTGAAAATGGAGGCCTTCTTCTGATCATGGTGGCTTGCTCAAAGGCATAACCAATCTCAATCAATTTAGGCTCAGCCCCTTTCAACCCTCCAAAGCATATCCCAAATGGCATTCCATTTTCAGCATAACCAGCAGGCACAGTGATTCCTGGGTATCCTCCTATTGCCAGCAATGCCACGCAACCAGCGCCTGGTGTCATTATTGCATCCAACTCATTTTCATCTATTAATTTCTCTATTCCATTTTTTGATAGATTTTTCATCATTGCAATTGCCTTGTTTTCTTTCTCCCCAAACCCATTCGTTTTCATTGATTCAATGAATGTTGCTTGTCCATATTCTTCCATCTTTTCCTGCGTCAAAGCAACATTTCACAACCTCAATTATTTTAATTGAATTGGACGTCCCTCTCTCCTACCAATACATTCAATCATATCTAATATGTGAACAGATGTAGAATAAATACGTAAACGTCGAATTTGTTAAAAGTGACAGATACATGGGTGTGATTTGTGATTTTTGCAAACTACGCACGGTTTAAAATTGTTTTTAAATCTTAAGAATGTGATTTGTAAATCAGGTAAAAAAATGTTGACAAAATAAATAAATTGCTAATAAAAAAGTTTGATTTAAAAAAAAATGGTTATCAAATATTTTTATAGACTTGTTTCATAATCATATGCTATTTAGTTTTAAAGAGCATTAAAACAAATGAAACTATCAGCTAAAAAAGAGCTACTAAGTATTTCTTTAGGATAACTTTTAGAAGTGTTTCAAAGTGTTTTTAAAGGAAGAAAAAGTTTTTTTTGATAATCACTAAACAAAACACTTTAAAAAACTATCTCAAACCCGACCTAAACAAATAAAATGCTCACCAGTTCAGGGTGGTTATTGTTGAAGGCAATGACATCTCCAAGTGACCTGACAGGAGAAGTGACAAGCTCTTTCAAGTAATCATTCAGCAACAGCTTGAAATCAGCCAACATCACCGTTAGTTCACCACTCCTTTTGGGACTTAGAATTATATCTATATCTGTTATTTCCAAATGATCCACTATAATACCCCCTCTCTGCCTACAAGATTCAAAACCACATCTTATTCATCAAAGTCATATTCATTACAAAGTAACGGGACTTTATCGACGATTTATGTCATTGCTAAAGCCCTCGAGTTCACCGGGGACGACAATTACAGAAGAACAAATGTTCGCCTTTCTTTTTGTACGTAGTGATTCCATTGAAGGAAAAAACACAATTTAACTACCTTTAGATTCAGCTATAAAATGTTACCTCAATGTATTGAGATGATTCTCAAAAACTTGCATGGAAGGAAAGTTATCAGCAAATGGATTTCTGATAACTCCTATTCTTTTTCCATTGATCCCATTGGAATTGAGAAATTGTTTATAGCCACCTTGTGGTATGAATTTGCTGCATTCACTTGTGGCCTCAGCATCCCTCTCATCAAAGCCAACAATTACATCAAGCACATATACTGCATCCGAAACTGTTCGGGTAATTGGCCTGCAAATTTTTAGAGTGAAGAATTCTAAGCTTACTAGTCATTAATTACTGCCCCATATGAAGAGAGAAATATAAAAAAGGTACAGATATTCAATACTAATAATGATTGTATTATGATGTGTTTGATCATAGATTAGTAAAGAATAATGCGTGAATCAATTATCAGTTATTGTAAAAATATGTAATTCAATACTAACTACTGATTCATCTGCTCAAAATTTGTTATATTTATAAATAGGGCTAATTGTAGAAGACCTATGTGGTTTTGGTCAAATACATACACACCCCCTATAGTTAAAAAAAGAATATTTATACTCTCATAGTTTTAAAATTATGCAATTTGACCCATCCCCACTGACATTATCAACTTCTTTTAGTCATAACTTCTTCGTTTGCACTTCGATTTAGATGATTCAAGATGTTTTGGAATCATTGTTTCAAGATTTACGTAATGGTCACTTTACAGCTTCTAAAATATCAGTAAATAAAAGAGTTTATGATTTCAATCATACCTAAATTTTTTTATGATGTTTCATTTATTAGGAAAAAACTTGCCTGCACCTAGGTGCAGCCACGTGGGAAAAAAAGAAAATTAAAAAAAAAAAAAAAAACACCTGGTTGCACCTTATTGGCAAGGTGCAGCCAAGTTTTTTCCCATTTATTATTATTTTGAAAGTTTTGAAGTGACTATAACGTAGAGATTGAAATGAGGATTCCAAAATATCTTGAATCATCCAACTCGGAGTTCAAACGAAAAATTTATAACTAAAAGAAGCTGACAACATGCGTGAGGAGAGGTCAAATTGTATAATTTTGAAACTATAAAGGTATAAATATTCATTTTCTAACTATAGCAGGGGTGTTTGTATTTAACCAAAATCACGGAGATGTTATTTGCATTTTTCCCTTATAAACATTATTAAACAATGATATTTTATAAATATTACATAAAAATTTGCTAAATTTACAATCATTCATTTTTTTTAAGAGTGTTTAGGCAAAGAAGTGGTTATTTTTTAGATAGTGATTTCCAGAACACAAATGAAGTCGCTTAGTCTTAAGAGTTAGTTTTGAAAATAAAAGCGGAAAATTGTATAAAAAAACTATATAGAGAATTATTATACACAATTTTAATTTGGAAATTAAAAAAGAAAAGGGGTAAAATATCCCTTTAGTCCTTGAATTTTGGACGTCAAGTCTATTTGGTTCTTACGTTTTCAATTTGTGTCTAAGTGGTCCCTGAGTTTTGGAGACTGTCTATATTGGTCCTTGAGTTTTCAAGAATGATTAGAAATAAGTTTAATTGATCCTTAATTTAACATATTCGCTAACTACTTAACATAATGTTGACTAAATAGTGACATAACAAGTCTAATTGGTCAGAATACTTATATGGGATTAAATATTATTTCACATCTTTCTTCAATCCAGACTTGAGATGTGAAATAATAATTAATCTCATGTCAGTATTTTGGACAATTAAACATTTTATGTTAGTGTTGAGTAAATATTTTGTTAAAAAGTTAACAAATTAAGGACCAATTAAACTTATTTCTAATAATCCAAAAACCATTGAGACACAAATTGAAAACTCAGTGACCAAAAGGTACTTTACCCAAGAAAAAAAGTCAAATTTATCTCATAAACTTAGCAAGATTTTTTTTGATAGGATAAACTTAGCAAGATGTGTCACTTAAAATCCTGAACTACTAATTTTATCAATTTAAACCACGAATTGTAGTACAATTAATACTCTCATTAAAAAAAACTATAAAATTATTAAAAAATTAGTCGATAAATCACAAAAACATGAAGGTAACAAAACATTTGTAAACTTAAATGTAAATATCTCTACACAAAATCAAATAGTTAAAAAAAAAAAAAAAAGTCATACATTTTCATTCAATTTTTGGTTTAAAGAAGAAAAAAAACTAAATTAAAAAAGATAGCCCAAGAGACCTTACCCAACGGTGTCATGAAGGGACATAATCGGAATCACACCAGCCCGGCTAGTCAGACCAACGGTGGGTTTCAATCCAACGACAGAGTTACGATCAGATGGACATAGAATAGATCCATGTGTCTCACTTCCAAGTGACACCGCCACCATATTTGCAGCAACTGAAATTGCTGACCCACTACTCGATCCACATGTATCACCGCCCACCACATACGGATTCTGTCACGTAGTTGATAAATAGTAAATCACACTCTTCTATCGATTTGATTATTGTTAATAATTTTTTTTTTCCCTTAAAAAATATTAATAAATTTTAGATAGATGTTTATTTTTTAATATATCACATATTATAATTCTATTAAAATAATCATAAATGTGCATATTACACTTTACACTCATTAATAATGATATGTATTATAAATTATATTTTATATATTAGAATTGAAACACGTAACAGACTCTGAAAATTCATAACTAATAACAGAATTAAAACTAATAGATAGAAAATTATTATTTATAATTCCACACATACAAACCATATATAGTTATAAAGATAATTTATAAATGTGATTTAGAATTATCCCATGATATTAAAGCTATTTAATACTTTGAAAACTTTACCAACCATTGGGTAACTAACATTAGATTAGACGTACTTACCACACCTTGACCGGCACGTGCACACCAACCATTCGGCACGTGACCAAGAGCACGAAAAGAATACCATTCAGTAAGGCTGGTTTTCCCCAAAATTACGGCTCCGCTTCTTCTGAGCTTCTCCACCACGCCAGCGTCCCGAGCCACCACCGATCCAACCAATGCGTACGATCCAGCTGTCGTATTGAGCTTGTCTTTGGTTGCGATCGTGTCCTTCAGGAGCACTGGAATACCGTGGAGGTCTCCGAGCAGTGAACGGTTCTGATGTCTCTGCCGGTCAGCGTCGTCCGCTTGATCTCTCGCGTCTGGATTGATTTCAATGACACTGCGAAGCAGGGGATTCAAGGTTTCGATTTGGGTCAAGTAGAAATCGACCAGTGTTCTGGAAGTGAGTTTGTTGTCCGAAAATGCCCTTTGGATTTCTTCGATGGTTGCTTCTTGAATTGTGAAATTATGGTGCTGCCCTTTGATTTTGGTCAATGTTCCGATGATGATAATCAAGAGAGTGGTCAACATTGGGAGAGGAAATTTCTTCATGATGATTTATAGAGATCAGTATATAACCCTGGTCCGTCGAGATTTTATTGCGTCAAGATGGGTTCACTAACTAAATATAAATATATATATTTTTTAAACAGAATTTAATAAATAAATAATAGTTGGATTGGGATGATGAACTCAACTTAATTTGGACATAAAAAAATCTTTTTTTTTTTTTTTTTTTTTAATGTTTAGTCATTTTGATAGATGTAAAATAACAGCAGATTTCAGACGTCTTCTCTAATTTAATGGAAATATCCATTCAAAAGTATATGTAAAATAACTAGGATGTAAAATATACACATAGCAGCAAATTTCACCAAAATTTCCATTCAAAGTAGATGTAAAATAACTAGGATGTCATACGCCTTCTCTAATTTAATGGAAATATCGACAATGTCGTGGAATTTTCATGTTGGTGTAAATTTTCACACTGCAAGTCATTATATACCACTTTTCTGTCAATTTTCAATATATTTTGCTAATATCTTCTCTCCAACTCCAATTCATCTATTTTGGTTAGTATTTCTCTAATTAAACTCTAATCATATGATATTGTATTAATAGAAGGGTAAAATGCAAATAGGACCCATGTGGTTTTTGTCAAATGCATGAACACCTCATGTGGTTTGAAAATGACAAATTACACCCTTGTAGTTCAAAATTATTCCAATAAGACCCCTCCCCTCCAAAGTCATAAATTTCCTTTTAGCCATAACTTCTTCGTTTGAACTTGGAATTGGATGATTCAAGATGTTTCATAATCCTCATTTCAAGCTTTTCGTTATGATCACTTCAAAACTTCAAAATCATTAATAAATAAAAGATTTTACTATCATCAAAATACCAGGTATGATTTCTACAATTATTGTTTTTGATTGCTGATGATTTAAAAGTTTTTAAGTGACCATAACGTAGAGTTTGAAATGAGGATTCCAAAACGTGTTGAATCATCTAAGTCGGAGTTCAAACGAAGAAGTTATGGCTAAAAGAAAATTAATAGTGTTGAAAGAGAGGGGGGAATAATATAGAACCATAGGGGTATGATTTGCTATTTTCAAACCATAGGGGGTGTTCATACATTTGGGAAAAAATCGCATGGGTCTTATTTGCATTTTACCCTTAAATATTATCATTTTAATTTTAGTTAATAAACTTTAATTCTAATATTATTTTGTTTATTAGTTTTAATCCTAATATTCTTTTGATTATAAGTTTTAATTAAGTTTGATCCTAATGTTAATTTGATTATAAGTTTTAATTAAGTTTTTAATTTATCTAAAATTCGATTACCATTTCCAGAGGTGTGTTTAATAATGTTAAATATTTTTTTAAAAGTCTCATTTTAAATTACATATTAACGTCTTGAGGTCATTTTTGTTATTATCTTTTGACAAATTTTAATGTAATAAATATATTTTATAATAAATTTCGACATATTTTACTGGATTATTTATATTTTGTTTTGTTTACCATTTTTTGTAGATGTATAATTCAATTATATGATAGATTATTACTTAGTTAAGCTATTATGAAAGTTCATTCAAAATCGTCAATACATAAAATAGTTTATTATCATCAGAATATTAGGTGTGATTGAAGCCATTAACCCCTTCTTTTAATGAAGATTTAGAAGTTTTCAAGTGATTATAACGTAGAGACTGAAATTAGATTCCAAAACATCTTGAATCATCCAAATCAAAATTCAAACGAATAAGTTATGACTAAAAGAAAGTTTACAACGTTGGAGGCAATGAGTCTTATTGACATAATTTGGAACTACAAGAGTGTGATTTGTCATATTTAAACTACATGGGTTGTTCATGAATTTGACCGAATCCACATGCGTGTGATTTGCAATTTACCCTTTTTTAAAATCAGTCATATATATATATATATGGTCAAATACAAATAAGACCCCTGTGGTTTTTTTGAAATGCATGAACACCCTCTGTAGTTTGAAAATGGCAAATCACACCCCTGTGGTTCCAACTTTTTTCAATCAGACCCTTTCCCTTCCTTGTCAATAATTTTCTTTTAGCCATAACTTCTTCGTTTGAACTCTGATTTGGACGATTCAAAATGTTTTGGAATCCTCATTTCAGGTTCTACATAATAGTCATTTCAAAACTTTTAAATGATTAATAAATAAAAGAGTTTATCAACATCAAAATAATAAGTATGATTGCGACGGTTTACTCTTTTGATTATTGATGATTTAGAAGTTTTGAAGTAACCACAGCGTAGAACCTGAAATGAGGATTCCAAAACATCTTGAATCGTCCAAATCGGAGTTCAAATGAAAAAGTTATGGCTAAAAGAAAATTATTGACATTAAAGGGAAGATGTCTAATTGAAAAAACTTGGAACCACAATGGGGGTTCATGCATTTGGAAAAAATCACAGGGGTCTCATTTGCATTTTACCCTATATATATGTATGTATGTATGCATGTATGTGTATATATATATATATCTTACTATATTAAAAGAGAGAATAAGTGGAGAAACTTTACCTTCCATCTTTACCCTTATTTTATTTATTTATTCTCATACTACCCTTCAACTTCTTTTCTTTATTTATTAATATTTTGTTTTTAAAATTTAATAGATTCATGTATGTATGAGTTTAAATAAATGTTATAGGAGGGATATCATAAATTAGGTAATGGGGAGATTCATGTATGTGGATTAATTTTGCATTCAATTAACTTTTAATTTTGTCATTACAAGTTTTTTTTCCTAATTAAAAAGGCACACTCCAGAAACAATTCGTTGAATTACTCATTTATGGTGCCTTTTGGCTTTTGATGTTCCTATTCTTCACGAAGTGTGAAATGACTATAAATATATTATAAGGAAGTGGTTTGTTCACTCTCTGAGATTTTTTTGGAGTAGATGAGTTGCCATGCTTTTTTTAAATTATTATTTTGTTGTTTGTTAATTCTTTCATGGTGCTTGCGCTATTGAAAAGGGTCATCAAATTTCAGCATGCAGTCCGTGATTGATCAGAGCTATGTTCGTCGGTTATTTTTATATTAGGAACCTTTTTCACATAGATTGACTTCCTATTTTGTCTTCAATGGGCTTTTAGTTTGTATTTATTATTTGACGCATAGTGTGTTATGATAAAATTTCATTTGTAAAAAAGATTGTACAATTGGATGGTTCGATTATAATATAATTTAAGGGGAAGGTGATTTCTACGACTTTTATATGCCTTCTTGCTCATTTTGGGGATTTTAAAAAAAAAATATTTATACATTATAAGTTTGTTCAAGTTGATGAATATCTCTGTAGATTTATTTTATTTTATTTTATATTATTGATGGAAAATAAACTTAAATAATTATATTCAACACACCATTTGGTGAGATAAATTAAATTATTTAAAAATATATATATATATTTAGTAAGAGAAGTTTCTTTTAGAGATTTATGATTTGTAATAAATGTGTTTAGTCGTAATATTTTTTTTCATTCTTAAAAAACTTATTGTGAACTTTTAAAAAAAAAAGCAAATCTCTATGTTTATTTGAAACAATATTTTTATATTATGAAAATAACCCTATTTTATGTGTAAATGAAATAAAGATCATTAAAAAATTATAAAAATTTGAAGCAATATCCTTAATATATAAAAGTGGTGATGTTTAAGAAACTTTTTTGGACTACTGTACCCCTTTTAAATTCTTAAAATTACTAACATGCCATTATATATACCCTTTTAAAACCTTCAAATTACTAAAAATGTCATTATTGTTTATACTTCACTATCTATTAAATGACTATTTATATTTTTAATAAAATATTTCTCTTTTTTTTTATAAATAAAATATTTCTCTTCATTGAATAAGAAATTGTCAATTTTATTAAATAAATTCCTTGGTTTTTTTATTGTTTTCACAACATCAAAATATAAAATAATTGAAAAAACAAGTACAACATATGAAAATGAATGTGATATTAAAATGAATTTATTATTTAGATTTATCACCAATTTATGAAAAATAAATTATATTTAAGTATTCAAATATTAAATGATTTAATAAAGGTGACGGTGCTTTAATTTTAAAAAATATTTAAAAAAAAAACTTAAATTGTTTAAAAAAACAGTTAAGATTAAAAAAAAACAACTACAACAAAATATAATTTATTGAATTAGTAATGGTATAATATTTAAATAAATTAAAAAAAATTTAATTAAAAATATTTAAAAGTTTAAAAATCAAAGAGAAAAAAATATATAATTTCTTAAATTTTAATTAAAATTAGAAATAAATAATCTATAAATGCAAAAATTAACTAACATATGTATATAGAACAAACAATTTATTTTTTATTTGGTAGTATAAATTTTAAAAATAAAGTTGTTCAAAAAATCGTCTTCTATAAAAAGACATATAATTATGTAAATTAGTAAACTATACGATAATTTAAGTATTAAATAGAACACAATAATATGTTAATAAAATCATTTCAAAAAAGATTTATAAACCATAGAAAAATCAAATAAAAAATATTTCAATCTTTTAAATATTTCTATGTTCGAAAAAATATCACGTATGTCGCACGTGGTAAAAGACTAGTACTATAAAATGTACAATAATTAAGAGTTAATACTTAATTAAATACTAAATAATTAAAATGAGAAATCTATTAACTAATGATACAACAAGGAAATAAATTGCATATTCTCATAAAAATGAAGTGCTCTATTTTCAATTTATTAAATATATTTAAACCTATTTTATTAAAAATTAAATAAAATTATAGTAACTAATTATATTTTACTATTCAAAGTTTATTAAAATAATAACTAAAACAATACACGATCACGTGCAACGCACGTTATTTCGACTAGTATATATATATATATATATATATTCATTTTAACATTTACGTTCCTCGTCTCCTAACCTGCGGGAATTTTGAATCCTCATACACGCCCCTATCCTTTATTTTGAGAATCGGGGGCGGTTTCGAGGATTCTCCATTCGGGGATCAGAATAACCGCGGGAAAATTTCCCGTTTAAAATTTCCAGTTTTATTTACAAAATGAAATTAAAAAAAACAATTATATGTTTAAAACGTACATTTTTAAGACAAAAGTAAACATAATAGAGTTAATTTCACTAATAATAAAAAAAATATGGATATATCAAATCTACTGGATGTTTTTATTAAATATCAATAGTACCCAAAACCGCCACCGGCCAAATTAAATTACATTTTGAAAGGACAAACATAACCCCGATTTAATTTCTCCTTAATTTGTGCAAAATTTAAGGAAATTTATAAAATCACTTAAATTTTACAAAATTAATGGAAAAATCAAATCTAAACAAAAATTAAACTATAACAAAAAATAAAAGAAAATTTTTCAAACTTATGACTTCTTCTTCCAGGAAAATTCGAATGTCTTTCTTGTTCGTCCTCCTACAAAATACAGAGATAAAAAGTAAACATTTAATTAAAAGTAACTTATTCTACAAAAATATAGAGAAAGTGAGTTCGTCGGAGAATTGAGTTTTTAAAGATATTTAAATAGAAAATTAAAATAAATATTGAACAAAAATAAACATTTTAATGAAATCTTTCAAAACAGGATAAAAAAAAAATCATCAAATATATAAGCGAATAATCGATAGATCTATCACCAGAACCCTAGATTCAATTAATCCACAAGAAAAAACACTAGCAAGATCGAAAATAAACATCGAACAAAAATAAACGTTTACTTAAAAGTACATTCTGCTGCTGCTTTATTCATCGATTGAACAGCAACACGAGCCACAACAACGATCGCCTTCGTCGATTTCTCGGATACAGATAAGGCCGATTTCGTTTCGGAGTCGACAAAATCGAAGAAGGAAAAACGAGGATCTGAACAGAGAATGAGATTGTGAAAAATCCAGCAAATCACAATCACAACTCCATTGATTTTGAGTATATTTCTTTGATTGTGACAACGAATAAGGAGGAGATCAGGAGGATCTTCCTATACTCAAGAAGGAAATCACAATTGAAATTTTATTTGATTGTGATGACCATAACCTCACCATTATTTTTTTATAAACGAGGATCAAAAGTATAGAGACGGTGAAAAAAAATCTTCATTGATGGTTGTGGTCGAATGGGAAGCAGGAAGAAGAAGATGATGGGATATATTTAAGTTAAAGATCTTTTTCATTAAATAAGAATTCAATTGATTTAAATTCAAAATAAATAATTAAATAAATTATAAATTTAAATGATTTGCAATTAATAAGATATGATTATGAAGAGAGATAAAAAGGTAAGATGGTAAAAAAAAAAATTGAAAACCACCAGATCACCATCATAAATGGTGTTTTTTGGGTAAAAATAAAATAAAATCATAACCACCAACATTATTGTAATTGGGTGAATTAAAGTGGCTACTGCTGTAATTAATTCAACATAATACTTAACTTTTATAATTTATTAGTTTAAAAATTAATTTTATAACAATATTTTATACCTTTATCAATGAATAAAGAAAAAATACATAAAAAGTTACTCAAAAATCGGGTTCGGGTTCTAGTTCAGGGGCGGGGCTGGGGATGTATTTCCCATCCTCTAACTCGAAAACAATTTGGGGGAATTTTTTCCCCTATCCCGTAACCTAAACTCGTTTTAAACGAGGATCTTCATACCGATCAGAGTAGGGCCCACATGCCCCTAACCCGGGGGAATTTTTTCCATCTCTAAGTGAACCCATTAAGAAATGGGTATATTTATGGATTTCCTTGTGATAAAACTCGACAAAATATCTCGAACTAAATTTGTTTTGATTGACGGCTAGTTGGAGATCCTTAATTGTAGCATCTCCAATAGAGAAGCCATTTCTAATGCTATAAGACCGAGATGGTAAATATACCACACTATAACAAATGTGATACATAATGACACATGACATTGAAAATAGATGAACGACCCTAGAAAAGATGACATTTTATTTTTAGCCATATCATAATTAGAAAAGTATGTCATTATTTATTTACGATGAAAGTGGCTTCGATGATTTGTAAGAACGATCATTGTTCTTGAGCATCATCGTAACATACAAATGACACCCAAATAGATGACACTCGCATCGCCCGTCATACTTTGTTTACAATGACATGCATGCCATTGTCTCAATAACGCGCAAGGACCGTAATTGTTCACAACTGTCGTTGTCACACAGGGCAACACCCAGATAGATGACAATCGAAAAAGTGTCATCGTATCTTTTAATAACGCACTGTGTCTATCATCGTATTGATAGTTAAGAAAAATAGAAGAAATGACAAGGAAAAAGGGGAATTTTTGAGTCTTCAATGATTTCTAACAAATTATTGAAAATTAAAATTTTGATTTGACATTCACTCTTCTTGTGAAAAAAATATTATACTAGAAAAATCTAGGTTTGAGTTCGAACAATATCCTTCATGGGTTAGAATTTAAGATGACCTTGTATATATACTAGACAATATCTATATTAATGTAAAACTTTTCGAATAGAATAAAATGTAAAATTTTATGGATTTAGACCCAAAATATGCCATATAATATAGAGATTATCGGAAGGACACCTTTATCCTAACATCTCTTAGTCACGGCCCTTCCTAGGCAAATAAAGGCCCGATGCGAAAAATATTTTTGGGCCCTCTAACATATAACGTTAATATGAAAAATTACAAAAATTCAAAACAAAAAAAATTGTAAACTTATATTAAAACGCAATAACAATAAAATAATACAATTCAAACTTTCATTTAAAAAGTGACATTCTCCTTGAATATTTATATGCAAAATCATCTATCAAACTTTCGATATCAATGTCTTCCAAATTTTCATTATCGATTGAAATCAAAGACAGCCCATTGAGTCTCTCTTGTGACATACTTGATCATAAATAAGATTTCAATAACTTCAACTTTGAAAAACTTCTTTCAGCTGAGGCAACGGTAATAAGAATAGTCAATAATATTCTGTATGCAATTGAAGCATTTGGAAAGCAACCTTTCTCTTTCAATGAATTCAATATACTTATAGCTCCAATATTTTCTCTTGGCAACAAATCTTTAAGTAATTTTAGTTCTATATACAAATCATGACCATCAACATCACCATACTATTCATTTTTCATAACTGTTTGTAACGTCCCGTTATTTTGAAGTGAATTTTTTTTTTATTATTATTTTTTTATTTTATTTATTTATTTTATTTTATTTTATGTTATTTATTTATTTATTTATTTCAATTTAAGTATTAAGTTTAATTATTATTTTGTAATTTCGATTTTAGTAGTTAATTTCGCCCAAAATCCTTTTTAATCGTTTTATTACTTTAAATTCGTTTCGGTGACATTAATAATTATTAATAGGCCAATTAATAATTATTAATCACCTTTAGATTTATTTAAGAGCATCAGGTTTCGTTTTATAAGTCAAAAGTCATAAAAGGGCGCAACCGTCATTTCTGATTTCTTAAAAATATCAAAATACTATTCATTCATCTTTAAAAATTCTTCATTGACCAAAATTGACTAAATTTTCATCATCTTCCTCCTTCAAAACCGAGACCCCTCTTGGGAAAAAGAATTTTTTTTGGTTTTTCTTCGTTTCTCGGCGGATCGGCTCGATTTCGGTTGCATCGGAAAGCCATCGGTTCTAGGATTCTTTTCCACCCAACCATCGTGCTTTTCTCTCGAGATCCACGGAGTTCTCGGTAAGTAAAGTTTCAAACCCTAAGCTCCAAATAGTGTTTTAATGGAGTTTTCTTTGTTTTCTTTCGATTTCTTGTCGTGAAACTCGGTGTTTGTAAATACGGGAGTTGTTTTAAGAGTTTTTGGAAACTTTCCCATAACACTAAAACCGAGTTTCAGTCGAAACCCTTCCCGTTTGAAATTTACCTTTTGGGATTTGAATATGGGTTATAAATTAGTGAATTGATGTTTATTGAAATTAAATTCGGGAAATCGTTTATTGTTCAAAAACCCGAATCATCGATACCCATTGAAATCGAGAACTTCGAAATTGCTTAAAACCAACTCGAAACACCTCTAAAGTACCTAAAAGCCGGAAAACCAAACCCGAGACCCACTTTTCATGGGGGGGCCTCGGGCCTCATAGTGGGGTTTATGGTGTTGTTCATTGTTTTGAGCTTTTAGATGTTAATTGATCGATGTATGTTTATTTATTAATTGTTAGACGTAATTAATTGTAGGTGTTTCGGATCGTTGTTTGATCGTGCTTTCGGAAACTTGGAGCGAAATCTTATTTGGCTAAGGTGAGAATAGTTAGGATTTAAAGTAATTATAGAAAGCGAATAAGTGTAATGGTTTGTAGAATTGGAAACTAAGACTAGAATTCGAATCTAAGATTAAAAGGATGTGAGTTAGTACCCTTAGGATTAGGAGTTAATCCTTTAAGTGAGCACTTAGGAGTTCTTGAGGAAACTATTGAATCTTAGAAGATTCTAAGTTAGATTCGTTTCAAAGCATAGGATGGATCATTGGAGGTTAGAAGATCCAAACTTTTAGATAGAATGGTTAAAGGAATTCGATAATAGAACTTTGGTTTTTAGTTGGAAGATTGGGATCCTTGGAAGTGTAGATTACTTATTTAAGTTAAGATCTACTTTTATTAAAGTATCGGAAGTTCGATCTACTTAATGTTCTTCCGGATTTCCTATCTATTTACTTTATGCATAAGGACATCTATGATCCTTTTACTTATGTCTTTTACTTTATGCCCCTTTACTTTATGATTGTTTCGGCTACTTTAATATCCGCACTTTACGTTATTCACTTTTGCGAGCATACCATAATATATATGCACCATAACATCTCGCATCATTGAAAGAAAAGAAGGGGGAAGAATGTTGGAGCCTACGGGTAGTGTCCGCATCACCTTCAGAAAAAGAAAAGAAAGTGAGAAAGAAATGAAAGGGGAAGAATGTTGGAGCCTACGGGTAGTGTCCGCATCACCTTCAGAACAAGAAGAGAAAGTGAGAAAGAAAATGAGGGAGAACGATGGATCCTACGGGATAGACCACGTTACCTTCTTCATGCATAAGGGCGTATGCGAATCCTATGGGATGTCCTCATGCATTCATGCTTATGATTGATGATATAGAGAATCGAGATGTTATATTTTATACAAAGTTTATTTACTTTACTTATTCTATGTCATAACAAGTTAATGGATGAGGATTTGACTACGAGTGTAGTAATATCATTCTTTGGGAGAATAAGATTTGTTGTAAACCTTGTATATAGTATAAGGTATATATAGAAAATGAGATATAAATGTTATATGCATTTACGAAACCATACTAGAAATATTTGGAATGTAGTTGCACAATTATATTGGAGAATTGGTAAGTAAAAGTGGAACATTTTGATATAAACTCTTTGAATGGATTGATAGAAAAGAGTAAGTATGTTCTTGAACACAAATCGGAAATGCGAGTTTGAGGTCTATCTTTACTTTTTATTCTTATTATTCTCACTGGGCTTAGTTGTTAGCTCATGATATTACAAACATTTCAGGTAATGTTTGGGATCGTGGAAGAGGAGCTGGTGCGCGCTTGATCAAGAGGATGATGATTTCGAGATGGACTAAGTAGTTGTAAAAATCCATGTACATGGTTTTGTGAATTTTATATAATTTTGAGATTTGTACAATTGTATATAGCTCTTAAGAGCTTTTGTCTTTACTTTTATGTTAATAAATCATTTTGAACTCCTGATAGGAACTTAATGTTCCTTGTGTTTTTAGATGTCTGAATTTAAGATGTAATAGGTTTTGGCTAGCCTATTTTCAAACATAATCACACCAATTTTTCTTAAAATAAAAGACTTCCGCTGTGTTTTTCTAATTTAAATTATTTTAAAGTGACGGGTCGTCACACTGTTACTTCCAAACGAGTTCAACATGATTCAAATCGTCATCACCCAAAGATTGTAATTTCGTAAAACTAAACAAACACCCATAAATACTTTCATATACTTGATATTGCTCAAACCTCCAAGTCAATGAAACAATGGATTGATCTACTATGTATAGAAAATAGTGCCCTCTAAAAAATTCCTCCGCTGATAAAGGAGTGTCGTCGACACTCTCGTCAAACTGTCTCTTTCTATGAATGACACGCTTATGAGGAAATACAGGTTCAATTTCAAATTCAAAAGTAATATTCTTGGCAACATCCATATCATTAAAAAAATCAACTTCTCTGAATTTTTCGAAAAAAGAAATTAACCCTTTTACTTCAATAATGACAACATCAATAAGCATATCTTTTGCTTGTAAATGTTTGCTCACTAGATTAATTGTACCTAATATTTCTTACAAAATAATTGTGGCCAAAGATTTAGCCTCACTGCAAGTAAAGTTTGTTGAATGTCACTAATTTGAAAATCTTATCACTTTGATACTTTCCACACGACTTTCCCATCGAGTATTTGACAATGATTTAAGGGTCAACCCTCTTTATATTACTTTTCAAAATATGTCACATCTTTGCGTATAGATTCGTTGGAATCTTCCAAAAAAATCTCTTGATTTACCACAACTATTTGCAATGTCACACAAAATCAAATTAAAACTATGACTACCACAAGGAGTATAAAATGCTATAGGATTTACATCAAAGAGTCTTTTTTGCAAACCTTGATGTCTCCCTTTCATGTTTGATCCATTGTCATCCCGTTCTCTCACATTGTCTATGTAAAGGTCAAGAGATTTTAATACACTCTGCAATACTTCAAAAATACCTTGACCAGTCGTGTCATTTACAATCAAGAATTATAAGGGAAAATTTTCTATTTCAGTTGAATATGCCAAGGCATCCACACATCTTATAATCAATGGCATTTGTTCTTGGTGAGTGACATCAGAAGTACAATCCAATATCACTGAAAAATATTTTGTCTCTTTGATTTTCTTAGATCCCAGAGGCAAGCATTTGTATTTATTCTTTTTGAATTGTATGACCAAGATAATGATGATGTAGATCATTGTTACTAACATGTTGAATATGTTCTTGAATGATAGGATCAAATTGAGCCAACATCTCTATTAGGCCCAAAAAGTTTCCATTGCTATTCTGATATAGCTTCTCATTTGTTCCTCGAAATGCCAAGTTATGCTTAGAAATATATTTTACCAAAACAATCACTCTGAATAGTACTTTCCTCCAGTATTCTTTTTCTTTCAAAAGTAGCTCTTGAGCCACTTTATCAATTGTCTCATTTTTTTTTTTGTAATCTAAGGCGCAATTCCATCCAACTTGTCATATTTGTCATATGATCAACACTTGTTTCATGATCTTATAGTCTAGGACCAAGATGTCTCCAATCCCCAAAACCCTTATTGCTTAAACCACTTTTTCCAATATTTTTTCTTAAATTTTACAACAAAAAAGATACTTTGTCAAGCTCCTTTGAATATACAAGTCAATCTCTATCACACTTCTCTCCATTCGGCAAACATCTCATGTACAATATTGAAGAAAACCTCCTACAGTATTTATCTTTAGGACCTTTGAGTATTGATAAATCTCTCTTCAAACCACTCTTCACAATAAGCTCTATCAATCTAGAATCAAGGGTATCCCAAATTTTTGTTTTCTTCGTAAAATTTTGGATCTCACACAAATTTTGAAGATCTAAAGCAGGGAAACCATAGATCTAACAAAAGGTTTGATTTTTTTAGTTAAATTCTTTTCCTTCATTTTTATGAGTTTTTTTTTTTTAAAAATTTCTGGATTTTATTGTACTTTGATGTGTTCTTGTTTAAGTAGTATATTGTGTGTACAATGTTCATAAAATCTTATTCTATAGATTATGTCCTGTTATTACTGTATGTATGTAACGTCCCGTTACTTTTGAGGTAATTTTTTTTATTTAATTAAAGTATTTAAATTTAATTTAGAATTTATAACTTAGAATTTTTTAGTTTATTTCGTTCGTAAATCCTTTTAATTGCTTTATTAGCTTAAATTAGTTCGGGGCTTATTAATAATTATTAACGGGTCCATTAATAATTATTAATCATCTTTTGGTAAGTTTAAGTGCTTTGGGTTTTATTTTTAAAAGCTTAAAGTAAACAAGGGACGAGTTTGTAATTTTTGAATTCTTAAAATATCTTGGCACTATTCACTATCTTCTTTAAATATAGTGAAAAATCACAAACTTCTCATCTTTTCTTCCCTTATTGTCGTGGGTACCTCTGGGTGGGAAGAAATTTTTGGGTTTTGTTCGTTTCTCAACGGATCGACTCGATTCTAGGTGCATTGGATAGCCCAGCTTGGTCCAAGCTTTCTTTCCAACCTACCTTTGAAGCTTTTCCTTCGTTTTCGAGAGGCCTCAAGGTCAGGGCCGATCCTGGCACTGTGCAAGCCGTGCGACGGCACCGAACCCCCAAAAATGGGGGGCCCAAAATCAGAATGAATAATATATATCTTTAATCTTTAATATATTAAAAGTGGGGATGTTTTAGAATAATTTTTGGACATTTTTACCCTCTATATGATTTTAAAAATTACAAGCATGCCACTAAATCATTTATTTGATGATATTTTTTTTCATTATTATTAATTTTAAAACATCTTCAAGTGAAGAATTAAATATTCACTCCATGCTATTAAATTTGTAATTTACAAAAAAAAAAAAAAAAAAGAACTATTTTCTTTCTCAAAATGCTCCAACGATTCTTTATAATTGGTTCATTATACCACCTATAATTTCTCTCTCTTTTAGTTACATTGATTTTTAAATTAATCCAATTTTATACACTTAACCTCATGTTATTATAATTTTGTATTATCTCTTGGTATGAATTGAATAATGGATAGTTTCTAAATTTCTCCATTCTCTAAAGAAGAAGCTCTATATTTTCCATATGAAAAAAGTTATGTTTATATTCAATTATAAAAAGAATACATTCCTTAAACCAAAAGTTATATATATCTTAATCTTAATCTATATTATATTTCAAAGTATCTTGGATGGAAAAACTTTTACTATTAAATGACCACTTTTATTTTATTCAATAATATAATAATGAAAGTTCACGTTCACATAATACTATATTATTAAAAATAGAATTTTCATTAGAACTTTGTTCACTTATTAAAAGAATTACGATTTTCTTTTTAAACTTTAATAAAATCACATGTATGGAAAAATATATATAATAATTTATATTGAGATTTTTTTATGTATTTAAAAAATATTAATTTATTTTTTAAAATTGAAATAAAATCAATAATTATAATTATAATCATTTGTATTTGATAAATTTTACTCACCATTTTTTTAGTTTTATTTATTATAATGAAATATTTCATATGTATTAATTTATTAGTTTTTAAAATTTTTATATTTACAAAATAAATTATCAGTTATTATGATATTAAATGCTCACTCTCTAATATAATTCATTATTATTAAAATTTGTAACTTTAGATTTTCTTATTTGATACTAAATCAATTTATACAATATTTTCCCTAATTAATGCTATATATCATTTAAAAGAATTTGCGTATAATTTTTTTTTTACCGCTTATTAGTAGTCATGGACTGTGTTGTTGGCTTAACTTCCATATACTAAACGTTACATGAAAATAAATTGATTGCACAAACCTTTTGTATTCCTGATAAAGGGCATGAATTGATATTAATTTATTTTTAAGTCTTCCGTTTTCAAAGTTATTCAACTTCCTCAATATATATATAAATAGACTATAATTCGAGATAAACTCATGGAAGAATTCTAAATTTCTTGGAAAAAAAATCATGTTTGTCAAGTGAGAGAATCCTTGATTTAGCAATAGATGGCTAAAGGTTAGTGAATTATTACTACCTTCCGTTTTGTGGTTTTTTTCTTCTTCTTAATTATGAGTCATTGTTTTGTTTGATTGTTTCATTATTTACATAATTTTACTCTAATAAAATATAGAGTAATGATCGTTAACTCTAAAAGAAGATATATATCATCGTAGATTCTTATTTTCAATAAAATACTTCCTCTTTCTCGATGATTTGTTCCTTCAAAAATAGTCGACAATTATTTTACTTCATCATTAGAGATTATGTGTATTTTCTTTAACAATTATTTTTTTAATTTCTTCCTTATCTAAAAATTGATTTGAGTAGGTTTTATTCGGGGATCAAATTGGTGTAATTTTTTATGTATTAATACTACTAATCTTTCTTTTTTTTCAGGTTATAAGGATGAGATTAAGAGATCTAATTCTCATGATTTTATTTCAGAAGAAACTACCCATTACAAGGACTTCCTGTTAAGATGCACTAAGAGTAGTGGTTTTAGATGGGTGTAGTTTGTCCTTAAATCAATTATCAAGTCCTTTAATAAGAGTTAATTTAACATGGTTATGTTTGAGAATACAAACAAAAAGGTAGCAAGCAAAAAGAGATTATTCCACGACTTACTCAGAGCCTCAAATTTGTTTCGATGTGGAAATGAGATATAAAATGTATTTTTTAAGTTTTGTGTATTTCTATTTTTCCTCCCTTAATTCATTTTTTTATCACTCTTTGTTCTAAATAATACAATCATGGTTAACTTTATATTCTTATAATTATTTATAAATTACCTTTTATTTCTAAATAATTTTATAAAGTATATAAAAAGTGTATAAAATAATTAGAATTAATAGTTAACTTTATATTATTAGAATTATAATTATTTATAAATTACCTTTTTATTTCTAAACAATTTTATAAAGTATTTAAAAAGTATATAAAATAATTAGGATTATATCATTAAATTTACAAATATTTAAAAGAAAACACGTGCAACGCACGTTGTAAAATCTAGTTATATATAAAAGTGAGAAGGAAATAATTAAAAGAATGTGTTGGTCCAATCCCTCTCTTCGCTTGAGTGCATTTTCTTTTTCTCATTTTATATTGGTAAAATTTGATGTGTTTTATTATTATTATTATTATTATTTTAAATAGAAATATTCGAATATGATTAAAAATTTTACCTCTATTTAAAATTTATTATTATAAATTATATGACTTAAATTTATAATTTAGACTGTAAAATATGATTTTTTTTTTCTTTCAATTTTTTATTTATTGTATTTATATATATTATAATTAATATGAATTGAATGACGTTAAATTCAATTGATAAAATTTATTTATTTTGACTTGATTTAATCTTTATTAAATATCATTAATCAATAATTAAAATAATTTTTTAAGTTATTGTAAATGAAAATTGTACGCCTAATAGTATTTATAACCTTAAATTATTATATAGCAAAAGTTTGATTTATTTTTAAAAATAATTTTCCCCCAAATATTACAGATTAACATACCCCAAAAGTTATTTTTTATAATCAATATAGAGATGTTATGAATTAAAATTAATATTTGTTTTCAAGTTTGTTAGTTTGAATTGTTTTAATAAATTCATTAATTAAATGTTTTTTTATTAGTGAATGTTAAAAAAACATTTTTTATGACATTCTAAAATATTTAGTTATTATTTGAAATATACTATTACAAATTTACCATTTCTTAAAATATAGTGTTATATTTTTAATTATATATGCATACAGATAGTCAATCATCATGCCCTTGAACCTAAATCTTAGATTCGTTAGTTCCAAAAGTCAGGTTTTATTCAATGAATTAATGAAATATTATAAAGAAAAATCTCCTTTATTTATGTGGATTAAGATAAGATATTTCTAAAATATAATTTTCTAAAATCCTTTTATTATATTATTTAGTTGTTCTAGTGTTTTAATAAATATTAATATTTTTAAACTTTAATAATTTATGGTAGGGGTCCAAAATTATATTTTCGCACTGAGCCCCTATTTTCTTAGGACCGGCCTTGCTCAAGGTAAGTTAAAGTTTCTAAATCTTTAAGGGTTTTGTTCCAATTGATGTTTTAATGGAATCCATGGTTGAAATCTTCGATTTCCTGCTGAGAAACTCAATGATTTCAATTAAGGAAGTTGTTTTACGTACTTAATCATAAGCTTCCCCTTAACTCTAGACTCGAGATTGAACCAAAATCCATCCCATTTGAATTATCCAAATTGTGGGCTGAAGTTGGGATATTTTTAATTGATTAATCTTATGTTGTAATTAAATTCGAGAAAGCAACTATTGTCCAAAAATCCTAATTATGATTACCCATTGAAATTGCAAACTTCCAAACTACTTGAAACCAACTCGAAACACCTCTAAATTGCCTAAAAGCCATAAAAATCATACCTGAGACCCACCCCCTTAGTGAGGCTGAGAGCCCCTTAGGGCCTTTTTTGGGGGTTTTTTCGTCGTTTTATGCTTTAGGTGTCATTTGTTCGATGTTTGGTTAATTAATGATTGTTAGATGTAACTTAATTGTAGGTATTTTTGGCGCTCTTTCGGAAACTTGGAGCTAATCTACTTTTGCCAAGGTGATGATAAATAGAATTTAAATGGAAATTTAGAAACCAAACAAGTTGAATGACTTGTAGGATCGGAAGTTAAGATTGAGATTTGAATCGAAAGGATTAAAGTAAGTGAGCTAACTTGGTTAGGTTTGGGAGTTAGTTCTGATTAAAGTAAGTGAGCTAACTTGGTTAGGTTTGGGAGTTAGTTCTAACTTGATTTGAGAGAACTCATGGATATTTTGAAAGAAACGACTAACTCTTGAAAGTTCTAAGTTTAGGTTCGTTTCAACGTTTCCTAATGATTATCAGAAGTTGAAGGTTCCAAGTATAATAGGGTGAATAAGGAATTTGGATATGGAACTTTGTATGTTTACTAAAAACAACGGAATCAATGGATTTGAGACTTTTATGTTAAGTTAATGACTTGTGATTATTTGAAAGTCGATTGACTTGACTTTTATATTGTCATGTGATTATCTGAAGGCCAATGGGCTTGACTTTATTTCCTTCTATAATTGCTTTGGTTATTTGAATGGCTATATTTATGTTTACTCGCACTTAAGACCTCATTTATGTTTATTTTGCATAATCGTATTTGGGAGGAAATGAGACAATGTATAGACTGAGTGTGCTTGCATTGTCTGGTATTATTTGTTTTATGTTTACATATATGTATCATGAGGAATGTTAAAGGCTATGAGGAATGCTAAAGGCTACGTGAACTTTGCATGATTGGGGGGATGGATAATGAGATAATGTTGGGACTACACGTGCTCGCATTATCTAGTATTATCCATAATTACTGTGATACATATATGAGAGAATGCAAGGGCTGAATGTACCTTATATTCGGTGGGTGAGATAATGAGGTAATGGTTAGACTGAGTGAGCTTTCATTACCTGTCATTATTCACTAGAGGTGGGAAGATATTATTAAAAACACTATGTGTATTTTGTTTTGGAAAGCGAGATAATGATGTATTGTTAGACTATGTGTGCTTTCAATACTGGCATTATAAGCATGTTGATGGCTCTATTGGTGTAAAAACTGCGTGTACTTTACTTTGTAGCGAGATAATAAGATATTGTAGGCTGCGTGTACTTTCAATATCTAACATTATTCGCGTGTTATTGATTGTATGGATGTAAAGGTTGCGTGTACATTACAAAGATAAAGTGAGTTAATGAATAATGTTAAGGCTGCATGTACTTGTATTATTGTCATTAACCACGTGTTAATCTTGTTTAAAATATGTTAAGACTGAGTGAGCTTAGCGTGATTTTGGTTATATTAATGTTAAGACCGAGTGAGCTTAGCATGATTTTGGTTATATTAATGTAAAGGCCAAGTGTACTTTACATATATTGAGCGAGTTAATGAATAATGTTGAGACTGTGTGTGCTAACATTATCGATATTAATCGTGAGTTATGTTGTTTGAATATGTTAAGACCGAGTGAGCTTAGCATGATTTATTAAAGATAAAGGACTGTAAACCTTATGTATAGTGTGAAGTATTTAAGAGAAACCAATGGAAATGATGTGTGTTATGAAACACATTCTTCTAAATGCTTGAGAGTTAGTTTCATGATTACTTGGGAGATCTCGTAAGTGAAAGTCTGATACTTGATATGAAACCATATTAAGTGATTGAAAGGTAAAGGGTATGTAAGCTTTTTTGGACACAAATCCGGACCCTAAACCCTAATGTAACTTTAATTATTTTCCGTTTATCTTCATTGGGTTTTAGCTCATGATATTACAATTTTTCAAGTACCGACCATGGTTAAGGTTGTGAGAGAGGAGCTGGTGCTGCCTGATCTAGATTACGATGATGGCGAGATGGACTAGAGATGCTTTAAAGTCCATGGACTTATGTTATTTCGTATTCTCTTTTTGGGTTGTACATTTGTATATAAGCTCATGAGAATTTTTTGTTTTAAACTTTAATAACTCTAAAACTCCTTTAAACTTTGCATCAAGAAATTCGCATTTCATTGTCTTTACGATTTCTCTGATTGTGAAAAATGTAAACAAGTTTTGGATAGTTCAATCTTTAAACATATCCATTTCGTTTTTTTAAATACTAAGACTTCTGTTGCATTCTGATTTTAAATGATTTAAAAGGAGTCGGGTCGTCACAACGTATATTATGTATTGTACATATTGTATGTATTATATACTAGTTTACAAGTTTATTAAGTCAAGTTTTCTTAAAATCAAGTAGTAAAGAGGAAGACAAATATTACATATATAATGTACAAAAAAAAAGGAGTAGATACACTACCGTACACTATATACAAAAGACTTTTTACCATTTTTTTTTCTTCAATGTAGCATCAAAACAAATGACATATTACGTATATTATGTATAAAAAATGTATCTGAATTTAACGAAAAGTGAAAAATCATAGAAATTAAAATTAAAGGTTCATAAATCATTGGACGGCATATAAAATGAAAAAAAAAATTTGGTACATTATAAATATAAAATTATACAACTCAAAAATTTACAAAATGTACTATATAGTGTCTATTATATACTATATGTGAACCGCACAAAATTAACTATAGTGAAAAAAATAACGTAAATCATGGTATAGCTATAACTATGTTAATTGTACAATATGTATAGTATGTATACAACGAATCTAAGAAAAAAATAAAATGTGCGGAAAATTTTAAAAACTTTATTGAAATTTGTGCCTTGAAAATCTATTGTTTTCCGTGGAAAAATGGTGAAAGAAATCTAAAAAATTTCAATGTAACTAAAAGATACAAGGGATAATGAGTCTACTACCCAATGTACAAAAAACAGTACCTAATGTACATCTCATCAACTACAGTGTGCACTTTAATAAACTGACATACTTTTAAGGGTAAAATCGGAATGAAAATATGAAAAGGCACAAATGTGGCTAAAAAGTGAGATGGGATGACAGGTGGCTAAAATTTGATAGTAAAGGTCAAAAAGTGTATTTAATCAATTATCTCTTTTCTTAATCCTTACTTTTTTTTATTTAAGTTTTCTTTTGAAAAGTGTAGCTGATTCGTTTTTCTAGTGGATTCGAGGTATTTTTACTTTCGGGTTTTTTTCTCGTTAAATAATTCTTCGTGTCTTCTCCCCCTTTTTCCTTTACTATTTTACTTAATGTCTTAACAGTTTTTGCCTTGCATGGACTGTTATAACAATCATTCATTGTTAATAACACTAAACAAAAACTTTCGATTTCGCGTAATCTTATTAATTTATTTTCTTTAACGAAATTAAATCGGAACTAAAATAAGAATTAGTCTTACGAAAATAACCAAAATTTCTTAATAGATGAGTGTGAATTGTAGATTTTACATCTTATTAACAATGAGTTATCCTACAAATTGCATTCATGTGTTTAAACTTTTCAGTTGTTTTTATGGAATCCGAACACGTGGCAGACATAAAATAAACAGGTGTGTCAAAATCGTTAAAATTAATCAATAGAGGGTGTTTAAAATAAAATAAACCATGAGGGTGTTTAAAGTAAAATAAACCATAAGTGTGTTTAAACCACATAAGAGTGATTTGAAAATGAGGCAAATTACAATTATCCTTAATATTTATGAGTAAATTACAGAGAGGAAAAAAAATTGGATTTAATGGCAAGGATTGAATTTGCAGGAGACATGACCAAAACCAGAATTGGCTCTTTTGAAACGAAGGGCAGTGAAAAGGGCAGCTCGTGGGGAGCCCAATAAGGCCCAATTCATTTGTTGAATAACTGAAATTGTAGGGTAAGGGAAGTGAAGGCTATTGTAAGAGTTTAGAAAAGAAGTTATCCCTTCCCTTAGGAGTGTCCTATAAGGGTCTCCTCTGCCTTGTAGGCCATTCCATAGTGTTATATCAGTCCCATATCGTCCAGCTGCAACCATTCCAAAAATAACTGCGACCTTTGAGTCTGGGTTCACTGCCCTCCAATAGCATCTGTAATCTGGGTTTGTCCAATTCCTGTCATATAAAAGTGAGGGTGATCAGGAAGCTTGAGACTCCGTTTAATATTTCGAGAATATATAAAAAGATTAAATGTGTCTCTTATGTTTTTGGATCTAATGTGATTTAAAATGGTATAAAAATAAGAAGTCTTGAGTTTAAATTCATGTCTTGTCATTTCCTCCCAATTTATTAAAAATTCTACGTAATTAGGCTTCATTTAAAGAAAAGGGTTGAGAATATATAAAAAAATATTAAATTTACCTTAATCAAGGGCGAGTTGCCCCCTAATTCTTTTAAAAAAATTATTTTGATACATTTCATCTATTATGCATGCTTTAATTTCTTAAAAGTAGCTTTATGATCCCCCCCCCCTCCCCTCACCAAACAATATTTCTAGCTCCGTCCTTGTCTTAATCTAAGCGTTTAAGCTTTTGATCTAGCGGTGATTCAACGTAATGTTTTGTCATTCTATGGTATGTTACCTGGCATTGATATAGTATTCATTATAAAAACATTTCTTATTGTAATTTTCAAGTTTGTTAATAAGCTATGTTTATGAGGAAATTTTTTTTGGTAATTTTGATGAGGAATCTTTCGTGAAATGGGAAAACAATCTGCCAATTCCCATGTTTTATTCTACTTCTTTATTTCCCGTTCAGCCAATTGTAGAAAAATTAATGTTCACGAATTTAATGCCTTTTACTTACTGATATTGACAAGCAGAAGCTTCCAGAAACGGCAGCGGCGGAAGTGGCGGCAGTCGAGGAACAGCGGGTGGAGATAATGGCGGCGGTGTTATAATTGGTGTTACTGGGGATGGCATAGACGTTGAGCAGAAAGGCATTGGTCGAGCAGGCTGAGAAAGTAAAGAATCAACAACATACATTTCCATCTCAAACATTCTAAACATTAGCTGGAGACTCTGAGCCGGACCGGCTGTCTCTCCACATCCGCCCATTGTTCCCTCCTGATTCCTGGTGACCGCAGCGTAACACCCGCTGAGATCGGGTGTGCCGTCAAATCTCATCGTAAAGCTCCCAAACAAATTTGTAGTCTCTTCCCTTGAAAATGTAATTTGGCCATTACCATCCACACAAGCCACCATGACTTTAATTCCTGCAAGAAATGAAAATTAAACAAAAAAAAAAACTAAAGCTTTGTCTATATAGGACTTGTTTGAGCGAGTCATTTAAAAGTGAGGAAGCTTGTGAATTTACCAATGAATTATCATATAAAGTTTAAGTCTAAAAGAGATCAAATATAAGCTTCAGTACTATATCTCGAGGCCTTACGATAAAATTGAAAGGAAATCTATATATAATATCATACAAATGTGAAGATTATGAAAGGTCGAATCTCCTAATGGAACACACCGTAAATGGGGTAATCGAACAAGGATCTTTTGCCATCTTTGCATTGATCACAGAAGACACTGCCAGTAACAATAGCATATCCTTCAGCTCCATTAATGATTAGAGAGAAAATGAACAATGTTAATGCGAAGAAGAGTTTGTTCAGTGAATCCATGAAAGTTGGAATATGAGAAACAAAGAGAGATGAGAGAATGGGAAATAGAAAAATAGACAGAGAAGAATGGAGGATGAATCAGAGGAAAGTATAATAAAGGCCGGAAATTCAACTCTCAACTGTCCATATTATGTTTGATCTATGGATAGCATCGTTGTGGTAAAGATCGTAATGCGAATCATTACCGAAGGGCATAGTAGGGAGGGGATATTAAAAATGTATTTTTTTTTCTCAATCCAAGGATACCTCAAATAATTCAAAAAATTTAATATAATTTAAATAAAAAAAAAGTATAATTTAATGTATTTTTTCATAATTTAATATAATATATCAAAAAATTTATATAAAAAGTCAATCATAATATTGACATGATTAAAAGAAATCCAAATTTGAAGAAGGTAATCTAATAAAAAAGTGATGAACATCCTAACTCTGTTTCTAGAATAGTCCCATACAGAAAGTTAGTTGTAGCCACACAATCTCTCTACCATTTGGGCAAAAAAATAAAAAGTTATTTTCATTGGCCATTTTTTCTCATTTATAACAAATATTACAAAGAAATCATTTTGTATTTTTATTTAATTATTGAATTACCATAAAATCCTTTTTGGTATAAACAAAAAATTCTTGGGACAGTTGATTTGGAAATTCCAAAAAAGGTGGTGATTATTAATTTTCATATTCAATTGGAAATAGTTGTATTCTTGAATATTGCATTGTGAAAAATAGAAGAAAAAAATTACTAAAAATTAAGGTTGAAAAGCAAAATATGAGACAAGAAAATAACAAAGCACGAGATATAACTCAAATAGTATATTGCGATATAATAATTACTCAAATAGCAATTTATTTGAAAATTTACTCAAATATCAGATTTTAAGCCCACAAATTTAGAGATAATAGCCAATTTAAATTTAAACCCTTTAATATGTGAAAGTTAATATTCGAGAAAAATTTAAAATTTTAATGATAACATAATAAATAGATCTCTATAATACATTTGCTAGATAATTTCTAAAATGAATCTTGAAGGCAATGGAGGCAAAAGAACCGGGAAGAAGACAAAGAACAACCCAGAAATAAGTATTTTGGGCTTTTTCTCAGAATTATGTAAATTGCCCAAAGTTATTGAAATTTACAACGTGTGTAGTGAAAATTGTTACTCATTAATGGCCTAAAATTAAATAAAGTAAACCGAATGGTTCAATTTAAAATTGGTTCTCATTGTTTAGATAGGTTTTCTTTCGGTTTTCCGTTTAGTTAAAAATTGATCTAGTATTCATTTAGGATAAATTTTAAAAGTGTTTAGAAGTGTTTTTGAATTAAAAAGAAAAAATATTTACGATAACTACTAAAAAAAACATTTTTAAACTATTACAAACAGGTCCTAAATCAAAATATGCCCACCCAATTAACGATAATGTTGAGATCAAGACTGTCCTTAATGAATAAAGGGTTAGTTTGGCATTGTTGTAGCTTTTGAAATAATTGTTGTGAGCTATGCTTTAGAAAAAATCAGCTGTTTCATGAATCAAATTAGTGTTTGGTAAATTCAGTTTATGTAAAAAATTAGTGTTTGATAAATTCAACTTATGAAAATACTGTGAGATAATGATATCTAAATAATGTTCAGTAAATTGATTTGAAAAATACTTAAATATTTTATAATGTCATTATTATTATTATTATAATGAACCTTATATTTTTTAACTTTTTAATTTTAAATCAAATGTGTATTAATCATGATTTTTAATTAAAATGAATACACATTTGATTTTAATCATAATCGAACTATAACTTATATTAATTTAATCACAATAATTCATAAAAACATACAAATGAAAAACTATATAAGAAAACATAAAGAAACAAAATAAATATTATCAATCTAATTTTTTTTAAACAAAATATTATCTATTTGATAAAAATGTTTATTTATGCGTAAAATAATATAATTATTACAACTATTAATTATTTTTTAAATTTTATTTAAGATCTAATATTTATTTTTACATAAAGAATATTTATCAAATTTTATTACAAATAAATTTTGATTTATATTAATTTAAATATAAATTATTAATAAATAAACATACTGTACAATTTTCTAAAAAGTTGTTCAAAATCAATGTCAAACAAAGCCAAAGCAAACATTCAACTAGAACAACTTTCCACTCTAGTGCTAGTACTTGGGTAAAGGAGGTGAGAGAACTCACTACAACTTGTGGCAGGGGCGGATCTAAAAAGGGGAGAGCGGGGTAGTTGCCCCCCTAATCTTATGAAAATTAAAATCTCTCTAATTTTTACTACTTTACCCTTTATATCCCCTTAAATAAATTTTTGGATCCACCTCCTAATGTGGATATTTTTACGTTAGGAAAATGATTAGCAAATCCCCTACATCCCATATAATTAACATAAAATTATCAAATAAAAAAAAACTAGAAGTCTGAAAAAGAAAAAAAAAATAACAACTTGCATAAACCACCTTAAGTAGTGGTAATAATTACACTTTCAAATTTTCAATTTAAAAAATTAACCTATTAAAATTTATAAGATATTAAAACTAGACCTATTAAATTTTAATTTGATAAAATTCTTTTTCCAATTAATAATTTACTAATTATTATAAAATCTTTATGAATTTGGGTCTCTAGACGTCTCCACCCTGTCCCAACCCAGTCTTTACTACCCCAAAACCCTCCCATAGGCGGGGACAAAAAGTTCTTCTCTACTCTCATCTTTACACACCTAATTAATATTAGAGATGTATTTCTTTTTTTTTTTTTTTTTTTGAAAAGTATTAGAGATGTATTTCTGTCTCCACTATGATTTTTAATTGTATAATTTAAAGATTTATAAAGTAATTTGTCAAATTAATTTTGTATGATCCAATTTTTAATACTTTACAAAGTTAGGAGGTCAATCGATCAAATTGAAACACTGAAGGTGTAATTATTACAATTATAATACCTATAATTTAAATGTGATTTGTACAATTTTCCCTTATTACTACCGATGTTGTTGTTGTTGTTATTATTATTATTATTATGGGCAGTTGCAAATCTAGTAAATTTTTTAATAATATTTATAAAAATAGCAACTCTTAAAATTTATTGTAAATATAGCAAAATTTTGATTGGATGAATTAGTGATAAATATTGAATTTTATCACTGATTCACACATTAATCATTGGTGAAATAGTAAAAATTGTTATATTTACAAATAATTTTAATAGATGACATATTTATAAATATTGCATCAAAATCTACTGCCTATTAAAATTTCTCTTACTATTATTATTATTATTATTAGGGAATATTATTATTTTCAAATTTCGTATGCATGTAATTTTAACCCATTAACATGTCGTTTGATGTGTCCCTCCTGGTTTAGACTTTAGAGACCCTGATTTCTGTGGGCTTCTCTCTTGTAGACTTTTAGGCCCTTTTTTCTAGCCCTTATTTTTTTTTTTTATCTAAATTCATGAAGTATGCATTTTCTCAATGATAATAAGAATAAAAAAAAAACTTTTCAAATAAAGAATAGATCCCAAAAATCATGCAAGATAATCATAAGAAGCACACACATTAACTTAAAGCGGTAAACTTTTTGAAGTAGAGAAAAAAATGTAGTTAAAGCTAGCAGTTGGCATGGAAATCAAATAATTAAAGATGGAAGAAAAAAATAAGAAGAGTGACTGAGTGAGTTTCGCACCAAACTCATTGAAAGCAGAAAGTCATCCATAGGCGTTGGCCGCTAAACTGTTAGCTACAATTTCTGCATATCACGGTTGTGGGCAATTCATTATGAATTTAAAAAACATAATTAATACTGAAATTTTTATAAATGCTCCCTTTTTTACGATTATTAAAAAAACTTCTTACCGTTAATTTGAGTATAACTCAACTGGTTAGACATCGTCATCTTTCTTTCATCAGGTTTGGAGGTTCGAATCTCCTCAAATTATACGTAATATATCTGTAAAAAAAATTAACCTACTCATAAAAAAGGATAGAAATTAAAAAAAGTAAAATCAAAAGGCATACACATGCCACTGTGTAGCTGATTATCAACCACAATAAGTAACAATCAGTCAATTTTATATCTATATCTTCAAACAATTTCAATTAGTCCAATTGATGAAGTGCTGTTTTATCCACAGATAGTAACAAATTAACAATAATTCAGGAAAATTGTGGTATCTTTCAGAATGTGTCGGCAGATGAGAAAATGAAGGTTTGTTTCAATTTCAACCAAGTCAGGGTGTGAATGCGGGTGCGCCGCAAGAGTTATGCTGCCGTAGGCAGTATGGAGAGTTTTTTTTTTTTTTTTTTTATTATTAATAATAAGGATGGAAGGGTCCTATGTACATTACTTTCAACCTCTTACACGTAACTTAATTAGAGGGAATATTTTTTTATATTATATTAAATTGAAAAAGAGAGACTCAAACACTCGATCTCATTAAAAAAAAATTATCCAACAAATTGAACTATATTCATATTAACAATTAAAAGAAATATCAATTATAAAAGAATTAAAAGAAAATCGCGCAGGAGAGTAAGGGGAAAAAGTGTGTGATATATATGCTAGGAATAAAATGTCGTTTTTCAAATTTTCGGAAACATCAATGTCGATGGATATTATTTGAAAAATCACGGAAACGATGGAAACACATGTCAATTTTTTACTTTGTAAATGAAACTTTCATAATATCTTAATTAATTCATAATTTATCATATAATAGAACTATATGCCTACAAATACAGGTAAACATGACAAAATGTAAAAAGTACAATAAAATATATTGAAATATAATATTAAAATATGTTCATTACATTAAAATTTGTCAAAAGATAATATAAAAATATGAAGACTTTAATATATTATTTAAAATGAGGGTTTTAAAAAATATTTAACATTATTAAACACTCATGGAAATAGTAATCAAATTTTGGACAAATTAAAACACTTAATGAAAACTTTTAATCAATTTGACATTAGGATAAAATTAATTAAAACTTATAATCAAAATAACATTAGGATTTAAACTAATAATCAAAATAACATTACAGTTAAAATTTATTAACAAAAATTAAAATGAGAATAATTTAAAAAATATATATATATATATATATATATATATATAACCGCTTTACTAATATAATACCATATTATTAGAGTCTAATTAGAGAAATACTAACAAAAATAGATGAATTGAAGTTGGGGAAGATATTAGTAAAATAATTATAAAAAAAATGGCAGAAAAGTGTTATATTGACTTGCTATGTGGAAATTTCTACCGACATTACAAAATTTCTACAACATTATCAATATTTCCATTAAATTAGAGAAAACGTTGACACCATATAGTTGACTGACGTGTACTTTGGCTCGAAATTTCCATGGAAAGCGACATTTCTGTTGACCACATTTCCGGTATTTCCGAGAAACTGGGAGAAAAAAATCTTCTACCTACTTTTCGATGTCTCTCTTTAATTTGAGAGATTTCAATGGAAATTTCGATAATGTTGGAGAAATTTACTTCCATAGTGATATGATATTGATTACAATATTTTTGTATAAATTGTAAAATATTTGAATTAATTTGATGGATTATATCTTCATACTTTTAGAATGATTGTAATAATAAACTCTACTTAACTCCTATAACTTTTTCATTGAAAAGGTTGAAAAATCCACACCTATAATATTGAGAGAGTTACAATTAAACCCCTATAATACCACTATATTAATAAATAAGTGATTATTTTATAAAGAAATCAAATGAAATATTAAAAATATGTGATTATTCAATATTATTATTAAAGAAAACTTAAAATATATAAGAATTAAAAATTAGGGTTAGAATGAGAAATATATTTATGATTCCTATCTTTACAACTAAATTAAGTAAAAATGATTTTAAAATGTTCACGCAGGTTCATTCCTACGAAAATTAGAAATAAAAAATTATAATGATTGTATTATCGTTTCTATAAATTTTATCACCAAACATAATATTTTGATGGGTATTTAGTTGAACCACTTGATTAACCTAAATGAATAGTAAATAAATGGTTAGAATATATAAATTGATCCAATTAATGTAAGAGATGTTAATATTATTAAAACTCATCTATATGTGCACTTTAAACATAAACATTCCAATAATGAAATGCTAATCTCATGATTTATGCTCCCAAACCTAAGATTCCAATGGACCAAATCAAACAATCCCTGATTGGATTGAATAATCAAACATTAGAAACATAAAGAAACTAAATGGATTCATTGACACAATTGATAAGGACGTCTTGCCTGTGAGTGAAAAGTTGCCAGCTAGGTTTAGGCTTAGCTAATGAAAGAAAATAATTAAAAAAATGAAGCACCGTGTGCAATAAATTGTCCACAAATACTGAAAGTAAATGTTGAGACACGACACAGACACGACATCAATCATATAACATATTAATAGTTTTTGCTTAACTCAATAATTTCATGAGTTAGACTTATTAACTTCCTACTAATATTAATTTCTCATCAAAATTAATATCATTATCTATTAACCTAAACTATCGAAAAGATTTAACCAAAAGAAAAAAAAAATACTGAATAGTATTGTCCATAAACCTTTTAAAAGTAGGTAAAGTAGAGGAACTAATATGGATTCATGTAATTAACATATATTGGTTTAGGTATTTGAGTAAATAATTTGACCTTTCCTATTCTATCATAAAATTGCGAGAAAGAAATTCATTAATAAACCATATGAGTTTGCAATTACTTTGAACTACAGGACTTCTAACCCCAATAATATATTAAGATATATTTATTAATTAATATAAAAAAATACTAAATGATGGAAGATATTACATTCTCTAAAAATACAGAGATAATTAAAAAAATAGCCACATTTTAACCTCATATTAATTTTAACTTCACATTTTAATATGAGGTGTATGAAAAACTATACATATTGTACGTATGATATAATTAGTATGTTATACGTTTTTTTTTCACCATAGTTAATTTTGTGTGGTTAACATATAATATAGAGTTGACACTATATAGCACATATTTATATTTTGTGTTGTCTCATTTTATATTTATAATTTACCAAAACATGACTTTTTTTGTCATTTTATATGCTATCTTATGATTTAAGATCTTTTATATTTAATTTACATGATTTTCACTTACATGTAAGTTTTTTTTACATAGTGTAAGTAATATGTCGTTTGTTTCGGTGCTACATTGAATAAAAATTGATACAAGTCTTTTGTGCTCTTTTCTTACATAATATATCCGTCTTTCGATTTATTACTGCAATTTAAAAAAGTTGGATTACTAAACTTATAAATCAATATATAATACGTCTAGTACATACACAATATACGTACAAAAAAAAATAGAGAGATAAGAGAGACTCTCAAATGGAAAAAGAAAAATGAGAGAAGAAAAGGGGAGAGAGAAGGGAGAAATAGGAGATAAAATATGATTTGATGACATTGGAAAATGTGTATGACTTTTTGGTACTTAGCTCCAAATGACTATTTAACCTAATTTTATTGGTAATGTCTATGTACTCTTATTTGGAATATTTTATGGCTATTTTCATAAATCACCCAGAAATATACAAGCCCAATCGAATAATTCAAGTTGAGCAAATTAAAAACTAAGAATATTCAATTCAATGCAATCAGGGGGAAAGAAAAAAAGAAAGAACCAGAACAAGAAACATCCAAGCCAAGTCGACCTGTATACGCGGAAGTTGCACCGAGACTTCAGTAAATAAGGCAAAATTTCATAATATCTTAAAACTTATCATTCAAAAATCATACACATAATGCAGAATTAAAAGTTTGAAAGGAAAAAAAAAACTGGCATGAAATAGAGCAATGAAAAACTATCAAAATGTTATAAAAAATCAGAAAAGGGAAATGACACTCATGAGACCTTCTCCAACAATAACAAAACTGAGATTGGGCAACGATAACAGTCGAACAAATATTTCTCAGGAACATTAAAAAGATACAGATAAAAACCATAGAAGACCTAATTAGCAAAACTACCTTAAACCTATCAAAATTGTGCGATGTCCTGTACTTTGATCCACATCAATAACACTCACTGCATCAATCTGTTTGCATATATATATGTATCGCGTTTTTTTTCTTGGGGGAGGGGATTAAAAAAATAACTAACAAATAACAACAGTGTCAATAATCCAAGAGCTTCCAATAAATAAATATCTGCAAACTTCACCATTACTCATCAGCAATTTCACGATTTTAGCATTAAATGCTTACAGCTATGTCTTCAATTTTCCTCAGAAGGTCCATCATCAACTTCAACTCCCTCAGCACTACAACACGGAAGCGATTTACAGAATTAATATGTTTAAAGTCTCAACATGATATACAATATAAGTGTGACCAACCAAACAGATTCAAGTAGAGATACGAGTAAAAAGCATCGACAGGCTTCGACTGCCAATCACTACGTTGAGAGAGAAATTATTTAATCCCAACCTAAAAACCATATTGCCGGGTAAAGATCTTGCAAATCAGAGCAAATTCTTCTACCAAGCATGATCTACAATTGCCAACAGAAAGAACTAACAAGTTTCAACAAAAATCTAATTTGATCAATACAAGTAGTAACATAAAAAGCATTTTCCGTATGATGCAAAAGATAGTGAATCAATTGATTATATAAATAGAACTTGAACTTGTCAAGGGTATTTTAACTCTTTTTCACTATCCTTATGTGAGATTATCAAAAATTAATAGCGGAGGCTTGTTTGGCAGCATCTTCTAAAAGCTGTCTTCAGCTTTTTAGCCCAGAAATTCAGTGAAAAATATGTTAACAAATTATTTAAAAACCGGATTTTTCTTTCCAAAATCATAAATGTATGAATAGTGACTCAAGAATTCATTAGTCTAATCCTTTTTAAAGGATGGAATCCAAAATTGTTTTAAAAGCTTCTTATCAAATAAAAGCTAATAACAGTTTTAAAAGCTGCTGTCAAACAAGCCATATTTGATATTTGATATAATCAAGAACCAACACTGCCACCATAAACAGTTGATTTCAATAACAATTGTTGCTTATTAAGTTTGCCTACATTGACATTCATGAAAAACGACTCCCTCTACCGTCAAGAACTATACCTACATAAGTCGTAAAAGAAAGCAGCATCTAAAACAATCTCATTAGGACAACCAACAGCATATGTAAAGCACCACAAAGCAATAAACATATACAAGGTAACAATAATTGCATGTAAATAAATATACCAACGATTTAACCCTCAAAAGAAGCACAATTTAGATGAACAAAGCAAACCTTTCGGGACGAGACTCAAGCTCAACAGACTCTGGCTTTTTCCAACTCCTCTCAGTCCGATCCTCCGGTGCCCGACCACTCCCAACTCCAGAGCCTTTTCTCCCGAACGAAGCCCCACCCGGTCTCTCACCCCTCTCAGCCGTATCCTTAATCTTCGTTGACTCAAGCTGCTCATCAATCTTCTTCCAGTCCTGCCCCTTCTCAGCCAAAACCTCTTCCCTCGGTCTCGCATCTCCGAACGGATTCGAACCCATTCCCTTCGGCTTCAATCCTGCACCAGAAACCTCCTGTTGCACATTATTCACAGGCAACGTACGAGGCTGCAAATTAAGCCTAGGTCTCTCACCAGTTCCAATTTTTCCCCCTTCAATTCTTTTCCCCCAACTATCCGAATCAGCACCACCACCATTAGAGGTAAATCCCCCTCCCCCTCTACGCTCTCTATCAAAACCACCACCTGTACCACTAGATCTCCGTCCCTCCGAAGGAACAAAGCTCTTATTCGATACCCAACTATCCGATTCATCGGCTTTCGACGAATGCGAATCGAAAAAGCCTCCTCCTTTCTCCCTCCTCTCAAACCCATTACCCATCGACATCGTCGGCTTCTTAGCCGCAGCCCAATCATCAATCTCATCAGCCCTAGAGGGTCCTAATTCCTTTCTAGGTTCCCTATTGAACCCATCCCCACCCCTCCTCGAGTCATCAGAAACCCTAGACGACGAACCCCACCGAGAAGACGAATCTTCCCCACTAGAATACCTACTATTCGAACCATAATTCTTGAAACCCCCACCGAGACGGTTCCGGTCAAGCTCATCGGGGGCACGCTCACGAGGACCGGTCGGAAGCATCATGAGATCTTGGGTAGTAAGACCCTTAGAAGAATCAGAAGATTGAGAAGACGGTTTAGGACCTCCATAGGTGGAGAATTCAGCAAGGGAAATAGGCTGTCCTTTCTTCTTCTTAGGTTTGGTGGCGGCGGCGGCTGAGAGAGAGGGGAAATCGGCAGTGGGAACGGATTGTTGATTCTGAATCTGGTCTTGTTGGTTCTTGAGAAGCTCGGCATCGTGTTCTTCAGCATCCAAAGCCCAAGCTCCGGGTTTGGAGCCCCACGGAGACATGGTTGCCGCCATGAGAGAGATTCCTTTTCTCGTTTTTCTGTTTCGCTAACTTTTGTGTTTGTCTAAATGGGTTGCGTTTCTTAGCAGCGAAAATTAGCGGCAACGAATGACTCTCTTCATAATTATATATACTTCCAATGCTACTCATCGGACGGTTCAGATTTTTATACTCTATTTTTATTTATCTTTAATTTTTTTTATTTATCTTTATCTTTATCTTTTTTTTTTCTTTTTAATCTAGTTTTAATAAATTTGACTACTTGTTATATAATTCATGAAATAAAAATCGACTAGATATATCAAATATTTTTGTGGGGTTATAATTTCTGTAAAATATAATGAAAATTCCTCACGAATGGTATTTTTTTTAGATAAATTAAAGAGACAATTACTGAAATAACATATTTTTGCATACTAATTACTGAAATGTCATAACTTTTCAAAAATTAATCAAATAGCATAATTTTAGTTCAATAAATTATTTAACTAAAAAAATAAAAAATTTAACGAATTCATTGAAAATAATAATAATAAATGATCAAATAGTTCAATAAATTATTAATCTTGAACTTAAAAAACCAAAAAACAAACAAATTAGTTAAAAATACCTATGAAAAATAGTTCAATAATTAATTGAATTATAGTTCAATAATTTATTGAACTATAATTATGTTATTTGAGTACTTTTTAAAAAGTTCAGACATTTTAGTAGTGAGTATGCAGATTTATGTTATTTGAGACAAATTCTTTTAATTAAAATTTTGAAGATGGAATTGAAACTTTTAAAATATTAGGGACGAATCGAAATAAACCTCATCGGTTAAGGTTATTTTATATAATGTAACCATATTTTATGACAAAATATACCTTCCTCCCATACATATCCATAGGCTCAAAACCCGCCCCTAATTTTTTTACTATTATCTATTCATTTTAAGGTTTATCCTTCTTTTATTTATCCTATGTTATATTTTTTTTAATTAATACTAATTTGAATAGCATTAATTTAAACATATTCATAAATGATTTAATACAATAGATAATTATTATATAAATTAGCCTAATTAGGTTATCATTGATCATTACCAATCATCGATTGATACGTTATAAATTCTATAATATTTGTGAATACGTTTTAAAAAATACCACCCACGAAATTACTATTTCTCTTATTTCAATATCAACTATTTCTCTTACTCTTAAGCTCTTTTAACTCAGCTAGTCTCCGGTACAGAAGTATCGAAAATACTAGCTAAATAGCCCAAGGCTCCATCACTTAGAAGCATTCTAGCTTCTAACATATTATCAAGGTGGGTATTACTCGGCTACTAAACCCACGAAAACATAAACTAGTCCCACCTGGACTCATAAAATCAATAACTCTCTCAATACAATCAATGATATGATTGGATAATAGCCAATCCATACCCAATATCACATCAAAATCAGACATATGCATAACAATCACAATAAAATGTGAGCATCTACTCATAATGCAAATGTCATAAGTGTCATATGCACTATCATCATAATAAGCTTCCTCTCTGGGAAAGCACATATCTCAAAACTCAACAATCTCGACTCAAGAGTAGCCAACTCAACATAACAAGATAAAAATAAAAGAGTGGCTAGCTCCAGAATTAAACAGGATAAAAGCCAAACGGCCCGAAAATAATAAAGTATAAATCACTACCATACTAGTAGCTTTTCCTGATAATTCTAACCTTACTACTATGTTGTGATGGTTGTATCTTATACGCCCTATAAAAGTGGCGTGATTCCAAGTTTGATCACAACATAGCATATTGATGGAAGTGTGCATCTCCCTGATGGAAACTGGCACAGCTATTGAAGTAAGGATGAACCTGTCCTTGTACTTTTGGCTGTCCATGTTGAGCTCCACCTCGAACTTGTTGTTCTTGATCTGCTGCTGCGGCTTGCGGTCGTCTTTGTTGTATCCCTTGACCGGCATCTTCATCCTTTGCTTTCTTCTTTCGAGAGGTACCTGTCCCGTAGTAGTTAATTTTCTCTTCTTTTGGAAGATGTAAAATCCAAGATAAGGACGACTCCTAAGCCTCCTTATTCAAATCTTGAATGAACTTGACTTCAGGAGATCATTTTCTTTCTTGCAAAAGAAAAGCGGTGTCTGTCAAACACCTTAGTCCATTAACATTCTATCCTTCCAACAAAGGATTCACTTTAGAGTCTATCTTGAAAAGACTCGGTAGGTCCAAACTATGACCTACAAGTTTCTCAAAGTTCTCCATCCAATCAGATGGTCAAACACAATGTGAATTGAAATTCACCAAACCATCTCATTGCCTTATAGAAGTTACCGATATCACGGTCCATCAACTTCTTTCTATATCTCAATCAAATACCAACACTCAACCTTAGTGTTAGTCAATTTTGAGAATTTACCAAATATGGATCTCGATAACTCGACCTCGAATATAATCCAAATCAAATTGGTACATCATACCGTGATAGTGACCAAACTAGGCCAATGACCAATTAACAAAACCGTTAATGGTCCTCGTTGAGACTCATCACGTAGAGTTCTTACTTCCTCCTTTGAGTGGCAACACACTTTCCTTTCTGCGTACAACGATTACCATAAGGATTTACCACTTACCATAATCCAACTTTCTCAACTCAAACAAGGAACTTGTCCATTGAGTTAAATCTAGGTTCCTGGACACGAGCCAAAGCGATTCCTGTTCACAAATTCTCACCTCAAACAGGTGTTTCATCTCTTAATCTGGGCTCCAAACAAACATGTCCTCTTTTACACCCAAAAAGTCAACACACATCTACTAAGACCACTACTTAGCAATTGTGTGACAATAACACTTAAATCAGCCTTAAAGTGATCTCTCGGAGTATCTCATCTCCTTTACTTTGACATTATGTCAATACGTTTAACGAGGGGTATAACCTCCAAAACTGCACGGGGTCAATCACATTCTCGACACCCTTACCCAATTCTCTATTTGGGTCAAATAAACATAACCACATAGTGGTTTTACGAGGATATGAAATATCACAAACATCATTAACTTTTAACAATATTCTCATAACTCTTTCAATATCAAAGAAACAAGGCATGAGAATAAAAGTTATAGGCATACCTGGTGCCGCTGATCTCAGATGATGACTTGAGAATGGACTTAAAACAAAACATGAAAGACAAACATGCATCGCATGTAGTCTACAGAACCCGTAGGCTCTGATACCAACTGTGACGACCCGACATTTTTAAATAATTTAAATTAGAATACACAGCGGAAGTCTTTTATTTTAAGAAAAATTGGCGTGATTATGTTTGAAAATTTGCTGGCTAAAACCTGTTTACATCTTAATTTCAAAATCTAAAATACACAAGGAACATTAAGTTCCTATCCAGGAGTTCAAAATGATTATAATCATAAATCAACGACAATAAGTTCTTATGAGCTAATTACAAAGTACAAATCATCAAAATGATATAAAGTTCACAAAACCATGTACATGGATTTTTACATAACACATAGTCCATCTCGAAATCATCATCCTCTCGATCAAGCGCGCACCAGCTCCTCTTCCACGATCCCAAACATTACCTGAAATGTTTGTAATATCATGAGCTAACAAACTAAGCCCAGTGAGAATAATAGAATAAAAAGTAAGAATAGACCTCAAACTCGCATTTCAATTTGTGTCCAAGAACATACTTACTCTTTGCTATCCATCCATTCAAAGAGTTTATAACAAAGTGTTCCACTTTTACTTACCAATTCTTCAATATAATTGTGGAACTACATTCCAAATATTTTTGGTATGGTTTCGTAAATGCATATAACATTTATATCTCATTTTCCATATATACCTTGTACTATATACAAGGTTTACTTCAAATTCTTATTCTCCCAAAGGATGATATTACTACACTCGTAGTCGATCCTCATCCAACTACTTGTTATGACATAAATAAGAATAATAAATAAACTTTGCATAATTATAACATCTCGATTCTCTTTCTCATCTATCATATGCATAAAAGTAAAGAGTACATCCCGTAGGATACGCATTCGCCATTTATGCATGAAATGAAGGTAATGTGGATTTTCACATACTGTCCACCCATATCCTTATGTATGAAGTAGCGTGAACTTCTTCTGTAATATCCACCAGTACTTATGCATGGAAGTAGCGTGGACTTTTCCCGTAGTATCCACCAGTACTTATGCATGGAGGTAATGTGGACTTTTCTCATATTCCACCATTAACCTTTCGTTTTTCTTTCTCACATTCTTTTCTTTTCTTTTCAATAATGCGAGATGTTATGCATATGCTTGCAAAAGTAAATAAAGTAAATGTAAATGATAAAATAATCGAAACATGCATAAAGTAAAGGAGCATAAAGTAAAGACATAAAGTAAAGGACATAAGTAAAATAGATAGTAATCTCGGACGAACGATATGTCGATCGAACTCCGGTATCAATAATAAAAGTAGAATCATAACTTAAACGATTAACTTATACCTTCAAGGATTCTAAACTTCCAAATACAAGTCTTGGATCTTTTTAACTTCCAATAATCCATTCTAAACTCCGAAACTAATCTAACTTAGAATCTTCTAAGATTCGAGGCTTTCATCGAGAAATCCTAAGTTTCTCGCTTAAAGGATTAACTTCAAATCTTAAAGGATTAACTTCAAATCCTAAGGCACTATCTCACATCCTTCTAATCTTAGATTGGATTCTAAGCTTAGTTTCCGATTCTACAAATCATCGTTCTTATTCGCTTTCTATAAATACTTTAAATCCTAACTATTCTCACCTTTGTAAGAGAAGATCTCGCTCTCAACCTCCGATAGAGCGATCAAGCAAAGTTCAAAACACCTACAGTGTGAATTATAACTCAAAAATTAATAAATTACCAACTATCGATCAAACAACGACTAAACAAACAAAATGACGAAAAATCCATCAAACCCTCGAAGGAGAGGCTCTCGGCCCTCTCAATAAAATGGGCCTCGGGTTTGGTTTTTTGACTTTTTGGCAATTTAAATACGTTTTGAGTTGGTTTTAAACAAATTCGATAATTCCGATTTCAATGGGTATCGATAATTAGGGTTTTTTAACATTAATCTCTTTCCCGAATTGAACTTAAATAAACATTTATTCATTAATCTATAACCCATAATCAAACCCCAAAAGGGAATTTTCAAACGGGAAGGGTTTCCAGTTCAAACTCGGTTTTAGGGTTTAGGAAAAGTTTTCAAAAACACGTAAAACGACTCCGTAATTACAAACACCTGGAGTTTCACAACACGAAATCGAAGGAAACCAACAAAAACTCCATTAAAACACTATTTGGAGTTAGGGTTTGAAACTTTACTTACCGAGAACTCCGTGGATCTCGAGAGAAACGTCACGATGGATAGGTGGGAAATGATCCTTGACTCGAGGGCTTTCCGATTTATCCTAGCTCGAGTCGATCCGCCGAGAAACGAAGAAAAGCCAAAATTCCCCCCAATCCCTCTTGGACTCACGACAAAGGAGAAGAAAAGATGGAGGTCTTTTGGTCAACTTTGAGTCAATGGGTTCATTTAAAGAAGAAGGCAAATAGTAAATAGATATTTAGGGAATTTAGAAATTACGATTATGCCCTTTTATGACTTTTAACTTATAAAAGCGAAACCCGATGCTCTTAAATAAATCTAAAGGTGATTAATAATTATTAATTGGCCTATTAATAATTATTAATGTCACCGAAGCGAAAAATAAACATTAAAACGATTAAAATGAATTTCGGGCAAAATTAAGTACTAATATCGAAATAACAAAATAATAATTAAATTAAATACTTGAATTGAAATAAATAAATAAATAAATAAACAATATTAAATAAAATAAATAAAAAAAAAATAATAAAAAAAAAATTCACTCCAAAATAACGGGACGTTACACTTTCACTCGGCCCGTGAAGGATAGGATCCTTTAGATGCTGGTTCGGATGGGCCTGTCCCCATGTGAACTGGCCTGGTGTGAACGTGGCCCGTAAGAGGGCTATTTTTACCCTTTACAGTGAGAGAATAGTAGTTCATATACATAATTGATTTTTGATATCGGATGTTAATAATATATCAATAAGAAGTAAATTAGAAGGCTATTTCAATTATTTTACTGACAAATTTTGGGTGATAGCCACTTTTAAACTATTACTTTAACTAAATATTTTAAAAATACGCAAACCTTTAATTTATGCGACATAATATATTTGAAATGCAGTTTTATCATTTTTATTATACTAGTCTTTTAACACGTGTATTCTAATATTTGAAAGTTAGCTTATTTTTTTATTTAAATTTTATATGCTTTAGTTTCAGTTTTTTAATTCATGAGTTTTCTAATTACTTAACTTCTTCATATTTTTTAAACTAATAAAAAACAATTTTAAAAATTCTTTTATATTATTTTTAATTGAAATAAAATATTTATTTAATTGAAGTAAAAGAACAAACAAACAAATAATAATAATAATAATATAGACATTTTTAACCTGTTGAATGATTAACATAAAAAAAATGTTTATAAAATTTTGGTAAATAACTATATACAAATAAGAGTTTTTAATATTTATAAAGTTTGAACATATTTTTAACTTTTACCTTCAATAAACATGATAATGTAAATTAATATCAACAATATATATGTATTTTATATAATATGTTTTTAGAATTATAATAATTTATTGTATTAATTTTAATGAAGTATTATAAATTGATCAAAATTAAAAAAAAGAATTAAAATCATCGTAATTAATACATAAGGGATAATTAAATGGTAATAACTAGCTTGTAGTTCGTTTTGTTTCTTTACTCTTGTTTGAGTTTCTATCGTTCAAAATTTTTTTTTGGGTAAAATACCATTTTGGTATCTGAACTTTCACTCAAGTTTCATTTTCGTCCCTGAACTTTCAAAAGTTACCAATTTCGTCCCTGAACTTTCCGTTTTGTTTCGTTTTGGTCCTTCAGATTTTATTTTTCGTCTAAAACACTAATGGAGGCCTTATGTGGCAAATTGATGATGTGACATTATAGAAATATACCGTGGATGGAAAAACGAATATAAAGAAAGAATAATCTCATCTTTGTCTCTTTAATTCCAGTCTTAAATCTCACTGTATATTCGTTTTCTACATCTTTTAACATCATTGTATATTTATATAATGTCACATCATCAATTATATGCCACATAAGCCCTTCGGTGATGTCCTAGATGAAAAAAAAATTACAAAGGACCAAAACGAAACGAATTGGAAAGTTCAGGGACGAAAATGGTGACTATTGAAAGTTCAAGGACGAAAATGAAACTTGAGTGAGACCAAAATGGTATTTTACCCAAAAAAATTTAAGTAAACAATGACATATTTTGTAATTTTTACAATCATGAAGGGATAAAATAGTCTAAAAATGTTTCTTAAACATTCCTCTTTTACTATATTAAGGATAAGAATAAGATTTTAGGTAATAATTAAATTCAAAAAATAGATTAAAAAAATAATTTTCGAAGATATTGGGATTAAGAGCCCGTTTGGGGTTGATTTTAATCAACTTATTGAAGAATTCTAACTGTTTTTTTGTTTGGTAAAACAAATTTTAACAAGTTTTAAAAAAATCACTTGAACTAACCGTCTGATTTTTAAAAGCTGTTTATGAGTGGCTATTCAAAATAGATTTTCCCAGAATCTATTAGTTAGTGGGTGAGATTTTGGTGGAGCATAATGCCAGTTTTTTTTGGCAAATCACAGATTGAGTTTCACTTATTATATTGATTTATTTTAAAATATTTTTATTGTCAAAATATATTTTATGGATAATTGAAATTAAATTATTATAATTTACCTTAAAATGTAATAAATATTTGATAACTTTTAATGTAAAATAAACATATAAAATTGAAAAATTAAAAATCACGAATAATTGTAATAATTAATTCTTTCCAAATAAATGTTTTTATATTAATTTATTGAACACTATCGAACTATTTATATACGTTTAAATATTTTTTAAAGTTGATTTTAACAAAATAATATAAATTAACTATACTAAAAAAATCAAACCTTCTTTTTTGCTATATATACAATTTTTTTGGGTTTAAAATATTATATATTTTTTCTATTAAAACAATTTTAAATTAAAATTTTAGAAAACTTAAAAATTGTTGTAATGATTATGGTATTAAAATATATAAATGGCCAGTATTTTAGTCCTCTTTTTCCCTATGGCCACGTCCTCCAGTTTTTGGTACAATAGCCACATTTCGGATAGTCTCTTGCCAATATCCCGAAAATACCCCCAAAGACATGATGGCAGACCGTACTTGTTTCCTCCTTTTCTTCCTCCCCTTTTTCACACATTTTCCAATGCCAATAAGTCTTCCCCTTTTTCACACATTTTCCAATGCCAATAACTCCATGACAACTTCCCATATAAGCTAGTCCAGTTTAATTTACAACCACATAAAAAATGGAGGGGAAAAGTCTAAAAAAATGAAAGAACTACTCGAACCAAACCAAAGCTTATAGCCTATATAATGCATACATACAAACCAAACCAAAGCTGCTCTCGAATTAATTATATGAATTTTTTCAGGGATGATGCAAAAACGAAAGATTATTACATTTAGTTGATTTATTTCGATAGGCATGTATAACATAAAGAGTTAATAAGTTACGATAGCATTGCATAGTTCATATGACAAAATACATTGTTATGACCGCCATTGTCGCTACAACCAAGTATCTTATATACACATTTTGTTTTGCTGCATAAGAGCTTCAAAAGGCAATACTAACTTACTTACGAGTTGATAATTACATATTACAAACACATAGTTCACTACAAGAAACATAACGGTTGGTGTGCTGTGTGTATGATATACATTGTTGTTATCATGATTGTACAGCACACACTGCATACTCTACACACCATACCAACTCATCAAACTCTATTCAGTGAAGGTTCACAAAGTTATCATGCTGGTATAACATACTGCCAACTATACACGCTATACGAACTATCAAACACTATTCAGCGAGGGTTAACATACTATCATACCATATGAATGTTTTATAGACTGAATAGTGTGTATAGTGCACATAATGCTATACACACTATACAACCTTAGCAGACCATATTCAATGAAGGGTCCGGAGACCGGTAGTGTGTATAGTATGCATTGCATTCTATACACACTATACGAACTATCAAACACTATTCAGCGAGAGTTAACATACTATCAGACCATATGAATGCTTTATAAACTGAATAGTGCGTATAGTGCACGTAATGCTATACACACTATACAAACTTAGCAGACCCTATTCAATGAAGGGTCCGAAGACCGATAGTGTGTATAGTGTGTATAGTATGCTTTGCATTTTTTAAACATAAACGACAACAAACATAATGGTTGGTGTGCTGTGTGTATGATATACATTGTTTTTATCATGATTGTACAGCACACATTGCATACTATACACACCATACCAACTCATCAAAATCTATTCAGCGAAGGTTCACAAACTTATCATGCTTGTATAACACACTGCCAACTATACACACTATACGAACTATCAAACACTATTTAGCGAGGGTTAACATACTATCAGACCGTATGAATGCTTTATAGACAAAATAGTGCGTATAGTGCACATAATGCTATACACACTATACAAACTTAGCAGACCATATTCAATGAAGGGTCCGAAAACCGATAGTGTGTATAGTGTGTATAGTATGCATTGTATGTTTTTAACATAAACGACAACAAACATAACGGTTGGTGTGCTGTGTGTATGATATACATTGTTTTTATCATGATTGTACAACACACACTGCATACTATACACACCATACCAACTCATCAAACTCTATTCAGCGAAGGTTCACAAACTTATCATGCTTGTATAACACACTGTCAACTATACGAACTATCAAACACTATTCAGCGAGGGTTAACATACTATCAGACCATATGAATGCTTTATAGACTGAATAGTGTGTATAGTGGACATAATGCTGTACACACTATACAACCTTAGCAGACCATATTCAATGAAGGGTCCGAAGACCGGTAGTGTGTATAGTGTGTATAGTATACATTGCATTCTATACACACTATACGAACTATCAAACACTATTCAGCGAGGGTTAACATACTATCAGACCATATGAATGCTTTATAGAATGAATAGTGCGTATAGTGTACATAATGCTATACACACTATACAAACTTAGCAGACCTTATTCAATGAAGGGTCCGAAGACCGATAGTGTGTATAGTTTGCTTTGCATTTTTTAAACGTAAACGACAACAAACATAACGGTTGGTGTGTTGTGTGTATGATATACATTGTTTTTATCATGATTGTACAACACACACTGCATACTATACACACCATACCAACTCATCAAACTCTATTCAGCGAAGGTTCACAAACTTATCATGCTTGTATAACACACTGCCAACTATACACACTATACGAACTATCAAACACTATTCAGCGAGGGTTAACATACTATCAGACCATATGGATGCTTTATAGACAGAATAGTGCGTATAGTGCACATAATACTATACACATTATACAAACTTAGCAGACCATATTCAATGAAGGGTCCGGAGACCGATAGTGTGTATAGTTTGCTTTGCATTTTTTAAACATAAATGACAACAAACATAACGGTTGGTGTGTTGTGTGTATGATATGCATTGTTTTTATCATGATTGTACAACACACAGCACACAACATACTATACACACTATACGAACTTATCAAACTCTATTCAGTGAAGGTTTGCATACTGAATCATGCAATTTAATTATGATTGCCACAACACACTGAGTAAATGATATATAACGTTATCCTGTTTAAGGCTTTACAGACTAACAAAAAGAGTTGTTGTTCTTCAAAATGTATCACGAACGTAACAAGAGTCATTTACATTACATTTTCATCTACTCATCTTCTTTATCCCGCAGTTTTGAAATTGTTGCTGTTAACTTGATGTCAAATGATGGGTCGTCTCCTTTTGGAGTTGAAGTCTTTACAACCTTTGTCTTCTTTTTATTTTTCGCCCCCCTCCCCTACCCGTTTGTTCGGTCCTTTTTCTCTTCGTCACATATTTCAAGGCTTGATTAGCTAAACCAAAGGCAACAGTGTATGGTTCTTTGTAGTAATGTGCCAGATTTCTAGCTCACGACGGCCTCTAAGAATGCAACAAAATCCTTATGTTGAATGTCAGGACTGTCTTGTCGTGTAAGGAGCAGAAGCTGTGTAGGGAAATTCCTTGTTGGCAGCTCCCAGAAATTCCAAAGAAAAGACTTACTCAACATTTTTTTTTGTTTTTCTGTCATCTTGCTGTGCAGGGTACTCAGTACCTTTGTCTTCAAGTACACATTAGCCTTTTGGTCCTTCCTTCAACAATGTATTGGCTTTGATCAGAGCTCCATACTGCACAGATAGTGTATAGTTTGTATAGTTCTACTAGTCAAGCATACCATAGCTATATCAGCAACAGGGAAAAGAAACAACATGCATCTACCTCAGTCTTCACATCCTTTGTTTTTGCTGAAGATTCCTTTATTTGAATCTTTGCATGTCGTATCACCTGGAGTCTGAAAACAAAAAGTTGAACTTCAAAAACAACAAAAAATTGTACACAAATGTTTATTTCCAAATATATACGTAATAATTATCTCTTCCTCATAATCAGTGGATATTTCTACATTCTCTTCAACCTCTACATCCCTCGATTCTTCTTCACTGTCATTGCCATCTTCATTATCTGGAGGATCTTCGTCAGGATGCATAGGAACCTTCCGTCTCTTTTCTAAACTTCGCGTCTCTACCATGTCTGGCATTTTTTCAAACCAATTTTCAGTATTTCTCAAGAAAGCAGGACGAAAGGCTTGGAAAAGTTTCGAAATGTAAGAAAATACCTGCTTTATGTGTGTTTCGGTTGATTTTTATCTCCAAGAACGGTTCCCAGAAGTTAAAATGAGAGAAATTGGGGGAGAAAAATAAGGAGGTGTGCAGGGGAAGACTTCTTGCAAACATTTTAATTTTAATTGTTTTCCATCATGAAAACCGAAAAGACAATGCATGTCACCACATGTCTAATCGCCTTATATGGTCAATGAATTTTAAGGGCATTTATGTAAATCTACACTTAAAGGCTGGTGGGAAATGACTAGCAAAATAAACTTTTATGAATGTGGTTATTTTAACATTTAAGACCCATTAAGTGGCTATCCTTATTTTTCACCCATGATTATGTCATTAAAAAATAGGTAGTCCTTTTAAATCAATATATCAAATATTATTTCACTATTTATATATTTCGCAGCACTTTTAAAAGTTAATTTACCAAACGCTAATTTAATTCACAAGCTGAATTTACCAAACACTAATCTGATTTTTGATACAGCTGATTTTTTCTTCAGCACAGTTGGCAGCAATTATTTCAAAAGCTACAGCAATACCAAACTAGCCCTAAGTCTTAAAATTTAATCGCCTCATTTGAGGGTTTTTTGTATTTGTATTTGTATTTGACCTGTGCATGTATAACATTTATTACTTGTCAAATCTAAGCGTAATTCAATTGGTCAGATATTTACTCTATTCTTTTAAGATTGAAGATTCAAGTCTCCCCTCCCTCAATTTTTTTTAAGAGAGGTACCCTCTCCCTCAATTTGATATAAATAACTAAATAACAAAAAATTATTACCAGATAAATATATTCCATTAGATGTAATAACTCAATAAAAAACCTTTAGTACCGGATAAATGTATTCTATTTTTGTTATTTTTTACTATTTAAAATTAGGGGTAGTTACTGAAATAACATATTTTTACATACTAATTACTGAAATGTCAGAACTTTTAAAAATTACTCAAATAACATAATTTTAGTTGTTGTAATCAAGTCCTATAATTATAACTCTCTTGATATGGGTTCAATTGCAACAATTTCATAAATTTAAGGATTTAATCACAACAATTTCATAAGTTTAAGGATTTAATTGTAATAAACTTTTAAATTTAGGGATGTAATTATTATAATTAGAAGTTTGGGATGTAACAACCTACATGACTACGATGTTATTTTAGAATTTTATATTCAATTTTATTTATTTATAAAGTTATATTTAAAGATGACAACAAGACGAAGTAGAGTAAGAGATAACTTGACAATCCCCGTTCCGTCTCCCTTCCTCTTTCTTATCCCCGCCAAAATTATCATTTAAAATACTTAAATTAAATGTCTGATAAATGAATTAGAACATGTAAATAAGAAGACTAAATGACAATTTATAACTCGTGAAATTCTACAACCCCAATGAACAAAGTCAATCTCACAGAATAGACACCATATCGGCAAGCATTAGATTCTTCAGGCCGTAAAGGCGCCATCCTGCTTTCTGCTTTACTTTTTACACATGAATTTATGCTAAAGTAAGTTGCTTCTATTGTTTCGGGGTTAATTTTTAATATTTAGCTATAAAATAATTTACGTTTCATTTTCTTATAAAATCTAACTTTATGAAGAATCCGAGCCTTTCTCCAGTCAATATGCAAATCTTTAAAAAGAAAGAAAATTTGTTATACACCAGTTAAGTGGATTAGTACTAAAAAAACCCACTCTAAACTATGTAACTTGTGACAAATACTCAATAATTATTTTTTAAGTGAAAATTCTCCTCAATTATGCAAGTTGTGCCCTCCCAAACTAATTATTTGTAAGTAAACCCCCCCCCCCTCCCCCGGAACTTTAATAGGTGTTTAATATAAACCCTTTTGTTTACACTGATTAAATTTTTTTGTTCCTCTTACCAATCGTGTGACTCGTCTTCTAGAAATAAATTTAAATTAGTTCGAGAGGTACTTGTCACACTTCACAATGTTTAGGAAGGTATTTGTTTAAGAAAATAGTTCAGCGGTTATTTGTCACAATCATGATGAGAACGACACAGCTAAATTTCGTTCGATATATCGTTCAAATCATGATCCGATACTTTATTCCAAGAGAAATAATGTCTTCCCCTGATATCGAGGAAATCCCAAACTGTCGAACAGATTTGAAGATATCGCCAAAATATCAGCAAGATATCGCTTGCAATACCGACTGAATAAAAAAAAATTATTAATGATTTCTATAAGCATCAAGCCCCTAATGAGTGGCCCATAGCTTCAGTTTACAATTGTAGAACATTTTTATAGGAAGATTGTCTTAAACATTATTGAAAACAGTTCACTTCTCCGTCTATCTTATTCCTCTAATTATTTTAAAATTTCATCTTTCATTAATTTTTATTTTTTTAAATTCTCTATTTTTTCTACATCCTCACCACTCATCCATCTCTCCCTCCATTTAGTATTTCTTTTTTTTTCTTTTTACAATTTCTAATTACTTTTTACTTCTTTCTAAAATGAATTATTATTCAATATCATTTTATTTTATTTAAACTTTTTATTTATTTAAAAATAAAACATTTTCTCCAATTTGATGGAAATGTCGATAGTGTCGTGGAAATTTCATTGAAATTTTATAATGTCGGTGGAAATTTCCACACTACAAGCTATCTATAATTTTTTTTTTATTTCAATTTATTTATCTCTTCTCCAACTCTAATTCATCTATTTATGTTAGTATTTCACTAATTAGACTAATTCTATGGTATTGTATTAGTTTAGTGGTTAAATATTTTTTAAATTGTTATAATTTTAATTTTAGTTTGCAAGTTTTAATCCTAATGTTATTTTGATTATAAATTTTAATTAAATTTTTTAATTTATCTAAAATTTGATTATCATTTCCATATAAGTGTATGTTAATTTCATTTAAAATTACATATTAAAGTCTCGTGTAGTTTTTTCGTTTTTTTTTTGACAAATTATATTGTAATAAACATTTTTTAATATTATATTTCTATAGATTTCATTGTACTTTTTACATTTTTTTATGGTTAGCATCATTTGTAGGTGTATAATTTCATTAGATGATAGATTATTACTTAATTAAGCTATCATGAATTATACTAAAAAAATAAAAAAAAAAATCACCTATGTTTCCATTGTTTCCGTGATTTTTCCGATATTATCCGTCGATAACAATATTTCCATCGACATTTCCGTAAATTTGAACTTCGACATTCTAGTCGACATCGACATTTAACTCCTTGGTCACAATTTACATAGTTCAAGGGGTAAAATAGATTTTTTTTGGGGGGGGGGGGGGGGTGTCGCATCTATATATTTATTAATTATAATATAAATGGTTCGATATAGAAATAAAACTTTTATTTTTTGAAATATTATATCAAAGAATGATTGGAGCACTCGATCTTATAGAAAGAGAGTAAGTGCTTGATTAGTTAAGTCAAGTTCTTTTTTTTTTTTTTTTGTTAGGTTTAGATTGATAATAAAGATATAATGTTTATGCAAGGTGGAATTTAATATTATCCTGCATGAAAGACATATTATATTTTATAATATTATCCTTTATGAGAGGCATATTATAAATATGAATTAAAAAAAAAAAATTAAGTTTTCTTCTTTATATTAAGGCCATTCATTTTAGTTTAGATGGCCTTATCGAGAAATTATTCTTCTACTTTTTACATCTAAATCTGCAGGACACGTAATTATTTGTTTAAGCCATCCACATTGGGAATCTCACCTTATTGTAAAAAGGAAATTACTTTAAAAAACGCATGCATTAAAAGACTCGTTTTGTAAGAAAAGAATGGATTGAAAAAAAATGACGTTTTTTTTAAAAAAATAAATTAAGAATTGATATTTTTAAAAAATAAAAGGGTGAAAAATCGTACTAGCCATATTAGTGGGTACAAGTTAAGAACTAGCCACCTTTTTTGAGATTTAGTGGGGTAGCCAGGTTGGAGGCGCGTGGGATAAGGAGAAGAGCGGAAATTACATTGCAGCCCCTATAAATATGTAGTCATAATGTATAGGAGGATTTTGATAGCAGGCTGACATGCACGATATACGAAGTGTCATTTTAATCATAATTAGATTTTTTTTAAACGGAAAATTAGAACGAAACGGCATACCCACCCCCTCAACTTTCTTCCATACGCCATACCCCTTTTCTCCCTCATTTTACGTTTGTAATTTCTCCAAACCGCAAATCTCAAAAAGAAAACTGCAATAATCTATTATAAAACAGGTTAGGTTCCTTCATTTCTTCATTTCTTTCACACTTTTCTTACATTACTTAGTTATTGGAAGTGTTAAACAATGACATAAATGGTGAATACTCGTGCGTTTGGAAGTAAGGACAAAAAACCTGACAAACAAACTGATGACAAGGAAGACATTATTGAGATTAAAGAGGAAGAGGATGTTTCAGAAGTACCAAATGAACAGGTAGTTCTCTAAACCCGAAATACTATTTCGATCAATTTATTCGGTTTGCATGGGCAAATGAACATGTGTAGCATTTGTTTCCATTTTCAGACGCCTGAAAAGAGTACTTCTAAAACCAGTAGGAAAGGGAAAACTAAAGCGCCAGTCGCGACATAAAAAAAAAAAAAGCGAGAACAATGGTTAGTCTGATTTATTATTGATCTTTTGTTATAGATGTAGCCCTTATGCTTTTTAGAATACATGCATCAAATGGATCTAAGGTTTGCAATTTACCAGACAGACTAATGTTTGATATCCCTAATATTCATGCTATACATACATCATGTGCGCATAACGACCATATTGTATATAGCCAGTTAGGAAAAATATGGTCCACCGTATATTGTGTTAAGTGTATTACACTTAATTAATCTGTATGTTTTGTATAGTACCAACATAACATGTGTATATTTTGTATATTGTGGATATAGGGACCAGAATTGATTAAACCAAAAGGCAGTTGGAAGAAAGACCAAAATGTTAATATATTTTCAATGACTAAAGTACTGACACTCCTGCACCAGAAAATGAAGGATAGACAAAAGAAGGCTATAAGTAAGTCGTTTCTCCATAATTTTTGGGAACTACTAACCGAAAAATTCCTGACGCAGCTGATCCTACAGATCATACGCCGAAGAGTACATAATAATGATAATGCCGTCCTGACTTTCAACCTACAGGCTACATTGTAGACTTCACTATGCAAGATTTTGCTATCATCACTGGTTTGATTTGTGATGATATCAAGTTTACAAAGTTGGATGAGCTGCCCCCAACCAGTATTGACCGGTCGTTCTTCAAAAAGCACACAACACCCAACATAAACGCTCTGATTGATGAGTTAGATGATTACGATTTTTCCAATGACAAGATGGCCATTAAAGTTGCCAAGTTGGCTATGCTTGAAAGCATTGTCGTAGCAAAGCAAAGGTCGAACAACATTGATGACCTCCACATACGAATGATAGAAAATGATGATATATTTGAATCTTATCCGTGGGGACGGGTTTTATTCGATTTACTGCGTCAGAGTGTGACAAGGGCAGTAGGTAGTTGTGAGTCTCAGTGCATGACTATTAGTGGCTTTGCTTATGCTCTTATATGTTGGGCATTTAAAATTATTCCGGGTCTGAGCTTGGGAGAGAAGTATGCACGACGGATAAACAATGTGGAGCCAAGAATTCTAAACTGGGATATGATAAAATTTGGTACAAGTAAGGACCTAGAGAAGGATGTCTTCAACGAGCAGGTAAGCATGTTTTGAGAAGATGCATGTATAATAGTTTTTTCTGTATATTCTGTATATTGTAAATATCTATGTTTTGTCAGCTTGACCTGATTGTGATTGTCATTCCAATTGCAGATAGTTGTGACAGAGCTGAAACCAGTAGTAGATGTTGTAAAGTACTACTACATGGATGAGTTTGAGCAAAAACGTAGGAGGAAGGAAAAACAAGTTGCATCGAATATTCCTGAAGAATTTAGTGACCCAGCTGTGGAAGTTCAAAGTGATGATGAAGACGAAATCTCGGACATGAGAATCGAGATTAAAAAAGTTAAAAAATTACTTGTTGATGACATTACTGAATTGAAAGAAAAAATGGACTCCATGTTTGACCTTTTTTACATGAGAACTATAAGGATGGAAAGAGGGCAAGGACGAAATGATAATGCAGGCGTTTCGAAAAAGGTAAAGTTTTATTGTTGTTATACAAGTTACTAATTCTTCTGAATGCAAGTGGCAATATACACGTTATATGTAATATGTGGCTAAACGTGCATATAGGCATATTTTGTAGTATTACTAGGTTTATTTAATGAGTGCTGCAATATACACGCAATATTAAGTATGTGGATCTAAAGTACATAGAGTAATATACTTCTACTTTCGCCATATCTTATTCATGATGTCTGAAATATACACGATATACATACGCAAAATAATATGCTTGATGTGGATTAGTAACTAAATAAAAACAATTGTCCATGCAATGTCGTAGGGGGTACATTCGAATGTGGGGACATATCGAGATGAACCTATTGACATCTATACAAACAAACCATCTCGTAATGAGGAAAAAAACGTTGATGTTCAGGATGATTATGAACCAAAGAAGGCTGCTGTCGCAGCCGCTTTGGATGATTTGCATACAGAAATTGATGTGATCTGATCGTAATTACGTCTTGAAACTGCTCATTAGAGTGATTTGTTTATCTAGTAAACATTTAATTTGTAAATATACTTAACATTGTGACAGTTGGTTACGCAGGGTGATGGATGTGTTGGAGTATGTAGCAACATTACAAAAACAATGGAGGTATCTGATGTGCAAATCATAATAATCTCTTATACAAATACTAATTGATTTTAGTACAGATCATTCTGGATATTGCATAAATCAAGTAAGAATTTTTTTATGCACGCCTTATAATAAGTATATACTGTTTGAGGTAACATAAATAAGGCTATACTATTATACAAATACGAAGTTAGTTTACTACAAACGATTCTATATATCGGGAATATTATGAATATTGTGGGTACAACCCCTATAAAAAGTATATTCTGTCTCACTGAACGTAAGTTACATTTGTGTATAATGTTTCGTCACAACTTGCACCAGTTACGGAAAGTGAATGTGTGTAGTGTGTATATTATATCATTTCTGTATAGTGTTTCAGCACACTTGCGCAGAAGAATGATTCCATTAATAAAAATATGTATATAAATGGATCACATAACTTGCCCTGAAAACAGTATGTCGACAAAAAGGCAATGTAAATACCCATTGTGCACCAAACCCATATACAAAATTAGAGTATGAATTACATACAAATCAATACACCCCAAAAAATAACCAAGCATTTGAGCCAAAGTACTATACACGTATGATGCTGTCAACCCCTTAAAACATTACTTTGATCTTCCTCAAAAGACCAACATACCCATAACAAAAGATCAAAATGATGTTTTATGGCTTGTGTATGCATTATTAAAAAAAAACCAGTGAAAATATTAATGATAGTTCAAAAGTGTTATGTCTTGTGCCATTTAAAAGACGTCGCTGGGATTATCGAAAGATTGCTTTGGTAGTTACTCCTTTTGTGACCATTCCCATTGCATCGACCATATTTTAGTACTTGTATATACTCGCCCCCACAGATGGGATCTTAGCCACACGAGGTCTACCAGCCTGGCGTTTAAAGGGAGGTGGTAGTAAATACAGGAATACAAGCTCTTTGGGGACGTCCCACTGCCTCATACGTCCAGGTGGATTTATAGACCCTCTATATGTTACAATAAGTGCAGCCCGTGAATAGAATTCATGCACATATGGGACTATAGGGATACACTTGAAGTTTAACATCGTGCATGCATGCGCATATGGAAACAACCGTGTTTGCCATTTTCCCGCAAGAGCAACATCGATCGCTGATATCAACGTCATAGTCGTCGTGTGTATAAGACACCATGAACTTAGATGCACTTGCATTTGGAAAAAACAAACAGAATTGATAGGATGACGAATACCATGTGATGGAAACAGTATATATATGTGTACGTATAACGTGTATATTCCATATATCGTATGAGTATAATCCGTATATCACAATAAGATATACAAAAAAAAAACAGAATTGACATGATGACGAATAACATGTGATGTAAAGCAGTGTATATGTGTGTACGATAATCACGGATGTCGAGTCTATCAATGTACCTAATACAATCTGGAATAAAGACTTCATGACAATATTGTGATCGTATACGTCTTCCAATCTAGTATGTATATCATGTATATCTGACACATACGCATTATGTACATTATCCTCTTCTTGTATATCATCACATTCAGCCGTAGTAGGTGTCTGTCGCTTCGTCGCGGGCATAGAGCACGTATCCTGTATGTCTTTCATACTGTGTATATCCTCACATGTTTCTTCATCAGTTTGGGAAACATGTTCGTCGGAATCCGTCTCCGGCACACTCTGAATATCCGAATCATCGAGTATATTGCACCTACTTATCCAATTTAGTTTCGATATGTTATCTTCAACCTACCAATCTTCATCCTCCTGACAGCTATGAAAGCCCATGTCTTCGCCAACAATAACTACAGAACATTTAACGCATGAAGGTTCGTAAAGTTGAACAGGAACTTGCAATCATCGTCTACATTCATAGGAATACATTTGCAAATGTTCCCTTCCGTGACTAGCTCAATAAACAACTTGAAATCATCTGGTAGATGTAATGACCTACTGAGGAAGGTCTTGAACTTCTTAAATACGTGTGTGACGGAAATGAGGATGATAGAAGATGAGAATGACACATAGTTATTCATCGCATCCCACTTCCCATCTATCTTCGTCTCAATGTTCATTACACCCATTGCACACACAACAAAATGAATCAAAATGGTTACCCCAGCAATGAACGACTTCAAGGAAAATATGAAAAACATGACATGGTATGGGGACAAATTTCAAACTAAACCAAAATTGAAAAGGAAAACAATATCTTACTATATATACAAACAAACACCCTTCTTCAAATTGAAAAGGATGGGAAATACAAAACTGAAACGTACAAAGGAAGTTACATGGATATGCATGTACAGCCACACAAAAAATGACGGAAAAATTCGAAAAGAAATTTTTTTTTAAATAAAGTGTACTCCAACAACTTCTAGGGGAAGTTTCCGTTCACAACCACAAGATGATGATGGTAAGTACAGGCTTGGATTTCGTGAAGTGACATAAGCGGAAGCGATGAAAAAAGCTAGAAGCAATCATTACCTAATATTAAGGGTATTTCAAGTATATTGAAAAACCTACCTTAAGTATGTGGCTAATATTTACCAAAATAAAAATAGTGGTGGGTTGTTAAAAGATGAACAAAAAAGGTGCCATTTATATATTTTTACTCAAAATAAAATAAGTTTTTCAAATTTTATAAAAATTATATTATTTATGAGACTAAGATCCGATCTCGGTCTGAAAAATGTCATTTTTGAAATTAATTATAAAAAATTATAGTTTATTGAAATTTCCCAAAAAGAAAAAAAAAGACGCTTAACTATTGATAGGAGTTAAGAAAAATCTACTAAGCACATTTTCCCCGGTAAAGATATAATCAACAGGCAGAAAAAACAATTAATATAAAGATTAAATATATATAAAATTGAAGAATTAATTACGACAATAACCACTTTAAATCACTCAATTTCAATTATATTGGTGGTTATGAATTTATTTCATTTTTACCCAAAAAATACTATTTATGGTGGTGATCTGGTGGTTTCTGATTTTATTTTTTACCATAACCATATCTTATTAATTACAAATCATTTAAATTTATAATTTATTTAATTATTTATTTTGAATTTAAATCATTCTACCTTGATTTTAGGAATTCTTATTTAATGAAAAAGAAATTTAACCTAAATATCTCTCATCTTCTTATTCTTCTTCCTCCTCCTTCGACCATAGCCTACGTTGAAATCAATGGAGATCTTTTTCTTCTCAAGACTGCGGTGCTTCTCAATCGAATTGCTAGATTCTTCACAATCTCCGTCTCAAAGCTTCAATTCGTCGTCTCTATACATCAGATCCTTGTTTATAAAAAAACAATGGCGATGTTATGGTCGTCACAATCAAATAAAGCTTCAATTGTGATTCCCTTCTTGAGTATAGGAACATTCTCCTGATCTCCTCCCTATTCGTCGTCACAGTCAAAGAAATATACTCGAAATCAATGGAGTTGTGATATTGATTTCCATTTACATATCTTAAAACTGTTACCTCTTTTTCATCTTCAATTTTATGTCTTCTACCAATTTTGAGTACACATCAATAAATGTTTACTAAAAGTAAACAGTTTATTAAAATTTGTACCTTTCAATTCTCTGGTGAACTCGCTTTCTCTGTATTTTGTAGAATAAGTTACTTTTAATTAAATGTTTATTTTTTATCTCTGTATTTTGTAGGATGATGAACAAGAAAGACATTCGAATTTTCCTAGAAGAAGAAGTCAGAAGTTTGAAGATTTTTCTTTTATTTTTTGTTATAGTTTTATTTTTGTTTAGATTTGATTTTTCTATTAATTTCGTAAAATTTAAGACATTTTTTTTTTATAAATTTCCTTAAATTTTGCATAAATTAAGGAGAAATTAAATCGACGGTATATTTTGTCTTTTCACAATGTAATTTAATTTGGTCGGCGTCGATTTTTGGGTAGTTTTGATATATATATATATATATAAAAGATACGGTTTTTTTGAAATTTCCATTTATTAAATGGTTATTACTGAAATTAACTCAAAATTGAAAACCTCAATTTGGTTAAATAAGTTCAGACATTCTATCATCAAATACTTACAATGATGTGAAATAAAATGGTTTTTTCATGGGCATAACATGATTCATTCATACTTGTCTTTACAACAAATGATATACCAAAATATGGGAAACCAAGTCATTTCTATATCAAATTTAAATGAAAATTAATAACAAAGATTATTCAAATTAGTATTTATATTGAAATAAGAAAAAGATAATAGCCAACGAGGACATAACCCATTGGTTAAGACTCCACACTCAAGAGTGTGCTTCAATCCCACCCCGACACTTTGTAAATAAATTAAAAATTGACTCTCAATACCCTCCCAATTCCAATCTCTTGGAATACACTACACTATTTTGCATAACCTCCAAAACCCACATTATTTACAATCATCATCCACATAACAAACTCACCCCAAACTAACTACTAATATACCCCCACATAATATCGTAATAAAAACCCTAACAGGTTTAACCATTACTGCAAAATCTAATTAAGAACCTAACACAATTCATTAACTTAGGTACCAAAATACGATAATCTGCAAAAACCACAAATTCATCAAACGCTATCACGCTACCACAACTAGGGGTGTTACTGGTTTGGTTCTTCCCGGTTCATGAAGAACCGGAGCCGAACCGGTAAGCAATTGTAAAAAAAAAAAAAAAAAGAGGGAATCGGAACCGGTTTAGAACCGAACTGGTTTCTAATCCGGTTCCGGTTCAGTTGCGGTTCCTTATCCATTCTAACATATAAATCCTAAAATTCATTCTTATAATAACAACCAATCTAAAATCATATATTTTACAAATATAACTCAATTCAAACTCATAAAATTCTTCCTCAAAATTCATATATATGTTGATGTCATCTAATCTAAAATCATATATATCACAAATAAATCAATCCAAACAATGTTTGGTTCCTATAATATATATATATTTTTTAATTTATGCATATCGGTCCTTATCGGTTCTAACTTCATAAACCGAAACCGGACCGATAGCTTATCGGTTCTTAAAAATGAGAACCGAACCGGAATCGCATGAACGGGTTCCGGTTCTTCTGGTTCCTCTTACACCCCTAACCACAACAATCTCCCCAAGTAAAACAACTGTTTTGACTAGCATTATTCCAACCATCAATTCATGAAAACTTCTTGTTCATGGATAGCTGCTCAACTAAGTACAAGCATATCACAACGAAACCAGAATGATATGACATGACGTCAAAAAATCTTCGATTCAATCAAAGAGAATGTTCAAACCCTATCAAGAACATCTAGCTGGTATCCCCAATTTTGAATCTGAAAAAAATGAGAAAATAAATTTTTGCATATTCACTATTCAGGGAAAAGAAAGAATGCATAATAACTGGATAATAATCAAGAATATCCATATTTCTACATAAGTGTTTGGATGTTTTTAATTTCTTTTGATTCTGACAGATGTAAAAATTCATGTACATTTGACGAACGCTATAAATCTCTACATGCTTTGGTTATTGCAGATGATAAAAAAATTCACCAGCAGAGATTAGACCTCAAAAACCTTCACTTTGCAACAATCCTGGATACACAACTGATATAATCTGCTTCAAGGACTTCACTGATTCTTTCAAGAATGCATATCCCTCCACACCTACATTTAATGGGGTTCAAAGATCGTTAAGAGAGGAGTTCGAGTATTTAATGTAAACAAAATTGAAGGTAATTTAAGCATATTATGAATATAGGTATTACATTTTAATAATAATTTTAATTCCTTTAAGAAATCCTCCACTCGGCCTAATACTGGTCTTATGCCACAAATCTGCAGAACAGTGTGTTCCAAGTACAGTGTCATCTCCATAATTTGCAGCAACAAATGACAAAAATTCTGGATCTCGCTGTCAAGATGCTTTGATTTGTCGACATCACACAGCTCAGAAACGATAGCCATTGCTTGATCCTGCATCACAGACAATTAATCAGACATTCTACAAACTAGTGCGTTTCTGGAAAAAAAAAATCAGCAATGGCCAACATTTTCAAGCAGTCAACACAGCATACATCCACAAAACCAGAGTGTGAACCGGTAAAAACTGATGTCAAACCATGGTAGTTGGCATTTGCAACAATGACATCTGTCTTACCTGCAATCCATGTAGAATTTCGGGCATTGGAAGTTCTGGAAAATGTGCAAGATCTACATAACCCACATCCTCTGCCCTACTAGCAGCTCCCTCAGCTTGCAGACATAAAAACTTCAAAAGAAGAAATGTAATTGTGTAGATATGCAAGGCCAGAATGTCAGAAAAGTATGTTGGACAAACTTGATCTGAATTTCCCATTGTTTGACCCCTAAATATCAGAGACGAAGTTGAGGCAGCAGCAAATTCAGGTTTTGATCCACAAGCAAGAGGTGCAAGAGCAAACCATCCACTTTTGCTGTGGATAAACGATGGTTTCTTGCAACACTCAAACTCCTCTTTGCGATTAGGAGGACATAAGAGAGGAGAAATCCTGACCATAGATTCTCCAAGGCGATGAGAACCTCGACTAACAAAGGCTAAGATATGAATACATTTCTCGCGCAGATGTGAATCAATTTCTTTGGTTGCCTTCACCCAAGAATTTCCATGTCTAGCTAGCACACACATCAACAAGAGAGTTTGTTCTGTGTCTCTAAGAGCACCAAGTGATGTTTTAGTTCTTTGAGTACGCGGCCTTTTTCTGTCGTGATCATCAGGATGAAAGTCTGGGGCATTGAGATAGTATGAGATCATATCAGCTTTCTCCGAGAAAAAGTAGGATGTCACATTATCAATAATATCTAGATAAGAGGAACCATCTCCCAAGGACTGCACTACAGCAGTAACAACAGCTAAACCAAGTTCCCAAATCTCTTGGGAGTTTTCAGCTTTATCACCGGAGATTATGTTATTTCTATTATAGTTATAATGTGAGAAAGTCCGACCATCCCAACATTGTCTAAAAACTGCTTGTAGAGATGATAAGAAACCAGCATTAATAAGCATTTCGGCACCTCCCTTAATACGAGCAAGGGACAAGAAAAACTTCATTAATATTGGAACAGAAGCAAAATCATTTTCGTCTTGAAGCTTCACTAAAAGATGATGCAAATGGAGATGATTCTGTAGGACAGGAAGCCAAGTCTCAGAGGAAAAAAAAATTCTCAGTATCAAGTCAACAGTAGTCAAGGCAATGGTGCAGTGCTCAGCATTTGTGGTGAAGCTACAAAGTACAGGTAGAAGCCCCAAAATAACATTAGAAAACTCAGCAAAGTCTTTGACATATTCAGGATCGCTTGCCGCATCCGAGTATGAAGCAAAATCATGATATTCCACAGAAGAAAGAACCAGCGTCAGTAAGAGCTTGATCATCTTATTAGCTCCAATAACAACTGGTCGGATGCCACTTATTAGTTTAAGACCAGTGCCCGAGGTTTTTAAAATAAGTGCACAAACAGACAAAGGCATATTCTTATATGCAGATCTCATGAGAAGAGTTAGCAATTCCAATTGGGCAGTAAGAAAACCAAGGACACACTGGGAGGCACTCACACCAAAAGTTAACGATTCAATGGTAACATGGAGATAATGACATATGTCAACCATGAAACTACTAAGTTGATCAATGTTCTTTTTTCCAATTGTAATTTCCTTCTCCAACGTCTGCAAGAAAGAAGGGCGTGAAATTGCAAATTACAACATTGCTATCCAATTCTTGAACGCTAAAGTGGCAGAAATACAACTGGACTTAAATTATGTGTTTAGGAGAATTAGAATCTAGTCAAAGATTAGAATATGAGAAATATTATAAATTTCTTCTGAATTATAAATTTCATAAGAAAACTTAAAACTTACATCAGCAGCATTTACAGCAAAGAAATTTATCAAAGCTTTCAAAGCGGCAAGCTTTGATTTAGAGACCATCATCATTAAGTTCACCTCCTCCATGAAATGCAACATTCTTGCTGCTATTGCCTTGGATTCTTTCCAGTCAGAATAATCCCATATATCCAATCCCAAATCTGCCTGTAAATGCATGAGGTCAAACAAGTATGCATCTTTGGCAGTCACAAAAATATCATCCTCATAGTTCTGTTGATAAGAATGAAACAATTTTGATTCAATAAGGAATAGAGAAAGTTCTTTGAAAGCTCCCGAGCCTATTTCGCGGCCTTCAAGCTCTCCTTGTAGATGATAATAAAGATCACTCAATATCAAATTATTCAATTCATCACCTCCACTGCAACAAAAACAAAGAAAACAAACAAGTTGTAAATGAAAATGAAAAAAGACGAGCATTTAACAAATAAAAGAGAAATTTTAAAATTACAGATACTCCAATATGGGTAATGAATCTGATCAAACGCTTACCATAAACTTAAACACTAGCATAATATCTTCCAAAATATTTCATTCAAATAATGCCACGAGTAGAACAAAGAGTCAGAGGCGCAGATTTCTTTTTAATTATATAACAAAACAAACTTTTCATTGATGAATGAAAATACCAAAAGGTCAACCAAGAGATTATAAAAGAGAAATTACCACCCATAGCAAATTTTTTACCTTATTTTCAAAAATAGCAAAAGTTTGATTTATTTTAAAAAATAACACTTTTTTCTTTCATTTATTTAATATTATTATTGTTTTTTATCTTTCTAATTGAAATGTAGTTTTGTTAGTTTTTATGATTTTGAAACATTCATTTTCAATTAAAATTTTTTCATAATATAATGAAAATTCTGAAATTTTTGCTATTTAGAAATTTACAATTCAAAAAATATCATTTTTGAAAATACCCCTTTAAAAAAAGCATTCAAGTAGGCTGCAATACTAGATGACAGGTAGAAAGCGATAAGCGCATTGATGCGATTAATTCCACATGATTAAGCGTGAAGTGCAAAAAAAGTAAGTTTTTTTTTTCCATATAATATAAAAATAAAAGTTTATATATGAAAATTATTGACAATCAAGAGTAATATTATGAAAAATTATTGGAATGAGGGCCTATTCTTAGATGTTTAAGAACAAAAAATTAAACCCTAAATACACCTGAGGTGAACTTTAACTAAGGCATGCACCTTTTGAAATCGCCTTGTCTCAAGTGGCGACGCCTAAGCGCTGAGGTGTGCATTTTTAAAACAACCATGAAATGAACTTTAGATTAAAAATATCATGATTGTTTTTTTTTTTAAGAAAAACTTTCAATAATCAACGAGGGAAAAAAGGATGGAAAGCATAGTTTAAAGAGAAAAATCATTTAATCATATGTTTGGCATTAACATCATGATTGTCAATGCCAAGTATTGAGAACACCGTAAAAGATTAATTTAACCTAATAGCTTCAACTTTTAGATTTAGGGGATCAAACATGGTATTAAAGCAAGAGATCTTGGGTTCAAACATTATTGTATCATTTGTTTTCATTTCGTATTATTTGTTACCATGTTGAACATTTGTTAATTTCCAAGCTACCATGTGAAGAGGAGTTGGCAATACCTTAAAAGATTAAATTTATCTTAACACAATAGCTTAAGCTTTTAAATCTTGTGGTCATTTAATATCAAGCATCTAACTATATGATCATAATTGATTTTAGATTTTTTTGGCAAGATATTGAATAATTATAAATGTTTTGTTAATTATTCTCCCTCTTTTATAGCCGCGAACAGGAATTTTTTTTTTAATTGTTTCCTTTGGCCTTCTCATCCCCTTGTTTATTAATTTAACTTTTGCTATTTTTGAAAATACGCCAAAAACATTTATACTGCATTTTCAGATTTTGAAACCAAATTATCTTTTACGCTTTAGTATGACAGCTCCCAGTACATAGAAATTAACAATATAAATCAATTATCAGAAATTTAATAAACCACTTGAAGGTAAACACACCCAACCTGTAACCACGCTGCAAATATTGGGTTGACAATTCTGCAAAAGCAGGCAAACTGATAAGCTGCAAAAGAAGTAAACAAAAGCAGTGCAGTGAGAAATTAATATGGAAAGTAAACTTGTATGGTAAAAATTTGAGGAAGTACTCGATAAAATGAGAACTTGGATAGCCTGATACGTATTCTTAAATTATGTATTTAAAGGACGGGAAAATAATTCAACCTTTTTTAATACGTCATGGATCTTCTCAATCAACGAGACACACAAGCTCCCCCCTCCACCACTAGATAATTTTGACATTGCATGCACAATGAATAAACTGGAGGCCACCTATAAGTAGATCAAATATTAAGTCGATTCCTAAATAAGCCCAAGAAGACAGATATTCTACCATAATAGAAACATCAGGTCCAAGACTAAGAGTGATGTGCAAAAGTTCAACATTAAAATACAGAAAGGAAGAAACACATGTGATTTTATATATATATATATATATATATATATATATATATATATATATATATATATATATATATATATATATATAAAGAAAATCAGAATTGGGAAGCACGGGATGAACCATGAAAGTACCAATATCCAGTTTCCTTAGAAAGCATAAAATGAGGGAATGAGAATAAATCTCCATCATTATGAATGTTTACTACTATGAAACACAGACACGGATATGGATATGGATACGGACACGACACGGTGACACGCCATTTTCATAAATACTAGGATAAGGACACGGTAAGGACACATTTTACAACAAACAGGACACATTTTACAACAAACATTTTTAAACATATTAGAATATTTGTATACATTACAATTATTTTCACCTTAAAATTTGTTTGTTTCAATTATGATAATTAAATTAGAAACAAAGGATAAAATAAATAATGATTTTGATGTTTTTCAATCTCAATTCTTATAACTTTTCTCCGACACGTGTCGGACACGGGTACGTCACCCAAGTTGAAGTGTCTGTCCTTCATAGGTTTAGTATAAGTTATAACAATTAAGAAATGCAGAATGATTTTGGCCCCACAACAAATTTGGAACTGATTCATTTCCCTCAAAATGGCACATCTTGGGGCCCCCCTACATTTTTATTAACTTTTTTCTCTCCACTATATTTTTTTATGGATCCTGTAGTAACTATAAGAGGTTAGTAAACCATATCAGTGTCAATACATGAATTTTCAATTCCAATTCCAAAATAACTGTAATAAGCAGTAGGCACAATTTTAGAACTTTTCTCATTCTACAAATTTCCATTCCAATGGACAGTTATTTCAATCCTCTCTTTTTCTCACTGGAGGATAAACGGGACCTAAGATTTTAAAAACAGCAGGAAAAAGAAAGAAAGAAGTCAATTGAATGAAGATCACCTTCGCACGATAAAGTATTTCATTATCAAATCCACAAGAAGCAAGCAACTTGAACAAGTTGCCTAAAAGGGAGCTCTCACACCAAGCTGATAAAATATTCTTAACATCCGGGAGACTCGCTGATGATTTCAAATTTTCAGTTCTAACAGCAATTGTAACTTTTTCCTTCGATCCAGCCTGTTGTTTTCCGAGCAACTCAGCATGTAACAACTTTGTCATCAGAAATATGTCATACGACATAATTTCCATTATGGATGCAAGGGAGAGATATTTATACGCAGAATTCAGAGCCTGTATCTCAGTATTATGTTTTAATAGACAAGCTTCTTCAGATTCAAACTGTGAAACAGTGATCGTCAACTGTTCAAGAAACTTCTCAGATGTTTTCATCCTATCCAAAATCTTTACGAATGGACCAGCTGTTTGCCATAACGCCTTCACAAAGTTGAGTACATTCAACAGTAACCAGAGATTGCTGGAGATAAAAAATAGCAAACAGGTTTAATATTAACTTGGTATGATAAAAACCCACAAAAGTTCAAAATGAAATGTATAAATAAAGAGTATAAAATCAGAAACCCCAAAATTTCGTTTAGGCAATGAACCTTTCATCAGGTTTATCAGCTTCTTTTAGAAATTGTAGAAGTGCATCAATCAAACTTGATTTCTCCAATCCAGATGAATCCGTCAAACATTCACTAGTTTGTTGATTAGCACCACCAGTGTCATTCAGTGGCACATTCAGGTTCTCTTTAATAGATAGCACGGCAACAAGAAAAGATGGCTGCAGAAAGGAAACATAAATAAAAATCATAACAAGTCGAATCAGAACAACGCCATTTTGATTTTAGGAAAGAACCAATAACATGGTTTAAAATGTTCAAATTAGACATTAAAGCTCATGAAGAGTGCCCAACTGCCTCAAACACGGAATTTCTACCTGTGCAAGCTTCCTTCCTCCACTGATTACAAACAACATTTTAAAAATAGTCAAATTTTAGAAGTCTACAAAGAGAGTTCATCAAGGAAAAATCTTTGCTCCTCGATGACTAATTGGATAAACACATTGTGCAATCAAGCCATAAACATTTTTCTTTAAGAGCATCAGAAGAATAGTCGCAACCATTGCATATTCCACACATAAAATGCTTCATTTCTAGTGTTTATTAAATGAACCTTGAAACATAAATGATATTATAAAATACAGAAGAGTGACTGATCAGAACTCATATTGCAATGAGAATCACATGACATCATGCCAAAAAAAATAGCTCGCCAAGTAATTCCCCTTCTAATTGAGGGTTAATGGCTCAAATAAAAGGAGGAAAAACCTCAGACCAAACAAAAGACGCGCCAACTTAAACATCAAAATTTACTAGTGGCAAAACCTAATGTCTACAGAAAACCAGGCTTATATTTGCGTAATGTGAGTAAGACATCAGGCTGAATTTTACCTTCGTGCTAATGTTATATTCACTTTTCTTATTCGACTCCCTAGTTACTCCAAGTACATGAACAGTAAATTTTCATTCTTGTAATCAGCAAATACAAGGATGTAAATTTTTTTTTTAGAAGAATTCACAACAATTTAATTAATATAAAATAATATACTAGAGGTTAAAAGGCCATTGAAAAAATTACAAAAAAGAGTTCAAAGGAATATACACAGATGAATAAGTTAACCCAAAATTTAACTGAGTATTATTTTTTGACCAAAGGTAAATGAAATACAAAAAACGATCCCAAAAATGATGATGATCGCGTGCCACATTGTTGAAAATACGGTTGTTTCTCTCGATCCAAATCACCCAGAAAAGAACCGCCACATCAAGATTCCAAAAAATGTTCTTCCGAATTCGTCTAGAACCAAAAGGGTGGATGGAAAAAAGAGAGCATATATCCTTAGGCATAACCCAAAAAATATCGAAATGAGTCAAAAATCTGCTCCAAAAAACTCTAGTAAATTCACAATGAAGGAATAAATGATTAGTCGACTCACGACCCTTTCTACAAAGACAACACCAATAAGGGAACAAAAACCAACTCGAATTCTTTCTGTGCAAAACATCACAAGTGTTAATCTTCTCTAAAGCAACAAGACCATAGGAAAAATTAAACCTTAATAGGAATGCTTTTTTGCCAAATAAAAGTAAAAGGGAAATTAGGGTAAGAAGGGACGTGAATCAACTTTAAGTAAAAAGAATTTGTAGTGAAGGAGCCTAAAGGATGGATGGTCCAAGTTTTACAATCTTCCATAGTTGTAGGCCAAATAAAATGGATGGATCAAAGTAAGTTTTGAAACTGTAAAAACTCAATCTCATTAAGATTTCTTTGAAAAGAAAGATTCCAAGAAGAAGAAAAACTATCAAACAAAGAAGCAATTGAACAACCAAACAAGGATGTAAATATTTAATTACAAACATATCCTTGAACTTCTTATAAAGTCGTCAGGAGAATTTGCACTAAGTCGTCATTCCTCCTATTATAACACTAAAACAAGCCTACAGAATGAAGATTACCAATTACTGTTAGTGCTCAAGTAGCCTAAAGTCACTGGAACATAACAGAGTAGAATTTCAGTCACGAAAGAGTCTGACAGATAGACATAACAACCACAGGACATCAGCAAAATATGGGGAAAAAATACTAAATATAAGCTCTGTTGCAACTGTTTATGAAGACAAAACAGCCCTGATACTCATGATGATAATTAGATAGAAAATTCATAGAAGGACGAAATGATAGAAAATATTCAGCAAAGCGACTGCCAAAACTGTATTTTAAATATTCTTTTTTCCTTACTTCATTCTAATATACAGTAAGAAAAATTCTTTCTTCAACAAAAGAAAAATTCTTTCTTCAACAAGCGACAAAAAGACATGCTTCCGACTCTTCACAGTACTCTGAATCAAGACGTCTCAAATCAACCGCTAATGAACTTTCTGTATAAGTTCATGAATCTATCACAATCAACGAACCTTAAATTTATCTTAATCCATACTGTCAAGTTAAGCAATTTCACAGCCTTCCAAATGTCTAAACTTAATGTAGAACCTTAGAAAGTTTATTCAAGGCCAATTGAACATAGGCTGGTCCAAACTGATTGTAGAAAGACAAAATTCAATAAACATAAAATAAAATCTACATGAAAAGAAACGATTGGGATCCATATACCAAACTGGTCCAATTTCACTGCCTTCTAAGTATATTTGGTTAAAAGGTTTTCCACCTAAAATCCAATTCTTTCTCTGAACTCTCTCTATAGGAAAACTTTCTATTAGAGACATTTTGCAACAACGTCAACCTTTTAGTTCTCTATCTCCACATATTTTTGAGTCTGCTAATCATCTTTTCTTACATTGTAAGTTCACAAGATTTTTGTGGTTTAATATTCTTTGGCATTTGATTTGAGTTGTGTTCCTCCCAAAGAGATTGTTAACTTGCTTTTTTGGGATTTTTCCATGTATGTCATGGAAACTTTTTGAATGTATGTTGTTTCTACTCTTCTTTGGTTGGTTTGGCTCGTACGCAATGCTAGAGTTTTCGAGGATCATTCTTCAAACTGCATGTCAATCTGGGATCTCATTTGTATCGTTCATTTGTTGGGCAAATTTTTCTAATTCATTTGATATTACTTTCCCTTCCTTGTATCTGAAATGGAACACACTTATTTAGTTCCTTGCTTTTAGTTTCTTTTTGTTTTAAGCGGACTTCTCATCTTCTTTATGTATTCTTGAATTTTTTTTCTGTTAGTGAAAGATTTTATCTTTTTTGTTGGAAAGTTAAACTTTCATTAATCAATAAGGGTTAAAAAAAATAAAAGAAGAGGATGAGAATCCTCCAAAAAACAGAAATAAAGTAAAAAAAAGAATTCCATTTAGTGAAAGATTTATCTTTTCATCAACAAAAAATTGAAGGTAAACATAAACATATCATCGATGGGTGAAATAATACAAAAAGGTTGGAGAGCCAACCGAGCCAAGGAGGCACAAAAATTTGGCGAACATAGAATTAGAGTTGTAGTTACAAAAAAAAAAATAAATAAATAAACGGGAGCACCAAATGGAAGTAGTAAGTCTAATATCAATCCAAGTGTACCAAAGAAAAGCTTGCTTGTCATCAAATATGCTTTTGTTTCTAGCCGGCCAAACTATCCAAAAGATTGCAATGACAGGGTTCTCTTCCTGCCCTTCCAGAAGACTCCATCAAGGTTTTATATCATGAGTGGAATTTAGATGAGAATACTCCAACAAGATATTGAGTACCTAACGGTCCATAGTCAATCTAAATACAAATTTCCCGCATCTACTTGAATACTCAACACTTCCCTAAACACATATCTCGCTATATTCTTCAAGCATGCCAACCAGGCTAAGGTTTTAATCCTTATAATTTAGGTTATTGATAAAAATACTCACTAGAAATGTTCACATAATAAAGATCCTAATGACTAAACCTGCTCAAGAATACGATGTAAAAGACTTGAGGCAACTCAACTCAACTCAACTCAAAGTTAAACTAGGAAGATCAAACAATGGGATATTCCATTCATGAAGACAATCTGGTGGACTTACAAAAGAAATGGGAATGATGGGATAAGACATGAGTTGTCTAATCATTCGATAGTTTCAACATTTAAAAGAAGAGTTTCCAAAGTCCTGTATGAATGCACATACAAGAGCAAATATAGCATTTGTAGTTATGGTTGTGAGCCCATTCAAGCATTTCCAACAGAATTTCATAATGAGGTCATGACTAGAATAAGCCTGATAGGAATGCAGAAAATTGCTCAGCAATATATACACAAACGTGTTGCCCCAATTCTCATAACCATAGTACATTGAACTAGATTTGACAACTAACCTGATGAAGTGCTGCAGAAGTGAGCATATTCACTACAGCAACAAAGAGATCTTCATCCCACACAGATTTCTTCAGAAGTATGCATTCAATGGAATGCCTCAAATCTGTAATCTAAAACCATGGAATTAAAACACATACAAGTCAGAAATAATTATCCACTTAACAACAATCAGAAGATAATCAAGGATGAAGAAAACATGCTTGATAGTGTTATATTATACCTGCTCATCATCAAGACTAAAGCATGTACTTGATAAATGTGGTTGCAAATCATCTGTGATCAACAATAACATAGATAATACTCTTGCAGCACAAACTTGTAATCTCTGCGGTCACACAACATCACAACTCAGAAATTCTTGGTACAGATGAATTATAATTAAGAGTAGTAGTGGTCAAAATGATATAATTTTCAACAATTATTATCAGTTTTACATTTCCGTTAGTGGAACCAAAAATTGAACATGAGTGTAAGGAATGGATCAAAAAAATAAGTGAAACTAGGACATTTCATGAAAATGGAGGCTTCTAGAGCTCAAGTTCAAAACAACTTAATATTATATGAAATTGAACAGAAGAAACAGTTGTGCACTTCATACATTTGAAAAAAAAAATTCCCTGGCTAGTGTACATGCTAAAACAGTGGCTAATAAATTACATATCACTCTTAAACAATTTACTGGGTGCAGATTATAAGCAAATAAAAATAAAATTATCAATTTGTAGGAATCTATACAGAATTTTTTTTTTTTTAAATAAGACACCTCACAAGATTTCATTGATAAAATGAAAGAAACAAAGAAAAAAAGTTCAATATAAAAGTGGCAAATCAAACCAAAAGCCACGAGAGCAAGGTATACCATATACCCCCAACCAAAAAACCCACACCACCACCTAATTACAAGTATGCGGGCCATCTATTAATAATTTGTCCTACCGTATAATTACAAAAAAACTTTGGAAGTTAACACCCAAAAGGATGCATTTACGTGTGCCAACTAATCTATACAGAGTATGACAGCATGGGAGGGGATGAAGGACCAAAACCGAATGGATAACTAAGAAGCAAGAGACAATGGCTATTGTAATTTATTTATTTTTTATGAGAAACAAGATTCATTGATAAAAAAAAATTGATAGAAAGTTAACTTTAGATTCATTCAGAAAATGAAATATACAAAGACTAAAAGCTCTAAATCCCAGGAGTTAAATTAAGCATAAGATTTAATATTATAGTTAAAAAATCTTTATACTCCTAGTTCTAATAGAATTTAGCCCACGGATCTTTGACTTCTTTTTTAAAGAATAGCCACAAAGGTTAACAGAACTCTCTTTTTAATTAGGAAAGGCGAGCTCCAAACCATAGCAGTCCATCAGCAGATTCCATAATAGGACTAACCCTCAATCTGACTACCTAACGCTGTTTAGAATCACTTAATTCTATCTATCTAACAAGTAACAACTACCCCTACTAACTAATATACCTCTTCTAATACTACTAAAATTACAAGCTCAAAACACACTTATCAGTTGTCCTCAAGGTGTGAGACAAGCTAAAACCTGTATACTGAATAGTTCTATATCTTTCATTCTTTCTGAGCAGCTTGTATAACATTAACATTCCCCTAACATTCCTTTTTATTCTTGTGTTGCTATTTATCGTTCTTGGGATTAGGGAGTTTAGGGATTTAACAACCCTTCAAATTACCAACAAGAACTTCATAATTACAAAAAAAAACTTATAAAAGAGAAGCAAGAAGAGACACTATGAAACGAATAAGATCCCAGACTTCATTTGCCGTGTTTGTTCTATTCTCAAAAATTCGATGATTCCTCTCCAACCACACTTCCCACGTTATTAGTTTGACCGCCGTCTCCCAAAGCCACTTCGCTTGGTCTTTCAACGGATGACCAACCAAAAGAGATCAGAGATTACGCTTCGGGCAATCAACAAAACACCAATTTAAATTGAAAGTTTGCAACAGCTTCAACCAAAGAAGACCAGCAAAGTTACATACAGCTTAAAAAAAATGACCGTGGCTTTCGGAGGAATTAGAACAGAGGCAACAACAGCTTGGAGAGAGAGCACTTCTTGGGTTTCGCCTTTGAATTAAATATGCAGTGTTTAGACCTACAACTGATAAATTCCAATTGAAGAAATTTATCTTTTTAGGACATCAAGTTTTCCAAATACACTTCGATAACGCTTAATCCAAAAAGCCACCATTCACGGTCAAATATTTGTATAGAAAGGCTGTAGAAAGGCCGTTACCATCCAACATCCAGCAATATGAATCCTCACAATTAACAATCCGATGGGGCTGTAGACGCTGAAAAAGAGAGAGGAGATCATCGATTTCACGATCATAAAGCGGTCTTTTGAGAATCGGATTCCAAGTTTCTATACCTTCTGTCCAATAATCATTAATCGCAGCCTTTTTGTTTCTAGCTAATTATTGTAAATAGAGAGGAGAAAGCCCACTCCTAAACTAAGAGAGCCCTGTCTAAACTGAACTACTTCCACCTTAACCTTATTATTCTGAATAGAGACAACCCACTCCTAATACTATCACCCTCTCATGCCTCCTAACTGCTCTCTCAAAACCATTAAATAGGATCATGAAAGAGTTTTCAGCAAAGGGAAGAAACAAAGAAAGGAAAAAAACAAAACTAAAGAGAGCCAATGTCCACTCATCTATAAATGTTGAAAGTTACTATAACAAAAATTATTTATTGAAAAATCATTTTTTAAAGATGCTACTTTATAGTTTATAGTGTATATCTCACAAAGTAGACCAACTCCATACCACATTACGAAAATATGATAATAGGGAGATGACTGCTGCTACTACAGGAATGGGTTTCGTTTTCAATGATAGCAACGCTTGATGAAAGACAGCAGGAACAGCTGATAAATCCTGAAACAGACACATCAATGTCAGTAAACTTCAATCAATCAAACTATTTTTTTTTTATAGTAAACAAAAGCAAATTCATTGATGTATGAAAAGCCCAAAAAAAGGGCTAGGAGGAAATTACAAAAAGGCCCTCTAATTTAAAGCTATCATGGACATGTCTAATTCATCAAGCACAATAAAATCATGGTAAAAAATTCACTTTCTATCAAAGTTTCACTTTTTTTTTAAGATAAAAACACCTCACAAGGCCATTTCATTGATAAATGAAAGAAGATACGAAAATAAAATACAATATAAGCGTGGCATAACAAACCAAAAGCCACAAAATCTAGGTATATAACATATACACCAAAACCAAAAAAAAAACCCACACCGCCACCTAATTACAAGTATGTGAGCCATCTATTAATAATTTGACGTCACGAATAATTGCAAAAGATTTTGGAAGTTGACACCCAAAAAGAAGCATTTACGTGTGCCAACTCCAAAACATATTCCCAAAATCTAACTTCATCCCTAAAAATTCTTCGGTTCCTTACAAGCCAAATACCCCATAAAATTGCACAACATCCCACAATCTACAAGCAATTCCCTTTTACATTGGGGGGGGGGATTGTTCACCCAAGATAGTCCAAAGGTTTGTAAGAGTCTTTGCCAAATAAGTCTCGAAAACTAGCACTTCCACATGATATGTTTAGTTCTTCTGAATCAAGATTGCCGAGACTACACCAATTGGGGTTTAGGATAAGGGGAAGATCTCTAAACAAACTCAAAAGTATTGATCTTACTCAGTGCCACAACCAAATGAAAATTTTGACTTTCTTCTGGATCTTCATCTTCCAAAGTTAAGAAAAAGAAAAGTGGTGAAGAACACATATGGGTGGGGGTGCTAAACTCAAAGAACGATTTGCAAGAGAACAAGTTAGAAGAGTTTAGGGTCCACAATTTACTATCACATAAGCCATCTCTCACCAAAACACTCTCAAGGTGCAATAATAGAAGATAACTCCGTCATTTCCCTATCCTGGATCAATCTATGAAAATAAAAATCAAGATTCACACTTAAAACTGAAATTGGTGAATTTTTTGCGAGGGTTATACATCTTGGAAAACACTCTCGCCCATCCACACGTCCTCCCAGAAACGCATCCGGTTTTCGTCCCCTACCTTCCATTTTACACCGTTAAAGAACAGAGGATAGCATTTGTATATCTCCTTCCACAGGTTCCTAAACTCAAAGAACAATTTGCAAGAGAACAAGCTAGAAGAGTTTAGGGTCCACAATTTACTATCACATCACATAAGCCATCTCTCACCAAAACGCTCTCAAGGTGCAATAATAGAAGATAACTCCGTCATTTCCCTATCCTGGATCAATCTATGAAAATAAAAATCAAGATTCACACTTAAAACTGAAATTGGTGAATTTTTTGCGAGGGTTATACATCTTGGAAAACACTCTCGCCCATCCACACGTCCTCCCCAAAACGCATCCGGTTTTCGTCCTCTAACTTCCATTTTACACCGTTAAAGAACAGAGGATAGCATTTGTATATCTCCTTCAACAGGTTCCTAGCAGTGCCTCTAATCACTACGTTTGTGTCCCATCCATTTGAATGGATTCCATTTTTACTCACAATCGCGTTATGCCATAAACTATATTTGAGTAGGGTACCTCAAAAAAATGCTAGTGATATCTTGGTTTGGGACTTTTTCAAAGGTTTAAAGTTGAGACTTTCTTTTTGGAAATGTGCAGTGGCAACTCTACTTTGGAGTGTTTGGTTAGAAACCGTGTTATTAAGGCAGGCGTGGCAATTCAATCAGGCGCACACCTTTCTCCGCCTGAACAGCGCCTATCGCTTGGCTTGCAACAGTCTGTGGCGAGGGCTTCTTGAAGAGGGACGACTGGTATAAAAAATTAAGGTTTTCTAGTTTAAAAATAAGTGAGCTGGCATGTTTTTTTTTAAAAAAAATAAATGAGCTCGCAAGTAATTATTGTTTACACGTTTTTGGGTTTAAAAAAACTTTAACCTAGAAACTATTGGAGATCCCTAAAATATTAAAAAGAAAACGGCGGGGTAATTAAAAAACAGAATCTAGCGGCAAAAAGCTTCATATTCTCTGCCTCTTCATTCTCAAACGCACAATATTGTTGTTCAACTTCATCACCAATTCATCTTCCTTCGCAGCAAGTCTCCAATCCATGTAAGTCTCTGTTTTTTTCCTCGTTTATTTCTCTTTCTCATGGGGAGAATTGGCGTGCGAGTGGTGTTGGAGAAGCCATATACAACACTAGAGCTACGACCTCTGAAGGAAAGTCACCTGCAACTTCTTCAAGTTCCAAAGATAGAAGACAGACTCAATGTCGAAGGGATGATGAGAGTTGTGAAGATGAGGAATTGGATATCGAAGATCGTGAAGAGAATGTCCAAGGGATGGATGATTTGGTGAATTTAGATGAGGATGATCTTGACTTTTGATGTTTCTTTGTTTATTTTGTTTACTTGATTGATGGCTTGGAGATACAAAACTCTTGATAGTTTACTACTTGTTTTTTATTTTTTTTTACTGTTTGATTCGTCATTGGATTGGACTACATATTTACTGAACTTTATGCTCTAATGTTACACATTGTGTTTTAATTTCTTTTTATGGCTATATATATTTTATTTTTTTATATATGTGCGCCTTGCTTCGCTCAGGCCTCACCTTTTTGTCGCATCTCACCACTAAGGCAATCAAGGATTTGTCGCCTTGATGTGCGCCTGGCGCTTTGAAAACACTGGTTAGAAAGGAACTCACAGATTTTTAATGATGTTGCAAATCCTTCGTCGTAGTTTTTCTTGGTAAAAAGTTGTTAATCCCTCTTCTTTTTGTCTTCCTGTACATTCCATGTATATTCCTTATAATTAGATTTTTACTTTACTTTTTTACTTTCAGCTTTATTTTCTGTTTGGAGGATTTATCATCCTCTACATTGTATTGTATTTCTTTTCATTGATCAATAAAAGTTTATCTTTTTAGTAAAAAAAAACTTTTATGTCATAAACTAGTAGGTTCATTTCGGAATCTCCAAAGCCATTTTATAAGTAAAGCCCTATTCTTTCTATCCAAATTTCCAATCTCTAGTCCGCCATCTTTCATTGGCCTCGAAACCATCTTCCAATTAACGAGGTGTGCACCCTTCCCTTCTCCAGACCCCTCACAGGGGAAGTTTCTAAAAAAATCAAGCACAAAAAAATCATGGTAAAAATTTACAACCACCACAAAACTCTCGTATCTAGAAGTTGTTGAGAATCCCACATCGGAAAGATGTAGGGAACTCACAAGGTTTATAAACTCTAAGGGCCTCTCCTCTCATTACCAATTGGTTTTGAGATGGATGCCCACATTATTAATATGGTATCAGAGCCCAACAAGCCCAAACGGGCATTCGATCCAAAAATGGGATTCGACCCAAGATGGTGAACCCAAAAAGAGGCACCATCTTGAGGGGGCATGTTGAGAATCCCACATCGGAAAGATGTAGGGAACTCACAAGGTTTATAAACTCTAAGGGCCCCTCCTCTCATTACCAATTGGTTTTGAGATGGATGCCCACATTATTAATATGGTATCAGAGCCCAACAAGCCCAAACGGGCATTCGATCCAAAAATGGGATTTGACCCAAGATGGTGAACCCAAAAGAGGCACCATCTTGAGGGGGCATGTTGAGAATCCCACATCGGAAAGATGTAGGGAACTCACAAGGTTTATAAACTCTAAGGGCCTCTCCTCTCATTACCAATTGGTTTTGAGATGGATGCCCACATTATTAATAGAAGTAAAAGGAAAAAAATGTGAAACAATAATAGGATCCACAGAAAAATAATTTAGCAATGAACAAAATCTAATCGAACAAGGCTGGAACGAATACAATTTATCACACCTTGATTCATTTTACTAAGAATAACCAAAATAATTTCTTCAAAAAAGAAAAAAAGGATTTTTCAAGAAAATACCTGCAGATTTTTTTATATATTTTTTTTTTTATAATAAACTAGCCATTTCAGTGATAAGCTGCGAAAATAATTTCATTCAAAAAAAGCAAAAAAGGATGTTTTCAAGAAAATACCTGCGAAAATTTAGAGAGCATGATGAAAATAATATCAAGGACAGAACAAATAGCACACTCCAATCCTTCAATCTCTCTTTGCTCAGAAAGGCGGCTAACATACAGTTTCTGATTAATATAACTGCCATGTCAGCCATGGAGAAAACCAATAACCTTACAGTAAGCATGAAATATATTCACAAGACTGACCTCTAGAGCTTGTCTATTTGTACAAACAACTCGAAAGAGAGTGTTGTGGATGGAAGAATCAGAAAGCAGCATATTCTGGACAACTTGACCAAGTTTTCTAGAACTGGAGTCTAAAAGAATGCATCTTCTCATCACTTCAAGCACCTAAGTATAACAGTAATGGATTAAAATTTTGACATCTCCAACATAATTCTTGTTCCCTACCAGCACTTTATGAAGAATGACATGACATGCAAGAGAGGTATTATGACATAAATGAAACACCACATAAATAATATCACTATATTATTGTCGTGTAATTTAAAGAGTATGGGAGAGATGTAAAGTGATTTAACATATATATATACTTCATGACATAGTATATTATTTAATTAAAAAAAGGTATTAGTGCAAATTCCCAGGAAATTCTAAAAGGAACTGATGTATGCAGAGTTGGCTGAACCACTATATTTTTTTTTTAGTAAAAACACCTCATAAGGCCATTTCATTGATACATGAAAGAAAAACGAAAAGAAATACAATATAAGAGTGGCATATCTAATCAAAAACCACAAAGACAAGGTATACCATATATCCCTAAGCCAAAAAAACCCACACCACCACCTAATTACAAGTATGCAGGCCATCTATTTATAATTTGACCTAACGAATAATTCCGAAAGTGTTTGGAAGTTGGCACATAAAAAGAAGCATTAACGTGTGCCAACTCCCAAACATAATCCAAAGATCTAACTTCATCCCTAAAAATAATTTTGTTCCTTTCAAGCCAAATACCCCATGCAATTGCACAACAACCCGCAATCCACAAACAATTCCCTTTAGCATTAAAAGGGGGGAAGATGATCAATTCTTCTAAAAATTGGCGAAAAGAATCAATGTTCACCCAAGATAATCCAAAGGTTTGGAAGAGCATTTGCCAAATGAGTCTCGAAAACTTGCACTTCCATGATTTAAATCTTCTGAATCAAGGTTGCAAAGACTACACCAATTGGGGTTAAGGGTGAAGGGGGAAGATCTCTAAAGAAAATCAAAGGTATTGATCTTACCCAGTGCAATAGACCAAATGAAAATTTTGATTTTCTTCGGGGATCTTCACCTTCAAAAGTTTAGAAAAGAAAAGTGATGAAGAACACAAATGGGTGGGGGTGCTAAACTCAAAAAAGGATTTGCAAGAGAAACAGTTCGAGGAGTTTAGAGTCCACCGTCTACTGTCACGAACGCCATCTCTCACCAAGACACCCTCAAGATTCGCAATAATAGAATATAACTCCGTCATTTCCCTATCCCGAATCAGTCTTCGAAAATGATCTTGGAAAGCACTCTCACCCATCCACACGTCCTCTCATAAACGTATCCAGTTTCCGTCCCCTACCTCCCATTTTACACATTTAAAGAACAAACGATAGCATTTGGATAACTCCTTCCACGGGTTCCTAGTGCCTCTGATCACTACGTTTGTGTCACATCCATTTGAATAGATTCCATGTTTACTCACAATCACTTTATGCCATAAACTAGTATCTTCATTTGGAAATCTCCAAAGCCATTTTACAAGTAAAGCCATATTCTTTCTATTGAGATTTCCAATCCCTAGTCCCCCATCTTTCAATGGCCTTAAAACCATCTTCCAACCCTTCCCTTCACCAGACCCCTCCCAAAGAAAGTTTCTCATGATCCTCTCCTAGTCCTCTCTAATGCTTAATGGCATTTTGAAGATAGACAAATAGTATATTGGAATTCCTGACACTACAGATTGGATGAGTGTCAGCCTCCTTCCCTTGGAGAAAAACCCTATTTTCCAAGATGATAATCTTCTTGACACTTTCAATCACAGGTTCCCAAAAACTTTTCTTTTTCGGATTATCCCCCAAGGGCATGCCAAGGTACTTAAACGAAAACTTCTCAATTTTACAACCCACTTTTCCAGCCAACGAAGTTAGTTTTCCTTCCTCCACGTTTACCCTCGTTATTGATCTTCTCAGGATAGTTTCCATTCCAAATTAACATATTTGAATGATAAAATCTAACGTCATTAGTGCTCCATAACATCTTAAGAGCCGAATTGCAAGAGAACCCCAAGGACTTATCCGGGTTCCAAATTCTAGTATCCACCCTATCACTCATCTGAAGGGGTTTCGAGAGATTGATGAACACAAACCACTCCTCGATCTCAAAATCTTTAAAATTTCTCCTAAAATTCACCACCCATGACGACAACTCCACATTCCAAAAGCTAGAAATAGGAAAAAAATTTAGAACAGCCACATGAAACAAGGAGGGGAATTTGGAAGCTAAAGTAGTATAGATTTATCTATTGATTTTCTTTCCTAATACGACTAGGAAACCTAATTCTAATAAGGAAAGAAAATCAATAGATAAATATATGCTAAAGGTAAAGATAAATCTAATTATCCAACAATAAAATTAACTTTGATACACCATACAACGCTTATATAACAATAAGTTAATTATCATATGAATAATTTTCCTCCACGCATACACATGCCCACCTCCAATGTAAATAACTTCAAGAAAAAATCAAAATGAGACCTTAAAATAACTTCAAGAAAATCAATAGATAAATCTAATATCTTCCCAAAAACAAATAAAATAAATCTCCCCTTATTATGAGTAGGAAACCTAATTCTAATAAGGAAAGAAAGTCAATAGATAAATATCTCCTAAAGGTAAAGATAAATCTAATCATCCAACAATAAATAATTAATGGTTGCTATATAAATTAAAAATGATACTTCATACAACACTTATATAACAGTAAGTTACTTATCATACAAATAATTTTCCTCCACACACACACACATGCCCACCTTCAATGTAAATAACTTCAAGAAAAAACCAAAATGAGACCTTAAAATAACAAAACATTTAGAAACACGGAGAACACACCTTCAATGTTACACTCCAACGAGTATGCTTGACTTTGTAATTCCAGAACTCGTGATTGACAAGAATATACTGAAAGCAGAAAGCAATAAGAGCTAGGATGACATCGTTTTCTAATCCAGTCTCCACTAGCTGCAAGGTGAAGTCCAATACTGAAAAGATTTCAACAGTTCATCAGAATAAGAAAATGCAAAACCAGAGTGTATTGAAGGAAGGACATCACTGACATTCGTTGTCGACAACTATTAAAACTAACTTGAGTAGCCACAGCAAAAGTAGGAGTGGAGCTCAAACTATTATTTTTCTTATCATACCATACAGTTCAAGAATCCTATTCTTAGCAGTAAAAAGACAAAGACAATAGATGAAAAATGGATTAGAGGAACAAGATATTTTAGTTGGACAGAAAATAGTATCAAAGTCAAAAATCATCACAAGGTTGAGGATTAGGTACTTAATTTGAAATGTGCTTTTGAGCCGTCTTTTTCATTAAAAAATTTTTGAAAAGACAAGGCTCTCTTTGGGTAAGGGATTTCTTATTTACTTTTACTGATTAGAAACAAAATAAATATTAAAATAAAGATATATGTGAGAGAAGAAGATAATGAGAAATTCTAAAAAAAAAAGTAACAAACAAAAACTAAAGAATTTTTTTTGACAGAAAGATAAACTTTCATTGATGAATGGAAAATAATACAAATTGGAGGATTAGCAGAAAAGTAAATGAAACAAGGCAAAAGATAAAATCAAGAGTTATAAAACAAAAGGAAAGAATTTGAATGAACACGAAAGCAAAAAGTAAAAGGATTAACAACTTTTCAACAAAAAGAAAGATAAACAATAGAGTCCAGAGCAGTGTTTTAAAAAACGCGCCTAGGCGACACGCAGTTATGGCGCTTCTTTTCATACCGCGAGGCACAACAGCTGACATGTAGGTTTTTTATGCTTCTTGAGACGCGTGCCTCACAGAAAAGTGTGCGCCTATCTGACTTTTTACTTTTTTTTTAGTAGTTGAAGGGTGGAAAAGACTACGGAGCATCTTTTGTTTGATTGCAGTTTTTCTCATGTCATTTGGAGGACTTTCTTCGAGATCTTAAATATGAAGTGTATTTTTCACAAGGATCATGTCAACAATACTTTGGCTCTTCTAGGAGGCTCGATTATTCTTCACAAAAAAAAAGAGTAGACTTCTTTGGGATAATGGGGTGAGAGCTATTTTGTGGAATGTTTGGCTTGAGCGTGATAGAAGAATTTTTTAGGGGAAGGCTAGATCTTGGGCTGAGGTTTGGGAAGTTAGTGTTCTAAATGTCTACATGTGGAGTGCTACTTGTAAATTTTTGTTAATTATGCTCCTTCTATCATTGCTTCCAATTGGAATGCTTTTTTGTAATCTCCTTTCGCCTTTTTTAGGCTCTTTCATACATCAATGAAATGGCTTGTTTCTTATAAAAAATATATATATATATCTAAAAAAAAGTTCTCGAATCTCTAATTATTTATTGTTTTGCTATTGATTATACTTTAAATTTCATATATAAAATATATATTTATAATTTCATATTATGCGCTTCACCAAAAAAGTCCTCATTTTTTTGCGCTTTGCGCTTAAGCCCCCGGAAGACTTCATCGCTTAAGTGTGTTTATCACCTTTCAAAACACTAGTCTCAAGTGTGCCACAAAAGATGAGCAACATCATTAAAGATCCCTACGTTTCTGGCTAACCATACACTCCAAAGAAGAGTTGCAATTGCACAATTCCAAAATGTTTTTTTTTCAATTTTTGTCCTTTGAAGCCAAAGAGATCCCAATTCAAGACATCACAAGCATGGTTTGTAGGAAGTAGCTCGGAAGATAGAGTGCATTTACTTTTTCTATGCAATTACACTTTGGTTTAATCTACTGCATCTCTTAAATGCTAGTTGGGTGTTTTCTAATAATCCAAAGGACAACTTGGATTCTCTTATGAATGATGGTATTTTCTTCACTAAAAAAAAGTCCAATGGGAGAACTCTATTAAGGCTATTTGTTGGAATGTCAAGTTGAAGCGCAATAGGCGAATTCTTTAAAACAAAAATGATTATTTGGAAAGTTGGGCTTTATGCATGCTTAATTCCTCAGCGATGAATGCAATTTGAAAATGATTTTGTAACTATCTTCCCTCTATTATTGCTGGCAATTGGGATGCTTTCATGTAATCATCATGTTGGCCTTTTTTGCTCTTTCATTCATCAATTTTTTTTTAATAAAGCACCTCAAAAGGCCATTTCATTAAAATAATGAAAGAAGAAAGAAAATACAATAATTAAAAACAATAAAGTGGCAAACTAAACCAAAAGCCACAAATCATACTATACCGTATCTCGACAAAAACAATACCCCGCACTGCCACCTAATTACAAGTATTTGGGCCAACTGTTTATAGCTAAGCCTAGAGGTAATTACAAAAAAGTTTTGAGGTTGACACCCAAAAGGATGCATTTACATTTGCCAACTCCCAAATATATTCCCATGATCTACTTTCCTCCCTAAAGATCCTTCTATTCCTTTCCAACCAAATGCCCCAAGTAATAGCACAAAAGCCCGTGATCCAAAGGCCTTTCCCCCTATCTTTGAACGATAGACATAAAAGTAACTCCTCCAAGGTTTGACGGAAAGAGTCATTATCCACCCATGCTATCTCGAAAGTTTGGAAAAAAATTTGCCATATTTGCTTTGAAAATTTACACTTCCACATGATATGGTTTAGGTCTTCTTAATCGTGATTACATAAACTACACCAATGTGGGTTAAGAGTGTATGAAGAAGATCGCTGAAGAAACTCAAGCGTGTTGATTTTACCTAGTGCCACTGACCAAATAAAGAACCTAACTTTCTTCGGGATTTTCACCTTCCATAATTTAGAAAAGAAAGGGGATGGTGGATGCACAACAAGTGGTTGATTAAACTCAAAAAAGGATTTACATGAAAAAATATTAGAAGATTTTAGAGACTAGATTCTATAGTCACATAAACCCTCTCTCACTGACACCCCCTCAAGACTAGAAATAATAGAGGATAATTCTATCATTTCCCTATCCCGGATTAGTCTTCGAAAATGGAAGTTTATATTCACTCTTGTTCCCTCATTTTGGATAAAAGTCGAAATTGGTGCATTTTTTACAAGGGTTAGAGAGTACAACAGGGGATATAGATCTTCCAAAGCAGCTTCCTCCCCGTGCCAAGCATCCTCCCAAAATCATATTCGTTTACCATCTCCAACCTTCCATCTAACACAGTTAAGGAAAAGAGGGTAACATTTGGATATCGCCTTCCATGGATTCCTAGCAGTGCCTCTAACCATTACGTTTGTGTCCCATCCATTTGGCTACCAACCATATTTACTACCTATCACTTTGTGCCCTAGACTAAAAGGTTCTATAGGAAATCTCCATAACTCTTTCATTCATCAATGAAAAGCACTTTTTTATTATTATTAAAAAAAATTAAAAAAAAATCATCATTTTGAACCACCTAACTACATAAATGTTGCAAAGTATGTGAGGATTTCTACTTTGCATGAATGGAGCCTTGCTTGCAATCATGCCCGTGTTTAAAGTACTCGAAAAGTAGGATAATGTTAAAAAAACTACCTCAATTCAAGAGCAAAACAGGAAAACGAAAGAAATATATCAACATTAAATTATTAAAATTAACCGCAATACCTACATGATAGAGACAGGGGGAAATCGTTATGATTCTGCTCGACGTCGATTAATAACATCTTTGCAAGCTTTCCAAATTGAAGCCATGACCCACTGAAAAAATCAAGTGTAATTGGAAATTGAATAAAGTTGGTGAGGTTAACTAATTAAACAGTGCAAATAAGTGAACCTATGTGTACAGCAATCATTTATTTTAAATTTATAAATAAGAATCTTCAAGAAAGAATGACGCACAAAATAGATAAGATAAGAAATCCTACCTTACACAAGCCCAAGGGTTAAAAAATATACAAAGTGTAGCCCAAATAAAATTTCAAGACAAAAGAACCTAACACTCAAGTACTAAAACATATGGTAAGTTACGGACCATTGGGTAATTTAAGCTATACTTTAAGTGGTGAGATATTTAATTTTCGTGTGGACTATTATGACTGTCTCGTCATCAGGAATCTTTTTGGAGAGATAACACATTTCAGCATATCGATAATCACATGCCTTAACCAAGAACTACTAGAGAAAAGGCCAAAAAAATCAGAGAAAAGGCCAAAAATTTCAGGTTAACAGCAATTTGGAAACCATTTGAATTCTTAAGATTGAAAGGACTAAAAGGATGGATCTTCATTTTTTGAGATTTCTCGAGACATGAGTTTAACGCATCTAATTGGACTCTTTTGCCAAAACACAAAACCATATGTAATAACTCCCTTTCTTTCGTATACACCAATAGAGAGTTTTTTCTTTGACAAAAATAAATTATTCATTAGCCCACCAAAAGTTAAAAAGAAAAGGTAAGGCAACTGCAAGCAAACATGAAAAGAAAAAAGAGAGAGAGAACACTAAAAAAGTCGAGGAAAATTAGGGGGGTATATATATGAAAAACACTCTGAGAAGAGAAAGCATGACTTAAAACCATTAAAAAAAAAACTTCATTAGAAACTAGAACCGATCTAATTTTAGTTCAGTTCTAAGAACAACTATACAAGAATTAAAAATCCATGTGGAGCTCCAGGCCATAGTTTAGCATTCACACCACTTAATTAAATGGAATCATGCTGTCTCAAGTTTTTAAAAATGCACTCTCTGAATACTAAACAAAACGTAGGAAAGGGAAAGGAATAATTAACCTCGATGCATCACGACCAGCTACGTCAAAAATATTTGCCTTGAGAGCCACTGAAGTGACTGCAATAGGGAAACTACAACCAAGGTGTATTAGAAAAGAAAGCGAGTGTTTTATTTTAAAAAAAAAGTAAAGTATTGCAAAGGGAAAAAAATTTAAAAATAAATCCTAGGATTACCATTTTAACATCTTTGACAAAATATTGAGACCCATGGACATTGCTGCAGCATTAGTTGAACTAGGAGACAAGTTTCGAATCAAAATGCAGATCACTTCAACCACCCTGGAGTTCAAAAATAAATAAATATTAAAAAGAACTCAATTTTAAATGGATGAACGACTAGACTATTAAGTCTACAAAAAACTGTGACTTATTAAGAGAATGAAAAGCAATTAAAATCACCATATGTTCTTTTCCATCTGAGCAGCTGGATGTTGAAAATTGAAAGAGCTTGTAATACCGATTAAAGCAAAACAGACAGCCTATACATGTCAAGTTGTAAAGAAGGTAATGTAAAGAATGTGAAAGGATGAATCAATATTGCATATCCATCATTTAATATAGAGAGGGAGACAGCAGTGTTTGGACTTCTCAATGAACCTGAAGTGTATGTGATGGATGAATAAAAATTCAAGGTAAAAACGCCCAATCAAGATAAGACCGTATCATGTAAGGAAAAAAAAGTATAGTAGAATGAACAACCAGCAAAAATACATCAAATCATTTTTTAAGGAAGCTTAAAATGAAAAGAAACAAACGAGAGGAGAAAACCACCTGTTAAGTATAAGGAATTGAAGTCTTACAAAAAAGATTGGAGGTAGACATTCACAAGGAACTATTAACATGTTCTATCCCAAACATAATTTGAAGACCCCTCGACCGCATGAAAAATTCTCATGTTTCCAGTGTTTTGAAAAGCGCATCAGATGAAGTCGAGGCGCACGCCTAGGCGTCAGGAACAGGCTTTTTTTTTCTCAAGGCACACCTCACTAAAAAGCGTGAGCTTTAACCTTTTTACTTTTTTCTTTTTTGTAATTATGAAGTTTTTGAGCATTTTAAGGGGGGATATGGCTTGATATGCCTTTATTTTAAAATAATATTTAAGAAAAAGTTTACTACTAACTCATTCAATCATTCCACTAATTGGATGCATCCATCGCTTTTCTCATCATGTCTAATGAAGTTTGCATCTCATTTCCATCATTTTTTTTTTTTTTGATAAGAAACATAATTGTATTAATAAAAGTAGGAGTTACAAAAAGGGTGATTTAGAGGATCACCAAAGACCAAAGGATTACAGAAAATTACTCCAATTGGCATCTATTAAAAAACTATCATAGTTACAAAAGTTGCTATCAAGAGAGCTCCATTGAGAGCCTTTGAAGTGCAAAATGTCCCAAACCTCCATCGCAGTCTCAGCTTTCCAAAGGACTGCAATGCCTCCAGAGGTACCCTGAGAGGGGATGAAGGACCAATTGAGGTCCCTAGAGCTCCAGAGAGATTTGATGATGGCTCTGTCAAGCCTGGAGAGTTTGGTTTCTTGAAGAAAAACAATGTCAGGGTCAATGGTGGTGATAAGCTCCTTGAAGATTAATCTCTGCGTGTAAGATATCCAGCATCCGATGTTCGGACAGCAGTATCCACACTCCCTTACGAGCTCCGTAGCAAGAAATGATATATTCCGTTAAGGTCTCTTACGGCTGGCTGGAGCCCAAGCCTCCAACATTCCATGAGAGAATTCTCATTTAAAACCAGGTGTTCCCTCAGGGATACCAAGGATGGTATCACCATTAAGAGCTTGAAAGAGGGTGTCAAGGATTTCAGTTGGGATGATGCAAAGTCCTTGATCCCTGAGATGAGAGTCCAGACCAAGCCATTTGTGGGTGACAGGATTGTAGGGTGGCACAAGGTTGCCATCAGGTTCTGAGTGAAAATCAAAGGAGCCATCAAAGAGTTTGATTGGATCCATCCTTGAATGTATCCTGAAATTTTCTCCTGCATTTCACCCATCTTTTCTTCTTTTACTGTTACTCACGAATCCAACTGGGTGCTTCCTAGCTACTTTGATATCAATGAAATGGCTTGTTTCTTATCAGAAAAAAAAAAATCGATAGAACCTTGTGGTATTATTCAAGAAAATAAAGAGGTTACAAGAGAGGAGAATTCGGGAGCTCATTTATCCCTCCAAAAAGGTATCAGTCCCAAAAGATAACCTCTCTTAGCTAACAACCTGCCCTTATAAAGCAGTTGGTTACAAGGGTCCAATAAAGCAAACACCTACTTGACAAAATACCCCTGGCCCTTACATTTCAGTAGTTCCCTTTCTACCCCTCCTTACATAAGTAAAACGCAATGGGGCCTATCACCTTCTAGCGAATTTTTAAAAGGTAGAGGTAGTAGGTAGGGAGAAATGAGAGAGTGGCTTCTATCACAGTGAGTCGGCCTCCTTTTAAGAAATTGAGATTGCTCCACTTGGAAAGTTTCTTGTTAAAACTTAAAGAAGAAACCAAATTTAAGCAAATCTATCTCCCTATTCAAGATTTCATGCACGGGAAGATCCATATATCAATGCAGCTGCCTTTGCCTCCCCCCTCGCTAATTATGGTGCTTGTTCCTCATGAATGACGTTATTTGACTACTAAGATGAGAGCAAGATAGTTTAGAATGAAACTTTCATAAGAAACCCTAAGATAAAGAGCTGACCCCGTAAATCATCTTGGAATGGTAATGGAGTCACTCTTTCTCAACATGCCAAAAAAAGAGTTTGGCGTCTAGAATTCCAAGACTTCTTTTATAAAACTCATTTTCAATATCTTCCAGCCCAAGAAGATCAAGGTTTTCCTTTGGCTTGTTATCAACAATGGTATTAACTCTAATCACAAAATCCAATTGAGGAAGCCGTGGATAGCCCTCCAACCTAATTGGTGTGTTTTATGCAAGAAGAATGTGGAGACTACGGGCCGTATCCTTTTTTATTGCTGCTTTGCTACTTCTTGTTGGATTAAGTTGCTGGATTTGTTTAGTATGAGTTGGGTTTTTCAACAAGACCTTGGCTCTAATATTGTTGCTATGTTGGGAGGTTCTAACCTCCACGGCCAGAAGAGGACTTTGTGGGATACCGCAGTTAGATCTTTTTTTCTTTTTTTTTGATAGGAACGCAGTTAGATCTATTGCTTGGAATATTTGGCTAGAGCGGAATAGAAGCATCTTCCGATTGGAGTGCTAATTGTAAATTTTTTTGTAATTACGCCCCCTCCACCATAGCTTTAAATTGGAGGGCCTTTTTGTAATTTTCTCCCTTTTTTTTTGGGGATTTTCATACATCAATGAAATAGCATTTGTTTATTATCAAAAAAAAATATCTTCCAGCCCAAAATCTAGCTCTCGATATTAATTGAGTAATTAAAATTTGAAAGAAGGCAATCCCTAATACTGTGAAAGATTTCCTTTGGCCTCTCATACTAGGAAACATAAACACTAATCAAAATTCAAAAGACGGACTCCACAAAGTATCTCACCCCAACTGGTTTATCACGTGCAGAACAAAGGCATCCAGAATCATCTTTTTATAATTTGTGCATTGGTTTACAAGTTGTGGGACAGAATCTACATCACCTTAAACTTTCCATTGGATGATCCTTTATCCATTAATGAGTTATTAGAGAAAACAGAAGTTCAAAAAGAATGAAAATTGTGGGAGTTTGAGAATAATGGAATGAGACGGTTCTAAAAAAGTAAATTGAAGATATTTTGAACTTGACCGGTGTAGTCACCTCTAACTTAGTGTATCCTCTCTAAGAATTTTTATAATTATTTATTCCCTTCTTAGATTCATGCAATTTGGATCTCCTATTTGTAAGCTTCCTTGGTTTGAGAGGCTATTCCCTTCTTCTGTTGCAACTTTCCACTTCCTACCTAAAATAAAGCCCAATGGCTTTCCAATCATTCAGATTTTGCAAAGAAAGTTAAAATGTCAGATTTTTAAGACAGAGAGAGAGAGAGAGTTGCCCGAATATGGAGAGAGGGAAGCTTAAAATGAGAAAACACATGTAAACAAGGGCCACTCCAGCATATGTCGATCAACAACATTTTAACGCAAATAAAGAATACATTCAGTAAAAGTGAGTCAAAAAAGTATAATACTATTTTATTTTATTTTTTGATAGAAAGAAAAACTTTCTTTAATCAAAGAAATAAAGTACAAAATAGAGAGTGAGAAATCCTCAAGAAAGAACAGTAAAGTTTAAAGTAAAAACTAAAAACTAAATGAAAGAATTTCATTTATAGAACAAAGAAAACTTTAAAATGCCAAATAAATAGCCCTTAAAAAATCAAGTTAAGGTAACAACAATAACAAAGCATACTAAAAGAGTCTAAAATCAAAATTACCGTGTTAAAGGAAACCATCCGGTTCAACAAGTCAAGGATAAGAACTTGTTCTTCACTATTTATATACATTTCTTGTGCTAAACGCATGAGCAATATGAGGACCCCCGATTGTTTATACTGCAAAAAAATGACGCATTACGCCCCCAAAATAAACAGTCAATGTAAAAATGATTATAAATTTTGACAAACATAAATCATAGTTGTAAATAATAACAATATTGTACAGGTCAAGAATCCCAAACGCTATCACTAGAACAGTTTATACAAAATTTATCCACCTATAATCAAATTGAACAAGCACAACGTAGAACTAGAAGCACCAATTTGGATGGAGACCGGAGGAGGAAAAAGAAATAAGCAAATAACAAGAAAATTTCCCGAATATATATTTATGATATTCCTTATTTAGATTAGGGATATTTTTCTTATCTTTTAGTTTTCTTGTTTAAGTTAGTTTCCTAGTCTAGCTAGGTTTACTTTTCTATATAAGTCGATGTAACCTACAATTGAAACCTAATTCAATATATCATTAGTCTTTCCGTTTACATGGTATCAGAGCCTTGTTTTTTAAATTTTCTTGTCGTCCCTTTTTCGATCCCGTTTTGTTCCCTCGCCAGGGTACGCTTTTCCGGTAAGGGAGCACCTTCATTTGACCTTCTAAGAGACCTTCTAAATTTTCGTTCAACCCCCTCAATTTAGGGTTTGTTTTGTTCATCCTACCTAAGGTAAAATTAGGGTTTGGTTCTTGGAATACAACCTTTGAGTGGTTGTTTGTTGTCACCACCCCGTAGGATGAACCACTACTACCCACCAGATTCCGCCGCTACCACTGCTCACCGGAGTCTGCTAGTGCCGCCTCCCTCCACTCATTGGATTCCATCACCCGCCGGTCACCGAAACTTCGCCGGAATCCTGATTTTCACCGGAACCTTAACTCTCGTCGTAATCAGGTGGTTTAAGAAGAAAACAACGCACGAATGGGACAGAAACAGAGTTTTTACTTGCTGTCCAGATTTGCTTCTTTGCCATATTGTCAAAATCTGATTTTTAGTGTTTCTGCTTTGTTTGATGTCCGGATCAGGTTTTGTGTCCAATTTTTCCCATCCATTTGCTAATTTAGGGCTCTTTATTAGTCGTTTGGTTGGATTTTGATAGCTGCAGTTGGAAATCGTCTTTGGTCGTAGAACATAGCTATGAAATATAGCTTTAAGGGTTGTTAGAATTAGCGTTTGGGTTTTGTGGACCTTGGTGTGCCTTTAGGGTTTCTTCTTCAATTATACCTAGATAAATCTAGGGTTTGGACATTATGTTATGGTTATTTGTTGACACCTCTTCAAATCAGAGGGAAGGGAAACCGCCGGTGATACCATTTGTTCTAAAGCCATCAATCTTTTCTTTTCAGATTTTTTGTGTTTTCACTGCTGGTTTCCCGTTTCCACTTTCTTCTTTCGATGCTTTCGATGTCGATAAAGTCGGACATCTTTGTTTGATGGTTCGCTCTGTTTCGATGTCGGTTGTGCTGAACATCTTTGTTCAACATCAGTTTCAACTAATCGTTGTTTCCGCATTGTGTTGATGATGGTTTCTCCGGCCATTTCTCATAGCTTCCGCTCAACGAAGACATTGATTCACGAAGTCATATACGGGTTACGTGTTTCAGAAACTCAAGTTGGCCTCTGTTATGCCATCTTGAGTTTTAGAGGGATGTTAGAATATATATTTATGATATTCCTTTTTTAGATTAGGGATATTTTCCAAACTTCTTGGCTATCAATGTTGATGCCATTAAGGGTAATCTTTGAGAGGTTTATCTTCATGCCAGAGATTGCTTCAAAAAGGTGAAGGGTTTCCATGATTTTGTTGATCTCATTGTCTTCATAATCCCCAAAGATGAGGATATCATCAGCAAAGAGGAGGTGGTTTAAATGAAAATTGTTCCTACCAACTTTGATGCCTTTAAGACTGTTGTAGTTGAGGCAGTCTTCCAACATTCTGCTTAAAACATCCATAACCAAGACAAATAGGAAAGGGGAGATGGGGTCCCCTTGTCTAAGGCCACGAGTAGCATGGATTTTACCTCTAGGTCTGCCATTGACAAAAATGGAGAAGGAAGTGCCAGTAATGCAACTATGAATCCAGTGTCTCCAAATCCTGTCAAAACCTTTCAACAACAAGCAAAAAGTCCCAGTCAATTCTATCGAAAGCTTTTTCTAGATCGACTTTGAGGATCCAAGCTTTTTTGTTGGAGGCTCGAAGATCATCTATAGCCTCATTCGCAACAAGGATGGCATCGGTGATTTGTCTATTGTGGACAAAAGCGAATTGGGAACTAGAAACAGTAGCAGGGAGGACAGCTTTGAGGCGATTAGCAAGGCATTTAGCAATGATCTTGTAAATACCATGGATAAGACTGATAGGCCTGAAGTCAGTGACTCTTGAGGATCTAGCCTTCTTAGGGATTAGACAAATGTAGGCTTCTTTGAGGCAAGCATTGAGGCGTTTATTCTCAAAAAAATCTTGGAACACTGATAAAATGTCAGGCTTGACAGTGTTCCGACACTTTTTAAAGAACTCTCCAGTGTAGCCGTCAGGTCCCGTGGCCTTGTTTGAGTCCAAAGATCGGATGACATTGAAGATTTCTAATTCAGTGAAGGGATGGATTAAAGCTTGGCTGTCTTGCAGGGTGATTGGATTCCAGTTGAGGTTGGGAATCAAGGAGCGAAGACCTTCTTGTCTGGTATATAGAGTTTGAAAGAATGTGACCACTTCATTCTCAATTTGAAAATCAGTAAGAAGACTGGTGCCATTAGCATCCACAAGCTCTTTGATAAATGATTTTCTTCTTTTGCCATTGGCCATTTTGTGAAATAAATTAGAATTTTCATCACCATCCTTCAACCATTTAGCTTTGCATTTCTGCCTCCATCTAATGTTTTCTTTTTGCAAAGTATCAAGCAGCACAAGTTTTAGCTCCTTTCTTCTGTTAAAGTCAGAGTCAATGAGCGGCTGGAGTTCCTCTTGAAGATCCAGGGAATGAATTGCTTTGATAGTGTCATTTTTTAGAGAGACCAGATCTCCAAAAGTTGCCAAATTCCAGGATTTAAGATCATTTTTTAGGAGTTTAAGTTTCTGGTTTAGACGAAAGCCAGGCCAACCGATGGTATCATAAGAATTCCAAAAAATCTGGATCAAAACTTTGAAGTTGGGTTGAGAAGTCCAGAAATTTTCAAATTTAAAGGGCATAGGTCCCCAAGAGAGATTCCCTGTTTCAAGAAGGATTGGAAAGTGATCTGAAGTATTCCTGTCTTTCCGGATAGCCCTTGAGTGAATGAATTTGGAGTTCCAACAATTTGTGACCAGGAATCTGTCAATCAAAGTGAAAACAGGTCTTCCTGTCATGTCAGACCAAGTGAAAGCAGCATTTGAGAGGGGAATATCAGAGAGGCCAAGTTCTGCTATGAGCTTGTTAAAGAGACGCATACTTTTAGTCGTTCTTCCACCTGAGGATTTTTCAGCAACCCATCTTGTGACATTGAAATCCCCACCGATGCACCAACAACCAGTGCAAAGGCCACCAAGGCAGTAAAGCTAGTTCCAAAAAGAAGGTCTGTTGTGATAAGTTGTTGGACCATAGATGGCAGAAAGCCAGAAGCAAGAATCATCTTCAAGCTTGGCATTGATAGTGAGGGAGAAAAGGCCACTCAACTTCAACAACAGTAATAGAGAGAGTTCCACATGACAATAATTACCCTCTCTGTCATTTTCTCCTTTTTATAGCTTTCTTGTTTTTGCCTTTTTGGGCTTTTTCACTTATCAATGAAATAGCCAGTTTATTATCAAAAAAAAAAAATAGAACGGATGACATTTCTATCAACATGAGTAACTTTGATTCCTGAAGGAGAACAATATCAGGAGCAATGCTGGTGATGAGATCCTTAACAATGATCCTCTTGCTATTGGATCCCAACCCCCTTACATTCCAAGAGAGAATCTTCATCTAAAATCTGGAGTTCCCTCAGGGATACCAAAGGTGGTATCACCATTAATGGCTTGGAATAATTTGTTGAGTATGTCTGTGGGAATGATACAAAGACACTGGCTTCTGAGGTGGGAGTCAAGGCCAAGCCATTTGTGGGTCGTAGGGTTAAGGGGGGGTAAGGGGTTGCCATCAGGGTCTGAGTGAGCCTCAATAGAGCATTCAAAAAGTTTGACAAGATCCTTTCCTTCGCAGAAAGTGAGGGGGTCCCCTGATTTTTTTGTGGGCACATCTGAGAAGGGGATGGGGGTGTGGGGAGTTTTTTCAATGCTACTCACGCTGCAAAAAGATATTTGGGGGGAGGTAGTGCTAGAGGGAAAATTTGTGGATGAGGTAGGAGGGTTTGTTGAAAAGATTTGGTTTTCCTGAATAGTAGGCTTTTGGTTTATTTTTCTTTTGTAAACAGAGCAAGTTGGGGTGTTTTCGGAGGGGCCAGTTGGTGTAGGACGTGGGTCAGGGCGTTTGAGGATAGTGAGAGGCTGTTTCTGGGTTAAGTGTTTTTCATTAGTGATGGGCTTTTTTGGAGGGTTGGGAGGCCCACGAAGAGGTTTTGGCATTTTTTCTGGGATGGGTTTGAGTTTATCAGCATAAGAGGTTTTGGAATTAGGTGGTTCAGGAATGGAGGTAGGTGGGCCCATAGGGTATGGTTTAGAGGTTGGAAAGTCAAAGGAATTATTAGAAAGTATGGGTTGATGGGAAGTGCCAGCTTGCTCTTCAGACAAAGGGCCTGTTTCGGTGAAAGAAGGTAGGGTAGGAACAGGAACCGATGGAAGTACATCAGTCAGCGCCGCACAGATTGGACTTTTGCTTTTGAGGAATTTGCAGGTTTTGATGCAGGGGGTTGTCCAGGGGTTAAAACCTCTCCTGTGTTTGTCCATTGGTCCGAGATCCTCCTCACCGGCAAGGAAAGCTGCGGCAGCAGCTTTGGAAAAACCCCCATGGATTCCAGCTATTCTGGTCATCAGAAGGGTGGGGTCTTCGAAAGGAACTAATTGGACCATGAAATCTCCATTAATATCATCTGAAATTTTGATTTCTGCCGGAATGAAGCCACAAAAGTTTCTTTTCACCTTGATGGAAGCTTCTAAACACTAGATGAGAGATTGGGTCTTTTGAGAACATTCAATGTATCCCCCACAGAGATCTCCGATGGCTTTTAGAATAGGCTCGAGCCATAGGTGTAAAGGAATGTTCCTTACCTTGATCCATCCACCATAGCTGGGTAAGACAGTGGTTCTGCCATGAAGTTTTGGGTTCCAAGAGTCAAATTTCAGGGAGAGGTTTCCAAAAGTGCGCCAGTTACTGTTGGTAGCTAGGAGGTTATCAGCATCAGCTTTTGAAGGGCATTGAAGAAGGGCGCAATCAGGTTGAAAAAGGTTGATGGAGCAATTAAGGCCAAAATGGTTATTTATGGCATTTAGGATGGAGGTCCAGTCATCATGAAAAAGTTGTTTGGTAACCACAACTGTCTTGTTCCAATAAATAAGGCCAAAACCATTTGGGAGGGGTTCCTCCTTTTCAAAAGAAGAGGCTATGTTAGCCGCAGGGAGGGATTTGGATTGAGGATTTAGAGTGGAAGGGTGGGTTTGGGTGGCGGATGGAGGTTTTGGAGGTGGAGCCAGAGGAACAAGGTGGGAAGAGGCAGCTTTAGCATAGGACTTTGAGTAGGTTTTTGGTTTCGGAAGATCTTGAGCGTTCCGTTTTCCATCAAAGAAATCACAAATCAAGCCTTTGAAGGTTTTCCATCCTGCAAAGTTAACTCCAGCTGGGATGACAAGATTACTTCTCTTTCCATTGTTTGAGATTTTGGAAAGCTCAAGGAACATTCCCCTTTTATTTGTTGTTCGTTCAAAACAGAGAACTCCATCGCTGAAACGAAGTTGTCTGAAGAATTTTTGGAGGGCAGGGGTAATGAGAAGGTCTTCAAGAGTGTCAACCAACCAAATTGTGGCATCAAGTTCCAGGGTGAGTTCATATACACTATCTCTATTTCTTTCGGAGAATTTTATCTTAGGGATTCCCTGATTTCCATCACGAGCAATAGTGAAGTATTTCCTGTCTATGTAGCATTTCTGGGTGAGATAGGCCATGAAAAAACAGAAAGGGAGGGCGGGGAGGTGGTTGTGGGCTGTTCCCACCGGCGTGAAAGACACCGGAGGGACTCAGGGGTCAGTCTTGGGAAAAGTGTCTGGGAGTATCCGAGGAGAATTTCTTTTTTTCGTTTACAAATATCATTGCAAAATAGCATATCCAAAAAAAATTAGGATAAAGCATTGATAGTCCCACTTTCTCAAACATAGAAAAATAAAACAAACAAACAAACAAGAAAAGCAACATGAGGAAAAAATGTCTACAGAATTCTCTACAAATTGAAAATTTAGAGCAAACAAAAAATTATTATGGAACAAAAAACAACAGAGAACAATCAAGAAATATGCTAGCAAGTGCAAAGCAAAATGAGGAAAAAACAGTTTTCAACTTACAAATAACACCAAACAAAGATTTCAAGATGCCATACGATAAGGCAATGAAGTTAAATGCTTTCATGAAAATCTAAAATTAAGAATAATTACAAGGACAAAACAAGTAACTTCCAACATCATCAATGGAAAAGGTCTTGATGATCCTATGCAGCACTACAAAGAAATGTGCTATAATATTGGATTCCCAAGGAATGGTCATACAAATATAATCAATCACTAACCTATACAAATAAGTTAATGATCCTTAGAAAAAAAAAGGTAGAAAAAACAATAGCCATTTGTTATTATTGTTGTGAAAAACATTATGCTGGTAATAAAGACAACAAGAGCCATGCCAACAAAACTAGCACAAGAAATCAAATAATTTATTTATCCACCTACCTCCCATCGTACGAGAACAGTATTTCCACTGACCACTTTCAGAACATGTCCACGAGTTTTACTGGGAATTAGCAGTCCTTCCATACCAGGAAGAGGCAGCAGTGGTCGCTGTGTTTCAACAATCTCAGGGATCCCATCCATCAAAGTAGCACTAGCAATCTCAAACAAGGATGATATGCCCACAGACTTGTCTAGGAAGTTATACCTATTAACATTATGAAGACATCAGATGCAAGAAGACTATATGACAATAAAAAAAAGAACAGATTTGAGGTGACAAAAGAAATTTGGAGGCATCCTAAAGATAATGCCAGCATATATTTAAATTAGGATAAACTGATATTAGATACTATTAGGCACAATATTGTTTGACTGCCATTGTCAATGGAAACAAGGAGTTGAGATATTTGCTCACACGCATTCAGCTGGCCAAGCTCCTTCACATAGAGATGATAACAAGCGGACAAATTCCACAATCCTGGAAGGAAATTCACCTTCTAAGTCACAAAGAAGACATCGAATTGGACCATCAATGAAACTTTCCCTGTCCCAAAACTGAATACATAATGACTCCTGCAATTTCCATGGGTAACAATATATATGCAGAAAAATATCAGCAAAAGACATGATGAGAACAAGAAGAAAAAGGTATACAATAATCAATAATGATAATCATTATACTTCCAAACCTCCCCACGATATATATTGCAAAGAATATCCAGTATTGAGCAAAGGGTGGTGTCCTCCACCTGCGACACAGAGAAAGTAAGAATAACAAAGAAAGGCATCAAGTAATCTAAACAAGAAACTTTAGTTAACTAATCATATACTGTACCTGAAGATTAATTTCATATGATGCAATGAATGCTGAAATAAAGGTTCTCAAGATACTGTGATAGTCAATAATAAGTCCCTACAAAAAAAGCAGAGGATAAAAGAATGAAAGTTAAACCAGCATAACAAAACAAAAAGTATATACATAAACACTAAACAGAGTCTCAGAATCATGCTCAGAGCATGCAGAGAGGACAGTAAACTGTTAAAAAAATAATTGGATGAGAAATAAGAATAAGAAAACATACTTCTGATTCTTTCAGTAAATCACTGCGAAGTAATTCGAGAAAATAATTGAATGATGATGAATCAAAAGCTTGACGGACATAGCCAACATGATCAATCTCCTGGCAAATGGATAATATGTTAACAAAACATATTAATAATTTGTAAATTTTATAAACTCTAGTGCAAATCAACATTCTAACAAAATCCTACCAGTAGTCCATTGTGCTCCTCTTTTCCAGGAAGTGATGATAACAGACATAAATAAACTGCCCACGTTAGAACAAGTGGGCCTGCTTCCTTGATTTCAAATGCATTCAAACCAGAGACTATTCCATCCATCTCTTGTAAATCAGATGAGGTAAAAACTGAAGCACTCTTCCTGAGGAATGGAATCAGTTCTTTACAAAAAATGGAAAATAAATAGGAGAGTGAAACAAAGAGAAGAGACCAACAGGGATAAAGAAGCTGATGTAACAAACAAATAACCAATACACAAACCATAGTTCCCAATCATCTTCCTTTTTTTAATCCCATTTCATTAAGATGATGAAAGAACACCAAAAAAAAATGCAAAATATAAGCCACCACCTAACTACAAAAAACAATTTTCTAATGCTACATCCCATAAACCCTCAACACCCTGAACGCGAGGGGTGACCGAAGGGTCCTTTATCATAAACGAGCTCTGCTTTATCCATCTGGGAAGAAGGCACGGGTCAAAACTACGAGTTGAATGCAGGGAGTAAACCTAAGACTGCGAAGAAAGAGAAGAGAAAAGGATTACTGATGTGCGTGGAATACTGAGAAGACAAAAAAGATACGATTTCAAATCAACTCCTTCCTCTCCCAACAAATCAATTAGGGAAGAGATAAAATTGATATTCATAGAATGTAGATTTCTTAACCGGTGCTTCGTCTGTTAATTGCCTGAAAAATGTGAGACCCATTGTAAATTCATCCTCAGGACCTCGATTCTGTTCTTGTATGTTCATCAATAATCTCAGAAGTTTGAACATGAGAAGGAGAAAAGGATTCAAATGGGAAAAGCTTAGAAAAAGAACTAATAAGAGTGTTCTGGTCTTCTCAGCTATATTTTTTTAAAAAGACGGCTTAAAAACCCATTTCATTTATTTAATCAAAGAAGATATAAAGACAATATAATAGAAGGCAATAAAAACCAAAAGCCCCATGAAACAAAAAGTCAAACCAAAAGAGACCTAAACACCTCCAATAACTTCTATACCAACCTCCTTAACGCTTATTGGGTGTGCTTCCTCCGATTTTTGTGACTTCTTTGGGTATTACTTTAGTGAACATTTTTAGAGAGATGGAGAGAGAAGTATCTTGAAACTGTCCTCAAGTCAGAATATCATCATTGACCCCTTTTTGATTTTTAATGGAAGCCTTGAGTAACCAGCCACGCTTATTCTGGTACCTCATTAGTGTAGTCACCTTTTTTAACCAGAATCAATCTTTAGTTACAAGACGGGATGATATTAATAAGCAACCTGAAACCTAGGGGAGTAACCCACTAATAACTAACATTAATGACCCCCGTCCTTAAATAAAAGCTACAAATAACCTATGGTAAAAAGCTAGTAAACAGCAAAACATAAAGACTAATCTGAAAATTATATAGATCGACAACATCACAAACAATAAAATATCCTCAATAATTCCCAACATATCACTCCAAAAACATGGAAATTTGAATAAACAAGATAAAAACCTGAAAGTTGTTTCATCATGAACCATCTGGAGAAGACTTTCTAGATCCAATGTTTCCATGAGGATAAGTAATAATCGAACTTTAACTTGATAAGATAAATGTATTGCAGTAGATGATATTGCAAGCATTTCGATATTATAAGATCCACATATGATTCCCTGTGTGACTGGCATCTTTAGCATATATAGAATAGTAGAAGAGCTATTCAATTATGACACAAACAAAAGTTATAGCAATCGAACACAAAGATGTACCTTATAAAGCAAGCACAACATTCTCCATCTTTCACCATTACATCTACAAAATGACTCATAATACACAACGAAAAGAATGTCCAAAATTAGATTCTCTTCTGTCAAGGTCTCCTCAGCCCAAAATGTGAAAAGGTCAACATCCTACATAGGTGTCCCAACAGTACATATCAAGTTTTTTTTTCTTTCGAATCGCAATTCATATCAAGTTAAAGATATATGAAGTAAATAGACCATTACCCTTCTCCTCAATTAGATGGGAAATATATTTTTAGGCCAGAACTAAGCATCTACACATTCCAAGCAACAAATATAGTAGTAACAAGAAATAGAGGATTATCATATGACCAAAAGGACAATTATAAGGTTTTATTCATTTTAATGTTTATCAGTGGGACTTCCTCCACATTTATATTTTTGATATCACTCCTCTTTTTCTTCTTATGATTAAGGTTTACTTCGGCGGCGAGGCACCACGGCTCACGCGCCGGCGCGGAAGGAAGGGGGCGGCACATGGTTCCAGCAAGCGGCGGTTCTTCCTACGAAGGTGGTGTCGACAAATGGTCACTTTTGTTCGAGACCCAAACGCGAACCCCAACCCCCTTGAAGAAGAATTCACTCTAACAACTCTCAAACAAATCTAGGAACCTTTAGGCTCTAATACCATGTAAACTAGAGAGTTGAAAAGAATGTTTATTCATATATAATTCACTAAGCACATACACATATATATACACAACACATTAGAGTCTAACCTAGCAGGCTTAGAAGTAATGGCCTTGGACCTCTATCTACAAAACTATACAATATAACAAACCCTAATAATATTCCTAGCAATTACCAAAAAAAAAAAGATCTCTTGCCAAAACCTGCTCCTGCCTTTAGTGAAGGAAGCTCCATAAATTCCAGTAAGTCCAACAAGATTGGTCTTCAAACAACACTTTGATTGAGAGGGAAAACACACACTCAATCACCTCTTTAATCTCTGTTAGACGTATTATTAGGTTTATTATAATGTAGAGTTACGTAGTTAGAGACCCATTACTTTTAAGCCCATTAGATTGGACTCTAATGTATATATATATGTGTGTGTATGTGATTAGTAAATGACAAGTATTACATTCTCTTCAACTCTTTAGTTTACATGGTATCAGAGCCCAAAGGTTCTTAGATTTGTTTGAGAGTTGGTAGAGTGAATTCTTGTTCAAGAGGGTTAGGGTTCGTGTTTGGGTCTCGAACAAAATTGACCATTTGTCGACACCACCCTCGTAGGAAGAACCGCCGCCGCCTGCAGCTGAAACAAGTCGCGCGTGGGCCACACGCGCCGGAGCGTGAGAGCGCGTGCACCGCCGTGCCTTGCCTCTGTTCGTCTGATTTTGTTCAGAAACCTATTTCTGGTCATTTTGTGGTAGTTTTGGGTGCAACACGTGCTTGGTTTTGACGAAAACGAGAATTTTTGCTGCTGTCTATATCCGTCTTTGGCTCTAATTTGGGTTCAATTCTGTTTTCTTAGGGTTTTTTGCTTGCTGTCCGCTGTTGATATTTGTTTCCTTCCAATTTCCATTCGTTGACTACATATTTGAGGCTAAATCCTTGGCCGTTTGTTGATTGGTGTAGTTGGGTGTTTATTATTTGCTTATTACACAATTTGATGGCTACAAAAGTGAATCATCAACCTGCCTCCGGTACTACTCTTGCTCAGTCAGGTATATCGACATCATGTTTTGTTTCTTCTTCCTCCAAATGGGTCATAGATTCTGGTGCAACTGACCATATGACAAGTAATCCTAATTTACTTTCTACATTCGAACCACACAGTTCTTCGTCTCATGTTACTTTAGCAGATGGATCCACTTCCACTGTTATTGGATCCGGTCAAGCTAAACATGTTCCTTCATTACCCTTGTCTTCTGTTCTTAGGCTCCCTGATTTGTCATTTAATTTGACTAGTATATTAACACGTGTCTTGCACGTGATATGTTTTCATAGTATCTTATTTTATATTAAAATAATCTTTTAATATTTTCAATATATATGTTAAATACTTTACTTATGAAAAGTTACAAATCTGATATGAAATTCGATAATTTGAACACGTTTATTTTATAATGAAATGATATTTTAAAAATCAAATTTGATAAAAAAAAGAATATTTTTAATATACTTTATACAAAGTAAAATTTTCTATAGACTTAAATAGATATCAATACATTATGTCAAAAAGTAAAAATAGAAGTTGACACTATATATTGATTATATTGTAATTTTTGTTAAAAACATATGTTCATACATTAAATTATAATTACAAACATCTTGAATTCCCAAAATATACCTTAGGAATAATTATAATTATTGCCCCCAACTGGAGTAATTTTTTGTAATCCTTGGGGTTTTTTTTGTATCACTTTCATTCATCAATGAAAAGTCTCTTATCCAAAAAAAAATTATAATTACAAACAAACATCTTGAATTCCCAAAATATACCTTAGGAATAATGAAATAATATGCTATAAATTATATTTTAGAAAGAAACATCATAATATGGAATTAATAATTAAAACAACTAAATTAAATCGGGAAAGTATATAAACATTTGTAAACAATAATAACTTAAATAATATTAGTAGTTGATAAAAAAGGAAATATAGTATTCAATATACTAAATATATTTTCAAAATAATATTCATTTCATTGTTTTTAAATTAATATTTAGTATATAGTTTAGATGATATAGTTCAAAATAATAATCAACTTCCATAGAAACAATAAACTATTTTATTAAAAAAAATATTTTAAACTCATTGTATTAAATAAGAGAATGTAATAATAAAAATATAATAATTAATTGTTAGTGGTAATTAATTATTGTGCGGCATATTTTGTAAATTTTATAATTAAAAAGGGATATATTGGTCCTAAAATGTTTCTAAAACATCCCCACTTTTATATATTAGAGATGTCTCTCAGTCAAATTACTCACTCTTTAAATTGTTGTGTCTCATTCTTTCCCAGTTATTGTTTGTTTCAAGATCTTACGACGAAGCAGATTATTGGTAAAGGACATGAGTCTGGCGGCCTCTACGTTCTTGACCCTCAGTTTTGCATGTTCTGGAGTATCGTCATCGTCTCCTTTTGATACTCATTGTCGATTCGGTCATCCTTCTCTTTCTGTTTTTAAGAAATTGTGTCCTCAGTTTCAGCATTTATCCTCTTTAGATTGTGAGTCATGCTAGTTTGCTAAACACCATCGTGTCAGCCATGGTCCACGAGTCAATAAACGAGCGAGTGCTCCTTTTGAGTTAGTTCATTCTGATCTTTAGGGTCCATGTCATGTTGCTTCTATAACTGGATTTCGGTATTTTGTTACCTTTGTCGATAATTATTCTCGAATGACATGGCTATATTTCATGGAAACTCGTTCCGGGGTATTTTCTCATTTTTCTGTTTTTTGTGGTGAAATTCGAACCCAGTTCAATATCTCAATAAAAACTCTTCGAAGTGGTAATGCAAAAGAATATGTCATCCACTTTCCAAAATTTTATGACCACACATGGCATTCTCCATCAAACATCTTTTTTTTTATAGTAAACGATTTGCAATTTCATTGATAGTAAATTTTATGACCACACATGGCATTCTCCATCAAACATCTTGTGTCGATACTCCGTCTCAAAACGGGGTTGTCGAACGTAAAAATACACATTTATTGGAAACCGCACGAGCTTTACTTTTCCAAATGCAGGTTCCTTAACATTTTTGGGCAGATGCTGTTTTTCTCATTAACCGCATGTCTTCCTCGGTTCTTAATGGTCAAATTTGTTATCACTCTTTGTTCCCTAGGATATTTGGTTGCACGTGTTTTGTTTAGGATTGTTGAGATATATGATTAAATTTACCTTCAACCATTGGCTTAAACTTTTGGTTCAATTGGTTATTTAACATATTTAATATGATATCAGAGCAGGAGGTCCTGAGATCAAACCTCCATTATGTCATTTGCTCTAATTTCCCCCCATTTAAATGTTCCACATGTTTGGGTCTTGTGCAAATATTCAAGCCCACATGTGAGGCGGAGTGTTGAGATATATGATTAAATTTACCTTCAACCATTGGCTTAAACTTTTGGTTCAATTGGTGATTTAACATATTTAATAAGGATGTTTGCCCTCAACTGTCTAAACTTGATCCCAAGACTTTAAAATGTATTTTCCTTGGCTATTCACGGGTTCAAAAGGGATATCGATGTTTTTCTACCGTTCTTAATAGAATTTGGTTTCTTCGGATGTTACTTTTCTGGAAAATACACCGTTCTCTCCTTCCGTCTCATACATTTCTCCTGAGGAGGATGATAACTTGTTAATTTACACCACTACTAGTGTTGTTCCACCTCCCTCTAAAGTACAGACTTCTGTTTTGCCACCTCCCTATGAAGTACCAACTTTTGTTTCTCCTCCTCTACCAATCTCCCTGCCCATGCCTCCCTTTCCTCAAGTGTTTACCCGACGTCATTGTACTCTACCAGATTCATATCTAGATACCACCGTTCAAGAAGCTTCGTCGTCAGATCCAGTCACAGAAGTTGATCGCCCTATTGCCCTCTGCACGGGGAAACGAACATGTACGTATCGTGTTACTTCTTTCGTATCTTATAACAATTTGTCTCCTTTTTTTGTGTTCTTTTATTGCATCTCTTGATTCTGTATCTTTACCAAAGACTGTTCATGATGCCCTCTCTCATTTTGGGTGGCATAATGCCATGATAGAGGAAATGCGGGCCTTGGAAGAAAATGGAACATACACTTTGGTCGCTTTACCAACTGGTAAGAAAACCATTGGTTGTAAGTGGGCCTTTGCTATCAAGGTTAATCCTGATGGACCTATTGCTCGTTTGAAAGCCTGCCTCGTTGCTAAAAGTATGCTCATGTCTATGCGATTGATTATTCTGACACATTTTCTCCCGTTGCCAAACTCACATCAGTGTGATAGTTCATTTCTCTTGCTGCTACACATGGTTGGCCTTTGCACCAGTTAGATATCAAGAACGCTTTTCTTTATGGGGATCTTCAGGAAGAGGTGTATATGGAGCAACCACCTGGATTTGTTGCTCAGGGGGAGAATGGAAAGGTTTGTTATGAGAAAATCATTGTATGGCTTGAAACAGAGCCCTCGAGCATGGTTTGGTAAATTTAGCTTGGCAATTGAACAATTTGGCATGAGGAAAAGTAAATCAGATCATTTTGTTTTCATCGCAAGTCTACAACTGGGATCATTCTATTGGTTGTGTATGTAGATGACATTGTCATCACAGGAAGTGATAGTGCAGGCATTTTATCCCTCAAAACTTTCCTCCATAGTCAATTCCATACAAAGGACTTAGGGGCGTTAAAATATTTTTTGGGTGTGAAAGTGACAAGAAGCAATAAAGGAATTTTCCTTTCTCAAAGGAAATACGTGTTAGATTTACTATCAGAAACTAGTAAATTGGGGGCTAAACCATGTAGCACCCCCAATGAATCCTAATTTGCAGCTTACAAAGGATGGTGAGTTATTTGAAGAACCTGAGAGATACTGGAGGTTGGTTGGAAAAATCAATTACCTTACTGTAACTCGTCCAGATATTGCATATTCACTTAGTATAGTGAGTCAATATTTGTCCTCACCCACTATTGAATATTGGAAGGCTGTTGAGCAGATTTTGTGTTACTTAAAAGGTGCCCCTGGACGAGGAATTCCATATGGCAACCACGGTCACAATGAGATTGAATGCTTCTTAGATGCTGATTGGGCTTGGTCTAAGGAAGATCGGAGATCTACTACTGGTTATTGTGTTTTTGTTGGAGGGAATTTAGTCTCATGGAAGAGTAAGAAGCAACATGTTGTATCACGATCTAGTGTTGAATCAGAATATAGAGCTATGGCTCAGTCAGCTTGTGAAGTGATCTGGATTCCCCAACTTCTTATTGAGTTGGGATTTTCAGTCTTGTGTCCAACAAAACTATGGTGTGATAACCAAGCTGCACTCCATATTGCTTCAAACTCCGTTTTTCATGAGCGTACTAAACACATTGAGGTTGATTATCACTTTGTTCGTGAGAAAATACAATTAGGGCTGATTTCTACCGGATGTGTGAAGACCGGAGAACAATTAGGCGACATCTTTACAAAAGCTTTGAATGGACCACGGATTGACTACCTTTGAACAAACTGGGCATGATTAACATATATGCTCCAGCTTGAAGGGAGTGTTAGACATATTATTAGGTTTATTACAATGTAGAGTTACGTAGTTAGAGGCCCATTACTTTTAAGCCCATTAGGTTAGACTTTAATGTATATATATGTGTATGTGTGTGAGATTAGTAAATGACAAGTATTACATTCTCTTCAACTCTTTAGTTTACAATCTCCAAGGAGTCCTCTTTTCCACATGACATTCTGCCCACCGGCTGAACCAACGGAATTGACCGAAGCCCACCCTATATTGCGAGAACTTCAAATCGACTAAATTAAAGGACGATCAACAATCTCTTTTTTCATTTCCTTTAATGTTTAAAATATTGATATTTGATATTTTGATGATTTATTTATTTATTATTACTTTTTTTTATAAGAAACAATTTCATTGATGAATGAAACTTTAAAAAAAAATGAGCCACCCAAAGGATTAGAGAAAATTCCTCCAATTGAGTGCTATATAAGACGGAGAAAAATTACACAAAGGTTTACTCCTAGCTGACCAAAGCGAAGAAAACATAATCAAGAGATCCAAGAGATCAGAATGAGCAAGAGAGATTTCTTCAAAAGTTCTTTTTTTTCTTTCCCACCAAACAAGCCAAATCAGGACCCTTATCAAGTTGTGCCAGAGAGTTGAAGCTTTGTCGTTGACGTTCACCCCACACAAGAAGCTATGGAGAATAGCCTGGAAATTTGAAGGGGAAGGGCCCTGGAAAGAGAAGGTGTCAAAGAGTCTACCCCATAAATTTGTCGTGAAGGGACAAAACCAAAAAAGGTGGAAGGGGTCTTCATTCGCCGAATGCAAAGAATATAGCGGTTTGGGTTGTAGGCCATATCAGAAAAGCGTCTCTGAATCTTAGAAAAACAATCCAAAGATGGACTTTCACTTTTTTCGCATAGTTGTCCTTCCAAATCGCCGTAGAGATATCCAGAGGCAAGGAGGAAACAGTGGCTGAGAGAGTCTTGAAATGAAAACTCTGACAAGAGAAATTATTGCCTATCGGGCCAGTCCAAACTCTAACATCAATGGAAGAGCTGGGAAAGGAGCAGCAAATGGCTTGCAGAAGGCTAGTGAAATCACTAATCTCCTGGTCTTTGAGGCTCCTTCTAAAGTTTATAGACCAGGACCTGCACACTGGATCCCAAGAGTTAGAGACAAGCTAAACAAGGTTGGAGGCAATTCTGAAAAGAGAAGGGAAAGATTCCCCAATTGGTTTGAGAAGTGGCGACCATATCAGTCCAAAAATAGAGTGTGCCCAGAACAAAAGCAGAAGAAGAGATCATAAGAGCTTCCAGCCTTCCAAGGACTTCGTGAGGTACTGTACCGGTTGGCTCTGAAGTGCCAAATATTATCAGGGGTACCGTTAATTGCTTTAATGACCTGGGTCCAAAGGGACTCACCTTCCAAAGGGAATCTCCAAAGCCATTTGATCAAAATAGCCTCATTCTTTTTTTTTATATTCCCCACAGCCAAGCCACCTAAGTCAAGAGGTTTAGAAACAATCTCCCACTTCACTAAGTTATAACCACTATCGTTATTGCTGCCTTTCCAGTAAAAGTTTCTAGTAAAAGTTTCTGATCAATTTATCGATCCAATTCGCAATGGTCACAGGGACGGCAAAAACAGACAGGTAATAGGTTGGAAGACTATTGAGGATAGATTGCGCCAAGATCAGTCTTCCAGCCTTAGAGAGTAAACAATTGTGCCACTTGGTGTTCTGAACCCTTTCAATAAGCGGGTCCCAAAAAGAAAGGCTTCTCAGATTACCTCCTGAGGGGGCCCAAATAAGACAGAGGGAAGCTCGAAACTTTATAGGCAAAGGAGTCAACCACTTTGTTAATAATATCCTCAGAGAGGTTAATTCCCGCCACCATAGATTTTTCCGGATTAAATTTTAAACCAGACATTTTCTCAAACACCCCGAGGACAGCAAGCAAATTCAGATAGATGGTCAAATTGAACGTAACACACTAAGAGGCCACCCAAAGAAAAACCCCTAAAAAGACCAAAATTTTCACCATGAGAAATGAGTCTGTTCATGGCATAAGCAACTAAACTGAAGAGAAAAGGAGAGAGGGGGTCTCCTTGTCTCAAGCCTCGTGAAGCTTTAAATCTAGCCCTCGACTTACCATTTAGAAATGGTCTTGGGGAGGGCAAGTTTAATTCTATCGGACAAGACTTTCGCTAAGATCTTGTAGGAACTCGTGACGAGGCTAATGGGTCTAAAATCTTTCACCATTTTCGTATCTGTCTTTTTGGGGATCAGGGAGATGTAGGTTTTGTTGCTAAGAGCATTGACTATCCCATTTTGAAAAAACTCCTGGAACATCCTTATGAAATCAGTCTTAAGGATGTTCCAAGTGTTTTTAAAAAATTCAACACAGAAACCATCAGGCCCCGGGGCCTTGGAATTTCCAAGGTAGAAAATGGCGTCAAAAATTTCCTTCTCAAAGAACTGACTCTCCAAATTCTGACTCACAATATCACCGGTAGGGGACCAATCCAAATTTTCAGGAATAAATCTCGTCCCTTTGTCTTTAGAAAAAATACCTTTAAAGAAATCATTAAACTTGTCTTCAATCTCCTTGTCAGTCATCATACTGGATCCTTGGGCAGAAAGGATCTCAGCAATAAAGGCTTTGGATTAGAAAGGCATTTGTTGAAGAACCCAAGCCTCTAACATTCCAACTAATGATTAACATCAAAAACCTGTTTACCCGTCTTCTTCAAGTAACTGGATTCATAATTGATGCTGGTTTCCAGGTTACGGATTTCTCTCTTCCCTGTTGCTTTCTTTGAAGTCTCCCCACACTTTTTAGGTCGTTTACTTGCTTTAGGGATAATCCTCATGGCTGTAGAATCCAACAAAACTCTTAACTTCATTTTGTTTTCCTCTATGCTGTTACAAATTTCGCCAAAAGAGGTAATATACACATCCACTTTGTAGGACAAGCCTTCCTGATCTTCCACCAATCTAGACGAATTAAGAGGCAAAGGGTTGTCTTCTATAAAATCATCATCAAAACTTATGAGATCCAAAATATCTTTATCTTTCCTACCCAGATCTGCCTGTCGAGAAGAAACAAACACCTTTTTCCCAAGAGACTGAGACAGTCTAGCGCTAGGAGGGCTAGAAATACCTTCATCGGAATCTTCATTGATAGAGGAGGCAACATTTTTTCGAGGAAGAGGGTTAGAGAGGGAAAGAGGTTGGTTGATGAAGGAAGAGGGGTTTTTTCCCCTCAGACCCTCGCTTAAGGATTGATATTCTTGAAGGATCCAACTTCACACGTGGCTTGATGCATGTGAGATTTTTGTTAATCGGAGGCACGTGGGGGGGTTTCTGAGTGGGGTGTTCCTTCATAAACGGGCCAGTTGTATGAGGAGGCCCATCTCCAGAAGACAAAGCATCCTTGAAGGACATCTGTATGCCAGCTAAAGCCATTGGCCCACCATTTGAAGGCCCATCACCTTTAAAAAGCCCATCCTTTGTAACTGAAGAAGAAGCCCGAGAGACCTCAGCCCCTCATATCTTAATCATCTTCCTCCTTTCTCGCCGAAGGGTCACTCTCAACTGCTACAGCCTCTATCGTACGATTTTGCAGGTTATCTTTTTAAGGCGAAGTCACAACTGTACTTCTGGGACAGTCTTCTTTGGGAGTCGCAAAGGACTTGCCTTGGTTGCTACAATTCGCCGGACTCTCTTTCATCGACAGTAAGATTGAGAGTTTCTTTGCCGGAATCCAATCCTCCTTCGTTAAAGGAACCCACGACAGATTTGAGAAGAACTCCTCTTCCAGCTTTTTAGTAGGATTCCCATGAATCTTATCCACCTTTCTGAGAAGGAGGGCTGTGGAAAAATGGCTAGTGATCTCAGCCGAGAAACTCAATCCCAAGGAATCCACCACTTCGACCTCTGCCGGAATAAAACCCATGAAATTACCTTTCACTTTAATCAAAGCCTCCATAGTTTCTCTAAACATAGTTGTCTTAGGGGAGACTTCCAGGAAACCTCCACAGGCTTCTTCAATGACTTGCAAAGTTTCCACAGGTGTAGAGGTAGGTTCCTAATCTTCAACCAACCACCGAATAAGGGGATCACATCCATTCGCGCGTGTATAACAGGATTCCAAACGTCAAACTTAATCTGAAGATCCTTGAAGGAGTTCCACCCAGAAAGGGCACAAAGTTGACAGGCAAGTTCTTCCATCTGACAGAAAAGAAGGGCTTTGTTTGGGTGAAAAGGGCTAATAGAGCAAAAAGGGCTAAAGTCTCCCTGCAACATGGTGATGATGCTCAGCCAATCTTGGTGGAAGAATCTGCGCGAGACGACAACCGTTTTTCCCATTCCACCTTTTCAAAAACGCTACTGTCTCCCTCTTTAATAGTTTTGGAACCATCTACCACAGTAGTAGCATTGAAGTCTACACAGTTATCCTAAGAAGCATAGATACTTCAACTTGGGTGATGTATCTGTATTCGTATTAAATACTCGGATACTCCGATACTTCTTAGATACGTCTCAAAGACAATAAATAAGAGATGAGATTGAAAAACATCAAAATGTTTATTTAGTTTGATCATTTCCTTCTTATTGTCATTCTAATATAAATATCATAAACTAAAACAAACAAATTTAATGTGAAAATCATTGTAATGTATAAAAATAATGTAATTAACCTAAAGATTGTATATTATAATCAACGTTTCCTTGTGGTATCTGTATCCTAGTTTTTTTAGAAAATGGTGTATCGCCGTATCCGTATCTGCATCGTATTTGTATCCTGTATCCATATCAGTGCTTCTTAGTAGTTATCAACCACTTCCTTTCCTTTCTTTAAAGCTCCAGATCCAACAACATTATCCAAGACAGGGCCAGCGAAAAGATCTACTTCACCAACCTGCTTAGGGATTTGCGAGGTTAGTAACTTTTCCCGTTTGGCAGGATAGTCTTCAATGAGGTTTTTAAAAAGCTTCCACCCTTGCTGCCTTGCACCTTCAGGGACCATGATGCTACACTTATTGCCATTGTTGTCCAGCTTAAACACCTCAGCTACATATCCTCGCTTATTGGACTTCTTCTCCACCCAGAGAGGGTAGTCATCACACCTTGTTTGCTTGAAAAACTTGAGATTACCATTAGAAGATATCAGCTATTGAAAGCATTCCCATAGCCAAACAAGGGAGACAAACTGGATAGAAAAAGAGAAGGTGCCTCTACTGCTTGACTCTTTGATTCTTGCACGAGACCCTCTAAATTTCTTGTCAAATTCCAAGTGGTAGATTTTGCTTTCAATATGAATGGATCGTTTGGTATAGTCCCAACCCATTAAAGACGGGTTGAGAAAGGGAGAAAGTCATCAAAGCTAGTTGAAGAAGAAGGGGTAACCACCGTGGGAGGTGGTGGAAGAAGGGAAGGTTTACCACCGGTATAGGAGACACCAGATGGGAAAGGGTTTCCTCGGGGATCGCATCAGAGAGAGAAGATTTATCTTAGCTGAATTTTATAAAAGTTTTATTTATTTATTATTACAATATATAATATTTATTTATGTGTGTCTCATTTCACTCAGGTGACTCCTTTTAGTCGCCTCTCGCGTCTTAGGCGATCAAAGACATGTCGCCTTAGAGTACACTCATTATACCATGTTAAATCACCACTAGACCCAAAAAAAAATATGCCTTGGGTTGAGCAAATTTTAATCTTTAAGGTATCCAAACACTTCAAATATTCAAAAATTGTGAAATCAAGTCATTTTATCAATCAAATTGTGAATTCGTCTAAAAAATAATGGTGAAATCAAGTCAGGCAACACAAAAGCAATAATAACATTCTTCAAAAGAAACCCAATAAGGAGGCAAAAAGTAACAGATTATGACTCCTTGGAGTATGGTTTGCAAAGAACTCCAAGCTATAAGTTTGCAAGATTACCGCTGAAAATATCAACATGTTATTGAGTGCAGTAGCATGTAAATGTCATCCTCAATTATGCCAATGGGATTCAATGGTGATAGAGGGACTACTTATTTTATGTGGCTTAACCATCATTTATATCTAAATCCAGATCCGTTTACAACATCAGATTAAAAAAGTAGAATGAATCATCCATTTTAATCATTGTCATACCATCTGCTGAGGGTGAGTGGAGGACAGAAGGCCCTGCAGAACTGATATAAGTTTGCTTTCCAATCCATCATTTACCAGTCTTAGTGCCTTGTCACAAACATCACCTTCTTTTGAACCATTTACCACATATACTGGATTGAGAGCATAATATTAAACCTTGGAAGTTAGAGAGTAGAAACCAATGTTCTTTTAAAGAAGAGTGTATAAATCAATAAAGAATAAACATCTATAGAAAATGAGCAACAGCCTAAAGTAGGGAAAATCATGAGCTTTTTTTTTTTTAATAAAAGAAAAGAACTTTCATTGATCAAAGGAAAAATAATACAATTAAGATGATGAGGAATCCTCAAGAAGAAAAATAAAACAAAATAAAGAAGCTAGTAAAAAGCTAAATGAAAAGGAATTCCATTTATAATACATGGAATGTACAGAAAAAATCATGAGTTAAAAGAACAGTAATCACTCAATGAGATTAACTTACAAGCATGTAAAAGAATACGCCTTGAACATTTCAGCAAGCACTGTCGTTCAATGTAATATTCAATTACAACCTACACAAAAATAAGAAAACTAGATGAGACGACAACAATTTTTATATGTACTCACAACATATGATAAAAAAGAGTACAAATAAGACAACAATAATTTAGAATCTGACATCAAATTTTATTGTGGTGTCTTAATGATGAGGCGGGTGACAGAAATTTTAATCTATTGTTGGATTGGAGGCAAGAAGCTTTCTGCAATAGGTAATAAAACTCGATGGACTTTTTTGCTGATGGATCTTGAAGTATTTGTGAACAAGTTTCCTTTAAAAAGCCCATATTTAAAGCTAATAATGGAATTCCAAAGAGGTTGAGGCTCATTGATGAATCTACCAACTCATATTGATATTAAAGCTTGGTGCTTTTTTTAAATAATAAACTGGCTATTTTATAATAAGTTTTTTTTTTATAATGAACTTTTGCTATTTCATTGATAAACGAAAAGCCGAAAAGGCAAGGAAGATTACAAAAAAACCTTCCAATCTAAAGATAAAGTAGAAGAACACCCAATAAAACTGCTACTCCAAATGGCTTTAATCAGCCGTCTAACAATCTTGGATAATTAAGTTTCTTGAATAATAACAAAATCAGCTTGGCCTCCCTCTAGGAGGCAATCCGAATTGTCTAAATTTTTGGGCTCCTGTGATCGATAAAGTTTCTAGTCGTCTAGATAAATGGAAATCTGTCGTGTTTTCCAAAGGGGGGAGGCTAACCCTCATTGAGTCCGTTCTTTCCAATATGTCAATTTATTTCATGTCCATTTTCCAAATGCCTAACTCTGTGATTGAGCTGCTAGAGAAAAAGTTTAGAAATTTCCTTTGGGTGAGAACTGGAGGAGGGTAGTCATTTGGTTAATTGGAAGGTTGTTAAATCTCAAAAAGGGAAAGGAGGTTTGGGCATAGGCAACCTTAAGGAGAGAAATATTTCCCCTATTTCCAAATGGTGGTGGCGCTTTCCGATTGAAGCTGGTTCCTTGTGGCATTCTGTGATTGCTAATATTCATGGTCAAGATAGCAATAGTTAGTTTACTAACACAAGATTAAGTATCAAGGGTTGGAGCCCTTGGAAATTTGTGGCTACTTGTGGCACGAAGCTAGTGGACTTGGTCAGATTCAAGCTGGGGAATGGGAGGAAGATTAGTTTCTGGCATGATAGGTGGATCAACGATCTTCCTCTAAAAAGAGTCTACCAGAGACTTTTTGCCATTGCTTGTAACAAAAAGGCTTTGGCTTCGGATTATTGGACTAAGGGATGAGAAGCTTGGAATCCTATTTTGAAAATACCTCTCTATGATAGAGAGATTGATGATTCCATTTCGATCCTCCAAAGTTTACATTCTCAGAAAGTCACCATTAGGGAGGACGAGCATCTCTGGATCCTGGATTCCCGAGGTTTTACATCAGCCTCTCTTTTTTGTTATCTTATAGATAATGTGGGCACTCTTGATGAAAAGTTGGCTAAGGGCATTTGGAAAGTTGGTTGTCCAAAAAAAATCAATTTCTTTATTTGGAGCCTTGCTCTTGGGGGGCTTAACACGGTAGACATCATTCAGAAGCGGAATCCGAATTGTTTGTCTCCTAATGTGTGCTGCCTCTGCAACAAAGATGCTGAAACACAAAGTCATTTATTTTTCAATTGTGAGTTTGCAAGTCTGATTTGGAGAAGTTGCTGCATACTTTTGGTTTGAATGGATGTTTCTCTAATTGTCCCAAAACAAACCTTATGACTCTTCTTATGGGTCACCCCTTAAAGGACAAAGCTAAATGGATTTGGGAATTGGCAGTTAAAATCATCCCGTGGGAGATTTGGTTGGAAAGAAACGCTAGAATCTTTCATAACAAAAAGCACGAGTCGATGGAGATTTGGGGGGAGTGTCCACTTTAAAGTTTCTTTGTTAGCTTCTCTTTCTAAAAAATTTTGTAATTATGATGTTCTTTTGATTAACACTGATTGGAAGAATTTTTGTTTTCCAATTAGTGAGGGTTGATTTCTTATCACCCACTTTTGTATTTTCTCTTTTTTCATTGAAAATTTCATTTTCCTATCAAAAATAATAATAATAACAAAATCAGGAACAATGCTACAAATGTGGTCTCTAACAAGGCTTCTTTTAGGCTCAGCCCCAAGACCTCTCACAAACCAACTAAGAATCTTCATAGACAACTTTGTGTACCCTTTAGAGGCCAGGTTTTTTTCTTTTTGGTCTCTCGTAGTTAACCGAGCTTCTAAGTCTATCCAATTCCCTTTTACTCTTAGTCTATTTGGCAATGAGAGGAGTGGCCCATGTATCTTATAAAGATTGTGAGGTCCCTTCATCTTTCTGACGTGGGACTCTCAACCAGATGGAGCATTATTAAAAACAGAAATACAACTAGCACTCCAAATAGAGGCATAAAGGACACTAAGCTCCCAAATATCCTTCCAATGCTTCTCTTTCTCCACAAAAAATCATCTACTGCATTCCATCCAAATATTCCAAGCAAGGGCTTCTCACCGCATTGTCCCAAAGAATCTTTTTTCTGCCTTTAAGTGAGGAACCTCCCAAAAGAGCAATTAAGTTAAACTTTGGATCTTTATCAAGAGCCCAATACATATTGAAAGACGTCAAGAGAGAAGTCTAAGAGTTAGAGAATAACTACATTCAAAAAGGATGTGTTGCGTCGTTTCCGAGTTATTCTTGCACAAACAACACTGATTCAATTCAAAGATTGCAAAAAGAAGAAGAATTTTTCTTAAAAGTGCGCTGGCTACTTTACTATGGACTCTTTGTTTCAAAAGTAATTCTCGGATTTTTTCAGGAGAATCCAAATCTTGACATCTTTTATGGGATTCTTTTATTTCAAGAACTTTTAGTTGGGCCAAAAGTGTAAATAGTATAGATTTTGATTTTCCTACACATTCCATGTTCTATAAATGGAATTCTTTTTTGTAGTCTTTATTTTTACTTTAGTTTTCCTACACATCCTCTGGTACCTTGTTTTTTCTCATTTGATCAATGAAAGTTTAACTTTCCATAAAAAAAAAAAGATTAAGGACTTATGTGATTTACTAGAGAACATTTCGCAGCACCAAGTTTAGAACCGGGAGGATGCTAGAAGATGGAAAATTGATCCCTCTGGTCGTTTTTTGGTTGAATCTCTCTTCTAATTCTTGGCCCCTCCCAAATTGGCTTTACGTAAAAGATTTCTGATGTTTTATGGAAGGAAAAAGGGCCAAGGTTAGTCAAGATTTTTGTGTGGACTCTTGTTAAAATGGGGTAAATACCAACAAGAAATAACAAAAAAAAAGTGGTCTGATTGGCTCTCTCCCGAGTCGTTGTGCAGTTTGTAAAAAATCTGAGGAAAACCAAGACCACCTTTTTTTCGGGTGTGACTACAGTCGCAGCTGTTGGGACTTTGAGCTCAACTTGTTTGGCTGTTTGTGGGTTTTCCATAGGGACACAAAGCTTAACATTGAGCATTGGATATGTGGGAACACGTGCAAGGATAAGGCTAAAATTTTATGGGTCAATGCTTTGTGAGCAATGACTAAGGGTTTTATGGTTGAAGAGAAATTGAAGAATTTTTTAAGATATTGACAGAACAAGGGAAGAGGTGCTCAATTTGGCCTTCTTACAGGCCTCCCAATGGTCCTCTTTAGTTAAAGTTTTTGTAACTACTTTCCTTCTATCATTTATGAGAAATAGAGCTCCTTTTTGTAAATCTTTTTTTTTTTTCATTTTTTTAATAGAAAGATGAACTAAAATCTTTCTTATTTTTTTGTTTGTTCTTGGAGCCTCTTGATTCTGCCTTCTCCTATACTTTTCACCTTATCAATGGAAAAGTGTCCCAAAAAAAAACACTTAGGGAAAGACGAGGAGTTTTTGACTTGCATCTACATGCCTTATAGCAGACAATGGACGTTGGAGACTGATTGAATTGTTCACTGTCCTCGGGCTAGAAGAAAGTTAGAGCAGTTAAAGAAAAATATCGACGTAACTTAACCAAGAAACTTGTTAGACATAAACCGGGATGTATTTACTACCTTGAGATTCTTTCTTGTCTTTGTGACTCTTGTAATGAGGATTGCTCATCTTCTTGTACATATTTTACTTTATAAATAATATTCGTGTGAATTCTTATAAAAAACAGGATGTAGTAATCCAACTAGAATTATAATTTCATGCCACTAATGACTTCTTATTCAAGCAGGATTCTAAGCAAATCAAAAAATCCAACAAAGTAAACTGAACTGAACACAAAATAAGTTCTGAAAATAAATTTTGAATTAGTAAAAGAATACAGAATATGGGAGTATTCAACTCGTGATAGTAATCCAACATAACCTACAAACTTAGAACTTCTAGACACATAAGCATTTATGTGTTGTAGACAAATCTAAGATCCACATAGTAGAGATTAATCAAGAAGTACTTGAGCATATAACTTCGTTCATATATCTTCATTCATCCAGCTAATTTCCATCATCATAAACCTTAAATAAAAGTTTGCAAGTACATAAATGGTGACTGCAACATAATGATGTGATTAATCACTGAATCTCCACCGATGAACAAAACTTCATTCCTAGCTTAAAGGATATCCATCAAAGGTTAATACAAGAAATAAATGGACGAAATCTACTAACCACGTAGAGTAGATCCTGAAGTAAGGAACCATTAGCTAAATTCTCATCCTGAATGTGTCTTTCAATCAGAATGTAAGATTGCACCTCATCTAAACACTGAAATGGATAGATAGATAGAAGTAGAATTTCAATAAACAACAACAACAGCAGTAAAAAAAAATACACATCCAGTAAATATGATTGCCGATACCCCCTTTTCATTCTAAAAATACCCCATCTTTGTAAATTCAAAACCATCTTATAAAACATAGCTAAGCTTAACGAAAATAAATACAGCAAAAATGAATAATAACATAAAGCGTGCTGGCACACCAGAAAGGAACTGAATTTCAGAGCTCTCTCTTTAAGTTCGGGTTGTATAGATAATGTATGAGACCCAATTTTCACTTGCTGAAAATCCAAAGCCGCCCTTGATTTCTCGTTCGGTTGCTTAAAGAAAGAAACTGTTTCCACTAACCAAACATGATTATCCTCCAACTTTTTCACCTGAAACAACCACAACAACACCAAAAACACTATTATCTTCACATTTGAACTCGAAAAGTCATGAGTGAGACAAGGGAATGGATGATTATTACCAATTTCGGGGGAAGTTGTGCAGAAGAAATAGAGGTGTTTTCGAGCTCAGTAAGAAGAAGATGGAAAGGATCCCACCAGAGAGAGGCATCGACGGTAGTGGAGATGGAGGTAGCCATGCGAGAAGTTATGGTGAAAGTTTTAGAGCTTAATGAAGAAGAAAATGTATTTTTTATTCTTTCTTCTTTTTTTTGGGGCTTCTGTGCTGTAGAGGGTTTTAGGAGGGGAGAGACGAATGGGAGTGAAAATGTCTAGTGAAGTGATGAAACTCTTGCTGTGGCTTAAGCGCGGTCGATCTGCGGGGAAATGTTTTGATTTTTCCACAATGGGCCAAAACTTGATATTTTGCCTTTGGTAGTCATCATCCACCTCGCGGCCCAAAGGCCGGCCTGAACTCGGATTTGGACTCGGCCCAAGCTCGGCCCGAAAATTTAAACAAGTTGGCTCGTGGGCCGGCCCGTTGGAGCCTCCCTTGGTTACCAACCTCTTTTAGATGTACTTATATTATATTGATGCAATTTGTTCTCAAATATCGATAGAAATATCTACCTTTTATTCTGCATTTTGTATTACAAATTTAATTGATAAGCTAAATTAAAATTAATATAATATTTCACTTATAAAATATCAAAAAAAATTATAAACTAATCAAAAAAAGTTTATTCATTTGATGGCACTCGCCTCAATCCAATTAGTCAGTCTAAGCTCGGTCATACGAGCCAAGCCCATGAGTTAAGTCGTGGGTCTTTGTTTTTTGGGTTAATTTCGGTAATAACCATTTAATAAATGGAAATTTCAAGAAAACCGTATCTTTTATATATATATCAAAACTACCCAAAACCGCCACCGACCAAATTAATTAGATTGTGAAAAGACAAAACATACCCCCGATTTAATTTCTCCTTAATTTATGCAAAATTTAAGGAAAGTTTTAAAATTTCAATTTTACAAAATAAAAGGAAAAATCAAATCTAAACATAAATAAAACTATAAAAATTAAATCTAAAAAATATAAAAATACAAGAAAACAAAATCTTCAAGCTTCTGACTTTCTTCCGGTTAATAACAAATAAAGGATCCTGAAAAAAGGTATATAAATTATAAACATTTATTAAAAAAAATGAAGGTTACTAACAAAATAAAAGGTATATAAAATATAAACATTTATAATAAATAACTATTACTTACCAGGATTATGCAACCCAATAACATAACAAAATTTGGGGACATTCAACGTTAACCATGGATATGAAATCAAAACCAGCAGGAGCCTCATCAACATAAAATCTTCGGGGTTACTATAAACACCTAAATCAAAAACAGGTTGTGATTGGATCAAAGAACAAGAAGGGTTGTTGTCAGGGTTAATAGGTACTAGATTAGAAACTGTTTTATTCTTATCAACCACGAGAACAACACAAGCGAAAATAGTTCTCAAAAAGAAAAGTTTCAAGGAATGAAACATCATTGTCAGATTTGACGTCTAAATAAACCCTAACTTTGGATTTCGTAATAACTTCCATCAACAAGCAATTAGAGTCAAGAATGAAAGAAACTTTATGTAACAACCCGGATTTTCACTCAAAGGGTATTTTAATCTTTTCACCAATTTTGATCCAATCAACGTTATCTTTAGTTTTCCCAAACCGTCACGTCGATACAAATTCAACGCAATTGACTACGCTCAATTCCGAGTTCCGAGTAAAATGTTATGGCCTGAATATCGTATATGTCCTTTCTAGTTATTATTTTCTTAAGGGGTAAATTAGTCTTTTTACAACCTATCAGCTACATATTAAGAGACACAGAAACCTAGGTCATCCAAATTTTCTCTCTTCTCTCAAGTCAAAGTCGTTTTTCATTGAGACAAGCCTTGATCGCCATCATTCCTCTTTGTTTCTCGCAAGGTAATCGATCCATCGGTTTGATCATTTATTTTGCGTTAATTTCGAACCAATCCTAATATATTTAGCTGCCTTTTGTTTTCATAAACGAACTCTTCTTCTTCGTCGGAAAGTCAAGGAACGACCTCTTTCGATCACCTTATTCCTTAGGTAATTTCGATTAGTTCGTGTTAGAGTTTGTTCCTATGAGGTCTTCGATTTAATTTAGTGCTAAATGAGTATTGTTTTCGTTGGGTTTTGCTTGTTTAAAGGCTCACCGGACCCTCGCCGGATTATGCAAAATTACTCGCCAGAGTCTGGGTTCTTCGCGGTTTGTTCGTGCTTGAGGTTGTCTTGCATCGGGTTCTACTTAACGTTTGATTCAAGACAAATTGGTCGTTCCTTTGAATCCCACATGCGGTAAGCTGCTGCTTTTTTTTAAAAATAAAAAAATAAAAAAATAATCCAACAGCGTGCATGTTGTTGCAATGGAGAAGAAGCGGTCCAACTGGTCCAATTCGGTTCAGGGGCAATTTTTGGTCAATTCAAGCTGTTTTTTGTCCCGTTAGCTTGGTTCTCGCTAAATTAACTTTAAATTAATATTTTCACAGGTCTCGGGCATCATTAGGATTTTATTGGATTTATTTCGGGCCCGATTGCTTGTTCAATTTTCAATTAAGGTAGGTTAATTCCTACTTAGAAGTTAAATTAAATTCTATGTGATTGCTTGTTTGATGAGTGATTAATAAGATATTTATGGGTGATAAAATTGTTTATTTTAAAGGTATTATGTGCACGTTTTGATTGTGAATCATGTTCACATTTGGGTTATGATCGATAAAGGGTTAAATATTATAATTAGAGCTTATTGAGTTTTTAAATTGAATTTCTTTTGTTTGTTGAATGGTATAACTTGGGAGATGATTTATTTATTTTAAATATTGTTATGTGCTCGTTTGATTTGTGAATATTATATTTATTTAATTTATAATCGTTAATTATATTTAATTATAATTAGAGCTTATAGAGTATTTAACTACAATAAACCAATATTAAATTTGATATTTTTCTATGATTGGCTTAACGATTGATTTATTGTATTATTATCATTTGGTTAATTTGATGTTATTAATAAAATTAAACTTATAAAAATTAAATATTATAAAGTTGATGATCAAATGTGTATTTAATAAAATTTGATGTTTTAATTAATTAAATACTAATAATTAACAACTATCTAATAATTAGTTTTAAATGATTTACTACTGCTTAGGATAATTTTTAGAGTCGACTATGACATGATAACATAGTTAATTTATAAAATTAAATACTAACTTAATGGTTTTCTTGTTGTGACTCGATTGTGTTATTTCTTTTCTTTTAACTATTTGTAATGTGAATGTGTGTTGTTTTTAAATATTTATTCTTTGTTGTTATTTTGTTATTCGTGAGTTACGATCCGGGAGTTAATTTAAGATTGATTGTTGTTTGATATTTATATGAATGATTTTACTTAGATATATGATAATCACGTTGGATAGTGTGGCACGTATCATAATGGCCATTATGTTACTATTCTATAGAGCTGAACACTATGATTGTGATGTATCTAAGTAGTTGAGATGAGTTTGATAAGTGATTACCACGATGGATAGTGTGGCACGTATCATAGTGGCCACTATGATACTATTCTATAGAGTTGAACACTGTGGTTATGATCTTTGTAGGCTAAGTACCTACTAGTTGTTGATGAATGGTGGAAATGGACGAGTATCCATACGTTATTATTATATGAGATATATTTAATTTAATTTACTTATTTGAGTATGGATTTAATCTACTGAGCTAAAAACTCACGACATTCGAATGTCTTGCAAACTTTTATTTTGTAGGTAACATTGATATTAACGGAGCATGACGATTGATGAGGATGGCGCTACACTGAGAGACCCTTAAGACTTGTCATTTCTATTTATTTTATTTTATTGAACATTTTGTCATTTGTTTTATGGATTTTCATTTTAATTTATTTTAGTTGTTTTTAATTATTTAAATTGGCGCCAAAATAAATGTTTTGTTTCGAATATTTCTTTCGTTACTAAATAAACGCTTCCGCAATTATTTAGTTTTACTCTGATTTAACTATATTTTTCAAATGAGTTATTTATTTACTTATTTTTTCGGTTATTTTAGGTCGGGTCGTTACACTTTACGACGAACCTTTTGATAAGATCTATAAACGTGGTGTGTTGGAAATACATCATAGATTTGAGTTCGTAGCATTCGTAGACGTGGGCTTCGTTCCAACAACCATCGTATATGATATCAATAGATGTATATCTCATTTCGTGAAAATATAAAAAAGGATAAAAAATGGAAGAGATGAAGAATGGAATTATGATGAATAACAAAAGAATTTAAAAAAAAAACAAATGGAATAAGCGGAGAAGATGATACAGAAATGACAAAGAGAAAATGTAAAATCTAAAAGAATCAATTACTGTTACAATAATCTTTAATTAATCCTTAATTAAAGGAGCCATTAATTACGAAATAAAAAAAGGAAAAAATCAATAAAGATTTAATATGAGTTGTTGAAAATGGCGGGGGCAAAAAGGTAACAATTTCTATGGTGGCAACCGGAAATTCCTAAAAAAATGGTGGTTATTGGGTATAATTGAAAAAGAATAAAAACAACCATCAAAAGTAGATTTATGTGAATTATTGTGGTCACGAGAGCAATTATTTCTTGTTTTTTAGGTTTGGCCAATCCGACTCGGCTCAAACATTATCATTGGTTCGTTGGGTTCGAGTCCAGGTCTAGTAATGTTTGAATTGAACCATGGTTGTGACCTAGAGTTAGGACTTTTTCCATATTGGGCCAAAAAATGTGAAAGTTTGGTTAATTTTATGACTGAAAAATTGAGTAGAATCTTTTTATTTTGATTTGAATAGTAAAATTAATATGTTTGGATATTGATATAAGGATTGAAATATGACTTATTGATTTGAAATTGTGAATTAGACTTGAGTGGAAATTGAATATTGAGATTGATGTATTGGTTTTTTGTTTTGTTTTTTTTACACATTAATAATAGAAAACTGCAAATCACTTCACCAATAATATGTATAAAGAGATGATTTTGAACAAATATAACTATATTGAAAAAACAAATACATCATAAACACCCCCGATCCCACGTCGAGGTGGTCTTCTCTTCTAACACGATGAGGTCAAACTTATCATGTCGGGTTCTAAATGAATCAACAAAATTTGTGAAAGGGCTCACACCATTAGCAACATGAGAAGGTCCCGAATTATCCATAACATAAAAAGGTCTCGTATAATCCATAACGTGAATGACGTTATTGTCTAAAGTGAGAATCTGGACGTTTCAATACTTACATGGTATTTAATTCCTCCATAACAGGAAGACAAACACCGATGTGCAAAGTTACATTTTGCAATATATCTAGCTAATTAACAAATAAGACAGTTTATATAAGTTGTATAAGTTTTTTTTTTTTAAATTAATTACTTGTTCACCCGGTTCATCTAGTATAAAAGGAAAATTCTCCTCGTGGAAGCTATGTCTAATTCGAGAAAAAATAGTATAATTTTCCGTTTTGATTGATTGTGTATGCCAATGTCTTCTACATTGTAGGCGTGTCCGTCGATATGTCTCTACAATAGAGGTTTGACTTTCTGAATGAGGTTAAATAATATCTCCAATATTATCGACATGTCCATCTAACCATTACTCAAATATCGTTGATCATTCTCCCTCCTTTATTTTTTTATTTTTCAAAAAATTTATGTTCTAATAATTCTCGCTATTTTATTTATTATTAACTTTTAATTAATTCTTCTTTAATTTTTTTTTAAAAACTTTTAATTTTGTATTCTTCTCTCTTTAATTAATTGTATTTTTTATTTTCTCAATCATCAATATCAATGCATAACTTACGTATATGATTAATTATGACTAATTTAAAAGAGTAGTTAAACTTTCATTGATTGATTTCAAGAATTCATTTAAATTTCTATCGTTTCCATGATTTTTATCGGAATATATCGATATTTCAATTAACATATCCATAAATTTGAAGTTCGATATTTCCATTGACGTATCCATAAATTTAAAGTTCGAGACATTTTCATCGAAATCAACTTTTAACACCTTGTATAATATATAATCAGTTATTGTTTTTTTTAATTGTCAATTATCATATGAGATATTCGAGATTTGTGCCTATTTATTGTATTGTTTTTAAGATTGTTTAACAAGAATTTCCCTCTTCTGTGTAGGTCATGGCCACTTTCTGTAATTTTTAGGCCTGATGGCTATAATGCCTTATCTTAAGTATTTTGTGGCTATTCTCATACATCACTTATTTTCTAGTCTGACAAATTATGTAGCACACTGTAAACTCATAAGTTTGAAGGCCGCCTTTTTTCCACCAGTGGGCCGTGGACAAGTCTGGGACAGATAAATTAAAATATGGGAAATTATGAAAACACATGATAAATCCTATATCAAATCGTGCCACTTCGATTCTTACATATTTATTTAATTACAAATTATTTTTAGTTATGTAATAAGCTCATAGATAGGTTTGAAGAAGTAAAAAACTATTTATATATATAATATTATTTCGCCCTTCGAGATAGTTTTTATAAGTGTTTTTTTAATGATTATTAAAAACATTTTCTTTATTCACTAACAATTTTAAACATTTTTAAAAGTTATCTCAAAGAGGCACTATGAATCAAACCATGAAATGAAAAACATATTGTAAAGGGATGAAAGTTTTGATGCCCATCAGATTTTGATAGCCCGTAATTTATACGTATTAATTAGTGATAATATCTCCAAAATAATTAAAATATGAACGTTAATTAATTTAAATGTCCATAATATTATTTATCATTGAATTTTATGAACGTAGGCGAAAACGGCGCTCAAATCGAACTTATAACAAACAAATTAGAGTTAAAATAAAATTTCATGCAAAAACATACGTCAGCATGACATCAGTGTGTAATTGAGGAGGATAGAGACATGTAGCTACCATTAGAGCGACACGTCGAAGATAAGGCAAGCTTCAAGCGTCTAGATTCGGCTTCACGGCTCGGCTCGGCTTCCGTGCGGCTATGGATTTTAAAAGTAAAAACTATAGTTTTTAAAAGTGTTTATAAGTTATTTTTAATGATTATTTATTAAAAAAAACTTTTAAACACTTTCAAAAGTTAAAAGTTATCTCAAACTCGTACTATGAATCAAACCATGAAATGAAAAACATATGGTAAAGGGATGAAAGTTTTGATGCCCATCAGATTTCAAAGTTCTCACCTTAGTATGCATCTTTAAAAAATTGGCCAAAAGGTGATTTGTAAATTTAGCAGGAAAAATGAGCTTCAATGTTCAAATATCTGATATAATTTTCTTTTTGTTGAGCTCATATAATATTTTATTTTGAAGTATACTAAAAGTAAAGATGGTTTCTACATTTAGTGTTTCATTTAAAAGCTGAAAGAAGAGTTAAAGAAAAAACATGGTAGTATTGAAGCATAAGAATTCACACTCTCTTAACTTTTATTTCTTGCTTGATAAACAACCATAACATGAAAATAAAAGAGAAAATAAAAATAAAAATGAAAGTTGCTATTCTGAAAGAGATATGTGCTTGACATTTACAGAATCTCAATGCCAACTATAAAAACAACTAAAAACCACAATGAACACAAACCCAACTTCATATTGACCAGACCCTGCTTCATCTCAACTTCTAATATCATTCCTTTGATCACAACATGAAGACTTTATTTGCAGCAGTGGAAGTTGCAAACTAACCTCCACTGCACATTTACCATGTCCATTCCATTATTAAGGGAAAACAATGCTGAAAATTAAATAACCTAAGGATGGGAAGCAAAAGGTGGGTGTGTAGGGAACTTTCCAAACTTGGGGTGGGGGAAGTATTTAGGTGGAAACTTGGGAAGGTGAGGAATATGTGGCCATGGTTTCTTAAAGAATGGATGATGGGGAATCTTTGGAAAGGGGGGGTAGAGGCTTGAAGAATGGATGTTTTGGCTTGTAAAATGGAATTGGGGGTGGAAGTGGCTTCACATATACAGGAACGGGTGGTGGGAGGATGAGTGGAGGCTTGTATATGGGAATTAGTGGCGGAAGTGGTTTTTTATAAATGGGAACAAGTGGAGGAAGAGGCTTTATATAAATGGGTACTGGTGGTGGGAGTGGTTTTTTGTAAATTGGTATTGGGGGAGGGAGTGGCTTTATATAGATTGGAACGGAAGGAGGGAGAGGTTTCTTGTAAACGGGAACTGGGGGTGGAAGAGGCTTTACATAGACTGGAACGGGAGGAGGGAGAGGTTTCTTGTAAACGGGAACTGGGGGTGGAAGAGGCTTTACATAGACTGGAACGGGAGGTGGGAGAGGTTTCTTGTAAACGGGAACGGGTGGTGGAAGAGGCTTTACATAGACTGGAACGGGAGGAGGGAGAGGTTTCTTGTAAACGGGAACGGGTGGTGGAAGAGGCTTTACATAGACTGGAACGGGAGGAGGGAGAGGTTTCTTGTAAACGGGAACGGGTGGTGGAAGAGGCTTTACATAGACTGGAACGGGAGGAGGGAGAGGTTTCTTATAGATGGGAACTGGTGGAGGACAAGGTTTCTTGTATATGGGAACTGGTGGTGGAAGAGGCTTTTTATAGATTGGAACGGGAGGAGGAAGTGGCTTCTTATAGATGGGAACTGGTGGAGGAAGAGGCTTTTTATAGATTGGAACGGGAGGAGGAAGTGGCTTCTTATAGATGGGAACTGGTGGAGGAAGAGGCTTTTTATAGATTGGAACGGGAGGAGGAAGTGGCTTCTTATAGATGGGAACTGGTGGAGGAAGAGGTTTCTTGTAGATGGGAACTGGTGGTGGAAGAGGCTTCTTATAGATGGGAACTGGTGGAGGAAGAGGCTTCTTATAGATGGGAACTGGTGGAGGAAGAGGTTTCTTGTAGATGGGAACTGGTGGTGGAAGAGGCTTTTTATAAACTGGAACGGGAGGAGGAAGAGGCTTTTCATAGACGGGAACTGGGGGAGGAAGTGGTTTCACATAGATGGGAACTGGTGGAGGAAGAGGTTTCTTGTAAATGGGAACTGGTGGTGGAAGAGGCTTTTCATAGACTGGAACGGGAGGAGGAAGAGGCTTCTTATAAATGGGAACTGGCGGAGGAAGGGGTTTAATGTAAATGGGAACTGGTGGAGGGAGGGGCTTAATGTAAATGGGAACCGGTGGTGGGAGCGGCTTAATGTAAATGGGAACTGGTGGTGGGAGAGGCTTCTCATAGATTGGCACTGGTGGAGGAAGAGGCTTTACATAAATGGGAACGGGGGGTGGAAGTGGATTTTTATAAATCGGTACCGGAGGGGGAAGAGGCTTCGTATAGACCGGAGGGAAAAAGGGCTTTGGAGGAAACACTTTGGGTGGCAATGGAGGGAACACTTTTGGTGGCAATGGAGGGTAGGAGAGTGGGGGGCCAAAATGCTTGAAGTGAGGATGGGGAAACTTGGGAATGAGAGGGAAAGGCAAAGGGAAGTGTGGAAACTTTGGGAGAGGAGGGTACTTAAAAAATGGCCACAAGAAGGCTGATGTACATGTTCCTGGTGAAAACTTGAGTTTACCAGAGAGCCCAAAAGTGTGTTTCCCCTCTGTTTTGGACATGAAAACTACCTTGGATGACTGAAGGCCATCATGAGCAGGGCAAGGGTTGGCTGATGCACCGTAAAGCTGTGCATAGCATTCTTCCTTCAATTTTCCATTCTCCACAATGGCATGGGGTAACAACACACTGAATTTCCCTTCTTCATCAAGCTCTCCAATTCCTCTAGTTTTGAAGTGCCCATCAGTTGGCTTGCAATCAATGGCTACTTTAAGTCCTGCACAAAAGCGACACACGGCATCGATATCATTGATTTCATCTCTCTCGCTGGTTTCATTTCATGCATAACATTCTAACTCATACTATCAAAGTCTCATCAGCAAAATATTACTCTAAGGTGGGTTTAGGTCCTTTGGGATGACTTTCAAGTGTAGTATTTTTAGTTTAAGCACTTTACTTACAAACATTTTTGGACAAAAACACTAATCAAAGTGTTACATCAAAAAGCACTTCAAAACTTTTTTTTAGAACTTTAAAAACACCTTTAGCTATGTAACGGAACATTGCGGAAAAAAAACACTTTTCACGCATTCAAAAATCATGTTGAACACCCTATAATTAGTTTCAGATACAAAACATAGACCAAATCCAATGTAGCAAAGAGAAAAATACAAGTACCTGAAAAGGCATGACTTGTTTTTATGTTACTCTCCTTGCAATCTGCACATTCACCATTGCCAACAACCTCAACTGTCTTCTCATTGGCATGGCATAAGCTTGCAGCAAAAAGAAAAGACACCAAGAAGAAGCACAACAAAAGTGCCCCTCCAAAAAGAGGAGGATTCCTCATCGAAAACTTCAATCCGAAACCACACCGAAAAAAGCTAGCCCTCTCTCACTCTTTGAGGTAGTCTTAAGAAGAAGCTAAGAGCTTCAAAAGGTGATTGTGGAGGAAATCAACCAGATGAAAGGCTCATTATATAGCTGAAAACAAGTGAGTAAAAAGGCTATAAATTGTCACCTGAATGGTTTTTCAATGCATGAGAAAGATGGTAACAGTTGTCCAATTAATGAGAGTTATCAACTAGTTAGCTAAATGTTCTCTGCTTTCCACACCTGTCTAGACCTACTACTAACCATATCACATAAATAAAGTTTGCTTTTATTTTTATTTTTATTTTTATAACACATTTAAAAAAAAGTACTGAAATGATTATTCTTGATGGTTATTATAGGATTTTCAGAAAAGGGAAAGTTTTGTGAAGTGTAGAAAGAAATGAAGAATTGATTGGAAAGATGATAAATGAAGTAGTACATTTGCATGAATCCCAAGTTGATGGAAAAGGTAAATAAATGTAGCAGTCAAATCACATTATTCTTTTTGGTTTATGATTTTTTTGCAGGTTGGAAAGTAAAGTAAAGATGTTTTGTAGGGAAAAAACTTGACTGCATAAATGCTTACCTTACCTTGACACAAACATTAAAAAAAGAGAGAGAAGAAAAATCACAAATTTCATATTATGTGGCTAAACATGAACCAAACCGTGTTAGGCCGTATTTGATAACAATTTTTTCGTTTTTTTTTTTATATATGGTTTTTGATTTTTTAAAAACAAAAGTAGTATTTGTTTGTTCACAGCTTTTTATTTTTGGCTTTTTGAGAATATAAATCAAAAAATAAAAACGAAAAATTGTTTTAAAAAACTACTTCTTTAAAATTTTATTCATATTTTCAATAACATTTTTCAAAATCTAGAAATTGAAAACTAAATTGGTTATCATACAATCTTGTTTTTCAAAAAAAAAAAAAAAAACTGAAAACTGAAAATGAAATGATCAAAGGAAACAGTTTCTTTTTTGTTCCTTTTTTTCTTTAAGTAATTTTTTTAATAGTTGTCTATCATGATTTTGTGTCATGCGCATCGAGTTGTGTTTTAACACTAGAAAATTGAAACTAAACTAGAAAACATATTTAAGGGTAAGTTTTTTTTTAATCGAATATTTACGGGTAAGCTTAGAACATCATCTTACACTGAAGACAACGAAAAGATCTAAACCCATGATTTTGATGAAAGTGACACACTTATTATTTTTCTTTTTCTTCAATTACTCTAAATAAATTCTTTGTCTAATGAGTTTTTTTATAAAAATAATTTGAGACCATTGCATACATTAATAATATAATAAAGAAAAAAAAAAGAGGGCAACACCAAGGAATTCATTTAAAATCTAGTTGGGAGTTGTTTCGATTTTGACAGCAAATTTTAGACTTTGCCGTCACAAGTATCCCTCTGTGCCCATTCTCCTCCTTCTCAAATTCCTAGTCAGTCACAAGAGTATCGAAAAAAATGTCAAGATTGAAAAATAGAAGAAAAGAAAGTTCAAACAGAAAATGTAATTGTACTGATTTTGAATTCTCATTTGAATATAGTCCACTTTTAATTATCATGTATTGACTCGGTGGTCCAAAGGATTAAATATAAATCTTGAGGTCGTGGGTTCAAACTCGGGGTTTTTGTACCATATAATTAAATCAAGTTCAATATTTATAAAAATATGAGCTCAAACAATTATTTACAAATATAAAATAAAACCTAAATTCGCGCATATAATATTACGAAATTGTCACTACTTTCGCGCAAATAATCAATGATTTCTGCACATGTAATAACTAATTCAATACATAGATAATCACTGATTTTAGTGATTCACAATATTAATTGATACTTCGCACTTGCACTGATTCACCTTATAAATTATCACTATCTTCACATGAATTAGAGTTTTTTTAAAAACGCTATATTTATAAATATTACAAAAAAAAAACCTGCTACCTAATGAAATTTCTCTTCAAAACTATAGTAGCAACCCACTTAATAATATCATATACTTCCATATATTCTCCAACGTCACATGTTATAGGGTTAGATGGTTAACTCGTGAGATTAATTAAAATAATGTGTAAACTAGACTAGAACACCAACCACCATTAATAAGTCACCTTTAATTTTGTTGATCATACATTAAACTAAAGGAGGGGGAAAAGGTGAATGGCCAATCATCTTCAACAAGCCATTAGCTAAAAACGAAAAGAATTTAATCAGTGTCATATTAAGATGGAAGCTAAGCGGGAAACAATGCCATAATCACATAGTTAATCAGAGATATTTTGTGCCAGTTGTGAATGTGATTCAATTTCAGACCGCCCCACAAGCATGTTCCAAGTTCTTCATGGCCCTATCTAATTAATAATTTTCACTGTAATTACAAAACAAAAGCTTAAATGAAGGTTATAAATGAAAGCCTCCAAAGTTGGTGAGAATTTGATTAGATTAAAAAATAAAAAAATAAAAACCATTTTGTTTAATTGTGTTTCACATTCCAACAGTGATAATACTTTAAGTTTTAGAAATCAGCTGTCGGCTCATTTCTAAGGTCGATTCATTAAAACCAAGTACAGAAAAACAGTTGTAATTCTTTGGACTCTACTGTGTAGAAGAGAGAACATGATCAAGAGCATCTTCATGGTCCTGATCTAAGTAGGATTGGGAATCATAATAAGGATCATGTGCTTTCGAACTGAAATTGAAGTTGACAACTGCTATTAATATAGTGTTCTAATAACATAGTCACAAGTTTAAAATGATTCAAACATTGTTTTTTAGGGTAAAATGCAATAACAGCGCGGTGCTTTTTTCCAATTGTATGAACACCCCCTTTAGTTTGAAAATGGTAAATTACACTCATGTACTTCTAAATTATTTTAATGAGACCCCTCCCCCCCTAACGACATTAACTTTATTTTAGCCATAACTTCTTCGTTTGAACTCCGATTTAGATGATTTAAGATGTTTTCGAATCCTCATTTCGAGCTCTACGTTATGGCCACTTCAAAACTTCTAAATCATCAATAACCAAAAAGATTAATGACTTCAATCATAGCTAGTATTTTGATGATAATAAACTCTTTTGTTTATTGACGATTTCAAAATTTCACAGGGATCATAATATAGAGCTCGAAATGAAGATTCCAAAATATCTTGAATTATCCAAATCAGAGTTCAAACGAATAAGTTATGACTAAAATAAAGTTAATGACATTAGAGAGGATCATTGAAATAATTTGTAACAACATGATGTGATTTTCTATTTTCAAACCACAACGAGGTTGTTCATGCATTTGACAAAAACCACATGGGTTTCATCTGCGTTTTACCCTTTTTTTTGTAATCTAGAATTTGTATTCTATTAAATCGATTTGTTCAGTTTATTAACTGGTTGAAATCTTTTGATAGTTCAGGAATAGTAAACCTTCAAATATTCTGTTTTAGTCATAAACTTTGTATAATAATCAATTTATACCTTGCCATTTCTAAAAATTAATTGAATAAAAACTCGACATGACGTGTTTTATCAATATATTTGAAAAGTATATATATATATACACAATAATTTAGAGCGGATTGTGTCATATTTTATAATAATCTAGATTTTTAAATGATTTATAAAAAATTGTCAGAACTTCTACAATTTTTTTTATAAAAATTTTAGGATGCGTTAAGTAGAAAGGATAGGATGGGGTGGGCTTAGATAGCATAACCTGAAGATTATACAATACTAGAGTTAAGATTTAAATAGTAAAAAATGCTTCTATAAAAAAATGGGGAGTTAGCAAACCAAAGGCATCTTGAGTACCACAAAACAGAGGAGGCTAAGAGTTATACAATTAAAAAGGTGGGTACCACAAAACAGAGGAGGCTAAGAGTTATACAATTAAAAAGGTGGTTGAAATCGAAAAGTACACAATAAAGTGAAAAGAAAGAAAAAGGAGACCAAAAGACTCTTTAATGGTACACATCAAAAGTTTTGACGTTTGACGGATTGGATTCGTCAATTATCCGTTTTAAAGAAAAATTAAACTAAGAAAACAGCCACTAAAAACCCACCTACTTAATTTAATTGACTAAATGTGATTTGACTTGACAACTCAATAAATTAAATGAGACATGGCTAGTGCACAAGAATAATATACTAATGATAGCTACAAAAGAAGTCAAATCCTATAGGAGTGTTTGTTTGAGGAATTGAGAATGGGAAATGAGTGTGAGAATGAGTTTTGAAACCATTCTCATGTTTGTTTCACCTTCTTTTTACTTTGGGATTGACATCACATTCCAAAGATTACTATGGATCCGACATCTCATTTCCAACACACTCACATTATTTTCAAAATTCATTCTCATTCTCATACAATCCAAACACATTCTTCACAAACTAGGCATAACATACACACTTTTCTTTCCTAGGCATCACAAACTCGAAGCCCGTTTCCCAAACACCCCATATAGGTACCGTTTAGGTAATTCAAAATTTATGAATAATCCTGATTGGTAGGTAAAAAACAGCGACCCAAGGATCAGCAAGACAGATATGCATGCAATCAAGAGAAAGAAGACTACCTGCCAGAAAGCGATTGCTTCACATGCATCTTGCTTATGTATGTTTCCAAATTAATCAAATCTTATAATATTTTGCATAATCACAACAATTCTAAACAGATGTATATCACATACGGCAAAAAGAGGGATAAAAGAATAAAAATTAAAAGCCGAAACGCTAAAAAACGTTAGAAGAAGGAATTTAGGCCCTGCAGCCAATATTGAAAAGCAGATTTGTCCTCGAAGCTGAAAGGAAAATGATAAAAAAAGCATATGATAAAAAAAATTGGATTAAATAAAAGATTTCTATCGTGTCCATCAAGATCTGCGTTGGTTCAAATTTATAATAACTCAGCTACACCATAGTCTAAACTGGCCTATTCTCCAAAAACTGGTAAGACAGATGGGCCTCTTTAAATAAGTCAAATGCCTAAGTGTAAGTTACAGAAGACTGCGTATCTGGGGTACAGTACGTGTCCGATGCAGCAAGGCAAACGTGAAAAGTGATCTACTTCTTTTTCTTTGATTTGTTGGACGATGACTGATTGTAAGCAGTACCCTGCAATATCAAGGAGAGCAGCAGTTAAGAATAAGATTCAAAGCTGTCTTACTAAGTTACTAGTACAAAACACAGATTTACAAAGAAAGATTTTAGACATGATTGTGTCTACGTGAGAAGTGCATATGAAACGACTTTATTTTTAAGTGAAAAAAATCACAAACAAATAAACTTGATGAAATATAACTCACCTCGAGCCATTCGTCCAATGATGCATCAGTAGACTTAGTTCCAACTTCAACCTTGGGAGCCCTCTTTGTTTTCTAATAAATAAAAGCACATCAGCAAGATAGCCCAGTAAAGTTTTTTTTTAAGAGAAGGCTCACAAGCCCATTTCATAAAAATAATGAAAGAAACAAAGAAGATAACTCAATAAAGGGTTAAATCAAGAAGATAGAATGCGAACATTATAAACAGGCCATGTTGATGTATTTTTCTACATATTTTAAACCCACTATACAATCAAAAGTCCATTTAACTTGTGATTCTGAGCGAGTGGGAATTTATTAAACAGTAAAAATTGTGTTTTAATCTAAATATCAATGAGAAATACACGAGCTGCACTTCAGAATAATTTAGGACCATATTGGTTGCAGTAGATTTTTCTTTCTTTCAAAAGAGAACTTTCAATCCAAGAATACAATTACAAAAGGAGAGAAGAAAAGGACTCCTCCAAACCACACCGATTAGATAACAAAAACATGTAATAAGTGTCAATCAATCATAATTAGAGAAAAATTACATTTAGACAAGAAGCTCCAAGTGAATGCTAAAACAAATTAAATTACCAAGTACAAACATCACGCCTAGTTTTGATGTACAAGAAAGGAATTAGTAGTGTACTAGTGCATTCAAATCTTTAGTACACTGTTATTGTATCTCTTAAAGAAGTATTAGAGTATCTGTCACGAAATTAATGAAAGAATATTCAACAAAAACAGCACTTGAAGAACTTCTCAAGATTTATACTATGCAAAAAGTACTTGTGAAAGAATTAAACGAAGAATTATAAGGAGATTTACTATCACCAAACACTTTCAGTTGGTTAAAGTTTATATTTGGTTGTGGATTTCTCATCACACTCCTTTTTATACTCTTTTCTATCAATAGAGAGTATTTGTTTTCTTGTCCAAAAAAAGATATTATTTGATTAAAGTATAAACTCAAAACGTGGCCTTCACATCCCTGAGCTCTCAAAGGCACACTACATATTGAACCTCCAAGTCACAAAATTCAGAAAATAGATTACTGCCACTTGAACATAGAGCAAGAGGAACACCCAGAAATTCAGTTCTAAAAAATATATACCTTGGAAAGATTCTGAATTTGACCATGAATCCATACGCCAAAAAACACGATTAGTGCAATACCAAGGGTAACTAGAAAAACAGATTCAATGCTGAAAAAACCACCAGCTTCAGCAACTTCAATGGTCCCGTTGTAGAAGGTACTTTGATATGGTTGCTGATCTATTTCATAAATGATGGTTCCAACAAGATCAAAATTTCCAGACTGCACAATGAGAAGTAATATTTTAAGAATTAAGCATATATAAATTCTTAAGTCTTAAAATTGTATTGTATCCACAATTGAAGTTCAAAAGCACAGGCCAAAGGAGAAAAAAAATTCAAATGACAATAAATGTAGAATGTAGAAGACTATCAGAGCTATGCCAAAACCTGAAGATATTTGCTGACAGCAAAAAAGTACGGGAAAGTAGCTTGGGTAGATGCTGGTACTGAAGCATTGTTAAAAGCCTAGAATCAAAACATAAATATAAATGTAAGAAAACAATGGAAGGGAATCAACAAAATGCAAAATGTTGGACAGCAGGCATTATGTACAAGCACACAATTAAAGCTTCATTTTTTTTTTCTTTTTTGCACAAACAACTGGAGTTTTGTAAGAGGGAAATTTTTTTTAGAAAAAGCTAGAGATATGAGGAAATACAACTGAACTAAAACACAAAAATGGAAGAGATAATTAGCACATCTTTTTTTGTAATAATCCTTTTGTTATCAAATATAACTACAAGGATAGACAACAGGTCTCCAACAACCAAATCAAAGATTACAGAAAACTCTCCAATTAGTATGAAAAACAAAAGATGAGTAATTACAAAAATGCTTATCTGAAGAAACCCTACTAAAGGCTAACATTATCCTTTTTTTTTAATATAAGAAAGAGAAATTTCATTGAAGAAATGAAATAAACAAGGCTGGTCAACTAAAAGCCAAAGAAATTGCACAAAAAAAAAACACTTCACCGATTGCCACAAATAATGAAGGGCCCATAACCACAGAATAAGCTAGTAAGAGAACTCCAAGAAATTAGATTGAATGCATGAAAAAACTTTCTCCAAAGGTTCTATAAAAAAGCAGCAGTTCAAAAATATATAGGTAACATCTTCACTGGAATTGTTGCACAGAACACATCTTTTGGCTGCGAGACAAACCCGAGAAAGTGACTTTGCAACTTATTATTGGTATTAAGCCCTCCTTCTATCAAAGTCCACAAGAACACCGTGGCTTTTTTGGGAATAGAAATCCTCCAAACAACACTATAAAGAGTTTGGGATTTCTCAACACCAGAAAGCAGAGAAATAAAAGCAGCCTCTTAAAAGAACAAGATCCACTACTATCATGAATCCACAATCTTTGATCTTCTCTGTTATTCAACCGGGAATTTCCAATGATTTGGTGAAGTTTAATCCCATTCTCCAATTCAAGATCAGATAGGTGATAGAAACCGAACTATATTAATACGGAAATAGAACAATTACAGAACTACTAAGCATTCGAGAGGCTTAGAACTCTCCCTCACAATAGCCTAAAGACTATAATACTCAAAATATGGATATCCTCACCCCCTCAGTAATTCACTCTATTTATAGCCCATATCCTCTAACTAACCCTCCCACTAATTTACTAATATACCCTTACACCTTCCCTAACAATAGGTTTCTTCTAAAATTGAGGGACCAACAAATTCTATGAGCATCTAGCTGTCAACCAGTAATTTTTTTGTGTGCACTAACTGATAGAGATTCTTTATGGGAAACAAACTTTTATTAAATTATTGAAATTTAGGAGTGGAAAACCAACCAAGCCAAAGAGGTTGAAGGATGTTGTTGAAAATTCTGCTGGAGCAGGAGCAGCCATAATGGAATTGTCCACAATATAAGAGCTTTGCCTTTGAGATGAAGGCCACAAAGGAGCTGGAGGATGATATCTTTTGGGTTTTTAGAGAGACGCCAACTGAGCTAATAAGCTTTGACCAAATAACAAAGCCATAATGGCAAGAGGGACCAAGTGAAAATCTTAACCATCTTAGGGACTTTAAGGCTCCACAAGAAGTCACTGAGAGTGGAGGGCAAAAGGAATACATGGTGCCTGGTGAGAAAACTGAACACAGTATTGGGAGAATGGTCCTCAAAGGAATCCAATCTCCAGTAGATGGAATCGGCACCTCTGTTAGGAAAGAAGTTTTCAATCTGGAAGGAGAGATCGATTCATATAGAAATCTCTCCGGCACTCGGAGGCCTGCTAAAGCATAAGTCCCAACCTGAATTCAAAGAGTGCCAGCAGTAATGAATACTAACGTTTTTCAAGTTGTCAAGACAAAATAGGCTAGGAATCTATCTTTGTGATCAGTGTATGAGAACCAAGGGTGATGCCAAAAAGATGTCCTTTGACCGTTGCCAAATTATTATTTTTTTTGAAAGAGTGACCATTGCCAACTTTGAAAAAGTAGAAAGAATCTAAAAGATGGCAATAAGAAGTCAAAACCCAAGGGTTTTTTAAGCTGAAATTTCACTCTGTCTTAGTGAACCAATTGAAATTTACTCCAAAATTACTCGTAATAATAAATTTAGTTGCTAGGGGACCCTCCAAAGTCTAAACATCCTCCTAAAACTTAATCTTGCTACCATTGCCCCAATAGAAATCTGAGACAGCCAGATCGAGAAACTCTCTAAGAAGCCAGTAAAAAAAACAAGGAAACTAGAGATATCAAATGGCTAAGGAAAAAAAAACCTCACACATGATCTACCAAACACATAGTCTGTTACTTGATATAATATATATATGTAGACACACATATATAGATATTAACCATGCTATCACACTACCTGAGCAGTGAGATTTTGGACCAGTACACGATGATCAAAAGTGTAATGAACACTGGCCTTAATGGCAATAATATTCAAGCTTGATTCCCCTGTTTTTCATCAAAAGAGACAGAGTAAGAAATATTGCAGGCAACTAGCAGCAATTAAAAAAAACGAAGGCAGACAGGCAAGGAAATCCATCAATGAGAGAGAACTCAGGCATATACCTAAGCCATAGAATCCCTCAAAAATACAAATTATAAATTTACAACAGAAATAGTAACAGCGCTGAATTTTTTAGAAGAAGGCCCATAAGCCTGGCTTTAACAGTTACAGTACAGATAGAAAACAATGGTCAGAAAAGGGGGGAAAACAATACACGAATCAGAAAAACATGAATATGCACAAATTGGAAAATCAAACGCTGCTCTTGAGTAGATAACATTGATTCGATATCACAGAAGCTACTCAAGGCACCAAATAAATGATCAAACCACCAAGTGTTGCTAATTATAAAAAAGAATAAAGACAATACAACACATGAAGGCAGTAATAAATAATAACCAGTTAATAGTAAATTACCATCATTTTTCATCCCTACTAACAGTTCAGTCTCTTCTCCGGCCACCACTACTGCATTTGGAGAAAATTTGGACTAAATAAATACACTATTATCGATACATCCAAAATAATAAGAATTTTTTCTTTCAAATTTAATGGAATACTTACTACGTGCACTGTTTTTGGGGAAAATGCAGATGGTATCAACCCCTGTAGCAGGGCTGAAGCTCCCATCACCAAAATCTTGCGCATCCTCACCAACAATTCCTAATTCACCAGCATCTTCAATGATTTCTTCAGATTCCACATCTGAATCCGATTCACATCTAGCAACTTCAAAAAACAAGAAGAAAAGTAAATAAAAACACAGAAGAATCGCACTGTTGTATAAAGATGAATTAACCAATACGAAAAAGGTTTAAACACACGGATCAAAACTAAGAGCAATCAATTGATGCGAAATATCGAGCTTAAATTTAACCAGCAACTCAATAAGGATGCAGAAAACGCCGCCTCGGCACTTTCATGCATTTGTTCATAAGAATTAAGGACAAATGAAATCATCGAAGTCTATAAACCACGAGAAAAGCTAATCAAACAGCTAATAAACGTTGAAAACAATATGAACATGAAGATCACCGGTGATAAAGTAGTAAATCTAACACACAAAACGCCTCAATCAAAAATCGACAAAGTCATAGCATCAGACGTAATATAAAACCGAAGCGAATTCAAAAATTGAACCGGATCTCGACGAAATGGAAAATCGAAACCGTAACCATACATGAAAGATCGAGCTAACATGAAACAGAGCGAATCAAAGGTATAGAAAAGGATGCAGAAGCTGAATTAAGGAAGCAAAACCTTGGAGAAAAGGAGAGGCGAGGAGGAGGAAGGCGAGAAAGAAAATCCTGAAGGCGTTTGACGCCATGTTTGTGAGTTCCGGGAACTGCTGTGGTGGCTTGGGTATGGCTTTGATACTTGCGGAGGGAGAGAATCAGTGAAGAACGCGTGGATTTCAACACCTCGCCTGAACTAAGCTTTGGTTCTCGGTCAAAGCCCACAAATGACCACTAATGGCCTAATTAGGTAAATTGCTTTATCGTGTTCGATTTTTTTATTATTTGTAAGGGGGAAAAAAAAAACACTACCCGATCAGTAACCTTGTGGTGGAAAAAGTTGTTTTTTTTTTCTCTCTCCCAATTATTCTAGGGTTTTTAATATTTATCTCTAGAAAAATATTATTGACTTGCCATTATATTTTTTTGGAAAAAAAAATAAAAATAAAAACCACCTGAAACTATAAACCTTATGAAAAAAATGGTGTATTTTAAACACTTATAAAAGTTCAAAGAGTATTTACTTAAAAATAATTAGTTCGAGAGGGTATTTATCACATCTCACTTAGTTTATGTGGTATTTGCTTAAGATAATACTTCTAGGGGTATTTGTCACAACTTATATACTTCAGGGGGTATTTACTTAAAAAAATAGATCAGGGATAACTGTCACCATTTGCATAGTTTAGGGGTGGTTTTTGCTTCTTTTTTTCCCTATTTCTTTCGAGATTTATTAAGCTTGTCATGATATCATTATCCATTGAAAAGATAAAAATACCATTTGTTTCTCTTAATTCATTAAAACTCTTCCTCACCCTTACTTTCACTTCTTTCATTAACATAAATCTCAGACCGATACTAGAAATATTTCAGACCAATATTGTCTTGGTCCAAGATTTTTTTTCTTCTCTTTTTAAGTTTTTTTTCCCTTCTTTTTAACAAAGAACTGTATTAATTATTTTTTAATGCGTGTCCTTAGTTAAAATTTCAGTTCAAATCTCGGTCCGAGATCCCAAATCTCTATGCAATATCCGGTTTTTATATTTATAAAATACTTAAATCTATCTCGAATTTGTAAATGAACAAATATTTGAAACTAAACGAAAACTTATATTACTTTTATAGAAAAAATTAAAAGTTTGTATTAGATTAGGATAATCACTCTAAGCTATATGAAAGAAAATCTTATAGAGAAATAGAGTGTGTTGAAATTTTTGAAAAGATGAAATCTACGGACGATATAGTATATGATGGTTCATAATATTCAAAAGATTGAGTCATGGGTAAAAATGTATTTTTAAAGGATAGTGACATCATCACAAGGTCAATAAACCTTAAAAAATGATGACACTATCAATAACCCTTAGTTTGCCTTTTTTGAATGTCAAATACCCCCACAAACTTATTATTCTACCACTCTGTAGCTGCTATTTTTTTTTAATAAAAGTAAGAATACATAAAAAAAAAAAAACAAATAAAGATTATCTCACAAACTGAGATCGAGGAGCAAAGAAAGACTCTTTAACAACATATAAAATACCAACAAAATAACAAAAAAAATAAAACATATAGGCAATATGTCTTACCTATAAAACCAAATAATAACTATAATCAAAGAACATAAACAAGAAAACCAAGGAACATAAACATGAAAACTAAAGAACATAAACAACACGTCTAATCACTTGACTGTTGTTGATTAGCTCTAAGCAGTATTAGACTTCAACCATATAATTTGCAAAAAAAAAAATAGTGGTAAATCAGGTATTGTGATAAAATTAAAGTAATGCGGAATAAAAAGAATAGAGAGAAGACGGGAAGAGAGGAAAACAGTATGAAGCTATAAGACTACATTGTATTCAATTTTCTTCTTGTCAATCTCAATAGCATTACATTGTTTATATAGAAAACCTAACCCTAGATAAATTAGGAAAAGATAAACTAAATAGGAAAAGATAATTATCATAATGAATATGATAATTATCAAAGGAAATAAGATAAATAAGGAATATATATCAAAATAGAATCAACTAATTTTGGCAGCTTTTTTGCCGAACTTGTTAGGAATGGTGTCCTAGAACTTGTAATTATTTAATAATAATAATTTATTAAGAATAAATTAAATAAATAAACATAAGTTCTTTATATTATCTAGATTGATTCAATTAACGATATTAGGAATATATGGAAATATATAAATATCAAACATTCAAATAGTAAACCCTAAGTTACTCTTATGAAATCACGACTTAGTATGTGAGTCATACAAGAGGATTAAAGTCGAGATGAGTAACTTAAACGTGTCTACAGTAAATGGATAACGTTTGGAAACCTTATCTTGGTAACACTGTTGATAGCTTCGCATTTTGTTTATAGACAAATGATCGAATCCTGATCATTCATGTGGGAGACATGAAATGAAAGTATCATATACAATGTTGATTGTATAAGACAGAACCACGATGTTCTATCAAATTTCTCCTTAGTACCGTTTACGAGAAATGATCGAATATCAAACTAAGTTTATCAACCGTGATAAATCTCAATCCTGAGTGAAATGCGGACTCCTATTTATGGAGTTATGTTCTTTGATTCACATGGTTGAGAGCGATCTGTAAGAACGCTCAATACACTCCTGTTTTGGGAACATGGCTAGATAAATAATTGGGAACTCATTTACACGAGATGGAATTCATAACGTTCCTAAATAATTAACTGTATCAGTGCGATACCTAACCATTCTAGGAACTTTAGGAAGCTCTCTTGATGTACTGATTCGAGACATGAACAAGTGGCGCCACGACTTCTATTGATCACAGAAGTATATTATCTATAGTTCAACTAAAGATAATGTTCATTGGAGAATCAGCGGGAACACAAGGATAAAGCGGTAATTACAGGGGCAAAACGGCAAATCTTATCCATCTGTAATTATGAGTGTTCCACGTGAAGGATTATATCACAGATATAAATAAAGATAAACTAAATGGACATAACTCATCTATAGTAAGGGGAGTTCAGCTATGAATCTATAGTGGAATTATTCATTGTGACGACCCGTCACTTTTAAATAAATTAAAATCAGAGGAAACAGCGGAAGTCTTTTATTTTAAGAAAATTTTGCGTGGTTTTGTTTGAAAGTTGGCATGCCGAAAACCTGTTTACATCCTAATTTTTCAATCTAATAAATTCACATGGACATTGAGTCCCAAATCAGGAGTTCAAATATTTCATATCATAAAAACATCAACCAAAAGCTCTTATGAGCTAAATACAACATCAAAGTCTTGAAATTCACAAAATGTTTACATATACGTTACAAAAACAAGTCCATCTCGAGGTCAGCATCCCTCGATCACGCAGCACCACCTCCTCTCCCTCGACCTCTGGCCAGGGCATTACCTGAAATTGGTTGTAATATCATGAGCTAACAAACTAAGCCGAGTGAGAATAATAAGCATAAAAAGTAAAGATAGACCTCAAACTCGAATTTCGATTTGTGTCCAATTAATCTGACACAATTCACTCCTAAAGTCATCCAAACTCTAGGTGATTTCATTTTATACTTTCCAATTGATGATACAAACGAGCACACTTAGTCTAATTGTTCATCCAATAACTTGTCATAACATGAGTAAGAAAAGTAAATAAATAAACTTTGCATAATTATAACATCTCGATTCTCTTTCTCGTCTATCATATGCATTAAAGTAATGAGTACATCCCGTCGGATACGCATTCGCCATTTATGCATGAAATGGAGGTAATGTGGATTTTTACATACTATCCACCCTTATCCTTATGTATGAAGTAGTGTGGACAATTATCGTATTCCACCAGTACTTATGTATGAAAGTAGTGTGGGCCATTATCATGTCCCACCAGTACTTATGCATGAAAGTAGTGTGGGCAATTATCATGTCCCACCAGGATTTATGCATGAAAGTAGTGTGGACTTTCTCGTATTCCACCATTAACCTTTCGTTTTTCTTTCTCACTTTCTTTTCTTTTCAATAATGCGAGATGTTATGCATATGCTTGCAAAAGTAAATAAAGTAAATGTAAATGATAAAGCAACCGAAATATGCATAAAGTAAATGAGTAAAGTAAAGACATAAAGTAAAGGACATAGATAAAAATAGATAGGAATCTCGGACGAACGATATGTCGATCGAACTCCGGCATCAATAATAAAAGTAGAATCATAACTCGAACAACAATTCTATTAACCATTCAAAAAAAAAACAAGCTTGGATCTTCTAACCTCCAATGATCCAATCTAAGCTTAGAAACGAATCTAACTTAGAATCTTCTAAGATTCTAGGCTTTCATCGAGAAATCCTAAGTTTCTCGCCTAAAGGATTAACTCAAAATCCTAAGGCACTAACTCACTCCCTCTAATCTTAGGTTGGATTCTAATCTTAGTTTCCGATTCTACAAATCATCGCACTTATTCGCTTTCTATAGTTACTTTAAATTCTAACTATTCTCACCTTAATTAAAAGATGACCTTGCTCCTAAGTCCGGTAGAGCAATCAAACAAGCGGTTCAAAAACACCTACAAAAGGATTAATATCCCAAAAATTAATAAATCACCAATTAACGATTAAACAACGACAAAACAAGCAAAAAGACGGAAAATCCACCAATCCTTCCCCTTGGAGGCTCTCGGCCCTCCCTAAACAAAGGGGTTCGGGTTTGGTTTTTTAGGCTTTTTGGCAATTTAAATACGTTTTGAGTTGGTTTTAAGCAAATTCGATAATCCCGATTTCAATGGGTATCGATAAATAGGGTTTTTGAACATTAATCCCTTTCCCGAATTGAATTTAAATATGCAATAATTCATGAATCTATAACCCAAATTCAAACCCCAAAGAGGAATTTTCAAACGGGAAGGGTTTCGACTGAAACTCGGTTTTAGGGTTTAGGGGAAAGTTTCAAATACACGTAAAACGACTCCCGTAATTACATACACCGAGTTTCATAACACGAAATCGAAAGAAATCAAGTAAAACTCCATTAAAACACTATTTGGAGCTTAGGGTTTGAAACTTTACTTACCGAGAACTCCGTGAAACACGAGCGGCAAGTACGAAGGGTAGATGGAAAATGATCGTAGGATCGATACATTTCCACTAAACCCGGAATCAAGTCAATCGGGCAAGAAACGAACAAAAGACAAATTTGGAAGAAAATGAGAAGAGGCTCACGGCCTAGAGGGAGAGAAATGAAGAAGATGAAATGAGTTTTGGTCAACCAAAGTCAAAGAAGATAGTTTTAAGAAGATGACAAATATCTAGATATTTAGGGTAGTTGGAAATTACGAAAATGCCCTTTTTCATGACTTTTGGCTTAAAAACGAATCCCGAACTTCTCAAACTAACCCAATGGTGATTAATAATTATTAATTGGCCCGTTAATAATTATTAATACCATTAAAACGAAAATAAACTAAAAAGATCAATTAAAAGATTAAAACCGAAATAAACTGCAAATTCTAAATTAACAATTAATAAATAAACTTTAATTACTTAAATTAAATAAAATAAATAAAAGTTTTTTTTTTTACAAAAATAACGGGACGTTACAAAGTTAGATAATAAGTAATTAACTGATTATCACCATCATCAATGAGCCGAGCCGAGCCGGCTCGGTCCAATCATTAGAAGGCTCAAGCTTGGCTCGGGCTCGAGCCCAACGAGCTTTTGCTTTTGGTCGAGCCGAGCCGGCTCGGCCCAATCTAAAATGTTAAGGCTCGTGGCTCGGCTCATGGGCTAGGCTCATCGAGCCGAGCTTGGGCCTGGCTCGTTGGAGCCAGCCAAGCTCGGCCTATCATATAAGTTCATTTTTGTATTATATTTTCTCAACAACTAATAGTGTATAACTTTCGAATCACTTTTTAAAAAAAAATCAAGTGTTAACAAAATTAACATATTAAACTTATTATTTTAAATAACAATTTTATCTGTTAAATTATTTAACTATTTTATTTTATCTTATTTAGTAATTACACAAAAGTATTAACTTTAAAAAATATATATTTTTATTAATTATTTCATACATGAATATTTGAGAATAAAGTGCATCATTACAATATAAGTACATCCCAACTAGGTTGGCACCCACTTATTTGTTAATCATATGCATTTTTCTCAACTTAAAGAAATTACATGAAATGAATAAATTATTCTTCGGGAGAATCACATTCTTTAGCCAACGTTGGTGAAATGAATGTCTCAAACTCTTCAGTTGACTTTTCAATATTTTCTTCTTCATGCTAGAGCAGCTGGCGCTTAATTTTAATTTTTTTTAAACTCTATTGTCAAGTTATAATAGTTTTTTTTTTTAACTCTATTGTTAAGTTATAATAGAATTTTTTATCTTAAATTTAAAAAATGGTAATAATATAAAATTTTATTTAAATAATAAATAAATATTGCGAGCTTTATTTGGGCCGAGCTTGAGCCGGCTCGTTGGATCGGCCCTATGTAGGCTCAAACGAGCCGGCCCGTTCAAAAAAAGGGAGGCTCATATCCAATCCAAACAATTAACGAGCCGAGCCGAGTCGGCCCGTCAAACGTTGACTTCCGGGCCGAGCTTGGGCTGTGCCAGAGCAGAGTCAGGGCCGGCCTTTAGGCCGCGAGCCATATGATGATGGTGAACTGATTATGTGTTAATCACTTAATTGACTAATTATTAAGCCCATGATCTATAGGTCCATCGGGTCCCTATGCTAGCTCAAATATCGTAGTAGCGAAATCAAGTAAAATAAATGGAAAGTTTAAGTAAACCGAATTACTTAAATAGGCAATATTAATTGTTTAAATATTGAGTATATTTAAACGGTAATTAATATAAACATTATTAATTGTTTAAATAATGAGTTTATTTAAACAGAAAATTAATATTGAAATATTATTAATTAGACATTATTAATTATTTAAATATTGAGTATATTTAAATGGTAATTAATAATTTGAAATTAATTGACAATTATTAATTGTTTAAATAATTAATTTTATTTGAACGGAAATTAATAATTAAAATTAATTAATTAATAATAAAATATTATCAATAAAGTTATTAATTAAATAATGAGTTTATTTAATGGAAATTAATAATTAAAATATTTATTATTAATTATTTAAATAATGGAAATTATTTAAATGAAAATTAATAATTAAATATAATTTGATAATATTTAGTGGGGAGAAAATATTAATATTATTAATTGTTTAAATAAAATATTTTATTTAAATGGTAATTAATAAATAAATTAATTAAGTTGGACTTATTAATTTAAGAGAGAGTTTCAAGCCCAATTGGATTAATGAACCCAATTGAAATTGGCCCAAAATAATTAATTAAATAAATTTGATTTATTAATTATTTATTATTAATTTTGGCCTTCATAGATAATTTGTAGGAGATAATTATTTGAATTATATCCTATAATAATTATATAGATTTATTTACCCAAGATAAATAAAATAAAGAAAAGAAAATATTTTCTTATTTATCTATGGCATTTTAGAAAGACCAAGATAAAGTTAAGAGATAATTCTTTTTTCTTTTTGTATTTATCTCCATGGATTAATCCTAATGTGATTAGGATTTCTATTTTTCTATAAATAGAAGGCTTGGGTCATTCATAAATCACACAATTAAATTCCTTAGAAATTCGGAATTCTCTCTTCCTTCTCCCTCCCCCCTTAGCCGATTTTCCCTAGTCCATTGGGAAGAAAATATTTTTTCTTCTTCCCAATTTCTTCTAAAGTTCGATCCCACAATCGGGTTTCGTTTGATCGATCGGGATATAGCGTAGAAGATTCGGTGTTGCTGAGGACTTGATGCTGTAAAGAAACCTCCAACCGATTCTCCATATTTTACTCAATGTAAGTAAAGGGTTTTAATTTTCGAAAAACTAGCATGAATCTACATGTTTTTATCACAAATTGCATGATATTAATAGATCCGTAATTAAATGTTAATTAGTTTACTAAATAAAATTCCGCTAGTTTAGTAAATCATCCCTTCAGAACCGTCACCGCGGCCACGAACCCTCGTTTCCACGGCATCGTTCCTCATCAAATCTCTATACCCTCCCTCAAGTTGGAGCATGGACATCACGAAATGCCCAACTTGCGAAATATGATCGAAAAAGAAGGGTCTTAAAAAAAAATGTTGTTTCTAATCGGAAAACGCCATAATTCATCAGGTGCAATGGTTGTCGTTGTGTCAACGTCAATCATCACGATCATTGTGGTTGTTGAGATATCTGCAACATCCACACGGTCGATTCTAATCTAGAAACGCCGTCATTCATCGTTTCAAAATTGAAACGTCTTCATTCATCATGGATGTAGACACCCATTTTCGTCCGATGTGTTTTTAATTTAATTTTAAGTTTAAAAATAATAATAATAATAATAAAAAAAAAAAAAGAGAAGATTTTTTTATTTTATGTTTATTTTAAAATTAGTAATTAGATTTTTAGGATAAATGTAATTGTATTTTTATTTATTTATTATTTTTTTTATTTTTTTATTTTTTTGTTCTAGTGTTTGTTTTATTAGCAAGAATAAAAAATAAATGATAAAAATAATAATGTGTCAAATTTGTTTAATTTTATTTGAATTAATTGTGTTTTAGAAATAAAAGATTTGAAAAATAAGTTTTAAATGAAAATCAATTTAAACATGGAAAAGATGAGTAGGAATTTATTTTTGTGAGTTGTCAAATTAAATAAAAAATCAAAATTTTGCATGATTTTGGGGTGAATTAAAAAAATGATTTGATTTTATTTTATTCTCATTTATTACTTTCCTAATTTTTATCCTCCATTTGGCTATAAATAGAGCCCTCCTTCAACCCTAAAAGACACAATTTCATTCACGTTAAAATCTCTTACCCTCCACGACAAAGCTCTCTCTGTCTGTCCCAATCTTTAACCATTCGTTTGCACATCCATATCTCTTACCCTCCACGACAAAGTTCTCTCTGTCCGTCCCAATCTTTAACCATTCGTTTGCACACCCATTGAATATTCAAAAATACCCTTTTGCTTTGATTTGTTCATATTTTGAGAAAATTTCTCCCTAGGCTCGTTGACATCACTACAAAGGGGAAAAGAGATTGCTTTTTTTGTCTTCTTTCGGTAATCAATTTCTTTCTTATTTTTTTTTATTTTTTTATACCCATCCCTGATACATACAAAAAAAAGAATATTTGTTAATTTCTTCGTAAGTACTTGTTATATTTTATCTTGTAGTCTCAGGTTCACTTTTTTTTTTTTTTAAATAAAAAAAACAAACATTTTATATTTATCTATTATATCTTTTTTTACATGTAACCTCTTTACATGTTTTATGTGCATATACGTTTTTGAGTATGTATAGTAATATTCATTATTTTAGTTATCAATTAGAATGAATGTTTGTCTTATTTTTATTTTTGTTCAAATAATATAACTATGTTAAATAGTTAGCATGTTTAAGTTTTTTTTATTTAATTAAATTTTATCTGTAAGACATAATTGGGATGATTACTTCCATAATTTAAGTTTTAAAACAATGAATAAATTTTTTTTATTATAACTAAATTAAATACTCTAATCGATGTGTTTGATATATATATATATTTTTTTATATGATATTTCTGTTTGTACTTTCTTTGTATAAAGTATTTGCTTTTATTTGAATAGGTTAACAAATAAGGAATGAAATCAAAATAAAAATAAATAAAATATAGTAATTGGAATTAATTAGGATACTAATTTTCCAAAAATCATAAAAAAAATTATTAATTAACAATTTAAATATAGTAATTGGAATTAATTAGGATACTAATTTTCCAAATCATAAAACTTAACAATTTAAATACAGAAATTGGAATTAATTAGGATACTAATTTTCCAAAGCATAAAACTTAACAATTTAAATTCAGTAATTGGAATTAATTAGGATACTAATTTTCCAAATCATAAAAATTAACAATGAATTTTAAACATTAATTGGATTTTATTAGGGTTTTTACCAAACTTTCCAAAAAAAAAAATACAAATGATTAATAATATAAGCCTTGAATAAACATTGAAATTTATTAGGATAATAATTGCCCATTTGTACCATAAATAAAAGATTTGTCAAATAAATTTTCCTATTTAAAACCTAGGGGCCAAAAGTGAAACCTACCCTAAACCTAATATTGAGCTAAATAATTTTAATAACAAAGATAAAAATTTACAGTTAATTAAAATATTCATATTTAAAACTTAAACACAAAAAAAAAAAAAACAAATCGTTTTCGAAAACTCCGACGACGGAATATAGAGCGTTGGAATACCATGCTCCTAAATATTCTTGAGGTAAGGAATTTTTTCTTGGAATACTGAGTTAAAATTCCCGACAATATTTTTCTAATGGCTTTATGCCACTCATACTTATTTAATCATGCTTTATTACTAAAGTATTGATTAGTAAAACATGAGACATTTAAAAATAATCAAAAAAATAATTTTGTTTTATAGATAAAGGATTTATTTAATAATACACCAAATAAAATAAAAAAAAAACAACAATCGTTTTAAAACGAACATAATAGGGTGCTAATACCTTCCCTATGTGTGAATGAACTCCCGAACCCATTTTCATTAGTTAGTAGACCATTCTTAGTTAATGACCAGGTGACTAATCACACCTAATTAAGAAAACCAATGATTAGTGGTGGCTCCCTCTTTTTATTTTCCACGTCGCGTTTACGTAGCGACAATGGACTCTTCTTGAGTTTCTTCCATGACCGTTTTCTTCATTGACCGAAACGACTCTTCTTGAGTTCCTTTCATGGTCGTTTTTCAGGTTGATGCGGGATAATCAACATCTCCACGGTCGTTTCCAATTTAGAAACACTGTCATTCATCATTTCAAATATTGAAACGCCTTCATTCGGTTATGGTTCTGAAACTCAATTTGTTCTTTACACAAATGTTGTTGTGCATTGAACATTTATCATCATCGTTTCCAATCAAGAAACGTTGTCATACATCATCAAATTCCAAAACACCATTGTTTAAAATTTCATCCATCAGCTTTGTATCCATCTTCTTCACTTTTTTTTTTTAAATATTCCCTTGTGTCGAAATCTCTCCAAGTTGAACGGCCCTCCGGGTCCATAGAACATCCCTTCTTTTAGAAACATCATAGATTTGATTCTTGATAGCTGTGAGCAAAGGTTTCTTGGAATCAGAACCATCACATTGCTTCAATTCATCAAATCTTGAGCCACCAAACTATATCAAAGAATAAAGTCAAAATAAAAACCATGGTGGCAATAAACTCCTACCACCTTGTTAAAGAATCGACACCAAGACCTCCTTTCAAGAAGATCTTCCTTGTTGCCCTCACGCCACTTGCACACAACACACACAAACAATTTTTTTATTTTTCTTTTAGTCCAAGACCATCAAATTTTATTTCACAGATTAGGCCATTGAATCCTAACCTGCTCCGATACCTGTTAGGAATGGTGTCCTATAACTTGTAATTATTTAATAAATATAATTTATTTCAAATAAATAAATAAACATAAGTTCTTTATATTATCTAGATTGATTCAATTAACGATATTAGGAATATATGGAAATATATTAATATCGAACATTCAAATAGTAAAACCCTAAGTCACTCTTATGAAATCTCGACTTAGTATGTGAGTCATACGAGAGGATTAAAATCGAGATGACTAACTTAAAATTGTCTACAGTAAATGGATAACGTTTGGGAACCTTATCCTGGTAACACTGTTGATAGCTTTGCATTTTGTTTATAGACAAATGATCTAATCCTGATCATTCATATGGGAGACATGAAATGGAAGTATCATATGCAATGTTCATTGTCTAAAACAGGACCACGATGTTCGATCAAATTTCTCATAGTTAGATAATAAGTAATTAACTGATTATGAGTTAATCACTTAATTGACTAATTATTAAGCCCATGATCTATAGGTCCATAGGGTCCCTATGATAGCCCAAATATCGTTGTAGCAAAACTAAGTTATTAATTTAACTTAGGAAGAACAAATAATTTAGGGTAAAATACCCTTTTGGTCCCTGAGTTTTGAGCCTTGTGTCTACTTGGTCCCTACGTTTCGATTTTGTGTCTATGTAGTCTCTGAGTTTTAAGAAACATGTCTAAATGGTCCCTGAGTAACAGATTTGTTAAATGGACTAACGGAATGCTGACGTGGTGATTGATGTGGAATTTTGTTGACTAATTTTGACGATGACGTGGATTTAAGGTTTAAAAAAAATTATAAATACTCATCTGGCTATTAATAATAATTTGAAATTGCTCTAAAATATATATTTTTTATTCTTTTATTATTTAATTTTTATTTTAATAACTGAAAACTATCATTTACTTGAAAAAAAATCATTTACATTAAAAAAAACCTCAAAATTAAACAAAACAAAACAATAACCCCTCGTTGATTGTTCATCTTCTTGAGCTATATTCATGCTCGTCACCCTTTTTCAATAAAACCCCCTCCATATTTTTATTCAAAATTGTACTAGATTTCTAGCACCAACACAAACTCAACAAAACTATTATTATATAATCACAGATTGTCGTAAAATCGCAAATCAGAGAAAACTTTCGCTAAGAAACCCAACCTCCCTCTCTGAATCGTCGTTGGATCTGCCATGGTCGAAGAACCGAGATCTGAGAAAATCCATGATCTTACGCAATTTTTTTCAGATTTGGAAGATGATAGGTGGTGAATTTGCTTTATTAGGAAGACAATGAGTTGGTTTTTAGATTAATTTCAGATCTAAGTTGGAGAATAATAGATGCGTTTTTTTTTCCAGATCTATGAGGATAAAGTGGGGGCCTTTTCAGATATGAGAAAGAGAGAAGATATGCATTTTTTAGATCTAAGTTGGAGAAGGAGATATGGATTATCCATGTTTGAGTAGAAGAAGAGATGAGATTTTCCATAGAATTTGAAAGAGAAAAAATAATTAAGCTATGAGGATTCACACCATTAAATCTATTCCATTTGCTTCCTCCTCAATATTATCCATGTTGGCTTTCCAGATTTGAGAAGTGGAGGATCAGATTTGAGAAATAAAGAAATCTTTCACATGATTCACACCATTAAAGCTAAAATTTAAGGGTAGGTATATATGGGAAACTCAATCTGGGACCATTCAAGCTGGGAGGGGAAAGTAGATTTTTTTTTTAACCTCAAATTCTTCTCAACAGCCACATCATCATTAAAATTAGTCAATAAATTCCATGTCAACCGCCACGTCAATATTCTGTTAGTATATTTAACAGATCTGTTACTCAGGGACCATTTAGACACGTTTATTAAAACTTAGGGACAACATAGACACAAAATCGAAACGTAGGGACCAAATAGACACAAGACTCAAAACTCAAGGACCAAAATGGTACTTTACCCAATAATTTAAGTGATTGAATTTACTTAAAATTAGGTAGTATTAATTATAATGAGATTATTTAAATAAAAATTAATATTAATATTATTGATATTGGTACAATATTAATTGTTTAATTAAAGAGTTTATTTAAATGAAAATTAATATAACATTATCAATTATAATATTTTAAGGCAAAATTAATTGTTTAAATAAATAAATTATTTAAACGGGAATTAATGTTAATATTATTAATTATTTAAATAATGAGTTTATTTAATTTAATATAAAATAATAGAGAGAATCACAATTTGGTTTAAGAAACAAATTGGTTTTAGCCCAAAATAATTAATTAATTGAATAAGATTCAATGGTAATTAATATAATAATTTTCGGCTACATGTGTTTAAATTAGAAATTATTATTTAAATTTTTCTAATTTTAAATACAAAATACATAATTATTAAATAAAGAAAAGTATAAATACATATATATATATATATATATATATATTGTGGTGGGCTTGTTGGTGGCTTCACTTTTGCACGTGAAGTGGGAATATATATGTATAATTATATATATTATTTTGATTTCATTCGGCGTGCCTTAAGTAAAGAAAAATATATATAATATTTATCTTTTCTATTATTTAATAATTAGGAGATAAGCATATCTAATTAGATTAAATATCATATTTTCCTATAAATATGACCATTGAGATTCATATTTTATACACTTCTCAATGAAAATTCTCTCTCAAGTTTTTGCCCAATTACCGATTTTCCTTAGGGAAAAATTTAGAAGAAATTTTTCCTTCTTTTGTTCTTTTGGTTCGATTCCCATAAGTTGGTTTTGCTTTCGATCGGGATATAGCATAGAAGATCCGGTGTTGCTTAGGATTTGATGTTGTAAAGAAACCCCTAACCGATTCTCCATTAGTTACTCAATGTAAGTAAATGCCTTTAATTTTCGAAATTAAGCATGAATCTACATGTTCTTCATGTTTTTTTCACAAATTGCATGATGTTAATAGATCCGTTATTAAATGTTAATAAGTTTACTAAATAAAATTTCGCTAATTTAGTAAATCATCCCTTCAATACCATGATAAAATTAAAATAATACAAAAAACTAAAGAGAAAAGAGGAAGAGAAGAGAACGGTATGAGGCTATATGACTATATTGTATTCAATTTTCTTCTTGTCAATCTCAATAGCATTACATTGTTTATATAGAAAACCTAACCCTAGATAAATTAGGAAAAGATAAACTAAATAGGAAAAGATAATTATCATAATGAATATGATAATTATCAAAAGAAATAAGATAAATAAGGAAAATATATCAAAATATAATCAACTAATTTCGGCAGCTTTTCTGCCGAACCGTCACCGCGGCCACGAACCCTCGTTTCCATGGCATCGTTCCTCATCAAATCTCTATATATTGAAATGAAATTTTACATCAGCTTTATAGGAAATTATTCATCTAAAATTTTCTCATAAAAAATAAAAATTGTCCAGTATAAGGATGAAAGTGTCAATGTTGATAAAAATGTTAAGATATGAATTTACGGATATTGCAATGTCGACGAATATTTTAGTAAAATTCACAAAAACGATAGAAATTTAAGTAAGTTATTAGCCAATCTTAAGCGTAGCTGAACTGATCACGCACTCACTCCCTTCCCTTGAAGTTGGAAGTTCGAGTCCCCTAATTTGATGTAATATCTAAAAAGAAAAATAAAATACTAAGATTAATCAATGAAACTTGAACAAATACTTAAAGGATAATACTTGCCTCCAAACTAGTTTGAAGGAGCTCCTACATCCTCTAATTTTCATTGGTCAATTTCAATTAAACATTATCACATTGAATAAATATGTGGGTCCCGTTAACTTTTATAAACCAATAAAAACAAAACAAATATGAAAGTATGAAGGAGCTCCTTCAAACTAGTATGGAGGCAAGTATTTTCCATACTTAAATTAGTCATAATAAGTGATCACATAAGGGAGTTATAGAATAATAAATGATATTAAATGTCGTTTGAAATGGAGAACCCAAAAAGTGAAGTATAACAACATTGCTTTATATCAAAATAGTAAAAAGAGTATGCAAACATATAAAATTATTGAATTAATAAAATATAAATATAAAAGATAGAAAAAAAAAAACCATTCAATAATAGCATATCATATAAATTATACGTCATGAATACAAATTTAAATATTTTCAAAAAAATTTAAAACAAACTGGTTAGTTTTTAAAAGCAAGGCTTACAAAATGAGTATTCATATATAAACCCCAATTAAATAAGATAACTGAAGAAAAGACCAACTTTGAAAAGAATATTGATTACAAAATTATAATAATAATAATAATATTTACAAAAATTATTACAACAATAAGAGATGATGACAAATCTAACAAAAAATAAAATAATATTTATAAAAAAAATAAAATTCTAAAAAAAATTACAAAGTTAACAAAATTTTAAAATATGACTAAATTATACTCAAAGTCCCGATGCTTTCAAATTTGTGTTAATTTTGTCCCTAAACTTTCAAAAGTGTCACAAATGTTCATATCGTTTGATATTGTAAGTTTAAATCAACTTTTCATGAATGAAACATATTAAAGGTCACGAAACTGTCCACTTATATTACATTTTTTGTCTTATATTTGCCATGTTGATAAAAACATCACATTTCTTATTATTTCTCCCTTTCCCCCACATAAAAGCCAATTATATACTAAGGCCCCAATTGGGGTTGATTTTAATCAACTTTTAAAAAAATTCTAACCGTTTTTTTTGTTTGGTAAATCTAAATTTGATAGATTTTTTGAAAAGCAATTGATGTAACTGTCAGATTTTAGAATCTGATACATACCTGCTTCTCTCAAAATGACTTAAAAAATTCTCTCTCTCCTCACTTTCACGATTTATCTCTTACCTCTCAACTATTATTACATAAAAATCAACATTAAAATATTTTAGCTCTCTTTCCCATTCCCCAATTAAAATAAATTGTTTTTATTATTTTAATAAATTGTTTTTATGATTGTGATTCAATTAAAATAATAAAAGTTTACAACTTATAACTACAAAATATTATATTTTTTTATTATTAAAAATATATATTATGTTTAAATTAAAATTTAGAAAATTTAAATATTATTGTAATTATCATTATAAAAATAGGTAAAAAAAACCCTTTAGATTAATTTAAAAGAATACAATTTAACTAATTATATATCTAACAGCAGTTTTAGAAGCTGAATTTACCAAACATAAATTTTCTGCGTAAGTTAAATTTACCAAACACAAATCTGATTTATGATACAACTGATTTTTTCAACAGCACAATTGACAACAATTATTTCAAAAGCTACAGCAATACCAAACTAGCCCTAACTAATTTCCCTTTATTTTCTATGGTTGTCTTCCAACTCCACATCATAATATGATGCTTTTATCTACATGACAAAAACAAAACGAAAAATATAACCATGGAAGGTTATATTATCTTTAACTTGTTTATTTTAAAAGCAAGAACAATTTAGATTTGCAATATCAAATGATAAAGATATTTGTGACACTTTTGAAAGCATATGGATAGAATGACACAAACCCAAAAGAATAATATCAATAGATATAATTAAACCTTAAAATATTTACAAAAAATAATCACACAATAATTATTATCGATTTAACATATATTTTAATCATGGATTATATATAACACAATAAAATCAATAATAAAAAAAAACAGTTTTAAATAATGATATATTTACAAATACTATATAAAATTCTAGTATCGAAGAAACAAACACTCAACAACCCACATCAGGAAGTAATACGAAAGTTTTTTTTCACAATATTTGGAAATCGATTTTTCATTTATTTATTTTTTAAACATGGAAGCGAGGACTAAATATAATCCCATATCCTAATGATCCATCTCTTTCCCACCTGCGAATAAAGAACTTTGAAAGCCAAGTACAGAAGGACACGGAGGCTAAGATGCTCGTAATTAGGAGGGAAAAACAGGAAAATAAAACCATGCATATCCATTCAGGAAGAAAACAAATGACCATGTAAAAAACACCATCATAATCAAGTTTCTAATTCATTCCAGTCAAACTCAATCCTAACGTAATAACAAGTATAAGAACAGGGGTGAAAAAATTTTAACAGAAGATTCAATTTAGCATAAAATATACTTCTTGATATCATGAATCAATCCCCATGGATAGTGTACCGCTCCCATTTCTTGGTTGGATCATAAATCTGCCATAAATAGGGAATGAAGTAAAAATATGTTAGGAATAAAGCTCAAAGAATCTAACCGCCAAAAAAACGCAAGAGTGACTAGTAAAGTAAAACGATGTGTGCAAAGCCCACAAAGTAAATAATTCTTACAGACAATGCACACAGCCGGAGAGGATATGCTCACCTCCCATCTTGAAGCAGGAAAGATATGCTTGTTCTTTTCATACCAGTGCCTTTCAACAACCTTTCCAGCATGAGACTGTCCAAAAAAAAATGATGAATGGGGGTTCAAAAAGAATAATAAAACAACATTATCAAGCTCATATCTCGTAAAAAGACATCTCCTGTTTTGCATAAATAGAAATTTTAAAACTATCCAAATTTTCATTCTCATGCCAGTCGCTTTTACGATGAAATTATTAAGTAAGAGAGATGATCAAAGAAGGTGAACAAGTGGAGTAGTTGAATGGAAAAGGGAATTTGTAGGATCCAACAGAGTTTTTTCAGCAGAGGTTGATAGGAGGGTGGAAGACTGAAAATTGAGGAGAAAAGGGGTAACCAAGCTTTTGGGATTGTTATAGATAGAAGGTGAATAAGTGAAGTGGTTGACGAACTCAATTGGGGAAGCCTTAAACCAGAAGTTCTTTAAGAACACGGCCGGAGTAACAGTCTGGGTGGAGAAAGTCACAAATCAGAGAGGATGGAAATCCCACATTCAATACTATGCATAATAATCACTCCTTGAATTCCACATTATTTATAACCAACATTCCCCTAATAAACTCACCACTAACATTTAGTTGGGCTAAAGTTGTAAATAGTTTAGATTTTGATTTTCCTTCACATTCAACCGTGTTCTATAAATGGAATTCTTCTTTGTAGTTTACTCTTTATTTATTTCTGTTTTTTTTTTGGAGGATTTCTCATCATATTGAATTTGTTTTTTACCTTATTGATGAATGACAGTTTCTATTTCCATTAAAAAAATACTAACGAGTGATATGTCCCTATATAATAACCCTAACATTACTCCACCCCTGAAACACGCCTTGTCCTCAAGGTGCGGGTAGGGGTACTCCATCTCTGACAAATACATTGTTACCCAATAGAAGAAAGTAAAACTAGCCAAACAAAAACTATAGTAGTCATATACGGCTGAGCAAGCGAGCATGTTGCCTTCTCTTTTATGTCAAAAGGGGTGGTCATCTTTGAATATACTCTCATAATCAAACATCAAGCGTGTTTCGCGCCAAAACAAGCAGTCCATATATGTCCTCACCAAGGAAATGTCATAGCATGTTTGTTGCTGTAGGCGCACCCAAAATTTTATGTTGGTCACCTTCCATGCTAGTTGAAGCCATAGGAAAACATCCAGCATTAGGAAATTAAGCATACTAACCTTTCTTGGAGTCAACCCCTTCTAACACCAAGATTTTCCTTGAAATTTTTTTTCCATATTAATTTCCGACCAATCTGATTCTTTGGGGTCAAGTGAACACTCTATTCCAAAAATTCCCTGATTTACGTCCCGATTTCACATTCAGATCTCCTCGAGTAGCTCCACAAAAGTCTCGCTCATCCTCTACTCATGGCATTTGGTCTTGCTAATACTGCAACATTGCTGTCGATCTATCATAGTCAACCCACTTTTTTAATTTGAGCATAACTGTTGCTACACGGGTGTGAGTGAGATGAGGGAAAGGAGAGTTCCCTTCTAGCTAGGTCAAGCCCATTACCCAGCCCACAATCCATTCTCCAAAATGGGCTTTCACGATACATTTAACTTCTAGCACACACAAGAGTTGTTGTGCCTTGAGCTTCTAAGGCACAAAAAAGGCAGTTCGAATGCCTTCATACCTTCCACAGATTTAAAGCCCACCCACATGTGGGCCGGTGCTCCAAAAATTCCAGTGGCCCCCAAAAATCTCCACATCTTTCTACCCGAATTACAAATAAAATAGAAGAGTGGAAAATGTTCTTTGGCTCATTCTATTGTCCATAGCTTTTAAAATAGGCCTTAGAAACTCTATGTAATTTTCAGTCCTACCGGACCTACCCTAATCCATTTGCTGCCCTTTTCCCCTTCAGACCAGCCTTTGACTTGTCCCACATCTCCAGCAGCAGCACATTCCCCCCTTCATTTCTGGCTGTCGCTGTTGCCATTGCCCCCATGACCAGGACCGCTCTTTCCCCTTGTGTCGTCAATGCCTCTACGGCCATAACGCTGATCATCCGCTCCTCAATCGTCCACGACCTCCTCCTAGTGATTCCTTATCATTTCTGACAATACATTTTGTTGCTCCAATTGACACATCAATTTCCTAGCCATCCCTTGCCAGTTTGTGCTGGCGTTTCTCTCCAATTGCCTTCCGCATGTTATTGCACCACCAGTGCCATGTGAATCTTCAATATGCCCAAATCCACTCTGATTGGCATTCAAATCACAAATTCCGATGATATGTACCTAATCATCTTCTCAAACTTATCGTTCAACCTCCAATCGTTTTGTTCCGCTCAATTGTTGATAAAACGCGCTCACCTCGTGACTTTTGAGGATATGCACCAAATTTCATGGTTTCTTTAATTTTTTTTATCTTCTCTGATACAATCTGTTTTCCCAACATCTAAGCTACGATCTTCTTCCTCCATCTTTAACTGGATATCAAGTAGGGGTGAAAGTAGGTAGGGGTGACCCCAACACACACCACTGTCAAAGTTCAATGGCGGGAGGAGGTCAACAGTACAACGGATGGAGAGAAGGAACACCTAGGGGGAGAAAAAAAATGTTCCAGCGAGGGAGGGGGGAGGGTGGGAGAATTTGGTCAGTTTTACCATGTTAGGAATTACATTAAAAGGTTGAATTTTCCTTAACATATCAACTCAAGTTTTTACGTCTAGTGGTGATTTAATATACCAATTACCCTTTCATCCCTGTATACAAGTATACACCTCTATGCTTCCACATACTACACTTAACTGCATCGTAAAGCAATCAAAAGGAACATTCATTTTTTTAATGATAGAAAACAGAGATTCCATTAAATAAGAGGGGAAATACAAAAAAGGGAACATTCATAAGATTGGAGAATGACAAACTTGAAAACATACCTCATCCTTCTCTATCGTTGCATCAGCAATTGTCCGAACATCCTCATGCACGTCGAAGTGGAAAAGCTGGGTCATCAAATAGTATGCCATAGTAAGTGTCTCAAATTAACTAAGAATATATTAGTTGATAGGAGATGAGAGAAAGATGTATATTTGATGTAACAGGCTTAAAAAAAGAAAAAAATATATATAACTCAGGCTAAAATTCAAATAAATATGCCTTACCGGACCACTCTTGCCTCTGGCTTTGTTTACAATGAGCTCATAGAAACTATGTTGCTGCATGACACGATAAATTATTGAATACACTTGCCAAAATGGAAAGGAAAAAAAAAAGAATAATATTCAAGATTTTTTTAGAAGTCGTATTACATGAGGTATTATGAGATCCTCTTTCACATATAGCAAGTTCTCCACCGAGGTCGTCCTAATCTCCCGAAACTCAGGGGCAAGTTGCTGCTGTACAGCCCGGAGAAACTCTCCAATTGAATCACCTTTACGTACCTAAACGAAGAAAATTGATTCCAAGATATAAAGTATAGTTAAAAGGAGAGAAGGGAGAGAAGAAAATGAAAAGTGAGTTCCTTGAAATTAGATAAACATTACTAGCCTGAATCACCCGCCTATGGCCTGCTCCATCCCAATAACTATATGTGATCTGAAGAGGCTCATCTGAAACACGAGGGAAATATTTAATCATTTCCTCCAGTACCACAAGATCTGATGTGTCACCATGCAATGTATACAGGATTCAAATAGAAACTTACTTCGAATTAGCTCCTGCTCGCGAAGCCACTGCTTCTTCAACCTTTCACGCTCAGCTTGCTCCTCAGCCTCTCGCTCACTGAAAAAGAATCCTCAGCCCCCCTAAGCTAAAATGTTAGTCCCAAAATGACATGGAAGAGATATAGGGAGGCTGAAACATAGAGGGATGCCACACCTATCAGGTAAAAAACCTGTCTCCACCGTAGGATCTTTGCCAATTTTACCACGCCCAAGCTTCCTTGGCTCAGAATCATCTATAAATCATAACCACAAGTGGGTATTAAGAATGAAGAAAGGATGACTAAAATTCGTCGGGTCAATATTTTTCTTAATTTTGTTTGTAATATCGTATTTCTTAATGTTCAGAACAGAAATCCAACAGGTTCGGAAAAATAATCAATTGTGCAATGCAAGTCAATTTTCCTTTAAGCTATAATATAAGGCAATAGAAACAAAACATAAGAAAATGAAGTATATTTGGATGTACATAAAAGATCAATAAAACCAAACTACTCCAAAATCGGCAAGAAAATACTAACTATTTTCATCATCCTCATCACTTCCATTCTCAAAATCATCCGAAAATGACAACCGTGAATTTCCCCTTATTTTCCTTTTTTTACGCTTTTGCAATTGAAGTTCTTCCTCCCTACACACAATAGAAAAAGGAAAAACATGAAATTGCAAACAGCACAAACTTTTTTCCAGTTAAAGAAAACCACGAGATCAAAACTCACTCTTGTTGCAGCTTCTGAAGTTTCTCTTTTTCCTCCTCTTCGTATTTGTTACGAATATTAACCCTCTACATAACAAAAATAACATTTTATCACACGGCAAATACTTTTATCATCACCGTCAAAGAAGGGCGGGTTTTAATTTCAATTTTGATTCTTTACCTTCTCAACGTACTCTTCTCTCGTTACTAAACCAACAGTTTCCTTCTTGAACGCTGTCTCCAGAATCTGAAATACCAAATCATTCAAAAAAAACAGCTATACGATTTTTTTTTTTTTTTTGCATAATTTCATTTATACGATTTGTCACTTTGAAAACCTAGCTTTTTTTACTATCCATTAGTGTCAAGGTCAGTTTCTGCGCACCTCAACTAATCTCACAGAACGACTAATAAAAGACCTAGCTTGAAGAACACCGACACAAGAACTATGGATGGAAATCTTAAAAGAGCAAAATTAACCCTAGAAATTGACGATACCTCAGAAGTACTGGAACCGAATTGAAGAAGACCGGGCTGGCCTTTCTCCGATGCAGTTTTCTCCTTAAGCTCTTGGATTTTACGACGTTCAGCTTCTCTTTGCTTCTCGAGCCTTCGAATCCTGACGGCGTCTTGGGCAGTGCCCACGTACCCGTCTCCCATGCCCGACATCTTCTTCGACGCGCTTCCCGCACTGAGAGCTCTCTGGCTTTTTTTTCTGAATGTATCGGAATTTGCTAAAGCTGCGTCTCCTCCGAAATCGACGTAGGAAATTGATTTATAGGTGATCGAATGATCCTGTGAGCCACGACTTGAAATTATGGGAGGAGACGGCCTGATTGAGACAATCTCCTACACGTTGTGTTTTAAAAATAAAAATCTCTATCTAAATATAAAATTCTCTTTATTTTATCGGCTAGATATAATAGAAACCATCACACATGAGATAACCTCCTTTAATAATTTCTCAGTGCTTGTATATTGTAATATTATCGAATAAGATGATAGTCAGATTCAATTATTTTCCTGTGCCCTATATTATTTTAAGGTAAATAACTTTTTTTTTTTTTGAGAACTGTTTCTCTTCGTTCTTCGAATTTTTATTTTATATTTATCTAGTCCTGAATAATTGAAAATATGTTTAATTGATTCAAATGTACCTTATGTTAGTTACAATCTCTTTTAACATTCTTAATTAGTCAGAGCTCGTAGTATATATTTAGTATAAATTTATTTTTATTGGTACTCCAAATTAATTAGGCGTGTAATTATGAATTTGAAATAAATTATTTTGAATCTTGCTCATTTACTATACTAGCTTTTACCGAGTGTGATGTATGTATGTTTTTATTTACTATGTTTTTTTATTCTATTATTCTATATTAATATTTTTCTATGGTAGATTTATCTTTAGAAGGGTGTGGTAAATAAATGTCATTTAAATATATTAATTAGATGATTAAAATTTTATGATACTAACAATATCAAAATTATCACTTTGAATTTAAACCATTAACTTTGAGTGGTTTAAAAATTGAATTTACTGAAGATATCAATTTTGATATGGTTTGAATTTTTAAGGGGTTTAGTAGGCATTTATAAAATTGAAAAAAAAAAATAGTTATTTCTTTTTTACTATAAAAATTTGATTCAAATTTTGAAATGTATATTACAAAGGGAAAAAATTTGTATCTCATGAATTAGATTTAAACTAAAAATCTCCCATTTTTTCTATTGAAAGTCAGGAGGGGATTTTCCATTTGTCGTTGTCAAGTTTTGATATTGTATATTCCTTAAAAAAGTGTTTATTTTGTAATTGATTTAATTTAGATTTAAATAAATAAATAAATCTCATTTAATTAATTACATTTTAAATAAATAATATTTAATTAAATGATACAAATTTATTTCTTTTGCACTTTAAAATTTTAATTGAGATTCTAAAATGTAGATTAAAAATGGAAAATTTGTATAACCAATGTTCTTTTTTATATTTGAGGTAGAGGGAGATGAAGTTTACCAATAATCTATAGTATTGTTGCCTAAAAATAGAGAGCTTTCACGTAAGTAACGAACTTAGAAGATAGGACAAGTCGGATAGAGTGCACTGCCTTGATGGTGTGCTACATAGGTACCTACACAAGAGAGAAACAGAGCACTGGTGTGGTGTCGGCCTAACACCCTCCGATGCTAAAATCAGAGCAAGAAGGAGCTAATGTGCCAGAGAGAATTGTAATAGAAATTAGTTACCTAATGAATGAATTTCTTCTCATATTTATAGGAGAAGTAGTTGATGACATCATCGTGCCACGTATTGCATCGGGATTGGGCCATGTGTTGCTTCTCAATTACGTGTCGGTTTCGGGTTACACCACATGTCATTTCCTAATCAAATACTTGTATTCGGTTTAAGTATTTAAGTCTATGTTAGAGACTGCGTAGCCAGGTCTTTTCAGGTGCGTAGACTTTATGACTAGGCACTGGGATTAGACGAGGTGCCCAGGTACTGTGCTCAGACGAGGTGCCTAGGTACTGTGCTCAGACGATGTCCCCAAGTATTATGCTCATACGAGGTGCGGAAACACTTTTGCCAAATAGTAAAATTCCACGTGTTATCCAATTTCACCCCCACAACATAGAGCGTATTTTTGTCTAAAAATGTTTCCTCAACATCCTTGCTTTTCAATATAGTATAAATACCTATATGTATACTTTATTATAAGGGGGTTTAGAGATATAAACTTTTTATATGTTCTTACGCTCCTCCTTTAATATTAATTTATATTTAATATATTAATTTTTCTCATAAATACACATAGCTTGATAATAATAGACTTTTTTTAACGACAATTTCTATTTTTAAGTGACGAGAACGTGTAGCTCAAAATGAGAATTCAAGAACATCTTGAATCGTCTAAATCACAGTTCAAATGAAAAAAAGGTTATGGCTAAAAAAATTGACGGCGTTGGGGGGAGTCGTCCTTTTGACATACTTTTGAACTATTTGGGTGTAATTTAACAATTTTTAGTTATAAAAGGTGTTCATGCATTTGACCAAAATCATATGGGTCTTATTCGCATTTTACTCTTTTTTTTTTTAATGAATGTAACAAAAACAAGAACAACACAAGAATAGGAAGATGAAAAAATAAGAAAGAAAAGGAAATATTGATTTTATTAATTGGGTTTATTTTCAGTAATGGACAATTTTATGTTGTTTATTTTAGACAGACACAATCTTTTATATATATCAAAACTACCCAAAACCACCACCAGCCAATTTAAATTGGGTGAAAAATCACAATAGCCACTTTTGAAGCAACTTTTAACAAAATAGCCATATTTTTAGAAAGTCAAGGGAGTAGCCACTTTTTACTATTTAGATTTTAATTATACCAAATTAGCCATTTCCGTAGATCGACTATAGTATGACACTGACATTCTGACACTTTCGTATATTACGTTTGTCTAACACTTCTGACTTTTTTCCTTTCACAATACATTTTTCTGCCCAATTTTTAGTATATTACGTATATAATTCATAGTTTTTATTTCATTCAGTATATTTTTACATTTTCAAATTAATGTTTTATACTACATATTTTGATTTTAATTCAATTTTGTAGATCGTTTTTAGTATATTGGGTACATCGTCCTCCATTTTGTAAGTGCATTTGAGAAAATATAACTGATAAGGATCATGGAGGAATGACAAAAGATCTAAATTAAAGGAGCTACAATAAGTTTTATTACACAAGTGCAAGGATGGCTAGGCTCGGATCAAGCTATATTTCACAATAAGCAGCCCATTTTGGATGAAGAGTTGACATATTCTTCCTTAAGGATCAGTGTGTGCAACTTACAAATCCATAAGGGGAATGTCTACAAAGATGACCTTGTGCAAGAATCATTAAAGGGAAAAAGACACTTTTGGTCCCTGAGTTTTCAATTTGTTTACCATTTGGTCCTTGAGTTTTAAAAACCGACATTTTAACCCCTGAGTTTTCATTTTGTTTACCATATGGTCCCGGCCGTCAAAGATCTGTTAAATATTTAACAGAATGCTGACGTGGCGATCTTTAATTATTTTTATATCTATTGGGTATTATTTTATTAATTTTAAAATGATGTGACATTAATTTTAATTGGTCTTTAATAATTACTTTAATCTTTCTTGCTCCTCTCTCTTTTCGGATGCACCATTAACGCCGCCCCCAAAACCTTTAACGCCATTAATGCCGCCGCCAAGCTCCATATTTTTACAGACCCTTATGTAAAACCGATGGAATCGTGGCCAACAAAAGTTGAATCTAATGAGAAGACTTTAAATCAAATTTATTTCTTATTATAAGTGTGAAGCTTTCTTCTTCCTTCAATGGTTTCTTCAAATTATAAGGAAAAGAACTCAAATATGTTGATTTTTTTGTTTACTATCTTCAGATCTTCTTACTCCTTTTACTGGTGCATAAAAAACCTAAAAATCCCAGATCTCCATCCTAGATCTACAAAGAAATCCCAAATCTACAAAGAAATCCCAGATCTAAAAATCTCAGATTTTCATCCCAGATCTACAAAGAAAATCGCTTTTGCTCAAATCTCACCCTCTCTCTCATCTTATATCTCTCTCCCTCATCAAATTGTAATCGAACTCGATTAGATTTTTCAATAGCATCGATGGATTCAACAATAGCTCGTGAGGTGAGGGAGTTGAGGTTCACGACACGAATCTTATTGAGGATACAACATTCGTGATTTGGATGATGACTAATTAAAACAAGGTGAAAGAACAGCGCGAGAGAGAAGCCTAAAGAATCCATTTGTTATATCTGAAACAAAAACTCTTTTCGTTTTTTTCTTGATTCCATTTACCTTATGGCAGATTCAAATATCTTATCTTTAAAATTTCAATCAAATTGAACAAAAGAAAACCCTCCATTAGAATCAGTAGGTAAAATGGTGGTTCCATTATCATTACCCTTTTCGTTTCCATTTCCCTTTTCCTCAGAGATTGGAGCATCGTTTTGCTGAGGCCGATATGGGGTTTTCTGGGTTGAAGAAGAACAGATGAAAAGATGAGTAAATTTGGGTTTTTTAATTTAACATTTTACAAAACTGAAGTTTTTTTTTCATTTTAGATATTTTGTTAATGTTTAGAGATAATTATTTAAAAATATGAAAATATAAAATATTAATACAAAACTAATTAAATATGTCACATCATTTGAAATTTGCCACATAAACTAATATAATATATATAATTAATAATAAGAGTGCCATGTCAGCGTTTTGTTAAATATTTAACAGATCTTTGACAGCAGGGACCAAATGGTAAACAAAATGAAAATTCAGGGGTTAAAATTTCGATTTTTAAAACTCAAGGACCAAATGGTAAACAAATTGAAAACTCAGGGACCAAAAGTGTCTTTTTCCTATCATTAAACGTGCCAATTATCCATTAAGTGGAAGATTGTAACATTTCCAAGACAACTAAGCAAATCAGCTTCTCTTTTGTTTGAATTTAGAACATGTTCCCTTATTTGTAGTCGTGTGCAATTAAAACACTACTTTCCTTTTATGTTTTGCTAATTTGTAGCCATGTGCCTTTAAGGCTTTATTTCCTTTTATATTTTGTTTTCCTTTTATTATTTGAAGGCTATAAAAGCCATGGAACTCAATGTAACAAATCAGATTATTATTGAATGAAAAACAAGTACTCTTTGAGAGTTTCTTTTTTGAAAACCAAATTAAGTTTTCAATTTCTTTGCAATTTTTGTGTTTAGGGTTGCCGCCGAGTCATTCAACTAAGGATTGATCAACTTAGTTGTGGAGTGATTCAATCTAGAACAAGAAACCTCGTTCTTGTCTCTAGATCATTTATCTAAAATGTAATCTAATCTAGCCTTAATCTCTTGGTTGAAACTGATTAGTTAGGGAGGGTTTGAGTTCTTGCTTCAAAGGTTCATGCTAAGCATAATAGCATAGGGTCTTTAGACTTGCAATTTGGGTTTGCCTTATCAGTTGGTATCAGAGCATTGGTCGAAACCTTGGCCAAACTCTAGATTTGATTTTATCCTTTAATTTTCTTGCAAATTGCTTGTTTCCTTCATTATGTCTTCATCTTTTCATTTTCTGTCCAATCCATCACTTTTCTTTTCTTTTCGTTCTGATCTTATTTCCATATTGTAGATCACATTCTGATCTTGAAAATAAAAAAAAGGGAGAAAGAGAGTTCTGCATCTGAGAGCACTATATTGTTCATCTTGTGTTCTTCATTGCTTTACTTTGAAATTTCTGAGTTTGATCCATAGAAAACGAAAAAGTATGAGTTTTGAATGTTATTTTATCAATCTAGATCCACAAATTAAGCATTTGTTGACATTCAAATCTTGCTTATACTTTCCATAATTGAATCTGCCGCATTTAGTGCTCTGTCTAGCTGTCTAAAACACATGAGATAATTCGAATTAGCTTTCACAATCTGAAAAAGGAAAGTTAATTTAATCAGTTATATTTCCTTATTAAGAAGGACATTTAAGGAAATTCTATTTGTAAACAACTAAAATTTTAAAAATCAAATCCGTGCGCAATCTGCTCCTAAAATTCCGGATCTTGTCTTTTGATTGATTGGCATCTTCAATTCTCATCATTATTTCAGATTTTTCCAATTGTACACTCTTAATAACTGATTGATTGAGCTATATATGAGTTTCCATTTTAAAATTCATTTCCAATAATTCCGAATTGGACTTACCATGTTTTGCAATTCCCTAGATTTTTCCTTTCTTTCAAATATGTTTTCCAACTTATTTGTTTCCTTTTCTATTTTATTACTCTATTATTGAATTATTTTCACAATTAGTTGTATTTTTCTGATTGAATTACTTTGTAGCTTTCTAAAAACACAATTTTTGCTTTAAAAAAGTGAGTTATACCCAAGAGCACATAAATACAATTTGGCCTACCTTGAGTGCTAAACACGAGTGTTCCTTGAGTGACATATATTGAGGGAGTGTTGTGAGGTCCAGAATACTTGTTAACTGCTGAGGAACAACATGGCTCAAGAGGGAAATGATTGTGGGGAGATTAGTGATGCTAGGTGGATAGAAGCACAAACTGAGGTGTTTGTTAGGATTACTCAAACTTTAGAAGAGATTGATGAGTGTTTGGGTAGATTAGAAGTTACTGGAAATCAGCAAAGGAGGTACATAATTGAATAAGAGTTTTAAAATGATGTTATGAAAGAAGTAGACATGAATTGGGAAGAAAGTGATGAAGAGGAAGAATTCATTAAGGAAGCCGAAAAGAGAGATGTTGAGGAGGAAGAGTTTGAGCTTAATGAGGATAGTGATGTAATCTTAGAGGAGGGAAACCGACTGGCACTTTTGTCTAGGAGGGTTTTAAATTCTCACATGAAGGAAAATTGTGTTGATGACCAAAGAAACAACTTGTTTCATACAAGGTGTTTGGTGAATGAGACTTCATGTAGTGTTGTAACGTCTCGGGTTTTCGGTAAGTTTTTGAATTAAAACAAATAAATAAATAAAAAATATATGTTCTCTATTTAATTTCTTAAATGATTTAAGGATAAAGTGTTTAAATTTAATTCTTATTATTAAGAATTTATTTTTAAATAACTTTAGACTTCGGTAAATGAGAGATTTTATTTATTTATTAAATGATTTATTTTTTTTAAAAATAAATGAGGGGGGAGTAAAAAGGAGGAAAAAGAAAGAAAAGGGGAAAAGTCATCTCATTCATCCTGCTTCACGTGAAAGACCTAGACAGAAGAAAAGGTAAGGCATTCTCCTTCTTCACCTTCTTCTCCTTTCGTTTTGAATGAGAAATTGATCGATTCGGGTTAATCGATTCAAGAATTTGGCGATCTATAGGTGTGTTTTGCTTAGGGTTCTCTTTGGTGGAGTTGTTGAGAAATCTGAGAAGAGCCTTCTTTCAAGATTGAATTGAGGTAATGATTCCTATTTTGAAACCTATTGTAGAATCGATAGATAACGAACGAATCGAACCCCAAAATTCTTCGTCCATCCTACGTCCATCCTACGCTGTCTTACGTCCGTCCTACGCTGTCTTACGTCCGTCCTACGCTGTCCTACGTCCGTCCTATGTCCGTCATACGCTGTCCTACGCCCGCCCTACGTCTGTCCTAACCCGAAGCCAAACTCGTAGCCCTCTGTCCTAACCGTCCTAACCCGAAGTCGAACCCGTCACTCTCCGTCCTAATACTGTCCTAATTGTCCTACCATAGTCCTACCTCGTAATCCCTCTGTCCTACGTTCAGTTTAATGTTTTTGTTAGCATAAAGTTAGGTTTAATTTATTTTAGATTGTAACTTATGTTTCAGGTCGTAGTTGTGTTGTGAAAGGAAAAGAATTTGGAAAAATTCTTGCTGTGTGCAAGGTGAGTAGAAGTTGTTAAGGCTTGAATTATACCATGTTTGTTTTCCTTTTTCTTTAACAGTATAACCTCTTAAATTTGGCATTGACCTTGGATGTTTAAAAGTATAAATGAGGTTATTTGGGTTGAATTAATAACTTGGAAAATAAATGAGAAGCATGCTTAAAAGATTGAGATGTTTAAGACGAATTCTTGGGTAATTTTTTTTATAAATGTCGTTTTGCATGATAGTGCCCAATTAGGAGAATTTAGGTTTAGGTGGCTAGTAGAAACTGATGCTGGAATTATTTTGTGCTTCGACATATTGTTTTTGGATATACAGGACTATTTGGGAGTTAGAAATATAGTCGTTATCTGCTTGGTTTGTCTTTAGAAACTTTAGATTTTAAGTTTTGAATAAGGGACGAACTGGTGTAGGTTTAGGCTAGTTTCGTCTCTAGATTTGTAATAATGATTGGAAGTGACTGAGACTGACCCAAAGTGTATAGTTGGATGTGAATGGGTTGTTTTGAGGCGAATTTAAGATTAAATTCCAAAGGTTGTAATTTAGGGAATCTTAGCCTTTCGATTGGGTTAGTTGAGGGAAGTACGATTGTTGGAGCGTCATGGTTGACGTTGTGGGAAATCATATTACTTTAAAATACCTTGGGTAATATGGTTGTAGGTTCGCATTAGGCAAGGCCTTGTCTAATGAAGAATAGCCGTTAGGGGAGCTTATTTAGTGTGCACAACTTAAATAACACCTAACGGGGCAGATTCATTCCATCCGTACAATGGAAAAGAATATCCCTAAAGGATTTAAATTGTAGAAAAATTATGTTTAAATTCCTTATGGGCGTAGTCTCTCTTTGTTGGTGAATAAAGAGGAGATTAAAGGTATTAAACGAGAAATGATTCGATTAGTTTTAAATTGTAGAAAAATTATGTTTAAAACTAATTCGAATATAGATAACTTTTAATTTGTTGAGAAAGTATTTATGACTTCTTTGGGAGTGAGTGACTTATTGGAAGTCGGTAAGGACGTTTATGGACTTAAAGTCTTAGGAAACCTCTCATTGGCATGATTCTTTCTTTAACAATTTTCTATTCACTGGGCGTAGCCTCATGATGCTACAACTTTTTTTTTAGGTAAAGGAAAGAAGAAACTCGGTGGCTGATGTGGTTCGCGGTGGTGATTGGTTGGCATAGATTTGCATCGCCTGGAGATTGATCGTTCTTAATAATTTGGGGATTTGTCATGTTTTGATTTTGTTGAACTAAGTTTAGTAGTTCGGTTTTAAATTCGAGTATATTGCTCATTAATACTTTGAGATTTGTTTTAGTTTAAATGGTTTTATGGTTTTGAATTAAAATGATCGATCAATAATGTTTTGATGTTTTGTTTAAACTGAGGAAAAACTCTGATTTGGTTAATAAATGCTTCCGCTTTTATTCTTTTACATTTATATGTATTTGGGATTTTTCGGGTTGTTACAAGTGTTGTGATCGATGGTGGGATTTGTACCAATGTTGTGAGCTCATTTCTGGTCAAAAGACTTCAATTACCAACTCAAGCCCATCCATCACCATTCAATTCTCAAGGTTTAATTTATTTTACTCTTGGTAAGTATAAGGATGAGGTTTTGTGTCATGTTGTACCTATGCATGCGGGAGATATATTACTTGATCGTCCTTGACAATTTGATAGGAGGGTTATGTATGATGGTTTCTTGAATAGGTATAGTTTCACTAAGGATGGTAGAAAAATTATTCTTGTACCTTTATCTTCAAAAGAGGTTTTCATTGATCAATGTAAGCTTGAACAAAGGAGACTTAAGATTGAGTTAAAAGAAAAAGAGATGAAAGAAAAAGAATTGAGCGAAAAATTGAGTGAGAGAGAAAGGAAATCTTTGAGTTGTAAAAATGAAAGTGAGAAGAGAGAGGAATTTGTGCCAAGAGAGTTTCAAGAAAAAAATGAAAGAGAGAAAAGAAAAATGTGAATATTTAGAGGAAAAAGAGAGAAAGGGAAAACTAGTGAGCTATCTTGCAAGTTTGAGTGAGGTGAGGAAAGTTTTTCTTAGTCAAAAGCCTAACTTTGTGCTTATGTACAAAGGAAACTTTTTAGCAACTAACCTTAACCGATATTTTCCCAGTGTGTTTGAATATCTTTTCCAGGTTTGGAAGCACTACTTATGGCCGAATAAGATCTTGAGGTGTTCGGAAGGGCAATACATCCATGCAAGAAAGTATAGCGAATCTAATGAGATAATCGAAACATTTATCTATGGAACGCACTATCATCAAGGTAAAGAGAATGTTGTAAGTACTCTACTTTCTAGTAATGAGCATATGAAAGTTCTTGTCAATTAGCCCTCTTGAAAATAAAAATTTTGAGTATGTGGAAAACTTGAACTCATTTAGGAATGCATATTCGTCTTATGTTGTTGATTTTACTTTGAGTAATTACAATATATTCCAAGGTGCTTTCCTTGAATGAGGAACTCAAGAGATAATAAATGAGACTTTAGGAGCAATGCATAGGGAAACTAACTCTAAAGTGGAAATTTGGGAGAATTGTTTACCTTTTGTGGAGAATACGTGTAATAGGATAATACAATATAAGAATGTTTGTTTTTCAAATAAACTTGTTTATGGTCTTTATGCTATTACTCCCTTTGAGACCCTATACTATTATGTTTAGCATGAACCTTTGAAGCAAAAACTCAAACCATCCCTAACTAATCGGTTTCAACCAAGAGATTAAGGCTAGATGAGATTACCTCTTAGATCAATGATCTAGAGACAAGAATGAGGTTTCTTGTTCTAGATTAAATCACTCCACAACTAAGTTGATCAATCCCTAGTTGAATGACTCGGCGACAACCCTAAACACAAGAATTGCAAAGAAATTGAAAACTTAATTTGGTTTTCAAAAAGAAACTCTCAAAGAGTACTTGTTTTTCATTCAATAATAATCTGATTTGTTACATTGAGTTCCATGGCTTTTATAGCCTTCAAATAACAAAAGGAAAACAAAACATAAAAGGAAACAAAGCCTTAAAGGCACATGGCTACAAATTAGCAAAACATAAAAGGAAAGTAGTGTTTTAATTGCACACGAGTACAAATAAGGGAACATGTTCTAAATTCAAACAAAAGAGAAGCTTATTTGCTTAGTTGTCTTAGAAATGTTGCAATATTCCACTTAATGGATAGTTGGCACGTTTAATGATTCTTGAACAAGGTCATCTTTGTAGACATTCCCCTTATGGATTTGTAAGTTGCACACACTGATCCTTAAGGAAGAATATGTCAACTCTTCATCCGAAATGGGCTGCTCATTGTGAAATATAGCTTGATCCGAGCCTAGCCATCCTTGCACTTGTGTAATAAAAACTTGTTGTAGCTCCTTTGATTCAGATCTTTTGTCATTCCTCCATGATCCTTATCAATAACGTATATATAATATACGTAATATACATGTCATTTAATCTGCAAATGAAAAATAAGAGAGTTTTAATACACAATACTTAATATACAAAAAGATACTTAATATGCAAACAGATAAAACAATGTATATTACGTATATTACATAATGTACGGATAGCAAAAAAACAGAACATAAAAGAAAGGGGGTGTGTACATTAACACAACGTCATTTTCGTATATTGTGTATATTACATAATACACATTTAGTAAAACAACATAGCGAACTGAAGAAAAACACGGTTATGGTATATCATGTATATTCCATAATATATATTTAAACCAATAAACAAAACCTATATTACATATATTATAGAATATACATTTAATCAATCTAAGACAAAATGTATATTACATATAATACAGAGTTACAAAATGTATTACAGAAAAACAAGACACGATATATATTACGTATATTACAGAATCAGTGTTTAGCAAGTTTGAACACATCAAGAAAAAAAAAACATAAATATTTTCTAGAATATGAGAAAACCCAGAAGAAATAAAAAAAACTCAAAAGATGTGTGGGGAAAAATTAACAAAAGAAAAAACATATCTTTTATTAGATCTAGTCTTTTATTGTTTTAGATATTCAAGATTCGGCGAGATCTAAGATTTATATGGGGGAAATGAAAAAAAAATAAGAACAATTTTTTTTCTTCAGATATATGTTTTTCTTGCTCTAGATCTATAGGAAACGTATAAATTTGGAATTTATAAGAAAAAAATGGAGTAAAACAAAAAAATGAACTTTTTTTGCATGAGTTTTGTCAGATCTGTGCGTTCTATATTGTGCATTTTAGAAGATTTGTTGAGCAAAAATGGAAGAAAATAGGGTTGAAGATGCATCTTTTTTTAAAACAAGTTGAGAGAGATGTGAGTAGAGAAAGAAAAAAGAAGAGAGAGGGAGAGAATGAGAGAGACAAAAAGAAGAGAAATGAAGAAGGAGAAAGAGAGATGATATAAAAAAAAAAAGAGGGAAAGATGGTCTACGCATGAAAAGAGGAGAGATGAAGGAGGAGAGGATAGAGAAATGATTTGACATAAGAGTGTTTTTTGTATTTTTATAATTTCATGTGAATATTTTTTAACAAAATAAAAGAAATGGCTATTGATTAAAAAAATGGTCAAAAAGTGTCATTTAAGTAATTATCCCATTTAAATTACATTGTCAAAAGATGAAACATACCTTCGATTTAATTTTTCTTAATTTGTTCAATATTTAAGAGAAGTTATAAAATCCCTAAAATTTTGTAAAATTAAAGGAAAATTTAAATATAAAAAAAATTAAAACTATAACAAAAAAAAAATCTTCAAACTTCTAAATACGTATTTCTTCGATCAACCTTCGACCGTCATTGTAACAACCCGAAACTTTGGTAAGGGTATTTTAGTCTTTTCTTCAAATTCAATCTAAATAATTTTATTTTGTGATATTATTACTTGTCATGTCATTACGAATTCAACGCAATTGACCGTTCCTCAATCCGAGTCCCGAATAAAAATATATGACCGAAATACCATGTGTGCCCTTTGTCCCTATATTTCAAATAAGGGTACTTTGGTCATTTTATTCAGACAACCTGTTTCTTTAAATGAGACCAAACTTCTAAGACAAGTTTAATTTTTGTCATCCTCTTCTTCTTCACACCAAATCTTCACTGCCAACCTCTTCATCAACTCCCTTGCTTTCTTCTTTGATTTTTTTAAGGTAACTTTGAGCTTAGTGACTATTCATCTTTCCCATCTAAATTTGAGTTATTTGAGTAACTGTTTGCTTACCTTGCTCGTATGATTTTTAAAACAGTCGCCAGAGATCGTTTCCGTCACCAGAAGCCGAAGAACCAACTTGTTTAATTCGTAAATTTTGCAAGGTAGTTTGTCCTTGTGATTTAGTGTTGTTTTATAGTAATTTCTTGCTGAATCGAAATCGTTTCTTTTATTTTCATCAAGAATTGAAGCTCGTCGTTTTCTGGGGTTTTCAACCACCGTTTTAGTGAGTTTTACAACTTGGTTTTGGGCTGTGTTTACGTTGATCCATCGTATTTTGTCGATCCCAAGTGTCTTCCGAACGTTTCCAGTCATCCCCATCGCTCAGGTAACTGCTTACGTTTCTTTCTGCATATTTTTTTAGTTACAGCGCTGGACAGTCTGAGGTAAAAGAAGTGGTCCAGTTGGACAGGCTGGACTGGTTCAACTGAATCGGTTCAGCTGGTTCAGGGCCAATTTTTGCTCAATTTGAGCCGGTTTTCACCCCGTTAGTCCGGTTCTCGTGAAATTGACTTTAAATTAATATTATTCCAGGTTGTGGACATCGTTAGGAGCTTTTTTGGATTTATTTTGAGGCCGTTTGCTTGTTCAATTTACAATTAAGGTAGGTTAATTCCTACTTAGAAGCTTAAATTAAATTTATTGTGCTTGCTTGTTTATTGTACGATTATAAGGATGTCTTGGGAGAAGATTTATTGATTTTAAATATTATCATTATGTGCTCGTTTGGTTTGCTAATATTGTATTTATTTAGTTTGTATTCGTAGTTTGTTAAATGCTATAATTAGAGTCTAATAACGGTTTAAATTTAAACTAACATAAGAAACTTCTATTAAATTTGTAGAGTTGCATGCTTAGCATGGCACGTAACATGAGTGACCTTATACCCCATTATGATACATATATACAAATTTAATAGTAAGTTGAACCTAATAAACATCTATTAAATTTGTAGAGTTGTATGCTTAGCATGATACGTATCTGTTAGGAATGGTGTCCTAGAACTTGTAATTATTTAATTATAATAATTTATTTCGAATAAATTAAATAAATAAACATAAGTTCTTTATATTATCTAGATTGATTCAATTGACGATATTAGGAATATATGGAAATATATTAATATCAAACATTCAAATAGTAAACCCTAAGTTACTCTTATGAAATCACGACTTAGTATGTGAGTCATACGAGAAGATTAAAGTCGAGATGAGTAACTTAAAAGTGTCTACAGTAAATGGATAGCGTTTGAGAACCTTATCCTGGTAACATTGTTGATAGCTTCGCATTTTGTTTATAGACAAATGATCTAATCCTGATCATTCATGTGGGAGACATGAAATGGAAGTATCATATGCAATGTTGATTGTATAAGACAGGACCACGATGTTCGATCAAATTTCTCATTAGTACCGTTTACAAGAAATGATCGAATATCAAACTAAGTTTATCAACCGTGATAGATCTCAATCCTGAGTGAAACGCGAACTCCTATTTGTGGAGTTATGTTCTTTGATTCATGTTGTGTGAAATCGTGATACCCAAGTGCACGTAGTCAAACAAGTAATAAAGTGATAAGAAAGATCGTTCCCACGAGGATTAGTGACTTAAAGTGGTGTTTAACAAATAATTTAAAGAAAATAAAAACAATGATAAATTGGGGTGATTTAATTTATGAAACTAAATAACTAAAATTGTGAAATTATGCAAAACTAAATGACAAAATTCTAAATTAAATATGGAAAATAAGTAAGATGGATTAAAGTGGCTTAAAGTACTCCTGAAATATGCAAGAATATTAAAGTGAATAAACTATGTAGAGATGAATGATTGGAAAATCAAGAATCCCCCTAAAAAGTCTTAGAATTCACAAATGCTGCAGCAGTGTTGTGGCTGTGTTGCAGCAATCTGCAATAACAAATACACTTTTTATGCAAGCAAACTCAAATGTTCATGTGACTTTGTCAAGCCTAGCATGATTCTAATTCTTAATCCAACTTAATTCCTATGTCTAGGTTAAATTAGATTAAAATTACGCTTTGATACTCCGGTTTAGGCTTTAAGGTGTAAACACATGTCTATGCATTACCAAAAACAATTTCAAGAATCGTTAACCCCTATCAATCAATATTCTTCCATTCAATTTTAACCTTTTCAGAATTAAAACTAAACTAGGCAATTCACTTAAGTTGATCAAGCATAAGCAAAGAGACAAGAAATATCAAACTATTGATTGAGCATAAAAATTAAATTCATTAAAGCTTGTGAAAAACTAATTCCCCTTAGGGTTCATCTATCAATTCCAACCTAAGAAATTTAGTTCATAATGAAATGCAAATAAACAAAAGTGTTCTTAAAAAATAAACTTAAACCTAACATAATCTAACAATAGAGAAGAAGAAGAAGAAGAATAGCAAGAGTAAATAAATGGAGGAGAAGAGATCCAAACAAATTCCCCTTAGAAAAAGCTTCCTCCAAGTCACGTTCAGCTGCTCTCTGCCTCTTTTTTCACGTTGAAGTCTGTCCCCAAAATTTGTCTCCACAAATCTGACTTTTGATCTAGGTTAATCTTCTCTTTTCTTTTGTTTTGGGCTTGGGCTTCCTTCTAATCTCCTCTAAATTGCTCCTAAGTTGGACCCTAAGTAGTGGGCTTATTTTATCTCAAGTGGATCTGCTGAAACGGGCCCAAAAATATGGCTTTTTGGGCCAAAAATCGTGATCTGCACTGCTGTCCAGATTCTGCCCAGTGTGCTGCAGCACTGCCACAACACTTTTCAAAAATCTCCACTTTTTTCCTATTTCCTGCATGAAATTTGCAATTCTTTTAGGACTTTCTTTCATTCAAATTGACAAAATTAAATACCAAGAGCCAAGAACAATCCTAAATATACTTTAAAGTGCTAAAAACCCGAATTTTCCCAAAATAAGCTTTAATAAAGAATGATTCTAAATGAGTTCAAAGTGCACAAAATATAAGCAAAGTTCAATCAATTAATTATCACATAGGCATTAAAATAGGACCAAATAACTCTATTTTATAGAGTTATCAATTCACATGGTTGAGAGCGATCTGTAAGAACGCTCAATACACTCCTGTTTTGGGAACATGGCTAGATAAGTAGTTTGGAACTCATTTTCACGAGATGGAATTCATAACTTTCCTATAAATTAACGGTATCAGTGCGATACCTAAACATTTTAGGAACTTTAGGAAACTCCCTTGATGTACTGATTCGAGACATGAACAAGTGGCGCCACGACTTCTATTGATCACAGAAGTACCTTATCTCTAGTTCGACTAAAGATAAAGTTCATTGGAGAATCAGCGGGAACACAAGGATAAAACGATAATTACAGGGGCAAAGCAGTAAATTTATCCGCCTGTAATTATGAGGGTTCCAGGTGAAGGATATATCACAGATATAAATAAAAGATAAACTAAATGGACATAAATCATCTATAGTGAGGGGAGTTCAGCTATGAATCTATAGTGGAATTATTCATAATTAGATAATAAGTAATTAACTGATTATGAGTTAATCACATAATTGACTAATTATTAAGCCCATGATCTATAGGTCCATCGGGTCTCTATGCTAGCCCAAATATCGTTGTAGCAAAACTAAGTTATTAATTTAACTTAGGAAGAACAAATAATTTAAGTAATTGAATTTACTTAAAATTAGGCAATATTAATTATTTGAATAATGAGATTATTTAAATAAATATTAATATTAATATTATTAATATTGATACAATATTAATTGTTTAAATAAAGAGTTTATTTAAATGGAAATTAATATAACATTATCAATTATAATATTTTAAGGCAAAATTAATTGTTTAAATAAATAAATAATTTAAACAGGAATTGATGTGAATATTATTAATTATTTAAATAATGAGTTTATTTAAATGGAATTAATAATTGATATTATTAATTAAATAATGAGTTTATTTAATTTAATAATAAATATTAGAGAGAATTAAATTCAATTTGTTTAAGAAACAAATTGGTTTTGGCCCAAAATAATTAATTAATTGAATAAGATTCAGTGGTAATTAATATATTAATTTTTGGCTAAATGTATTTAATTAGAAATTATTATTTGATTTTTTCTAATTTTAAATACATAATTATTAAATAAAGAAAAGTAAATAAATAATATATAAATTAAAAATACATAAAAAACGTTACTTTGCACATAATGGGCGGCGTCAGCGTGCATGCGTGCAAAGTTTTATATATATGTATTTTTATTTTATTTTATTTATATTTTCTATTATTTTTAGGAGATAAGTATATCTATATAGATTAGATATCATATTTTCCTATAAATATGATCATTGGGATTCATATTTTGGATACTTCTCACTTTAATTAGAAAAGTGAAAATTTTCTCTCAAGTTTTTGCCCAATTGCCGATTTTCCTTAGGGAAAATTTAGAAAAAATTTCTTCTTCTTTTGTTCTTCCTGTTTGATTCCCACAAGTCGATTTTTCTTTCGATCGGGATATAGCATAGAAGATCCGGTGTTACTGAGGATTGATGCTGTAAAGAAACCTCCAACCGATTCTCCATTAATTACTCAATGTAAGTAACGGTTTTAATTTTCGAAATTTAAAGCATGAATCTACATGTTTTATCACAAATTGCATGATATTAATAGATCCGTAATTAAATGTTAATTAGTTTACTAAATAAAATTCCGCTAATTTAGTAAATCATCCCTTTAGTATCATGAGTGGCCTTATACCCCACTATGATACATATATGCAAATTTAATAGTAACAAAAAGATGTCGTAGGCTAAGTACCTACTAATGATTGACATTGAGGCAAGGACGAGTATCCTTATGTTATTACAGCTATGTAAAATCTTTGAATTTGATTCGCTTATTTGAGTTGGGAGTTAATCTACTGAGCTAAAAACTCACGATATTCAAATGCCCTGCAAACTTTTATTTTGTAGGTAATACTGGTAATAATATAAACTGAGGCGGTTGACGAGGATGGCGCTACACTTGGAGGCCTTAGGTTGTATGTCTGTTTGTTTTACTATTTTCGGATACTTCATCTTTTGATTACTGAAGTCAAATAACTTTTGGATTTCCTTTTATCTACTTCGATTTCTTTTAGGTTTTTAAAAATTGGCGCCAAAAACATAAACTTCGTTTTGAACTCTTCTTGGTTATTAATCAAATGCTTCCACAACTATTCGATTTACTTTGATTTATTTATATTTTAAAAGAACTTTCTTTATTATTTATTTATTTTTTGGATATTTCGAGTCGGGTCGTTACATCCATTAATACTTCTTCAAGCTCTGAAACTTTTTAAACAATATCACCGTTAGTTTAACAATGATAAACTATGTATAGTTGATAAACCAAAAAAGAAACAAAAAGTAGTAAGTATTCATTTTATTAAAAACAAGGTCAACAAAAGTAAACCAGATACAAAGGTTAAATTATGAAATAGATGATGAATCAGTTCTATACTAATAGTTAAATTATGAAATAGATGATGAATCAGTTCTATACTAATACTTTTGAGATTGTTATGGGTAGTCAATTTTCATTAAAAAGCCTATGTTTATCTATGTTAAACAAAGTCTCCTGTTTAACTCTTATTACCAAATCAACGAATAGTGAGTATCTACAACCTTCATCAACAGACAGTGTGTATCAAAGTTAAATGGAAACCTTTTCGTTTAACTTTGTTAACCAACTTGAGGAATTATTGATTCTTAAATAGAATCATTGTCTTCATCACAGGAACCACAAAAATGAATGGAGAACAACATTTGGACAAACAACAAATCGATTGATGAATTCATTATGAATAAAATGAAGAAAGGAAAACGAAACAAATAAAATGAAAGAAAATGAAAATAATAATAAACTCTATTTGGGTTTATCCTCCATTCATGGAAGTTTTGAAAAGAAAAAAAAAGATGAGGTAGAGGAAGAAAACGTGATGAACAACTATTTTTCTGGGAAATTATAAACAAATTGAGTGAGATAGGTTGAGGGAATTTAAAAGGAGGAAAATATCCATAAAATTAAGCATGTTTATTTTCAATTAAATAAAAAAAATCCCAATTAATAAGTAGATCGATGGTGGTTAGAGAAAGAGAATAAAATCCGTACGATTAAAGACGACTTAAAAACGTTTGAAAAAAATGAGAGATGTGGGCAGGAATCATAAAAGGAAAGCAAGGTATATATAGGTAAAATATATAAACGAGATCCACCGGATAACAACCAGAAATGGTTGTTCTTGAGTATATTTGAAACTGGGTGAATTAAAGTGGTTATATATGTAATTAAGTCTTATTAATTTTAAGATGAAATTTGCTTAATAATATTATGTTTAATAAAATTTGTCGAATGTTCAATTTGTAAAAAAAAAAAAAAAAAAGGTACAATTTTAATTTTTCCACGAGTATATGTAAAAAATATAAAATATTGTTACATAATCATTAAAATAAGGGTAAAATGCAAATGAAACCCCTATGATTTTTGTCAAATGCACGAACACCCCCAATGATTTGACAAAAGACAAATCACACCCGTGTAGTTACAAGTTATTTAAATGAGACTCCTCCCCTCTAACGCCATTAACTTTATTTTAGTCATAGTTCCTTCGTTTGAACTCTTATTTGGATGATTCAAGATATTTTGAAATCCTCATTTTGAGCTCTATGTTACGGTCGCTTTGAAACTTTAAAATCGTCAATAAAAATGAGTTTATTATCATCAAAATATCAGGTATGATTGAAGCCATTAAACCTTTTAGCTACTAATGATTTCAAAGTTTTGAAGTGACCATAACGTAAAGCTCGAAATGAGGATTATAAAACATATTAAATCATCCAAATCAAAGTTTAAAAGAAGAAGTTATGACTAAAATAAAGTTAATGACGTTGGATGGAAGGGGTCTCATTAAAATAAGTTGGAACTATAGGGCTGTGATTTGCAATTGTCAAACCACATGGGGTGTTCATTTATTTGGCAAAAAACCACAGGAGTGTTATTTGTTTTTTACTATTAAAATAATAAAATAATACATAGTCAGACTTAATATGTTAATGTTATGTCAAGTAATATGTTAATTATTCAACATAAATTTAACAGTGAGGAACAAATAGACAGTTAATAGAAACTTAGGGTTAAAAATGCCGCATTTTAAAATGAGAACTTAAATAGAAGGTAAAATGAAAACTCAGGGTCCAAATAAAAAATAAAATGACCCGAAAGGATAGAGACGATGAGTATAATTTAACCAAACTTTAAAAATAATTAAGACTCAATTAACCCAATTTAAAATTTAAACCTGGGGGCGTTTGGAGTGCGGGAATCGGAATTAAATGCCTGGGAATAAGTAGTATGGAATAAAATGTCTGGGAATTTGATGCCTGTGTTTGGAGTGTGCTGGAATGGGATTCAAATGCTTGGGAATATGATGTCTATGTTTGGAGTGTGCTGGAATTTGGTTTATGGGAATATGATTATTGTTTTTGTAGGAAAGAATATGATTTGTTATTTTATTTAATTATTATATAAAATTTATTTTAAAAATTGAAAAAAATAATTAATAATATTAAATTTAATTAAATTAAAATTATCAACTATATTTATTTATAAGTTTGAATTTTTTAATTTCCTTTTAAATATTATTTCATTAAATAAAATAAAATAAAATTGATGAAACATATAGGAATCAATTTCTTACACTCATGTATTATTATATAAATTAGTTGATATTAATTGACGGTAAAAAATAAATGATTGTTTTCATTCAATATTTAGGGTTTAATAATAAAACAAATTTATTAATTTAAAAAAAGTGAATACGTGTTATTTAAAAAAAGGGTAAAATGTAAATAAAACCCCTGTGGTTTTTTTCAAATGCATGAACACCCCCCTTGGTTTGAAAATAGCAAATCACACCATTGTGGTTCCAAATTTTTTCAATCAGACCTTCCCCTTCAATGTCATTAATTTTATTTTAATCATAACTTCTTTGTTTGAATTCCGATTTGGATGATTCAAGATGTTTTGGAATCCTCATTTTGGTCTCTACGCTATGGTCACTTCAAACTTTCAAATCACTAAAAACCAAAAGAGTTAACGGTGTCAATCATACCTAGTATTTTGATGTCAATCAACTCTTTTATTTATTAATCATTTCGAAGTTTTGAAGTGACTATTATATAGATCCTGAAATTAAGATTCCAAAATATCTTGAATCACCCAAATCGGAGTTCAAACGAAAAAAGTTATGGCTAAAATAAAAATTTTGACATTAAAGAGGAGGGGTTTGATTGAAAATTTTTGGAACCATAGAGGTGTGATTTACCATTTTCAAACCAAAAGTGTGTTCATACATTTGGAAAAAACCACACTGGTCTCATTTGCATTTTACCCTTAAAAAAATGTTGTATTTGGAATTAAGCTTGAAAAAAGTACTATAAAGTAAAATTTATTTAAATTAGTTAGTGTATTATTTTGAACATTCTTTTTAAATTTAATTATGTATAATATATTGAGTTTCTTTAAAAAAATATTTTTGATTTAAAAAATATGTATATTTTTTTAATTAAAATTGAACATATTTTTTTAATTTAATTATGTATAATATATTGAGTTTCTTTAAAAAAAATATTTTTGATTTAAAAAATATGTATATTTTTTTAATTAAAAAATATTTTTTTAATTTTATCTTGTTCACTATAACCTATTAAAATACTCATAATATATTTTTTTTCCTATTAGAAATACCAAATAGTACAAAATTGGAGAGAGCTTAATTAAATGCCAATGACAAATGCCAAAGCCAAAGCTAATGCCAATGTTAAATAAAGGGGAAATTTGGATGGGAATTGAATGTCAACGCCAATAGTAAAAGAGGTTGAACCAAACAATGGAATGAGAATTAAATGCCAATACCCATGGGAATTGAATGCCAATGCCGGCACTCCAAACGCCCCCAAAATGATTAAATAATAACAAACCTCACAACATTACATAGGACTAGATTGACTTTTTACGACATACTCGCAATTATCACTTTTATTTAAAGAATTATCCATTTTCAATTATAAAATTGGGATAAAATACTTGTAATAATTAATCAGTTTTCCTCCAATCACGAATCAACGAAGTTCTGAAATATGAACCGAAATCGTATCTGAAAGTAAGTAACCAAATTTTCGTCAACTGATAGATAGCCTCAACGGTTGGAGGTTCCAAACAAACCAATCGTCACGACCACATCCATTCAATACTCAAAATCAAGGATTTCATTGCATTAAAAAAAAAAACCCTCTCAGAAATTCAATTACCGGGAATCAAAATCGTTCGATTCCAAGTTATCCTCTTTTGGAAAGTTTCTATTTTCAGCAGCTAGCTATGGATCAACTAATTCGACACGACGGTTTCATTCAAAACCCAGACCTTTCTCAACCCAGTTCCAGGTCCGTACAAAAGATTTTTTTTTTATAATTTTCCTGTTGAGTTTGAATTGAATGCCCGTACAAAAGATCGTTTTCTTGCTATCAATTAGTTGATATTTCATCGTGGGAATAGGGTTGAGAGGATTAGGGTATTACTAATTAGCTGGTTAATGGCATGAGATTGGGTTTGAAAGGGTTCTTTTTATATTTGAACGTATTATGATTTTACAGCTTGGGTCTGAATTTGAAATTTTTTATGAGTTTTTTTTATCCTATGGTGGGAATTTGTGAATCTGTGACCTAATTCTTGAAACCCATTTGCTGAACAGTATAAACAGTTTCTCAAACTTTGAGATAAGAGTCATTTTTATCATCGTCATTAAAGTTTGATTTATATTGACCACCATTGGGAATTCGTTGAAAATGTGACTTTATTTTAGCCTGATAGCTTAAACCTTTAGGTTTAGTGATGATTTAAAGCGGTACGAGAGCATAAAATCCCGAGTTCGAATCTCTATTATGTTTTTTATTTGACTACCGTTTCATATTCGTAATTCACATGTTGAGCAATTGTTAATGTTCAAGCTCACATATGAACTATGAAGGGGAGTGTTGGGAATACTTTGAAATGGTTAAATTTGTTTTAGCCTAATGGCTTAAACTTTTGGGTCTGATTGTGATTTCACGACTTCATAACTTTATATTTAGTTATGGTTTGAATATCAATGGTAAAATTTGCCTTGTGGTTTGCATGTGCAGTCACATTATCCGAGTCGTTAAACAATCGTGTCTAATGTCTTAAATGTTTTATTCCGGAGATATTTTGACTATTAATTACTATTGGCTTACCAGCTATCATTTTGATGTAACGTGTATGTTTTCTGTAGCCAAAGGTCAGAAGGGGAGTTCAAGGATTCTGTAACGGCTAGAAAACTTCAGAAGGCTGACAGAGAGAAACTGAGGAGGGATCGACTAAATGAACAGTTTGTGGAACTGGGGAATGTTTTAGGTTAAGTGCCAAAAAATTTCATATGTGCACAATTTGCCATCCCAAGTTCTTTTTTGGTACTATCATCATTTATACTTCCAGCTTTGACTTTAGTTGTCAAAATTACTGCCCCTTTTCTTCTTCCTCTTTTCTGAGTTCAGCATTGACAAGACCTACAATAATAAAGTTCAGAGTGGATATCTGTGCAACAATGCCTTAACATTAATCGCTTCATAATTTTTTAATAAGCTAAAGTTAATGAAAGGCTTGATGAATGTAACAAAGGCAATATCATCCTATGAAGTAGAAGAATATGAAGCCAATGATTATATTATGTTACACGCTCAAGTGTTTTTTTTTTTAATTTCTAATTGAGTTTAAAGGTTCTGTAATATTGTAAGAGGCTTCGTTATTGACTACTGCTGAGCTATATTTTTAGTTTGAATTATAATGTAGTTTTTCCAAGATTGTGAACCTTGAATCCCTCTATTAGGATGTTTGAAATTCAGATGAGATTATAATTATGTAATGCAAGTATACGGACCATGTTTCTGCATTATTATTTAGTTTTAATTTCTTTTGCTCAGTGCACTCTTGTCCTTTGTTTGTATCTTTGTATTTTTACTTCATTTGATAATGAAAGATTTACCTTTCCATAAAAAAATAGTTTATTCTTTATATTGTGCCGTTACTTTTGATTGTCGCATGTAAATTATCAGTGTCACTGTTTGTGTCCAGTCCAGAATACTTAAATTGATTTTATATGTAATTTTGCAGATCCTGATAGGCCCAAAAATGACAAAGCAACCATTTTAATGGATACAATTTTATTGCTGAAGGACCTGACATCTCAAGTTGACAAACTGAAAGCTGAGTATGGTACACTGACTGAAGAATCACGTGAGGTGATTTTTTACTTGCTAGTTTATAAATATATAAAAGCAATAATTAAATTAGTTGCAACCGGTTAATTTTTGTTTGTCAAACAATTTTGTTCAACTGCAGCTAACACAGGAAAAGAATGATCTGAGAGAAGAGAAGGCATCACTCAAATCTGATATCGAGAATCTCAATGCTCAGTATCACCAGAGACTCAGAGCTATGTACCCTTGGGCTGGCATTGATCACTCCGTTGTCATGGCCCCTCCTCCTTTTCCATTTCCAGTGCCAATGCAAATGCCACCAGGGTCATTTCCCATGCATCCATCCTTGCAGCCTTATCCATTCTTTGGAAATCAGAATCCTGGGGTAATTGCAAACCCCTGTTCCACCTTTGTTCCATATATAACTCCTAATTCCCTGGTTGAGCAGCAGTCCTCCCAATACGCACCACCTATCATTCATCCAAGTAATCAGTCCCATAATTTGAGCAAACAAGATTCCGGGAATAAGTCCTCAGGTGAAAGCAAGATCGAGAAAAGCGAAGATTCCATCGAAGTCACAACTGATCTGGAGTTGAAGACTCCTGGATTCACCACAGATCAGGTTAGTTGTCATGTTTAACGTATTCAATGGTAGTAACTTCCTGAAACTATCAGTAGCATACTGCAAACAATATCCAAATCCAATCATTATTTTAATTATGTTCATTATTTTGTAGGATATATCATTTGAACAACCAAAAGGTAAGAAAACTTGCAGGAAAGAAAAAAATGTATTAGAAGAGAGTTCTTCAAGTAGATGCTCTTCATCTCCTAGCGTAGATGCCAATTCATCTAGTGGTACACTTAATAGCAGAAAATCTTCTGATAAATGCGAGAAAAACATATAAAAGGGCAGTTGCACAAATTTGTGCACATTTTTTATTTGAGACCTAGACGCCTCTAAAATATTTTAGTGCTTATCTGCATCTGAGTTGGATGAACCTTCAATGCGATGAAACAGACGCCTTTGCTGTGTGACTTGGTAAAACGAATGATTTTTTGCCTCTACCTCCTTGGTGAAGTCTGCGGCAGCTATTTATTCTATTTTCTCCTCATTTACCTGGAAATGGTTGTGCAACAAGGGTCTGGTTCCATTATTATTGGTTTCGTTGTTAAATGCTTTACTTAGAGAGTGGTTGGAGCACTTTATAAAGACAACAGTCCATTCTTTTCGTGGTATGTTAAATCCATTTCGATTTCTTCATCATGATGGTTGCTGCACAGGTTAAGTCATTGTTGATGTGTAACAACAAAACGGTTAAGATATCTGGTTTTGGCAAGATCATGTGAGTTCAAGTTGTGGTAATAGAGGCCAGTAAAACATTTTGACATTCCAAGGAAATTATGTCGAATTGAGAGAGCAGGCGGTCCCAGACTTGATGTTGCACGGGAGGAGGGCACCATCACTGGCAATAAAACCAAGAGGACGACAACGATCCTGAGGAAACAATCGAACGACATGAATGCTGAAAGAGACATGGGGGGGTAAGTGCCTTAATGCTTGCTGTCATCCAGATATTTGAAGGCCTTGAATGAGAGGTTGAGGGACATCCAAATCCATAGTGCCCAAAACAAGATATTGCATTATCTGTATTCAAATCCAAGTGTTTTTAAACTGTTTAGAGGACATTGTGGAATAGAAGATAGCAGTCAGAGATCCTGACTTCCCTACTGTATGACTTGTAATATTCTTGGTCACAATCTTGTGGCATTTTGTAAATGTTTAGAAAAGGAGTTGAGCTTCTGATTTTATTTGTTTATTCTTCTGATTATAAATTGTTCTTCACACACCTTTCCTTTTTAATGTATTATTATATCTGTTCAATTTCTTGCCAAAATATTCATGGTGTGTATAATATATATATATATATGATAAATTATAGCTAATTATATAGATTTGGCAACTAATAGATATAAAGTGACCGGCTTGTATATTTGTTTAATGCTAAATGATAAATTTTATAACAGGGCAATAAATTAAAAAAGCTATATTTTAATTTTGTTTTCCAAACGAACTATTTAAAACTATTCTTTTTTGTTTTAATTTAAATATTATTTTGAGAGATACACTTTATTGCTGTGTTTTTGTTTACTTATTTAATATATTAATAAAAAAATATAAATTATTTAATATGTGTGATTATGTATGAATAGCCTTATATGAAAACAACAAGAAAAATATAAGATTTTTTTTAAAAAAAAATTATTAGGTTTTTTTTAATATAATAATGTTAATTTTTTGAAAGTACAATTTTTTTTTTAAAATCTCAAATAATCCATAAGATTCTGTTTGAGAATCATGTTTGAACAAAACGGTATTTTTAAATTAAGAAGAATTTTTTTATAAAACTAATTTGGTGAAAAAAAACTAAAAACAATATTTGATTGTTTTCATGTGTTTTTTTTATGTTAATTACTTTTATATAATAATTAGTTATCTTTCTAAATATAATTAAGTTTAAATATTTGTTTTTTTTAATTACTATAGAGGATTCGATTAGTAAATGAAAACAGAAAAAATAGGTTATTTATCTTTAACAAATATTTTTTTAAATCAAAACTGATAGAAAATAATATCGAAAAATAATCTATAATTGAAAAAAAAAAAAAACTCACCCGATATTTGAATAACTATATATTAACTTTAAGAGCAAAATGCAAAAAACACCCATGTGGTTTGGTCAAAGACAAACACACCCCTATAGTTTGAAAATGAATATTTATACTCATATAGTTTCACAATTATGCAAAATGATTCATCCCTAATACGTCGTTGATTTTTTTTAGTCATAAATTTTTCGTTTGAACTTTGATTTGAATAATTCAAAATATTATGGAATTCTCGTTTCGAGCTATACGTTGCAGTCACTTAAAAACTTATAAATCATCAGTGTATAAAATACTTATCATCATCAAAATATTTGATCGGGTTGAAGTCATAAATACTTTTATACACTAATGATTTAGAAATTTTTGATGACTACAACGTAGAGCTCGAAACGAAGATTTCATAACATCTTGAATCATTCAAATCGAAGTTCAAACGGAAAAGTTTTGACTAAAAGAAAATCAATGGCGTAGAGGAGATGGGTCAATTTGCATAATTTTAAAACTATAAGGTGTAAATATTCATTTTCAAATTACAGAGGACGTGTTTGTGTTTGACTAAAACCACAAGAGTGTTTTTCGCATTTTGCCACTACTTTAATTATTTTTCACTAATAGGAGGGAATAAAAAGAGTTTATGTAATGGATTAAAGCCACGTGTACGGACATGAATAGCCTATACCACAAATTTCTCGAATAGAACACCACTCTTTCCCCATCTTCCTTTTTACCATTTTAAAACCACGTGTCACAAGGATAACGGGAGCAGTATTATCCTTGATAAAGCGGCAGAGCAACTGCGAACGACGCCGTTTTGAATCTTGATAATGTTTAGTCAGTTTTTTGAGATCTAACGACCCCGAATTTCTTGCCGTTGAACGACAGCGACACGTGACCGTATGACATCCGAAAGGTATGATTGACACGTGACCCTACGCTCTCACGCGCGATTCATACTTGGAATTCTGACGCACTCATGACTGGCGACTTAACCCATCCCGGTTTTTTAATTATTTACATCAGAAATGGTCTCAAAAATCAAATTTTATATATGTATTTTATAGTTATAATTATTTTTAGTTTGCCAAATTGCATATATGTAATTTTATTTTTTTGTTACTTATTTAGTATAATTATTTTATAATAGTTTATTAAAGTCAAATAAATAAATTATTGAAAATTAAATAGATTATTAAAATTAAATTAACAATTAACTTATAAGAAAATGAGATTTTAGTTCTTAAAAACTCATTTTAATGATACTTATTCGGTTTAAAAAAAAACTAAGTATTAAATATTAAAATTATTTATTCAATAATTTACTCAAATAATATAATTTTATTTAAATCTTTTTAAGTATATATTTTGTGTACTACTAGTCTCCTAACACTTGCATCGCACATGCTATTCCTTATAATATTTGAAAGATAGGATATTTTATTGTTTAAATTTTATATGTTTTAGTTTTAACTTTTTAACTCGTGCGTTTTCCAATTTTTTATTTTTATTTTTTAAGCTAATAAAAGACAATTAACCATCTTGATTTAAAAAAAAGTCATGAATAATTAAGAAAGAAAGAAGATGAAGAAAATGGTAGAAGATGAGGACAAGATTAAAAAGGATATTATAGACTTTTCATGGGATTGTGACATCATCAAATGGTCTTTAAAATGAGATGGGAGGTCAATGAATTTTTTTGACTTTAAAATGAAAGAAGAAGATGAAATCCGGTTTTTGGGATTTTTGACCTTCAAAATAGACATTTAAGGGTTTTTTTTACCTCTATTCTCATTTTAACTTTTATTGACCTTGTGATGATATCGTTTAGCATTGACGGTAATCTTAAACCCTAATATTTTGAATACCATCAACCTACCCATCATATCTCATATGTATTTTTCATCTTTCCAAAAACCTCAACATTCTCTATTCTTCTATAAAGTTTTCTTGCACACAACTTCAAGTGATCGCTCAAACTTTTGATTCTTAGTATAAGGTAATACAAGTTATCATTTAGTTTCAAATGTTTGATCATTTACAAATCCAACATATTTATGTATTTTGAAAAAGAAAAAAAATCCGAGTTGACCTGAGATTGGACAGAGATTTGCATTTTACCCCAAGATCAATATGAGTGTACTCCGAGATTTACATTTTACGCCAAAGTTTGCATGAGTCTAGCCCGAGATTGGACCGAGATTTACGTTTTGACCCGAGATTTGCATGACTCTAGTCCGAGATTAGAATATTAGCCCCTCATCTTCCATCGAAGACATTCAACTGAAACATGCATTAACACCATAAAATTAGAATTATTGTTTATGATTAACTAAAAATAAACAAGAAAAGATAAAAAAGAAATAAGAAAAGCGATGGGAAAAAACTGTCGTAAATTGTTGGAAGAAAAAAAAAAGCGAAAAGAAAAACACGAAGGCTCTTTTTCTCTTCGAATTGAGGGTTTATTTTATGCGATGAATCTTTTCATTTTGAAATTAGCTTCATCGATCAATTCCTCTTCGTCGAGAAAATTTGTAAGAACAATTTTGATTTTTTTTAAATCAACCGTTTTCATTTCTCTATATTCTGATTCATTTTACCTTCATATATTAATGTAAGGAAAAATTGTAAATAATAATGCTATTGTTTCTTGTTCTCGTTTTTAATTTTTGAGAATCTGATGCGATTGATAATGTTTCCAGTTTCTCATTTTTCATTTTGCTAAAAATGTTTAGAAAAATTGGAAATAAAATATTTTTGGTTTCTTGTTATGATCAGTTTTTTAATCATTTTTTTACTTATAAAATGCCAAATGATTATTATAAAATTTGAATGATGTAATGATTTTAAATATTTCATTTAAAAAAAATTAATTTTTGATTAGAAATTGTATTTTTTTAGTTACAATTTTTAGAAAAAAAATAATAGAAATAGTTATCAAACAATAGTCTTTTCTTTTTTCATTTAAATAGAAAGAACAAAAAATAAGAAATAATCATCAAACATATTTTTTTAATCAAAAACTGGAAAAAGGCTATAAACGGAATGATACCAAACAGGCTTAGAGTTTTCAATTCTTTATGATCATTAAAGTTTTGATTTTGATAAGTACTAAAACTAACTGATTTCAATTGGTTTTTTAAAATTAAACTTTGTTTCCCCTTTTAGATTTAAAGCTGTGTAGCAGGGTTACAAACAATAGAAATTATGTAATAAAGGATACCAAATTCGGGGTTGGGGCTCGTGCAACTATGCTTCAAGGTGTCTCGGAGGTTGCGGAAGTTGTTAAAGTGACAACGGGACAAAAAATATCATGCTTGATTGGTGTTTTATTATAGGCATTTTATCCTGATAACTCTCTCGCTGATAATTTCAACACAAGTAATGGTGGATAGACTATCTGCATTTTTCCTCTAAGATTTCCACACTTTCATCGATGCCTATTTGAATTTCAATAAGAGAACGATACTAAAATGTTTATTCCAATAATTGAAGGAAAATTTTGTGTATAATTTTAAGGATCTCGGGCCGAAATTGATGGCAGTTTTTTTCTTCCTCTTTTCTTATTTCTTTTATCTGTTCTTGTTAATATTTTGTTAAAAATAATCAAGAAGCTAATTTTATGTTGTTAATGCATGTTTTAGTTGAAAATGTCTTTGATGGAAGATAGAATTGTCTAATCTCGGGCCAATATTCTAATCTCGGACTAGGGTTATGCAAATATTGTTAGGAATTATGTCTCATAATTTGTAATCATTTAATAAATACAATTTATTTTGAATAAATTAAATAAATAAACTCAAGTTTCTTTTTTTTATCTATGTTGATTCATTGACGATATAAGATATATACATATATGTGTAAAAAAAAGTAAAAAAATTTAACAAATTCATTGATTTATTGAATTAAAAAGTAAAAAAAAAAACTAACAAATTCATTGAAAATAATAGTGGAAGATAATCAAATAGCTCGATAAATTATTGAACATGAACTTGAAAAAAATAAAAAAGTATATAAATTCATTAAATATCCATGAAAAATAATTCAATAATTTATTAAACTATAATTCAATAATTTAATAAAATATAATTATGTTATTTAAATAATTTTTAAATTTTTTTGACATTTTAATAATTAATATGTACATTTATACGGAGACAAATTGTTTATATTACACATGAAAAAATAAAAATAAAACGTCCATGGATAATAGGAAAGTGGCATGAACGCGCCTTAGACATCAGTCTCATTGACTCGTTGGTTATCAAATATCACCTAATTTGATCATAAACCACAAAGACAACTAGGCATTAGCACCATAACGTGACTCTTTTTCTAGCGGTGGCGGTAGCGGCGAACCAGAGCCCAAGCACTCAAATCACAGCAACAAATAGCTCTGAACCAATCGAGACTGAAAACTCTAACTCCGGCTATGGCGGTAGTTTCGACTTCTCTCGCATCTCAACTCTCCGGTCTCCGATTCTCCTCCGATAATTCTCACTCTCTGTTTCAACAAGTTCACTCTCATATCCGCCTCGCTTCCTCTCGTAAAGGTTCTCGCGGTGTTATCACCATGGCCGGCTCCGGCAAGGTTTTTTTTTTCACTTCCTTATGTTATCGATTTCGTTTCTGCTTCTTCTACAGCTTCAGATCAGTACATTATTCATTGTTTTGGAGACTAACGTTTCACGTCTGTAATTCTCTATTTGAGACTATGTACAACTTGTTGCTTATTCTTCTTATGTGAATGAATGCGTTGGGAATTTTTGAAAGAAGCCGTGATTTTAGCTTCGAAAGAGCTTTTAAAGCTATACAGAGCAATGTATCGATTTTTATATAGGTTATACAATTGCAGATTAGGTCTAGTCTGATTATGATAGAATTGATATCGGAAACTTTATCGGAAACTTTTCAGTTTCTCGTTGTTAACGAATTTTTTTTTTCAAATTTTTTTTCTCTTTGTAATCCGTGATTGTACATATCTTTGTTTTTGCGGTGTTCTAGATTCTCTCGTTTGCAAAATTTCTAATTATTCTCGTTCTTTATTGTGTTTGCAGTTCTTCGTCGGTGGAAACTGGAAATGCGTAAGTATTTTCTCTATCAAGAATCCTATAGCTAAAAAGTCTGTGACAGATCACTATATGTGTGAAGCAAAGTGCGTGCGGACGATGTAAATTCATGCTAAATTACGTGTTTCATTTTATTTCACTTGTATGAAATGCAAGTCTTATTGCTATATTTCTAATAGTTTAGAAGTACTCTTTGGCAGTTCTGTACAAACTAGTGATGGCATAAGTATAACACAATTATATTCGTTTCTCTGTTAGTTAGTGATCAATGTGTAGACCATTTGATTCCTCAAAAAAAAAAAACATTGGATCGAATCAGATAGTTCTATATTGAATTTTTTAATGTGATGTTCGCACATGATTATTGGTTCAAGATGTTGATTGGGAAATCTTCATGTACAAGCTGTAAGAGTACATCGTTATTACAGAATTCTCTTTATTCTCCATCCCTCACTCCTCTCTCCCACTTTCATCTCAAAAGAGAAAAAGAAAACCTCTTTATGAATTCCTTGGAAGTCGAACCATAACTCTCCTTAGATGAGACTGTAGTTGATTACTTTTTTTGTTTTGTTTTTTTCTCTCTGGTAACTTAATTTAAAATTGACTATATATATTTTTTCTTCAAATTTGTATGAAAGTATGCAATGAAATAGTTGGATTGAAAGAAACCTAAAAAAAGTAGACCATTTTCTTGCTTGTCTCTATAACTGTAATTTCATGAGGGAATTTTGTTTTAAGTTCAAATCTGTTTAGGTTCAAGCTATTGCCTCCTTAGATCATAGAAAGGTTTGCCTCCTAGTTTTGTACGAGACAGCTTTTGGAAATTATTTGATTGAATTCTGTATCAACTTATCTGTCTTCTATTTCGGTCATCAGAAACTTTTTTTTAATATACGTAAGGTGTGTTATTATTTTGAAGTGTGTAGTGTCAGTTATAATGCCTAAACTAAAGACATTCATCTACCTGCTGATGTGGCTCAACTTCTAAGTTGTGACTGATATATATCTGTTTTTGTTTTTTCAAATCTAGAATGGTACAAAGGAATCTATAACCAAGCTTGTATCTGACTTGAACAATACAAAGTTGGAGGATGATGTTGGTAAGTCACGTTTGTTATTGGAGGGTGCATCTCTTTTCTCTTTTTTATTCATTCATTATTAATGCATGCATGTTTCCTACCCAAAAAAGTTGCATTTGATATCAAATAATTGCAAATAGAATGCAAGTTGCAAAGTTAAGATTGTTTTTTACTTTATCACAATAATTGGTTTCCTCTTCCCCCCCTTTTTTTTTTTTTTTTTTTTTTTAATAATCCTTATTCCAAGACCTCTCAACATTGTAGGTCATGGAAAATTATATTCAAAATCCGAGTTTTGATGACGATGAATGGCCTTTTTTTTCCGCTGAACTGCGATAATCGTTCCCTTTATATTCATTAATATAGCCTCTGAGCACATTTTTTTGTTTTCTTTCTAAATTTTGGATATGTTTGGAGAGATGCAGATATTGTTGTAGCCCCTCCATATGTCTACATTGATCAGGTTAAGAGTACATTGACAACTAGGATTGAGGTTTCTGCCCAAAACTCTTGGGTAAGCAAAGGTGGTGCTTTTACAGGAGAAATCAGGTTAGCTGGCCTCTCTTCAATGGGCACATTTTAATTCTTGAAGATCTCTAAGATTTATTTATTTATCTTATTTCAACTATTTTTGCTTATAAACTGTTTTTTAGTGCATGCAAGTTCTTGGTTTCCTAGTGGATTGTCTTAAGCTACACTACAACTTAAAGTTAGTAGGCAGTACAAAAATAGTGTTTCAAAACAACGATTACATGTAGTTGACGAGACAAATACTCAAAGTCCGTTTGTTTCATGATATCATTTCTAATAATGATCAAAAGGTTATTTTACTTTATCAAGTTTGTTTTACAAAGGAAATAAGAAATAATAATTTTAAAACAAAAAAGATTTCTAAATTATTAAAAAAGTGAGATTTAAATGTTATCAATATCCTTCAACCTTTCGTATTTATATTTTTTTTTTTATAAGACACAGTATAGCATTATACCTTTTGGATTTATATCTGAAAACAGTTTATAATGTCGTGAATATTTTTTGATGTAATGTCAATTAATGTACACTATCTATATTTGTTTTTTATAATAGAGAATTGCTTTTGGATCAGATAACAAGTAGATCATTCATCCTTGTTTCTTATGATATTGACTTAAACTACTACTTAAGTCTAGGACACTGACAATGCACTATGTAAATTTAGGATTGTACTTCAATTGGTAGCTTCAGCCATTTTCAAACATACAGTCTCTCAAATCATTTCTTAAGAATTTTGATGTTGTTTCGAAAGGAGAATCTCTTGTATCTTCTTATTGTCTAGATGATTAAAGTACTTTAGTTGGTTTGACTATGTTATCTGTCCATGAGTGGTTTTCGGCCTGTGAAAGAAAACTCCATATATTGAAAGATTTCTTCAGTAAGCTTCTCACTTTTTATGGGGAAGTTTCTTTGTAAGTCAGTGGTATGATAAATCTAGATTTTGTTTACATCGGGTGGCTCTTTTTAAAGTTTTGTCTCGTTGCTGCAGTGTTGAACAATTGAAAGACATAGGCTGCAAGTGGGTTATCCTTGGGCACTCCGAGCGGAGACATGTCATTGGTGAAGATGACCAGGTGAATGTTTCTAAGCTGAGCTTTGAAAGGTTTTCCCAGAAATCATTGTTCAAGCTGATACTCTCCAACTTTTACTGAAGCTTTGGCAATTGTAGTTTATAGGAAAGAAGGCTGCCTATGCCTTGAGCGAGGGTCTTGGAGTAATAGCTTGCATTGGAGAATTACTAGAGGAAAGGGAAGCTGGGAAAACTTTTGATGTTTGCTTCCAACAATTGAAAGCTTTTGCAGGCAAATTTTTGGCTGATACTTTATTTCACTTTCATGATGATTGTGAAGCCACAAATCTGAAAACATTTAGTGCTGGAGTTCTCTGTAACATTAGTTATTTTCATTGACCACAGATGCTATTCCAAGTTGGGATGATGTTGTTATTGCGTATGAGCCTGTGTGGGCCATTGGGACGGGGAAAGTGGCTACACCCCAGCAAGCACAGGAAGTGCATGCAGCAGTTCGTGATTGGCTTACAAAGAATATCTCACCAGAAGTTGCAACTAAAACACGGATTATTTATGGAGGTAACAGCAACTTTCACTTGTAGGGTGTAACCATGTTAGAACAAAATAGACATTTGATCCATAACATTTGAAAAGTTTGAATTTAGTCTCTCATGTTTTAATTTAGTTTAATAACTTTAGTCCTTACCATTTCCTTATTAAAAAATTGACGTGGCATGTTTTCTTGTTGACTAACATAATTGAACTCCTAGATGTTGATTAGTGTATCACATGCACTATTTTGAGAACGAAAGAAAAATAGCGTGTCCATGCCAGTCAACACAACAACTCATTACTTTTTTCCGTCAAAAAGTAGTCTATGTATTGTAAACTCTAACATCCTTATGAGCATCCATGTATTTAATTTTTAAACTTTTGGACTAACTTGGAAACTCAGACAAGCGTTAGAGACACATATATTTGAATTTATTAGTGTGACCTTGTGGACATTTTATCTGTTTCATTGCCATTATGTAAAAAAATCGAGTGGCTCACTCCTGAAGGGAATGGTAATGTTGTTAGGATCTGTGAATGGAGGTAATTCTGCTGAGCTTGCAAAACAAGAGGATATAGATGGATTTCTAGTTGGAGGTGCTTCCTTGAAGGTGCATCCCCCCCTCCCACCTTCTTTTCTCATATTTTCTGTAAAAAAAACATTTTCTTAGTGAGTGAAACACTAAAATTTTGAAAATTTTATTTAGATGTTAATGATCTTAACATCTGTCTTTTGTGGCAGGGTCCTGAGTTTGGAACTATTGTTAATTCTGTAACCGCCAAGAAAGTTGTTGCTTGAAACTTTGTAGCAGTTTCTGGGTGTCAAACAGAGGAGAGGGTGGTCGTGTCGTTTGTGTTTATAGCAATATTCCCTGGGTCTTATTTATTCCAATCAAGTCGCGTTTTTTCAGGTTTTTTGTTCATAAGGCTAAAAAAAATCCTTTTTGATGTATCACAGAGCTACTTTGCTATAGAAATACTAGAGCGTCATAAAAGACTGTACCGGAATCAGTCCACTTAATAAAGAGTTTAGACATCTTTCTTGATTGTTAGACTATCATATCATCTCGTCCCTGATTAAACTTCATACTTATTAGCGTCTATTTTTTAGAGCCCGATTGGTGTTTTGGATTGAAAACTAGCCTTGTTGATCTTGAACGGCTAGGGAATCAATCTTTGCTCAGGAGAAAAAAACTTGAAGAAATGTTAGGATTTGACAGGCAAGATTTGTGGGGTGCGGTAGGTGTAAATAGAGAAACCCAAGTCATTTGTTATTATAGAGCAAATCTTCTTGGATCCAAATTACCTCCATTGTGGGCATAAACTATCAAATAATTTTGTGTTCTTCTGGATCTATACAGTTCATCCACGATACTCATTCTTCTTATGTGCGTCGGAAAATGGTTAAAAATGTTTGCCCTGTGAGAATTAACCCGTCATTGCAGATAATTTTGCTTCCCCATCTGCTACAACAATATTTGTATTGGATAGTGTCAAATGTGATTAATAGGTACACTCTTGTAATTGAACGGACAGTGAAATTCTATCAACCTGAACAAAGAGTATAAATCTTTTGAACCTGCACAAGTCCTTTTTTTATTGCGTAATTATACGATGTAAATTGGCAATTTGGTATCTGGAACACGAGTGTCAAAATGGGCATTCGTTTATTAGCCAAGGTTACTTGGCAGAGGCAACACTCAAAGCACATATGCCAAAACCACCAAAACATAAAACCCAAACCAAAGCTCATTTCTCTCTGTATTTAAAGGTAATAGAGAATTTAGAAAGACAGAGAGATGGAGTGGTTGTATCAAAAGAGGAGGGGTCCAGAATGGAAACAGGGATGGACAGGCCAGACCCTCGGCACTGTTTCCTCCCCACCGCCTCAATTGCTCATAATCTTCGGTATTGTTGTTGTCTTGCTTTGGTTCCCTCAGTTCACAAGCTATAAAGCTGAAATCCAACATCAAACAGCCGCTAGCTTCCAGCTACTCCTTTTCTTGTTTCCCTTCTTATTGATAATCTTCATGTCTTTATATTCTACCAGTGGTCTGATCAACTTTCGATTCCGGCAATGGGCTACCGAGCCGATTCAACGAGGTGGCTTGCCATGGGGTATGGTCATTTTGGTGCCCTTGATTTTGGTTTTGCTCTATTGCCAATCCTCATTCCATTGAAAAGTGGCTTGAATTTCTTAGGATTTCAGGGGAATCTTGCGATTGCATTGTGGAGGCAGGGCTTGTTATTATATGATAGTAAAATGGAGAAACTATATCCGTACTTGTTAATTTTACAAGTTTACTAAACTTTTTGTTTTATTCTTCTTCTAATATTCGACTTGATGTTGCAAATCAAAGTAGCCATTGATGGATAATGCAGTCAAGATACATAATCAATTAATTTTCCGTAACATTTTATAATACTTTTTTTTTTTTTGGGTGTGTGTGTGGATGTTTTATTAATTTAGTTTATAACAACTTGTATGAAAAAAGTTAGCAACCAACGCCATATGGTTGCTCCAGGGGTCATTTACCAAAGGGTTGCCTTCCTAAACTAAGTTTCATATCTCAATAATATAATAATATAGTTGATTTTGTTCCATTTATGGTGATCACTTCAAGCTATTATCACCAATCATAGTAAATCACTGATTCATATGTTGAAAATCGGTTGTATTTATACTTTCTAAATAATGCTATATATATATATATATTACAAAAAGTCGCTAAAAATTTTACCCTAAATGTGGCCAAAGAGGTTCACATGGTTTTAATTCAAAAATCCTATCTCAACACTATCGTTTTAGACCACTTGGTGATTTGGATTACCAGATAAAGGGGGCTATAACATCACTAATTTTTTTAGTGGTGGATCTAGATTATCAGGATAAAAATCTCTTCAAGTTTTAATTTCCATTGCTTGTCGATAGACTTTTGTTGTCTTATTCTTTAACTTTTTCATTTTTTTTTCACAAAATTACTTGTTTTGCGGACTTGATTAATAAATTTTTATAGTACATGATTTCTATTTGAAATCACATCTCTCTTTTGAATATATGAATTTGCTACCTGCAATATTTTTCAACTTTTCTTCATATATCATATCCATATACCCAGGACGGAGTTAAAACTTTAATTTAGGGATAACAGTTACGTTGAACTATTTTTTAATAAATAAAATGGGGGCAAAGTAGTGAAAATTAGAGAAACATATCTCAAAATTTCAATTTTTATGTACAAAATTTTAAAAATAAAGGGGGCAGTTCTCACTCTTCACTTCTTAGATCCGCCCTTACCTATACCAAACATAAATTACATAAATCTAAATTTTGCAGCCTTAATGGTCCATTTGATTAACATTTAAAGTTTTAAAGTTTTTAAAAAGCAAAAGCAATATTTATTTGATAACTATTTCTAATTTTTGGTTTTTGAAAAACAGATAATCAAATATGTTTGCTAACTGTTTTTTTAAAAACAAAACTAAAAAAAATTCTAAAATAAAAAAAGGAAAAATATTTTCAACTTTTTTCGTTTGTGAATTTTGTTAATAATTTTAAAAACATTTTTTAAATCTAAAAACTCAAAAAAAAAATTGGTTAACTATCATGATTTTTAAAAATAAAAACCGAAAATAAAAAATAAAATAATTATGAAATGGGACTTAAATTATAAAAATTCAAAACTCTCAAACCCAAAACGGATTTAATACTAAATTTTGTCTGGAAGATGAAAATTGGAGGTGGTCATGCCGAGCCGACTCCTTGGACTTTGGTTGTGCTAGGAAATTGCAGCATTTTGCATAGGATAGGATTGGTATTTGTGTGTTTGTTAGAGCATTAATTAAATTTAATATATGAAATAGAAAGAAAGACAACTTTCTATCAGCCACTCGATCGACCATTTACCATCAAAACAATCTCATTATTGATTTCATCCACCACCTATCATGCTTTTCTTTTTCTAATTTTTTTTTTCATACCGACTTTTTTTTTTCTTTTTTATTTTTTTATACCAACTTTTTTTCTTTTCTTTTCTTTTCTGTTGAGTGTGATTGAATTGACTCCTCACCAATTAACTTCAAATTCAAGTTTAGTTTACCCCTGGAATTTTGTTATGGCAAAATAATAATAATAATAATAAAATAAAATTATATATATACACACACATATATGATATGTTTGACTTCTAAAATTAAGATGAAATAAAACCGATAAACTATTTAATGAGATCTAGAAGTTTATAAATTATTACTGTATTTAAAAAAAAATAATCAAGATGAGAATTCTCAATCTTTATTTTCAAATATGATAATTAAATTAACGAGATTTCAATTTTTTATTATTTAATTTACTAGCAAAATAGTCTAAATTAGATAGAATCATGCTATTACAACTTTTATAATCTAATTGTAGTCAAGGTAAAATGCATAAAAAACTCTTGTCATTATTTTTTTTTTGGTAGAGGAAATCCTTCATTCCTCAAAATAAGTAACATAGAGAGAAGGATTTTGAATTGCAACTTTTTTTTTAATTATCATTTTTCAAATAGGTACCGCCTTCATTGAAAAGGATTGGTGGAAAGTAAGAGAATTCTTATTCGAACAAGAGAGTGAGAAAAAAAGAGATTATCAAAAGAGGAATTCCCTAATCAAGATAGGCTGAGAGAGGAGGCGTGACTTTTAAGTTTCAACATCAACAATTTCCATTAATAAAAATATCGAATACACAACATTTATAAATATAAGTATAGGAGTTTCTTTAACAATATAAATATATTTATTTACGTTAAATTATCTTTTAACACTTTTATCAATTTTATGTATATATTTATTAAAAAAAATTAATTTAACCATATCTTTAGTTTAATACGATTCGATTATTTATGTGAATAGAAAATTGTATTAATTTTGACAAAACATTTCCATAACCCCGTAACTTTTTTAGATAATCCTTTTTCACACTTTATAAAATTGATTAGACTTAACAACTTCTTATTAACGTTAATTTTCCTATCAAATTAAAACCCTCTAATGAAAGACTATCGACAATCTTTAATTAAAATATAAGGATTTAAATGATTTTTTTAAAGTATAAGGACCCCATGATAAATAAAAATATATAAGGAGCAAATATATAATTTAACCATTTATTTCATCATAAAGAGGGAAATTTTTTTAAATACATTCGTTATAGGTATTCATAGTTATGTAGAAGTATTTAAAAGACCTACGACTTATATATCATTGGTAATAAATACATCTCACACACTTTAAATGAGATGGGTATAGAAAATTTTCTATACAATGAAAGTACCGATGGATCCCCAAAAAAAAAAAAGGTTTGCATTCTAGCTTTAAATTAAATGTTTACTTTTCTGGTCAATTAAAATTTTCTCCCCTCTGCAAAAGAAAATCAAACACACCGGCGATTTCCTTTTTGGGTACTCCACTAAAAAATTGAAGAAATACTTATTAAAAAAAGGAAGAAATATCTTCATCTCCAAATAACAAAAAACCAAAACGAATTGTGAAAATAACTCAATTATAATTATTATTAACATACACATAAAAACCTTTACAGTTACAACAATCATAAACTTAATATCACGACACGATGATAATCACAAACTTTATTTCAAAAAACAGATATAACAAAATCACCAAATCATGATAAAAGGATTCGAAGCCTACCACGATCCATGGCCGCACCGACAGTGCATCTTACAAGCACAGCCATAATACTTTTTAGGAGCATCCATGGAAGATAACAACCGAACAAGAACGAGAATCATAATGGGCAAACCCAAAAGTGGCCAATTGATTTGGAATTCAGAGAATTCAATGGCTGATTCTAAGGGAAATAAGGAAGATATTCCAAGCAAGATTAAAACTACGGCGAGAAGTAATAGGACTGGGTATGGCAGTGGATTCGAAGGGGGAGGTTTACATCCATAACAGAATGTCATTTTTTTTTTAAAGAAAATAATGGTAATGGTGATTGATAGAGATGAAAGAAAGATATTTCAATGGAAGATGATGAATATTTATAGTAGGAAGGATGAGTGGGGGAGTTGCGTCTTGCGTTTGATTTGTCATTTTTGTCTAATGAATTAATTTTATTTTACTTTTTAATTAAAATAACAATAACTATGATTGTATATTTTTAATTTATATTTTTTTTTTATGTTTAGAATAGTTAAATAAAATTGTTTGAAATTAGGTAATCAAATTGTCTAAATAATAATCTATTAACAAAACTAATAATATCAGCAGCAAAATAATAATTTTATAAAACAACATAAGTATTAAAATTATAATAAACTCAATTAAACAAATTTGAGATTGTCAAATTTAACGAAAGAGTTACGTTTAATGAATAGTGAAAAATAAATAATAATTAATACTTATTTCAACATTTATTAATTTAATGAAAGAATTACATTTAATGATTCTATAAAAATAGTTAAAACTAATAAAACTTGAAAATTTATCAAATTCTAATTCAAAACATGCCAATAAACATCATAAAAAAAATAACGAGATTCGCCATTATGCAATACTTAGAGAGAAAAATCAATGAAAATGAATCTATTGATGTAAGAAAAGGAAGAAAATGTTATTTTTTAAAAACAAATCAATTTTTTGTAGTATTTAAATATAAAGTGAAAAAAATATATTATCTGGCGTAAAATCTCTATCTTTTAGGAGGTGACATTCTTTTAAATGATATTTTATAAAAAAAATTGCATTTTTTAACATAAAAAATTGACTTTGAATAATAATAAACTGGAACTATGCAGGGCCGTCGTAGGCATGGTGCAACTGGTGCGACGAAACAGGGACTCCGAACTTTGAGGGCCCCAAATCTTGAATTAAAAATTGAGTATTAATAATATATAAATGAGGATTTATTCTAAGTCGCGTTAGTTGACCTTCTCTCTACATTATGAGTTGAGTTCGATCCAAACATAAGTTTAAAGTTCAATTTAAATTTTTTTATACTACTTTGATAATTTTATGTTATTATTTTATTATATTATTTTATTTATATTGTGTTTTAAAAAAAATAATTTTTTATATATATATTTTTTTTGTGATTTTTCCTATTAGGGATTATAGAGTCAAGGGCCCAAATTTTTATATCGCATTGAGCCCTTATTTTTTTAGAAACGACCCTGGAACTATGTAGGTGTGATTTGTCATTTTTTAATTATAGTGAGTGTTCGTACATTAGATCGGAATCTTATCTCCTATTTACCCTTAAATTAAAGAGTAAGAAAATAATATGTTTAGTCATCAAATTATTTCTTAAAGCATAGAGACTAAAAGAAAGTGCGATACTTGAAAATTATAAAAAAAAAAACTAAATACACACTAATAATCCAATTTAACCAAAATTCGTTTAATTAAACAACTAACATCAGTTAAAAGAAAAAATGTACCATATAGTTTGAATTAAACTTATACAATTTTCTCTCTTCTTGTAATGAAGACAACCTTCATAAAGTTGAGGATGTAAACGGGAGAATACTTTGCCAAATGGATTTTATATAAAGGAAAATCCAATATAAATATATTGTAGTACAATTTTACACTTTTTTAGTTCATGATAAAATGGTCACTATAATCAATAGAGTACAAAAATAGAGCAAGAGAGGCTTCAATATAATTTTAAACAATATTATGCAACTGAATAATTAAACTAAAAATAATTATCAAGGTAACATACAAACAAGAAACCTTCTTGCAAATTTTGTCATTTGCTTGCTTGAACATTCTCAATCTTCCATTTATTGGAATTTGGAACCACTTGGTTTAAAACAGGAAAATCTATGGAATTTGCTTCACAAGTTCTTACGCTTTCAATATGTCTGTGTCAGTTCTTGCAATACCTATAAAGAAGAGTAGGAGAGTGAGAAACCAGAAAACAAAGTTATCGAGCTTTGACAGCAAGACTAAGTAAAAGAGTCCGAGTCTGAAGGCTTACGACTTTGCTTTCATCTAGAGCTGCTTCTAACGTCTCGATTTTCTGCAATTCAAAGTCGAAGTTCATAAGTTTTCTTCTTCTTTTCGTTAAAAACTTAAAAAAGAAAGATGCATTATTAATCAAGAAGATTGTTTTTTTTTTTTCACAAGAATAATCAAGAAACTTACTATCTTGGTCTTTAGTAAAGCTTCCTCCAGGGCTTGGATTTTCTGCAAAATAATACCACCAGCATGTATATAATTCCACCAGGTACAAACTATCATTATTTTCGAAGGAAGAGAAAGGAACAAAAGAAAGCTAGATCAACAGCAAAAAATTTCTTTTGAGCTTAAGCCACACAATATATTGAAGCCAAGAAGGTAACACTAGCATACAACATGTAAAACATATTACCTACATATATTTCCGTGAGTGTTCACCCACCGAGAATAATCTCACAAGACAAGCATACCGCCCTACAAAACGTGGCATAACCCATATTTATTCACTCATTTTCTCTGACAGAAACCAAACCACTTTATTCTACGCGTCCATCAGTTGTGGAGATTTTCAGAAAAGCGCTGACAGATTTTCTGCAACCAGAAATTCTCTCCTATGATAGAGTGGTTTCAAACATCCAGTTGTCAAGACATTAAACCAAAATGTGAAGATCACTGCTTGATGAAACCCTCATTTTTCAATTAGGCAAGAATAATTCCTTGATGGCACGCTCATTTTTCACTTAATTATTTCTCTGCTGCATTTTTCTTTTCAAACCAACTGGTCTTTACTATAATGATTATTTACGATTTACGAGTTACCTGACCTAGATTTATAGATTAAGAAAAACAAGTGCAACCAGAAAAATCTCAGGCTGAGAAGCCATGAAAGAGCATATGCAGAGAATCTCTCAAGAGTAATCTAGATTGCACTCTACTTTTGAAGCTTTCTTGAAATATAGCTAAACCTACCAAGTTATTAATGTCTCAAACATGCCAAAATGCAACCAAAACACACACTCCGGTACTCATATTATAGCCAGAAGGCAATATAGGAAGGTGGGAAACATAAAAGAAAGAATCAAGAAGAAAAAGAAATACCAGACTTGAAATAAAACCACTTGAAAAAAGAAAGAAAGGGAAAATACGAATAATAAGGGGGAAGAAGAAGACAATTATTACCCACAGCCACAACACACCTAGCATCCTAATACAAGATTAAATGGCTCATAACTTAAAATTGAATCAGAAAACACACAGAACAAATTTAATATGAATCAAATAAAAGAAACAATAAATAATTGATAAAGTTATAGAGGAAGAACAATCGTTCTCCTTTCCGCTTGTGTGCCACCTTGAAGATCAGAAATCTTCAACAAAGCAAAAGAACCAAATCAACTTTCACACAGGAATTTTCAGAAGCTGAAAGTAAAGAAATCACTATATGCTAATTGAATATTGACCTAACAAAAGCATTTGGGAGCAAAATCAATGAAACAACTTACAATTTTTTACATACATAACAGAACAGCATTGGGAGTCAAATAGCAGAATTTACAGCTCCATCGTCCACAAGCTGGAGAATTAAAAGCCACCCACCCTGATACAAAGCTACCGCCTCATTTGTAGAAAGCCTACGCATGGAATCTTCTCAATCAATTGCAATTTTGAGCTTCACTTGGTCTCCTCAGTCGACACCTACCCTCTTTTCAGATTTTTGTGAAGGTACAAGGCTTATGGAGAAGACAGTGAGCTGGCCTTCTATCAGAATTGATGGGATTTCCTCAAATAGAAATTCAAGATAACACCAAAAATCAACTGCAAACCCAGCTGTAAGTCTGTAACAGAAGGGAAAATCAATTTCTTAAGAAAAGCGTAGCAAGCTCTAAAATAAGAGAGTACCTACGTACAAAGCCTGGAGATAGACATGGCTAGAAGAGCACAAAAGTCGAGAAGGAAAAACGTAAGAACAAGATACAGAGATGAACAACGAAAAAAGTTTACAAAAACGACTATCTCAAGTTTTAAACCGTTTTTGAAAATTTAAAAAGTGAAAAATGAATGGGTTATCACATCAGACAACCTTATTTTTTTAAAACCAAAAACAGAAATTAAATTGGATATACCACATAACTCTGATAGTTTTTTTCAGAAATTAAATTGGATATACCACATAACTCTGATAGTTTTTTTTTTTTTGAAAAAAAAGGAGCTTGATAGCTCATTTCATTAAGATCATGAAAGATACAAAAAAAAAAAAAAGTTCAACAAAAAGAGACCTGTGTATCCTCGCCACCAAATTACAAGTATGCGGCTCAATTGTTTATAATAAAAAAAGAAGCATTACAATCAGAGCTCTGATAGTAGACAGCCCTTGAGTCATTTCCCAGCTCCTTAGTAAACTTATTTCTTGCGAGATATGATGGTGGGACAGTTTTCACCATCTCTCAATTCCCATCAACATAGAGCAGAGACTTTAGCATCATATCAAACTTTTCCTTCATATTGGAAAAATTGTTTGTAATCCTGTTGCAAGGTAGCTAGAGTGTTTCTACATGGACCTTCTGCAAAGCATGAAAATGAGAAACATTAACTTATTACATCTTTAACTTTGTCCACTTAGACAACCATATCATGTCAGCAAAACGCTTACCGCCAAATACAGTGTGAAGATATTGAAGATCCTCAGCTGAACAAGCATCTATTAGAGCATAAATACCAGGCTTCAAGGCTTCGTTTATTTCCCTGCATATTAAAAAAACAAATCTTCAAATTTTAGATCATAAGTTCAACATTCACTCACCCGACTTCTCAATAAGCTTAAAAAAAGCATATCAAAACCAGATCAAGCCAAATAACTCGTTTGTGATACAGCCTTGATTTCCTGAATAGTTTTACTTTTAACTCAACAGTTATGTATTTCATGAAAAAATATAATTTTTGAAAGCCTGTTTGACAATTAGTTGTTGATAAGTTTCCTTCACAATAATTTAAGAGCCAAACCTTTTAATCCCAGATTTAAGAGGACCATATCCTGAATAAACCCAAATGTAATTTGAAAGAAACAGAGAAGAATGCCGGCCTATGATATCCTTTTGCTGCCTTATCTGTGTCACAGAAGGAAAGAAAGAGTATATCACATGGATGGAACTTATATAAGACTTCATTTAATATCGGAGTGAAATTTTGAATATTACTGGAAAGTAACAAGTATCGTCACAAATGGAATTTTTTTTCTTATTGGCCTGATTACCAAGCAATTGTGAATTTATAGTTATACTGAGAATCTTTTAATGGTAATTATTTCATAGAATGCCAACAGGTTAAAAGAGTAGAAAATTCACAAATAATATATTTTTCCACAAAAAAATAGGTTTACGTTTTCATAATGAACATCGGTCCCACAATTGTTTTGTAATTATAACTCTTTTGTATTTTTTTTTTCTTTTGAAAAGAATGGCTCATAAACCCATTTCATTGATATAATAAAAGATACAAGGGAAAAAAAGGGGACCGGGACAAAGTCTCCCAAAAAAAACAAAACGTATACACAGTCCGCCACCTAAATACAATTATACATGTTAACTTTTATAATCAAGCTAAGTGGATAATTACAAAAGTGTTTGGAAGTAGATGTACACCAACAAAGTGATGTGAGAAGACTCACTTATTAATTACATTAGCTAAAGCCATACATAAAGGCAAATACAAGAAAGAAACCCTAATGAAGAAGTGTAAAATTACAGCTAAAGACAATTAACTAATTGACTCTAAAACTAACACATATACATGAATATACAATATATAAAAAGCATATTGTAATAGTAGACACCCAAAAGAACGCATTTACATTTTCCAACTCCCAAACATAGTCCATGTACGATGTTCATCCTTAAAAAACATCCCATTTCTTTCTAACCAAATCCCTCAAGTAATAGCAAAAAAAACCCAAGATACATAGAGCATTCCCCTTTTACATGAATATACAATATATAAAAAGCATATTGTAATAGTAGACACCCAAAAGAAAGCATTTACATTTGCCAACTCCCAAACATAGTCCATGTACGATGTTCATCCTTAAAAAACATCCCATTTCTTTCCAACCAAATCCCTCAAGTAATAGCAAAAAAAAACCCAAGATACATGGAGCATTCCCCTTTTAAATGAAAGGGGGTTTGACCAATCATTTTGGCCAAGGATCGCCGAAAAGAGACATTCGGAATCAGGACCCCAAGAAATGCCAAAAGTCTCAAAAAACAGCCGCCAAATGAGAGATGAAAAGTTACAAGACCACATAATATGGTTGAGTTCTCCCAACTCTTGATTATACAAACAGCATCAATGAGGACTTAGAGCAAAGAAGGAAGGATGGTTGAAGAAAGTCCAGGGTATTGATTCTGCGTCTGCCTATGCCACAAACCAAATTTTTTTTATATGAAACCGAAATATCATTAGAAAATAATGAAGAGTTACAAAAAAGGGTTATTAGAAATCAGCCAAGCACTTTTAGTTGGGCAAAAGTGATGAATCCAACATATTTTAGTTTCCTTATACATTCCATGTTTTATAAATGGAATTCTTTCATTTAAGTTTTTTTTTAGCTTTTGCTACTCAGTTTTTGCTTTGTTTTTGAGGAATCCTCTTCCTCTAAATTTATACTTTACTTTTATCTTTGATCAATAAAAGTTAACTTTCTATCAAAAAATAAAATAAATAAAGTCACCAAAGCCACCGAAATTACAAAAAAAATTCCAGTCGCATCATTTTTTTTTTTGATAGAAAGATAAACTTTCATGGATTAATGGAAAATAATACAAATCGGAGGATGAGAAATCCTTAAAGACTAAATAAAAAATTAAAACAAAAGATTAAAGCAAACCAAAAAAGCTAAAAGAAAGAATTCCATTTATAATACATGGAATGAATACGAAAGCTAAAAGTAGCAGGCTTAACAACTTTTGCCCAACAAAAAGTACGAAAAACAATAGTCCCAAGTCGACATTTATTGTAAGAACATCGTAATTACAAAAAACTTTAGAAAGGGAGGCTAATAAAGACACTTTGAAGCGAATAATCTCCCATAAATCGTTACCAAATTAAAAATTTAATTTTCTTCAAGATGTTCACCTACCAAATTTTGGAGAAAAGGGGTGTGGAATAATTTAATAGGGTAGGGTCAAGGTGATAAAAAAAGGACTTGCAAGAGAAAAGATAGATGAGTTAAGGGTCCACAACCTTTACTATTTGTAATTGATACTAATTGGGGTAGTTTTTGTATCCTCATCCGGTTCACATGGGGTTTTCAGATAAAAAAATACAAGAATTTCACAAGTAAATTGTGTAGGATTGGAACAAATTTAATATCAAAAGTGCTCCTTCCCCATTTTCATCAAAATTTCCAATTGCAGTAGGTTTTTTTGGAGGGCTAGTTGCAATTAAATCCTTTGAAGGTAGGGGAAGAATACCATACCATTTGAGGTTAAATGACCTCAGTTTTTCTGATTCAAAACCGTAGAAAAGAAATAATCCTTCTGATTTGATGGCAAAGCAGCTTGACAAGCTACTCCGTTTCTTGTAGCCAGACCAGGCAAGGATGGCACAATCAGAGAATTTTTCTCAGAATTCACAGTACACCTTTTAAAGAAAGAATTTAAATATTTCATAAATTTTTTCCAACCAAAACAATCCTTAATTTCCGGAACTCTAATAGAATTACTCCAACCATTAAATTAGAATTTTGATATGACCCGAAAATCACCATTTGCATTTGAGAAGGTTTCTATGAGTAGAAAGAATCCATTTTCCTGAATTTTCTTGATTTGATTAGAAGAGTTGGATAGCAAATTACTTAAAACTTTCCATAAATCAAAAGCAGCCCCTAATTGAAGCTTGAAAAAAGAAACTAAATATCTCAGAAAACTCCAAAGAATCTCCCTTTGAGCTATTATCCAGTCCAATGGGGAAAGCATTTCTTTTCAATTAAAAATACTTTTGAGTTTTCCATGGTTGAGGCTTAGGCAAGAAAGGTTGGATTAGAGAAAGGGTAAGACGATACTTTAATATCATAAGCAATCCTTCTAGTAAGGTTTTCTGGATCCTAGTGATTGAGAAAATTCAAAAGAGGGTTCATACCTGGAAAAAAATCCTTGTTTCTCGTGGTGGAAGATTGACTATGACCCAGGTTGTTGTTCTTTTTTTTTTTTTTTGATAGAAAGGTAAACTTTCATTGATCAAGGGAAAAAAAATACAATACAATGTAGAGAATGAGAGATCCTCAAAACAGAAAATAAAGCTGAAAGTAAAAAAACTAATTAAAGGAAAGAATTCCATTTTAATACATGGAATGCACAATCGAATTGGTGCAGCTTGTATAGGAAGTGTTCGGAATCCACGAAGCATCTTTTGTATGGTTGTAACTTCTCCCAAATTCTGTGGCAGTCCCTTCTCAAGATGTTTAACACATCTTGGGTGTTCCACAAGGATCATATCTATAACACGCTAGCTTTCCTTGGAGGCGCCTTGCTCTACGGCAAGAAGAAAAGAATTCTTTGGGATAACGGGGCTAGAGCTATTGTTTGGAATGTTTGAATTGAGAGGAATAGGAGAATTTTCGAAAGTAAGTCTAGATCTTGGGAAGAGGTGTGGGATATTTGTGTTCTTAATGCCTCCTTGTGGAGTGCAAATTGTAATTCTTTTAGTAACTATGCTCCCTCTATTATTGCCTCTAATTGGATGGCCTTTTTGTAATCTTGTTTGGCCGTCTTTTTGGCTTTTTCATTCATCAATGAAAAACTTTGTTGATACATGGAATGAACAAGAAGACAAAAAGACGAGGGATTAACAATTTTTGCGCAACAAAAAGTATGAAAAACAATAGAATCATCCCAAGTATGCCACCAAGGATTTGCAACATCATTAAAAATCCATGAGTTCCTTTCTAACCAAAGACCCAGGTTGTTCTTAATAATCTTCCTACCTACTACTTACTTGTTTTTAAGATCCCGATCATGGTGCTAAAAATATCGATAGAATCTTGAGATACTTTTTTTTGGGAGGGTGGTGATAAAAAAGGTGGCTCTCATCTTGTTAAATGGACCTCTGTTACCATCCCCTCTTTGCTTTGGGATGTCTAGCCTTCAGTGATATTAGCAAGAGGAAACTTGCTTTGCTCCCGAAATGGCACTGGAGATTCCCTATTGAGAACAAGTCTCTTTAGCATAATGTGATTGATGGTATCCACGGACTCATCTTCATGGGTGGAAAGCTAATATGATTGATGGTATCCACCAGACTCATCTTCATGGGTTGCAAGCTAATGTGATTGCTGGTATCCATGGGACTCATCTTCATGGGTGGAAAGCTGATTGTAATCAGAGAAGCATTAAAAGAAGCCACTGGAAGGATATTGCCAAAATTGTTCATTTGATAAATGTTAGTTCCACTTACAAAGTGGGTAGAGGTGATAGAGTATTGTTTTGGAGTCATGGTTGATGGAAGCCCCTCTCACCCTTAATTTTCTGAATCCGTTACAGTTGCCTAGGTCTAAAGAAACCACTGTTGGCAATCTCTGAGACTCAATTACCAATTCCTGGGTAGCTTTTCGTAGAAACCTTAATGATGTTGAGACGGAGGAGTGGAATGCTTAGATGAATGTGCTGGAAAACTTTCACTTATCAAATCAAATAGTTCTGACACAAGACTTTTGGAAGCGGGACCCCCTCATAGGGTTCTCGGTTAACTCTGCTTCCAAAGTTAAATGGGATAGTCATTTGTGAGTCGAATAGCATGGCTAATGCTATTTGGAGAGGTAAGAATTCAAAATAGCATGGCTAATGCTATTTGGAGAGGTAAGAATTCAAAATAGCATGGCTAATGCTATTTGGAGAGGTAAGAATTCAAACATTAAGTTTTTTGTTTTTGGATGGCAAGCAAAGACCGGCTTAATTCTAATGCTAAAATTCAGGCTAGAAGGCCTTTGTGTTATCTTCAGGTGCCTTTGCTATAATAGCAGGACCATTTGCTTTTCTAGTGTAGCTTTTCTCAAAAGATTTGGTCCAAGCTTTTTAAAACCTTTGATATATATTGGGTTTTAACCCTAAACCCTAAAGTTTTTTTTGATAATAACCCTAAACCCTAAAGTTTATTTTTCCATAAAAAAACTACTGGGTTTTCTTTCAAAAAGAAGAAAAAGGTTATTTGGGAGAATTTGGTGAAAGCTATTTGCTGGACCGTGTGGTTGGAGGGCAATAGGCGTATTTCTTAGACCAAAAGCATCATGTCAATGGGGGAAAAATTCCCCTACCCCGTCCCGCCCCGTTTACTATGCGGGTTTGGCGGAAGCGGGTCGGTTTTAGCTTTCACCCCTAATCATGTGGTCCAATCTTTGGGAGCTTTGTGTCCTTCATGCCTCCGCTTAGAGTGCGCTTTGTAGTTGTTTTTGTAATCCTTCTTCTTCTAGCATTGCTGCCAATTGGAAAGCTTTTTTTAATGTTTCCTCGGACCTTTTCTGGCTTCTTCATAAAAAAATTATCGTAGGCAATAGGATAATTCTCCACCCGTAGAAGATGAGAGAAGGTGGAGGCTGGCCACCGCCGGTGTAAAAGACATCAGGGGGAGCTAAAAAGGAGAAAGAATTTGGCTGCCTAGGGACACGAGTGCATATGCGGGAAGAAAGAAAGTTGGTAAGAGTGACAAAGGAAGCGCTATTTCCTCGTGACAAGAAATGCTAGTTTGAGGAAATAGAAGTGTCCATAGTCAACTGCTATGCATGACAGAAAAAATATTGAAAAGAGAACACTTTTCATTGATGTACGAAAAAGCCCAAAAAGGTGAAGCACGTTACAAAAAAGGCATTCCAATTATAATCGACAAGAATTATTACAAAAAGAAGTACAATTTGCACTCCAAATGGAGGCACTGAGAATGGAAAGCTCCCAAATCTCCCAAGATTGGGAAGTGTTAACAAAAATTCTCCTATTTCTCTCAAAACAAATGTTCCAACATATAGTTCTTGCATTATCCCAAAGGACTTTGCTCTTGCAAAAAGTATAGAGCCACCAATAAGATTTGAAATGCTATGCATGACACACAAGTGCATATGAGTTTGTTAGTAGGTAGCCTACTATTAAGGGTAGGGGTTAGGTGATAGGTGTGAATTTTGTTATTTTAGGGACTGAAGAAAGCATCCCGTGAGAGTCCATACCTCTCAAAAGTCTGGTTTACATGTACTTATTCTTGTATTTCCCCTCAACTATTATACTCAACACTGGTTGTTCTATAGCAGACAAGCTTACACATAAAACCAGACGAAGAAATGTGTTCTAAAGTAGTTAAAAAATATGAAGCCATGATACCCAACTAACCATCTCCCATTCATCTAAATCAATTTTCATAGCTATTAGTTTTAGCAATGGAAAGAGAAGAAAATCACATAAATGCTGATGCAATTGAGGTGCAGTATTCAAATAACATAAGACCGAACATAGATATTTTAATAAGCATACAGAAACATAGATGGAAACAAGGAACCTCTTCATAAATCCTTCGAAGGAAACATGCACATTTAACTGCCTCTTTGACTTCCCACGAAAAGTAACCACTTATGCATTCTGGATCTGGATCTACCCTCTCAAGAGAATGAAGAAGAACAGACACTGAAGCTTCCAGTTGAGCAATACACCGCTTGGACTCACTATGAATAATGAAGAAATTATATCTCAATCATATACAATTTGGAACTTTGAAGAGAAGGGCATGGTAAAACAATCAAATTTAACACCCACAAAAACATTGAATATATCAAGTCGATTCAAAAAGAAAAATATAAAACTCAAATACAGAAGAGGAAGAGAAGGGCATGATAAAACAATCAAATTTAACACCCACAAAAACATTGAATATATCACGTCGATTCAAAAAGAAAAATATAAAACCCAAATACAGAAGAGGAAGAGAAGAGGTAGTTAGTCCACTTTGTAACATGAAAGATAGAAAGAAGCTGTTACAGCAATGTAAAGAGCTCACCACAATTTACAAAGAGATATCAAGGTTCAAAATTTATTAATATAAAGCAATTTTCTCATGCTTCCAATTTAACAAGATTAGAAGCAAAACCATTAAAAGATTAGGTTTCGCCAGTCAACTCTTCGAAGGTAGATTAGAATAGGTGACTTTTTATAGTTAAATGGACTGTTGCCAAAACATAATTTCCAGGAACGCTGGCAGTGAAGCTTCGACCAACAAGTACTGTATTTCACCATGAAGGAAGAACACATCACTAATGAAAAAAGCAAAGGAAAAAGGTATGAAATACTTTAGAGAGACAGTCTGACTGAATGATTTAACATTTTCCACATCCCTCGACATGTTTTATATATTGAAAAATTAATTCAACAAACCATCATTTACAAATTCAGAACCAAAATAAATAAGTTAATTCATACCTTTTATGATGCTTTAGAACGGTGTACAACAACTTGCAGCTGGAAGCAAAAAGATCTATTACGAATTGCCTATCTATAACAGTATTACTTGTGGTAACACCTATCTCCGAGACTTGCTTAGCTGAAATAAAGGAATTTTCTGATTGAATGGGAATCCCTGAAACGTTAAGTTGAGAAAAGTCTTCAAAAAGTGCTGCAGGAATGCGTAAACACTGTGCTATATGCCAAGCATTCATTTGAAAAAGAGCATGCTTTCCGGAAACTCTTGTAAGCACTTCAACACACATAAGAATGACTGCTCCAGGATCTGGATCAGTCTTGTCTTTCATATCCATCATTTTTGCGTAGAAGATTAGTGGACTTTGCAAGTGCAGAACAATGCTAAACAGACCAGCAATTAAGCTCTGAATGTGTCTTTTAACCACACCCAAGCATTTGCGTCCTAAAAAAGAAAGAGTGAGAAAAGACATGTCATAAAAATTAAGACTGACAGTGCAGCATTAAAAGAATAAACACTTGTTGTATTTTTAACAAACAAAAAAACTATAAAAAAGGTACATGTACATCTACCAAACATGGAGCTTCTTGTTGGGAATTTGAAGGGGTTGTAAAACCCTAAACTCCCACTATCACAAGAACGATGAATATTATTTGCAACAAAGAACAAGTAAAAGCGAGAGAGAAATAACACGACACCAGATATTTATACAGGTTCCCAATTGATACGTCCTGTCTTCAGCAGACTCTGCAGGTTCCACTACGAAGTTGAAGATTACATTAATGAGACAACTATAGAGAGTGTATAATTACTCACAATTATACATAACCCCGAGAAACACTCAAACGGTTGCCCCCTCTCTGTTTTCTCTAAATATGAACAAACCCCACAAAATAGCCCTCAAACTATTTTGTCATTCGAACTCTCGGTGAGAGTTGCCGCCTCACACTCGGCCGCTCCACACTAAACCTAAACACAAACTATCTCTATTTATAATCTTCTTTCAACTTGCGTATCAAGAAAACAAACCACCGCCAATTGCTTTCCAAAATTAATCCCTCGGCCAATAAGTCTTCATGGATCCACGTTGAAGCCAAGATGTCAATTTGGGCCTTACAAATAATGGCCCAGTAACTTTAATTTGCTAGGTTTTTAATATATATATATATATATATATATATTACTTTGCTTTAATTTCCTACATAACCTAACACTTCTGTGGTGAGTTATTTAAATTACGTCACAGTGGCCACTCTTCCAAATAAGGGAACTACAGGTATTTCTTGAACAAAAAAGACAGAATCATTTCAAAAAACTGACAAAACTTATAACTTTTCACTACAGCCAAAACTAATTAGTTTTACAGTGAACTTCCAACATGCACACAATACAACTAGCGATATGACAAATTTTTTCACAAAGAGTGTCAGTCCAAGGCCATATCCTCCATACACTAACGCTGCCCAAAGGTGTCAAATCTAGGCATTCCTTTGACCAGTCTCCACCTTTTTTTTAGCATGGGGTGAAGAAAGAAAGAAAGGGAAAGGGAAAGATTGGCTGCCAATAGAGCTAATCTTCATTTCATATCCCTTACAAGTTTTTAGAACATTATTCTAACATTCCTAACCCCATTAGAACATACATTTTTTTTTCTTTCTTTTTTTTTTTGAAATCATTAGAACATACATTATCATTGCGACAATTGACAATACTTAAATAACAGTTCACATCATGGCCTTCAAAAAATTTCTGGCATGCAAATAAGCTATTTGCAGTATCTATATATTTCTTCATAAATGGGAAGTCCTGAAATGAGGAAATGACCTAACCACCAAATTAGATATTAATGCTGAAAACAGCTTATAAAAAAATTCATCTCAGACACTGGAAAAGGTAGAATTATTTGTGTTGATTCTTTAAGGAGACGACAAGAAAATATAGCACAACTACGTGTTCAAATTTGCTCTTCAAAAATAGGTTGATTTAAAAATTACCTGAAACAAATTCAAGAACTAAATCCAAACATTCAACACCAGCAGCAACAATAGAAGAACTACTTCCCCCGTCTTCACTTCCAGTATATAACTCATATATTACTGTACAACCTTCCTGCACTCCAACTAGGGCTCTCTCTATTGCCTGAATCACAGATAAGAGATGCAACTCTGAGGCTTTCCTTATGAACACTTTGAATGACATCCTCAATCGAGCTTTAAATTCATCTATACAAGAGATTCCAGGAGCAGAAGATGCTTTGACTGATCCTAAGTGACCATCAAGAGTCTTCGTAGTGGACTCTGTCTCATGGGATGCTAAAGTAGCTTGTTTTCCCTGTAGAGATATGCACTTCCCTAGAGCCTTTAAATGCAAATCTATTAGCTTAGAATATAGATTTCTGGATTGCACTGGATCAGCAAAAGGAAACAGATGACCTAATTCCTCCAAATATTTTAGAACACCATCCAACCAAGCAAGCAAAAATGGCTGTGGTAATTCAACCATGTTCACTAGTTCTAGCAACAAGACACGTGATATGCCAATCAAGATCGCCATTAAATTTGAAGACAAAGAAGTGGTTTCATATTGCATATGAAGTCTTAGAATTACAGAAGCAGTAATATATAGCTGTTTAAGTGCAACTGCTACCTCAGGATAGGAACCATTCAGCAAACCTTTCAAAAATGGTTTGTTCAAGGATTGTATCTCAATTAAATTAGCCTCGTTGAGAATAGTGGCAACACTGCTTTTATTTTCCAGATGCAACTTTTTTCTACTTGAGCTAACGTTTTCACAGCCACCATCACTGTGAGAAGATTCCAATTCATGATGTTTACTAAATGAAGTATCAGCCTCACTGCCACCCAAAAGGTCACGCGGATTTTGATAATCACACAATTTTATGAGCTGTTGATTACATCTGTCAAGAAACATTTCCAAGAAAATAATTATTAGTTCTGAACATGCATTAATGCATAGGTTCACTTGGCAACTATGTTCATAATTCAACTTCATTGATCTCGTGTGATGATTATCATTCCTCAAATCAGTGAGGTCAACTACAGATGCTAGGCCCCACAAAAATCCATTGAGGCAAGATGCTAGACAGTGTAGTTTATACATGTTAGCAACATTATCACCATCTCCAACTGTTACATTAGACTTCTTCAGAGAGATAAGCTCAGTGTCTGCCAGTTCCTTCAGTCTGGTAGCCACTCCAAATGCACTATTGCATGCTTCCACACAGAAAGTGGGATCCAAATAGAGATCAACTCCATTGCTTTGTTCAAGAGAAACCTTTGTCTGGAATTGCTCCTTACAAGGTTTGTTGTCAGTTACAACTGGATGGAGAGCATTTTTAAACTGATATTTGCTAGTTGTTAGAATCAAATATAATGTATGATCCATTATTGAAAAGATGGTATCCTTAACTAGGCCGTCACTATCTTCTGAAGAAGCTCCTTGAAGTTCGATAACAACTGACACAGACTTGAAAAGCCATGAAACAGGTAATTGATCCTCAGATAGAAATGAAATAAATGAGCTTTTTCTGCCTCCAGCCTCAGAGAATAGATATTTTAAGGCCTTTCGGCAAGACATAAACAATTTGAGAAGCTCAAACTGATTTGGTGAGCATAAAATGCTCTGATTATCTAATAAAGCATTCACCAACAGCCTGAAAAACAAACAAGAAGAAATATTGTAACGGTTTAATAGCTTTCACTGTATAATAAACATTAAACGAAAGGAAGGCATAGCGGGATGAGATAATGCCCAACAAAATGCCCCCGGGAAAAACTTAGCTCTATTGGAAGTATGCAATAATAAGAATCTGTTATTTCGAAATTAATCATGTGAATAACATCTGAAATAAATCATTATTACTTGAAACAAAGAATAATTACAGGAAATTATACAAAATAAAAAAATTGAAACAAGACAAAAACTTTTCATTGATTGATGGATATTTTTTTTTTTTTTTTGATATCCATGAGTGTTCGGGCTAGCTTACGCACACCTCAACTAATCTCACGGGACAACCACACGACCCAACAACACTTGGCGTCGGGAAACTCGTAGGATAATATCCTAGGTAGGTGGCCACACATGGATTTGAACCCATGACCTCAAGGTTGGAAGGACAACCTCTTAGCCATTAGGCCAACCCATGGTTGATTGATTGATGGAAATTAAAGTGTATATAAGTTTTAAATAAGGGGGTTACAAAAAAGCTCCCAAATTCGTATCAAGTACAAAGTCGTCCTCTTCCCCCCTTTGTGCTAAAAAGTTCCAATCTTCATTAATGCTCAAGATCAGGCATCCGCTTTCACTATATTCGTCTAGCATCCGTCGAGCAATGACCAACGATTTTATCATGTAGCTACATTGCCGGTGTCTGGAAAAACTACTGACAATCTCCTAATCAGCTTCCTAGCTGAAGCAAAGGTTACAATTTGAATCTTCCATGGCAGCCCTTCATCATCTTCAACTTCAACTGAAATGAATCCAGAGTAATTCGTCAAACTTTCGATCCAAGCATCCATGCTTTCATAAAAGTTTACCGTGCTCAAAATCAAGGTCTCCCCGATATATCTATAAACTTTTTTCTTCCATGTGTAACGGGAGGTTTCGCACCTTAATCCAACCACCACAAGACGGAATAACCGAAATCTTACCATGAATGGCTCCATCCCATCTTTTGAATTTAACATTGGATTCCCCCAAATGATACCTTGAATTTGCAGAGGTTTTCAGCCACCTAATTTAAAAGACTTTCAGGATACCGACAAATTATTATGAAAGTACAGTGACGAAATAACTACAACTTCCTGTCAAAGAATACCCCCGACGCTAATAACTTTTCTGGCACTCCCAACTTTCATAATTTCCCTCCAGTTCCTTCCTCATTAATGGTTCCAAAAGCATGTACATAAGTTTTAATGCTCTCACCTCCCTCTTTCTTTTTTATGAAGTCATTGTTTTATCAGTCTTTGGCCCCGTAGTTTTCGTCTCCTTCTGAATGACTTCTTCAATTCTTCTTTCTCTCTCTCAGGGAAGTTTGTAACCAGCACAGAGAATTTCTTTTTTTAGATAAGACAGCACAGAGAATTTCTTCCAACCACCTTTGGTAACTTCGGAGTGAACGACTAGTTTTCCTTTCCTACCCCCCCCCCCCTCTTTCTACTATCGAGCTTAGAAACTTCTGCAAAGTTTTGTCTCTTATCGATCAGTATCTCAAAACATAATACATAACCACCATATCTATATTCCCTTGAAGAGTTTATGTGTTAGCATAGACTGTTCAAGTTCTTTGAAGTTTTTCCTAAGCCAAGCAACTAATATCCATTCAAGAGACAAGGAAAAAGAAACTTCTTCCCGGATTCCAAAATCCTCGCCCTGCTACCTCCAAACCTCTTATCAAAGCTATCACAAAGGTTTTGCTTTCAATTTGCTGCCTGTTTCCCATAATTCCAATCCATAATCAACTTACACCCCCCAAAACAAGGAGTAGAACACCTCTCCTACCAACAACCAAAGAAAGTAATAAAAATGCTCTCCCATAGGTATTGATCAAAAAAGAAATATAACTACAAAAGCTCTTAGTATGAAACTCCAAGTAGAAGCTACAAAACAAACTAACTCCCAATACTCACTATTTTTTTTTATGTTGAAAACGAGCTAGCCCATTTCATTTCAATGAGTAAATGAAAGATGTACAATAGAAAACAAAGGCCACCACAATCAGGAATATAGAAGCACAATTTTCTTTTGAGCAATTATTGTTTTGTTATTTAATCATTTACTGACTAATCCATAACCTAGATTAGAAAATCCACGACACACAAGATTGATCCTACTCTAGAAGAGCATGAGTTCTCTGTCTTCCATCTGCTAAAAATAACATCTTAGATGTATTATATATGATTTTTTTTATAGAAGTCTTAGATGGCATAAAATGTTTTGAGTAGGGCACTATGTAATAAGAGGATGTGCAAGGAAAATATACAAATAAAAGTGTACCTTTCAAGGTTGAGAATATAAGTGATATAAAGGGCAAAAGACCTTGAACTAATATTCCCTTTTGGCATCCAACACAAAAGATTAATCAAATGCTCACAAGCTCTGGATCTCACATTGCTCAGATGTGAATCTTCCTTCAACTGACAATTTTCTATACGTAAAATGTCTGATGAAGTAACTTCTATTGCTGGAGAAGAATTATCATTTGAAGAATGTTTGCCACTACAAACACCACCTCCAATTGTGTTCTGAAGTGTCGTGATCACCTCCATCCAATCAGTTGAATTTATATTGATATCATGTAGAGACTTATCTTGAAAAGACGAAAATATTGAATCTTTCAACTCGAAACACAACCTAGATGGCATGTACCTGCAGACAAACTAATAGAAGAGATACCATGTCATCATTGGATTTGTCAAACTCCATAACATGAGGAGAACTTGATAAAGATATTTTAGTAGTTGTGTGTTGTATATGGGTATTGGGTGCTCCATATATTTTTAAACGAGGCCTCCTTTATGCCTCTTGTATTTTCATTATATTTCATATTCGTAATGAAATGGGCTTTTGAGTCGTTGATTTAAAATATTTTAGACAGAAAAGTATTGAAGATAATGAAAAAAATATTAATCTCACATGCAATCTATTTTTTTTTAAATGAAAGATACGGCTTTCATTAAAATAAATGAAAGACACAGAGGAGGCCACAAAAAACATTAGCCAAGAAAAACAAAAAACACAGGGCACCCAAAAAAACTTACAAAGAAAGCCCCAGTGGTGTGTGTGAGAAAGGGAGGGAAAAGGTGGGGATGGGGGGAGGGAGAGAGAGTTTATCCTCTATTTCAGTGTCTTACTCTTTGTTCATAAAAAGTGGTATCACTTAGGACTGCTGATGAAATTTGTTGCACGGACACTTTCTTTAGCAGCTCACTTCCATTGGTTTTTTGTGTTCCAATCTTCAAATCACTGCTTGCCGAGACCATATAAGTTGTACGAATTAAAACAGAAAGGAACATTTTTAACTTCTTTTTAGCAGCATGAAGAGACCAAATATCAACATTTTGGCAAACAATCCACCATATGGCTGTGGGCAATGACCTTTTGTTCACATTACAAATACTAAAGTCCCAATCACCCATATCATGGAGTTTTTTGATAGTTTTATCATTAGAACTAGCATATTTTGGAGTGAGATTTAACATTTGGCCTTTAGCTACTAAAGATAAATGGCCCATCATGAAATCAGTAAGATCTGCTGCTTCATTTCTCAAAAGTGAGACAAGCTTTCCAAGCTTTTTGCTCTTTTTCTGACACACTAACAAGCCATCATCATCAAGCACACCAACCATCATCAGATTCTCATTTCTCTGGTTCAAATACTCAAGAGACTTTATCTGCTTATTCAAATCCACTAACCTCTGAAGAGCCATGATAAGTAATACATAAATTAAAGGACACCAATCTATATCATGACCTTGTTGATAAAAACTAGAAACAGATTTTGCTACATCCAGAACAAAAGCTGAAGGATGAAGTATCCATGAAAAATAACCTTCCCCACTCCAGTCAGTCCTCTGCATCCAATCATAAGCAGAATAGGCTACGAATGAGTCTCCAATTGTTGCCGACATCTTTCTTGATGAACCCGGGGGCATCAGGCTAATAGCTTGCCTATATAGGCTCCGACAGGACATGTACAAGCGAAAGAAATAAACAAAGACCCAATAACTGGTCATTCCAGGGTCCAACCCGTTTTCCTCATTTGCAACAATATCATCAAATGTTTTCCCCATGACAGCAATGAGGAATGCTTTGGCACCATCTGAATGCAGTCCAACCAAAATACTCATGCAAGGACGGATTGTTGCAATCAAATTCTCAATTGAAGTTCCAATTTGGAAAGCGTTACCAGATGTGATAATCAGTGAATCTAATATCAGAGCATACATTTCTGACAACCCCCTTCCAAGAAGTTCTGTTTGCAGATTGAAGCAGCTTGTGCTTTTACTTATATTGAGGTTCAAATTACAATGTTTCAGCCATCCAGTAGTCTCTGATACATCTTCGGCTAACTGCCTAATAATTCCCCCAGCTTGTCCTTCTGGTATATACTTAATAACTTTATGAATTGCAAATTTAAATTCTTGTGAAGAAAGTAGCATCCCAACTGATTTTCCATAAGCTTCATAACCTAACGAAGTCATAAACCTAGCATAACTCTTTTCAGTTTCATCTTCATTTGATATTACAGTCCTCATCGCTTTACATAGAGCAAAAATACTAATGTCAACCTACAATGGAGAATATGTTGAAAAGCATCAGTGATCATGGTTTTATACATTAGATTTCAGATTGAAAGAAAAATAGCTGAGCAATTTTAAACCAAAAATATTATGATAAATAAATAATCCACCAAAAAAGTAAAACAGAGTTTAGATGACCCAAGACCGATACTAACCTGCCGTAGTTGACCATATATACCAACCAGCAGACATCCCAGTTCCTGAATCTTGGAAGCTAACAAATGTTGCCCAGGTACGTTCGTGAAAGAAAGGTTAATAGCAGAGTAAGAAAGGATCACAAGCCATAAGTTCACCAAATCATTCCCAATCACATCATATTCAATTTCCAAAAGATAATTCACAGCCATTAGTATCTCATTGGCTACTAAGAACAAAACTTCCGGTTCTATACTGTTTTCTATCTCATGTCTTGATAATAATAGTAGTTTAGAGGAAACCAACATTATTGTATCATAAACCTCTTTTAAGAAATTAAGGTAAGCCCCTTCAGAGCTATCCTCTGTTCTTACGTACACTTTTTCTTTCATAAAACTTGCTAGTAAATTATTTACAGATTTGAGTAAGCAATGAGTATCTGATAAGGCTGGTCCCAGTTTTCTTTCAGCTCCAATGCAGCCAATTTTATCAAGTAAAGGCTCCAAAACCTGTACAAAAAACTCAAAAAGAGACTTTCTCAATTCTGTACTTAAACTGCTCTGATACTTGCTTTCTTCCGAAAGCAAAATGGTACTTCCTTGAAGTGCATAAGATGCATGATCTGGTACGTTGCCCCTCAAAGATCCCAAAGAACCCGTTTTAAGATTCATCTTGGTGTCTTCAAACAACAATGAAGCTCCTTTTACTTTTTTAACTCTAACAACAAGCAATTGAAGCAATTCCCCTATTGCACCCAATGCTAAGAATTTTTTTGCAGCAACTAGTTTTTGCAGTTTCTCGAATAAATGTCTATGATAACTCTTAATTAGTGCTTTAGAGTCTTCTAATGTCTCATTTTGGGATTTAACAAACTTCCTCGAAGCATTTAAGCACAAAAATCCATCAATATGCATTGTGTGAAACAAGGCATGAGACAAAACTTCTTCAAGTAAATTCTTCAATTTTTTTGTCCAACCATCATTACGTCCATCAGTTTTATGACTTAAGTCACCCAATAATCTCAATACTGGTTCCAGAAGTTTATTGACAAATTTGTCAAATCCATTTTTCTTGTTAGGGTGAATCCACAAAAATTTAGCAAAAGGCTCAAGCAGCACACAGGAAAATTTGATAGCAAAAATTCGTACATCTCCACTGTCAAGCTTATGTACATAAATTTCGTGAACAAACTCAAGCACTGTCTCAATGGTAGTAATCCAAGAGTCTAAACTCTCATTGGATAGACCCAGATGGGATGAAAATACTAAAGAAACACAATCAAGCACAAAATTGTACAACTTGTAGCAACTCCCAGTAAAGAACTGTTCTTTTGAACTCAAAGATGTGGCTAGTAGGGATATTGCATTTCTTGTAACAATATAAAAGGCATTCAAAAGGTTTTTTGAGATATTCAGGGTAATGTGAAATTTTACTGATTCTTCTAAACAAAATTTAAAAATCTCCCAGAATCTATAATCCAAGCACGGCTCCATAACACGTTTTAGACTTTTTCCACTATCATCCTTCACTTTCTTTTCAGATGAAATCAACAATGACTGTACCCAATCACCGAGGAAAACTATTAACCGTGACCTCTTAACTGGACCATAATATTGATCTCTCTCTTTCAGGTTTGAGTTGAAAAATCTGAAAACTGCTTCCACTTTCCTGCATCGAAATGCTAGAAAATATCAGAGAATAGCTTATGCTACTTCTTTCAACTACTGAAATGTGCTAGGTGGGAAAAATGAGCAGGCTGCCAAACCAGGGAATTCAATTGAATAACAGTATTCCATACAATAAGAAAATGGTCAATCAATTCATCTACTTAATACCGATTCGAGTTTATACTTACAGTCAAAAATCAAACAAAAAATAAGACTTTGAAATATCTAGAATCACATTACAGCTTTTCAAATTTAGGTTATTAACAAAGATTATAAGCAACTATGATATTAAAATCTTAACGCCGAGATTAAAAAAGATAAGAGCACGAAGGAACAAACTTTTGGTAATCGAGGTTTTTGTCCTGAATCAAGAAAACCAACTCCAAATTCTTCCATGGATTCCCTTCTTGGGAACCTTGAGTTAAATCTCTCAGTTCCTGCTCCACAACCTGTTCTGATTCGCCTATACTACCCCCTTCCTGTGTGATGAGGAGACGTGGAGACTTTGAAGGCCTCTCGGATTTTTGAAGACTTTTTTTCAGCTTTCTTTTTTCGCTCTTCATCTTTGAGTGCTTCTCTTTAGGTTTTAGCTCGGGAGCTACCATTGTTGAATTCCTCAAAACCAGTGATGGATTCACTCTGTAATAAGGTTATGGAGGAAACGAAGGTCTTGGATTTCAGTATGATTATGCAGATTGAATAGTTTTCTGAATGAATTTCTCTGATGTTATCTGGGTTGTGAAATCGGCGTCGGCGTTCTTCAAACAGATCAAATGGCTGCCCAGAGATGGAGTTTGGGATTGTGTTACGTAACGATGCTTCTGATAGGTATTTTCAGGGTTTTGGGCGGGTTTTTGGGAGAAAACCATGAGGGGCAGAATGGTAATACAAATGGGCTACTGATGTTCCCCCCTTTGGCCAATATTAACAAATATTCTTTATACAAATGACACATTTAATAAAGTTAATTATCTTCCTAGGCCATTTTTCATAATTCTTCTAGTGACATCTTTTCTAAGGCTATATACAATATAAAATAGAAATTTAATATAAATAGTCACCCACATGAAATCAAAACAAAAATAGTCGTGGGCCAAACTCTTTTAATGATATGATAACACAAATGTACCATTATTGAAGTATTATTAAAAAAAATTGTACCTAAAAAAAGTAGGTAATTCCAGCTAAAATCAAGTGAGGTAAATCTTTTTCTTTTTTCCATATTTTTCAAAAGGAAAAAACATTTATCTCTCATCCCAAGCTATTAAAAACGGAAAAAGAATAAAAATCTCTTGCCAAATATTTGTTTCATAATCTAAATTCAATAGAAACTGTGATTTAAAAAAAATCTCACAACAATGATATCATATAAATTATATAAAACAAATACATAAATAATAATAACGTATAAACGGTATAGTGTGTATATAGCAGTAATTTTAACATAATTTTTCTAAAATTTGGAATCACGAAAAAAACACAAATATGCAAAAAAACTAATGGTATAAACCATATATCTTATACAAATTTAGAAATCTGTATAATTTATATATATATATATATATATATATTATTCAATCCATGGAAGTGAAATGATTGTGTTTTTAATATGGAAAAAAAAAAAAAAAACATAACACCAATGGTATAAATATTGTATATTATACATGATCTGGAATTCAATAACATGATAAAAAAACGAATGAATGAAATTAATAAGAAGACGGAACATAAAAGAAGAAGAAACAAAAAAAAAAGCTACAGTGAATAAGTTAAATTTTAAAAAATCATATCAAAAAGATTTTATCAAATGAGAAAAGGAAAAAAAAAGCACCCACACGTGAAGCAGATTGACATATTGGCTAATTTGATAAAACTAAAAGATTTTAGTAACTACAAAATCAGAATTAAAAGGATAAAAATAATATAATGTATGGATAAAATGGGTACATAATTTTACTAGTAGATTGGCTAATTTTGAATGTAAAAAACTTTGTTGTTATTTTTGTAAATTGGATGGTTCAAAAGTGGATATTTATAGAGTTAATATTTTTTCTAACATTACATAATTATTCAAATTTGCTAAAATTATAAAAATATCACACATTTATAAACTCCATAGTTTTTTTTAAGCGATTAACTCCATAAATTTTCTCCTTCTTCAGTAATTTATTGAATTAATATATAAGATTTATTAATTCAAAAAAATTTATATTTAATATGAGATATTTTAGCTGTATATAATAATTAATTCAATAATTTATTTATTTAAAATCAATATCATGTATCTCAATAACTCATTAATACCATGTATATCAATTCTATGTATAAATTAATTCAATAATTATTCCGTTTAATTCAATAACATCAAAGGGTAGGTTTCACAATTGGGCACGTGATGACACATGCTTGATTCTCGCGACTTGGGCTAAAATAGGAAGAACACGATGATCGGAAGGCACCAGTATGGTACCAACCAAGAAGTCTCCGACGATCAAGTCAGTCTTATCATAGAATGGATGAAACATCTCGAGAAATTAGGTTTTAGTTTTTGTGCATATTTGATTAGATGAGTTAGTTGGCTTCATATAGATTTTTGGATTTGTTGATCATTGGCTCTCTTGACTGGGCTAGTCGGAGCTAAGCTTTCATTATGGGCTTTAGGTCGGCTAATTTTCGGTGAGATTGCCTCTATTTGAATGTTACCGGATTATGCCTTTTCAAAATTATGTATATATATATATATATATATATATATAATGGTTCAAATAAACGTCTTCAAATGATTATCAATTCAAAATAAAAAAAAAATCTTATTAAAAATTACAAAAAATTGTTTTCTCAAAATAAAAAAGTTAAGAGATAAATTCTATGAATTGATCTCTTTGAATTATTTCTTATTCATGAAATTAGAATTGTAGGGAACTATTTACAGGTATAAATATGACTTTTGAATATGACTTTACTTAAAGGTTGTGATTGTTAGTAAATAACTACTTTGAATAAATAGTCACCATATTAAAGTGACTATTGAATGATGGCTTTTTTTTTTATTACTATTGAATGATGGCTTTTATGGAAGGTTGTGTTTGTTTAATACATAACTACTTTTATTCAACAAACACATCTAATAGTTATAAATATTCATTATACAACCTATTCATCCAAATGATACATCTTTTCATCTTGTCACTATTGTCGTTGTTAGATTATCTTAAATTAAGTCATATGAAACTATTATCAACATGAGTATTTTGGAGTCTTATTCCATCTAATACAAACATTGACCATGTTTTTCCAATATAAAGCACACTAAATGATCTTCATGTTTATTTGAACTTCCCAAATAAAATTTAATTTGGGGTGAAAGCTAATGAATGGATACCATGAATGAATGAAATCTTAAAACTCCATCCATCATTTCATGGTTGTCACTTAAAATGGCCATTTCTAAAGGTCTTAAGTTTCCCATTTAAAGCCTCAAAATGGAGTACTTGAATTTAATGAATGGTGTTGGAAATTATATATATATATATATATATAATTATTATTTGAAAGTAATGTAAGTGAAAGCTAAATTCAAATTTAGTTTTGTTTGGAATTATATTTATGAAATTAATATATGCATAAATTGAATTGAAAGTCAATGCTTTATTATTTGACTGTGCTTAAAACTTTCAATTTGAAAGTTAAGTAGGCAAAACAAATTCATTGGTTACAAATTAATTCTTTTAAATTGAGATGTGGAAACGTACAAAATTGGAAATGAATTCAAATGGTGAACGTTTCTGACTTCGTCTTTACTTTTTTCCAGTCCGTTTCTTGCCTATTAATTTGGTAATTTAATTATCATTTTAATGTTAATTTTGGGAGTTATAGGAATGGTATTCCTATAAATAGGAGTCAAATCCTATAGTTTTATATATCCCAAAAATGAGTTTGTTATTGTGTTCTTCGTTTCTTTTTATCTATTTTTATGTAAAAGCTTTGGAGAGCTATTCTTGAGGGTTCTGTCAGGTTCGTGTGTATCTGGTTGTTGATCACACGAAACACGTCATCGTATCTTGCGAGTCGGTATGCCATAAAACTGCAAACAATTGGAGCAGGGCAATAACGTCTTAAGGACAGTGCAACTGCACGCTTCGACGTTTATCAATTTATGAGAAAGTTCTTGTTATTGTCATTTCAATTCAGTTAAATTATTGTTATTACTAATATATTTTGATTTGTGTAATCAGTACTGATATCAATATATTAACGATGTTCATCTCGATTGTTATTATTGAGCTCCGGATCCAAGAAATGGATGCAAATTTTGCAATATGGATACAATTCATCTTATCAAGTTGAACCTAATATGACCTATTTAAGATTCATACTCAATTGGGAGTCTATTCATAAATCTCAAAGAGAAATAGGATAGGATTGTTGTGGGGTGAAATTGGATTACACGTGGAATTTTACAACTTGACAAAATTTGTCTACGCACCTCGTCTGACCACAGTACCAGGGCACCTGGTCTACCATGGTACTTAGGCACCTGGTCTACCGTGGTACTTAGGCACCTGGTCCAAAGCACCTCTACCTGGTCTAAAGCACCTGGTCCAAAGCACCTGGTCTAAAGCACCTCGTCTGACCGTGGTACCTAGGCATAAAGTCCATGCACCTGAAAAGACCTGGCTACGCAGTCTTCGACATAGGCCTAATACTTAAGATTGAATACAAGTATCCACTTGGGAAACGACACGTGGCGCAACCCACAAGCGACACGTAATTGAGAAGCAACACATGGCCCAATCCTGAAGCGACACGTGGCACGATGATGTCATCAACCTAATCTCTTATAAATAGGAGAAGAAATTCATTCATTAGGTAACTAATCTCTACTACTACTATCTGGCACACTAGCTCTGCTTGCTCTAACTTTAGCATCGGAGGGTGTTAGGCCGGCACCACACCGGTGCTCTTTTCCTTTCATGTGCAGGTACCTACGTAGCACGTCGTCGAAGCAGCGCACTACCTCCGACTCGTCTCATAAATCAAGTTCGTTGCCTACGTGGAAGCCATCCATTTTTAGGTAACAACAGGATAATCAGACTGATGAAGAAACGTTGATAGAAATTGGCGTCGAGCAAGATTTCCATGGGAGAAAAGAGGACGAAAGATTGTCTTTTGTTGAAGTTTAGCACCAAAGCTAATGAAGCGGCAAGAAAAAAACAATTCCAACTTTGATTTAGAGTTTCCATAGAAATTGTTTGAATCCCCCCTTAAAATTCTTTAAAAATGTTTTTTTTTTCAAGAATCAGACAGCGGTTCATATTTGTTATTGTGTGTGAGGGAGAAGTTTTGAGTACTTTAATTTGAGATGGTAACAGAGTAAGAAGAAAAAGAGAATAGGCTTCGAGTACTTTGAGTGTCTGCTTTAGAGAATTATCTACCATTTTTAATATGATAACTGTTAGTAATTTTACGTGTCTGCTATCTTGGCTGTTAGTAGTGGTGAGGCTATAATTTTTTTTAGGAGGGCAAAATTTGTTTGAAGAGCTGATTATGTAAAATATTGATTCGACATTTTTTATTATTGTTTATAATTTAGAAAAAATAAACTAACAAAAAAATTAGACTCATTTCTTAGCTAATAAATATGAATTAAACTATTTATAAATGTTGAACATAAATTATCACTACATCATTACAATATAAAAAATGAACAGTAAAAAAATATGTATTTAATTAAAGTTTTCATTTAATTAATACTTAAAAAATAAATAATGTAATGTATAAATCATAAATAGATGCAACAAAATTATTAAGAAAAATCTTATCTTATCTATTTAAAAAAAATCTATTTTAAACCATAAAAATTCACATTAATGAACAATAAATTGAATAGAGATAGAGAGATAAATTTAATAGTGACAAACTCAAATGTGGGGTAATATATAGAGAAAGTTTGTGTTTTAAAAGATTAAAATGTCCCTAATTACTATATAAATAAGGGGCAATCGTCAAATTTTTTATGGGGAAAAATTAAAAATTGATATAAATATGTACATATTTTTTTAAAAAAACATTTTGGGCGGCTCGCCACTGGCTGTTAGAAGCATTTAATAATGGCATGTTAACCAGCGATGAATCTAGATTCTCAGTCGAGGAGGGGCACAATATGAATTATAGTTCATACAATTTACTATAACAAAGATTTTACCCTTATCATTAATTATCTTATATTAAAAAAATATAGAGATACAAATTTTTTATAAACTAATCAACCACTACTTATGTCATTTTTATTTATTTTTTCATATATAAAATATCGATATAAATTTTAAATTATAAAAACAAGGAAGATCATTTTAAAAACAGAATATCATAAATTTCAAGATAACTTGTATTTGATCCTGTGTTTCATTTCAAAGCATGGTACTAGTAATAATAAAATCATTACTAAAAAATGATATTTGTTGTTGGATAAAAATGGAGAGCCTCCACGTATGCAACGACTTATAATATGGGACGAGTCGGAGGTAGTGCGCTGAACTGGAGGTGCTGCATAGGCGATGGTTGAGTAGTTCACGAGCACCTTATGTACCTGCACATGAGCGAAGAGAGCACTGGTGTAGTGCCGACTTAACACCCTTCGATGTTATAGTCAAAGCAAGTAGAGCTAGTGTGCCAGAGAGAATTATAGTAGAATTCAGTTACCTAATGAATGAATTTCTTCTCCTATTTATAGGAGAAGAGGTCAATGACATCATCATGCCACATGTGACATCGGGATTGGGTCACGTGTTGCTTCCCAAAGACGTGTCGTGTGTTGGTTATGCTATGTGTCATCTTTTGATTGGATACTAGTATAATGTAGGTTCTTGATCTTAGATATGTAGGCTTATTAGATCACATAGAAGTAGCTTCCCGCGGTGACGTAGACGTACCTTCCCGGGCGGTGTAGACATAGCCTCCTAGGTGACGTAGCTTTATCTTTCCAGGTGACGTAGACATGTCGATTGTGCATTCCTTGAACAAGTTGAGAAATTCCACGTGTACTTATGTAATTTCACCCACAACAGTGGCCTCGTACTCCTGAGCTAAGTTGAGATGTGAGTTCACTATTGCTTGTGAGTATTGATTCAAGGTAGAATTTATTCTTCTGTCAGTTTTTTAAAATTTCTCAAGTGTCGGGGTCTAATAACTTGAATTTTCTATCTCGATTTTTTTTTGTAGGCCCATAATCATTAACGATCTTTTCTTGGGCTTTCTATCTTGGTTAGGCTATGATGTGAAGATTTCATAAGTGACGTAATCTGAGTTGTTTGTCATTGCTTTGATCCAATGGTTGAGATATATTATCAAATCTTAGAGATAATATCAAATCTCTATAAATAAGAGTCTTTGTTACTCAAACTATTGTTGAGGAAATCAGTGAGTCTTTGTTATATATTCTTTTTACATTGTATCACAAAATAACACAAGTCTGACACCTTGTTGTTACTTCAGACATGTCGGGTGAGAGAGCTCGCAAGTTTATCGACGATAACAATCGTAAAAAATGTATAGATGGTTATAGTCTAGCTTCAAAGAAAGTAACTAACAAACAATCTGACCTTCTTGGGGCTTCGGTTGAAAAGCGTCATCGTGAGTCTGATGTTGGCAAGTAATCTTACGATATTACGGTTCTGAGCTCAAGTGCGGGTCATTTTTCTCACTGCGAAGCTCAACGCCCTTTAGCCAATCTCGACTGCATTTTGTTAGGAATAGTGTCCTAGAACTTGTAGTTATTTAATAATAATAATTTATTTAGAATAAATTAAATAAATAAACATAAGTTCTTTATATTATCTATATTGATTCAATTGACGATATTAGGAATATATGAAAATATATAAATATCAAACATTCAAATAGTAAACCCTAAGTTACTCTTATGAAATCACGACTTAGTATGTGAGTCATACAAGAGGATTAAAGTCGAGATGAGTAACTTAAACGTGTCTACAGTAAACGGATAACGTTTGGGAACCTTATCCTGGTAACATTGTTGATAGCTTCGCATTTTGTTTATAGACAAATGATCGAATCCTGATCATTCATGTGGGAGACATGAAATGGAAGTATCATATGCAATGTTGATTGTATAAGACAGGACCACGATGTTCGATCAAATTTCTCATTAGTACCGTTTACGAGAAATAATCGAATATCAAACTAAGTTTATCAACCGTGATAGATCTCAATCCCGAGTGAAATGCGGACTTCTATTTGTGGAGTTATGTTCTTTGATTCACATAGTTGAGACGCGTCCGTAAGAACGCTCAATACACTCTGTTTTGGGAACATGACTAGATAAGTAGCTGGGAACTCATTTTCACGAGATGGAATTCATAACTTTCCTATAAATTAACAGTATCGGTGCGATACCTAAACATTTTAGGAACTTTAGGAAACTCCTTGATGTCATGATTCGAGACATGAACAAGTGACGTCACGACTTCTATTGATCACAGAAGTATCTTATCTCTAGTTCGACTAAAGATAAAGTTCATTGGAGAATCAGCGGGAACACAATGATAAAGCGGTAATTACAGGGGTAAAACGGTAAATTTATCCACCTATAATTATGAGGGTTCCACGTGAAGGATAATATCACAGATATAAATAATGGACATAACATATCTATAGTGAGGGGAGTTCAGCTATGAATCTATAGTGGAATTATTCATAGTTAGATAATAAGTAATTAACTGATTATGTGTTAATCACTTAATTGACTAATTATTAAGCCCATGATCTATAGATCCATCGGGTCCCTATGCTAGCCCAAATATCGTAGTCGCGAAATCAAGTAGAAGAAATGGAAATTTTAAGTAAAGTGAATTACTTAAAATAGGCAATATTAATTGTTTAAATATTGAGTATATTTAAACCAGGTAATTAATATAAACATTATTAATTGTTTAAATAATGAGTTTATTTAAACATGAAATTAATAATGAAATATTATTAATTAGACATTATTAATTATTTAAATATTGAGTATATTTAAATGGTAATTAATAATTTGAAATTAATTAACAATTATTAATTGTTTAAATAATTAATTATATTTAAACGGAAATTAATAATTAAAAATTAATTAAATTAATAATAAAATATTGTCAATAAAATTATTAATTAAATAATGAGTTTATGGAAATTAATAATTATAATATTTATTATTAATTATTAAAATAATGAAAATTATTTAAATGGAAATTAATAATTAAATATAAATTGAATAATATTTAGTCGGGAGAAAATATTAATATTATTAATTGTTTAAATAAAATATTTTATTTAAATGGTAATTAATAAATAAATTAATTAAGTTTGACTTATTAATTTAAGAGAGAATTTCAAGCCCAATTGGATTAATGAACCCAATTGAGATTGGCCCAAAATAATTAATTAAATAATTTGGAATTATTTATTAAATTAATATGCTATTTTCGGCCACCATAATTATTTTGAGGAGATAATTGTTTAAATTATATCCTAAAATAATTACATAGATTTATTTACCCAAGATAAATAAAATAAAGAAAATAAAATAATCTCCTATTTATCTATGACATTTTCGAAATTGCAAGATAAAGGAAAGAGATAATCTTTATTCTTTTTGTATTTATCTCTATAGATTAATCCTAATGTGATTAGGATTCCTATTTTTCTATAAATAGGAGGGTTGGGTCATTCATAAATCACACAATTCAATTCTTTGGAAATTGAAAAATCTCTCTACTTCCTTTTCTCTCCCTTTGCCGATTTTGCTATTCAAAATTGGGAAGAAAATATTTTTCTTCTTCCCAATTTCTTCTTAAGTTCGATCCCACAATCGGATTTCGTTTGATCGATCGGGATATAACGTAGAAGATCCGGTGTTGCTGAGGATTTGATGCTGTAAAGAAACCTCCTACCGATTCTCCATATTTTACTCAATGTAAGTAAAGGGTTTTAATTTTTTTTTCGAAAAACAAGCATAAATCTACATGTTTTTATCACAAATTGCATGATATTAATAGATCCTAAATTAAGTGTTAATTTGTGTTACTAAATAAATTCCGCTAATTTAGTAAATCATCCCTTCACATTTATTATGGGGAGAATGATGAGTCTTTTATGGAAGAGGTTGAACTAATCAGTTGAAATTTTCAAACTATTTTGTTATCTGATCGAGATTGTGCACGTTCCATGATCACTCAAGATATAGTTGAATTGGTTGTTGAGAATTACTTAAAGGTATACATTGTTTCATTTTATCGTTTCTTTTTTCCCTTACTCAAGGATGAACATGGTCCGTGCTCAACAAGGGAGAGAGATTACCCTTATTCAAAAAAACGATGAAACTTCATGAGGAGAAGCTAAAGAGTGAACTAGCTGAAGTGCATAGAATTTCAAATCAAACTTCAAGCAGGCTCAAATACATCTTAATTAAGCTTAGCGAACTCAAAGCTAAGACTCGGGATAAAGATGAGTTAAAGACCATGTTTAAAGCTGTTAATGAGGGTGTAGACCCGGAGGTTTACCTTTTCGACCTTGGTGTCAAAGGACTACTTGATGAAGTGTAACGACCCGACCCAAAATAACCGGATAAATAAGTAAAAACATAACTCATTTGAAAAATATAATTAAATCAGAGTAAAAACCAAATAATAGCGGAAGCATTTATTTAATAACCCAAAATATTTTCAAAATAAAACCTTTATTCTGGCGCCATTTTAAATAATTAAAACAAATAAAATAAATGAAAATGAAATCCAAAAAAAAAAATAAAGTCTGACAAAATAGTCAATAAACGAAATAAATAAATGACAACTCCTAAAGGCTCTCAGTGTAGCGCCATCCTCGTCAATCGCCATGGTTTCCATTCTAATCGGTGATACCTGCAAAATAAAAATTTGCAGGGCATTTGAATACCATGACTTTTTAGCTTAGTAGATTAAAACCAAACTCAAATAAGCAAATTTAATCCAAAGAGTTATCATCATTATACTTTATGAATACTCGTCCATTTCCACGCTTTATAATTAATTAGGTAGGTACCTAGCCTACAACAACTCTTATTTAATATTAAATTTGTACATAGGTATAAATGTGGAATACGTGACCACAAACTATATGGGCCATACTATTCAGCTAAGAAATAGGTATCAAGGCGAGCCATAATACGTGCCATAGTATTCAGCTTTACCAATTTAATATGTAATTATTATATCTCTTGTTTGCTATTAAATTTGTATATAGGTAACATAGTTGGGGTATAGGGCCACTCATGATACGTGTCATGCTAAGCATCCAGCTTTACAAATTTAATAGGTGTGTTTATTAGGTTAATTTAAAACTTAAACCGCTATTAAGCCCTAATTATAACACATAACCAATTAATCTACATAAATGAAATAAATACAATATTAGCAAATCAATAAGCAAATAAAAAATAATAATAATAATAATTAAAACAATAAATCATCTCCCGAAAATATTATAATAATCACATAACAAACATGTAATCACGTGGAACTAATAATCATAAACCAATTATAAGCATTATTCGCATTTAACAAACTAACGATCATAAACCAATTATTAACATGATTCACAATCAAAACGTGCATATAATACTTTTAAAATAAACAATTTTCATTACCCATAACTACCCTATAAATCACACATCAAACAGGTAATCACAAGGAATTTAATTTAGCTTCTAAGTAGGAATTAACCTACCTTAAATCCAAATTGAACTAGCAAACGATCCCGAAATAACTCCAATAATATTCCTAACGATGCCCACAACCTGTAATAATATTAAATTTGAAGTTAATTTGGTGAAAACTGGAAAAAGGAGATGAAAACCGGCTCGAATTGACAAAATATAACCCTTGAACCGGTCTGGACCAGCTAAATTGGTCCAATTGAACCAGCCCAGCCGGTCCAGATGGACCGGTTCTTCTCCAAGCTATACAGCGCTCCAAATAAAAAAAACGCAGAAACGGAAGCAGCAGCTTTACCTTGCGACGGCGACTCCCTTGGCGCGATTTGGAGTTGATGGTGGTTTGATAACGACTAGGAACGAAGCGAGTAACACGAGGGATCAACACGTGATGAAGAACTCGGCCAAGGAACGACTCAAAAATGAAGATACCGCGAAGAAAAGCTTGAGTTTTCCGGCTAACCGAATTCCAGATTCTGGCGACCTTGAATCCGAAGCATACCAGAGAAGAAAACTAAGACTCTTAACTAGAATTTGAAATCAAATAACACCAAAACGAAAGAATGAAAAAAAAAGGGAATCAAACGAGACGAATTACCTTAAATCTTTGATGAAAAGGATGAAGAATTCGGCTGTTTTCCGGGGACGAAAAGGGCTAAGGTCTGACCTTTATTTCACATGAAACTTGAATGAAAATAATGATCATCAAGGACACAGATTGATAGATCGAAGAAAAGGAAGAAAACTCGATGAAATAATTACGGCGACTACCAAGAGGGAGACGTGAATTTTTTTTTAAAGGATCCTCTTGGACTTTAGGGTTTTGTATATTATGAATGCATGAAAACTACCAAAAGACTAGCATGCCCTTATTAAAAAAATATAACTAAAGGACATAAACGGTATTTAGGCCATATCTTTTTACTCGGAACTCGGATTTGAGCATAGTCAATTTCGTTGAACTCGTAACGACACTACGATTTGGAAAAACTAAAGATAACGTTATTTGGATCAAAATTAGTGAAATGACTAAAATACCCTTAAGCGAAAAATCGGGTTGTTACATGAAGTTACTGATATATTTCCAGATTTAGACCTTAAGTTTGTTAAGGAGCAATTTGACCTTTACTGCATCGATAATAATGTCGACATTGAAACAGTGGATGACTCTGCATGACGACTTTCTCAGATTTAGTTTTATTATGTTTCGTGGGGCATGTCCACTGATGAACTCGTTTAGCTTTTATTTTTGTTCCTCTTTAGTTCATATAGGTAGGATAATATGTTTTTACCATGCTTTCATATTGTTTAGGATATCTCTGAACTTATGTTACTTTTCATTTATAATTCGTTACCTTGGAAATAATAATTGATCTCATTTTGCCTTCATTTCTTGGTTTTATTTATTTTCTAAGTCTTGTCAATCAGATATGGTTACATAGCCTTGTATTTCCAATGAACTTAGATTTTTTAATCAACTTAATTTTTATTTTCTAAGTCTTGTCAATCATATATGGCTATGTGGCCTTGCATTATGAATGAACTTATAATTTTTAATGAACTTAAGTTTTTAGTTTTTCTAAGTTTTATCAATCAAGTGTGACTACGTAGCCCTGCACCTACAATGAACTTAGAATTTTAATGAACTTAAGTTTTCATCTTTCTAAGTTTTATCAATCAAGTGTGGCTACGTAGCCCTACACCTAAAATGCACTTAGAACTTTAATGAACTTAATTTTTGTTGTGCTAGTCGCTCAGTCTTGTTGGTGTAGAAACGTAATGCATAGTAACTGTGCATGTAGTAAGCAAAGTAGTAGCAGTAGGCCCCCACTCAAGTGACACTTTATAACTTAAAGTGTTACTTGAGTTTGCGAGTTATTAAAGTAGCTTGTTCTAGGCGCAACTTTAATTCATACTTGGTGGTAGCCTCTGCTTATGCCTCATTGATTCTTCTCATCATAAGTAAATTTATGAAGTTGAAAGAGTACGTTCTTATTTCATTTATTGGAATGAAATTACAATGAATTGAAATTATTATAGAAATAACTTGAATGAAAATGAAATTATAAAAAAATTATGGATGGTGTAATGCTCTATCGTTGAGGTCTTTCAATCTGTAAGTACCTAGTCTCATTATCTCAATGACCTTGTATGGTCAGTCCTAAGGCCCCGCTATTTGGGTCATTTGTATTTGGCAGCACATTTCTAAGAACGAGGTCATTGATAACTCTCTAAAAGGGATCTATTTAGCATACTAAAAAGTGTATAAATCCAAGATTAGCATGAGTAATTTAGCTTTAGTAGTACTTATTTAGCTAAAATTAAGGAAATATCATTTTGGCTCTTTCTTTTTAGTAAATTTTGGAAAGTCTGTAAATTAGTGCCTGAAAGTAGCTCTTTTCCATTCATTTAGATGCTACATAACCTTTTGATTTGAGATGTCTAGGTGCTGTTGCTCGAGTTAGCTCTGTTCTCAAGTCAGCCCAGCCCTAGCCAAGAAGAGTTGATGCTGAGGCATGCGAGTTAGCAAGATGCCAGATATTTTTGTGCAGACATCTGTATTTGACAAGACTGGTGCCCATCGCTGTCTGCTACAGTGATGCGTTTGTGCAGATCAGATTGACAGCTTCGTGTAGCGCTTATTTTTTGGCGGGAAAAAGCCTAAAAAAAGAGAAAAAAATATATATTGATTTCAGGAAGGCGAAAAGATGAGAGACGAAAAATCAGGAGGAGAAGAAAGCACAAAGGCGATTGTGAAAAGGATCCTAGTTCTTGATTTCTTATTAGTCTTACGTTTATTTTATTTTTCATTTAAGAAGACATGGAACACTTTATTTTATCTGTTGTTGAACATTTAGCCATGAGGAGCTAAAGCCCCTTGTGATATTGTGCTACAAGGGCAGAGATGGATGAATATAGACGTGTAAATGAAGATTTAAATGTATGATGTTTCATGAAGTTGTCGTTCTTATCTTGATCTTCTGTAAAACTACGTGAAAGCTTAGTTAGAGGAGTCTAACCTTATGTTGAGAAATATTAGGGTTAGCGTCTTATAAGAACTTCAACAAGCTCATGAATTCATTTAGAGATAAGGCAATTCATAAGTTAACCAAGTTTCATAATGTGTTAGAAGAAGTAGGGTCATTAATTAAATGGAAGTATTTAGAGATAAAACTCCATTGAAGTCATGCATTGATAGATATTCGAGAGAATGGTATCACTACTACTTATAGCTTGTTGTGAAGATTGCATGAAATTATTGTGTATTTACATCATCTCAATAGCTTCAAGAGTTAGAATATTTCGTCCCTGCCCCGTTGCATAATATCCATACCCACTCTCGATCTTCATCTTGTGATAGATCCCTTTAATTGCTTTCTTAGTATTCTATTTTCTTGATTATATTCACTAATCCTTATTGTCACTACAGAATTGTACCTTGTTACACAACTATCCTCGTGGGACACGACACTCACTTACTACTACTATTACTTGTTGACCATGTGCACTTGCATGTCACCCACCACACATCATTTAGTTTAACCACCGTTTCACCCAACAGTCATCCACTTTGAAACTGTGTGGTTTGACTCGGGAGTTGTAGTATTATGCCACCTTATTTTTATACTCCGCGATACGGAGACGAGAAGTCTCTTGATGCTCTTCAAAGAGATTAAGGCTTAACCTTAGGTACTCTTCATTTATATTTGGATTGAAATGTTGTACTCTTGGAGAATTGAGACCTATCTCAACTGGCACAACTACTTCTGCTCCGAACTCAAGTGAGAAAAGAGTCTCACCTGTAGAAGTTCTAGCTGTTGTTCTTTATGCCCATAACACATTGGGTAACTCTTCTACCCAGAGTCCCTTCAACCCGTCTAGTTTGGTCTTTAAGTTATTCTTGATAATTTTATTCACCGCTTCCACTTGACCATTAGCTTAGGGATGTGAAGAAGAGGACTTGAAGTGCTTAATACAGAGCTTTGAGCACCAAGACTTGAACTTCTCATTATCAAATTGTTTCCCGTTGTCAGACAATGGCATAAAGAATACCAAACCTGCACACTATGCTCCTCCATATGAAGTCAGTAGTTTTGTGTTCAATGATTGTAGCTAAGGCTTCAGGTTCAGCCCTTTAGTAAAATAATCCATGACTACAATAGTAAATTTAGTCTGACAGTTTCTTTGAAGAAGTGGTCCTATCAGGTCAACCTCCCACTGAGCTAATAGCCAAGGACTTGTGATATTTGTTAAATATTCAGGTGGTTGTCTTGAGACCACAGTAAAATGTTGACATTGATCACACCTTTGATAAAATGACTTGGCATATTCATGCAAGGTGGGCCAGTAATACCCCTACCTTACGATTTTGTGAGTCAACGACCTTCCTCCTAAATGGTTACCACACACTCCCTCATCAATCTCATTCATAACGTAGTCTGCCTCCTCAGGTATAAGACATCTAAGTAGTGGTAGAGAGAAACCTCTTTTATATAACACATCTCCTTTCAAGATATAGTGGGTTGCTCGGCATTGAAGTCGTTGTGCTTTAGATTTTTCAAGAGATGGCTCATCATCCTTTAAAATTTTTATGATGGGATCCATCCAGGAAGAGGTGGTCGACTGCTATGACTGCTCAATATCCATGACTTCTAGATCATCTATGCTCGAGTTAGGTAGAAATTTTACCGGTACGACTTAACTCAATCTTGTATGCAGATGCCAAACGTGCTAACAAATCAGTATTAGAGTTTTCTGAGCGTGGTATTTGATTTACCTCCCACCACTTAAAGTGCAAATGAGATTTTTCACCTTTGCTAGATATATTGCCATTCTTTTTCCCTTGGTTTGATACTCTGTCGTTATCTGATTGATAACCAATTAAGAGTCTCTAAACACTTTGATACGATTCACCGCTACTTTTCTTATCAGGCGCAATTCGGATAGAAGAGCTTCATACTCAGCCTTGTTGTATGAGGCTTTAAAACCAAACCTCAAAGCATACTCAATGTGGGCTTAGTCTGATGAGACTAAGGTAAGGCCAATGCCCACTTTTCCATTTGAGGGTACCGAGTCTCAGTATCCAGCATAGCTTTGCTGATGTAATAGATAGGTAGTTGTCGTTGGACTCCACCTTCTTCTCTCACCAAGGCTGGACTTATTGCTTTCTCAATAGTCTTCACCTATGATGGGCTTGGAGAGTAAAAGTGTGGAGCTCATATATTGTTTCAGCTCTTGGAAAGCACGTTCACACTCCTCCGTCCATTCGAACTTGCATCCTTTTCGAAGAATCATGAAGAAAGGTAAACATTTATCAGTTGCTCTGGATACAAATCTGGTCAGTGCAGCTACCTGGCCATTTAGACTATGTAACTGCTTAATGTTCTTTTGGGATTTCATATCCACGATGGCTTGTAACTTGTCAGGATTTACTTTTATTCCTCTTTGATGAACCACAAACCCGAGGAATTTACCTAAAGTTACCCCCAAATGGGCATTTCTCCGGGTTGACTCTGATTCTGTACTTCCTTAAAATATCAAATGATTCACCTATGTCAAAGGTATGTTAGTCAGCCTGACGACTCTTAACTAACATGTTGTCCACATATACCTCCATGTTTCTACCTATCTGACTTGCAAACATTTTATTTACCATCCTTTGATACGTTGCCTCAGCATTCTTTAGACCAAATAACATGACTTTATAGCAATACAGGCTCTGACTTGTTATAAATGGCGTCTTCTCTTGGTTATACTAATACATTTTAATTTGATTGTAACCTGAGTATGCGTCCATGAAAGTCATCATCTCATGTCTCGCTGTTGCATTTATCAGCTGATCAATTCGAGGTAGAGGGAAACTATCCTTTGTGCATGCTTTGTTGAGGTTTGTAAACTCTATGTATACCCACCATTTTTTGTTAGCCTTTTTAACCAACACCACATTAGAGAACCAATCCGAATAGTGCACTTCATAGACAAAATCAGCTTTTAAAAGTTTTCTTACGTCTTCAGCTATAACTTCATTCTTGACCTAGTCAAATACTCTATGTTTTTGTCTAACAGGTCGATAAGTGTGGTCTACATTTAGACGACGCACCTTGATCTTGGGGTCAATTCCCGACATATCTTCATGGCTCCAAGAAAAAACATCAATAATTTCTTTCAAAAAATTGATCAGACTTTCTCTTTGCTCTGCCCCCAGTCTTGTACCAATTTTAATGTATTTTTCTTCATTTAAAAGTGGAACATACTCCAAGTCTTCGATGGGTGTTGCTCTTTGTTCCAACTCTTCTGGAAAAATTGTCAAGTATGGTTGCTCCACTTCCTCATCCGAGTGGACTGTGGTGGACTGCAACTCCTCTTTGGTCGGTTCTTTACTAATCATATTTACCTGCCCAACACCTCACAAAACTGAGTAATAATATTCTCTAGAGACTTTTTGTTCCCCTTTGACCACCCCTAACCCATTTGGAGTTGGAAATTTCTTCATTTAATGGTACGAAGATGAAACATCTTTGAGAGTGTGAATGGTAGGTCTTTTGATAATGATGTTTTAGACTGACGAGCACTCAACCACTAAAAAATCTACCATTTTCGTGACGTTGTTGGGTGTTTGGCCAAATGTTACTGGCAATTTAATTCTGCCTATTGCCTAGAGGGATGTCATGTTCGCCTCCGAATCCCAGAAGAGGTGTTGGGCTTCTTTTTAACTTATCTATTCTGATTTTCAATCGCTGGAATGCGTTAAGAGAGTATATGTCTATTGAGCTTCCTCCATCCATCCATCAAGACCCGATGACTTTTACATTAGCCACAACAAGAATCACAACTAGTGCATAATTGTGAGGATAAATTACATCAGTTGTTTTTTCCTTATCAACAAAATATCCTCGGCCTTAAATTAGTTGTGTTGGTTGTAAGCACTTCCAATCTAGGTGGGGTGTATCTCGCTTCTCTTGCACTCACCTTTCTCTTCCTGCTTGACTCTCCACTGACTGGGCCCCAAAGATGGTTCTTATTTCACCATCTAGGAGTTTGTCATTTCCTTGGTCACGATCTCTTTGATTGGATCTTGACTCGCGAGGACTTGCTTTCCATTTCATTACAAATTCTTTCAAGTACTCTCTCTAATAAGGGCTTCAATCTCCTCCTTAAGGTCAAAACAATTAGAGGTGGCATGTCTATGGTCCCTATGAAATATGTAATATTTGTCTTTATTCTTCTTATTCGACCCTGCCTTCATCCTTGGCGACCTAACCAATTTTTTTTGTCTCGGATCTTCATTAGTAGTTATTCAGCTGAGATAGTAGTAGGGGTGTACTTTTTGAACTTGGTCATGGGGAACACCTCGCTCCCCAGGTCGTTGTTCTGTCCTGCTTCTTTTCTCATCCCTATACTGGTCATTCTTTTGAGTGATGTTTTATGTTCGATCTTTTCTTTTGTTCTCAGAATGTTTACTACTTCCTCCCTCATCTGAAGCTTTTCTTGCACTAAGTAATTCTTCTGCACTCATATATTTCTGTGCTATTGCAATGAGCTCTGTGTATGTAGCAGGAGTCTTCTTGCCTAAAGACCACAAAAACTTTTCATCTTTCAATCCAATGATCATTCCAGTTAAAGTTATGTCATCGCGGTAACCGTTCACTTTCAACACTTCGTTGTTGAGTCTCACTACATAGTCTTGGAGACTCTCCCCAAACTTCTGACGCACAGTCATAAATGTTGGGGTTTCTGCCATAAATCTTATGTAATCTAATTAAATTATAAATAAATAAATAAATTATTAATTAGTAATATTTACATTGTCATTTATTATTGTTTAATAAATATAATCCATCATAAGATCCAAAATTACTTATGATAACTTAAAGTGAGCATGTGATGCGGGAAGTTTCACTTAAGTTGTAACTCAAATAGTGTGTGGTATATGAATAAAGTTTGTTTGCCTTATTTCTGGAAACAACACTGTCATAATGTCGTTGCGACGCAGAGCGGCCAACATCCTAATGTATAAGGTCTCTTATATGAAAATGAAGTGGAAGTTGGCATCAACCATGTTAGGGTGTCATTGATCACCAAATTGATTTAAAATGAAAACGGTCTACTAAAACCAGATTAGGTTCGGGAGTCATTTGTGTGTAGGGAAGGTATTAGCACCCTACAACACCCGTTGAAAAACGGTTACCATATTTTATTTTATATTATCCTAATTAGTAAATGGTCATTGTCACTACGTGAACGCGAAGCGAAAAATAAAAAAGGGAGTCGCCACTAATCATTGGTTTTCTAAATTGGGTGTGATTAGTCACCTATTCATTAACTAAGGATGGTCTACTAACTTTTGACAATGGGTTCGGGAGTTTATTCACGCAAGGGAAGGTATTAGCACCCTATTATGTTCGTTTAAAAAGATTGTTGTTTTTTATTTTTTATTTTGGTGTATTATTAATGAAAGCCTTTATCTATAAAACAAAAATTATTTTTTGGTTATTTTTAAATGTCCCATGTTTTATTAATCAATACTTTAGTAATAAGGCATGATTAAATAAGTATGAGTGGCGTAAAGCCATTAGAAAAATATTGTTGGGAATTTTAACTCAGTATTCCGAGAAAAAATTCCTTACCTCAAGAATGTTTAGGAGCATGGTATTCCAACGCCCCCATATTCCGTCGTCGGAGTTTTCGAAAACGGTTTGTTTGTTTGTTTTTTGTGTTTAAGTTTTAAATATGAATATTTTAATTAATTATGAATTTTTTTTATCTTTGTTATTAAAATTATTTTTTAGCTCAAAATTAGGTTTAGGGTAAGTTTCACTTTTGGCCCCTAGGTTTTAAATGGAAAATTTTTATTTGACAAATCTTTTATTTATGGTATAAATGGACAATTAATATCCTAATAAATTTCAATATTTATTTAAGGCTTATATTATTAATCCTTTGTATTTTTAAAAAGTTTGGTAAATTAAAACCCTAATAAATTCCAATTAGTGTTTAAAATTTCATTGTTAATTTTTATGATTTGGAAAATTACCTAATTAGTATCCTAATTATTTCTAAATCTTATATTTTTATTTAAATAGTTAAGTTTTATGCTTTTTGGAAGATTAGTATCCTAATTAGTTCCAATTATATATTTTTTATGCTTTGGAAAATTAGTATCCTAATTAATTCCAATTAGTATATTTAAATTGTTAATTTTTATGCTTTGGAAAATTAGTATACTAATTAATTCCAATTTTTATTATTTATTTATTTCCATTAATTTTTTATCTTTATTTATAATTTTCGATTTCATTCCTTACCTATTAACCTATTCAAATAAATATTTTATACAAGGAAAGTAAAATCACAAAAAATCAAATGTTTACCAAATATCAATTATGCCAATTTATTTCAATCCCAAAAAAATCAAACAAATATGTCAAATAAATGATTAAGGAAATTAAAGACATGTCATATTTTTTTATTTTTTTTCCATAAATTTATCGAAAACTAAAAAAATAGCCCTTATTAAATAGAAAACAAGCAAGCCAAACATATTGCCATTTTAGATCATGCTAAATACTTGACCAAAAAAATAATTTAAAGACAAAACACTCAAACTAACATAATTTGCAAGCAGATTTAGCCAATAAGCTACAAGACGACATATGGAAAATAGAGACAATAAAAATAAACATGTACATATGTAAAAAAACATGGGAGATTTGTTTTACCTAAAGCGTCTTCTTCTCCTTCCTGCAACTACGAAAAAAGACAAAAAAAAAAAACCATTTTGCGATTTTTGAGTAGAAATTCAGAGATCCAAACTTGACTAATGTGAATCTTTAACACTGACGATATGAGTGACTTTCCGGTAAGCGCGGACTGAGTTTCTTAAGTGTGAATAAAAGATTTTGGTTGAATGGAATGAAAAGTTATGGGTATTGAATTTGTTTTGTGAATGAGGAAAGAAAAAGGGTTGGGTTTATGTTTCAGGGAAAGAAAATGGAAGGTATGGATTTCCTTGACCTAGGTTTCACGTGACAGACAAAAAAAATGAAAGAGAGAAAAGAATTGCAGCCGAAAAAAAACGAGAGACTCGTGGCTGCCAGTTGATTTTTTTTTTGTGTCTTTTAGTGTTGAGGGAGGCCAAATAGAGAATAAAAATTTGGAAAGTAATAAATGAGAATAAAATAAAATAAAGTAAAATTTTAATTTACCCTAAAATCATGCATATATTTTATTTTATTTGACAACTAAACCATCTTTTCCATGTTTAAATTGATTCTCTTTTAAAACTTACTTTTCAAATCTTTTTATTTCTAAACAAAATTAAACAAATTTGGCACATTATTATTTTTATCATTTATTTTTTATTCTTGCTAATAAAACACTAGAACAATAAAAAAAATGCAATTACATTTAACCTAAAAATCTATTTACTAAATTTAAATTAAACATAAATCAAATCTTCTTCTTTTCCTTTTTTTGAATACTTAAAATTAAATTAAAATCACATCGGACGAAAATGGGTGTCTACAATCATTATTTACATAATTTAAAAAAATTGATTTTATATTGTGAAAACAAATGTTCCATTTAATCATTTCTCAACTTTAAGAATAAAGTAAGAATTGAGATTAGAATGAGTGAGGTTATGACTATTAATTGAACAATATTGGAATTAGAAAATTCCTCACCTAAAGAAATTGAGCGTTTTTATGTCCCAAAATCCCATTATAGGAATTGTATTTATATTTTAAAGCGATTTATTATTATTATTATTATTTTAAATTACTTTCTCTTTATTTTTTTAAAAATAATTATGTAATGTTTGTTTATAATTTTTTTAGGGCTATTCATTATTTTTATGAGAACCCCGATAAACACATTACTCAACCTTCACAAACGTGACGATTTTCGTGCACTTATCGAGATCCAACAAGTATATTAATTTGTCACTTATTAATATTTCAGTACATAAAACAATTGAGAATTCTAAATGTAAATCGTATTCATTTGAAAGAAAATATTTTCTCCTTTAAATTATTGTATTTGATTAAAGGAAAATACAATTTGGTAACTCATTTTTATTCCAATTTGTTGATAATTACTTATTTATTTATTTAGCTAGACCAAACTTAACACATTATGAACACAAAGCATCTTAACATATGCTCACAATTTAATATACGGAGATTAACACAAATCTAGATAAAATAATGAAAATGGAGCATATATATATATATAAAAGTGGGTGGCCTACTATATATCAATAGTCAAATAAAATATAAATGCACTAATCTGTACATGGGTAATCGAATAAATAAGAAGAAAAAAATAAAAATAAAAATAAGATTACTAACCCAACTTGTCTGATGAAAAATAGGATGAGACAAAATAAAAGTGGAGTTCTTAGATTGCACCAAATTGACTTTTGCTCAGTATTCCACTAGGGATGGCAACGGGGCGGGGCGGGGTCGGAGATGCCATTCTCATCCCCTAACCCGTGGGGATTTTAAATCCTGATACCCTACCCTATCCCCTAATCAAATAATCGGGGCGGGTTCGGGGATCGGGTTCCTCGCGGGAAAAATTCTATTTTTTATATTTTAATTCTTATTTAAAAAGAAATATAAAGAAAGAATATATATATTTAAAATATACATTTTTAAAAAAGAAAACATAATATTAAACATTTTATAATTTATAAGTTAATATAACCATATTTTATATATTTTTTTCTACTAAATAAATATAAAGGTAAACAAAATACATAAGATTTATTAAAATATCGGGTTCGGGGTCTGGGGCGGGGAATGTGTTCTCATCCCCTAACCCTAAAACTAATTTGGGAAAAATTTCCCCCTTAACCTTAACCCTAACCCTATAAAGCGGGGATTCCCCGCCCCTGTAGGGTCGGGACCCCTAACCCACGGGGAATTTTGTCATCCCTATATTCCACCATGCTTTGATTAAAATGAAGTTTTTATTCTATCAATTTTTTTTTAGTAATTTGGACGCCGGATCGCATGGATTAGCTAAAACAAAGATAATGCGACCTCAATAAACGGTGATCAGCAAAAGGTTTAAATGGGATTATTGATTAGAGAGAATAAGGTTATTAGAATGTCCGAAAGAGGAAAATAGAGAATAGAAACAAAACTATGTGAGATCAGAGGAAAATAGGGAGAGGCATGAAGAAGTTTTTTTTTTTTTTTTTACTAATTTCTGACCGACTTTACAGTTAGGGTTATTGTTCAATTTATAATGGACTTATGACAACGAAATAAAGAAATGCTTTTTTTAATTAAAACAAAAATAAATCAACAATTAAATCATTCCTAAATAAAATCAATCAATTAAATTATCCTCTCAAAACTAGCTCAAATTACTAAGATATACTTACTGTCTTCTGAAAAGCCGTTACAGAAAGACACTTCATATATCAATCAGTTGATCATGTACAATTGATCTTAATCTTGAGTGTATTACGAACTTCTGTTCGTAAAAGACAAACCTTTGATGTGCATAGGTGAGAGTGACTCGATATAGTTCGCTCAATATGCCTCCCACTTTGTGGATTGTATCTTGCTTATAGCTGGGAACGTAATTACACAAGATTGAAATTCACTCTTTTCCATATAGGAAAATAGATAAGTGGTTCTCTTATGAACTGATTCGGCAGTGGGGCCACATATTACTCTGATCAAGGAAAAAGCAAAGACGCATAATAAAGATTATATAAGGTTGTTCATTAGAGAATCGGTTGGGCTTGAGGAACAAGATGTATCGTGGAGGTTAATACGGTAAAATTAAAATTACCTAACCATGGATATGAACTACTTGTGAAGGATCAAAGTGTATTTAATGATATTAGCCAATGGACATAACTATGTCTATAGTACTAAGAGTGCAACTCTAGATATTTTGTGGAGTTATCTAGGAGTTAATGAACAAGAATTAATTGATTGAAGGCGTTTGATCAATGTAATTCTAGATCATTGGAGCTTAGTCCTATAGGTTCATTAAGTCCTCTGTGCTAACACATGTAATTGAGAACATAAATTAATATGGATTAATTTCTTTGGAAAAATGATTTTTAGTATTTGATTTGAAGTTGTCAAATCAATTAAGACAAATACAAATAGAGGAGTTTATTTGATTAATTAAATGAAATTAAATAGAGGAGTCTATTTGATTATTTAATTAATGGTGAAATTAAATAAAAAAAGTCTATTTAATTAAATTAATTTTGCAGTTGTCCAAAATTGATGGGGATTTAAATAGAGGAGTCTATTTAAATATTTAATTTGAGGAAGTCAAATTAAAGAGGAAATAAATAAAAGGGGTTTTATTTATTTATATATATTTAATGGAATTGTTCTATTAAATAAAAAGAAAAATAAAATGCTACATATTGTCATGCAGATGATGAGGTGAGCGTGTGACCCATGAGTAAGGTCACACACCACATTGGTTATTATTTAACCAATTATTAGCATTTTATTTTATTTAAAATATATGGAATATCTTAATTTAAATTAATATGGTTAATTTAAATAAGTAAGACATGGAATATCTTAAATTAAATTAATGTGATTAATTTAAATGAGTGAGATATGGAATAATTATTTTAAATTAATAATGATTAATTTAAATAGTGATATGGAATATCTTATTATGGAATAAGATATCATATCTTAATTATTCAAAATATATTTTATAGTATCTTTATTAATTATTTGATAATTAAAAATGTATTCAAAGATTTTATGAGGCCTTAGTTTTCCTATAAATAAGAACGTTGGGGGTGACCCCAAAACACACAACTAAGAGAGCAAAAGAAAAGGCTCCGAAAAAATTCATCTTCTCTCTCTCTTTGTCGCCGCCCATAAGGTAATGGAAGAAAAGTTTCTTCCCTCTTCCTTTGTCCAAAGAGGATAGTGCCCACGCACCAATTCTCTTTTGTGCCTAGTGAGAAAGAACTTTTTGGTGGTCCCAAGATCGTAACAAAAAACTACGAGGAAGAGCCAGCCACTTATCTACAATGGTTAGTTTTCTTTTATGCATTTAGTTTTGATTATATAATACTGCAAGGAAAGATCCTCGGGAATTCTGCATGAGAACTCTTTTATAGAGGCCTCAATCCCAACAAAAAGGTGTGTGGCTGGTTTCTTATGATCCCTTCCGCCGAGAAATTGAGTTACAAAAGATCGAGTGAGGTCTTTAAATGAAGAGACATACCTTGGCTTGAGCTGCCTATACCACTGACGTGTAGAGCCTTCGAATGTAAGAGGGAATACCCTGCATTTGATAGCATCTCGGACTCCCTGGAGCTCCACCGAGGTCTGAAATGTATCCACATGCTCGATCGGATCCTTTGAACCATCATAAGTTACCATAATTGGCATTTTAAACTTTGTGGGAAGTTCTACCTCCATGATGTCATCTATGAATAGTGGTTCAGTTTGCTCGAGGAGATCTTCTTACATAGGGGGGAGCTTTTCCTTGATATTCTTTCTTCATATGACTATGCTTGTCTTGGAGCTTCTTTAGCTCTGGTGTCAAAGGCTGGGAACTTTCAGTAGTAGACTTTGCCATACTAGTTTGTGCTTCTTTTTTTTCCGTTAAGCATTTCTTTGAGGTGAGACCTTCCTTTCATACTTGGATGCCCCTTGGGAGAATACTTATGGGAGGAAGAGGAAGTGTCAAACCACCTGTCTCATGATTCTGCGACTCTCCAACACCTTCTATAGGCTCATTTCTTTTCATTTCTTGGACGTAAATCATGGTTGTCAGTGGGAACTTGGTGATTTGACCTTTATGTGAGTATATCTAGAATTTTTGCAAGATCTCGATTCACACCTCGAACTACTCTTCCAAGACGTCTACCCTTCTGTCTGGCACGGGTATAACTAGGGATGGTCAAAAAAACTGGTGAACCAAACCGAACCATACCAAACCAGCCAGTTCGGTTTGGCTTTATAATGAATTGAGTTTCATCGGTTTCATATTTTTAAAAATCAAATTTCTTCAGTTTTTATCGGTTTGGTGGTTCGGTTTAACTGATAAAACTAAACCGACTTATATATAATAATAAGGTTAAAATGAAAAAGAGACCCCTATGATTTTTTTCAAATGCATGAACACCCCATGTGGTTTGAAAATGGCAAATCACACCCCTGTGGTTCCAATTTTTTTCAATCAGACCCCTCCCCTTCAATGTCAATAATTTTCTATTAGCCATAACTTTTTCGTTTGAACTCCAATTTGGATGATTCAAGATGTTTTAGAATCCTTGCTTCGGTCTCTACACTATGATTACTTCAAAACTTTTAAATCATCAATAACCAAAAGAGTTAACAGTGTCAATCATACCTAATATTTTGATGTTAATAAACTCATTTATTTATTAATGAGTGATGATTATATAGAGCCTGAAATGAGGATTCCAAAACATCTTGAATCATCTAAATCGGAGAGTTATGGCTAAAAGAAAATTATTGACACTGAAGAGAAAGGGTCTGATTGAAAAAATTTGGAACCACAAGGGTGTGATTTGCCATTTTCAAACCGCATGGGGTGTTCATGCATTTTGAAAAAACCACAAGGGTCTCATTTGCATTTTACCCTAATAATAATAATAATATATATATTTTATTTTATTTTTTATATCAGATTTATTAAAAAGAAAACCTATTTTTTCTCTCCACTTCTTTCTCTTCCTACGCCGCCTCTGCCAGTCTCTAAAAAAAAAATCATTCCATCTCTTCTTATTCTTTCTTTTCATCTCTAACCAAAACTAGGTACAAATCTTCTAATGTTCTTATTTCTTTTGTTTCGATTTCAAAATAGAGTCCCCAAACTCAAAATTAAAAGTATAATTTCGAGTTTAGGAACCCTAAACTCGTAATCAATGACTGATTTTGAGTTTGATGACTCCCCAAACATGAAATCTGACGATTTCACCATGTTCTGCGTAAACATGAAATCATTTGATTTCAAGACATAAAATCAAATGATTTCATATTTGGAAAATCCCCGAGCATGAAATCCATTTCATGTTTATGGGTTTCCCTTAGAATATATATTTTTTTTGTTTTTTTTATCTGATTTGAGTTTTTGAAATAATTTAATATGTATTTTATTTTTTCGATTAGGTACTTATGTCTACTAATGTTCCTAAAAGCGTGAATGAGGAGATGGAGAGTGAAGATTCAATTGAGAAAATTGGAGATTCACAAACACGAGTTGGTTAAAAGAGGAAAAGGAATGTAGATAAATCCGGTCACGGTAATACTTCATCTTCATGGCAGCATTTTAGTGTAGTTAAGGGTAAGTCTAAACAACCTAGAGCTGCATGTAATTATTGTGGTATTACTTATGCATGTGACAATATGAAAAATGGCACAACGAATATGAATAAGCATATAGCTAAGAGGTGTAAAAAGTATCCGGGTAGGATAAATGAGACACAACAAAAGATTTTGGCATTTACTTCCAAATAGGGGGAGGGTAGTTCTAGTTTGGTTGTAACTACCTAAGTGTAGGAATATGCTTACAAGGATTATTATAATGGTTAAGTTTCCATTTAGGGTGGTAGAGCATGAAACTTTTTGTGCATTTTGTCACCAATTGCAACCTAAATTTGTGGTGCCCTCTAGAACAACAGTTGCTAAAGATTATCTTCAACTTTACATGGATGAAAAGAGGAAGTTGAAAAGAATTTTAGTTCAAAAGGATAGAAGGATTTGTCTAACAACTGATTCTTGGACATCTGTTCAAAATCTTAGCTATTTGGTCCTTACAGCACACTCTATTGATGATGATTGGAATTTGCAAAAGAGAATACTCAACTTTTGTTTAATTCTAAATCACAAGGGAGATACTATCGGGGGGAAATTTGAGAAATGTTTTCTTGACTGGGGGATTGAGAGTGTTTTAACTGTGATTGTGGACAATTCTAGCTCAAATGATGTGGCCCTCACATATTTAGCTAGAAAAGTTAAAAATTGGAAAGTAGTTGTTTTGAATGGTGAATACATGTATGTTAGGTATTTTGCCCATATCCTTAATCTCATAGTGAATGATGGTTTGAGAGAAATGAACTATTCTATACTTAGGATTAGAAATGGTGTTAAGTATGTTAAATCTTCACCTTCTAGATTAGCCGCTTTTAAGACTTGTGTGAGAGATAAAAAAATTTCATATAAGGGTTCAATAAGTTTGGATGTTTTAACTCGATGGAATTCCCCCAATAAAATGTTGGATGGTGCTGAAAAGTTTCAAAAAGCGTTTGAAAGACTAGAACTTGAGGATGAACAATATATGTTTGAGCTATCGAGTGGTGAAAAGAAAAAGGGTCCTCGATTAAGTGAAGATTGGGATGATGAACGTGTTTTTGTGTATTTTTTAAAACTTTTTCATGACATTACTTTGAGGGTTTCTGCTTCGTTGTGTGCAACTTCACATTGTTACTTTAGAGAAATTTGGTTGATTCAAGCAGAACTTCAAACTTATGCATCTCCTGAAGATTATATTTTATGTTCCATGGCTAGAAAAATATAATCTAAGTTTGAAAAGTATTATGGAAGTAATGGTAGAGGAAATCTTCTTTTGTATGTTGCTATAGTTCTTGACCTTCAATGTAAGTTCGAGTATGTTGATTATTCACTTCCACTTATGTATGAAGAAGATGTTGAAAAAGACGTTAAGAAGAAGATTAATGATATACTAAGACGATTGTATGATGAATACAATGAGAAGAGTGGAGGTGGAGGTGGAGGAGGTGGTGGTGGTGGTGGTGTGGAAGATAATTCAAGTAAGGGTCTCCCACCTAAAGGTCATTTTTCTAAGTTCAAGGTGCAAATGATTCAAAAGATAATCGAACCACTATGAATGAACTTGAGAAATATCTCACAGATCCTTGTGCTTTAGATGTTGATGATATTGATATATTAGAATGGTGGAAGAACAATTCTTCGACCTATAAGACTATTTCTAAATTAGCAAGAGATGTTTAGCTATTCCTATCTCAGTAGTTGCCTCATAATCGGCTTTTAGCATGAGAGGTAGAGTTTTAGATGCATATCGAAGCTTGTTATCACAAAAAACTGTTGAAGCTCTCTTATGTACTCAAAATTGGCTCCGTTCTTCACCAAATATGAATACTAGTGCGATCAGGAGAAGAACATTGATTTCCCCACATTAGAAAAAGGTAATGGATACTTTTTTATTACATTGTTTTCTTATTTTTTAAAATTATAAGTACTAACTATCATATTTTAATTTCTTTTTGTAGAGATCATAATTGGAGGGACTACATCAACCGTGACAACGATGGACTTGGACTTAGAAGTTGGAGGACAATAGAAGAAGACTTTTATGATTTCATTTCATTTAGAATGTGTAACTTCATTTGGAATAGACTTTACTTTAATTTTGTATGGACTTTTAATGTGGATGATAAACTTTTGATGTGGATGTTAAACTTTTGATGTTGATGATAAACTTTTTATGATGTGGATGGTGAAATTTAAATATATTCATGATGTAAATGTTCGTATTTTTTACATTAATTTTTGAATTTCTATTAGGTGTGAATAATTAATGATTTTATGTTGGATTGCTTGTTCAATTTTGATTTTATTACGTGCGAATGGTGATTTATGAATAATTCAATCAACCTAATTGAATGATTGACTTCAAATATTATATAAACTGATTTTTTATATATTTTTAGATATGAGCCCAAATTAATAGGTTTAGAATAAAAGATTCTCAAGGCCCAAATTTATAGGCCCAAAACCGAAAAATCGAAAAAAACTGAACCTATTGGTTCCTATAAAAATATGAATTGATCGGTTCCTAATTTGTCAAAACCGAATACATTGGTTCGATTTTGGTATTGGTCAAAACCGAACTCAACCCTAGGTTCAACCCTTACCACTTCTTGATTTTCATCAACTTGTTGTTGCTGTCATTCTCTAGTGTTACGAGTTTGATATTCGTATTATGAGGTTTATGGTTTTCACCATCATCTATATCATCACTGTGTTTTTGACTTCTACTACTATTCCTTGATGGTAGAGCACTTAGTTATATGCTCTCCCCGTAGACGGCGCTAAATGTTGTTGCGTAAAAATGGAGAGCCTCTACATATGCAATGAACTTAGAATATGGGACGAGTCGGAGGTAGTGCACTGAACTGGAGGTGCTGCGTAGACGATGTGTTGAGTAGTTGATGAGCCTCGTATGTACCTGCACAGGAAACGACAAAAGCATCGGTGTGGTCCCGGCCTAACAGCCTCCGATGCTAAAGTCAAAGCAAGTAGAGCTAATGTGTCAGAGAGAATTATAGTAGAATTCAGCTACCTAATGAATGAATTTCTTCTCCTATTTATAGGAGAGGAGGTCGATGACATCCTTTGTGCCACGTGTCACGTTGGGATTGAGTCACGTGTTGCTTCCCAACGACGTGTCACTTGTTGGTTATGCCATGTGTCGTCTTTTGATTGGATACTAGTATAATGTAGTTTCTTGATCTTAGATATGTAGCCTTATTAGATGATGTAGACGTACCTTCCCACAGTGATGTAGACGTACCTTCCCAAGCGACGTAGATATGCCGATTGTGCATTATTTGAACAAGTTGAGAAATTCCACGTGTACTGATGTAATTTCACCCACAACAATATTAATGTCGATTTTCAATTCATTTGTTTTTTAACACTCAAACTATTATATGTTTTTTAAATAATTACAATAAATATTATTGAAGAAATATCGATATGAATTATTTATTCATATTGAATATTGTATAATTTGTCTATCTTTTACAATTTCTAATTGGTCGGTCATCGATGATTCTAAATAATTACAAATAACTTTTAATTATCGAGATAAATAGTAGTTATAAAATAATGTATAAAGACTAATAAATAACACACAAAACTAAAATTTATCGTTTCATATAAAAAATCATTCATCATAAACTTCAACTCAAATCACTAAATTTGAAGAAAATTTGGTAACAATAAGTATAAAAATAATATCAAATCATTTAAAACTAAAATAATTATAATAAATAGATAAGAAAAAATAGTTAAAAGTAGTGTATATAGAACATTCAAATTATGTGTATTATTGAATTTTTTTTTTTCAATAACAAAATACATTTCTTTTAAATTATATATAATAGAAAGAATATCGGTTTCGGTTCGGAACCGATTTTTCAGTTTTGCGATTTTCTCGGACCGAATCCAACCTACTTTGATTCGGTTTCGGTTTTTCCATTTATTTTTTGCCCGAAAGAGAGATGTTCATACTTCTCATGACTTTTATAGATTTTTATTTTACGGGCCAAAATATGGCTACGAAAATGATTGTTTTTTCCTTTTGGAATTGAATTATTGCTTTAAAATAACTCTTGTATTTGAATTGTTATTTTAGTTTAGAATGTAAAATTTGATATTTAATTTTAAATTTTAAATAACTCTAATATTTTATTTAAAATTGGTGTCAATCTAAAGGTAAAAATTTATGAAGTGGTTATTGATTGTTATTATTATTGTGTTGTGAAATGTCAATCCTTGAGTAATATATTAATTTGAATTTGATTATGTATTTATATAACTCTATATTGAATTTTAGCTTCCAAATAACTTTAATATTTAAGTTATAATTGATGTTAATCCAAAATTAATAAAAGTACAATTGTATTTATAGAATATTTTGATAAAAGAATTAAAAAAGTTGGAGGTGGTTAACCAATATAATTAATAACATATATAATATTGTAAAAAATAAAAATAAAAATATTGAATTCATTATATATAAATAATTTTTATATGTATAGCAGGGGCAAGGGATGGGGCTGGGTGGGCAGGGAAATTTATTAAAAAATTATATATATATATATATATGTATCGGTTTGGTTTGGTGCGGTTTCACCGCTCTCGGACCGAAACCGAACCGATTCTTAATGGGTCCGAAAATTTCTGGATCGAACTGAACTGAAATTGATGGTTTCAATTCTGTTCGATCAGTTTTGCGGTTTCAATTCTCATCTAGGCCCGGCTCTGACACTGTTCGAACGGTGCGATGGAACCGGGTCTTCGATCCCACGGAGCCCAAAATCAGGATAGATGTAACATATATTTTTTTAAAAAAACGAGATATAAATAATAACTTAACTTCTTGGTACAGTGGCCAGGAAAAATGTAATTGTTTTGATTTGCTTGCCTGCCCTAGCAGGGATCAAATCCAATGGAAGTCTTTTTTCCAATATTGTTTTTCTTATTTTTTATTATGTTTTTTTTGTAGAAACTTTATTTTTTATTTTGTTATATTGGTAAGATTTGAATTGTGTATTGTTATTATTATTATTATTTCAAACTAGAAATATTTAAATATAGTTAAAGAATTTACCTCTTATTTTGTCTATTTAAATTTTACTATTATAAATTATATGATTATAATTTATACTATAAATCATGATATTTTTTTTCTTTCAAATTTTTATTTATGATATTAGTATATATTATAATTAATATGAATAAATAACGTTAAATCAAAGTGATAAAAATTATTTTTCTTGACTTGATTTAATTTTTAACATATTATATATTATTGATCAATAATTAAAATAATTCTTTTAGTTATTATAATGAAAATTTTACGCCCAATAGTATTTTTAACCATAATTTTTTTATAGTAAAATTTTGATTTATTTTTTAAAATAGTTTTTCCTCTTATATTATGATTTACGTACCCAGAGCCCATTTTTTATATTCAATATTGAGATGTTTTGAATAATTTTTTTTCTTCAAGTTTGTTAGTTTGAACTATTTTTAAAATTTATTAATTAACTGTTTTTCTTTCATTTAATTAGTGCATGTAAAAAAAATATCATTTTTATGATATTCTAAAATATTTAGTTATTATTTGAAATATACTATTAGAAATTTTACCATTTTTTTAAATGTAGTGTTAGTTATAATTATATATGTATCCATATTGTCGATCATCATACCCTTGACCTAAATCCTAGACCCGTAAATTTTAAAAGTTGGGTTTTATTAAAAGAATTAATGAAATGTTATAAATACGTTGATTAAGATATGATATTTCTAAAATCTTTTATAATATTATTAGTTGTTATAGTGTTTTGATAAAAGTTAATAATTTTAAATTTTAATAATTTGTGATAGAGGGCCCAAAATTATATTTTCGCACTGGGCCATACTTTTAGGAACGGCCCTGTTCTCATCCCTATATCAGGGTCTTATTAGTTGTATATATGGTAGTTAAGTCTTAGTTTCTGAAAAAGAGAATTCCCAAATATTTTTCTTAAAACCTGTGATTAAGAGATGATGGATCAATAAAGTACATTCATTTTGATGATATTACCGTTGAATTCAACTTATATGTATTCTCTTTTATACCGTAACATTTTTTGCCATGATGTGTAAATGCTTCAATATTTTTTCTCTTTTCCTTTGTAGTTCATTCATTGTGTTATTATAATTTGAATATTAGGTATAAATCTAGGTTTATAGATTTCACTTTATACATGTATTATCTATTGAAATTTGATATTTTTTCATTATCTATACTTGAGACTGATATTTCTTAAGGAGTAAAAATCAAAATTAAAAAACCTATCTAATTAATCGAAGCAGCCCAATAACTCTGTCAATTATTTAAGAATGGGAAAAAAGAGAAATAATTTTTTTTCCATATTCAATGAAAACTACCTTAAAAAACAATTCCAATGAAATCTAAATCTTTAAAATTTTGTTAAAGGAGAAAGTATGGTCTTAACCTTAAAAAAAAAAAAAACTTACAGTTAGAAGTAAATAAAAAGAAAACAAAGAGCAGCAGATGGGACCAAATTGAAATAAGGAAAACTCCTTTGAATGCCAATCAATGCACTGATGTGAGCAAATTGATTGCATGAAGTCGATTTATCCACATCTCTTACAATGATCAGAAAATATTAAAATTGAAGGCTGACAATTTTAAAATAAGATTCTAAGAAAATATGATCAATTCAAATTCAAATTCAAATTGAAACTTGATTGAGAGTATCCAAATCTTAATGTGTTAATTTCAATAATAGATAAATTAATATTATTTATTTCAAAGAGACACAATCTCTTATATATATATCAAAACTACCACTAATCAGTTTGTAGTAGATTGTGACCCCGATATGTAATTAATGAGATGTAATTATTAGAAGAGATAAAAAGGTAATAAGGTAAATACAAAAATCGGAATCCACAGAATCGCCACCATAAATGATGTTTTATGGGTAAATCTGCTATTAATATGAAACCACCGTTAAAATTGAAATCAGGTGAATTAAAGTGATTATTAATGTAATTAATTCAATCTTAATTAATTAAAAACAGATAAAAAACAAGGTTAGTTATAAAATTTAAGAAATGAATTCAAACTAAACACATCCACCAATCCATAACTTTTAAGGCTCGTTTACTAATCCGGAATCAGAATGAGAAGGAATCGGAATCAAAACAAGAGGAATCGGAATCACGAGGAGTCGGAATCAAACTACAATGGATGATGTTTACTAAACTTATAAGGAATGATGAATCGAAATCAGAAAGTAGACAATTATTATAATACCATTAATAATGATGAGAATAATTAAAATATTACTTATAATTAATTTAAAAGAAGTTTATAAATTACATAATAATCATCTAGAGAAATGTTATAATAAAAAAAATATTTATTTTAATTTAATAAAGAAGGGTGGTAATGGGAAATTTATATTGAAAAATATAATTGAGATAATTTTTAGGATATTGTTTATTGTTTTAAACAAAATAAATGATTAAAAAGTTGTTTATAGATAATGTCTTATTAAATTTAAATATATAAAATAAGTGAATTATTTAATAAATTAAAAACCAATATTTGGTATGGATACGCTAAAAGTAACGATAAAATAGTAAAAAAATTATCAAATATTTTTTCAATATCCATTCAAACGGAATCGTAATGGATTCCATAAGTTTTTAAAGGGAATGAAATTTTGGAATGATTTCTGATTTTGAGGCAGTTATCACAAAGAATGGATGATTACAACACATAAGTAAACGGTGGGAATCATAATGAAAGTAGTGATTATGATTAATTCATTCCGATTACCAATAAGTAAACGATTTCATGATATCATAATTAAAAACTTTTTATCAAATAAATGTCTTTAAATGATATTTATCAATTCAAAATACTAACAAAATAGTTTAAAATTTTTTTAAAATTGTTTTGTCAAAATAAAATGTCAATCTAAAATTATATTCTAACATATAAAGTTATTATTCATCTGAGAAAATTACATTAACCACCATCCATGAATTAAAAATGGTCATATTTATACATTTTAATTTTCAATTTGAGTAATCGACCTTCTAAATTTTGTAAATTGTTAAATTTAGACCATTTTATTTATAAATTTATTTTTGGTAAAATAAATATCTATTGAGTGGGATTCCAAGAGCTCCAATCTCATACTCAACTCCATTATTGACCTCAACTCTAAAATTATAGTGGTGTAAGAATTTTAATACTCCATAAAATTTATCGTTAATTGTCTAAGTTTAATTTCTTTGGATTCAATTTTAATACTCCATAAAATTTATGGTTAATTACTTAAATTAAAAGTTTAGAAGATAAAGTTAACAGAAACATAGCTCAACTGGTCAAGGCACATACTCCCTTCCTGTGCGGTCAAAAGTTCGAGTCTCCCCTCCCCAATTTAACGTAATCTTTAAAAAAAAAAAAAAAGTTTAGAAGATAAGTGTGTTTCTACATCTATATAAATAAGTAATTATGCAATTTTTTTTTAATATTTATTTTATTCTCATACGTTACGTATCTTGGAGATTTTTTCCTTAAGCTGTGGCATCTAACCCGGACCGTCCCGACTCGACGATATAATTCCATTCCTCTAGCCAGCGGCTAAGCTAAACGAACCGAGGCTCTCTGCTTTCTCGTAGTATCCGATTTCATCGTACACCGTTTCTTATTCCTTAATTGGTCGATTTCTTGCGGCAAAAACTAAATCAATCTCGCCGGAAAATCACCCTTCAATTGAATTAGGGTTCGAATAATCCGATGAAGCTTGCTAAAAAACCGATCCACACCGTTTCGGTATGGGTGCGAAGACAGCCGCCAAAGGTGAAGGCTTTTTTGGCCGTGGTTTTGGGCATGGTCGCTCTGGTTCTTCTTCGATCTATCGTTCACGATCACGATAATCTATTTATCGCTGCCGAGGCGGTGCACTCTATTGGAATCTCTGTGCTTATTTATAAACTCTCCAAGGAGAGGACTTGTGCTGGTAATTCTTTAATTGGATTTCAGCCATTTAGGGCTTTTAATTTAAATTACTTTGCTTGCGATAAGAAATATATTGTTATGTTAAAAGTTAGTTTCCCCACGTTTAAGTGTGATGATTTATTGCTATGGAGGAACAGAAGATTTGAATGTTGATTCGTCTGCTTTTTCGTTTGTCCCTGAATTTTTTTTCCTTTTCTATCACGTGTTTAGCATTTAGCTGAATAGAAGATGTAGAAGTTCAATAATCCTCTTTGTTTATGAGATTTTAAAATTGATTAATAAATCATGATGCTAATGTTTTCCGATACAGTCCTCTGCGTTTGTGTTGAAAATTACCTTAGTTAAAAAGTACAGGAACCTTCAAGCTCATGATATTAGTGGGTTTCATTATGGCTGTGTTAGGAATGTTGTGAAGAGGGTATAGTAAAAATCAGTAATGGTTTGTTTGAAAAGGTTGGTTATAAATAGTGGGAGTTAGGAGGAATTTAGTCCAGCAGTTAGATGGTTGTTTGGCCTTGAGCTTTGTTCAAGAGGGGAGGGATCTAAGTTCCTCAAATTATTTGGGTTATCTCACTGTATTTTCAATGTTCTTTGAGCATTTAATATAATTTTCTAGTATTCTTGCCTGCTAGTTTGTATCAATTGCAGTGTTTTCAAGGCTCACCCAGGTGCTCCCCTATGGCGAGAGGCGAGGCGAGGTGACCTGGGTGCGCCTTCGATGGCAAGAGGCGATGCGTTTTAATGAGGCGAGCGCCTATAGGGCACCTCCTGATTGAATAGATGAAGTTTCAGAATAATTTTTTTTTAATTTCATTCGATGAGGTAACCCCTTAACATTCTTAGGGTCCGTTTGGTATAACTTCCTCTAAAAGTGTTTTGAGTGAAACTTTTTAGAATAAATATTAATTAAGTGTTTCATCTAAAAACACTTGAGCATACTAAAAGGTGTTTTTGGAGAAAATACTTAATTTGTGATTCTTCTAAAAGTGTTTATAAACAACTATTTCACTTAAAATATTTCACTCAAGTGTTTTTAGATGAAACACTTAATTAGTATTTGTTTTAAAATGTTTAACATAAAACATTTTTACGGGAAGCCATACCAAACGAACCCTTACTCCATCATAAACCAGAAGACCCATCACCTTTCCATTCTTCATCTTCTCCATTCGCAAGTTCCATCGCTAGAATTAGACTCGAAAGCTTCATCTTCTCTATCGGAAAGTCCATCGCACCTTTTTTTAATTAAATTTATCTCTCTAACTATTCTCTCTTTTAATTCTCCAGATCCTTCTCCTAGCCTCCACTCCCACAATTAATGTGTTTGGGATATTTTTAATAGTTTATAGTGGCATTTGTACTGAGTGGCAGGTGTTAATTACACCTAGCTGACATGCAATGCAACACATCAGAGTTGTCCACTAGTTTTTTCCTACTCAAATTAATTTGTATTTTATTTTCTTCTTGTTAAAGTCTTGACTCAAAATGTCTTAAATATTTTAACGTCTTAAAAATTGATATTTGGTATTTTTATGTTTTTATTCATTTATTTTCTTTGTAAATTATTACATTATATAACATTCATTCATTTATTTATTTAAGTGTGCCTCACTTCGCTCAGGCGACACCTTTTATGCCCCTCTCGTCTCTCACCTCTAGTCGATCAAAAGACTTGTCGCCTTAGAGTGCGCCTTGCGCTTTAAAAACACTGATCAATTGGTATTGGATAAGTATATGATCATGGAAATGGATGTGAAGCAAAAGGACGTAGAAATTTACAAGGACGTAAAGAAATTGAGGGAGGAAATGACATCATTCACTTTGATACTAATGGAGACGGTAAATAGATCAGAAGAGAAGCCATTAGACGTCTCCAAACACACCAGTGAGGCTTGAGAGGAAGTGTCGAGAAATGACACACACAATCAAGGGAGACAACGAAAGAGAAGTAAGGATCGACAAATTAATTTGTGCCTGTATGTTTTCAACTAAGGTTTTTGGTATCACACTAGCAAACAATTGCACGAAGGAGGACTAATCAGAAATCAATGGCAAGGGGAGTGCAAACGCGGAAGAAAATCAAACATGATTGTTGACCAAGGCTAGCAAATCAGAAAAGATTACACGGAAGAAACCCAAGCCAATGCACTTCAATCGAGCATTCTTGTGATTTCGATGTTTTGTTGGTCGAAGAACCGAGGACGAAAATGAAGGGAGCACACAATTGGTTGAACATAGCGGGAGAAAACGCAAGAAAAAAGGAAATGCAAGACAACTAGATGAGAAGGTTGACCCATGTGTGGACTTTAACATCTGAAGAGAAATAGAGCCTGATTTATGGGTTGGGTATTGGGCTCAATCTGTCTGCGAGTTTGCAAAAGAAATATGCGATTTATTTGACAATACCCCTCTCTTCCTCGAGGAATCGCCTGGCCATGGAGAAGAGAAGACTAACACATTTGTTTAACAAATGGGTGAAGAATACTCAACCATTGGTTAAACGAAGGGAAAATTTGAATTATCTATTGATTAAGGATTGAGAAATTCAGGGTCTTATCGACACTCTTTGATAGCATGTGAGGGTGATAATCTTAGAGCTATGATGTATTAGGGTTAAAGATTGGGCTATGTGATTTTAATTTGAATTTCTCAACCTTGTCCTTATGCACTCAACTAATCATGGGAACGAAAGATTGCCAAATCCAGATGGAGTTTTATTCCAAGGAGCATTCAAATGAAACTAAAGGGGATGTTGCAACTACAAAGAAACCTTTTGGAAACATCAAGATAAGAGTGGGTTTGAAGAATTTCACAAATTGAAGCTCATGGGTTGACAGATAGAGTCTCTATCCGTCCAACAAGTTCTTTCTCCCATTGGTAGGCAGAAGAGAAGACAATGGTTTTGGATGGAACTACTAAAGGTGTGTATAAGCCATACATACTTTATATGTTAGCATAGAATCTCTCCAGCTCTCTAGCTGAGCTTCGCTATGAACTAATAGATTGAGATTAGCATATAATGAAAGATGGATTATGAGTACGGTTTCACTTGTATCCCCATTTTGAAGTTACATATAAGGAAATCGGCACACATGAATGACTTGAATTCAATATGTTCCTGGAAACCCATTTTGAAGAAGCTATTGAGAGGCTAGAAAGAGGTATAGGCCATAAAAAACAATCCCTACTACTACCATAATTTCTTCTCCACTAGAACAATCAACCACAATAGACATCAAAAAATTGCTTAGTTTTCATTTGGGGTGGGGGGGATTGTTCTTCCATCATTGGAACTCAAGCATTCCTAAACATCTACGATTGAGTGCATATGAGCACCAACCTTGGGACTTTGTAAGTTGAAGAATTTGATGGTACAAACAGAAGTCAAGTTTATACCAGGTGGGAGTGTTGGGTATGCTGATTTGTTTCTTTACAATGCAACGAAAATAAGGGACCAGAGGGAGAATTTTTCCAGCCATCCTTTTGAAACTTATGGAGTTGAAGTATTTTAGGTGTGCTAATTTTTCGATAAGGGTGGTTAATTCTAGGTATGGTATGATTGGGAGTAGGCTTTCTAATGTCGGTGAGTTTGGGGCAAGTTTTCATGAAATTCTATGAATTATTGTAGCCATGAGGGGACCTGGTAGGAAGGATGGATTGCATTTGAAGCATCCTGCAGAAAATGAGTTTTATTTATTGAGGACGAGCATGGACCTTTGACTTTGTGTGCAAAGACCAATGTTTTAAAAGGTGTAAAAAAGTGATGAAGTCTCCTTGGGTTTAAGCGCGAGGCAGAAAGAAAAGCGAGGGCTTTTTTTACAAGGTGCATAGTATATAATTAAGAAATAAATATTTTATATATGAAAATTATATTATGAAAAATTATTAAATTGAGGGTTTTTTTTTTAGATATTGATTAAAAATAAAGTCATATCTAGGATTTTTTTCATTTCCTCCCTTGTAAAACATAAAACATTTAGGGTTAAGCTGTTTGACTTGTTTAGTATGAATTGGGTTACTCTAACCTTCACGGCAAGAAGAGGACTTTATGGGACAATGCAGTTAGATCCATTACTTGGAATATTTGGATATAGCGGAATAGAAGAATCTTTATGGATAAATCTAAGTCTTGGGAGGAGATTTGGGAATTTTGTGTTCTTAATGCCTCCATTTGGAGTGCAAATTGTAAATTTTTTTGTAATTACGACCCCTCCAGTATTGCTTCATATTGGAGGGCTTTTTTGTAACCTTCTCCCTGTTTTTTTTGGGGCTTTTCATACATCAATGAAATAGCATTTGTTTATTATAAAAAAAAAACATAAAACATTGAAGGAAAAAGAATAAACATGAAAAAAAGATAAGAAGAAGGGACTGAAAGACAGGAAAAAAATTATGAAGACAGGAAAGAGGCTGAAAAGACTAGAAAAAAAAATGAAAAGACGTGAAAATGGAAGAATAAGGCTTGAAATTGCCTCGGGTGAGGTGAGGCGCAGTCCTTGAGCCTTGTGCCTAGGCGAGCGCCATTTTGGCTTTTTAAAAAAATGGCGAAGACTATTGGAGATAACAAGTTCAAGAATGAGCATGGTTTAGGTGGCTTTGGATTCCCAAGTTGCAAGTTTGATGACTTTGGAATGATCGCACAATAAAAAATACACAACTACTTTGACTGGCACGAGAGGCTCCATTCTCTCTTGCATGGCTTTTTGTGGCTACCGAATTTTTGGTTTGGTCATTTTTAATTTTTTCTATTTGGTGTCAATCCATTGGGAGGAGATGCTGTTGCTTTGATCCACTCCTTGAAGGCAAGGTGTGTTTTGGGGGCAGGCTAATGTTAGGAATGTTGTTGAGATGGTATTATAGTAATTAGTAAGGGTTTGTTAGGACACGACAGGTATAAGTAGTGGGAGCTAGGATGGATTTTTGTCAAGCAATTAGAGGATTTTTTGGGCTTGAGCTCCCTTCAAGAGAGGACGCGTCCAAATTCCTTGAACTATTTGGGGCATCTTATTGTATTTTTGTTGTTATTTGAGTATTCAATAAAAAAAATTAGTATTCTTGGTAGTCATATCAGGTTTCTTTTCCAAAATTCTTTATCCAAATGTTTTATTCTGCACAAGCAGCAGTGTTTGATAGTTTAATTTATTTGGTTTCTATGCCATGTGAATTATGTTAGTTTCGGTTTACTATGCATATCTCTGTTGGGAATCAGCTGACCACTCCCGTCTTTATTGTCCTTATCTTTGAGATCAGTTGAACTGGAACATCTTCATGCAAACGCCGTCGATTGAATTCTGAAAGTTCTCTCTGGTTTATACTTATATATCCTCTTTAACATCTGTGGTGCTGAAACTTATTTTGATCATTTGCAGGAATATCACTAAAATCTCAGGAATTAACAGCTATATTCTTGGCTGTAAGGTTATACTGTAGTTTTGTTATGGAGTATGATGTACACACCCTCTTGGATTTGGCAACATTAGCTACAACCCTCTGGGTTATTTATATGATCCGTTTCAAACTTAAGTCAAGTTACATGGAGGACAAAGACAATTTTGCATTATATTATGTGGTAAGTTTCTGTTCTTTAAACTATGTTTCCCCTTATTTTGGATAAAACCAACTTATGAGATTTCATATCTTCATTTCCTAATAAATATAGGTTCATCTTGGATAAAACCAACTTATGATAAAACCAACTTAAACTCTAGTGGTTTCCGATATTACTCTCTGATGTCATGGATTCTAGTTGTAATTTGTGTGAGGCTAGTGAGTTGGATGCTTATTTTTTGTAGCTTATTAAATATCTTGCTTTTAATTATTTGAATGCAGGTAGCACCATGTGCTGTATTTGCTGTACTTATTCATCCAACAACTTCTCATCACTTTGTGAACAGAATTTTCTGGGCATTCTGTGTGTATCTAGAAGCTGTTTCGGTGCTTCCCCAGTTGCGAGTGATGCAGAACACCAAGGTATGATATTTTCATGAAAGGAAATAAACTATGTATCCGATTAAAAATGACAATTTTGTGAGGTATATTAATGCTGGACCTTTGTTCTATCTTCAACTTTCAGATCGTCGAACCGTTTACTGCCCATTATGTATTTGCATTGGGTGTTGCGAGATTCCTTAGTTGTGCACATTGGGTTCTCCAGGTCTGATCTTTGATTACCAACTCTCTAATTCTAGCATACACGTTCATGCTGACTAGATTCATTATTATAATGCCATCACAACAATTTATTGAAAAAATCTTCACGTTTGATTTATTGTTCTAAAAAAATTTAACTAAGTTGTTCGTGTTAGATACTCATTCACATTAATGTAACAGCTCTGATTTTTTGGCCGGCTTTGATCAACTATTCATATTTATTTATTTCATGGATGAATCAGACTTTTGAGCTTTGCCATCACTGATCACTGATGCCTTCTATTCCTTTAATCAGGTCTTAGATAGTCGTGGACATCTTCTAGTCGCCCTTGGTTATGGCTTATGGCCTTCTATGGTTCTCATCTCAGAAATTGTGCAGACGTTCATCTTAGCTGACTTCTGTTATTATTATGTCAAGAGGTTAGCTTCTGCTCTTTGGCACATAATTTCAATCGGCAACGTTTTTTCTTAACACTGAACTTTTTTTGTTGTTGTTGAAATTTTTAGTGTTTTAGGAGGGCAGCTCTGACTCCGACTTCCTTCTGGCGTTGTGTGACTGAACCGACGTCGTCACATGTTCCTTTTGATGGGCAGGCTGAGTTCTTTTCTTGGCCTTGTTTCAAGGGTATGGGGCTGATATTGTGGTTATGTAAATTGAGAGATTCAAGAACATAACTAATTTTCAAGAAGATTAATATCTATAGTACAATTTCCATGGAAAATTTTGAAGTTGGTCATTGCTTGCATAGATTGATTAACATTATGTCATTTGGATGTTTATCAGAAGAATTGTTTTAAAGTTAAATGGTAAAATGGGTATTTTGCTTGTGGAATTTTTTTAATCGTTTTTCTATATCGTTTTCCTTTGGGTGGCTCATTTTTTTTGTAAAGTTTCATTCATCAATGAAATTGTTTCTTATAAAAAAAAAAAGATTCATGCAGGGAAAAGTATTTAACAAATCATATAGCTATTTTTTATTTTTGGGTGTTTTCAAAAATATCATTTTTTAAATTGTAATGTTTTAAAAAAGTAAAGGTTTTCATAATTTTCAAAATTGTAAAAGTCTATTAATTATATAGTAAAATTTTCATAGTTGTATAAATTAATGAAACGTACAGAGTTACTGAATTTTATTTAGAAATGTTAAAAACAATAATTAAGATTGATGTAAAAATTAATGAAACTTACGGGAGTTTCTGAATGAAACTTAAGTGAAACACTTGTTTATAAATACTTTTAAAAAGAATCACAAATCAAGTATTTTCTCTAAAAAATCCTTTTAATATTCGAGTGTTTTTAGATGAAACATTTCATTAGTATTTCTTTTAAAATGTTTAACACAACATTTTTAAGAGAAGTTATACCAAACGGATTTTTATAAAGTTTCTGAATTTTATTTAGAAATGTTAAAAACAATAATAAGATTAAACAAACTTTTGTGAAATACTGTAATTTTTTTCTTTTGACAGATACTGCTTGAAACATAAACAAGGCTGGGATATTTCCAGTACATAACTTTCGTGATGAAAAATTACAGAATGATGGTTTTATTAAATTTCAGGATTTTGCTCAATTTTTTAAATCTTAAAATCATATATATTGTGTCAATGTTACGATTATGAACTAGCAAATTTTTTTAAATTCCTATTGAAATGTAGCAATTACACTGTACACTAATGATATTTTGAATCTTAAACTGACCGTATTTAAGTTGAAACATCAGTTTTCGTCTTTATATATTTTTCCCTATTTTCCATCAAGATTCGTTATTGTTTGAAGCTTCATTTTAATTATATGAACTTTTATTCATTTAGAAACCCAAACATAAAACTATTGAATTCATGGGGTATTTTGTTTTTTAAAAAAAAGGAATTTTTAAACTGTAAACTGTAAATTATAAAAATTTTATTTTTTTAAAAAAAAATTACACTTTCATCATATAATGGATTTATTAAAATAGTAAAAACTAACCATATTTAAAAAATATTGAATTTTAATTTAAAATATCTCAATTAAAAGCATAAAAAAGAATAACAATATTGATAATTTAATAATACAAGAAAAATATTAATGAAAATTAATTCATTAATTAATAAAAAAGAAGAAGAAGCTGTTTTTAAAAATAAATTAAACTTTTATAATTTTTAATAATAAGACAGAAAAAATTATTATTTACGGTAATTTCTCTAAATTTATCTACCAAACAAGACGATTAAAGGAAGTTAATTCATCCCAATCCAAACATGCTTTACAAGCTTTAACCACAACGCCAGATAAATTATATATATATATATATATATATGTATGGTATATTAGATTCGGATAAGACTATTCTTGTGGTGGAAAATAATTCGTAAGTTGTTTTTTTTAAGTGGATTATTATCTCTTTATGCTTTGGCTTTTACCATATTTTTATGAATATATTAATGAGATTTTGACACACGACAATTGAGTTTAAGTTAGTAGTTTAGGAGTAATTCCATTTTCAATTTGAAAATAATGGCCAAAACAGATAACTTACTTGTCGATTCCTGAAATTAAGGCATTATTCGATAGTAATTTCGATTTTAAAATTTTTAGTTTTTTAGTTTTCTTATAGTAACTAAACAGTATTTTGGCTTAAATTTATAAAATTGATAGATCAAATCTAAGCAAATATTATTCTTGTTAGCAAAAGAATAATGGATATTCTTTTTATGTATAGTTTTCGACATTCACGCCCCAAACTTATCATTACATAAATAAAGCAAGATATAATATATATATATATATATATATATATATATATATATATATATATAGCAACTGCAATTTATGATAATTAGTTTAGATTTAATTTGCTCTTAAATCATTTAATCTTTCTTCAACCTCTTGGATTATATGTAATTAATGATGGATGTTCAAGGAGGAATTGGCCATGACCACGAGCTTGCCATATCAATTGAAGATGGAAATTCTCAGATTTTGACTGAAAAAGACTCTCTTCTTTCAAGATTTCTTGTTTATATTGGTGCCCATGAGTTTTACTCACCTGAGGTTTGATTCAACGATTATTTATTTTTAACCTATATTTATATGTATTTTTAAATTTTTTTTTTCATTATAAATTATGAATCATTTGAAAAAGTAAAGTGTTATTAATTTGATCAAGTGATATGTTATATGGGTGTAGTTTATAAATCATTTCAAAATGTATGTTGGTAAGATATGGAACAAAACTTCCCTATTTTGGGAAGGAAGGGTGCACACCAAAAGAGAAATTAAAAAAAAAAGTTTAAGATAAATCATAAAATTGGAAAAACATTTGCTTGTTTGTGTGGTTTAATATTGACTACGGTAAAGTTAGAATACTTAGTGATAAGTAACCAAGTTTTATTCATTGATATGTAAGATATGTGTTGCTTGCTGTTAGTTAAGTCATCGGTCCTAGTATCCTCTTGTGTCATGTGTGATAGTCTCCTACACGTGTATTTTTATTTCATTTTAGATGATTTTTGTCTATTGTCTTTTTTTTAACTACATTTTGTATTATTTCTACTATTTAATGGTTTTTTGGATAATCATTTATAAAATCTTAAACTTTTTTTTTCCAATTAAAATATAGCCTATGGGTCATATAGACATTTAGTTTGGTTCAATCATACACCTACTGACATAATTTTAAAAATAAATCACACTTTAAAAATCTGTTATAAATAAATCACACCTTAAAAATCTGTTATATTTGTAACTAATACTTGGGATTTTTTTTTATTGGAAACAAAATCTTAATTATAATTAAGTATCCATTCCTAAATAATCAAAACCAATGGAGTAATTTTTTTCCTCCATATATTTTCACACAGATGTGGAAAGCAGCAATGACAGAACTAGTAGCAACAACATTCCTCATATTCACCTTAACAACTTCCATAATCTCAACCTTAAACTCCCACTCACCTGACCCTAAACTCCTCATCCCCCTTTCAGTTTTCATCCTCCTCTTCCTCTTCCTCCTCATCACCATCCCTCTCTCCGGCGGCTTCATGAGCCCCACTTTCACCTTCATCGCCGCTCTCAAACGCATCATAACCATCACCCGTGCCCTCATCTACGTCCTTGCGCAATGCCTCGGCTCCATCCTCGCCTTTCTCATCATCAAAGACACGATGAGTCCGGATCTCGCTCACCGATACTCGCTCGGCGGATGCACCGTTGAAGGAGCTTCTGTGGCTTTGGTGTTGGAATTCTCATGCACATTCTTGGTGCTATATGTTGGTGGAACGGGGATCCTCGATATGGAGATGAGTGAGCGGCTGGGTTTGCCGATGGTGTGTGTAATGATCGCGGGGAGTTCAGCGGTAGCAGTGTTCGTTTCGATGTCGATTACAGGCCGAGCGGGGTATAGTGGCGTGGGGTTGAATCCCGCTAGGTGTTTAGGGGTGGCGTTGGTGAAAGGAGGGTCGTTGTGGGATGGACATTGGGTTTTTTGGGTTGGTCCTTTTGCTGCATGTGTTGTTTATTATGGGTTTTTTACTAATTTGCCAAAGGGCGGTTTGGTTGCTGGTGAAGGGAAGATGGGGATTTTGAAGTTGGCTAAGGGTTGTTTGTGGAGAATCGAGAGTGAGAGGAGTACTAAGCTTGGGAGGAGGGATATTGAGCCTTGAAATAGATAAGGTTTAATTATAAATTTAGTCCATATAATTTGTTTGTGTAATTTAAAAACCCTTCTTATCAAAATAATTTTTAGGTTAAATCATACCAAATACTTCTAACCTATGAGCTTTATTTCAATTTTGACCCTAACGTTTTGAAAGTTTTAATTATACTCTCAATTTTTTAATTTATTTAAACATGAGAGGCAAAATATATTAAATGTAGTAAGTTTCAATTTTGTCCCTAAATAACGCTTAAATTTCCGTAAAACTTAATGAAAAAAGCTTACAAAAGGGTATTTTCGAAACAAAATAAAACATTAAGGGTAGAATTGAAACTTTTGGAACGTTAGAGACAAAATTGAAATAAATTCTATAGGTTGGGGGCATTTTTGTATAATTTAACCTAATTTTTAAACCTTCCTACATTTTTACATTTGTGTGCAACAACCTTTCCATTAATTTTTGGTTTTAAGTTTAATGTTTTTCTATATATTTTTTAATTAAAAAAATTTGACATTTATTCTCATCTTATTAGAAAAAACTTGATTGCACAATGGCTGCACCTATTGGGTTGATGCAGCCATGGTTGCACAATAGCCAAGTTTTATCCAAAATTAAACACACCCCATCATGTTAATAAATTTAAGGTTTCTTTAATTGAAAAATAGGACGTAACATCTAAAACTGACGGGTGGTGTGTCTCTATACACAAGTGTAAAGTGTAGAAATGTTTTAAAGTTATTTTGATAATGCAAGGGATATAGATTACAAAAATTCAAAGTTACAGGGTATAAATCATAATTAATTAATTTTTATTTTTTTTTTATCATCAAATCATAAGAACTAAATTGGTATATAGACCTCAAATTATAATAGCTAAACAGTGACTTTTAAAATCATAGGAGTTAAATTGAAAAATGTAATAAAACCGAGGGACTGAATTTGTAATTAAACTAATAAATAAAAAAGAAATTATCTCAAATGAAAATTTTTCTGTATACTATTTACTGAAATATAAAAACACTTAAAAAATAACCTACATAACAGTTTAATAATTTATTGAAATATTTTGTTATTATTCATTGTTATTTTAAGTGAATTTATTGATTTTTGGCCTTTTAGCTGATTTTGGCCTTTTCAAAAAATTTAAATATACTGATATTTTAGTTATTAATGTACTGGAATATGCTATTTCAGTAATTAATATGTAGAAATATGTTATTTCAATAATTCAGTTACATAAAATGGGCTAAAAGGCTAATATCTTATCAGGTTTCTTATGATTTTTGACAGTGGGTGATGGTGAACTGAAGGGGGGTGATTATTGAGTATAAGTTGGGTGTTTGAAAATTTAGCAATTTTGTGAGGATAGGTTACAATTTTGGTGATATATTGTGAGATAGTAATGAGATGGATTCGCTGAAGTAAAAACGTGCACTTCTTTTCTTTGTTTAAACAAGCTTTAATTAAGTTATTAAGTACTCTAAGTGACCTATTTCTCGTGTAATTAAATTATCTTAATTTTACTTGTGTAAAAAGCTAATAAACAGGTTCAATTATAAGTTCGTCGATAGAAGCACAGTTGCAACAATGTTCGTGAAAGTTATAACTTAAGACAGATTGTAAAATGAACACTAAACGGGAATTTAAATATCAAGGAGGGGGATCGACGCAAGGAATGATTAACGTGTGAAACCAAACGGAAAAACCCACAAAGCCATGACTAGAGAAAAATCCACATCCAAACAAGAAATTTAAAGCAAATACGCAAGCACAAACGAAAAACTCCCATTTTCTTTGTCTTTGATTGCTCATTGTTGATGGCGATCTTCAAGTCGGATTATCCACAAGTCCCCTTGCAGATCTCGATCCAAGAAATCGCTTCCTTGTCACGAACGTATCACAACCCGAAATCCCTTCGGTATGTGTTAGTCTTCTCCCAAGACTAACTTGAATTTGAGTAATGAAAAATACTAAACCAAAACTCTCTCAACAATAAAAACCTCACAAAAGATTATAAAATAAAGGGTAAAATACAAATAAGACCCCTGTGGTCTTTTCAAAATGCATAAACACCCCCTGTACTTTGAAAATGGCAAATCGCACCCCAGTAGTTTCAATTTTTTTCAATCAGACCCCTCCCCTTCAATGTCAATAATTTTCTTTTAGCCATAACTTCTTCGTTTGAACTCCGATTTGGACGATTCAAGATGTTTTGGAATCTTCATTTCCGGCTTTACATACTCGTCACTTCCAAACTTTGAAATCATCAATAATCAAAAGAATTAAAGATATCAATCATATCTAGTGTTTCTATGTTAAAAAAATCTTTAATTTATTAATGATTTCAAAGTTTCGAAGTGACATTTATGTAGAGCCTGAAATGAGGATTCCAAAACATCTTGAATCATCCAAATCGGAGTTCAAACGAAGAAGTTATGGCTAAAAGAAAATTATTGACATTGAAGGGGAGAGGTCTGATTGAAAAAAATTGGAATCACAGGGGTGCGATTTGCCATTTTCAAAGTACAGGGGGTGTTCATGCATTTTGAAAAGACCACAGGGGTCTTATTTGCATTTTACCCTAAAATAAAAGAGAGAAAAATTATATAACACTCTATGATAATTTTCTTGAAGTTTTGAGTGATTAGAAAAGGTGATCCAAACAACTTGTGGATATGACCTTTTATAGATGGAAAACCTAGAGGAGTAATTTTGTTAGAGGCTGTCAATTAGCATAAATCAAGCCTCCATAAACCAACGTTTGAAAACACCTTTTGAGATTCAATTTACCAACCAATCAAATTAGAAGAATCAAAGAGAATAATATATGAGTTAAAATTCCAATGATAGAGTAAATCAAGGTAATCTGAAAAATCATTTCCAAACCAAGTTTTTTTTGCCTCAAATAGATAGAGCCCAACGGAAATAAGATTTGGAAAACCTTCAAAATAAAATCATGAATAGATATTTTGATTTTAAAAAAAAAAACAATTCATGTCAATTAAAATCTTGATTTCTTTCCATAAAACAATTTCATTTATATTAAATCAAATTAAGACTTATAATAAAATAATATGATTAAATGTTTTTGCCAAAATAAATATGCCAACAAATAAAATTCTAACAAGTACTAAACAACATTATATTAAATCAAAGTTGGTAAGCATACTATCGACATTTATAACTTAATTAAAGATGACGGTAATCCTAAATAAAGGATCAAAGGGAAAGAAAGATGATGATTTCTACGTGAAAAAACCCTAAACATAGAAAAAAAATCACAGGACGTCCATAACCAAAGAAAAAAATCTACTAGAAATATCAGGTGCAATCTTACAATAAGATTAAAGCAAAAACTCAAAAGTATAAGAAAAATTCCTTTTTTTGGAGTCGAGTTTACTCTTCGTTGGTGTTGATCTTAAAATCAGATTGTCCACATGATCCCTGCGAATTTCGACCCATTTAAACTCCTTTTTTTTGGGTAAAGTATCAACCAGACTTCTTTCTCCTAAAAAAACAGAAAAACTCTCAAGACAAAGAAATTGAGATTTTCATAATGAAACTCACACAAAGTTCACTTCATATATTACAAAACAGTTTTTGAGAAAGCAAGATACAAAGCGTAAACTAATTTTTCACTTTGGATGAAGAACTCTCAACATGCAACAATTTAAAATTGGCCTCGAGTCAACATTCTAGCAAGAGAAGATCAGGAAAAAAGGAATTGAGACAATTACAACTTTTATAAGCACATTTTGACTGTGATGCCAACCTTCCTAAAACAAAATCAATCAACAACAAATTTATTAATTAACAAATTAAACATTTTCAGATAGAAAAAACTAACTGTTGGGCCCTAGCTGAATGGAATTAACTTTTTGTTATCGATATATAATCAAAGCTTGGTAGGTTACTCAAACTTCCCATAAAAGATAAATTTAGCTGAAAATTAGGACTTTTGAAGCTACAACAAAAGAAAGAATCACAACTCATAAAATTAATTTTGTGAAAAGTCAAAGAGTACTTACTAAACTTAATTGCCAAACTAAATATGATAAAATAGTTCAACAAATAGAAAAATAAAACCAATTTCTTATGAGTAAGAAAATGAGTTTTATATCATATATAAAATGCTATAGAGTCGATAATTAAATGTTTGAATCATAATGAGAGGATAAACTGATGCGCTTCTCTCATCGGTAAAGGAATAAGAATTCATGATATTCTACGTAGTTAAATTTAAAGCAAGTTTTACCAACATGAGCATAGCTCAACTAATTAAGCATATGTTCCCTTCCCATGAGGTTGAATTTTCGAGTCTTCCTCCCCCAATTTAATGTAATATCTTAAAAAACTTAAGCAAGTTTATTGTTTAACAACACAATAAATATCTTTAAAAGTAAAATCAATATTGTAATAAGATTCATGAAATTTGTTTTTTTTATTACAAAATGTTGGGGTATGGATTAGATTACTATCTTGAGGGTGGAACTACATGTTGGAACAATGATGGAATTTGAACAGTAATCAAATAGTATTGATAGAAACTGATTACAACAACAAAGAACAGATCAATAATAATAAGCAAATAAAAACAGGAAACGAAGGACAACCGTTACTGTTAAGATGATCCAAAGCACGGACATGCCGTTGTCTTGAAGTCGATATTACCCCGCTCAGGTTATTTGTGGTTCGACGGTAATTCGGCTCGGAAGGATTCGATGAAGTGTTTCTTGAGTACAATAACCAGAAGCTCAAGAACCCGGCAGAACCCCTCTAGAACAGCTCTCAAAGTTTGGGCAGAAAAGATAAAAAGAAGAATGATAGAGAGGAAATATAAACTCAGAAATTCAAGTTGTTTTCAGTGTATTGAGAGGAGAGAATTTGTTTCCTATTTATAGAGAAACAAATTCGTAACTCCAAAAAATTAATTCTGGATTAAATTCCAGAATTAAATCTGTTTACGTAGCTCAACAAAAAAGTAACGTCGCCTGAAATGCACACCAGCGATCGAAAAAGGCTCAACATTGCCTGAAACAACATGGGCATTAAGTGCTTGCTATTACAGATTACGAAATTCAAAAAGAAATTAAATAAATATTCTTTTAATAAAAGAATATCACTTAACTTCAAATAGCCCGAAGCCCTGAGACCCACGCCCGAACCCGGCCTGGGTCGAGACGAGCGGGCGGTGGCGGCGCGAGCGCGTGTGGACTAAAGCCCATTGGGTGCTCGCTCGGCCCTCGTAAAATCTGTGGAACCCCAAAGGGCCCAACCCATTGTCCAAGTGTAGGATATATAAAGAGGTGCAAGATTTGTGATCTTTCCAATGTGGGACAAGTGATTTTTCACTTTCCCACAAATCATAACTTCTCCTTTTTACCTCTACACTTCTCTTACTTTCACTCTTAAATTTTATACATAAAATTGTATAAAATCCAACACTACCTGCTTTAATCAATGAGTTATGCCTTGATTGTCTGATATTTGTTTGGTTAATGTCGCTACGTAAACGCGACGTGGAAAAATAAAAAGGGAGCCGCCACTAATCATTGGTTTTTTATTGGGTGTGATTAGTCACCTATTCATTAACTAAGGATGGTCTACTAACTATTGAAAATGGGTTCGGGAGTTCATTCACACATAGGGAAGGTATTAGCACCCTATTATGTTTGTTTTAAAACGATTGTTGTTTTTTTTATTTATTTTGGTGTATTATTAATGAAAGCCTTTATCTATAAAACAAAAATTATTTTTTGGTTATTTTTAAATGTCTCATGTTTTATTAATCAATACTTTAGTAATAAGGCATGATTAAATAAGCATGAGTGGGGTAATGCCATTAGAAAAAAAAATTGTCGGGAATTTTAACTCAGTGTTCAGAGAAAAAATTCCTTACCTCAAGAATGTTTAGGAGCATGGTATTCCAACGCCTCTATATTCCGTCGTCGGAGTTTTCGAAAACGATTTGTTTGTTTGTTTTTTATGTTTAAGTTTTAAAAATAAATATTTTAATTAATTATGAATTTTTATCTTTCTTATTAAAATTATTTAGCTCAATATTAGGTTTAGGGTAAGTTTCACTTTTAGCCCCTAGGTTTTAAATAGGAAAATTTTATTTGACAAATCTTTTATTTATGGTATAAATGGACAATTAATATCCTAATAATTTTTAATTTTTATTTAAGGCTTATATTATTAATCTTTGTATTTTTAGAAACTTGGTAGGTTTATACCTAGTAAATTCTAATTAATATTTACAAATTCAATTTTTAATATTTATGATTTGGAAAATTAGTATCCTAATTAATTCCAATTTTTATATTTAAATTGTTAATTTTTATATTTTGGAAAATTCGTATCCTAATTAATTCTATTTTTTTATATTCAAAAATTTGGTAATTTAATCAAATTATGTTTTTTTTTATGAAGTTGGAAAATTAGTATCCTAATAAATTCAAACTTCTTTCTTTTTTTGACAATCCAATATACATCAATATAATATTAGCAAATCAATTCAAGATTTACCTTAATTTGGGGACAATAAATAGAAAACATAAAATATGGCAATCAAATTCACAAATATGGCAAACAAATAAATTCAGCACAATTATCCCAAATATAACACCTTAACTTTAGAAATTCATAACTTTATAACAAAAAAATATTTTTACTTGATTCTTTCTTCTAAATATTCTAGGTTAATCCAAGATTGATTTCTAATATCGAAAAGTACACACTTTGTAAGAAAAAAAATCAGATTTTCATGTCAAAAGTTTTCAGCCACGGTTTTGTATATAAATTTCTGCAGAATTTACACAAACTTTAAAAAATCATATTTTTTTTAATACTTATCGAAACGGGGTGATTCTTGTTTCTAAATCTTTATTTACGAGTCTAGTTTCAAATAAAAATAACCATAAATATTTACTTTCAAAGAATCAGTGTCGAAAAATCAAGTAATAGTAAGTGCTCAGAAATTTTCGTAACAGTGAATTTATATGAACATCAAACTTAAAAAAATCATAACTTTTAAACTACAAGTCCAATTCGATTGATTCTTTTTCCTATGGGTTCGTATTTAAGTATATTTTCGAATAAAAATTTCAAAAAAATCTAAATCAGTCTACAAAAATCACGAAATCAAATAAAATAAAACAGCAACATATGAATGACTACATTTTTAAGTGAAAAAGATTTTACCTTGGTTCGATAGAACCTTACAAAAGTGTAGCCCCGAGTTCCAACGAGCGAATCAAGAAGATGATGAGGAGAGCAAAAATGATGAAGGGAGGGAGGCTCTTGTGAATGATTTTGGGTTTTTAGAAAGCAAGAGGAGAAATGTTATGGCCGTGAAAAGGAGAGATGTAGAGAAAACTTCAAGGTTTTTGCTCTTGTGAATATTGTGTCTGTTTAGGGTTGTAGGAGGGTCCTTTTTATAGCCAAGAGGGAAAAACAAACAAGGAAAATTTAATTAATGAAAATCAAAATAAAATAAAATCTTTTATTCTTTCCCATAATTATAAAAAATATCTAATTTTATTTCACAACTCATAAAAATAATTTTCCTACTCATCTTTTCCATGTTTAAATTGATTCTCATTTAAAAATTATTTTCCAAATCTTTTAAAATTAAATTTCAATTCAAATCAATTTTAAAAATGCTAATTCAAATTCAAATTTTTATTTTCAAATCCAAATTAAACAAATCATGTCAAAGAAAATACCACAATTCAAACCAAAGTCAATTTTTTTTCGAAATATGTAAATTTTGTTAATTTTAAATATTACCGGACGAAAGTGGGTGTCTACAGTTAAAAAGGTTTTTAAAAACATTTTTCTACTATTTATAATTTGAAATATAGAAATAAAATAATAATAAATTATGTTATATTAAAATTTATTCTTTAGCATTTTTTTTAATTAATATATTCCAGTTATTTAAGAATATGGTATTGATATTTAATATGTTTGATTATTATTCTTAATATAAGTAAATAATATGAATAAGAATCTCATTCGATGTCAGATAATTATGGGATGATTCTCATTCCCATTCCTTATAAGTCGTTTTATGAAGGAAATTTTGTTAGTATTTTTGTTGGAATAAAACTTGACTCATCACTGGTTAGAAAGGAGCTAATTCTCACTTGCATATGTGTATTAAGTATATTGACTTATTTATATTATAGTTAATAAATATGTGAGTTCCATTAACTCTATTTGCTCTAATAGATTTAGAGTTAAAATATATAAATGGCAGTATTTTTCTCCGATTTTAACAAACAACCATTTTTTTTTTAAGATATTAACAACATATAAATGTAAGAAGACAGAAACACCCTTAATGTCAAATCATCTTCGCTCTCCTCATTCCCTTACCGTCCCTTCCTTTTGTTTTTGTTTTTGTTTTTGCTTTTTTTTAATATTAATATAAATCTCTCTACTTTTCATAATTATTTTTAAAAATATTTTCCCTCCCATTTTCTTCTATATATTAGATTCTCTCCCTACCACCCTCATTTTTTTTTCATTTTTTCTTTCATTTCTTCTTCCCTCTCTCCCTCATCTCTTTATCCATTCTCTATCATTTTCTTTCAAACCTCCATTGATTTTCTCATTTTTTTCTCTTTCTTTTTTTTAAAAAAATCCACCATTTTTATCTTCTACAAATATTTATCTCACAAATTTCCTACACTTTTTTAATTTACTATCTTTTTCCTTAATTTCTTCTCTTTCTCGTTTTTTTCATAAATATTTTTCACCATTTTTTATTCCAAATCTCAAAGATCTAAACCAAAAATAGCATGAATTTAACGAAATATATTATTTTTTTTAGATTTTTATATTTTTTTCCTCATTTATGTCCTTTGTTGTTTCATGTAATATACGTAATTTCTGAATAGTATTTTCCGTGATACATGTAATATATGCAATATACGTTTCTTTTGTTTTATCTTTCAAGGTGGTGTTTCTGGAAATGTAGTTTTTTTTTGTAATATATATAACTATTTTTGTTTCTTGTTCTGTTTCTGTTTTGCTTAATATACAGTCTGTAATATACGTAATATACACTTTTTCTGTGATCTGTTTAAATATATATTTTTTAATATACGTGATATACACAACCATGTGTTTTTCTTCAGTTTACTATATTGTTTTACTAAATGTATATTCTCTAATACAAGCGATATACGAAATAACGAGTGATTGATGTACACCCCCCTTCCTTTTATGTTCATTCTGTAATATACGTAATATAACATACATTTCTTTTTGTTTTGTTTGCATATTATGTATTTTTTTTACATTAAGTATTATGTAATTAACAGTCTTTCGTTTTTTCATTTGTAGATTAAATGACGTGTATATTATGTATATTACGTACATCCACACCCTTCTTTTTAGTTCTTTTTTTGTTATCCTTACATTATGTAATATACGTAATATACATTTGTTTTTGTTTGTTTGCATACTAAGTTTTTTTTTGTATATTAAGTATTTGTTTTATTAATATTTTTTGTTTTTCATTTGTAGATTAAATAATATGTATATTATGTACATACATCCTCACTTTTTCTCAAATGAATGTACGAAACAGAAGACTATATACCCAATATACCAGATGGACAAAATACTTTACATGAGAGGAGAAACTATGAATAATATATTAAAATGAATCCGAAGTATGTAGTATAAAATCAAAACATAAAAAAAAAAAAATTTACAAAATATACTAAATCTACTAAAGAATTATATGAACAATATACTAAATATACCATAAACTGGGGAAGAAAGAATGCACAGGGAAAGAAAATTGCATTGGAAAAGAAAAAAATGTCAGAAGTATCAGACTATACGTACTATGTAGACGTGTCAGAATGTCAGGGGTGTCAGACTATACCTGATATACGAAAAATGTAGTTTTGGTATATTAAAAAATTGAACAGTAAAAAGTGGCTACTCACTAAATCTCTCAAAAGGTGAATATTTGTTAACTTTTGCCTCAAAAAGTGGCTATAACGATTTTTCACTCTTAGATTTAATACACATATGAAAGTAACGAGGAACTCTCTTAACAAAACATGGGCCGGTGTCTGGAGGATTGGCTTTGGCTTGACATGGAGTGGTTGTAGATTTCTATTTCTATCAAAGCGACGACGTTTGGCCCAATCAGATTGTTGGAGGTAATAAATCCATGTCATATCCCCATCCCGAGGCTTTGAGAATGAGATCCTTTGGTTTTTTTTTTGTTATTTTCAAAAAATTTCTTGTGGCACCAAAATCATTTTTATTCTTCTTTCTTCTACGCAAACTGAAAAAACAAAACCGTTTCTTCCTATCCCTGTCCACGTCAGCAACAAGTGGATCAGCCAAAACAAACCAACCAAGCGAAACTAAGCTTTAATTCCTTCTTCTCTATCCTCACTCTCTCTCACTGAATTCACTCATTTCTTCCTATTCCATTTCCATGGAAGTTTCCTTCATCTCCAAGCCTCAATCTCTCTCCTTAAAACCATGTCTTCCATTTTCATCATCTTCTTCTTCTTTCTCTTACTCCAGGCTCCGCTTCATCCGTTGCCAATTCCTCGGCTCTCCTCACTCTCTTCGACCGCCTGATTGTGATATCCTTCGCTCCAGAAGAAAGTTCAAGAAGTTCAATCTCTTTATTCACTCTTCTCCGACATGTATTTTCAGAGCTACGTTGAATTCCAATCCAATTCTCATCGTCGCTGCCGTTGTTACTTTCTCTGCTATCTCTTTCATCTACATGAACTACAATAGGAGGAAGAAGAATGGAGTTCAGGTTTGTTATCTTGTTTTTGTTTTTCTTGTTTCTGTTAATGCTTGTTTATGTGTTTAATGGTATAGTGAGGAAAATGCTGCATTGAAAAAATTTGAAACTATCGAGAGAATTATTCGTGTAATCGAGTTTTGTATAGATGTCATGGAATTAGGATAATTCAACTGATCGGAATGAAATTACCGACAATTGCATTTAACTGAAAGCAGCATTTTACCGAGAGGCTATACATTTTTAGGAAATGCTTTTACCTCGTGATAATCAAAGTTTCATAGATTTTAAATGAATGTAATTTTGATGCTTGTGTTTTTCGTGGATTCAATTGGTTTAGTTCATGAGATGGAGTTGCTTGTCACCGTATTGTGGAGATGACAAATTTTCTGGTTCTATCACAGGGCTCCCAAGCTCCAAAGCTTGCCTTATCTCAACTAGGTAGAGGCATCAACTGGTCCGTTGATGGTCAGATAATGGGCTTTAGGGATCACAATGGCGACTTTTTGGAGCAGAACATAGCCATAAATGATAGAATTGAAGAGAGCAATTATTCTGTGGAAGAAGAGCATGTGCTACAGTTTCAAAAATCTGTTTTTTCACACGAGGCTTGCATAACCGAAACATTGCAGCCACCTGTTTCTGAAGTGATCACTTCCGAAGATAGTGCTTCTTCATTTTTCAAAGATCTTGAAGTAGCAGATCCATCTATTGGTTCTGATATATTTGAATCTGGTGTCCTGCAGCCTCTTATTTTTGCCAAAGGCATGACTGATCTGCAACTAAATGTAACTCATGGAAAGTCCCGCTCTGACATGCCTGCTGTGGTTGACAAAACTGAGCTCCCCCCTGTGAATGGTTCTTTAAATATCGTATTTGATCAAGTGATTGAACATTTCAAAGCGAACAGTGAGCTTATAAACGAGGAAAAATTAACCAGTTTTAACTTTCCAATTGAAGAACCAGCGAGAGAAGATATTTACATGTTCTATGAGGAGGCTACAAAGTCGAGAAGTGAAACAGAAACTTCTTCTCGTAATTCATATAACAATAAAATTTCTTCATTGACAATTAATGGTATCTCAAAAGTAGCAGGATTGGTGTCAAATGATTCTCTTCAAGTAGCAGGTAATGCCTTCAAAGGATTCATGATGGTCTTACCTTGTTTCCATATATTTGCGGCAAATAAGACTTTCCTTACTAATATCCTGATGTTATTTCCTTAAATTCTTTGCATCTACTTATACCATATTTCAATTCGTCATTGTATGTTTTCCAATTCAGGGGATATTGATAGAACAGCACCCGTTGCAAGCTATAAAAAAGTTCCTTCTGAGGAAAGAAAGAACTCTAGAAAAGGCAATGATATTTTAAGGCACAAGGAAAGGAGACAATCCAATCTGCATGGGTTATCCCATCCAAATGGAAAGCATGTTAGTTACAAAAATCTGCCTACAGATCCATTTAAGGTTTACAATGAAAGCCTAAAAGGTGGAAGGTAATCCTTTTTCTCATTTTTCATGTTATGTGAAGCCAATATTTCTTCCTGGCTGTATCACATAGTATAGTTGCAGACACACGTTCTAATCCTAAGTTCTGAATGAAATTATTAAGTGAAAAAGACAAAATACTTGGGGACACCCCCCACCCCCTAGCCATGATGATGTCAGTCTACGTGTTGTCTAATGAGTTCAATCATTTCTGAAAATTGTAGTTACTCATTTTTTATTTCTCAGGTTGCATGAATGTATCAAACTACTTCATGATATGGAAAGAAAGGGCTTGTTGGATATGAATAAGGTAAATTGTACACATTTTTCTCTATCTTAGATATCTATTATTGAAATAAGGGTATCTAATTTAGCAAATTTTCTGGTTGCAGTTTTATCATGCAAAGTTTTTCAATGTTTGCAAGAGTAAAAAGGCTGTTCAGGAAGCTTTTCAATACACCAAACTTATTCTAAACCCAACCTTGAGTACATTTAATATGCTCATGTCTGTTTGTGCAAGTTCTCAAGATGCTGATAGTAAGTCAATAAATTCTTCCTTATCTCTTTGTTGCTATCTGGAAACCATTCCAGAGTCTTCTATTATCTACTATTATTATACTCTTAGTGTGCATAAATTATGCATTGCACATTTAGGAGCTTTTCAAGTTGCGCGACTCGTCCAGGAGGCTGGGATGGAAGTAGATTGCAAACTATACACTACTTTGATCTCAACGTGCGCCAAAAGTGGAGAAGTGGATGCAATGTTTGAAGTATGATATCTTTCATTTTTGGTTACCTATTCTTAGGTCTCAGTATCGCTTAGATTGTCTCATAGGGGTTTCCTCAATGTACTTTCAATATCTACTTCTTGAATACAATGTAGTATCTTTTGATTTATCGATCTGTTATCTTGAACTTTTGAACTAGATATTTTTATTTTTGTTTCTCCCGTTACAAAATATAGCAAAATTTCTAGCTGTTTGACTTGACTCCATTTGCTAAGAAAATCTATGGAGTCGATTCATTATATTAAACATATGGACAGTTGAAGCATCCACCGAACCAATTGTTTTCCCCATGAGTATGAAAGTCTCCTAGCAGTAAACCTCACTGTTACAATCATATTCTTTATTATCTGTTGCTAAAATTCTGTTTTTAGATTGAAGTTTTTCATGTCTCAATATGAGTTATCCATTTTCATCAACTTACATGATTTCGTGGCTTTCAGGTATTCCACAGGATGGTTAATGCGGGAGTGGAACCTAATATTCACACATATGGGGCACTTATTGATGGTTGTGCCAGAGCTGGCCAAGTGGCCAAGGCATTTGGTGTGTATGGAATAATGAGGTCAAAGGTATGACTAGAGTTCTAGTTGTTAGTTTTTTCTCATTTGATTTAATCTATTTGTATATATTGACATACACAAAGGCGCACAAGACATTCTATCATATGCCTGAATGTTCTAGTTTACTAGTATGATTTGAATTTTTTTTTTTGCTGATAAGATATTGTGTGCAGTAGAACGTGAAGCCAGACAGGGTTGTATTCAATGCACTTATCACTGCATGTGGTCAGTCTGGAGCAGTGGACCGTGCTTTTGATGTGCTGGCAGAAATGGGGGCTGAGATACATCCTATAGAACCTGATCATATTACTATCGGTGCCTTGATTAAGGCATGTGCAAATTCTGGTCAGGTGCGTCATCATCATGTTTATAAGATTTCTTGTAGTGATTCCCCCTCCTCATCCTCTTCCCTAGTCACGTTGTTGATATCAATTTTAAGAGGAAAATAATCATGCATTTCTTATAGGTTGATCGGGCCAGGGACGTTTATAAGATGATCCATGATTATAACATAAAGGGCACACCAGAAGTTTACACGATTGCAGTCAATTGTTGTAGTCAATCTGGTGATTGGGAGTTCGCTTCCAGTGTGTATTATGACATGATCAGGAAAGGAGTACATCCAGATGAGGTATGCAATATTTCTAGTGTTATGTTATGCCTTTTCTTAAAGGGACAATTACTAAAATAACATATTTTTACATACTAATTATTGAAATATCAAAATTTTTTAAAAATGACTCAAATAGCATAATTATAGTTCAATAATTTATCAAACAAAAAAAAAAGTAAAAAAATAAACAAATTCATTGAAAATAATAATGAAAACAATCAAATAGTTCAATATATTATTGAACTTGAACTTAAAAAGCAAAAAACAAACAAATTCATTGAAAATACCCATGAAAAATAATAAAGTATTAGTTCAATAATTTATTGAACTATAATTATGCTATTTGAGTACTTTTTAAAAAGTTATGACATTTTAGTAATTGAACTTGAACTTAAAAAGCAAAAAACAAACAAATTTATTGAAAATACCCATAAAAAATAACAAAGTATTACTTCAATAATTTATTGAACTATAATTATGCTATTTGAGTAATTTTTAAAAAGTTATGAAATTTAGTAATTAGTATGTAGATTTATGCTATTTGAGATAAATACTATTTTTTAAATTCATAAGTGATTCGGAATAGAGGCAATAAATTAGAGTATGAGATTCTCTCCATGTAAACTATCATGCTAGATTGGTTTTCAGATGATAAGAAACCAACTTGCTCTACTTATATGTACAAGACTGAAAAAATGGAAGAAATAATTTTTGCTGAGTTGTTGGACAACCTTCTTTGTACTCTACTGTATCAGCTGCCTCATCTTTTCTTTTTCATACATAGAGGTGCTAACTCTAGAAATATGTCATGCAGATTTTTTTCAGTGCATTAATAGATGTTGCAGGGCATGCTAGTAATCTGGACGCTGCCTTCGAAATTTTAGGAGAAGCCAAGACTCAAGGAATAAAACTTGGCATTGTATCATATAGTTCGTTGATGGGTGCCTGTAGCCATGTGCGTATGCTTTCTTTCGTGTGTTTTGTTTATGATTGAAAGACATATTGAAGTTAGGAATACCTATTTAGATTCATCTAAACATATCTGATTTATGCATGTTACTTGTAAGATGTTTTCTGCTTGCATCCGTTTTCTCTCACTCCCAGGAAATAAGTTTCTGTTTTGTTTTTATATGGTTTTTGGTTTTTTATTTGGATCAATTCTGTTCATAAAAAAATCTTTTAGGATCTTATAATCAATTTTCTTTTCACGTTATGATATTGATAGGAATGTGTGAAGTGTATTACTTTACAACAAACCATGGCTCATCATTAAACAGTTTTTTTTTAAAAAAAAAAACTTATTGCAAGTATTTAGGCTGTCTTGGCACCTATATTCCATCGGACTCTTATCTCTGACTATAGAATGAGATCTAAATATGAATTCTCTTTTTGTTACAATTAAAAAAAACTTCCCAATCATTGTTTCAGGCTAAAAACTGGCAGAAAGCATTGGAGCTATATGAAAATCTCAAGTCTATGAAGTTGAAGCCAACTGTTTCAACTGTGAATGCACTAATAACTGCACTATGTACGTCTTTCCTCCTATGCTCAAATATTCTAATAATGCTTAGTTGGGATTTTCCATTTTGCGTAAAACTCATATCATTTCCTTTCCAAATCATGTTTTCCTAGTCTCTATCTAATTTGTTTTGTCAGCATAATACATGCATGATCAATAAACTTTTAAGGGGGGAAGAAATATATGGAGGCAGGGCAGATAGCAAACAATGATATCCTGCCATGCGATAATTCTTGCTGGCTCCCCTTGCTCAGTCATATCGTTTTTTTTAACATGGAAATTCAATCATTACTGGAACAAGTCTGACATTTTTCCAGACCATTCATTAATGAGTATTAAACAAATTGCTTAGATTTAAAATCAGTATTAGAATCAATTTCTTGTAAAAAATTTACTAGTTTGCTGAACCCTCTAAGGCTTGAGCATAAATTATTTGGTACTGTTAAATCCCACTTGACCCAATAGCTTAAGCTATTAGGTTAAGACAAATTTAATCTTTTTAAGGTATTACCAACACTCCCTCACATGGTGTCTTGGAAGCCTCACATGTGAAGAAATAATAAGAAATGAGAGCAGATGACATAAAAGAGGTTTGAACAACATTCTACTATGATACCATCTTGAATCACCACTAAAACCTAAAAACTCAAATGTAAAACTAAAGTTATTAGGTTAAGATAAATTAAATCTTTTTAAAGTATTCCCAACAGGTTCAGTTGTAATTCAAATTTTCAAGAACATGTGTTCATTCAGAAAGGATGCCAATTGTGTTATAACTTAGAATTTGGGAAATTTTTAAGGAGATGCTAAGTAACACCACTGAAATTCCTTATTATACTCATTACACAAAGGAATGTTAAATATCCTTCTTCCTTTTTCTCTCCTTTCCTCTCCGTCCCTCCCTCCAGTGAAGAAATTTATTGGTTTGGCAAAAGGAGGGGATTCTCCGGGTTGAGAAAGGTTTTCCCTGAAAGTTGCGTTGCATGCAAAGAGGTCTCTTTGCCGGACCTTTTCCATTAAAGAACAAGGGGAGAGAATACGGAGGATGTGGAGGATAAAATTGGTATTTTGAGAATTTTTTTGAGGGGTGGGCATTTTGAAGGTTTCAAAATTTCATTCAAACTTTTCAATACTCAGTTGGCGTATTGGATTTTCATCCCTCATTTCATTTGATAGGGTGGTATTTATCTATGTAAATATTTCTCATGGAAAGCTTTAAATAAAAACAGTTGTGTATACCTTCTAAATTATAGCAATTAATGTGAGAAAGTATGTGATCGAACTTCACCACAGGTAGCGGGGATCAACTACAAAAGGCTATGGATATTCTGTCTGAAATGAAGGAATTAGGCCTCAACCCAAACAACATTACATACTCCATACTTTTAGCAGCAAGCGATAAGTAAGTATGACTGGCTTAGTTTTGTTTCTTGTGTTAACTTAATCCTTATTGTCAAAATCTATTTCTCGATCTTTTGCAGAAAGGATGATTTGGAAATTGGCCTAATGCTTTTCTCTCAAGCCAAAGAGGATGGGATTACTCCAACCTTAGCTGTGTATGGAAGCATAATTAGTAAGTTCATAGGCTGGTAATAGTAGATGTTCTGATTTTCTCCAATCCAAAAATACGTGGTTTTTTAGATTCCTCTAGTTTACTGAGGATTGCTCATCCTCTCTTTTGTCTCCTATATTTTTCTTTTCATTAACAAAATTTAGTAAATTCATCTAAAAAAATTGTTATATTGTACTTGTACGTGACCAATTATACATATGCAACAATTTGTGTTTCCTTTTCAGACGAATTTTCCTGATTATAAAGAAGAATAAAAGAAATTTACTCAATACGAGGCTTGGATAGAATTTCCTCTTGATGTTGCGGTAGCTAAGTACCTTTATCTTATTTCTAAAATAATGATCTCCATGAAAAGATTAAGGGACCGAATTCTACGTGGTAACAATTATCATGAGGGCAATATTGCAAACTATTACCTCTTTTAGTTGATTACTGAATGTCTATCAAAATAACTAAAAACACTGTTTTCTTTTTGCTGTGTGTACATAATCTGCAACCTTATGTGTGGTGAAAATAAAGTTGGTTTATTATATTTTTTTACATAATATATCGAGTATTTGACTTATCATGAATTTAAATTTAGGTTATGAGAAAGGATGATAAATACCTTTTCAGTGTCTGATCCTAATACTTTCAATTTCCTAGCTACAGCCTTCAAGAATATTTCTGGCTTAAGTCTTTAATATCTTCAGAAAATTACTTTTTAATTGGTCAACTTTTTTGGAATATTAACAATTCTTTAATTTGATCTTCCAAAGGTATGTGCTTACGAAGAGTTGCAGAGCCCTCTGCCCTTGATGAACCAGTTATATCTTTTGACTCTAGACTGCCACAAGTTGATAATAAATGGTATAGCAGTCAATCATTTTCTAGGCTTGTGTTTGTGCTCTGCTAAACAAATAGCCTGTTAAATTTTCATTCAATCATCTCTGGCTACTATAATATTAGCAGCTATCAGAAAGAACTCTACCTTTTGATTCTGAGTGTATTTTGTGTGGTTAATTATTATTCAGAATACTTGTCCACAGGACAGCACGGGCCTTATTGGTGTATCGGGAAATAATTGAAGCTGGAATAGTTCCTAGCATTGAAGTTTTATCTCATGTATTGGGCTGCTTGCAAATCCCTCAAGATCCTGCTGTAAAGAGTAGACTTATTGATAACTTAGGAGTAAGTGCTCACTCAACAAAAAATTCTTCATGTCTCTGCTCCTTGATAGATGGCTTTGGTGAATATGACCCTCGTGCATTTTCACTGTTGGAGGTTTGTTCAGATCTGAAGCTGATTTTGTGGTCTTACTGAAATTTTCAGTTTTGTCACTCGTTTGTAGGATCTAATTTCCTTTTTCTTTTACCTGCCAAAAAATCTAGGAAGCTGCTTCACTTGAAGTTGCTCCATGTGTATCCTTCAAAGGGAATCCTATTATTGTAGATGTCAAAGAGTTGCAGATTCATACGGCTGAGGTAAGCTGTCTTTTTTTTTTCAACCATAATGCAATACTGGAGCTACCGGTTATTGAATTCCTGTTAGTTGATTATTATTTTTTTGAATGCGATGGTTGATACTCCGTGCCCGTTTGGGATAACTTTTAGAAGTGTTTAAAAGTGTTTTTTTGTTTTTGATAACCATTAAAAAACACTTTTAAACACTTTAAAAAGCTATCCCAAACGGACCCTTCATGCATTTTGATGTTAGAAAAATGAGAACCTTGAAGTATCCGTCTTCCAAAATTATTGACCTTTTGAAATAATTACATATTATTAATAAATATTTTGTTTGTACAGAGCTGAGTTTTCTATTTTATTGCTTTGTAATGTTTGTATACAAGTGGTTCTTTGCTGCTGTTAAAGAAACGATTATTTTGTTCACGCAGTCAATGAATTAAAATGATGTTTACTAGCTTTACTCCATAGATTAAATCAGCAGTGATGATCCTTAGAGCTTTATCTTTCCTTTTGCTTCACATATCTAAAACCAACTGGTAATTTTTTGAGTAGGATATGTTCAATATGTGTGAAAAAAATTCCAAATAGTCTTCGTATATGACTGAAATTGTTATTAAATCCTGCCAGGTGTACATCTTGACAGTTTTGAAAGGTCTCAAGCATCGGCTTGCTGCTGGTAAAAAGCAAACACTTGTCGTCTTTCTACCTTATAATTATAAATGCCTAAGGTTTCTATGCGTAGTTGTTTATAGTAACACTTGCTCATCCATATTTTCATCAACTTCTTGATGAGATTAATCATTAAATTGAATGAATTTTTCCCGTTTTGCTTCTTTCCTAGTAATACTGGGTACCACTACCAATGAATAAATCCTTTCTTATCTCTCTCTGTTTCTCTACTTTGCCCAAACGTTTGTAATGTTCAATTCCGCCTATTTATATTCGTGCACAGCATACTTAGAATGAAATCCACGTCTTTATTTCTTTTGAGTTCGGAGACAGAGAATTTAAAGGATGATTCAAAGTAGCGAAACCCTTGTGTGATTTATGGAGAGACACACTGCCAGATCTGTTACAAACTTAACAAGTTAACATATTGTAGGCAGAGCAGAGAAGTCGTGACAACCAGTATGTGGAGTGAAAGATTGGCAAATAGAAAACATTTAAACCTTTAAAAAGAAGAAGGGAAATATAGAAACCTCAATTATTAGTAAATGTTTCCAGCTTCTACCACAGAAAATCTAGCTTTTTGGTTCTCTGATCTTAGCTACTTGAAGAAAATCAGGAGGGCTCTAGCTTTGAAAGCGAGAGGAATGGTGAGAAATTATGAGTTGGTCCATTTGGTTTCTACAGAAACAAAGGAAATGTGAGTAGTTCAGCAACCATGCAGAACATGAAACTTTCTATAATCAAGCAAAACTGGATTTCCAGACTAGCTTTTGGTTTATTGATTGTTTACTTTAGGGGAAGTTACAAATATAGCATGATTTAAAAAATATTTGTAAATTTAGCAGATTTTTTCCATGTGAATTAGTGATTAACAATGATCGACGCTAATTGTCTAAAGTGATTAACGTATCATTCTTAATCATGATTCACATGGTTAAAAATCTGTTATCTTTGTAAATACTTTTTAAATGTGCTACCATTGAATTTTCTCTTATTTTTTGTTGTTATTGTTATTTTTTTGTTTGGTAGGTTGGAAGTAGAGGATTTGTGTGCCCCAAAATGTGGCTATAAGTGATGCAGGGGAAAAAAGATAAAGTGAAGTGAGGACAAATTATAGAATCTGGCTGGCACAATGTGGCTCCATGCTCATAAACCGCGGGATCTATATTTTTATTAGGAGAGTGAGTGACAATTACATAGATCCAATGAAGTAGAGATTCACATTGTGGCGGCTTAGTGTGAGAGAGTTGGGAAATTTTTGGAAATTGAGGAGGAAGAAGAGGGGGTTTCTAGGAATTGAGGAAGAAGAACCGCCATATAAACAAATAAAAATATAATATAAAATCAATAAACTGGGCGTATCATCTATAAGTTATAACTTATAATTGATCACATACGCATTAACTTGTACCATTAGTGTCATGCCACTAATGGAATAATGATTCTTTGGACAAAATAAAGTTATTTTTTAAATCTTAGTGGTTAAAATGTCACTTTTTGAAACTTAGAGACCAAATGGTATCTTAATCCAAACCTGAAGGACAAAAAGTTAATTTTCCCTGTTCTTTATTTATTTATTTTTTTTAAATTTCTGGCTTGAAGCATTCTGTTTCAATTCAAGAGTTGTACGACTTCTCACATATAATTGTCTTAATTTTCTACTATAGATATTGTAATACAGATCTATAATTAATTCCTACTTATTGGGCAATAAGTTGATTATGTTGAAATAACTGGGTGAGATCTTATTGATTCAGTAAGAAAATAAATCTAGAATATAATACTTTAATTGTTGATGAGGACTAACCATTTTTTTGTATTCCACTTAATTTGAATTTTGTTCAGGTTCAAAGTTACCGAACATAAGAATCTTACTGCCAGTTGAGACGATAAACATTGTTACTCCTAAGGGGGAGAAGACCATCAGCCTCAGGGGAGGTGAAAAGCTATAACTCTTGCAAAAAGATCAAACATAGTTTCTGCTTGCTCATTATTCTGCATTCAGCACCAAAAGTTCTAATATATAACACGCAGCTTTGCAGTTTTTACACCTAGACATAACTGTCAGCTAACCGTTTCTAGCTATGCCACGTGTTTATGTGCTCATAAAATACCAATTGCTCAGCTTTCAGTATTTTGAGACTCAATTTGTTTATCCATTTAAGGCGAATTAGCTGTAAATTTTAAATGAAAAAAAATTGTTTACCCAAATATACTGGTTTACAGGGTTGGCCAGGCAGCTGCGTCATTGTTGAGAAGGCTCGGACTCCCCTACCAGGGGAATGAATCATGCGGAAAAATCAGAATCAATGGTTTATTCTTGAGAAGATGGTTGCAACCAAAACTTTCCGAATATGAATGTGGAAAACCAGGAGAGTTTAGCTCATTTCAGTCACGTTTAAGAAAAGGAATCAGCCATCAGCAGCGTGATATTCGCACTGGGGATCTATCCTTGGATTAAGGAGGTGGGAAATAACATTAATACATCTTAAAAATGTCTGATGCATTTTGCTAACAGAAGCAGACAATTGGAACTGTTGACGTCAATGACCTTCCGGCTTCCTCTGGTCTAACTCCCCTCCTGTTTTAGAACTTCCTCATATTTGTTAGCATAAGTTCCCGTTATTGGTTTTCTCGACAGCAATGCTAATTGAGAGAAAATAATAATGCCAGCATAGAGCAGAGCCTCTGATTTCATGACAAATTCATGGAAAGAGGAATGATTTGCAGACACCGTCTTGCTAGTGTATTTTGAAATCTATTTCTGGCCTAGAAGTTTGAGACCACGGTACATATTACTATTCTGTCTCTTGGTCTTCTCCTGCCCTTTCCTGAGATCATTTATATATACGAAATGGTGGTCAAATTTTGTAATGCCAAAACATACTACGGCTATATCTATATATGTTCTTGAGAAAATACAATTGCTTTATATATTCGTATATCTTTTCTTCCTTTTTTGGGATGAGATGTAAAAGCTGAGTACATTATTACTGAAAGTATATAGACTGGTGCAAATTTGTTCACACTTCACACCAACCAGTTCACCCTCTCAATCTCAGGATCCAGAGGAGATTTTCGGGTATGTTTATCCCATTTTTCTTGTATGCAATCAGATGAGAAATTGAAGTAATAATTCATGTTTCTTGCATGTAATGGAATGATTTATTGGTGGAATAAGATTGAAAACTGCTCTTGATCCATGTTTTGTATTTTTAGTGCAATATACTGGGTGCACTTCCGTTGTAGGTACTTTGCGTGTTTATAATAAGTGGTAAAAAATGGTAAACTCCATTATTTATTTATTATTGATAATAAATACATGTGACATAACATCAATGAGGGGAATAGATAGAACGGAAGTACTAGAATTTGGTAGCACTCATGGAGTCATGGATTAAATGTAAAATTCTTTTATGGTTTGATATATACACCCAAAGTTTGGTTATGGTAAAATTTTCCATCGGCCGCTCTTTGCAATTTAAATAATAGGCAACTTGCTTTTTTCACACTAGAAACTTATAGCATGTGGTGATTTTTGTTTTCTGTTTCTAGATTTTGAATGTAATAATTTCAGTTTTATTATATGTATGTTATGTCAAAATGAGTTTAAGATTTGAATGTGTTTATATATTATAATTATTTCACTATATTCAAATATTTTAAAAATGTAAAATTAATGTGTTTGAAAATTACATATTTATCACTAACTTATTCAGTACAACTGTTTAATATATTGTAAGGTATGGTGAACAACAAAAGAAAGAAAACATTTATGAAAAAACTGATGGGAATCTAAATTAGTATTTCATATAGAAATATTAAAAAATAGAAAACGGGGAAGAAATTTGAGAACTTTCCCTCTCCCAATTTCAATCTCTTTGAATACACCAGACAATACTTTGCTTAACCTCTACTCCCTTAAACCCACTTTATTAATAACTAACATTACCATAAGAAACTCACCCCTAATTACTAATATACCACTATATCCTTACAAAAACATAACATTGATTGTTCATCACTTTCTACCATTAAGATTCTAATTAACTTTCTAGGATTGATCAAGCTCTGTATTAATTTTTTTTTTGAAGTTTTACATATAGCCTCATCTGTATAGAAAATGCATCTCCAACAACATGGGAAAAAAATGAAAAAGTCTAGTCTGCTCCATTTTTGGCCTAAGATTTCAAACTTTCAATTTTCTTGATGGAATATTTGAGCTCTTGTTGAATGTTTAACCTTGAAGGTGACAAAACAATGTCTTTCCAAACAGATCCAGCTTCACAAGCAGGGTTAGGGTTTTTATAAAGTTCATAAATAGAGTTTGCTTCCTCATTTAAGCTCCCTACTGTTCTTAGACACTTTATTTCTTCTGGATCAACCAATAATGTCTTGTCTTTGTCTTTCCATGCTATGAACTTCATAGAAATTAACATCAAGTCAACAACATATTTATCGAAAAAGAAAACCACGAAAAATAAGGAGTTCCTCTTTACTGGTGATGAAACGAGTATTATTCGAGATGAAATTCTAAAGGTACCTTTGGTGGGCCTTCCAAAGCATTGGTGGAATATAGTCTTGCATTATCAACATATTGGCAATATGTTAGGAAGGCATTTGCAAATCTCTTGTGGGATTTCAGTTGAGACTTTACTCTTACAGCTCTTCTACACATCAGAGCTCTCCTGTTGGCAGTCACAAATACAACTTTGGACAATTATTATCTTAGGAGGAAATAATTAAGTGTAACAAAATTCCATCTATAAGTTTTTAATAAAATATATCAATATGTCTTTGATGAAATTGTTTTAAATTTGTAAAATAAAACTCAAATAAATAATATTTTAAAGATTTATCTTACCTATTTCATGCATTGAATTCAATATAGTATAGAAAGAACATATTAGAATAGTAAAAAATTACTCCTTGAAATATTGAGAGCGGGGTTCAAACCTTACCCTTATTAAAATCCCTAGGTTACGCTAGCCTAAAATATAAAAAGTTAGTTTATAATATGACCCAATTCAAATTCAAATTAAACAGTTTTTTTTTTTTTTTTTATTAAAACCATGTTTTAGTTTAGTTCCCACTTTATAAGCCCAATTTTTTTTCATCATACCTTATGCCTCTTATAACAGCTAAGTAAGCATCACAAACAACTCCAACAAGTTCAATCCTGTAAGGTTTTCTTCTCTTGCCCCCAACTTGATCTGGTTCTTGATCTTCTATTTTCTCCCAATAATTTTCAGTTACAGTGCCATCGTCGCCGACCTTATAACCGGCTCCCATTCTATAACGTCGCCGGTGTACGTTCCTCGCCATTGTAATCGTCTGCACAACAAACGGAACCCATGACAATGTTCCATCCATGATCACATCTCTTCCTTCATTAAGAGCAGTCACCAGAAGGGATGATGCTGCATCTGTGGACGATTGGTGCACCTGTGTTTGAAGTATGCAACTGTTTTAGTCTTTTTTTTTTCTTTCACAAATAGAATACTCAATATTTAAATCATGTTAGCGAGTAATTTAATATGATACATGATAATTACCTAAACTGATTAACATTGATTATTGTTAATTACTTAATGTTAGAAATCATATAAATAAAATAATCAAATTGATTCTATAATTATGAAAAATAATTTCCGTATTTAAGAAATTAACCTTTTTAAAGATGGGAGTTTTCAAATATGGCGTTTTAAGAATTGATAGTTTCAAAAATAGTAAAAATTTTGAAAAAATTCATAAATGACATTTTTTTAGAATGAGATCCACCAGTCCCAATATGAGAACTATTATTTTTAAAATATTTCAAAACATTTGTTATTTTTAAAATTACTCATAAAAAAGTGTCATTTATTAGAACTTCCTTAAAAAAATAGTGAAATTAAAAAGTAATGACATTAATAATGTGTTGGGCATATGCATGATCTTTGAAATTGTAAAAATGTTTTAACTACTTAAAAATAATTTCAATTTTTTTATAATGTTCGGCTACATTGTTAAAAGTATTTAATAATTACATATATATAATTTTATTTTTTACTTCAAAATACTATTATAAAAAATTAACCCAAAACAAACTCTAAATGCATAGAGAGAGTAAGAATTAATCACCAATTCAGCAGTAGGAAGCATGTCATTATGATGACCTCTAGAGCTCAAAGCTCTATAAATGACATCTGATTCTTTAAAAGCATCAGCCTCAATTACTACTGCATTGCCTGCAGCTCCAACCCAGAATGGCCTATATTTTTTTTTATCAAATAAATCAGATATTATTTCATATCCCTGAAATCATTTAATTTTGAGGGTTTTTCAAAAATGACATTTTAAGAATTGATATTTTCAAAAATAGCAAAAGTTTTGAAATTATTTAAAAATGACATTTCTCAGACTGAGATTCACCAATCTTAGAGTGAAAAATGCCATTTTTGAAATATTTCAAAACATTTGTTATTTTTGAAATTACTCATAAAAAATGTATCATATATTGAAATTTCATTTTAATTTTTTAATGTTTAAAAAAGTGGGGTATCTTACTCTTTGAGAATGTCTTTGAGAACAGTACTCTTGCCAGCACCCATTCCACCACCCATGAAGAGAAGCATAGGACTTCTATCAGCATGAGCCATTGGAGCCATCACCTCTGTGCATTGAGAGTCATCAGTGGATACCAATCCCATTGCTTTCATCTCTTCTACTAATGTTGAAAATACTCTTGCTACTTTCAAGTTCTTTGTTACCCTCTCGAACCTCTGTTCCCTACACGTGTGGTTTCAGATATTTGTTTTCATATTTGAATAAAAGACATATCACATCACATTAAGTTTTTGGTTTAATGATTAAAAACGATGACGAAATTTGGGGATTAGAATAAGATGTTTGAAAATTAAAATTCTAATACCGTTGGAAAAGTTTAAGATTGAAAAGAGAATAAATATGAACTAAAATAGGATTTAAAACTATAGATTTATTAGTAAGAAAGAATATCTTCATTATGTTAAAGCCTTTCTAATAGAATTTGTAAGTGTCTTAAAATGAATTTAGATTAAAAAAAAAACATAATATGATGTTACATATCGGGTTGATCAGTTTTAGATCTCTTGAAAAATAGGAACCGAACCGAACCGAACCATATGTAAATTGAAACAAAGCCCACCTGGTTGCAGCCATTACAATGTCTCTGAGTTTCTTTTTGGGCTCCTGGTTGTCAGAACTCAAAATCTGAACCAAAAAACAAACTCCATTGATATAAACTTTTATAGAATTTTTCTATATAACCCATTTTCAGTGATTAAATTATATATATAGTTTATTACAAACCTGGGTGATCATGATATCCGTTTGGTTCCAATGAAAAGCAAAGTAACTCAAAATGCAACGTTCAAACTCTTCAACAAGTTTGACAAAGAGTGAATCAGCATTTTGCTCACTTGAGAAAAATGAATATATATCATCCTCACAACCTTCTGATTTTGCTATGTATTCTGATGCCAATTTGCAAAGATGTGGGCATTCCTTTATGTCTTTAAATCCCATTTGCCTTGCTGCATTCCAATGTTTCATTCATTTTTAAACCTTAAACTTTCACATTTATTTTACTACTTAATTAATTGCAAACAACACACATCATTTACCTACATAATGGTGAAAGCCTTCAAGCTTCTCTACACGATGAGAATCTGAAACTTTCAGACGTGGGACGATCTTCTGATTCCGTATCTTTCGAATACGATAATGCATCGCTGCCACGATGATTAAGCCGATCGAAGAAGCCCAAACGATCTGCCCAAAGCTAGGTTTGCTGCTGCTACAATCTGCATCATCAAAAAGAGCTAGTTAGCTTATGAATATAATTCTCTTGTTTCTAATTATTTGAAGATCCCATGAAGAAAAAAACATTACCTTTCTGCTGCATGTTTTTGTTTGTAGATTCCAAGAAATTAGAGGTCTGAATCTGATGTTTCTGATTTGATATGGAGTTAGAAAAGTGAAGAAAAAGAAGAACATTTTGCTTTGCTTTGAATTTTTTTTTGTGTTTGCATGTTAAATTCAACGTTCAAAATTGGAAAAACTTGATTTCCTTATATGAAATAAAAAATATATATATATATATTAAACTTTTTCCAAGCCTTTCAACTTTGTTACTAATTCTTCACACACTTTATTTTTTTTGTTGTTGTGATTTTTCGATCAAAAAACCGTTTTAGAAATGTTCAAATGTCAATATGATAATTTGCTATTAATAACTGAAACTCAATTTATCCGTAGAACTCTCAACAATCACCAAGTTCAGATATATGGCTTAAAATAGTTAATTTCACAGTCAAACTTATTTGAGTTGTGTGGTTTAAAATGCTTCATACTTATCAATCTGACATGTTGTTGATGAGTGATCTGAATTTTATTTTGATTCGTTCTCATCCGATACCCTTTTTATGAAGTGATTAGAAACAAAAGTATGTGTTAGGATGCGTAGGGATATAGCCTATAGGACCAATATAGGTGGCTACCCGGCCCAATTTCTACCATGGGGATTTTTCTGCCCCATCTTTAATTTTTTTTTCTTTTATAAAAGCTTTTTTTTTTTTTTTACATAAATCGAAATATTTTTTAAAATTTCCATATATGTATGGTAGATAATCATCAAACTGTATGGCATAATTTAATAATTTTCTTAATACAAAAAAATAATGATCATATTCTAGCTTCCATCTAAATGCTTGGATTTTTTCTGCCATAGTTAGATTAGAGGAGTCTTAAGTCTTTCTTAATAACCTTGAAAGCTACTTTAAATGGATTTTTTTTACTTAAAAGTTGAATTTTTAAACATGAAATATTTAAAATTATTATGTCTCTCTTTTTTTATATTTATTACGCACTTTAATTTTGTAAGTAAAAATGATAAAATAACAGTTTTGTTAATATTTTGAAAAACTAAAATCACAAGAAAAAATCAACTCTTTTTTTTTTCCTATAATTTCTTACAATTTTTGAAGTATTTCTTATAAATAACGAATGTAAAATATGAAACATTACCGTGTATTGAAACTTGAAAGTACGGGAATAAAAATGAGAAAATGAGCTCAACTAGTGAAATATTAACTAGAGAAACAAGAAGGAAGGGTGGATGCACATATGGGCTAGCCCCAATTTTTTTAAAAAAAAATTGGGTTTTTTGAATGCAAAAAATGAAAAATAAGTATAAAATGGAATTTTTAGTATATTCATCTATTTTACCCCCTAAATTTATTAAAAATAGTCTTATATAGTTTTTTACCCCTTAAAAAAAAATTATGGCACCGCCTTTGGAATGAACTATGTGTATTTATAAAAATATTTCATATTCTCTTAGTTTTTTGTTTATTTTTTAGGATATATGGTATTATAAATCTAGATCTATGATGTTTAAAAATATTGAATCCAATTAGGTGAGGAGATGCTCAGACCTTCTATATTTTTTAAGGAGCATTAATATCTAACCATTGAGTTATGTTATACATACATGAATGGTCTCAAAAAGATTATTTAAAATAAAAGATTAGTTAGCCAAAGTATGATGGACTATCTTAAGTGGGGGAAAAAAACAAGCAACTTATACACAAAGAAATTCATGAGCTGAAGAGGAAAAGTTTTCATATCCATTACTCTTTTAACAGTTGAATGATTAAACTCTGTTTAAAAAATAGTATACAATATTATCATAATCTACTTCCTAAAGTTGGAGGTGAACAAAATTGTGATTGTTTCATGAATCATGATGATGTATGCAGCCTAGAAGTGAGATCAATGAAGGCATCTTCTTTGCAAGGAATTGTCAAACCACCTGTTGAATGACAAAATCCAAACTCTTCTTCTGATCTATTTAGCAAATTTTGAAATGAAGGATGATTTAAATATGATGTAGGAACCACAAATCTCTTCCTTTGAATCTCTCCCACATAGACAGCAATATGGCCTTTAGGAACTTCATACTGATTTCTAGTAGAAATAGCTTGCATTTTCAGAACTTGTTTGGCATTGAGAAGAATCGACGGCAAACGGATTCCCATTGTCGGAAATTTAGGACTTGGTATGGATTTTGATACTTGGATGAGAAACTTGAAAAAGTTTAGGTTGGGAATGGCTGTTGTTTTAGATGTGTATTTATAAATTGGGAATGGGAAAGGTGGTAGGGTGTCTTAGAGGACCTACTTCATTAAAAATTAACATGGGGTTGTTCCAATAAGGAGAAATTATAGACCAAAACAAGATGTAGTAGTGGTCCTTATATATCATATTAACAATTGAAAGACGTTCGAAAGAAAAAATCTCTATTTGACAGTTCACCAAATGCCATATCTTGGAAAATAAGTAGGAGCAACATACCATGTGAGAGGTTTTCTAATCCTCAAAAGTGCCATTATTGAACCTATTGCAGTGGCTGAGAGTTCACTGGTGGACATAAAATGCATTAACTCAAAGAAATTAAGCAGAATCTGAGATGTTGATAGGATATGATTTGAAGCATTTGGGTTCAATGTTGCAGCAATTTCGTCTTGCAAGGAAGTCCCATCACATGGAAATGTTGGAAAGTTTTTACATTTTCCATTCAAAGCATTCTGTTTACATGTACTAATTCACTGGACAAGCATGTTGTGGCTTGGACACTGAATTAAATGAAGAAAATAACCCGGTAGTTCAGAAATCGGTTGTCGATACATATCGAAAACACATGGAACCGTTCCTATGAATTGAGCAAAGACATGTGAAGTGAGTCCTCTCAGTCACCTAGCTACTAAACCAAGGGAGCCCACTTCTATACTCACTGAAAATGCTTACACATCTTCTTTCCTCATAACTCTATATATACAAACTCAAAGTGAGCTTCAAGTACCAATCTAAACTCATACACATTCCAAAGTTCTTGTTCCAACTTCTTCTACATCAATCAAAGCTAAATTTAAAATCCCGTTAAACATTTTTTTGACCTCTCGAATCGATTTAGTCATGGGGATTCGTTTGCCATCATCCTTGATTCCTCAAGCCAAACAAATTTTGAAGATGCAGTTGGGTTTTACCAGAAAGCAGTCAGATGTTCCAAGAGGTCATGTTGCAGTATATGTGGGAGATGTCCAGAGGAAACGTTTCGTTGTTCCTATATCATACTTGAACCATCCTTCATTCCAACAACTACTTAACCGGGTAGAAGAAGAATTTGGTTTCCATCATCCACAAGGAGGTCTAACAATTCCTTGCAAAGAGGATGCCTTTATTAATCTCACTTCAAGGTTGCAAATCTCTTGAAGGATGAAGATGAAAGAGCCATCAACCAATTTTGACTTACTCTTTTCTCCCAACTTGCTTTCTTCTGACTCATACTAGAATTTTGTATGGAAATCCAATCACATTGCCATTTAGAATGTAAATGAGTGGCATTGAAATGGTGAATTTCCCACCAAATCATAATACAATAGATTTTCAGCATCAGATTCTATTTCTCTTTCTTATTCTATGAACTCTATTTGTGACCAAAAATTTCATTGCAATTGAAATCTAACTAAATTGATAGTAAGCAAAGAATGATTACAAACATCAAACATGTAGAAAGAGTATATTTTGAACATTTTTTTTAATAAAAATTTGAGAAAAAAAGGACAAGAGGTCAACGAAGCTATTATCATCTCTATTGCCCTTTAAAATGATATGCTTGTAGCAAGTTAGTGATTTTTTCGATTTATGGTTGGTTCAATCCCATAAAAAGTTGATATTTCGTGGCGATTGCTCGTGTTCAAAATTTAAGAGCGAGAAATCTTTCATACAAAAGAGGTTCAAATTCCATTGACATGAGGGGAAAAAAGACTACATTCTGCTTATAGAACAAAATGCAGATGGAGTTAGCAGTAATCAAACTTGGATTGATTGTTGCTGCAGAATGGGGATTGAACTCATACTATTTTCCATAGCCCTTTAATAGCCTCCAGAAAAAAATGCTCATAGGAGTTAAATTTTATGAAGGTGACAGCAATGCTTCTTCTTTATCTTTTTCGGTTAAAGCCAAAAAGCCTGAATATCATCAACTGTTATCATAGCCCATCGGCCGGAGCTTCTTTTGAAACATGGTCACAGTGGTATATAAAATCAATTGCAGCAATAGTGCATCCCAATTTCATTTGCCTTGGCTCATGACAATAATTTATATCTGCCAGGCCACCCCTGAGGCTGGTTACAGTTTCTCCTGAAAATTCTTTAGCATGTTGCAACATTGTACATCTATAAAAGTTTAGAATGTAGCTTGTACATACACTAAAAAGTATCTCATGTTTTTATCGGTACTTTCGTTTTCTCCAGATTTCAGCACCTTGTTCTTATCCTGCTCAAATTTTGATTATTTACATCTATTTCGGTATATTATTGCTAACAATCCTCCTGTTTCTTCTTCAGCCAACATAATTTTGATTCTTACATTTATTTCTCCTTGCTCGTCAAACTTTTTCCTCATACAATTTTTTACACAAGATTCCTCAGACAACTTCAAACAGCTACTTTTTCATTATTTTTCTTGATGATGTATCACATGCTTCTGATAGAAAATTATCAATATTTTTATCAACTCTCTGTTTCGAAAATCCAAGAGTTTAAACTAAGACTAAATTTAACATTTTCGATGCTCTCCTTCACATGTCGCCTTGGTTATTAATAAAGGCCCAACATGTAAACGACTAATAAAAAATGGGAGTAAATAACATAGCAAAAGTTTAAACTCAAGACCTTTCTGTTGTGATAGGATACCATGTTAAATCACCATCAAACTCAAAAGCTTAAATTGTTAGGCTAAGATAAATTTCAATTTTTTAAGACATTCTCAACAAAATGAAAATACAAATAATTTATTATGAGATTGTTCTTGTAATCATGTAATTTTTTATTTTTTTTTTATAAAAGAGTGGTTGCATCTACTTTTGAACAACTTGTATAGCTGTAACCAGTTGTCTATTACTGTGGGGGAACATGTTGGATGGTTTTATGATATTAACTTAACACCATCCTAATCTTTGAAAGTCATTTATTTATTTTTAACACATCAAACATCATGTTTAGTTTTGTTTCTACAGTGATAGATGTGGTGTTCTGTTCTCTGCCATCAACAATAAAGTTAAGACATTCATCAATGAATTGGCACAAAAGATGGGTATGAAATTGCACTTGATCATATCAACCAAAAGTAAGATTTTTTTAGAGAAATTCATAAATTGGAACATAACAATCCATCTTGCATTGGACATGTTTGATAACTGAGTTTTAATCTACTAATTACCGTTGCTTTATTGGCATATAAAAATTTGGGGAACAATTTTTCTGAATTCTCCAATGTCCAGCTTAGCCATCACAAATAAAAGAACAAAGTGTAAGCTATATAGAATTGGTCTATTCTTCTTATAAACTTCAGTTGGTAATTAAATGCACTTTTACAATGCCACTCATTTACAGGCAAATAAGGCATTCCACTCTACAAAATTTTAGTATGAGTATGAAAGAAAATGATTCAGAAAAAAAATCAGAAAAAATTTCAAAAATGGCAGATTGTCCTTCATTCTTCATCCTTCAAAATACTTGCAATCTAGAAGTGAGATCAATAAAGGCATCCTCTTTGCAAGGGATTGTTAGACCCCCTTGTGGATGATGGAAGCCAAATTCTTCCTCTGCGTGGCTGAGTAGTTGCTGGAATGATGGATGGTTTAAGTACGATATCGGAACCACAAATCTCTTCCTTTGAATCTCTCCCACATAAACTGCTACATGGCCTTTTGGAACATCCAACTGGCTTTTGGTGAAATTTGACTGCATCTTTAGAATTTGCTTGGCATGAGGAACCAAGGATAGCAACCGAATCCCCATTTGTTTGAGATGAAAGGCTTTTAGAAATGTGTAAAATTTTTGCTTTGATTGGTAGAGCACAAAACTAGAAGAGGAAGAAACACTTGAATATGGTTGAGTTGAATTTGGTGTTTGAAGGTTCATTTGATACTTACATTTATAGAGGATTTGAAGAAAGAGGTGTGATGGTGAGTGGTGGTGTTCCAATGGCTAAGTGGGGTATTGGAGTCTGGTGGTTAGGTTTTTGAGTAGACCCCTTTCACATGGTTTTGCCCAGCTAACAAAAAAAAGGTTTCTATTTCATTCTGTGTAAATAACACCACAAATTTCAGATTCATTGGTCAATCTGTCAAGTCATAATCCAAGCTTGCAACACTAAATTCATTTTTTCCAAAGAATTCAATGCTTGGAGACAAGAGTGTATTGCATTGAATTGTCAATGGACTCCTTTTAGCCACTTAATAGTTATAAGCTATTAGTTTTTGTCTCTAGCTTGTTCTGTTTCTTTCTTTCAAGTCCAAAAAAAATCCCAGTTTTAGGACATGGACATGAAAGAAACACATGATGTAATACCGACATGACATGTCATTGTAAAAAAAACAAAACTAAGACATAGTTACAATCAAGAATAAGATATGTTTGTTGCAATGTATGTTGCTTCAATATATTGAAATATCTTACACCTGTTAATGTAAGCAAAAATACGAAATATGAAAAACTTAAGTGGAAGAAGTGATTATATATTTCTAGCGATGCAATGCCTCATAAATCATGTAAAAAAATTTCATATAAAATTTTCTAGCCAACAAATTGGAATAAGATCTTTGCATTGCATGCCATTAGGCAGTAGCATATCTCCAAACATAGAGCAGAGCATTGATCACGGATATTGATGCTTTCTGATAGTAGACACACACAACATCAATAAAGACTTCTAGAGAATCCATTTGATATCACACAAGTACGCCATTACAAGCAATGGAGTTGAAGAATGCTTTTGAAACCACACAAGTATCAACTATACCAGCAAAGGAGGTGAAGAATGCTTTGCCTATAGAAAATTGAAACAGTAGAATCCATCAAAGGACTGTTGTTCCCGGTTCCTTGATCACAACGCGGAAATTAGGATGAACTTCTATGAAAATATTCTCTTTAACCAACTGACACGTGATGATTTCTAGTTATTTCAGGAATATGAAGTGGAGAACAAAGGTGAAGAAGAGCAGCCATTTCGGCCAATCTGAACTTTGCTAATGCTAGAGTACATATAACCAATGTTTAGATTTGTAGCTTTTGAATCCGGAAACCAGTGGCTATCAGTCGCAAGATCTGCGGATGCTACCATTGCATTTTTCACAAATGATGAGTTTGTATATTAGCTATAACCAGAATTCTGCCCCTAAGTTTGAATTATTTAAGAAACCATTAAAGTTTTGATTAAAACAAACATAGCACTTAGCAGTGTGGCCAAATTTTTACATAACTGACACTGCGGTTTGACTTTCCCCCACTTCTTCTTCTGAGTTTCTTCCTCCCTCTTTCATCCAAGTTACCAATTTATGTTTAACTACGAATCCTGAGCAAGTAAGAGAACACAGACATCTTGAAAGGATTGTTCATTCGATTTTGAAGTTATAACAGATACAATCACATTATATTCAAGTCCAAGCCAAAAAGAACTGATATTATTAAATCAGCACTGGATGATCTATCTATTACCTATAGCAGCTAAAGTATCAGTTCATGTCTTCATCTTAGCTAGATGCTCTTTCATCAAAAAGCTGCCTGTCTTTTGATTTCGCAACTGCTCTTGATATTGCATGATATATCTAGTCCCAAAGATCCATTCAATGCTAATCCAGATTCCTTGAGCAATCTCACAATTTAGTTAGCTGAGTGCAAATTGGCTCAGAGATGGAGGCAAGGCAAGTAACTGTGAGACCAATAACTTATCATGCCTTTTTCCTCAATGAATTCAAAATGAGAAATTGATTGTACAGAACTAGAATCCTTGCCTCGGACACCTACAAATTTTCTGGTCGCTTTACGTTGCTATAGCCTTCAAGATTAAAACGTCGAATCACAGCTTGGGTTTGCTGTTATACACAAAACAATGGTCGACATTCAAATTACTTCCTGGAGTAGCTAAAGTATGCATTGGCAGCACATTGGTTGTGGTCATGGAGCTCAAGGACACCCTAGCCTTCTAACTTTTCTTTTTTTGATAGTTGTGAGCTTTGAAGTTCTCTGATACCATCACCGAGTAAGAGAGTAAATGAAAGTTGTAATTCATGGTTACCTTTCATTGACTGTATTGATACAAGTTTCCATCATATAAAATTGTTAACAATGACAACTGTTCAACTACTCATAAGAGTCATAACAGAAACTTAAACCATATCGCTAGCACAACCGACATCACCTTGTTGTGAGAAACTTCCAACATGGCTTTGAATTTGGGCCCTAACACCCCAAATCTGTGGCTTGATTTTAAAAATCCACCTACAATCTACCATTGTCTGGTTACTGGGTCTATCAACAGGTGCCTATATCTTGTTGTTGCTCAATGATTACAGTCCATCCGTCATAGCTTATAGCCACTATGTTTTGTGTTCATATGCCATGTCTTCAGTTTAACTGGCTGGTTTCGAACCTATAACATCTGTAGCTACAACGGGAGAATAAGCAACCAAATATGCTCAACCATATTTGACAGGTGGTCTCATATGTCTTCTTTCCCCGTCTGCGGCTAGCTGATAGTCACTTTAGTTTCCGCCGTTCATTTGTTCAAGTCTCTGATTAATAATCAGCTTCAACATCTGAAAGTTCCTGCCTAGTATACATGGAGGCTCCACCTCAACGTCAAAATTGAGATTGGAGGTGTTTGCTATATTTCAATTTCAAAGCCCAAATCTTCACTGTTCTGTCATTTTCAGCAGCACACTTGAATTCTAACATAACCTGAACTTGCTGATTGAAAAAGACTTTGCTAACATATTTGCTGCATTGTCATCGGTATGAAACTTTTCACGTAAATCTAGAATTTCATGATAAAATTCTGCCACACATCAATATGCTTAATCCTGATTCTTAGAGAGGTGGTTTTTCACTATGATTGTCACACTACACAGTTGCCCTACACATCACGATTTCACGGCAGTTCTGCTATGATACCCTTTAACCTCATTTCTTCCTGCATTGCTTCAGTCAACATTATATGTTGAAACTCATGTTGATGGTAGTTAGTACAACTGTACAACAACTGGTTATAGTTTAAATTTTCATCTCACAGTACTACCGATAAATATGAATTATGTAACTAAACAACTAACAACTAACAACTGACTTTCCTTCTCTTGTCAAGATTTGTGGCATCAACTGCATCTTCAATATCCTCTCAACTTCACACCCTATTTATTCTATCCTCCATCAACAAAGCCATAGTTTCTCATTTTTATCAATAGTTGCAACTTTTCCGAGATTTACTCATAAACCTACTAACTACACTTAGAACATGTGCCAAGTCAGCCATTGTGCACACAGCACACCAAACTACCGACCACAGTTGAATAGGTAATCTGAGCCATTTATTCTTCTTCCTTTATTGCTTTAGGACTCTCAGAAAAGGACAATTTGAATTTTGAAGTCTGAAACAAGTGGAGTGTTATCTGGCTTGGCATCTGAATCATTGAACTTTTCAAGCAGCTTCGAGACGTGACCACATCGTTAGAAATAGGTGTCTTTTAGTTTTGTTCCTTAAAATCTGCATTCTATGAATCTTCCTAGCTGGACCTAAGTACTCCATCAAAAACTCACTACTAAACTGTTCTATTCCTTTATCAATTTAATTTAACATCTATCACAGTCTATCTAATAGCATTTCCTCATAGTATCAAATAGATTGTTTACATACCTTGTCCCTCCTTGTAGTAACAACATAGATCATGAGAGTTCCATTACACAATTCTTGTAGAGAATAAATGTTGCAAATCGCGATGACATAATCTCGTAGACCATGTAACCTCTTTCAAGTTTGCTGCCCCTTGTTACAAAACTTGTTGTTTCTGCTATGTAAATTTCCCACTCATTCCATATATTATATTGGCTGAATTCCTACTCGAGTAGCCAAATATCAAAACAACGGCCGGTTTAAAAGTGAAGCTTGAATCCTGAACTGCTTCTTTTGGTTCTCCCAACAAATTCAAAGAAAATAAACCTTGGGGCACTTCCTTGGGATAAACTGGATGAGGCCCATTTGTGTCTTATAAGGGGGAGAAAAAGAAAGAAAACAATCTCTCAACAAACAGGAAAGAAAAAAACAAGAGAAAATATGCAGCTTATAAATCCAATCTCAATGGCTCTTTATATAATATCGATATAACATGCTATTGGTAAAACCATCAAGCAATTGAAATGAGTAGCGAAAAGGGACATGGATAGACCAATTCTAGACAAAGATCGTTGATGAGGGCGTGAATGAATTTGTCTCCTATAATAGATGAATCAGGCCCACAGAGAAACAGTCTGCTCACCTCTTATCACACAGCAGCAAACATGTATTAAACAATCTTAAATGATGAACCTCTGAGATTATAAACATGCTTATGACAACTACTTTACTTGTGCCCGGATGAATAGTTTACAAGCAGACTATCATTAATGGTTTAAATTGGTCAATAATGAAAGCTTGTCACATGGATCTGTCAAGAGTTAGTTTTCCTTCACCTCTTGTTTTGGTCTGCTGCACCAGTTGGTAGGACACATGATAATGTGTGTGTATTCAAAAAAACTGAGCAACTCCATGTGAGCCATTGATGAAGTAGGTCCCTTCTCAATTCTCAATCCATAAATACAGAACCCTCATTCAAGCAAAAAACCTTTGAAATTAGCTCATTGTTTTACGTCTACCCCTTGTCTAAAAATTAGGGATGGGAATCAGACTACCTTCACTTCTCCTTAATGCCAAGCAAATTGTCAAAATACATAATGTGTCTTCTAGAAACCAATCTTGTGTTCCTAAAGGTCATATTGCAGTCTACGTGGGAGATATCGAAAGGAAGCGATTTGTAGTTCCAATATCATACTTGAACCACCCGTCTTTTTCGGCTTTGCTCAAGAGTGCTGCAGAAGAATTTGGATTTAAACATCCAACAGGAGGCTTAACAATTCCTTGTAGAGAAGATGTCTTCATTGATCTCACATCCAGGCTGCATACTTCCTGAGACGACTGAGAGAAGAGAAACAATCCTCCACACAATTTTGCCAAATTATAATATCAATGTATAGTTAGTTTCTACATGTATATGATGGTGGGAAGAAAGGTGATAAATTGCCTCCCCACCATAAAATGGAAAAAGAGCGGTAAATATCGAAATAGGAAGTCACATTTTCTAATGAAAAGATATCAAAATTCCATGTGTTTCTCTTCTCTCTCTTTATTTTGTGCAATGTTACTTGAACATTAATTCGATTGTTCTTTGTTAATCAATAATATTATGATGCTCATTTTAATACAGCTGCAAAAGGCTCTGCTTGTAAGTGGAATATCCTAACTATCAAGGAAGGAAAGTGGTGACATCGGTTTTTTTTTTTAATAGAAAGATAAACTTTCATTCATCAGAAAGAATCGAGTACAAAAATATAAGTACAAAGAGGACGGTAAGTCGAAAACAAAGGAATTATTATATTTAGCTTTATGAAAAAAGACTTGATCTCAAACAGTTCCATTAAACTTCACCCCCACAGCATTAGACTCCATGCTGCCACAACTATAAACCTTGTTTTCAATGTAGTATGATATTGGAACCGCAAACCGTTTCCTTCAATCGTCCAATTGCACCATTAGAGAATTAGCTTGACATGAAGAATCCGGAATGGAAAAATGGATTCCCATTACTAAACTTGCTTGTTATAAAGCTTGAATTTGATTGCAGTACAAACAACCAATTGGCAAATAAATGTGTTTGAGTAATAGTAATTGAATTATAGTAAGGGTGTGTGTGAGAGTTCTTTTCGTTTGGTCAAAAGTGTTTTTAAATGAGTAAAAACACTTCTTAGATACATTTTTTTATGTTTGGCAACATTTTAGAAGCACTTTTTGTAGAAGTCAAAACCACTTGAAAAATTATGTAATATGTGCTTTTCGAAGTGTTTTTGGTTTTTTTAATTTTTAATTTTTTTTACACAATTTATGTCTCTAACTTCTCTCTAGACATTTTCTCTCTCTAACATCTCTCTACACACACTTTCTCTCTCTAACATCTCTCTACACACTTTGTCTCTCTAACATCTCTCTACACACACTTTCTCTTTCTAACATCTCTCTATACAATTTCTCTCTTACTCCACTCTACCCGCTTTCTTTCTCTAAACTTCTCTCTATGTATTTTCTCTATCTAACTTATCTCCACACATTTTCTCTCTCTAACTTATTTTTCCATATTCTCTCTGACTTCTCCTTATACCCTTTATTTTTCTAACTTATTTCTACAAATTTTCTTTTCTACACACATTTTCTGTAACAATAACTCTAAATAAAAATTAAAGGGAAAATTGCACAAACCACCCCTGAACTATGAGGTTTGTTACACTTACATCCTTAAGCTTTTAATTTAAGTAATTGGCCCCCTGAACTATGCAAAGTGTTAAAATTAACCTTAAGAAAAAAAATTATTTTTTCAAATTATCCCCTTTAAATTATTAATTTACTAATAATTTTTATAAAATCTTTATAAGCTCATGTCTCGAGGGTTCCCGTCTTATCCCGACTTGAATGCAAAACCCTTTCGAGGGTCGGGAATGAAAATTCTTCTCGGATCTCACCTCTCCCTGCCCCATTGACCTTACAGATGTATTCTTCGTCTCTATGATTATTTTCGAGGGTCTAATTTCAAAAGCTAACAAACTAATTTTAAATTATGTTGGGTCCAATTTTAACACCTTGCAAAGTTCAGGGGCTCAATTGCTCAAATTGAAAGTTTAAGGATGTAATGTAAGTGTTACAACTCCTATAAAGTCGTGGGTGGTTTGTGTAATTTTTCCAAAATTAAAAGCACTTTTTAAATATTATATCCAAACAATAAAGTAAATACCACTAAGCATTTTTAATCATAGTACTTATAAGAAAAGTAATTTGATTAAAAGCACTCATTTCATAAACACTCTCAAACAAGCCCTAAGTAAAAGATTAGTAGTGACATGTTTTGTAAATTATAAAATTTTAATAATAAATTAATAAAATTAAATTTACTAATGGATTTTTATTAGAAAATAATATTTTAAATTTATTATATGTATCATTACTATATATAAAAGAGTGTTGTTGACGGAATGGGAAGGATTTCAACATGCTTTGACCGTTAGTTTCATAGCTTGTATGGTGCTAGATTATAAAATTTTGATTTTCGCCACTGAACTAAATATTACTGTCTATGCTTTATAGGTGGTTTCATATACAGTGGAATCCTCATGCTCAGATTTTACCCATTGACCTCAAGTATATAATTCTTTTTCTAACTTTTTTTTATTTTCCATTAAAACACTCTCATCAGATTAATTACACCTTCTGACATAAAAAATTATCTTCATTTGCTTTGAAGTGTTTGTTGATTTTCATTGTCATCGGACTTTAATTCAGGTCGTTCACAAATTAAAAAAGAAAAACCAAATCATAGTTATTTATTTAAAAACAAATTGAAAAAAAACAAAGAATTAGGCCAACATCAAAAGTCCACCTTAGAACAAGAATTTAATTGAATCATATGAAAAGTTATTACAAAACAAGAAAAATGCATTGAATAAAAGGCGTAGAGAATTATACGCTATAAAACAAAAGAAAAGTACATGAATAGAATTGCATGAACATTCAGATTTATTGAACAACGAAAATTTAAAAATAGATGAAAATACTAACAGTTATAACAAGAGATTAAAAGATAACAAACAAATTAAATCTACAGATTGGAATACAGAAAAATCAACAAGATCTTACTTTAATTCTCTTGAAATGAACGGAGAAGGTTCAAATGCATCTCATATAATAATAGAGACAAACTCACAAAATCAATTAAAAAATACAATACAAATTTCAAGTCAAAATTATCAACAAACGTATTATTCACAAAATCAGAGAACAAACCAAAAAATGGTTCCCCATATTATCGAAAACCAAAAAAATACTTTTGAAAATATTTATTCTCAACCACATGTATTAAAACCACAAGAAGTTTGTAAATATTGTACTGCAAAAAGAATTGAATACGAACCAAAAGGATTTTGTTGTGCTGATGGAGAAATTATGTGAATACCGAATAATATATCACCTAAAATTTACAAACTTTACACATATGATGATAGAGACAGTGTCAATTTTCATAAATATATTAGGACATATAATAGTTCTTTTGCTTTCACTTCTTTTGGTGTTAAGTATGACAAACAATTATGTTCTAAGAAAGAAGGTGTTATACATTCCGAGTTCAAGGTCAAATTTATCATTTTATTAATAGTCTAATACCGTCAAATGATACCCCATCTTATTTACAACTTTATTTTTATGACATGAAAAATGAACTGCAAAATCGAGGAAACATATTTGAAAAATTTGAAGAATCCATTTTAATAAAAATATCAAGAAGTTTAGAATGTAATCCTTATACTATTTTTTTCCGAAGTCTAAAAGATATTGACAAACTAGAAAATCATAAGATATCTATCAAATGTGATCCTCAATTATATCAGAGAATTTACAACGCCCTATGTGTTTCACAAATAGCAGCTATATGGGTTGAGAATGAATCTAGCAAACATAATAGAGAGCGACGTATTATTGTTTACGGATTTAATGATTATAGTCATAGAAATACAACAATACTATGGTTGTTACGATCCTTTACAATACCTTTTATTATTCCCTTAACCCTATTCCCTTAACCCCCGTTTGGTTCGCTGTAATCTAAGATTTCCTTAAAAGGGACATCTAATTTCATTGCTTGTTTGGGGGTTATTTAAAAATATCTCAATTCTAAAATTTTCGGAAACTATATTTCCCCATATATGAGGGTATTTGATTACCTTTAAAATCGGATACTTTCTATGATTCCCATGTGGTAATCTTCATTTTTACAATTTTAACCTTATTTAATTAAGAAAAGTTGCCAAAAGGAAAATAGAAAAATTAGAAAAATATATATATACTCACGTTTCCACAACTCTACTGTCTCCAATAATGACCGTTCGTTCTTTCTTTCCTTAATTTTTATTTGTTGGTTTCTCAATTCTCAATGCCATTTTTGAAATTTAATATGAATATATTTTAATTATTCTGTTAAATTAATGTATAAATTGTAAATAAGGGTATTTAGAGAAACAGTATAAATATATCTTATTTCTCTATACAAGACCCATCAAACAAACACGGTAATCTATAAATTACCCATGTATTTTCATATTATTGTTAAGTTAAATAAACAAAGTAATCTAAGATTACCAATAATCAAATACTCTGGCATCAGATTCCTAGGTATTAGATTAATGGAGGTATCGTAGATTACAACGAACCATACGGGGGCTTATGGTGAACCTGGTTGGCATCGTGAAATAGAAAAAATAAAAATAAAAAACACAAAGAAACATTTCTTACAGTAGTCAAGATTTAGTAAATCCACACAACACATCAACTGTAGAGAAATTACTAGACAAAGAAAAACAAGGTACCATTTTGAAATTTCAAACAAATCTTATGTTTAATTAATTATTAACATATATGCATATGTACTAACAAATTTGTAATTTATTTTTTTGCAGTGTCAGGAAAATCTAAAAAAAGAAACATAATATCTTGTTGAGAATATTATTGTTATAAGTTCCAAAGAAGATTGAATACGAAGTCAATTTTATTACATGCGGGACGATTATTACAGCAATATATTGTAGATATGTACATTAAAGTAGAAACATGCAGACTAGATTATTTACGTGCGAAACAAACTCAAATTCTATCGGAGTTATATCAAGGTATCGTAGCATGTATTCATATAGGCGTAAATGACAAACCAAAAAATAGGGAAAAAGGGTCGTATTGCCATCTTCATTTATTGGAGACCCTCAAGATATGAGAAAGAGATATATGGATGCTATGGCTTTAGTACAACGCTTTGGAAAACCAGACATATTTTTTACCATTACTTGTAATCCAAAATGGTCAGAAATACAAGCAGAAATAAATCCCCAAGAACATGTTGAGAATAGACCAGATTTGACTACTCGAATATTTAGAGCAAAACTAGAAGAATTAAAAATTGATTTATTTAAACGTGAACTTTTTGGCCCAGTTTCTGCTTATGTATATGTTATTGAATTTCAAAAAAGAGGATTACCTTATGCTCACTTTTTAATTATTTTAAAACCAAATTCCAAAAGTCTTACTCCTAAATCATTTGATATTTTCGTGACCATTGAATAACCAGATAAAAACAAAAATATTTATTTACATTCTCTTGTAGTCAAACATATGATGCACGGACCATGCGGTGAACTCAACCCAAAAAATATATGCATGAGGGATGGTCATTGCAAAGATCCCTATCCAAAGGCATTTTGTTCTCATACAACCCAAGGTAAAAACTCTTATCCTTATTATAGGCGTCGCAACACAGGCGAAACTATCAAAGTAAGAGGTTGCAACTTAGATAATAAATGGATCGTGCCTTATAATTCTTATCTACTAGTAAAATATGATTGTCATATAAATTTAGAGATTTGTTCAAGCATACAAGCTATTAAATATTTATACAAATATGTATACAAAGGCCATGATCGTATTAGTTTCAATATATCAGCCAATACAAATGTACAAATCCTTGACGAAATAGCACAATTTTAATTAGCACGATGGATTGCAGCACCTGAAGCAATATGGAGATTATTCGGATTCGTCATGAGTGAAATATTACTGAATATAGCTTTAACAACAATCACCAACAATGACTTCTATTCGAAAACTATGCTTACAGAATTTTTTGTCATGAACCGATATAATGTACTTGCACGCACGTTACTATACAGACAATTCCCTGAATTCTTTATATGGAATAAACCAAACAAAGTTTGGACTCCGAGAAAACGTTGTCAGGTGATTGGAAGAATAGTTACTGCAAGTCCAATCAAAGGTGAGCGATATTATTTACGACTTTTACTAAATCACATTAAAGGTCCAACATCTTTTGAAGCTCTAAAAAATGTTAATGGTAATATTACTTCTTTATATCAAGAAGCATGTGTCTTACATGGTTTATTAAATTCTGATAATAATTTACAACTATGCTTACAAGAGGCTTCAACCTATGAAACGTCATATAATTTACGACTACTATTTGCCACCATCTTAGTTTATTGTAGACCTGAAAACCCTCGAATATTATGGGAATATTTTGAAAAGTCATTATCTGAAGATTATTTAAAAACAAATCAAGCTAACTCACATGTTCGCCAATAAGTTTTATTTCATATTAACTCCATCTTAGAATCAATTGGACATAACATTAATGAGTATTCTCTATTAGATTCCAGAATTATGTTCAACAATGAACAAGATGATTGCACAGAAATAAAAGAAGAAATGGAAATCAATATTCCGGAATCAGATAAATCATTAGAATTAAACTTAAATACAGAGCAAAAATATTTTTTTGATATAATACTAGAAATAATATTCATCGATCACCCCAAAACCTTTTTCATTGACAAACCAGCTGGAACTGGTAAAACTTTCTTACATCGAGCTTTGCTCGCTGCCGTTAGAATTAAAGGTCATATCGCATTAGCAACCACATCATCAGGCATTGCTGCTTCATTATTACCTAGTGGGAGAATCGCACACTCTCATTTTAAAATTCCTTTAACTATAACTTCAAATACTCCTACTTGTTTTGTTAGTAAACAATCAAGATTGGTAAAACTACTCAGAATTATATGGGATGAAGCACCAATGTCAAGACGAGAAGCTATCGAAGCTTTTAGATATTATGCTTCAAGATATAAACGACAACAAATTGCTACCTTTTGGAGGAAAGGTAGTTATTTTTTGTGGAGATTTTCGACGAACACTATCGGTTCTCCCAAAAGCAACTAAAGAAGAAATCATAGCTTCCAGTTTAATAAGTTCATATTTATGGCCACATCTTACTAGATTTCATTTAACCCAAAATATGCGTTCTTCGCTTGACCCTTCATTCTGTAACTTCTTACTGCAAGTAGGTAACGGTACAGAACTTATCGACGAAAGAAACAAATATTACTCTTCCTGAATCCATGATTATCCCTTACACAGAAGATTCATCTTCATTAGAAAACTTGATGATATGTGTATTTAGTAATATGAGTGATTACATCACATCGACAGACACAATGATAAACAGAGTGATATTAACACCAAAAAATACTTATGTAGATCAAATTAATAATTTTCTCATAGATAAATTCCCTTGAGAACCTTTGAATAGTTTCGATGAAACAATCGATGAAGATGATCAGGTGTTACAGGAAGATTTTATGAATAGTTTCACTCCAACTGGATATCCTGTTCATGAATTAACATTAAAACCAAATTGCCCTATTATATTATTACGTAATATCAATCCATCAGAAGGATTATGTAATGGTACACGATTAATATGTCGTCATTTTGAACATAACGTAATCAAAGCAGAAATAACAATTGGATATTATAAAGGAAAAAGAGTTTTTTTTACCCATAATTCCTTTTTTGTCAATTGAAAATGAAAAGCAAGGCATATACTTTAAAGGAACACAATTTTCTATCAGACTAGCTTTCGCAATGACCATAAATATAGGTTTATACTTACCCTAACCAGTATTTTCTCATGGACAATTATATGTCGCCCTCTCTAGAGCAAAAAACAGTTGATCGATAAAAATTCTTGTGCATCCCTAGTTACTAGATAAGTCAAATATTACATGTACAACAAATATTGTATATCATGAATTACTCAAAAAACCTGACGACTAGAAATGTGGCAACTTATGCTTTTTTCCCATCATTTATTTCTGAATTTGAATTACTTCAAAAAAATTGACTAAATTTTTTTACACGTTGTTATGACCAGCTCTCCTGCACAATCTTGCGCCTTAAACATGAGCCCAGACGAGCTCCCAACAGTTTCATTCATCTTACCGTACAAGTTGTATAATTCTTGAGCAAAAAAATCATCTACATTCAAACTATCAATGCAGTACGTGCCTTGCTCGTTTATCCTATCTAGTTTTAATAAATTATTGATAAATTTACAATTAATTAGTGAATGAGGAAGAGATATGTCATGTTTTGTAAATTTTAATAATTAATATTAATTGTTTGAAGTGATATTATCGTTCATTTATGTTAACTAGCTCTTTACCACGTACGGCGCACGTGATATTCTTTCTAACATAGAAATATTTAAATATTTAACATTTTTTGTTTGATTTTTCTATGCATTTTAAAATTTTAATAAAATGAATTCTGTATTATTAATTTTTCAATTATTGAACATATTATAATGTTATATTTATGATTTAAATTATCATAAACTTTATTAGTTTAATGAATTATACGTAGTTGATTTTCTTTTTATTTAGTGCAATTTTTTCTAAAATTTATACTTCTAAATAAAGATTAAACTCTTTATTCTGAATCTATATATATATTTTTTATTTTTTTATTTAATTTATTCATTTCTAAATTATTTATTTACAATTTAATTATAATTCAAGAAATTATATTAGTTTTTTTTTTGTTTGGTTTTAAAATTTTAAAATATTTCTTATTGAAAGAAATTAAAATTTATTTAAATATTATAAATTATCATACATCATAACTTAATTTTTCAACTATTTTATAATTTGATGGTGTGAAAGTAATAAAAAACCAAAAAAATTGACCATTTCTTATTCATTGAATTTACAACTCTAAAATTTATTTTTCTAAGAGTATGAAAAATGACACGTAGTTTGAAAATAAAAATGAGTTTAGTCTAAAAATATAAATGGTCATTTGATAGAAAGTGGAGAATAAATAACAATGACATGTTTAGTAATTTAGGATTTTAAAGGGTACATATAATGACATATACAGTAATTTTAAATTTTTAAAACAAGTATAATAATCCAATAATATTTCTCAAACATCCTTCTTTCTATATACTAGGTTTTTCCCACATGCCATGCACGTGGAGCACGTGGTTTGTCTTTTAAATTTTATAATAAAAATGTCAATATTATTATGAAGTTATTTTCTTAACTAATATTTTGAAAATTCAAATTTTATAATGAAATGGAAGAAATTAACGTAACCCATATTAAAAAATATCTTTAAGATGAAAAAAACTTAAATTTCATGATTTTATATCATCTTGTTACTCATGGATGATGGATACATGTAGATGACTAAAGATTAATAATGATTTTATATCATCTTGTTAATCATACCTAATATTCATGATTTCCTTTCCATAATTCTATCCTCAAACATCTAATTTTTGTTTTTTAAATTGGTGTGTTAGTTCATCTTTATTTACATGTATATATATAGTAAATTAAAAGTGAAAATTTCAATAAATTTTTAATTCAATTAGTGAGTTACAAAACTTTTCTACTACTCATTTATTTGGGGAGTTACAAGATGGTATGTTATGTCCTTTGGTTTTGATCTTTTAAAAAATAACCACACTAAACGTAATTATATATTTAAATTAGAGAGAGAATTGTTTTAGTGTGTGTTTTCCCCTGCTTGACCTAGTCTTAATATAATTAAAAAAAAAGGAATTAAGAAGGGAAAGGTTTGTTAGAGAAAATAGTAGACGAAAAGTTATTAAAAATTAATTTGATTGTTGGGTTTGATTTTAAATTTAATAAGTCTATGAAATTATTTATTTTATAAATATGACTAATAAATTATTACTAAATTAATTTTTGAAATAAGCTCATGATAAAATATATTTGAAATATTTATTGAAGGAAGACAATTTTAGTTTATTGTATTTAATTAATTTAATAATAAGAAAGTATATTTAGAAAATTTTAGATAGTATAAAATTTGTTTATTGTATTTAATTAATTGGTACTAATTGGTAATAATATTCAATTATTAATAATAAGAAAGTATATTTAGAAAATTTTAGATATTATAAAATTTGTTTATTGTATTTAATTAATTTAAGAATAAGAAAGTATATTTAGAAAAATTTAGATAGTATAAAATTTGTTTATTGTATTTAATTAATTGGTATTGTATTTGATTAATCGGTAATAAAATGATTATTAATTTTGAATGATGGCATAATAGAAATTTAAATGAATTATAAGGGTAAAAATGGAAATAAATTTTTTTTCCTCTAAGCCACTTTTTAGATAGTATAGATTAAGGATAACTGATTAACATCCAAAAGTTCTACCATATTTATAATATTTTTAGAATAGTGCTACCCATTACAATCTACTACCTATTAAGTTATACTTTTTTTTTAATAATGAAAAATGTAATGTGTTATACTTATCGTATTATATATTTGCTTATATATTTTTTTTATCACGTATCTCAATATATATAGTTTATATATATATAAAAATTGTTCATATAGACTTTTTTTTTTACATTTTTCATCTCTGTATTAATTTATATTTAAAAATAGGGTAAATTATAAATAACACCCTTATAATTTTAACCAAACTTATGAATAGCTCATGTAATTTAAAAATGGCAAATCACACCGTTATAGTTTCAAATTATGTCAATAAGACCCCTCCCCTCCAACGTTGTAAACTATTTTTTTAGTTATATTTTCTTCGTTTGAATTCCGATTTGAATGATTCAAGATGTTTTGAAATCCTCATTTCAAGTACTACGTTATGGTCACTTCAAAACTTCAAAATCGTTAATAAATTAAAGAGTTTATTATAATCAAAATATTATGTATAATTAAAGTTCATTAACCCGTTTGTTTACTGATGATTTATAAGTTTTCAAGTGACCATAACGTAGAACCCGAAATTAGAATTCCAAACCCCCTTGAATCATCAGTTAGGGCTAAAAGAAAGTTTATAACGTTAGAGGAAAATGGTCTTATGGTCACTTCAAAACTTCAAAATCGTTAATAAATTAAAGAGTTTATTATAATCAAAATATTATGTATAATTAAAGTTCATTAACCCGTTTGTTTACTGATGATTTATAAGTTTTCAAGTGACCATAACGTAGAACCCGAAATTAGAATTCCAAACCCCCTTGAATCATCAGTTAGGGCTAAAAGAAAGTTTATAACGTTAGAGGAAAATGGTCTTATTGGCACAAATTGAAACTATAAAAGTGTGATTTGTCATTTTTAAACTGCATGGGTTGTTCATGGTTTTAACCAAAATCACGGGGTGTTATTTACAAATTATCCTTAAAAATATTCATAGCAATTAATTAAATATTTCTTAAAGAAAGAAAGAGAAGGAGGATTTCAAAAAAAGGCAGTAAAAAACACACTTTGATTTTTTTTTAAAAAAAAAACTGACACTAAAAACGAAAGATGCATTAAATTGGAGTTATTTTGCCAAAGGATGCGTTTTCTTATTTGAGCAAAAACCATCACATGGGATCTCCGCTTATGCTGATAAAAACATATCTCTGTTTGGTAAAAGCAGGTCAAAAAGCATGGTCCATTAGAATAATTATACCAAAATAGTAATCTTTCAACTTCTCTTCACTCATTTCATTTTTCGAATTTAGATAGTTGATTTTAAATGTTTTTGACATTGTGTATATACCAGTCGATATGTGTCTAAAATAAAAGTTCGGACTTTTTAAATAGGGATAAATAATATCTTTGATATTAAGGTTAATTTCAGTAATGGATAAATTAAAGTTGTTTATTTCAAAAAAAACATAATCTTTTATATATATATATATATCAAAACTACCCAAAACCAGAAAAATTAAATTACATTGTGAAAAAACGAAACATACCCCGATTTAATTTTCCTTAATTTGTGCAAGATTTAAAGAAATTTATAAAATCCCTTAAATTTTGTAAAATTAATGGAAAATTTAAATCTAAAAATAATTAAAACTATAACTAAAAAAATCTTAAAGCTTTTGAATAGTTCTTTCTTCAAGAAAAAATTGAATTTCTTTCTTCTTCTATCATCCTCCAACGTCCATTAATACTTCTTCAAACTCTGAAATTTTTAAAAGAGAATCACCGTTAGTTTAACAATGTTAAACCGTGTATAATTGATAAACCAAAAATAAACAAAAAGTAATAAGTATTCATTTTCTTAAAAAAAAAAGTTTAACAAAACTAAAACAAATACAAGGTTAAATTAAAAATAGAACATAAAAAAAATTGAAAAACCAAATCAAACACGTTTATATTTGATAAACACTGTATAATTAAAAAAACAAACCTACGCCCATGAAAACTTATAGCGTAGACCATTAACATCAGAGCGGACTATATAAATAAAATGTTTATATTAAATAAACTGTGTATTATAAATCAAAAAACTGTAGCAACAGCCATATAAATAAAATGTTTATATGTAATAAACTGTGTATTATAGATCAACAAACCTGTAGCAGTCATGAATAACAAGTTGTGAAAGTCGATTTTGGGCAATTTATGGGCAATGAAGAAAACGGAAAACGGAAAACGAAGGAGGAAGAATAAGAATAATCTAACAATTTCAAACAACAATACCTCACATTTACTACGAATGCAATTGCAATAAAAGATTGGATCAGAAAAAACAAATTCTAGGGATTACAAATGCCTTTTTTTCAATCAAACAAACAAATCACGCAAAAACAAAAAGAATTTTGATGCAATTCCAGATAAAGAATCGAAAGAAGGAAGCAGATCTTAAGCACTAATCGAATCCAAAAAGGCGCGAGCAGAAATCGAAAAACGATGGTACCAATTTGAGCTTGGACTCGTCGGAGATCTTTGCTCAACGTGTGAATTCGAATTTGGGCAATTTATAGGCAATGAAGAAAACAGAAAATGGAAAACATATGAGGAAGAAGAAGAATAATATAATTTAGGTTAGAGTTTCTTATCCTTAAATTGCGATTCCCAAAATCAAGGAGATTGATTTTCAAGATTAAAAAAATTAAATTATAAATTAAATGATATGTAATTAATAAGATATGGTTATTAGGAGAGATAAAAGGGTAAGATGGTAAACTATAAAATCGGAAACCACCAGATCACCACCATAAATGGTGTTTCTTGGGTATTTTTTATATTAATAATAAACAACCATTAAAAGTGGAGTACGTTGATTTATTGTGGTTATTGGTGTAATTATTTCTTGATATTATAGACATTTTCATCACACTAATACTCAACCATCATTGATCTCTCTCTCCTATATATTTTATTTTTACCTTTTATTTTAATTATTATCTCTATTTAATTTATTATTAGCTTTTACTTCATTCTCTCTTAATATTTTTTAAAAATTTTAACTTAATTTTCATTCTCGGTCTCTTTAATTTCTTGTATTTTTTTCTTTATGTTATATATCATTTTTAAGTGCATAACTTACTTATATGAAGCTTAGATTACAATTTTAATATTTTTAGATCAAATTCGAAAAACCTATTTACAAAGTTCTTATCAGGTTGAAAATCACACGTTTTTTCAAAAAAAAAATTGGGTCAGTGTCAAAACATAGAGGGGATTTTTTTAAACTTAATGGTACTTTTCCGAAGAAATAAATATTTTGAAGAATTAATTATAGCATCAACCACTTTAAATCACCTATTTACAATAATGCTGGTGGTTATGATTCTATTTCATTTTTACCCAAAAAACACCATTTATGGTGGTGATCTGGTGGTTTCCGATTTCATTTTTTACTATCTTACCCTTTTATCTCTCCTCATAACTATATCTTATTAATTGCAAATCATTTAAATTTATAATTTATTTAATTATTTATTTTGAATTTAAATCATTCTACCTTGATTTTAGGAATTCTTTATTTAATGAAAAAGAGATTTAACCTAAATACCTTTCATTTTATCCTTCTTCTTCCGTCCACAGCCAACGTCAATGGAGATTTTTTATAACTTTTTCAGCGTCCCATTTCATTCTGCCATCATCATCATCTACTTCAATTTCTTTTCCTTACTTTTCATTCTTTGATTTTTAAGTTTCTGAATATGAATCCTCCAGAATCAAATCGATCTTTAAATTAGGGTTTTCAGATTCATTCGTAACTAGATTATCCAACTTCGTAATTGATTGGGTTTAAGCTTTTAATCTGGTTTCCAAAAAGGATTTGATTTTTAAGCGTATTATATCCGTGAGATTTAGACATGAAGCAGTCAAGAAAATCAAAGGGAGTTTCGTGGGTTCATAGAGTTAATCTTTGTCAGGTATAATCACGATATTCTTTCTAATCATAATCAAATCTGCTTTTCCATTTCATGATCTGGGTAACAATATCATCGTTGGATCTAACGAGGTACTTTTAAGTAAATGTTTATTTTTGTTCAACATTTATTTTTATTTTCTATTTACATATCTATAGATTCGTTGACCTCTTTTTCATATTCAATTTCAGTTTCTATTTTGTTTTTCGTTCTTGCTAGTATTTTTTCTTGCGAATGAGTTGGAACTGGGGTTCTGGTGATAGATCTATCGTTATTCACTTATGTATTTGATGATTTTTTAGACTTTTTTTTTATCCAAATTTGAAGGATTTTATTAAATTGTTTATTTTTGTTCAATATTTATTTTAATTTTCTATTTGCATATCTTTAAAAACAGTTATATCTTTTTCATCTTCAATTTTGTGCCTTCTATCAATTTTGAGTACACATCAATAAATGTTTACTAAAAGTAAACAGTTTATAAAAATTTATACCTTTCAATTCTCCGGCGAACTCGCTTTCTCTGTAGTTTATAAAAATTTGTACATTTCAATAAATGTTTACTTTTTATCTCTTTATTTTGTAGGAGGACGAACAAGAAAAACATTCGATTTTTTCTGGAAGAAGAACTCAGAAGTTTGAAGATTTTTCTTTTATTTTTGTTATAGTTTTTATTTCTGTTTAGATTTGATTTTTCCATTAATTTTGTAAAATATAAGGGATTTTAAAAATTTCCTTAAATTTTGCACAAATGAAGGAGAAAATAAATCGGGTGTATGTTTTGTCTTTTCACAATGTAATTAATTTGGCCGGCGGCGGTTTTTGGGTAGTTTTGATATTTAATAAAAGCGGCAGGTATATTTGAAATATCCATATTTTTTTTTTATTATTAGTGTAATTAACTCTATTTTGAAAGATTAATTTTTCGGTTAAATTATATAAAATGCTCCTAACCTTACTCCTAAAGTTTTAAAAGTTTTAATTATACCCTCAATCTTTTAATTTTTTTTAAAAAATATCATTTGTTAGCAATTTTCATTAAGTTTTATGGAATTTAAAACTCTAGATGCAAAATATATTAAACGTGGTCGATATCAGTTATATCCGAAAAGTTTTAATTTTTCTCGTAGCATTTAAATTTTTGTAAAAGCTTTAGGAAAATTATTAACAAAGGGTAGTTTTAAAAGAAAATAAAAGATTTAAGGTATAATTGAAACTTTTAAAGCGTTAGGGGAAAAATTGAAACAAACTCTTAAGGTTAGAGGCATTTTGTGTAATTTAATCTAATTTTTCAGCAAAAGACATTTTTGAAATAAATTAAAAGGTTTGGGTAAAATTAAAACTTTTTAAAGGTAAAATTGAAATACAAGGTTAGGGGTATTTTTGGATAATTTAACCTATTTTACTAATATAATAGCCCTCGACTCGATCACTATTTATATCACTCATTATCACGCCAAACCCTAAATAGGTCTGCAAATTCTAATTTCATCCTCCTCCACTTCAATTCTTTTTTTGGGAATTTCTGCTACGCTTTTTCAAAAATCGTGTCTTTCTTCTCCTCCCCATCTAATTAAATTTATATTCTTTTCTTTTTCCTTTTACAATAAAAAAAGAAAAATAATGCCTTTTTTGCCGATGATGGTTGTTAAATATAATTTGAGATTAATATATATGAAAAGTAGTTAAATCCTGAGGCATCAACTCATGATATTGTTTATGAAAAAAGTTTGTTTTTTATTAGTTTAGAGAGAATGTTGATTTGTTGAATGATAATTTTTTTTTTCCTGCCTATGATCGATTATCATGCATGTCTTATCAGATTTATAAATGATGATACAGATTAAATTATCAGTAATGCTGAGGCAGAATCTTTCTTTTTCCTTAAATTTTGTTTTTTTTAAGCTTTTTAATGGTGAAATTCTTTCTTTCTTTAATAAAACATTTGCCTGTGATGGATTATCATGCATGTCTTATCAGATTTATAAATGAAGATACAGATTAAATTATCAGTACCTCTGAGGCAGTATCTTTCCTTTTTCCTTTAAATTTTGTTTTTTTTTTTTTTTTTGGTTTTTAAGCTTTTTAATGGTCGAATATTTTCTCTTTTTATTTTTTTTTATAATAATTATGTAGTTCCTGCTTATATATATTATATATATAATTTATATTGTAAGCTAATTCAACATATTTTTTCAATGTTATATATATATATATATATTATTAAATATGTTGGTTAACTACTACCTACATTATTAATTTTTTTAAATACAAATTAGACATAAATCTCATAGTTTTGAAAATAAAAACAATTTTAAAAAATGTCAAGTATATAATAGAACATGCCTAATTGGTGCAAGAGAAAAAAGAAAAAACGAAACTGAATCCTTGTCGGTTCGGTTTCGGTTCAATCCGAACCCTTATCGGTTCGGTCTCGTTCGGAGAAAATCAAAAATCGAAACCGATATCTCACCCCTATAATTTGATGGGGTTGTTTGATTTTACTTAAAAATTGAGGTTCTGTAAACTCTTATTCACTACATTTTGGGATGAGTTGAATTTGTGGGCGTCTAAACCATTTGAGCATGTTTGAACTCTATTGCCATTCATTTGAAATGTGAGGTTGATATGGTATATAATTAAAAAATTAAAAGAAAGTGGATTATGTTGGAAAAAACATTATTAATGTTTAGGTTAGTTGGAAGAAGACTCTAAATACCTATGTTAATGATTTTCATTTAATATAACCAAACATTCATTATGGTGACAATGATATTCGAAAGGACCTTCGAATAGTCACATGTAGAATGAATGGTCACAAAGTGATTTGATGAATGGATGTATCTGTTGGATGGGTGGTTATATCATGAATAGGTATAACTATGAGATGTGACTGTTGAATAAAAGTGGTTATTTATTCGATAGATGCAACCTTCCATAAAGGTAGTTATTTATTCCATTGATGCAGCTTTTCATAAATAATAGTTATTTATTTAATAGTTACAACTTTTCATAAAAGTGGTTACTTATTGAATAGATGCAACTTTTCATAATGGTAGTTAATTATTCAATAGTTACAACTATTCATAAAAGTGGTTACTAATTATTGAATAGTTACAACCTTTGACATAAAGTCACAGTTAAAAGTCACTTTTAAATGGTGGTTATATTCTAAAGGTAGTTATTTATTAATGGATATGACTTTTTACAAAAGTCACTTTTAAGAGTCATGACTATGCCTATAAATAGACCTCCACATTTCAGAATAATATACTTGAAAAATACAAGAGAGAATTCTCTAATATTTCTCTCTACTTTCACATATTATTATTCTGCTGAATTTACTCTGCAACTTCGGGATTGAGTTTCGTTCAAGTTTTTGGTTTAACTGTCAATTTATTAACATTGGTTAGAAGTGTTGTATCTTGGAAGACTATTGTCCATTATCTGTAGCACCTAAGTAGTGGGCAAATATTGTCTTAAGGAAATTTGCACATCTGCATGTCTCACTTCGTTTTAAATTTCCTTCGTTTTTATTTATTTGATTTACTATTCCTATATGCAATTCTTCTTTTATCTATTCTTTAGCAAATCGTTAAGAATATCCAACAGATTCAAGTTTAGGGGGGTTGTTTCACAAAAGTTTTATTCCATCTTCTAAATTTATATAAAACAATATAATATGTTAAAATATTTGTTTAAGTTCATGACAAATTTGCTAGACTAAAAGGATAATGGATTCAGGTTTAAAGTCGTATAAATTAAAGTTTTTTTGTTTTGTTTTGAGGAGTGCCCTGAAATATTTAGTTTTGTTGCAACATATTGTTACTCTATTATATTTGTTCTAATCATGTTTAGAGTCAAATGAACTTGTGTGTTTGTAATATAGTTTAGATGTTGAGAAGTACGTTTAATGTAGTTTAAGTTATTTTAAAAAATGCTAGAACCATATCTACGTTCTTAATTACCTCATGAATTTATGCTTATAACAAAAACAAAAAAAAAACAAACAAAAAAAATTGGTGTGTCATTTGAATAAAACTTTGGTTTTTTTGTAAGGCAACGATTAATTTTGCTAAAAATTCTTAAAACTTGAAATTTGATAATACAAGGATACTTTGATGTCAAATTTCAATAATTTGAAATTTTATTTGGTTTTAAAATGTTAAAAAAATATGTATATGGGTAATTAAGTTTTCCAAATAAAATTCCTTACCATTGAAATATGAGAATACAAGGATACTTTGATCCTAAAATTTCATGAATTTTGGAATCTTATTTGGTTTTTAGTTTCTAATTTCATGAATTTTGAACGTTTATTTGGTTTATCAAATTTAATTTGATAAAAATGACTTATCTGTGAGAATTAAATTTTCCCCAAACAAATTACAAGAGTTTGAATTTTTACTTGGTTTTAAAATATTAGTGAAAAATTATTTGTCAATGAATAATTAACTTTTTAAATAAAATTTCATATAATTGAAATTTGAGAGTACAACCATATTTTGATCCCAAATTTCATGAATTTGAACTTTTATTTGATTTAACATATTCAATTTAGTGAAAAAATGATTTAGCCATGGATAATTAATTTTTCAAATAAAATTTCAAACAATTGAAATTTGGGAGTACAAGATACTTTGATCCCAAATTCCATAAGTTTTGAACTTTTATTTGGTTTAACGCATATTTGATTTGATAAAAAATGATTTAGCTATGGATAATTAATTAGGGGCCGTTCATTTCCCGTTATCTTAGATACTATGTAATCTAAGATTACTGGATATCTAGAATACATGGTATCTGGATTGCAGGGAATATAAGATTACAACGTTCATTTTGCAGTAATTAAAAATGAGAATCTCGTAGGTATATAAGATTACATTGTTTGTTAGGTTGTATTTAAGGGAGGAAAGTTAATGAATTAATAATTCTTCCAATAATACCCTTGTTTTATGTTTCTCGTTAATAAATTTTATATATGAATTTAATTAATATTTTTTTGATAGATTAATATACCTATACTATTTTTATAATTTAATTAGTTTATAACTTATTTATTTAAATATTTAATTAACATAAAAATTTAAATTTAATTTTATATACTTATTTGATATCAATGAATTTATTAAAGTATCAATAATTAGTGTAACGAAAAAATTATTTATATTTCTAAATTTAGTTATTGATGAGAAAATAAATTATCTTATGTATTTATATGTAAAAAGAAAAATAACTTTTTTATAATATTGAAGGACAAAAAAGTAAAAAAACAGAATACATTCGTAATGTAATCTTAAAAACCCACCGGTGGAGAGTATATTCTAAAATGGCCAGATATCATGTATTCTTTGATTACATGTAATCTAAGATATCTTTATATCTTTAAATACAGTAAAATGAACAATGTTATCTGAATACACCTCCCTCCGTAATCTTAGTTAACATTGAAATGAACGACCCCTTAAAGTAAAATTTAGTAATATAAGGATACTATGATCCTAAATTTCAAAGAATTTGAATTTTTACTTAGGTTTAAAATATTTTTCCATGGATAATTAATTTCCCAAATAAAATTTCATATAGTTGAAATTTAGGAGCACAAGGATACTTTGATCCCAAATTTTAAAAGTTTGACCTTTTACTTGGTTTTCAAATATTAATAATTAGTAAAAAATTATATTCCAATAGATAATTAATATCCCAAATGTTATTTAGAAATTTTATGTTTTAATATAAGGATTATTTTGAAAATGACTTTTCTTCAAAACCATTCATTCCATAAAGCTTTCTACCATTGAAATTTAGGAGTAAAATGATATTTTGATCCCAAAATTTCATGAAATGGAAAATTTTATGGTTTGATGATTTTATCACTGATTTACAAAAAAAATATTTTTTCTAATGGCGTTAAGCCACTCATACTTATTTAATGATTGATAATGATATGATCAAATAAATATGAGACATTTCAAAATAAACAACAAAAAAAACTATTTTTTCTAATGGCTTTATGCGACTCATAGTTATTTAACAATATCATTAAAACGATCAGTGATATTGACTAAATAAATGTGAGACATTTAAAAAATGATAAAGACAACATTCGGTTTTAAGAGGCTTTAAATAACATTGATAAAAGTAACTAAAACAGTAAATCGTTTTCTTTAAATGAATGATTAGGGTGCTAATACCTTCCCTAAGCATGAATAAACTCCCGAACTCATTTTGTTCTATTTTAAATTCATAAACTCTTTTTAAAATCGGGTGATCAATCACACTCTTTTAAAAATCCAATGATTGGTGGTGACTCTTGCTTTTTAATGACCCTCGTCGTTTAGGACGGTAGCGACAATATATTTGCTATAATTTTTTTTTAAATCATATACCACAATGTACATGGTTTATCTACATATAAAAATTGTTTATATATAACGATTTTTTTGACATTTTTCCATCTCGTATTAATTAATAATTAAAAGTATTTATAGCTTTTATTTAAATAATAAAATGTTTTGATAAAGAAAGAAAGTAATAGGATCCATTGAGCTCTTTTCAATGTTTTTTTTTCCAACCTTCCAATAAAAAGTCACTTTGATTTCAAAATCACTCAAAAAACTACACATACATTATGGAGTGATTTTGCCAACTATATGTTTTCTTATTTGGACAAAAATCATCATATGAAATGGGAACGAGATATTTGCCTATCTGACCTTGAAATTTGAGCCCTAATAAAACTTGACCTCACTTTTCAATTTTTATAAATAAAACCTTATGCTGATATCACTAAACTGTGAAAAGACCAAAAACCCATTTTTTATATTGATAGAACTCTCTCAATTCCATTCTATTCTTTTCTCTATCTAAACTCTAAATTTTTAACCAAAAACTCACAAATCTCTCTCTCTAAACTTTAAACTTGTCACGATTTTATATTTTAATGAATAGATATTGAAAAAACGTAGGAAATCGATATCTTATTTGTGCGAAACGGAGTCCGGATGAAGAAATTAACGCTAAAATACTAAATTTTTGAAAAATAAAAATCTGGAATTTTTTTTTACTGTCGCCTATGATCTGACTGGTCATAAGCAACGGATCTATCAGATCATAGACAATGATCGGTCAGATCATTGATTAACAAAGGATCTGAAAAGAGGTATTTTACTCGTAACTTCTTCTACAAAATTGGGATTGCCATAAATTTGATTTAATGGATAGATATAAAAAAAAAGTATGAAATCGATATATTATTTGTGCGAAATGGAGTCTGGGTGAAGAAATTAACGTCAAAATACTAAATTTTTTAAGAAGAAAAATCAGGAAATTAAAAAAAAAAGGTAGGTCGATCGGTCCAATCAAACCGATCTTGGTCTGCGATCGGTCCGATCTAGGTCTAGGATCGGTCAGATCCTAGTTTTTTTTCTTCCAGAAATTTTCCAGATTTTTCTTTCTTAAAAAATTTAGTATTTTGGCGTTAACTTCTTCATCTGAATTCCGTTTCCCGCAAATAAGATATCGATTTCATACGTTTTTTCGATATCTATCTATTGAATCTAAATTCATGGCAATCTAAATTTTATAGAAAATGTTATGAGTAAAATAGTATTTTTTAAACTTTTATTAGTCAATGATCTCACCGATCATAGCCCTATGATCGATCATACGACAAACGATAATAAAAAAAAATCAGATTTTTCTTTCTTAAAAGGTTTAGTATTTTGATGTTAACTTCTTCATCCGAACTCTGTTTTGCGCAAATAAGATATCGATTTCATACGTTTTTTTCTATATCTATCAATTGAATATAAATTCATGGTAATCTAAATTTTGTAGAAAAACTTACGAATAAAATACTCTTTTCAGATCTTTTGTTACTCAATGATCAGACCGATCATAGCATGTGATCGGTCAAATCATAGCCTATGATCTGACAGATCATTGTTTATGATTGGTCAGATCACAAGCGACAAAAAAAAATCCAGATTATGACAAGTTTAGAATTTATAGATTCCATTCGTTTTTTCGATACTATCCATTGAATCTAAATTCATGGCAAGTTTAGAATTTATAGAGAGAAAGTCGTGAGTTTTTTAGAAATGATTTAGAGTTTGAAGTTTAGAGAGAGAAAAATAGATAGTGAGGTTAAGAAGAGTTCTATAATACAAAAAAAAAGTTTTTGGTCTTTTCACACTTTAATGTCATCAACGTATAGTTTTATTTATGAAAATTGAAAAGTGAGGTCAAGTTTCATTAAGGTCCTCATTTTGAAGTCATATAGGCAAATTTCTCAATGGGAACTCTTCTTCGGTCTCTGTTTGGTAAGTGAAGAGTCAAAAGCATGGTTCATTTAAAAAAAAAAAAAAAATATTTACCAAAATAATTTTGAACTTCTCTTTACTCATTTTCATCAAAATCTGAAGCTAATAAATGGGTAAAATGCAAGATTATTCCTACGCTTTCATTCACCCAATTTCAAATATGATTCATTCACTTATTTTTTTAAATAATTAATTTATAAATTTGTAATTTAGTGCAATTATTTTTCTCTGTATTTGTTTTATTTTATTTTTTGATAAAGGTATTAAATTTATTATTAGTTTATAATGATTTAATTTATTTTTACAAATTTTCTGTGTATTTGTTTTATTTTAGTAATGTAGTTATACAATATTATAACTAAACCAAACGAAATTAAAAAATCTTTTCTACAAATATTTGCAAAAATTAAAAAATCGACCAACTAAACCAAACGAAATCAGTTTGGTTAGTTCATTTCGGATTGAAATTGCTTCATGGTCGAAAAAGAACAAAATGATAAAAAAAGTTGAAAATAATAGAAGAAAGAAATTTAATATAAATTAAGTAAATTTCATTGGGTGACAGATTTTTATGCAATATTTGTAAAAATATCAATTCAAAAAAGTATTTACAAACATAGCAATTTTTATCATGTTTATCAGTGATTTATGTGTTTATCAATGTAAAAATATGTAATTCAATGTTTATTACTGATAAACCCAGTCAAAATTTACTATATTTACAAATATTTTTTTGAATTTTTATTTTTATAAATATTACTAAATTTTTTTTGCTAGATTTACAAATGTTCCTTTAAATTATTATATATCAAACAAAACATCCTCCCCGCTTCTCCAGTTCTCCTAATCGGCCTTGGCACTGCTCCCAATCTCGATACTGAGTACGATGATAATTTCTCATTTCAAAATTGTTTTTTTCTCTCAAATATTCTATTACCATGAATAATTTTTTTTATTCATAAACAAAATCGTCAAAAAGTTCTTTCTTCTCAACAACACCTTTTAAATATTAATTAGTAATTATTTGAGATATTTTAAAGAATTTGTAATTGAAAATATTACAGATTAAATATTATTATATTAAAAAAAATATAGTTATAGAATTCATTTTTTTAAATTTTAAACTAAGGTTTGAAATCTTTAACATATTAAATTATATTTAAAAAGTAAGATTTTAATATGTACATCAAATAGGAGAGTTGCGAAGTTATTATGACTAAACAGGAGAAAAATATTGATATTTGAGAAAGACACTACTCCTACATCTCTCCTCACAAACATAAAAATATTAAAGAAATAAGTGATAAAAAAAAAAATACAATCTTAAGTGGAGATGTGGCTAAATAATAACCATAAAATATAGGGCTAGTTACTCCCTAAATTTTATCTTTAATATCTAACTAGTTGAATTGTGTGGAATCCAAACACTTTAATTTCAAAATCACTCCAAGAAAACTAAACATACATTGGAGTAATTTTACATAGCTATTGATTAAATAAAAACTTTTTTTTTTCATCTCTGTGTTAATTTATATGTAAAAATATTCATAGCTATTAATTAAATATTTGATAAAGAAAGAGAGAAAATGAGGATGGATATCAAAATTGATTTTTAAAAAATTACTCAAAAAACGAAAGATACATTAAATTGGAGTGATTTTGCAAAGAATAACGTTTTCTTATTTGGACAAAAACCATCACATGAGAGTGATCTCTGCTTCTGCTGACAAAAGCATATATATCTGTTTGGTAAATGCAGTCAAAAAGCATGGTCCATTTGGAAAAATATATACGCCAAAATAGTAATCTTTGAACTTCCCTTTACTCATTTTCATTTTTCGAATTCAGATAGGATCAATAATTTATTATTATATCAATTAAAAAAAAAAACATTATTTTTGTAATATTTTAGCTCAAAAGTTTTGATTTGCAGTCACCCTAGAAAGGATACCTCTCTTCAAGATGTGTATAATTAAATAAGATCAAAACCCCAATTTTCAATTTGTTCCTTTAGATGCATTAGAAAAGTTGAGAAAAATTCATAAATTCATCTCAGTTCATTAATTGATCTTGTAAAACCAATCTGGCATTATCAGAATCTTGGATTTAAAGTGTAATTATAAGCATGAAGTGGACAAAGCCTTTCTTATCATCAAGAATTAGTGACAAAAGCTATTTTAAAGAAAGCTAGAGCAGAATATCCACCAAAAGAGTAAGATAATAATGAAAAATAACGGTCATCAATTATAGTAAACTGATTCAAATGTTAAGAATCTACCATATTTATAAATATTTTCTAAACATTATTATTATATTTGCAAAACCCGGATAAAAATTTCATACAAAATTGTCACATTAAATTAGGAATATCTTACTGAAACAACAGGGGAGGGAGACATCCCAATCACTCAAACAAACGCTTGGCTCCGTCCAAAGTATTCCTAAGCAGCATGGCAACAGTCATTGGGCCAACGCCACCGGGAACAGGAGTAATCCAACCAGCCACCTTACAAGCTTCCTGGAAATCTACATCCCCGACGAGCCTATAACCTGACTTCTTGCTTGGGTCATCAATTGCATTTGTGCCAACATCAATAACTGCAGCACCTGGTTTGATCCAACTGCCCTTGATCTAAGGGCAAGAAAAACCATATGCTACCAGTAAGTTGCACTCCATTGGATCAACAAGCAATTCAAATCAATAAGAAACTCAAACCCTATCGACTCCAGTAAGAAAAAAGTGATTAACTAAATTCTATTCATCTCAATACTGACACAGTAAGGAGATTATTAACAACTATTTAAGGTCATTGGACTATAGTAGGCATGCCTTCACCTTAATACTGGTACATTTACAGTTGTGTCTAAACGAGTCAATAATATCATAGCACATCTGTATTTCTTAAATTTTGCTCTAAAGAAAGTTTTGGCACCAAAGTAAAGATTCTCAAGTGAAGCTAGACGAATATTAAAATATAGAAATTCGGGATAAAAACTATGTCATTGTAAAGCCAAGAATACCATTTGTGCCTGTCCTGCTGCAGCAATTACAATGTCTGCTTCACGGATAACACTTTCTGGATCAATAGAACGTGAATGGACAATCGTGACAGTTGCATCTGCTTTAAGAAGCAGCAAAGAAACTGGTAATCCAACTATGTTACTTCTCCCCATAACAACTGCCTTCTTCCCCTTAATAGTTATCCCACTTCGTGTAAGCAGCTCAAGACACCCCTGCGCATAAACAGTATCTTGAATTATGAAGTGATCATATGACATGCCCTTCTCTTGGTAAACAAGAAGCTATTGATCTCCCAGTTTCAGAGATTTATTTTGGGCCCGTTTGAGATAGTTTTTCAAAGTGTTTAAAAGTGTTTTTTAATCGTGATAAAAAACACTCTCTTTATTAAAAAACACTTCCAAAATCTATCGCAAATGGACACTTAGAATGAGTTGAATGGTTTTCTAAGGCTTAGATAAAACAATTGTTGTTACCTTAGGAGTGCAGGGTAAGAATAATGGATCTCTGCCTTTCATTGCAAGCTTCCCAATATTCAGAGGATGGAAGCCATCTACATCCTTTTCGATGCTGATTTCAGTTAAAATTTTCTCTTCATTAATGTGATTAGGCAAAGGGAGCTGAACCAATATACCTGTGAAAGCAACAAAAGAAATTAATTTGTTAAAGTTCACAAATCTGAACTCAATATAAGAACACAAATTCAAAAACTAAAGATATCTCATGTTAAATATAATTAAGTAATTAGAGGATTTATGATACGATACAATACAATTCAATTAATGAATGCAAGAGAAATTTAATTTATCTCCTTAGTTCTTCAAAATAAGAGGCTAAATCCCCTATTTATAGAAAAGACTATCTAACTAACTAAACAAAATAACAAAAACTATAATCATCATTCAGTCCCTCTTACAAAAAAAAAAAAAAAAAAACTTGACATCAAGTTTATATAATGTCTGGAAAAAAACGAGGTAGGAAATGAAGAATCCTAAACAGAAACTGCACTTTTTCTCTAACATAATCAGTTGTTTAAATCCCATCGAAGCACCAACATGACATTTTAACAAATTTCCACGTACCACAACAATATTTTTTTTGGATAAGAAACATTTCATTGATAAATGAAAAGCTTAACAAAAGAAGCAACACCCCTGGATTACAAAAAAGTCCTCCAGTTGGGGGCAATCATCGAAGGCAATTAGTTACAAAAAGCCCTATTTCTAGCGGAGCATAAAGAGCTAAATCTAACGACATAATCCCACAAAACGTGATCCTCCAAGAAAACATCGTTAAAGATCCGATTGTTCCTTTCCCACCCTATCAGCCAAATAAGAGCACGAATAGCGTTGCGCCAAAGAATACGAGCTTTCTTCTTAAAATTCACTCCACAAAGTAAGCCATGAAGAACATCATTAAAACTTTCAGGGAAGGGGGCTTGGAAGTTGAACACCTTCAGCAGCTTACCCCACAACTTGGCAGTGAAAGAGCAAGTCCAAAACAAATGGTGAGGGTCTTCTTCATTAGCATAGCACAGCAAGCAGCAGTTTGGTCTTAAGACCATGAGGGGAAATCTCCTTTGCAGTTTATCATAAGTATTAAGCCCTCCATGAAAAACAGTCCAGAGGTGAACTTTGACTTTTTTGGGGTAGGTATCCTTCCATATAACCTGGATCAAATCTTGGGAGAGAGAAGAAGTAGAACCAAAAAGATACTTCAAGGCAGATTTACAAGAGAAGTCAGATCCTCCACCTCCCACTCAAAGCCTACGATCCTGCTCCCTACCCGGACTGACATTTTTACACGTGCCAGTACAATAAAAAAAACCAATTTCGTAATCTGCAGGTAATGAACTTTCAACCCCATTTCCATTTCTTATCAATGAAATGATAAAAAAATAATAATAATAATAAAGAGAAGAAAAAAAAGGTTCAACTCCATTTCTTCTCAAACTTGAAAAAAACCAAAAAATATTTAGACACATGGTTATTCCAAGTCAGATTTAAAAATTCAGCAAGTTCTACGTGATTGATGAGAATATTCTTCCTTAAAGGCAATTCATCTAGCTTTTTCAATCAAATCTGCCAAGGTTCCTCTTTATCAAATCTAATAGCAGTAAAATTGAAAGAGAAAAACAGCAGCATATCATAGAAGTAAATAAGATAGAGAATAACTAACCATGTACCTCAGGATTAGCATTCAATTCATGAATCTTGGTAATGAGTTCAGCTTCAGATACTTGTTCAGGTAAATCAAAATCAAAGGATTTGATTCCAACTTCAGCACAAGCTTTCCTCTTCATTTTCACATAACTCAGTGAATCCTTTCTATTTCCTACAATCACCACCGCTAGTCCAGGAACCTTCGCAACCACAAACAGTAATCCTAATCAAATCAATCAAATTTAGCACAAAACAAACATTAATTGATCAATTAGAATAAAACCTTTCCAAATTTCTGAGAGAGAATCGTCACTTCCGAAGCGATTTCAGATCGGATGGTTTGGGCAATTTCTTTTCCGTTGATCAATGTAGCTTCGTGTTCAGCCATGTTCAGTTCAAATTTTTCACTGTGATTTCTTGAGTTGGAATCGTGGGATCGGATCTGCTGGGTTTTGATTTGTGCGGTGGAGACTGAGAAATCGGATGGGCAAAATTCAGATAATTGTCACCATTTTCACGGCCTTTACGTTTTTTTTTTTTGAAGTATCATTCATTTTTACGATTTTCCAACCCTAATATGAAGGGGTTAATTTTGCTATACTTATTTGAACAATTAAGGGTTTGATGGTTCAAATTAATTTTTTTAACACTAGATTATTGTATTTGTTTGATCAGATATGTTTAAAATATTTTTTTTTAGTAAAAAATAATTTATTTAAGGGGTAATTATTCAAATGACATATTTATGATAACTAGGTTTTTAGCACGTGCAATAATTTTTGTAAAAAATAGTAGTAAAATGTTTTGTAAAAAAAACAAATATTCACTTGAATAAACAGTTATGTGATATAGAATAAATTATAAATGTAAAGATTTCTATAATTAAAAATATGATATAGAATTAAATTACGATTTTTTAATGATAATTAGCAGTAGGATGTTTTGATTAAAAAAAAGAATGATTATGTATAATGAATAGTGATGATGTATAATAATTCCCAATTATTTTAGTACTCCCCCACACATAAACTATTTAAAAATATTATTTAAATATTTAATTAATTTCTAATCATTTGTCTTTATTTTTGTTGTTGCATATAGATATAATGATTTGTACCTGTCAATAAAATTGATTATATATGATATGAAATCCGTTAAAAGTGAACTTATCAATCTAAAGGTAAACATTAAAAGAATTCCTTCATAAACGTGAATTACTAACTCAATTGTTATGTATAATACCAAAAAAGGAAAAAACATAAATCGTTCAAATTTATTCAAACTATTTTTCTTTAATTTACAGTTTTTTTTTCAGAAACTACGTTCATCTCCTATGCCATAATTATAATTTCTAAACGTCATGGAACCCACAAAATATATATGGTAAAAAAAATTAAGAAAATGAAAGAGTAAAGTCCTCAGTTAAAAATGTGAAAATTGTGACTTCAAATCTCAAGCCTTTTGAAATTGACTTGTTCATTCTGAAAATCAAGAGAAACGCAAGGAAAGCCCCTTCTTCATTCTCTCCTAATAAAAATAATATTATTAACAAAATAAATTACGAAAAGATCACTAAAATCAAGTAGACATCTCTATCATAGTTGAATCACCTCTTTACTCGATTATTATATAGTCACATTCAACCTGAATTTTCAAAATATTTAAAAAGAGGGATTCAAAAGACTATGAGATCAAAATAATTATAGAAGATGTAAGAAGATTACCTACCCAAATTTTATTTACGGATTACAATTTCCTTCCATATGAGGAAAAAAATTGAGCTGCACAATAAAATAACAAAATTAGCATGAGAGATTTGAAGAAACAACAATAAATTTACGTTGTACATGAAATAACAAAATTTGAGAGAATTTTGAAGGAACAAAATTTGAATGGAATGCATCTTAGATTGCTTGCATCTAAACCTGTTGCTAAAAGAGAATTCGCGACGTGTTTTAAATTTCTTCTGAAGTCTTGTTTATTTCCTTTTTATCCTTAAAATTCATATGTTTGGGAATAGGAAGAGACATGTTTAATTATTTTTAAAAAGGAAGGAAGTAAATATGACATAATTACATAGTTGTGGGCAATTAATTTACTATTTACTGAACGTTTTGCATATCAACAAAAATTAATGAATGTTAAAGAGGTGCTTGATTTGGACTTTTTATTTGCCTACTTTGATATTTTTTTAATTTCTAAATATATTTATTAAACTTTTAAATTAAAAGAAATGAAACTTTTGCCTTATGAGTCTCTTTGAGTTTTTTTTTAATAGTTATACTATATTTTATTTTTAGATTTTTAAAGTCACAAAACTCGTATATTATACTTAATATAATTATTTAAATAGACATGATAAGCGTTTTAGTTATGTTTTAATTTAAAAGCCACAAAATTCTTAAACTCTTATTTTAAGTACTTTAACAGTTATATATGATCTAAAAATATTATATTAGTTTTATTTATTTTATGATAAACTAATAACTAATTTTAAGGGTGGATATAAAAAAATAATTAGTTATTATTAAAAAATGTTTCTCTAACACCCTCCCTTTTAATATAGTAGAGATAGAGATTGTTTATTATGTTATTGAATAAAATAAAATAAAATGAAAGTGGTGATTAAATATCGTAGAATTGCTAATAATCGAAAAGACATTAGAAAAATGTTTCAATTCAGATAATGGATAATCACTACAAAGAAAAAAGTCAATTTGCGACCAGAAGGTCGTTTTTCTGTTAGAATGCGACCAAAAAGCGACCAACGTGGTGGTGGCAAAAAAGCTGGTCATTCCTGACTTTTGTGCGGCCGTTTAGTCACAAAAATACGACTAGAACAGTTTGGTCGCAATAAAGTAAACATTTTCAAAAACGACCAAGTTGTCACTTAAAAAGGGACCATCTGGTCGTAATTTAAGTTGAAGATAAGTGACCAGGTGGTCCCACAATAAAGTGACCAAATGGTCACTTTTCAGTCAAGATATTTGCGACCAAGAGGTCGTTTTATTTATACCAAATTGCGACCAACAGGTCGTTTTATTTATATCAAATGGCGACCAAGTGGTCGTTATATGATAATGAAATGCGACCTCTTGGTCGTTTTATATTATATTTTTTTTAATTATTTAATTATTTATTTAAATTAAATTATTTCATTTGTAAATAGTATTTTAATTTTATTTCATTTAAATTTATTTATTTATTTATTTATTTATTTATTTATTTAATTAAAAAATAAAGAAATGATATTAAAATAAAACTATATATAAATAAATTTCCAAAATAATGTACTGTACAGAATAAAAGAAATGTAAACTACTGCGGAGGAGCAGGGGGTGGTGGAGGCGGAGCCGATGATGAAGACCCGAGATCTCGGGGCCCGAAGAAAGCTGCCATTGCAGCTGTGACCTGGGCCTGAACATCCGCCTGAATCGAAGCGTGCATATCCGCCATAGCAGTGTGAAGCTACTAAACCTCTTCTTGCAACCGCTACTCCGTCGGAGTAGGGCCGAAACTCATGCTCGCTCCGCCGCGCTGAGGTCGAGGCACATCAGTGTACAGTCGTCTACCGTACGAGCCGAGGCCTAGAACTGATCCATCAGGCCTAACCCCTCCAGCAGCCTCCAAGAATGCCTCCTTACGGTCTTCCGGAGTCGGTTGCGAGTCAGGTGTGGGCAACCACTGACTCAATGACTCCATGAAACGCTCCTAAATTTTTAAAATTCAAAAGATAAAATATTTAATATATAAGTTAGAAAGAATAGTAAAAAAAATTAAATAATTGAAAAACTAATTAAATACCTGAACTTCTCTCGCCTTATCGTCGATGATCGTCCCGTCCTTTTTTGTGTGCAGAATGAGATGCAGCTCATCAGGTGGGATAGGGCGACCGTGCTTCTCTTCCTAAAAATAGTAGAGAGATTGAAAAGGAAAAAAGTATATTAATAATTAATAATTAATTAATCAAGAAAAGATAATAACAAAAAAGTACGTAAAAGAAGAAACAAAAAACATACCAATCGACGATGGTGCTCGATGTGGGTCCGGGCCCCGGCTGTGTGTTTCCTGGGATTCTTCGCATGGTTGGCCTTATTCCTGCTTGACACTGCCTTGCCTTGGGGAGTGTTCAAACTGGCGATCAGCCGTGCGTGCTCCTCCTCGCTCATCCACACCGGTCGTTTGTCCGCTTGTTTTTTCGCGCCCGGTACATGAGGTCCTTGAATCGACCCTGGACGTGATTGTCCCCACGGGGAACAATCTATCGTCCTGGTGATATCGGAATCGATAAAAGGAAACTTGCCCTGAAAAATTCAAATAAAAATTAGTTAAAGTAATCAATTTATTATGAAAAATTTAAAAATTAAGTAATTATAAAAACAATTGATGTTAATTACCTTCCAATTGTCATACATCCGACGTTTCTCCGTCGTCGGGAATCTTCTCGCAATGGGCTCATTTGGGTAGAGGCATGCTCTGGAAGACCTCGCGAAACCGTTTTGATACGGTTGCATGCGGCTCCAATCTGCAAAAAACATTAAACATATTGTGGTATTAGATTAAACAAAACTATTTATATTTATCTATTTATTTACAATTAGTAAATGATTTAAAAAATAATTAATTAGAACAATAAACAAAATTTACGTATCCCCCTCAATCCGAAGGGTAGAGGCTGTGGCCCGAGGAGGCTGCGAGGAAGAAGTGGATGGGCCAGGTGCATTTGACTGGGTGGCAGTCCCTGAAGTCATGGCCTGGGAGTCCTGCGCCAACCGTGGTGTCGCAAGCGTCGAATCCTAGACCGGTGAGGGCTCTGAATGATCGGGAGTGAGATCATCTCCCGTCTCGTATTGTGCGAGGAGTATGGCCAACTCATCAGTCGTCAACTCATCAGTAGTAGGGGGCCGAGGAGTCTCGTCCTCAGGCTCGTCTGACTAGGGAGGATGTCGTCCGGCCTTCATAATCCTAAATTAAAATAAAACAAAAAAAAAGCAAATTAAATCAAGTAACTAAATTATACTAATTAATTAATTTTAATTAGTTTAATTAATTAAAGTAAAATTATACTAATTAAAATGAATTAATTAAATAATCTTAATTAAATTAATTAAATAATTTTCAGTAAAGTTTAATACTTAAACAAAATTATTCTAATTAATTAATCTAATTGTACTTTACTTTAATCAAATTTAACTAAAATTAAGTAATTAAACAATTTTTATTTAATAATTAAACTAAAATTAATTAATTAAATTAGTGTAATTAATTAATTTAAACTACTTAAGTATAATTGAAGTTAAACTATTTCAATTAATTACCCTACTTAAATTAATTGATTAAATTAAAGTAAACTAAATTACATTAATTAAACTAAAATTAAAATTTAAACTAGTGTAATTATAAATTAATTTAGTTTAATTTTTTAATTTTAGTTTAATTTTATTAAATTAAAGTAAACTAGCCTAAATAAACTAAATAAGTAATTAAACTAAATTAGATTAAGTAATTAAATTACTTACTAATTAAATTGAATTAAAGTAAACTAAGTTAGATTAATTAAACTAAAATTACTTAAAGTAACAAAATTAAACTAAACTAATTAATTAGTTAATGTAAACTAAAATGCTATGAATTAAACTAAAGTATACTAAGTAATTGATTACACAAATTTAGATTCATTAAACTAAAATTAATTAAATTAACAAAACTAAACTAAACTAATTAATTGAAAACTAAAAACTAAAACTAAGTAAACTAAATTCTTAAACTAAACTTAAATTTTATACGAAAACTAACCTCGTAATAGAAACCGGGATTGGAGGTTGAGGGTTTTAGGTTTAGAGTAAGAACAGGAACGAGAAAAAATAACGGGGAACGGGAGAGGGGAAAGAGAGAAAAGAACGAAAAGAGAGAAAGAAAAAGAGAAAGGAAGAAAAGAAGAAACGGGGGAAAGGAAAACTGATGGGAATTTAAATCAGATTTTGCGACCAACTGGTCGCAAATATGTAATCATGACTAAAAACGAAAGGTCGCGCGTGCTGGGGACATTACGACCATCTGGTCACAATTTTCCACATATTTGCGACCACAAGGTCGCATTTATTCCAAAAGTGACCATATGGTTGCCAATTTGCTATTATCCACAACAGCTGTCATATCACGCGTCCCATCAAAAATTGCGACCATCTGGTCGTAAATGTTAAATTCACCGCCAAGTTTTGCGACCAGATGGTCGTAATAGTTAAATTCACCGCCATAAATTTCATGAAAATTTAAATTCACCGCCAAAGATTTGCAACGAGATGGTCACACTTATGAAATAAACCGCCAAAAAATTAATAAACATTTTATAATATCCCTTCATTTTTGCGACCAAATGGTCGTAATTTAACTTATATTTTTTGAAAAAACTTAATTCTATTTACACAAATGCGACCAAGTGGTCGCATTTCACTTCTAAATTACTACCATCTGGTCGCAAATCTTAATATATATTTTTTTTTTACTTTCATTAAAGAAATAGTTTCAATAAAACATACAGTGAATCATAAAGTTACAAAATATCTTCTTCATCATCCTCAGTGTCTTCGGTCGTCGCTTCTTCTTCTTCTTCTTCTTCTTCATCGGATTCATCGTCTCGAATAAATTCAGCATCTATGTGTCACGTACGCGAGAAGTGGAAGCATTTGTATCATCATCATGCAATGTTATCGTTCCATCGTTCAAAGGACGAACAGTACTTCCATTCTGACCATCGTCGATTACACGACATCTTATCTCATCTTCTTGAAAAGCACCAGCTTCCTCTGCATGTTCATCAAGTCGTTTACGTCAACACCTTCGAGTAAATTTTCGACAATGTTTCGTTTAGCTGGTCGAAACTGCTCTGCAATGTGTTGATCAAAGTAGTACGAACAAAATGTGGTGGTCTCTTGCATAAGGTACGCACTACAGATAGACCCTTCTACTCTTGCTTTATTTCCGACCGTCTTTTTCAATCGACGTAAGTACCTGTGGGTACAATGTAGAAAACAATTATATTCGCTCACTGTACTTTATATGTGTACATTTACAAGTTAAATGTGATTACCTTTCAAATGGGTACATTCAGCGGTAATGTACCGGACCACCCAAGAATGCCTCGTATGGAAGATGCACGGGCAGATGCTCCATGGAGTCAAAAAATCCAGGTGGGAACATTCGCTCCAGTTTACAAATAATAACAGCGATCTCTGAACTCAATGAAGCCACATTAGCTTCATTCAGCTCTGTACATGTCAAGTCCCTGAAAAAAACACTCAACTGTGCAAGTGGCTCCCAATGTCTGTTCTCTAGGAACGGCCTGAACGCGACAGGCATCAATCGTTGCATGAATACGTGACAGTCGTGGCTTTTCATCCCGAACATGATATGTTTTTTACTGTCTATACACCGACTCAAATTCGAAACGTATCCGTCCGGGAATTTGATAGATTTGATCCATTCAAATAATGTTTTTTTTCCTCCGTCGTTAACATATACTTTGCTTTTGCGTAATTATCATTGTGGTCAGGCTCCAACTCAGGACTGTTACATATCTCCCGTATATCATAACGTACCTTGAGATTGTCCTTTGTTTTTCCCGGAACATTCAATATCGTATTGAAAATTTTGTCGAAGAAATTCTTCTCGATATGCATGACATCCAGATTGTGTCTAATCAGTAGATCTTCCCAATACGGTAGATCCCAAAAAATACTCTGTTTCTTCCAACTCGTGTTTTTTCCGGCCGCATTGTTTGCACTATCTGCACCAGCCACTATTACCTTCTTCATCCCTAAAGCATCTATACCGTGTAGAATCTGCCTTCCACTATACATTGTCGGGGGGGCGGGGTTTCTTTTCTTACTCGTCGACCCTTCTTCCAGTCACTACCGTTTGAACAGAACGTATGATTTAACGGTAAAAATGGACGGTGACAATCAAACCAACAAGTTTTCCGACCGTTTCTGAGATAAAATGCATCTGTGTCTAGCATGCAATGTGGACATGCGTATTTCCTTGCCGTACTCCATCCTTTAAGAGGATGAGATCGAGGTCCACACAATTAACTATTGACTACGCAAAACAATAACGAAAACTAAACTAAATACTAAAAAATATATATGATTAAAGCAATTTAAATGTCAACATACCTGACAACATTGAATACGCGGGGAAGTCATCGATCGTCCGGGATTAACGCGCGCGCATCAAGAAATTTTGTTTCTTGAAATATCGTGCGTCATAACATCATCACCCACAACCTTTTCAACTCGCAATAAGTGGTTGCAAATACACATCGAAGTTTCGTTTTGGACTTTTCGGCCCAGTGCACGATCACTATTAGAAAAATCACCGGGTTCTCTCATGCACATCGAGGGAGGCAAGTTATACGGGGTTACCATGGTCGCCAAACTGAATATTATGCCCGGATGCCCCGAACGGGTTAAAGCCATCCTTGCATAAGCCCAATCGGCGTTTCTGGATCTTGTGCAAAATCGGGATGACAATTATTTAAATGCCGCCATCGCCACAGATCGAGGGATGTCGCGATAACACCTTCATCATGTGAATGCTCGTGATGCCATCTCATGTGCGCGGTCGTCACATCCGATGCATACAACCGGTTGCAGACGTGGGGTCACGGAAAATAAAACATGCGGCGCATGGAATCAGTCGCGTTTCCCTTGTTTATATCTTGGGAGAAAACAGAATTTGCGGTGATACAGTCCTCATCCACGCCCCAGGAAATCATGCATCCGTTTCGACACGAATCTATTTTCTCCACGGGTAATCCTAGACACTCCACTAGCTTTTTCGTGTCGTATAAACCGTGGGGCATATTATTTTTTTCTTAAGCGCATCGCCGAAACCACGATGCAATCGAATCAAACCTCTACTAGGGTATGTTGTCATCGCGCCTTTATATTTAAAAGTTACTAGCAAGTAACAAGTTGACTTACCTCACACCCGTCGTACAATGGCCGGTTGGTCATCCTTAGCATCTCATGCATCTTACGTGCTTCAGGATTCATTTCCTCTTCAATGCTCTTTCATCTTCGTCTACGTTCAAACTTTCACCTGGATATTTTCATTGCCCCCATACCCCGCACCCTCAAGTATCATTTCGGGCGATCGACCACAATGTTGTTCATCATTTCGTTCTTCGACATCAACCCCGACATTCGAGCTGCTACCCTCGTATTATCTCGATTCCTGTAATGCAGCGTCGAACATTTCCTTTGTTTCCCCCTGATACACCCAGTGATAATAGTTCTGCACAAATCCCCGACTGTAAAGATGAATCTTCACATCTGTAACCGGTATGATTCTTCTATTGTCGCATTTCCTGCAAGGGCAGCGTAGCTTTCCACCATACTTTTCATAATAGACAGTTGTCATGAAGAACTCAACAAACTGTTCAACCCTTGCGACGAACTCATCGTTCAAATACCCGTCTATCAACCGAACATACATCCACTCTCTCATTTTCTTTTTTCTCAATGCTAACAAACAATGGGTGCAGGGGTTTTTATAATGGACTTCTCTGCTCATTTGCGACCAGATGGTAGTATTTTTGCTACCACCTGCTCGCAGTTTCCAGCCAAATTTTCCCACCATTTTCCTCACTACCCCGGGTCACATCAAGTCAGAATTTACGACCACATCGTCACTTTTTCTGTGACCACTTGGTAGCTTTTATCCCACCAAATTCTTTATCAATTATTGGTCCCATAAAATCACATAATTTGCGACCATCTGGTCACTTATAATTGTGATCATTTGGTAGCTTTCTTCCCTCCAATTATAAGCTACCACTGCTCACTTTTAGGTCACCAAAATTGCGACCATTTAGTCACTTTAAATTGTGACCATTTGGTAGCTTTCTTCCCTCCAATTATAAGCTACCACTGCTCACTTTTAGGTCACCAAAATTGCGACCATTTAGTCACTTTAAATTGTGACCATTTGGTAGCTTTCTTCCCTCCAATTATAAGCTACCACTGCTCACTTTTAGTCACCAAAATTGCGACCAGTTAGTCACTTTAAATTGTGACCATTTGGTCGCTTTCTTCCCTCCAAAATTATGCGCCATTTTTTGCTACCAAGGCATATTTTAGTCACAAAAATGCGACCAGAGGGTCCTTTTTTTAGGTGACCATCTGGTCGCTTTTTTCGCGCCATTTTTTAAGACTACTTCTGCTTTTGGTCGCAATCTGGTCACTAAAAAAGTGACCAGATGATCACTTAGAGTCAACCTTCAAAGAAAGTGACCAGGTGGTCACCATAAAACTACCATTTTTTTTTGTCGCAAATTTCTGGTCGCATTTTGACAGTTTTTTTTGTAGTGAATGAATTGGGGTGAATATCATACTCAACCTAAATGAAGAATTAAAATCTGTCATGTAATTAATTCACAATAACCCTTGAAAAAACTCTTGCATGTTCAGTTTTTTTTTTTTTTTTAGCGGATTGCCTGTTCAGTTTACTGATGCAAAAAGGAAATTGTTGTGCTTTTTCTCTCTCTCCATGAACTTTCAGCTAAACAAAACCACCAAGACCATAAATTTTGGAATGTTATATATATGCAGGTTTTATTAATTATATTTTAAACTTATTTTAAGAATTCCACCCAAAAAAATTATTTTAAGAATTCCACCCAAAAAAAATTAAGAATTAAATAATAAATTAATAATGATAATTAATAATTGATAATGGTATAAATTATAAATTTGAGAAACAATAGAAGGGTAAAAGGGTCAAAAAATGATTCCCCAACATCCCCACTTTTAAGATACTAGGTTTTTCACACATGTCATGCACGTGGGGCACGTGGTTTGTCTTTCAAATTTTATAATAAAAATGTCAATATTATTATGAAGTTATTTTCTTAATTCAAATTTTGAAAATTCAAATTTTATAATGAAATGGAAGAAATTAATGTAACTCATACTAAAAAATATCTTTAAGATGAAAAAAACTTAAATTTCATGATTTTATATCATCTTATTACTCATGGATGATGGATACATGTAGATGACTAAAGATTAATAATGATTTTATATCATCTTGTTACTCATACATAATATTCATTTCCTTTCCATAACTCTATCCTCAAACATCTAGTTTTTTGTTTTTAAATTGGTGTGTTAGTTCATCTCTATTTACATGTGTATATATATATAGTAAATTAAAAGTGAAATTTTCAATAAATTTGTAATTCAATTAGTGAGTTACAAAATTTTTCTACTACTCATTTATTTGGGGTGTTACAAGATGGTATGCTATGTCCTTTGGTTTTGATATTTTAAAAAATAATCACACTAACGTAATTATATATTTAGATTAGAGAGAGAATTGTTTTAGTGTGTGTTTTCCTCTGCTTGACCTAGTTTTAATATAATTAAAAAAAAAGGATTTTGGTTTTGATCTTTGATTATTGGGTTTGATTTTAAATTTAATAAGTCTATGAAATTATTTATTTTATAAATATGACCAATAAATTATTACTAAATTAATTTTTGAAATAATCTCATGATAAAATATATTTGAAATATTTATTGAACGAAGACAATTTTAGTTTATTGTATTTAATTAATTTAATAATAAGAAAGTATATTTAGAAAAATTTATATAGTATAAAATTTGTTTATTGTATTTAATTACTTGATAATAATATTCAAGTATATTTAGAAAAGTTTAGATAGTATAAAATTTGTGTATTGTATTTAATTAATTGGTATTGTTTTTAATTAATTGGTAATAAAATGATTATTAATTTTGAATGATGGCATTATAGAAATTTAAATGAATTATAAGGGTAAAAATGGAAATCAAAAGTTTTTCCTCTAAGCCAATTTTTAGATAGTATAGATATAGATTAAAGATAACTACTTTATTGTCAAAACTTTCAATTAAATAATAAGCTCAGCCTAAATCAAAACATAATTTTGAAAGGGTGAAATTTCTAAATAGCCACTTTTTGAGTCAAAAAGTCTAAAGTAGCCACATGTTTTTTAAAATGTTGGAACTAGCCACTTTTCCTATTCAATTTTTTAAATATACCAATTTTGCCCTTTGTGTGTCAGGTATAGTCTGACGCCTATGACACGTATAGTACGTGTAGTCTGACATTTCTTCTTTCCCAATGCATTCTTTCTTTCTTAGTTTTTTAGTATAGTCAGTATAGTGTCCATAACTCTTCAGTGTATTTAATATATTCTGTATATTTTTATTATTTTGTATTTTGATTTGATACTACATATTTTGATTTTTAATTCAATTTCGTAGATTCATTTTTATATATTATTTATAGTTTCCCCTCTCATATAAGTATATTGGGTATATTGTCTTTTCACATCGTGACTGCATTTGGGGAAAGTGTGAATGTATGTACTATAAAAAATATATATGTCATTTAATCTACAAATGGAAAACAAAAAGAGTGTTAATTCAATAATACTAAATGTACAAAAAAAAAAAAACTTAATATGCAAACAAAACAAAATGAACATAAAAGAAAGTGGGTGTACATCAAGAAAACGCATAGTTGTGTATAGAACGTATATTGCGTGTATTACATACTGTATATCAAGAAAAACACATAGTTATGTATAGCACGTATATTACAAAAGATGTATATTTAAACAGACCACAAAAAAAGTATATTACGTATAGTACAGAGTGTATAGCAAAACAGCAACAGAACGAGAGACCACAAAATAATATATTTAAACAAACCACAGAAAATATATATTACGTATAGTACAGACAGTACATTACGCAAAACAGAAACAGACGAGAGACAAAATATGTATATTACGTATATTGAAAAAAAACGTATATTGCATGTATTACATGTATAGCGGAAAACAAATATTAAGAATTTATGTATAGTACATAAAACAACAAAAAGGTATAAATCAAACAAAATATGCATATTACCTTTCGTCAAATCCATGCTTATTTTGGTTTAGATCTTCGAGATTCAGAACAAAAAACGAAGAAATATATTTATGTAAAAATGAGATTGAGAAGAAATTAAGTAGAGATATAGTAATTAAAAAAAGTGTTGGAAATTTGTGAGATTAACATTTGTAGAAGATAAAAAATGTAGATTTTTGAAAAACAAATAGAAAGAATGAGAGAGATGGAAGAAGAAATGAGAGAAAAATGAAAAAAAGAATGAGGGGGAGAGAGAGAAATTCTAATATATAGAAAGAAATGGGGGGGGAGGAATGGGAGGGAAAAAAATTTAAAAATAAATATGAAAAGTAGGGAGAGGGAGAGATGGGAGAGAGATATTAATATTAAAAAAAATTGAATGGACGGAAGGGAAGGGAGAGAGAATGGGAAAAAAAAGAAAGGATGGAAGGGAAGGGGGGGGGAGAGAGGAGAGAGGGAGTGATTTGACATCAAGGGTATTTTAGTCTTTTTATTACTAGGGTTGCTAAAAAAAACATGTTGGATTTAAGGAAAAAGATGGATGAAAATGTGGCTAGTTTTATATTTTTACTCATTTTGAAATGTCCAAAATATCTTTAAAATAAGATCTTCACATGCGCGAAAAACTCTTTCCTTTTTTCGCTTAAATTTATCCGGATGCGGGTTTGGAGTCTAATGTTACTTTTTATTCTGTTTATTTTTATTGGGCTTGTTGTTAGCTCATGATATTACAAACATTTTCAGGTAATGTTTGCGGTCGTGGGAGGAGAGCTGGTGCAGTCTGATCTGGATGATGATGATGCCGAGAGGGACTATATATATTTTAAAGTCCATGGACACATTCTATTACATTTTATTTTATCTCATGAGTTGTATATTTATTTATAAGCTCATAAAAGCTTTTTGTTTTAACATTTATAACCTTGAACTCCTTTAATCTTTACAACAGAAATTGCATTTCCTGTCTTTTAATTTCTCTGATTGTGAAAAGTGTAAACAGGTTGAGGATAGTCCAAGTTTTAAACATATCCACGCCAAATTTTCATTAAATAATAAGTCTTCCGCTGAAATCTGATTTTAAATTATTTAAAAGGAGTCGGGTCGTCACAGACAAATTCTACATCATTTAAATCAATTTAAAAAATGACATCACTAGTTAATTCTCACTATTTGTACTCTTTAACTCTAGGCCTTGTACAGAAGGATGACCATTGAACAACTAGTGATGAAAGTCAAATTGCAACAAATATTCTTACTAAGCTAATTCTTGACATTCTAATGGTAGATAACTTAAATATGGAGGTGGTTAATGACATGTTTCTTTTGCACATTAAAATGTTACTCGTGTAACTTAAATATGTTGATAGGTTCGAGTCTCCCTTCCCCCAACTTGATGTAATATCTAAAAAAAGAAAATAACTTTAATGTTTGTCTAACCTAATAAAATTAAGAGTGTATGTGTGATCGGTTCAAAATTTAGGAGTACAAATACAGCCTCTCACAAAATAAGAGGAGGTGTGTCTCAAAATAAATCAGCATCCGGTTGAAATAAATTTTCCATGAGAGAAGTTAAAAAAAACTAGAAGATTTATTCAAATAGAATTCCAAAAGTATGTTTTAAATTATTATCAGAATTTCTTTTACAAAACATATCCCCCTCTTTTGAATACATAAGAAAATAGAACTTCAAAGAAGTCATAAGGGAAAAATTCTTATGTTCTTGAGAAGCAAATCCTCATTTATCCAACCAAAAGTTTGGAGCACATCTTCAATCTCGGATCAAAAAAATCCTAAAACTGAAAATTGTCTTCCCACATAGACAGATAAATCAGTAAAATTACCATTTTTCGTTAAAAAGCTATTATAGAAAATGATGGTTGAATTGGTATGCTTTTGATTAATTTTGCTGCTAAATGCACTTTTTTCTTGTCATTCATTTATTGGCAGGAAGGCATTGATGTATTCTACAAAAATTCTAGTATGAGTAAAATAAATAAATAAATGGATTGCCCTTCATTCTTCAAGGTACTTGAATTCTTGAAGTGAGATCAATAAAGGCATCTTCTCTGCAAGGATTTGTTAGACCCTCTTGTGAATGATGAAAACCAAAAAAAAATTCAAAAGAATGAAAGCCAAATTCTTCCTCTACATGGTTGAGAAGTTGTTGGAATGACGGATGGTTTAAATAAGATATCGAAACCACGAACCGCTTCCTTTGGATCTCTCCCACATAAACTGCCACATGACCTTTTGGAACATCCAACTGTTTTTTGGTGAAACTTGACTGCATCTTTAGGATTTGCTTGGCATGAGGAACTAATGATAACAAACGGATTCCCATTTATCTGCTCAAGTGGTTACAATACATTGCCTATTGATAAAATCTTATTATATATAGAACTTGCAAAACTTTAATTTTAATAACATGAAAACGATAATTCCCATGATGTTTAGAAGTCATGATTTTCACTATAACATTAAAAGAACATAAATTGAACATACCGTTCTTAAGGAAAACTCGATAAACGCAGTAAACAAATTTGGTGTAGATGAGTCTGAGTTTCTCTCTCTATTACCCACTTTAATAGTACAACATTGATGGTGCAACGTACTGATAAATTGTATTTATCTTGGTTGGGTTGAGAGAGGACCAAGACTCATATTTATACAGGCCAAGAGATGTGAAGTCAATAGACACCTTGTATGGTTATATCTTTTGGAAAAGACATAACCATTTAATGAGTCATTGAAGGGATGATTTACTAAAATAGCGGAAATTTATTTAGTAAATTTATTAACATTTAATAACGGATCTATTAACATCATGCAATTTGTGAAAAATATGTAGATTCATGCTTATATTTTCGAAAATTAAAATCAAACCGGAACTTACATTGAGTAAAATATGGAGAATCGGTTGGAGGTTTCTTTACAGCATCAAATCCTCAGCAACACCGAATCTTCTATGCTATAATCCCGATCGAAAGCAAAACCGACTTGTGGGAATCGAACCGGAAGAACAAAGAAGAAGAAATTTCTTCTAAATTTTTTCCTAAAGAAAATCGGCTATTGGGCAAAAACTTGAGAGAAAATTTTCACTTTTCTAATTAAAGTGAGAAGTGTATAAAATATGAATCCCAATAGTCATATTTATAGGAAAATATGGTATCCTAATCTAATTAGAATTCCTTATTTTCTAATTATTAAATTAAAGAAAAGATAAATATACATACATACATACATATATATATATATATATATATATATATATATATATATATATATATGTTAATCTTCAAAAGCATTAGCGCGCATGTACGAAATCAAGATATAATATATATATATAGGGGCAAAAATCAAAATAGCCACATGGTGATGTGTAAAGCTCAAGATGACCCCTTTTTTAAAAACTAATCAAAATAGCCACTTGGTACAATGTTCATTCCAATTTTGCCCCTCCGTATGCTGTGTATGTTCTGACATGTCTGACATTTTTGACTTTTTTCTTTCCCAATGCATGAAAGAAATTATTTTTATTATTTTCTCTTTCTAATTATTTATAAAATTTGAAATTCATTTTCCCCTTCATTTATTATTTCATTTATTTTTTTCTTTTTTCTTTCCAATATCCATTTGTTTTTTTTTTAATTTATTTTTTATTATTTATTTTGTTTCAGTATCATATTATCTATTTTTTTGGTATATTCCGTTGGTATATTCCGTATATTTTCATTTTTTTATATTTGATTTTAAGTGAATTCCGTACATTCTCTTTATTTTCCATGTAATGTTTGTATATTTGGTATGTTGTCCTCCACTTTGCAATGAAATTTGAAGGAAAAGGGTGATATACATAATATACATGTCGTTTTATCTGCAAAAAAAACAAAAAATATTGTTAACAAACTTTAAAATCGATATATAATTTACACAATACTTAATATACAAAATATACTTATAGAGACACATAACAATACACATACAAACTACTTACTATGAACACAAGCGCTATTATGCAAAACAGACGATGATGTTATTGAGGCCTCATACGAATAATATACATGATATGAATACATAACAGCACAACACATAACAAATTGGCATAGATATATAAGAGTGAAGTGCAAAAATAGACAGAGAATGATTATTATGTCTCATATGCATAGTCATGTCATTTAAGCAGTATTAATGCGAATCATTTCATATTATAGTTATTAGGTCTCATATTTATAATATACATAATATACATGTCATCTTATCAGGAGACAATTATGTATATTATGTATATTACAAGACTATACATTTAAAAAACAGTTATCAAGAAATACACATAGTTGTGTATAGTACGTATATTTTGTGTACTACGTGTATTAAAGACTATAAAAACCACATAGTTATGTATAGTAAGTATATTACAAGGTATATATATATTTAAACAAATCACATAAAAAGTTTATTGTGTATATTACATATTGTATAATAAGCAAAACAGAACCAAATGAGGAGACAAAAAATAGTTATGTATATTACGTATATTACAAAAAAAAAACAAATGCATAAATGAGAAAAAAATTAAAAAGATAATAATACCTTACGTATATTGTATATTGTATATTGTGTATATTATAGACCAAGAAAAATGCATATTACGTATGCGGCAGCATGTATATTATGTATTTTACAGAGTTATACATTTAAAAAAACGGATATGATGAAAGATGATGTCCGTTAATCCTTTCGACACTTAAGTATATTACGTATATTACTGAATATATGTTACGAATATTACGGACGGGACGCAATGTATATTATGCATATACATCAACCACTCGTTATTTTTCATATATTGTGTGTATTAAAGAATGTACATTCAGTAAATAATATAATGGACTGAAAAAAACAGACAATTAAGTATATTATGTATATTACAAGACTATACATTTAAAAAACAGTTATTAAGAAATGCACATTGTTGTGTATAGTACGTATATTTTGTATACTACGTGTATTAAAGACTATAAAAAAACACATAGTTATGTATAGTAAGTATATTACAAGGTATATATATTTAAACAAATCACATAAAAAGTATATTGTGTATATTACATATTGTATAATAAGCAAACCCGAACCAAAATGAGGAGACAAAAAACAGTTATGTATATTACGTATATTACAAAAAAAAAAACAAATGTCATAAATGAGAAAAAAATTAAAAAGATAATAATACCTTACGTATATTGTATATTGTATATTGTGTATATTACGGACCAAGAAAAATGCATATTACGTATCGCGCGACCACGAAAAAATGAAATATTCATAAAGTTCAAGAGATGTGAAGGAAATTAAATTTAACAATAAAAAAAACGAACCTTTTGACAAAATCTTCAATATCCGCAAGATCTAAGTTTTGTGAGAGAACAATTGGATAAAGTAAGAACAAAAAGTAAGATGAAAATGATGGATTTTATAAAAAAATGTATCCATGAGAAAAAGAAATAGAAAGATAAATGGTAGATTTTTGTAAGAAAAAAAGAAGCAAAATGGAGAGGGAACAAATTTGAGGTATGAAAAAATAAGGGAGAGAGAATGAGAGAGAATGAGGGGAATTTGGGGGTGGGGGGATATATAACTTATAGATGGGGGAAATGGGGGAAATTTTGGGGGAAATATTTGTTTTAAAATAATTTGAAAAAAAGGAGAAATGTAAGAGAAAATAAAAAAGAGAGAGAGAGAGAGGGAGAGAGAGAGAGAGATGTTCTACGTAAGGAGAAAGAGAGAGGAAAGAGAGAGAAAAAGGAAGAGGGAGAATGATTTGATGGGAAAATATTTGTTTTAAAATAATTTGAAAAAAAATGAGAAATGTAAGAGAAAAGAAAAAAAAAAGAGGGAGATGTGTTGCGTACGTAAGGAGAAAGAGAGAGGAAAGAGAAAAAGAAAAAGGAAGAGAGAGGAAAGAGAGAATGATTTGATGGCTAGGGGTAAAGTATTATTTTTATATAAACTAATAGCTATTAATTAACAAAATAAAAAAGGTGGCCATTGATGAAAAGTGAAGGTAAAAAAGTGTCATCCTTATTATTTTCCCATATATATATATATAGCGCGCATGTAGGAAATCAAGATATAATATATATATATATATATATATATATATATATATATATATATATATATATATATATATATATTTATTTATTTACTTTTCTTTATTTAACAATTAATATTAGAAATAATTCAAATAATAATTTCTAATTTAATATATTTAGCCAAAAAATTAATATATTAATTATCATTGAATCTTATTCAATTAATTAATTATTTTGGGCTAACATCAATTTGTTTCTAAAACCAATGTATTTAATTCTCTCTAAATTTTATTATTTAATTAAATAAACTCATTATTTAATTAATAATACTAATTATTAATTTTCATTTAAATAAACTCATTATTTAAATAATTAATAATATTAATTTCCGTTTAAACAAGCTATTTATTTAAACAATTAGTTTTGCCTTATTATAATTGATAATGTAATATTAATTTCCATTTAAATAAACTTTTTATTTAAACAATCAATATTAATAATATTAATATTAATTTTCATTTAAATAATCTCATTATTCAAATAATTAATATTGCCTAATTTTAAGTAAAATCAATTACTTAAATTATTTGTTCTTCTTAAGTTAAATTAATAACTTAGTTTTGCTACAACGATATTTGGGCTAGCATAGGGACCCGATGGACCTATAGATCATGGGCTTAATAATTAGTCAATTAAGTGATTAACACATAATCAGTTAATTACTTATTATTTAACTATGAATAATTCCACTATAGATTCATAGCTGAATTCCCCTCACTATAGATGAGTTATGTCCATTTAGTTTATCTTTATTTATATCTGTGATATATCCTTCACGTGGAACCCTCATAATTACTGTAATTACCTCTTTATCCTTGTGTTCCCGCTGATTCTCCAATGAACTTTATCTTTAGTCGAACTAGAGATAATATACTTCTGTGATCAATAGAAGTCGTGGCGCCACTTATTCATGTCTCGAATCAGTACATCAAGGGAGCTTCCTAAAGTTCCTAGAATGGTTAGGTATCACATTGAGACCGTTAATTCTTTAGGAAAGTTATGAATTCCATCTCGTGTAAATGAGTTCCCAGCTACTTATCTAGCCATGTTCCCAAAACAGGAGTGTATTGAGCGTTCTTACAGATCGCTCTCAACCATGTGAATAAAAGAACATAACTCCATAAATAGGAGTCCACATTTCACTCAAGATTGAGATCTATCACGGTTGATAAACTTAGTTTGATATTCGATCATTTCTCGTAAACGGTACTAATGAGAAATTTGATCGAATGTCATGTCTTATACAATCAACATTGTATATGATACTTCCATTTCATGTCTCCCAAATGAATGATTAGGATTATATCATTTGTCTATAAGCAAAATGCGAAGCTATCAACAGTGTTACCAGGATAAGGTTCCCAAACGTTATCCATTTACTGTAGACACTTTTAAGTTACTCATCTCGACTTTAATCCTCTCGTATGACTCACATACTAAGTCGTGATTTCATAAGAGTGACTTAGGGTTTTACTATTTGAATGTTTGATATTTATATATTTCCATATATTCCTAATATCTTCAATTGAATCAATATAGATAATAAAGAACTTATGTTTATTTATTTAATTTATTCGAAATAAATTAAATAATTACAAGTTCTAGGACACCATTCCTAACAGTCATAACCTTTCATTATGGAATCAATGGATACTTTAAAAAGACTAGATTCATACCACGTGCGTTTCACGTGTATTCTTTTCAATTTATCATCAAAATTTAAATATATATATATATATATATGCATGAAATTTTTATTTTTATTTTTCCAACATTTATGGATTTATTTAGAATAGATTTAATTTATTAGAAAAATTAATCATTTTTTAACTTTATTTTTATTTAAATAAAATAATTTATAATTAGTTAAATATATTGTAAAAGTTATTTCAATCTAACAACAAATTTAAAAGATCACCCTCCATTAGTCTCAGAGTATCAATTTTGTTTTTCTCCTTCTTTTACTCGCTTTGAGTTTTGTTCTTTGTTTATTTTGTTATTAAAGAACAAAAGGTTTAAAGGGCAAACTTAATTTAAAATTAATTAAAAAAAACAAATTTGAAATTTTTATTATATTATTTTTAATTATAATAAAATATTTATTTAATTGAAGTTAAAGAACTAACAAATAATAATATAGGGATTTTTTTAACACGTTGAATCATTAATGAAAAAAATTAAAATATTTATTAAAAATTGGTAAATAACTATTCAAATATAGGTTTTAATATTTGTAAAGTTTAAAATATTTTTAATTTTTCCCCTTAAAAATATACATGAAAACTCAAATTAATACCAACAATGTATATGTATTGAATACAATATGTTATTTAAATGATAATAATTTATTGAATTAATGAATTATTGATAAATTGATTATTAATTTTAAAAAATAATTATAATATACATAATTAATACATAAGTGGTAATGGAATATTTTCTAAATTAAAGGTTTGATAAGAATAATTTTAATATAAACAATGACATATTTTGTAATTTTTAAAAATTATATAGGGATAATATAGTCCAAAAATATTTCTTAAACATCCATTCTTTTATATATTATATATTAGGGATAAGGATAAAAAAACATTTGCATTCAATTTATTGATCATTTAGTGTAACGTCCCGTTATTATTATTTTTTATTTATTTATTCTATTTTATTTATTATTTATTCTATCTTAATTAGTTTAATTTAATTATTAAGTAATTAGTTAATTTAGATTAATTAAGTTAATTAAATTGGTTAGGTTATTAAATGGTGTTAGTTAGTTAATTTAGGAGTAGTGAAGTGTGGGACCTCCTCTTCCTTTTGTCTTATCCCCACATTTTAGGGTTTTCTATCATTGGACAATACCTCAATTTGAGGACACATATATATTGTTTTTTTTTTCATTTTCCTTATTCCCCTCCTCCTCCCTTCGTCAAAACGCAGCCAGCCGACATCCATGGGTTTTGTTTTTTTTTTTAAATCCTCTTCTTCTCCTTCGTTAGTCCGTGAACCAGCCGCACCCCTCGTCTAGTGGTTTTTCGTTTTCGTGTTATTTTACTCAGCCACCGTCCGCCATCGTAACTCAATAGAAGACCATGAAACTCACCGAAAACTGGGTTGAACTCGCCAGAACGAGTTTTTAATTGGGTATAAGAGGGTTTGTGAATTAGAATCCAATGAGGATTTTGGTTGCTTTGAAGATTATCGGGAGTGAGTGCTGTGAATAATTCTCTGGTTTAGTTGTTTTTCGGAGTTTAGGTTTAAATTTGGAGATAAAGAGTAAAGTGCATTATTGTAATTGGAGGTTTGGGTTTCATGGGGGCATTCGGGTTGGTTGTTGAGAAGAGTTAAGCCTAGGGTGATATTTGGAATTGGGTTATGGAAAAGCTAAATGTGGGGCGAACGATGTTCTCCGATGTTATTTAAAAGTATATTTAATCTTTGATTTACTTATATTTCATTGAATGGCTAATGGCATGAATTATCGTTCTTATGCTTGCACTTTATGTTATTTGGCTAATGGTTCTTGGTCGAGAATATTAGCGGTGATGATATCATTTTGGTAATATTCTTGGTCGAGAATATTAGAGATTATAATGTGTTTGGCTAATGGTTCTTGGTCGAGAACATTAGCGGTGATGATATCATTTTGGTAATATTCTTGGTCGAGAATATTAGAGATTATAATGTGTTTGGCTAATGGTTCTTGGTCGAGAACATTAGCGGTGATGATATCATTTTGGTAATATTCTTGGTCGAGAATATTAGAGATTATAATGTGTTTGGCTAATGGTTCTTGGTCGAGAACACTAGCGGTGATGATATCATTTTGGTAATATTCTTGGTCGAGAATATTAGAGATTATAATGTGTTTGGCTAATGGTTCTTGGTCGAGAACATTAGCGGTGGTGATATCATTTTGGCAATATTCTTGGTCGAGAACATTGATGGTAACGTGCGTATTTCTTTAACAAAGGCTTCTTGGTCGAGGGCATTAGTGATGTTTCATGAAATTCTGATTGTAATTGGTGGTTTAAATGTTTCCTTTGGCAATATGTGAAATGTATACTTGGAATCGATTTGTATGTGGGCATAAGATGTTGGGAGTATAGAATGAGTAGTAAAGAGCATGCTAGGTTTTTGGACACAATTTCTGATGTGGAATTCGTCCATAGGGTTGCATGACTCCATTTTACTCTCACTAGCATTTTTATGCTAATGTTTCTGCACTTAAATTTCTCAGGTACGCCCCGTGGTAGAGGTGGTGGTGCCGCATGATCGCGGGATGGTGACTTGGACTAGGACTGGATCGGCATGTGAATTTTAGAAATGCACAAACTTTAAACACTCTGAACTTTTATCGTTTTAACTGTCTTATTGGTTATTTTGGAGCTCGGGAGAGCACTTGACTGATTTATGGTTTTTAGTTGTTTCCCTTGAATTTAAAAACTATGTCGGAAATGCGCATTTCCAGGATTTATCTGTTTTATCGTTTATTTTGCTTGTGAACAATGTATCCAGGTTTTGGTTTGTTCAAATTACAAACAGCATCATGCTGATTTTCCGTAAAACAAGTCTTCCGCTGTCTATTTCTGATTTAAAGTTTTTTTTTTTAGAAATCCGAGTCTTTACATTTAGATTACTATATTCTTACCACGTGCGTCGCACGTGATATTCTATCTAATATAGAATAATTTAAACGTTTAGCATATTTTTTCTTCTATAAATTTTTTTTAAAATAATTTTTCTTTTATTAATTTTTTTTAATTATTAAACGTATTATTATTTTCTATTTAGGATTTAAATTATTGTATACTTTACTAATTCAATGAAATATATATAGTTGATTTTCTTTTTATTTAAGACATTTTTTTTTCATATATACAGTGTACTACCAAATAAAAACAAACTGTTTGTTCTAAATATATATACTTCTTTTTTTATGTTAATTTATTCATTTCTATTTTAATTATAATTCAAGAAATTATATTAGTTTTTTCCCGTTGATTTTAAATTTATAAATTTTTATAAATATTTCTTATTAAAAATATAAAGTTTATTTTAATATTATAAAATACTATACCCTTACAAATTCAATAATTATATTTTGTTGTAATTGTTTTTTTATATTAACTTAAAAAACAATTTATTTTTTTAGTTATTTTAAAATTAAATCATCATCACCTTTATTAAATCATTTAATATTTAAATACTTAAATATAATTTATTTATTTTTATAAATGGGTGATAAATCTAAATAAATAATAGTTATTCTAATATCACATTCAATTTCACATGTTGTACTTAATTTTTTTAACTATTTTGTAATTTGATGTCGTGAAAGCAATAAAAAGCCAATGAATTTATTAAAAAAATTGACATTTTCTTATTAATTGATTGATAAATATTTTAATATTATTATATAAAAAATGACGTAAAAGAAAAAATAAATTAGGTTAATATATGAGAAAAGTAAAAATATGAAGAGAAAAAAAAAGTATCATCATTATGCAAAAAAATGTCACTTTACAATGCAAATCTATTATTTTTTACATCTCCAAACTTTATTTTTCTAAAAGTATATGAAATGTGGCATGCAATGGAAGATAAAAAGTGGGCATAATAATCTACAAGTGTGATATTTATTAGAAAGTGGAGTATTAATAGCAATGACATATTTACTAATTTTGAGATTTTAAAAAGGTATTGATAATGGCATTGTAGTAATTTCAAGATTTTAAAAGGATATAATTGTCCAAAAATGTTTCTCAACCCTCCCCACTTTTATATATTAGAGATTTATAGCATTAAACTTTTCAAGCATATATATATATATTTCATAAGTTGGGATGTAAGTTCTAAAGACTTTTACATTAAATTTATTGGCAATTTATATTATTGCTAGCTTTGTTTATGATTTAAGTATACACGACATGATTTAATTGATTATTATATATTTTATTGGAATAAATTACTTATTTTATAGGGTTAATTTCAGTAATAGACAAATTAATGCTATTTATTTCACAAAAATACAAAACTTTTATATATATATCAAAACTACCCAAAACCACCACCAGTCAATTTAAATTACATTGTGAAAAGACAAAACATACCCTGATTTAATTTTTCTTAATTTGTGCAAGATTTAAGGAAAGTTATAAAATCCCTTAAATTTTGTAAAATTAAAAGAAAATTTCAATCTAAAAAATATAAAATACAAGAAAACAAATCTTCAAGCTTCTGACTTTCTTCCAGGAAATATTGAATTGCTTTCTTCTTCGATTATCCTCTAACCATCACTGTGTATAATTGATAAAAAAAAAAAAAGGAAAAAATATATCTTTAAAAAAAAGTTGAACAAAAGTAAACCAAATACAAATATTAAATTGAAAAAAAGAACATAAAAAATCATTTTTGAAAAACAAAATCATAAATCGTTTATATTTGATAAACAGTGTATAATTAAAAAAAAAACAATCAGTAAAAACCGCCATGGAAACTGTATATATTTAATAAAACAATTTATTATTGATAAACAAACCTATAGCAGCAACCATTAACATTTGTAGCATAGCAGCAGCTATATATAAAAAATGTTTATATTTAATAAACAGTGTATTATAGATAAACAAACATGTAGCAGAAGCTAAAAAAATCCAGAATCAGCGTCGCTTTTCTTCTCCATAAAACCATCGATGGAACTGATCAAATCAGTTATTCCTTGTTTTCATCGTATTTTAGTAGAGCTTAAATTACTCCAACTCAAGTCGGTAAAATTGCAATTGTCGCTGCCGCTTTGGAGAAAAGGAGAGGGTTTGCAGAGAGATTGATAGAGATGATTTTGATTGCTTCTTCCACTGTATTTCACAACGATCAGTTGATTGAAAATCGACGTGGCAAAGATTTAAGGGCAAAAATCGTGGGAGCTTTTTGACGGTTGATAACGACGGCGTGCACTTGGAAGAATGAGAAGGAAGAAAGTGAAGAAGGAGAAGGAAGAAGAAGATTTTATCTAAATCAGGTTTAGTTTTTATTCTTAAATATTGATTCCTATAATCAAGGAGATTGATTTGAATTAAAAAAATATATAAAAAAATTATATTAATTAATGTGATATAGTTATTACGAGATATAAAATGGTAAAATGGTAAACTATAAAATCGAAAACCACCCGATCACCACCATAAATGGTGTTTCTTGGGTATTTTTTATATTAATAATAAACAATCGTTAAAACTGGATTATAGTGATTTAAAGTGAGTATTGGTGAAATTATTTCTATTTTATAAGTAATATATTCATTGTTTATAATGAGTTATTATTAAATAGTAATTCTTGAAAATCATACAAAACCAATAACAAAATAAAATGAAACAAAATACAAATTTCAGTGATACATCTATATTATTATTTTAATGTTTCTTCAGATTATGTTAACATCATAAACTCAAGCTCACTTCAAGGGTTAATCACCAACTCTGCGCCCATCTTGTAATTTGATTTGATCTGCTGTGACGGCTCGGGATTTGGAAAATATTTAAATAATGAAAATTAAACTAATTTAAATTAAGGAAGTTGAACACTTCATTTATGGTAAGAAATTGTGTTTTAAATATAGTCCAAAAATAAAATAATAATAAAGTGGTATTTTAATTTAATATTTGGTAAATTGAAATTAAAATAATATTCCATGGCTTATTTGAATTTGGTTATTTATTTTAAGTTAAATTAATTAAGTTTAAAAGAGTTAACTAAGGTTGGGTAAGAAACTAACGATGGTTAGTTTCAAAAGTAAACATTTAACTATGGTTAAATAAAATATAAATAGGAGTTAAATGTGAAAGTTAATATGGTTAGTTATGGGTTTTTAAAAGAAAAGGGGTTAGAAAACAAGGCACTTAATGAGGTGTCACTCATTCCTTTTATTTAGACAAAAGAAAAAAAAACACAAAAACATTCTTTTCTTCTTCTCCTTCAACGCGCACAAGCAGGCAGCCATGGGAGGAGCTCAAAATTTCTTCTCCTTCTTCTTCTTTGGTTGAGTTCAACCCGAAATTGATAGATTAGGTGGAGGGATTCAGAATTAACACAAAGGGAAATTGAAAAGTACACGAAATCTGCCTATTTTTCCTTCTTGGGCCAATGCAGCAGCAGCCATGGGGGGGAACGATTTTCTCCTCAATGTTTTCTTATTTTCTTGCTCGATTCCATGGGGGAAAGGTTTGAATCATGAAGGGTTTTCAAAATAAGGAAGATTGAAGCAAGTTTCCTCAAGAAATCAAGAGTTTTTAGTAAGTTTTCCTCAACCCTAAAATTCAAAAATTGAAAGCTTTTGGTTAAATTGAAGAGTTTCTATTTTGTAATGGAAGAATTCAATGGGAAACTATGTTTTAATGTGTTAATAGAACCTACTCAAACAAAAAGGGGATGTCTAGGTTAGGTTTTCAGAGATTGAACTAAGTTTTGAATTTGGAATTTAAAATTCAATGGTTGTATAGAATTATAGATATCTATTTGAATTGTTTCTTAATCTCTTTTGAATTTTTAAGAATTTGAATGGTTACTTTAATTATTGGGTTTTAATTGATGTGCTTTATAAATTTACCATAGGAAGAAAGAATGGAAATAGACTTAGCAAACTTTATTCAAAAGAGATTCTTCACCCCACTGTTTTTTGTATTTCCATGGAAAAGGGGTTGTTTTGTATTAGTTTGTAAAAGGGGCTGTTTTGGGGTTCTGGGATGGTGTTATTATGTCTTAAAGTGAAATATGATCATTATTAAAGATTATTTGTTTATAAAGGGGGCTGTTTTGGAGAACTTTGATATGATGGTTGCTTCATGTGTTGTCAATGTTTAAAGAATGGAAATTAAGGTGTTGTTGTATATGAATGTTGTTTTGTGTAGGTAAGGGATCAAACAACTCCAAGTTATGCAAGCTAATTCCTTTATAGCAAGGTGGGAATCTCTAAGAACGTAAAGTGTGTTTATGTTTGATTTTCGTAATATGAATTGCTATGTTGTTGGGTGTTTAAGTTTGGAAACAATGAATTAGATAAAAGGTTGAGTGAAGAGACGTTTAGGAGCTGTGTCTTGACAAAGCTAGTTTGGTCATGGACTTGAAATAGAATTTGGATGCTTAGATTTTTCATTATTGGAAATAGAAATTAACTCCTTGGAGGGTGGTGTTCAAAGTTAAAAGAGAATAGGTGATAGGTTGCTTTGGTTTATGGAATTGTAAGTTGAAACGGAATCTTATCGGATGGTACGTGTGTAACCCCAAAGAGGAGTAGTAGATCCAAGAGTGACGCTTAGACATTTGAGCCATCGAATAAATGTAGGAAGCCTCGAATGGAACTTAAATTTAAAACCCGATTGTTGGTCATTTGAAGATTTCCTGGTTCCTAACCTCAGAGTACTCTTAGACTTCCCTTAGTATTTGTTAATTGTGGTTTAATCGGGTGATTATCTACATATTTGATGAATGAAAACAATGCTAGGAAGTCCGACTAATGCGTCACCAAGAACACTTTAAATTGTCGAAACTGCTACTTTCTCTTTAGCTAGCCTAGAGATTTTCAGAGTAAATGGAGTTATGGGGTTTAGTTCACTATTCTCACTAAAGTGTATATGATATATAAAGTTTACAATTGAAGATTAAATGCTTTGTTTAATGAGGAACGAAAGCCAAGATCAAGCCTTGTTTAAACTAGAAAAATGAGAATTAGACTTTGATGTAATGGTGTGATGCCGGTAGTAACGTGGGTTTGAATGAAGAGTAATGATGAGGGTTTGAGATGAAAATGTATGTTGTGAAACCTAGAACCCAATGAGAAGCAGGAGTTACGAGAAACAACATTCATTGACGTATGGGCGAGCATAAATGATAAGATAGTTTTGCTAGTTTGGTTATTGTTTTCTTTTGTTTCTCTACTTGTGCATAACTCTTTTCGATTTACCTCGTGGTTTAGATTGAGCCACATACTAGATTGAGTTTTATGTAAGTTAATTAAGTGTGTGATTACGAGAAACGCACAAGAATGATGTGAAAAAGACTAGTAATGTGGAGTCTTGAAAGTGTGCAAGGGATTATGTGATTTTAAGTTAAAGCATATGTTGATTGAGTTATAATGTCTATTATTACCGTTATCAAGCATCCCACTCGCATCTCATTTCATATCACACCATATCTGCATATCATGTTTGCTTGTGGCCATGGGGTCGTAACCCGTGTATCGGTGTATGGATGTTGGACGATACACGTGGTTACCGTGGCGAATGTGGTGTAGCTCCGAGGCGCTGCGTGGTGGATGGCCTGGATGCTATAGTGGTTATTATGATAACCTGGAAGAATAAATGAGCTTCGGCTAGAGTAATTGTTGAGATAGTTGGTGGGAAACGCGTAGTGAGACGCGGGAAATGTGAAATGGAAATGGTGAAACGGAAAGTTGGCCGTGAGAAATTGTGATTGTTTATATACATGCATAACGATATTCGAAAGATTGTGAAATGAGCTACGGCTGGAGTTAATTATGATGGAATGTGAAATGTGCGTAGTGAGACGCGGAAATTGAGACAATGGTGGAAAGTGGCAATGATATGGTTAATGTTTATTTGGCTTAGTTATGAGTTGAAATGATCATATTTGGCTAAACATGCACGTTTATATTTTATAGCACATTTCTATGCATTTTAACCACTACACCCTCATCCTTGCTTATGTTAATAGCTAATTCTATGATATTTTGAGTTCGGAATTCACTTTGGGAGATGGTTTTCAGAATGTGCGTAAAAGACCCGTGGAGTGAGAGCTAGTGCGAAACGAGTAGCAAGTACTATAGGTTAATTGGACCTTAGGGGCATGAGTTTGAGAAGAGCGGGTTGAGGAGGGAACGAGTTGTGGACTTATGTTAATAGCTCATTCTAGGATGTGTGTATAAGACCTAGGGTTGAGATCGGTTCGGTTTGGTTCGGTTTTGACCAATACCAAAACCGAACCAATGTATTCGGTTTCGACAAATTAGGAACCAATCAATTCATATTTTTTAGAGGAACCAATTGGTTCGGTTTTGTTTGGTTTTTCGGTTTTTCGGTTTTGGACCTATAAATTTGGGCTTTAAGAATTTCTTATGCTAAATTATTTCAGCAACTCAAATCAGAAAAAAAAAAATTAAAAAAAAAACATATATGTTAGGGGAAACCCCTGAACATGAAATCTGGATTTCATACTCAAGGATTTCCCAAAAATGAAATCAGATTTCATGTTTCTCCATGAAACATGAAATCTGATTTCATGTTTAGACAGAACATGAAATCGCAGATTTCATGTTCTGTTCCCAAGGGTTTACCCAAACATGAAATCAAATGATTTCATGAAACATGAAATCGATTTCATGTTTGGGAAGTCAAAAAACTCGAAATCAGTTTTGATTTCGAGTTTAGGGTTCCTAAACTCAAAATTATGCATTTGATTTTGAGTTTGGGGACTCTATTTTGAAATCAAAACAAAAGAAACAAGAACATTAGAAGATTTGTTCCTAATTTTGGTTAAAGATGAAAAGAAAGAATAAGAAAAGATGAAAGATTTTTTTTTTTTAGAGAGAGATTGGTAGAGGAGGCGGCGTAGGAAGGAGGAAGAGAAAAAAGTGGAATAAAATTTAGGTTTTCTTTTTAAAAAATCTGATATAAAAAAATAAAATAAAAATATATATTATTATTATATTATATATAAATCGGTTCGGTTTTATCGGTTAAACCGAACCAACAAACCGATAAAAACCGAAATTTTTTGGTTTTTTAAAATAGGAAACCGATTTCGTTATAAAAACCGAACCGAACCAACCGGTTTGGTTTGGTTCGGTTCGGTTTTTCGGTTCACCGGTTTTTTTGACCATCCCTAATAAGACCCGTGGTAGTGTGAGCCACTAACAAAACGTGCCATTAAGTGCTGTAGATTGTTTTAGCCTTAAGGTTAAGAGAGGGGTGAAGCGGGTTGAAAAGAAATGAGGGATGAAGAAGTAAGTGGGAAGTCTAGTATCGTTGATGTTCACGGAGTAGCAACACAAAGTGTAAATGGGTTCCGAGATAGGAAGGCACGGGATGGGAATGTGAGAGGCGAACGGAGTTAAGCTACTTCGAGGGGTTTGGTAGTAGAATGATCCATTGATGGTTAGCGACAATCCTTTCGTTAATGGATCAACAATCATCATATGGTGCTAAAATGTTCTATTGACACTCTTTATTTCTGAACTTTTCCTTTAACAACACATTATTTTATCTTCAAGTATTTCGCACCCTTTAAATACTTTGCAGAATTATTACAATAAATTTTCAGCGACTTGATAATAGTGTCGACAACTTCCAAGTCCTGAATAAAACTCCACAACCATAATCATGTATGTGGCCTCAAAGCATGCCACATACGCATAAACAATACTATTAATTTGTTCTAATTCCAATTCATTATTGAAATGTTTCATAAGGCTCAATTAATCTCCCTTCCAAATTGGAACTATACCTATTGAACTATATATGGTTTGATGTAATAAACCACGATAATTACTAGCAAGAATATCATATTACCGATTTATGGTGTTCTCTTTAAAACCAATAGAAATTATGGTATCATAAAACTTTAGTATCATTGTCAGGAAGCTTGTTTGAACCCTTTTATTGACATATTTAATTTTGTTGTATTCACACATTTAATGCTTTGAGTCATAAATCAAGATTGAAATAATCATGAACACTCAATGTATATCCAAGTTCTGCTTTGGGTGATACTAAGATATACATACATAAATTATGATGCTAATTTAAATTTAACATAATTTGACAATTTTATATATTTTAATAAATACATTTGTTGTCTTTGGATATACAAATTGTATCTGATAAAATATTAAATTATCAACAATAATGTTTATTTTATTATAAGAACAATTAATCCACCTTTGGGCGATTTAAATTTTTCTTATAATAATAAACTTCAATTAACCCATAAACTAATAATCATAATACTAGCATCACAAATTTATGGGTAAAAGAAAATGAAATTTTATGCAATTCAAATGATATTATCTACAACCTTTATGATTTGGTCACTTTGGTGACTAACAAATCCTTTATATTATAAATTACATAAAATAATCTATCATATCCATAAATTTAATTTTCAATAAACTCATAAATAAATAACAATTATGTTTATCAATTATAAGAACAATCAATTCACCTTTGGGTGATTTAAAATTCTCATAATTATAAACTTCAATTAACCCATAAACTAATTTTTAATCAAATGACTAAAAATCTTACATTATAAGCATCATAATCTTATGGGTAATTTGAAAACTAAATTTATACAATTATTTATAAACTTTATGCATAAATTATTTTCAATTACTCATAAATAAATAACCAATTATATTTATTAATTATAAGAATAATAAATCCACCTTTGGATGAATTAAAGGTCTCATAATAATAAATTTTTATTAACCCAAAAGCCAATAATAATAATCAAATGATTAAAAATCTTATATTATAAGCATCATAATTTTATGGGTAATTGAAATTCAAATTTATACAATTATTTATAAACCTTATGATTTAGTCACTTTGGTGACTAACAAATCTACGATAATTTTTTCATTAAAATGAGCATATTTGAGTTTCTGCTATGCCAGTAGCAATTTCCATCATAAAATACTATAAAAATTTATACAATTCAAATAAACTATCTATAAATCCTACGATTTGGTCGTTTTGATGACTAACAAATTCTTTAATATAATTTATTTATTTAGTTATTGCATAAAATAATATTTGGTCATTATAGAATAATATCAAATATATGATAAAATACCCAAATCCAATTATTAACTTTTGTCTTAGATTTTACACATAAAACCGGCCAAAAAAATTATAAACTTAAATACGTAATAAGATTATACAATGGCCTCATGGTAAATGTGCTATCCAAAATTAAGAGACAAAAGTTATCCATAAGTTATAAACATAACAAAACCACCATAAATATCTTATGTATTTTACTGAACACCCAAATTAAATTAATAAAACCATAAAATTCTTTATATTGGAGATAGCACACAATTGTCAATAATTCAGTGAAAAGAAAAATTTGACAACCGTTTGAGAACCTGTAATTCTAACCGCCCATCTTCTAAAAACACAGTGAGATACTTTTTGTCACAAAGCATTAAGGCAATTCTTTTAAGACGCTTAAGAGAGAAACTCATATTGAAAATTATTAATACAAAACCACTTCGATTTTGCGTGCAATAAAGCGGTTTCCCACGGTAATATTAGAGTTTGTAAAAGAAAAAAATTCCATCATTCTTAAACTCCAGATTGCCCAAAGCTTTATGAGGGAAAAAATAAACAAATAATATTTCTCTCTAATTTTAATGCCCCAGACGCCAACATAAATTGCGAGAAATACTTTTATAACATTAAAGTTCTTAATTCTTAAATCGTGATGTATGAATTAATAGGAAAATCATGAAATTCTAAGCCTTGCTCTGATAACCCATATAAAACTTTAATTTTAATAACATGAAAACGATAATTCCCATGATGTTTGGAAGTCATGATTTTCACTATAACATTAAAAGAACATAAATTGAACATACCGTTCTTCAGGAAAACTCGATAAACGCAGTAGACGAATATTGAATATGTTAAATCACCAATTGAACCAAAAGCTTAAGCCAATGGTTGAAGGTAAATTTAATCATATATCTCAACACTCCCCCTCACATGTGGGCTTGGATATTTGCACAAGACCCAAACATGTGGAATATTTAAATGGGAGGAAATTAGAGCAAATGACATAATGGAGGTTTGATTCTAGGACCTCCTGCTCTGATACCATATTGAATATATTAAATCACCAATTGAACCAAAAGCTTAAGCCAATGGTTGAAGATAAATTTAATCATATATCTCAACAACGAATTTGGTGTAGATGAGTCTAAGTTTATCTCTCTATCACCCACTTTAATCATACAACATTGATGGAGCAATGTACTGATAAATTGTATTTATCTTGGTTGGGCTGAGAGATGACCAAAACTCATATTTATAGAGGCCAAGAGGTGTGATGTCAATAGACACCTTGTATGGTTATGTCTTTTCCATCAAAAGACATAACCGTTTAATGAGTCATAACCTTTCATTATGAAATCAATGGACATTTTAAAGAGATGTGTCCTTCCACCAAGAACTAAATGGATTTAATCATTAATTAATTATTAAACCGTTAATAATCATCATTTGGGTCACAATAATTTCTTATAGAACTTTGTACTATAATTATTAAAATTGAAAAGAAAATAAAGAAATTTATAAATATTCAATAAATAAATATATGAAAAAAAACAAAAAAATGTATAGTATTGCAACCTTAAAAAACAAGGAAATTTGGGTAAATTGACCTCCAAAATCCACAATAAATGTTTTTTGACCTCTAATATCAAATTAACCTTTTTTGACCCTTTGATGACGTCACTTTGGTATGAAATATCAAAAATACCCTTCACTTTATCTTCTCCAAATTCCATTTCTCTCTTCTCCAACTCTCCCTCAACTTTCCAACTTCCATTGATCTTCATCTCCATTGATTCTTCTTCATCTATCAACTTCAACTTCCATTAATTCTTCATCTCTAACAACGAAAAGGTACATGACGATTCGAAATCTCAAAACTCCTTCGATTTCCGGAAATGGAAATCCTTCGAAATCCATGGATTCCATACCTCCGGATTCCGAACAACACAACAACAAGAAGAATAAGAGGAAGAAGATGAAGAAGAATAAGAAGAACCCATGTTTTTAGCTTCATCTTCAACAAACCCACCACCATTACTAACCTTGGAGCTTCATTCTTAAATGAGTTTCGTTCATCATCTTGAATAAAAAAATGGGGGAACTCCAGAATCCGGAAAAAGAAAAAAGAAAAAAATTCTTCGAATTCCTGAGATCTCCTCCGGAATCGGATTCCGGAGCTCCGGAATGACCTCTGGAATTTGCAATTTTGATTTTTTAAAAAAATAAAACTACATATAAACTAACTAATTTTAAAATAAAACTACATATAAACTAAATTACCTAACTAATTAAAAATAATACCACATATAATCTAAATTAAATAAACCACATCTAAAAAAAAAAAAAAAAAAAAAGACCTTGCTGCCCAAAATTCCGGAGGACCGGAATTGAATTCCGGTCCTTCGGAATTTACCGGATTCCGGAGGTAGGAGATCTCTGGATTCCGGAGATCGAAGGATTTCGAAGGAAATCCTTCGATTTCCAATCCATGGAAATCCTTCGATTTCCAATCCATGGAAATCGAAGGATTTCCATTTGGAAATCCCTTTGATTTCCATGACTGGAAATCATGGAAATCAAAGGATTTCCACTAAAATGGGAAATCGAAGGATTTCCTTGGAAATCCCTTTGATTTCCATTTCCAGTCATGGATGGAAATCGAAGGATTTCCACTTTGATTTCGAATGGTTGGATGAGAATCAATGGTTTCAAATTGTTGTGTAACTTTTTGTTGTTAGATATGAAGAATCAATGAAAGTTGAAGTTGAAAGATGAGAATCAATGGAAGTTGAGATGAAGATGGGAGAGAAGAGAGTGGAGATGAGGGTAAATTGGAGTTTTCACACAAAGATGACATCATCATAAGGTCAAAAAAGGTTAATTTGAGAATGAAGGTCAAGAAACATTAGTTTAAGATTTTGGAGGAAATTTGGGTAAAATGACCTCCAAAATCTTAGATTAATGTTTTTTGACCTCCATTCTCATTTTAACCTTTTTTGACCTTATGATGATGTCATCTTTGTGTGAAAACCCCCTTTTACCCTCTCCACTCTCCTCTCCCTCATCTTTCCAAAAAGAAGAAGAAACTCAAGAAATGCATCTCTATCTCAACTTCAACCATTGATTTTTCATCTTCTTCAACTTCCATTGATTCTCACATCTAACAACGAAAAGGTATACAACAATTCGAAATCTCAAAACTCGGATCTACGGATTTCCATGGATCTCCTAAAACTCGGATCTACGGATTTCCATGGATATTGAAGGAAATCCATGAAAATCCTTCGAAATCCATGGAAATCGAAGGAAATCGCGATTTCCATGGATTTCTTTCGATTTCCATGGATTTCGAAGGATTTCCATGGATTTCCAAAACTGGACCTCGAACAACACAAGAAGAAGAAGAAGAAGAAGAAGAAGAAGAAGAAGAAGAACCCATGAGAAGATGAAGAAGAACCCATGAGAAGAAGAAGAAAAAAAAAGTGGGGGAACTCCGGAATCCGGAGGTACCACCTCCGGAATCCGGAGGTACCTTCCTCCGGAATTCGATTCCGGAAGAGGTACCTTCGGAATTTTGCGATTTTGATTTTTTTTTTATCAAAGGTTACCTCCGGATTCCGGAAAAAAAAATTAAAAAAAAAAGTTGTGGGATCTCCGGAATGTAAAAAAAAATTAAAAAAAAAAAGTTGTGAAGAACTCCGGAATCCGGAAAAAAAATAAAAAAATAAAAATTGGGGGGCCAGCCCCCCCCACCCGCCCCCCTCCCCCCCGCTTGAAAATCCGGAGGACCGGAATTTTTTTTTTCTTCTTCTTCCGGATTCCGGAGGTTAACTTCGTATTCCGGAGTTCTCCACAACTTTTTTTTAATTTTTTTTTTAGAATCCGGAGATCCCACAACTTTTTTTTTTTAATTTTTTTTTTCCGGAATCCGGAGGTAACCTTTGATAAAAAAAAAAAAAAAAAAAAAAATCAAAATTGCAAAATTCCGGAGGTAACCTTTGATAAAAAAAAATCAAAATCGCAAAATTCCGGAGGTGGTACTCCGGAATCCACCTCCGGAATCGAATTCCGGAGGTACCTCCGGATTCCGGAGTTCCCCCACTTTTTTTTTTTAATTTTTTTTTCTTCTTCTTCTCATGGGTTCTTCTTCTTCTTCTTCTCATGGGTTCTTCTTCTTCTTCTTCTTCTTCTTCTCATGGGTTCTTCTTCTTCTTCTTCTCATGGGTTCTTCTTCTTCTTCTTCTCATAGGTTCTTCTTCTTCTTCTTCTTCTTCATGTGTTGTTCGAGGTCCGGTTTTGGAAATCCTTCGAAATCCATGGAAATCGAAAGAAATCCATGGAAATCGCATGGATTTCCTTCGATTTCCATGGATTTCGAAGGATTTCCATGGATTTCCTTCAAAATCCATGGAAATCCGTAGATCCGAGTTTTAGGAGATCCATGGAAATCCGTAGATCCGAGTTTTGAGATTTCGAATTGTTGTGTACCTTTTCGTTGTTAGATGTGAGAATCAATGGAAGTTGAAGTTGAAGAAGATGAAAAATCAATGGTTGAAGTTGAGAGAGAGATGCATTTCTTGAGTTTCTTCTTCTTTTTGGAAAGATGAGGGAGAGGAGTGTGGAGAGGGTAAAAGGGGGTTTTCACACACATATGACATCATCAGAAGGTCAAAAAAGGTAAAAATGAAAATGGAGGTCAAAAAACATTAATCTAAGATTTTGGAGGTCACTTTACCCAAATTTCCAAAAAACAAATGAAATGGAGGCTAACAAAGGCATAGTTTTTATAACTTAAATCGAACCGATGTCATGCTTATGGATTAGATTTCTTTCAGTTTCGGCTGCAACCATCTTCATTTTGGAAATTTGGGTAAAATGACCTCCAAAATTCTATATTAATGTTTTTTGACCTCCATTCTTAAATTAACCTTTTTTGACCTTCTGATGATGTCATCATTGTGTGAAAACCCCCTTTTACCCTTCAACTCTCCTCTCCTCCAAGAAGAAGAAAACTGAAACTTCATCTTCTTCAAGTTCAACCTCAACTTCATCTTCTTCAAGTTCAACCTCAACTTCAACCTCAACTTCATCTTCTTGAACCTAAACTTCCATTGATTGATTCTTCATAACTAACAAGAAAAGGTACACAACCATTCGAAATCTCAAAACTTGGATCTACGGATTTCCATGGATTTCGAAGGAAATCCATGAAAATCCTTCGAAATCCATGAAAATCGAAGGAAATCCATGCGATTTCCATGGATTTCTTTCGATTTCCATGGATTTGAAGGATTTCCATAGATTTCCAAAACCGGATCTCGAACAACACAAAAAGAAGAAGAATAACCCATGAGAAGAAGAAGAAGAAGAAGAAGGAAGAAGAAGAATTGCAAAAAAAAATCAAAATTGCAAAATTCAGGAGGAGGGTACCTTCGGATTCCGGAGGTGGGGAACTCCTGGAATTCGGAGGTGGTACCTTCGAATCCAAAAAAAAAAAAAAAAAAAATTGGGGACCGGCCCCCACCCCCCCTCGGTTTAAAATTCCGAAGGACCGAATTCAATTAGGTCCTCCTGGAATTTTGGACAACAAGCACTAAAAAAATTAAAAAAAAAAAATGGGGGCGCCCCCACCCCTCTTTTGGATTATTAACCAGAGGGGGGGGGGTGGCCCCCCATTTTTATTTTTTATTTTTTTATTTTTATTTTTTTAATGCTTGCTGTCCAAAATTCCAGAGGATCGAATTGAATTCGGTCCTCCGAATTTTAAGCGATGGGGGGGGGGGCCCCCCTTTTTTTTTTTTTTTTTTTTTCCTTTTTCCTTTTTCCTTTTGGGATTAGGAGGTTATCTTCGTATTCAGGAGTTCTCCACAACTTTTTTAATTTTTTTTAGATTCAGGAGATCCACACTTTTTTTAAATTTTATTTCGAATCCGGAGGTAACATTTGATATTAAAAAAAAAAAAAAAAAAATCAAAATTGCAAAATTGCAAAATTCCGGAGGTGGTACCTCCGGAATCCACCTCCAAGTCGGATTAGGAGGAGGTACCTCCAGAATCCAGGATTAGGTTTTATTTTTTTTTCCGGTTTCTCTTCTCGATCCCTATTCTTCTTCTTCTTCTTCTCATGGGTTCTTCTTCTTCTTCTTCTCATGGGTTCTTCTTCTTCTTCTTCTTCTCATGGATTCTTCTTCTCATGGGTTCTTCTTCTTTTTCATCTCATGAGTTCTTCTTCTTCTTCTTCTTCTCATGGGTTCTTCTTCTTCTTCTTCTTCTTCTTCTCATGGGTTCTTCTTCTTCTTCTTGTGTTGTTCGAAGTCCGGTTTTGGATATCCATGGAAATCTTTCAAATTTCATGGAAATCGCATGGATTTCCTTCGATTTCCATGGATTTCGAAGGATTTCCATGGATTTCCTTCGAAATCCATGGAAATCCGTAGATCCGAGTTTTAGGAAATCCATGGAGAGGAGAGTTGAGAGAGATGAATTTCTTGGATTTCTTCTTCTTTTTGGAAAGATGGGGGAGATGAGAGTGGAGAGGGTAAATGAGGGTTTTCACACAAAGATGACATCATCATAAGGTCAAAAAAGATTAAAATGAAAATGGAGGTCAAAAAACATTAATATAGAATTTTGGAGGTCATTTTACCCAAATTTCCCTTCATTTTATGGCTACACAACAGGGACTCTCAGACTTCACTTCGTCATTCACCTTCTTCCCAACCCCAACCCCAACCCCAACCCCAACCCAGCTTGATAACTCACAAATGTCATTCCATCATCTTCCATGTTGATTGTTTATCGAAATCCTTTCTCCAAGTCCAGGGATTCATTCAAATTTTGAGGCAAAATAAGAGAATTTGAATCTGAAATACTTCTTTTTCTCTTCCATTTCTCAAAAACTCCATTCGAAATTTCCTGAAAATACCGACGCCGTGGAAGAATCTGGCTGACGTCGCTCCGAAATATCGATCGAAATTTTGAATCCGGCGATATCTCCATATTATTCGGCGATTTTGGAGAAAAATAATCTTCTCCCCTGCTTTCGAAGTCGAGTGAAATGTCGATGATTTCGACGAAATTTTACTCCCTGCTCCTCTGATATCAACACTATAGGAAACGGAAAATCGCAAGTTTTTCTACCTTTACCCGACCAACTAAATGCAAATTTCCGATTGGAGAATTTCGTTCATGACCATGAGACCGAAAATGTCATTCGTGGATTTCGATAGTTTGAAGGTCATTCAATCGTGTTCCTCTTCTCTGTGTGTTTGCCCTTCCCGTCCTTCATCTTCCAAAACATTGCCTCTGTCTCCACCTTCTCCAAAATCCAATCGCTTACATTTTGTTTTACGTGATTCCAAGTGCTTACTTGAAATTACCAATAGCACCGGATCTGCGAGAGCGAGACGCCGAATTATTGTGGCCGTGGCCCATGTTGAGCCCGACCGCGTTGATGATAACGAGTCGGAGGAGGTACATTATAGATAGATTTAGTTCTTTTATGTATATTATTTTTTATACATTGTTGTTCTTTGTGTTTTGATTTAGCTAGTGTGATATTTGAATACCGTACATGGTAGAGAAGCATAAATGATTGGGATTTTAGCTTTTAAGTTTTGTTGGTTCAATGTGGCAGCTTTAATTTTAACGAGACCGGTCTAGTTAGGAAACTGCATATCAATACTGAATTTATTGATCACAATCAGGAGCAAGTCGTTAAATTATTATCCAATTTGGAAAGATTCAAGGTTTTACTCACGTTTGTTCAGGAGCAGTTCAAGGGGAGTGGCAATTGGTATTTAGTTGTTAGCTACTATGTTTGGGAATTTGGTCATTTTATAAACTACAGTATAAAAAGTGTATATATAACCAATCAAACAAACCTTTTGTTAGTTTGTGTTCAATAAGTCTTTTGTTGTGAGCATTTCTTGTAATATTAAGCAAACTATTTAATGAAAATCTTTTAGGAAGTTGAGATACGCCATAAAATTTCATCTCAAGAGGATCCACTCTCCGAACATCAACAAAGTAAATCAAATCGGTGACGAAAAGAATTGTTTTTGGGCTTGGAATTGGAATAACTGTTGGCATGATAGTTTTGGGTGGAGGATGGATTTTCACCGTGGCTTTGTCTTCCTGTGTTTTTGTTGGTGCACAGGAGTATTTTGAGTTGGTCAGGAGTCGTGGAATCACGAAGGGATGACACCCCCACCTCGATATGTTTCACGAATTTGTTCGGTTATTTGTGCTCTCATGCCCATTCTTTCCTGGTATGACATGTCTACAAGTTTGATACGATGTCACAATTATTGAAAATTCTCAAGAGTCCTTTAATTGTTTGATGCTTTCATTATGAATAATTAACTTATTCGTTCTTTTTTTTCTTTTGTGTCTGCAATTGTTATTTAATATTTGAACTGAGAGATTGTGGCACTAAAGAAGATTTTCTTCGAAGGTCTTCTAGTTCTACTATGAACGATAATCTTTGTGTCTCATCCGTTAGGATGTTCATTGTTGCCTACTTGATATTACCCAAAGCCAGATACTCTACTGTTCAAGGTGGAATCGCCACAACCACTTGGATAACGAAGCTCCATCCTCCTCCCGTTTTATTGTCAGGGATGAAGAGCACCAACTTTCTCCTAGAAAGAGGTTTTTTCGATAGTACAGTGAATGTCCCACTTTCGTTTGAGAAGAAACTGTAACAAAAAACATCTAAAGCTCCCCTCATGAAATTATCTGTTGCCTCTTGCAAAGTGTCACAATCGTAGAATTCTTGGTTAATACAGACACGATTGTGTGGCACTTGCCCCGCTCACGGACAAGCCAGCCGAAACACTAGGGCCTAACCCGCCCTATACAAAGACCTCCACGCACGTTTATCAAGAAAATGTTTTATAAAACGTGTTTGGAGAAATACATTTGAGAAAGCTTTGATTCATTCGAAAACAAGAGTACATAGTAGACAACAACAGTGAGAAATTACAAAGCTTGCTAGCATACAACGAGATAGGAGAATATTGAGTTGAGACTCTTCATACCCCCCTATAGTACATTCTGGAGCATTTTTGGTCTGGCAGGCCCAGACGTGAAAAGTGGCGAGGAGTCACTCGCTTACAAAAGTGATTAAAAACATAATTAAAATCTTAATCTATTTACAAAGCTTAATTGAGACAAGGGGGACAATGCCTTGGGCATACGGCCATAAGCAAACAAGACCCTGGACAAGCATGACCATGACATTCTCCCCCACTTAAATGGTTGACGCCCCCGTCAACCGACTGACTTGACTTAAAGTCTTCGATCTCTCGCTTGAACTGCTCCAGGTCTTCTTCAGCGTCCAGCTAATCTCTTCATTCGGGAGATCTTTCCATTTGACAAGGAATTCTCGTTGATCTCGTCGAGGTTTGCCAACTCTACGTGTCCTCTCAGCTAGGACTTCTTCCGCTATTCTTCCTGCAGTATTCTTCAAATTCACAGGAGGTCTTGGGACTTCGTTACGAGCACCATCTTCTAAATCAGGATGGTAAGTCTTCAGATTGCTAACATGGATGACTGGGTGAATTTTCATCCAAGCGGGCAACTGAACTTTGTATGAGGCTTTGCCCACTTTTCGAAGGACTTCAACTGGCCCTTCATATTTTCTCATTAGACGGTGATCCTTCTTTCCTCGGAACCTAAGCTGTTCAGGTCTCAGCTTTATAAGTACTTTGTCCCCTGCTTGAAACTCTAGCGGACGACGCTTCTTGTCAGCCCACTTCTTCATATGTTTCGAGGCTTTTTCTAGATAAGCCCGAGCTACATCAGCAGTCTGCCTCCACTCCTTAGTGAAGTTGTAGGCTTGAGGACTCTTCCCAGCATACGGGTGGTCAGTGAGATGTGGCATAGATGGTTGTCTTCGCATGAGACTTGAAGGGGCTCTTTCCTGTCAGAGAGCTCTTCGACAATTAAAACAAAATTGGGCAACATCTAGCAATTGCACCCAATTACGTTGTCTTGCATCGATGAAGTGGCGTAAATACTCCTCAAGGAGACTATTGAAACGTTAACTCGACCATCCGCTGCGAGGATGGTAACTTGACGACACATTGATTAGACCCCAACATCTTGAACAACTCGGTCGAACGAACCCGTAAATCTTGCATCTCTATCACTGACAATACTTTCAGGAACGCCCTGAGCTTTACTACATTTTTAAAGAACAATTGAGTGTCATCATTTCGCCGAACACATCTTCTGGAGCAGGGATGAAGGAGGCATATTTAGAGAATCTGTCTATCACAACTAAAATGGCTTCAAATTCTCCAACCTTTGGGAGGTGGGTGATGAAATCCAGAGAAACACTCTCCCAAGGGCGAGAAGGCACGGGTAGGGGTTCCAAGAACCCCGCTTATCTTGGCCTTTTCGGTCTTGTCTTGTTGGCGGATAAGGCAAGTCTTCGTATCTTGCATTACATCTTCGCGCATGTTCGGCCAATAGTATCCTCTTTTTAGTAGTGCAAAAATACGTTGCCCGGCCCAACATGGCGGCCTACAGGGTATCATGACATTCTTCTAACAAAGACTTCCGCAACGCCCTGCTCTTGGAACATATAATCTACCCCCTTTCGTGAGTAGGAGATCATCTTCCACCCAAAACTGTCTTGTCTTCCCTTCTTTAGCCAGGCTAACAATTGCCTGAGCCGCAGGATCATCTTTTAAGTGACGCTTCACCGCTTCTTTTATAGTACACCGCCACTTTGCTAGCTTGAAGGTGAGCTAACATGCACAGGGCCGCATGTTCGCTCTTTCGGCTCAAAGCATCAGCTGCAAGGTTAGTCTTCCCAGGTTTATGTTCAAACTGGAAATCAAATTCAGCTACAAACTCTTGCCAGCGTGCTTGCTTTGAGGTCAACTTGGGTTGAGTAAAGAAGTGGCATACCGCACTATTATCCGTCTTCACGACAAACTTGGCCCCTAATAAATATTGTCTCCAGGCTCTTAGACAATGGACCACGACTAACATCTCTCCTTTTCGACGCTGCATATCGTCTCTCAGCATCATTCAGTTTTCTACTTTCATAGGCGATCGGGTGGCCATCCTGTAGGAGGACACCACCAAGAGCGAAGTCAGAGGCGTCTGTCTCCACTTCGAAAGGTTTCGAGACATCCGCTATCCCGAGGACTGGACCTTCCATCATGGCCTTCTTTAGGCTATCAAACGCTGCTTGACAATTAGGAGACCAACTCCAAGTATTACCTTTCTTCAGTAACTCAGTCAGAGGCGTCGCCTTCTTTGAGAATCCCTCAACGAAGCGACGATAGTAGTTAGCCAATCCTAGGAACGATCTCAACTCAGAAATAGATGTTGGGACCTTCCATTCTTGGACTGCTCTCACTTTCTCATCATCCATGCCAATCCGCCCACATTCAATTATATGGCCAAGGAAGCTGATACGTTGTTGGCCAAACGAACACTTTTCTCTCTTGACATACAACTGGTTCTCTCGCAATTTAGCAAATACCAACTTAAGGTGTACTCGATGTTCTTCCATGGTAGAGCTGAAAACAACAATATCGTCTAGGTAAACCACAACGAATTTATCAAGATATTCGTGGAATACCTGATTCATTAAAGTGCAGAACGTTGCGGGAGCATTGGTCAAACCAAATGGCATGACTAAGAACTCAAAGGCCCCATAGCGAGTAACACATGTTGTTTTTGCTTCGTCCCCTTTAGCAATTCGAACTTGGTAGTATCCTGACCGGAGGTCCAACTTAGTAAAATATTTTGCTCCATGTAGTCTATCAAAAAGGTCAGGAATAATGGGCAGGGGGTATTTATTACGAACAGTTATCTTGTTCAAGGCCCGATAGTCTATACACAAGCGAAGACTACCGTCTTTCTTTTTCTGGAAATAGAACAGGAGCGCCATAAGGGGCTTTAGCAGTCGGATGAACCCACAGAAAGTAACTCATCTAGTTGATTCCTGAGCTCGCCTAACTCAAGGTGGTGCCATTCTATAAGCTTGTCTTGCCTGGGGCTTCACTCCTGGTGTTAACTCAATCTCGTGATCTATACCCGGTCTCGGAGGAAGAGTTTTCTGGGACTCTCAGGCATAACATCAGCAAATTCAACTAAAACATGTTGAATCTCTCTCGGAATGGGCTTGTCTTCACATTTCTCCTTAACAAGAGGTATGGCCATAAAAGTAGGTTCATCATGCGCAAGCCCTCGTTTTTAATCGAAGGGTCGATATCATACGAGCGACTCCAGGTTGCTTGATGACACAGGAATAATCGTCAGGTTATTGCTCGTGACTATCGGACTTCTAGTCACAGGTATCGGGATGACTTTGTGTTCTAAGAGAAATTCCATACCGAAAGTACGACATCAAAATCATCCATCCTCACTACTACAAAGTCGACATCTCCACACTGGCCTAAATTCAAGCGAGTTCTTTTTACACTTCCCACTATAGGAAGGGTCATGAGTTGATCGCTTTCATCTTCCCTGAGTCTTGTTCAATCTTCAATCCCAAACGTTTCGCTTCCAGTTCGGTCATGAAGTTATGTGTGGCTCCAGAATCCACCATAGTACTCTTTGCAGGCTTACCATTGAACACTGCCTCTACAAACATGAGTCCACGTTCAGACGAGTCCTTGACTCCATCCGCTTGTTTCTGAATGGCAGAAAAGAAACTCAACGCCCCCATTCTCGGGGTTTCCTGTTCTTCAGCTTCTTCAATTCCAGGCTCTAACTCTTCATTTGTCTTAGCCTGAATTGTTGCTTGCATAGCTGTAAGGGCAGCACGATGGGGACATTCAGCTACTCGATGAGGTCCCTTGCAAAGGAAACAAGCCAACGGCCCCCTTGCATTATAGTTTGTATTATTCGGCCCTCTTGCCGTATTAGTTCCTCCTTGATATGGGGGTCTCCTGTCTCCCCCACTTTTAGGTGCACCAAAGTTTGAAGGTTTGCTTCCCGAGCTCGAGGGTTGAGTGGCTTTCTTCGTTGAGAAGGTTCGATACTATAGTCAAGCAACCGTTCGAAGTGCTAAGGCGGTGCTCACATCTTGAGGCTTCTGCTCATACAACTTAGTTCTAGCCCACGGTTTCAGCCCTTCGACAAAGCTGAATACTTTATCCTTCTCTGACATGTCACGGATGTCTAACATAAGAGCTGAAAATTGCTTCACATAGTCTCTTATGGTGCCTGTGTGTTTCAACTCTCTGAGCTTCCTTCGAGCAATGAACTCAACATTTTCAGGGAAGAACTGTGTCCTCAGAGCTTGTTTCAATTCATCCCAAGTATTCACTTGACAAAGCCCTCGCTGTATTTCATCAAATTTCGAACGCCACCATAACTTGGCATCATCACTCAGATGCATGGACGCCAAGGTGACCTTTGCTTCTTCAGAATCGGTTTTGGCAGCCCTAAAGTACTGTTCCATATCAAAGAGGAAGTTTTCCAATTCTTTTGCATCACGTGCCCCACCAAATGGCTTTGGTTGAGGAATACGGATTCTAGCCGTTTCAGGTGCCCCCACAGCAGGAGCTTGGTTGTTCACCGCCCGCATGGTGAGATTCAACCTTGTGTTCAATTCAACCACTTCAGCCCTCATGGCTTCCACAGTGGCTCTAAAGTCTTCAGTAAGGTCATTCACGACCTTGAGTAATGTCTTTTGCATCTCGTCGATACTATCGACTCGCCCCTCCATATGGGCCACAGAACTAGTTGAGCTCTCAGCACGCTCAAAACTTCCAAAACCTGCCATTTTTGCTTCAAGAGTCTCCACCCGACCCATCACCAAGAATCGGCAAGGCATCAATCCGACTATTCACCGCCTCAACATCTAGAGGCTTACCAGGAAAGTTCTTCAATTCGGGTTTCACAAAATCGAATCAACCTGGCAAGTCCAACAAGTATTTGACGTGTTCTTCCCACCCACAAAAGGCGCTCGTTATGGGTCATATCGCCAGGACCCCTCGGCATGATCACAACTTTTCAAAAGAAGCCAACCGATGGCTCGATACCAACTGTCACAATCGTAGAATTCTTGGTTAATACCGGACACGATTGTGTGGCACTTGCCCCGCTCACGGACAAGCCGGTAGAAACACTAGGGCCTAACCCGCCCTATACAAAGACCTCCACGCACGTTTATCAAGAAAATGTTTTATAAAACGTGTTTGGAGAAATACATTTGAGAAAGCTTTGATTCATTCGAAAACAAGAGTACATAGTAGACAACAACGGTGAGAAATTACAAAGCTTGCTAGCATACAACGAGATAGGAGAATATTGAGTTGAGACTCTTCATACCCCCTATAGTACATTCTGGAGCATTTTTGGTCTGGCAGGCCCAGACGTGAAAAGTGGCGAGGAGTCACTCGCTTACAAAAGTGATTAAAAACATAATTAAAATCTTAATCTATTTACAAAGCTTAATTGAGACAAGGGGGACAATGCCTTGGGCATACGGCCATAAGCAAACAAGACCCTGGACAAGCATGACCATGACACAAAGCATCACTACACCAAGCAACAAGACCCAAGTTGGCGAAGACTTAAGCTTTAAATCTCCCAACTACCGAAAGCAGTACCTCCCTCCCTCCTCCCTCTATTTACGAATCTCTTTTGATAGCCAAACCCTGATTTTCCTCATAATCTCAATTTTCTTTGAGAAAACTTCCACGACCACCGATCCGAGAACATCTTCTATTTGTAGCTTTTTTTATCCCACTTTTAATCAAAATACAGTCAAGTCTGGGTCCAAATTGAAGCACAGAATAAAAGGGGTAAGGGATAAACACTGGCGAATAACTATCATGGAGCATGAACCGCCACGACGACAGGGTTCATAGCGAAGGAAGCTTGAGCAGCGCCCTACCTGGTAGATTTATTTCATTTACAAAGCTTTAGGGACTTTGGCTAGTGATTTATTTGGTTTGACTTGGGTTCCTAGTTGGAGCTATCGTATAAACATGGATGAGATTTTGTTACACCCCCGTTAAGTGGCAAAGGAGGATGTTTGTGGCAGACATATTTCTTTGCAATTATTTGGAATATTTGGCTTGAAAGGAATAGGAGAGTCTTTCAAGGTGTAGAGGGGTCTTGAGAAAATGTTCAGGAGGTGGATACTTCATTTTGGAAAATGTTTGGGAGGTTGCATAAAAAAAGTAAATCAACTTTGTTTTTGTAATACTTTCATTTTTATTTTCAAGAATTGGGCCGGTCATCTTTATTCATTCCACATACTATAATTGAAATTAATTTTTGTAATGTTTTTTAGCTTTCCTATCTTTATCTTTAATTGGTGGCGGTTGGTGATGGAGTTTTTTGCGACTTTTCTTTTGTACTTTTGTGCTGCATACTTGTAAATTAATTAGATGGCTTCTTTATATCAGGTCTCTTTGTTGTCCCAATTTTTGTATTCTTTCATTATCTTATAGAAATGATGCTGTTTTAAAAAAAAAAAAATCTTTCCCTGGTTATTAATTCATCCCTGCTGTAATTGTAAACAAGTCAATTTGATTCCCGTTGTAATTGGTTACGCTGCAAGATTGAAGAGAAGATTTCACTGTAATGTATCTCTTTGGGTTTTTGACTAGGGAATTTCAGTATTTTCCTTTTAACATCTTGTTGTGCGCTGTTTATGGAATTTTAGTCCTGTGATAATGTATATTCTTTTATCTTGCTATTAATATACGAGTCTTGCCACTTCTCTTCATGTTCTTTCTACAGTCGGGTAACATTATCTGTTTAATATTTTCTTCTCTGCTGATTGGCCAATGCTAAATTGTCAAAATAATGAAAATGTTTTATGATGCCTTTCGAAAATTTTATTTTTACACAGTTCAAAAGTCTATATTCCAGTTAATGAAGATATTTTAGTGTGATTGGGTTGGACATCAGGTTTGGTGCACATTTGAATATTTATTACATACATAATTTCCATTTGTAGAGTTCAACAGAGATTGAATTCTGATCAACATTTCTTCTATTAATGCAGGTACTTTGGTCAACTTGATGTTCCTGTCACATTTTCTGCCTTTATTCTTGCAATAACATTGTTTTTACAGAGAAGCAACCCCCGGTTTGCTCAGCTGAGCAGTGCCATTTTTGGGCTATTTTACTGTGGCTATCTTCCTTGTTTTTGGATCAAGCTTCGATGTGGTTTGGCAGTTCCAGCCTTGAACACTAGTGAGTCATTTTGGCTCTTACTTTTCAGCTGTGAATTACGAGTATATTCATCTTAGTGGCCGTCATCTTCAATATTTGATGTTAGTCACTATAAATCTTACTTCCTTCCCTTTGGGTAGCAATACAACATTTTTTTCCACCATTTGGCAGGTGAATATTCTGAAGAAGGTTAGTTTTTTTTGCGTTGTCAACTGGCACCCGATTAGCATTACTGAGAGGGATGGCCTGGAAAAACCTTTTAGTATTTAGGAAATAAGAGAGGCAGTCTTTAGCTGTGATGGAAACAAAGCCCCAAGCCCGGATGGTTTCTCGTTGGCCTTCTTCAAAACAACTGGGAAGTTGTGAGATTAGACTTGGAAAGGATTTTCATGGAGTTTTTTTGAAAGGGGGATTGTTTATGCCTCCTCAAATGAGACTTTCATGTGCTTAATTCTCAAGAAAGAAAATGTGAGAGCCTTAAAGATTTTCGTCCCATTAGCCTTATTATGAGCTTTATAAGATAATCGCCAAAGTCGTAGTGGGTAGACTTGAAAGTTTTTCCTTTACTATTTCCCCTAATCAGGGCGCTTTTGTGGAAGGCAAATTTTGGATGAAGTCTTGGTGGCCAATGAGGCTATTGAGGAGTATAGATCAAAGAAAAGGGTAGGCCTTCAGTTTAAACTTGACTTTGAGAAAGCCTACGATCACGTTGATTGGAGCTTCTTGGATCAAGTGCTTACAAGGAAAGGGTTCAACTTCAAATGGAGATCTTGGATGTGGTCTTGCACTAGGTCTGTTAATTATTCTTTCATATTAAATGAAAGACCGAGGGTAATTTTTTTTGCGACAAATGGAATTAGACGAGGGGATCCACTTTCTCCCTTCCTATTCACATTGGTGGTGGATATTTTGTGTCGATTATTTGAGCGTGGACTAGATTGTGGTGTGATTGAACGGTTTCAAATTGGAAAGAATCACTCACTCCCTTGCAATTTGCTGATCATACCCTCATCTTTTGCTTTGGAAAAGAGGATTCCTTTCGTAATATTTCGGATATAATTCAGGTATTTGAAAGGAACTCAGGGTTGAAAATTAATAGATCTAAATGTTCAGTGACAGGTTTAAACATGGAGACGGATAAAGTGAGGGCGTGGGCTGGAATTGTGGGCCGTCAGGTTGTGAAACTTCCCTTTCATTATCTTGGTCTGCCTTTGGGGGATGACCCTAAAAAGAACGGTTTTTGTGTGCAAGTGTGGGCTATATTTTTTTAAAAATCCGTGATATCTCGACTTGCGCGCACCTCAACTAATCTCATGCGACAACACTTGGTGTCGGAAACTCGTAGGATAATATTTTAGGTAGATGGCCACACATGGTTTGAAACCATGGCTTCAAGACTTTTTTTTTGGATAATAAGCAAAGCTATTTTTTTGATAAATGAAAGAGCCAAAAAGGCCAAGAGTTACAAAAAAGCCTTCCAATTAGAGGCAATGGTAGAAGGATTGTAATTACAAAAAGCTTTACAATTTGCACTCCAAATGGAGGCATTTAGAATACTAGTATCCCAAATATGAACCCAAGGTTTACTAATATCCACAAAAATTCTACTATTATGCTCCAACCAAATATTCCAAAGAATACCCATAGGTTGATCTCGAAAGGCAATTTTCCAAAGAAGATAAAAGTTTTCTTCGTGGACTATTTTGAATGACGGCCTCGACTCTAATAAGAAAATCCAGTCTCGGAAGCCTTGGTGTGCTGTACAACCGAATTGGTGCATTCTTTGCAAGAAGCATTCGGAGTCTACTAACCATCTTCTTTTCAGCTGTGACTATTCTTATGCCATTTAGAAGTCTCTTTTGGATAATTTTAATATGCTTTGGGTTTGTCATAGAGATCCAAAAGTCAATATGATCACTTTATTGGGCGGCTCTAGTTTTAAGCATCAAGGTTTTAAGAAAAGCTATTTAACCAAGCCCACCCATGGTTGGTTTGAAGTGTGGGATATTATTCATTTTTTGACTTAAACTTGGTGTACCTCTCTCTACCTTGTTTTTGTAACATAATACTTGTGATTAATATATGCTGGAGTGCTTTTTGTAAGCTTTGTTGGTCATTTTTTGTTCATTTTCAATACTAATGGAAAAGTTTCGTTTGTTATTAAAGAAAGAAAAAAAATGAAAGTTCCACTCATCCATTTGTAAGCGTTATCCTTTTCATGCCATGTATGCATGGGCTGTGCTCTTGGATTATTTTCTTTAGTTCTAATTATTTTTGTTGTTTGAGGATTTCTCATCCTCACCATGTAAGTTTGGTTTTTCAATAAAAGTTGTGATTTCATTTAAAAAAATATGTTGATGAGTTTTATATTTGTATACTTACTTTTTATGTGCTCTCTTACCAAGTTACCATATACATGTTCTTTGGCAGGATTAGGTGCAGCCTGGCCATTACTTCTTGGAGGTCAAGCTCATTGGACTGTTGGCCTTGTTGCAACCCTGATTTGTATCAGCAGTATAATTGCAGCTGATACTTGTGCTTTTGTCGGTGGCAAGGTACATTTTGAGGCACTTCTATCTTACTTTGCTTGTATTTGAGCTGTGTGGTCTGAAGATAATTCACAAAATTTTATGATCAATCTATTTCTTGGGATTATGTTTGGGATCTAATTATGTATCGCTCTTTCTATTTGGTCAAAACTATAAAGCCCCTTGGATTTGGTTTTCCTGCTCATTCCATTTCCTGTACTAAATGGAATTTTTATTTTAGAATTTCTCATTCACCTTTGTAGTTTTGTTTTTCTCTTCGAACAATGAAAGTTTAATCTTTCTATAAAAGAATTGTAAATTTAAAAAATAGCAAAAATTTTCAGAATTTTAAAAATATGACACTTTTTTAACATTAATTAAAATTCATCAAAATAGTAAACACTATTAAATATTGAAAAATTACTGAAGTCTAATATAAAACATTCCAATAACTATCATAAAAAACAATAACAAGATTCGTCATTCCAAACGAAGGAAAAAAATCAACTAAAACGAATTTATTAATTCTGTGAAACCAAATTCTTAATTTATTAAAATAAAAAAGTGTTATTTTAAAAATAAATCAAACTTTTGATATATTTGAAGAAAAATGCTATTGGGTGTAACGTCTCTCATTATAATTTGATGAGTGTTAGATCACCACTAGACACAAAAGCTTAAATTATTAGACAGACTCAAAATTTCCCCATCTTAATGTTAAATCGACTTGTGTTGTGAGTTGGACTGAGAAGAGATGGTAGTAAAATGATTAAGAAAGAGAAACAAGTTTGGTGCAAAAAAAACAAGGGAACTCCTTGAGAGAGACCCAAAGAGAGGTAGATTCAGAACAAAATTTCCAAAACCATATTCTAAGTTTTTTTTTTTTTTTAAAGGAAACAAGATTTTTCATTGAGGAATGAAAAAGCCCAAAAGGGCCCAAAAAATTTCAAAAAGGTCTTCCAAATGGCGGCTATAATCAATGAAGAATAATTACAAAACAATAAGAAATTTGATCCTGCAAGACATCCACAATAAGGAGTTTCCCCAAAGAAAGGTACTTAGGAAGAACTATCATTTAGGCTGAAAACCATTTAACCAAATAGAACCAACAGAGACAAATAACCTATGAAAAAAAGAGCGAGAGAGGGAGGAAAAAAAAGATTTACAAGAGAAGAGAATCGGAGGTTCGTGAATTTAGGAGTGACGATCAGGTGAGGGAGAAAGAGAGAAAGAGAGAAATGAGAAATAAAACCGAGAAGATTAGAAAAGTCTAAAAATTCTGCATCCTTGAAGTTCTTCAAGAAAAGAAAGATCCCGAGATTTATGTAAAGGATTGAAAAAGAAGAAATAGAAGCAGATTGATTTGTTGAATTTCTACAATAGGGAAGGAGGATCAAGACTCCATTAGTCTTACAAAAATCGAATTTCAGATCCACAATCGAGAGTTATTTTGGAACGTGTAGCAAATGAGAACGCACCTTTAAATAGATTTCCTAGGGCTGTGAAGGGAACCATATTTATCGATAAAAGATTCCAATCAAAACTGAAAGCACCATACTTACTTTCAGTAATAATATAGAAAAAAGAAACAATTAAGTTGCCTTGTGGCCTTGAGTAACAAATTAAGCATTTTATGAATTGTTGTTTATTATTTTTTATGAAGAGAGAAAATATTGCATTTAGGCTCTGAATGCTTCACCCAATTCATATTGAACGCACCAAAGGTAGCATTCCAAATTTTTCTAGAAAAACTACATTGGAATAAGATGTGAGCTGTGGTCTCCGAATTGTTCTTGCATAAGTTACACCAATTAGGTTGAAGAGAAATCCAAGGTTTCCTACATTGCATCTTATGAGACTCATTTCAAACAATTCATAAGAAGACTTTAACCTTCTTAGGTTAGTTGCCATTCCATAAAAGATGGGAGAGTCATGAAGATTAACACTATTACTATTCCACACACTTTGGAGGGCTCATTTGCAAGATAACTCTCCTAGTGTTATCCAAGATTGCCATAAGATTAATCCTCTCCTCCACTTCTAAATCATTTAACTCAAGTCAAACGGCCAAAAAAAGCTTAAACCACAATTAACTAGTAAAATCACAATAAAGGAATTAATGATTAGCTGTCTCATTATCCTTTAAACATAAGTGACAGATATGTGGTGACAGATTAAAAGGCTGACATTACTGCAAAATATTGGCAGTAGAAAGTTTTCCAAAGAAAGAGTCCAAAGAAAAACTGAATTTTTGGTGATCCTTGAACCAAACAAAATTAACCTGAAAGGAAATTGGCAAGAATCAAGGGAGCGGAAGGTGGTAGAAGAAAGATTTAACAGAAAAACAAAGCAAGGTTTTTTTACCCTAAAAAAAAGGGAAAAAAGTACCCTCCCTTGTTTATTTTTTTTGGTAATAAACAATGCTTTTCATTAGAAGTATGAAAAAGCCCAAAAAGGCAAAAGAAGGACTACAAAAAAGCCTTCCAATTGGAAGCTATAATAGAGGGAGCATAATTACAAAAGGATTTACAAAGAGCACTCCAAATGGAGGCAAAAAGAACACTCCCCTCCCACACATCCTCCCAAGTTTTACTACTATCTTTGAAAATTCTACTGTTACGTTCTAGCCATATTCCCCACAAAATCGATCTGACAGCATTGTCCCAAAGGACCCTCTTCTTTCCTTGTAACAAAGAACCTCCCAAAAGAGAGAGCACATTAGTTCTAGGGTTTTTATGACTAACCCACTTCATGTTGAACACATCAAAGAGGCACTCCCAAATATTTTGGGAAAAACTACACTGAAAAAGGAGATGCCCTGTAGTTTCTGAATTTTCCTTACAAAGGCTACACCACTCGGGTTGGAGACAGAGCCATGGCCTTCTTGCCTGCATTCTTTGGTTGGAATTGAGGCCATTGTTGATAATAAGCCAAAGGAAGACTTTGATTTTCTTTGGAGACTTACCAGCCCAAATGAAATTCACATTGTCAATAAGGCTACTAGAGGTTTCCCAAAGGAGGTTGAGCGCAGAACTACAAGAGAAGCCGTTAGAAACATCCGGCTTCCAAATTCTAGTATCCTCACGTGGACTAGGCTTGCACGGCTCGAGAAGAGCAAGTAAGGAAATCATCTCCTCCACCTCCCAGTCATTCAAATTCCTTCTCAACTCAATCTCCCAAGAGCTAGTATTATCATCCCAAAATCGCTACTACGGGCAAGCCTTCAAAGTGGCTAGGGAGAAGATATTAGGAAATTGGGTTGCTAAATTCGAATCGCCTATCCAAGTGTGCTCCCAAAATAAAGTCCTGCTGCCATTACCAATCTGAAAGGTACAGTTGGAATCCATGATGTCTTTAAGTTTGAAAATCTGTTTCCATGGGCTTTTGTTTAAGCTTCTACTATTGAGCTTGGAACACCACCCTCCAAAAGCACTGCCATGAATCCCAGCAATAACCTGATGCCAAAGGAAATGAGGTTCCTTGGGGAACCTCCACAACCATTTGAGAAGCAAAGCCTCGTTCTTCTTGTTTAAGCAGCCGAAAGCCAACCCCCCTTTAATATAGGGAGGGGGAATCTTATCCCAAAGCACAAGATGGTCTCCTCCACTGCCTTCCACCCCTTCCCAGAAAAAATTCCTTAGGGATTTATCAATGCGCTTGGAAACACGAAGCGGGGGGCTTTAAAAACGGAGAGAAAGTAAGTAGGAAGGCTGCTCAAAACAGAGTGGATCAAGGTTAATCTTCCTCCTCTTGAAATATAAAGCTTCCTCCATTTTGCAATCCTCTTATCAATCTTGTCCACCACCGGATCCCAAAAGGTCATCGAAGAGGAATTACCACCAAGGGGCAAACCAAGATAGCTAATAGGGAGGGAACTAGCTTCATACCCGAACTGTCCAGCCACTGCAAGAAGGTCCATTTCACTAATGTTGATACCCACCACCGTAGATTTAAGCCTGTTGACAAGGATCCCGGATCCAATTTCAAACTGATTCACAGCTCTAGCAAGATTAGATAGGTGAACCTTGTTAAAATTGGAAAAGAGAAGCGTATCATCCGCAAATTGCAAGTGAGAGACTTCAACCAGGTACCAGCCATAAATCCCTTGATCGATTCGATTTTGGAGGCTAAGAAGCATCCTGCTAAAACAATCGACCACAAGGAGGAAGAGGAAAGGAGAGAGGGGATCACCTTGCCTTAACCCCCTAGAAGCTTTGAACTTGCCTCTAGCCTTACCATTGATGAGAATAGAGAAGTTAACACTATGAAGGCAACCTTTCATCCATTTACACCATCTAGAAGAGAAGCCCTTTTTCTCAAGAATCCGAAGCAAGAAACACCAATCCACACTATCATAAGCTTTTTCTAAGTCAAGTTTGATCACCACCCCTTGACCATTGCTTCTGCTAACATTCTCCACTAGTTCATTGGCCACAAGAATGGAGTCCACAATCGCCTCCCTCCAATGAAAGCATTCGATATAATGTAATAGTAGAAGGAAGCACTATTTTCAGTCTCTCCGCTAAGACCTTAGCCAAAATCTTATAAAGACAAGTAACTAGGCTAATTGGGCGGTAGTCGTTCACTGCCAAGGCATCCACTTTTTTAGGAATTAAAGTAATAAGGGTCTCATTCACACTAGCGTTGACGATACCATTCTCAAAAAACTCATGGAACACCATCATTAAATCGGATTTGATGATGTTCCATGTATTTTTAAAGAACTCCACAGTGAAACCATCGGGACCGGGAGCCTTGTTGTTGCCAAGACTAGAAATGGCACTGAAAACTTCCTCCTCAGTGAAGGGTTTGATTAAGCTCAAGTTCTCTTCCAAAGAAATGGGATCCCAGTTCACATCCCACAAAGGACCGATGCCACTCTTTTTAGTAAAAAGCTGCGTGAAAAAATCAATGAACTCCCTCTCAACAGCTAAATCATTCAGCAGCAGGTTTCCTTGTCTGTCCTTCACTTGGTTAATAAAGCTCTTCTTCCTTCTACCTCTCACCGAATTGTGGAAAACTTTAGAGTTCTCGTCACCCCCATGAAGCCACAGCTTTTTACACTTTTGCTGCCAAAAAGTGTTCTCCTTCACAACCAGATCTAACAGAGCTCTTCTCATGTTGAATCTGTCCTCCTTTTGAGCTTGAGTCAACAGCCCTGCTTCATCAACATCATCAAGGGATTGAATTGCCTTTAGAAGAGCCTCTTTTTGGGAGAAAATATTCCCAAAGACTTCCTTGTTCCAAGCCCTAAGCTTCTCTTTCAAAAGTTTCAGCTTACACATAAAAGAGTGACCAGCCCAATGGTTGTTATTAAAAGAAGCCCACCACTGCTCCATAGCCCCTTTGAATAGATCATGGTCAAGCCACATATTTTCAAACCTAAAGGGGGAGGGACCCCAATTAAAATTACCAGTGAGAATGAGGAGGGGAAAATGATCAGAAGTTGGTCTCGAAAGCCTCTCCAATCTGACCTCAGGGAAGTGGTTGATCCAACTTCTGGAAACAAGGGCTCTATCAATGCGGGTATGTACTGTAATGTCTCTAAAATTGGACCATGTAAACTTTCCATTTCTCATAGGGAGGTCTTCGAGGTTGAGATCAATAATGATCTTGTTGAAGTCACGCATACTTCTAGTTAAATGAACTCCGTTGGATTTCTCATCAATGCTCCTAGTGACATTGAAGTCACCACAGAGAACCCATTCCCCTGAACACAAACCCCCCAAAGCAGCCAACTCAAACCAGAAATCATCACGTCCCTCTTATGATTAGGGCCGTAAACACCTGTCAGCCAAAAGATGGAGTTATCCGATAGAGAAACTTTAACTGAGAGAGAGAACATCCCTTCATGAGCTTCAATAATCGAGAAAGCAGGATCATTCCACATAATGAGGATACCTCCTTTCGAACCATTAGCATCTAAGGCCACCCAACCAATATATTTACTGCTCCATATAGATTTAATAGTCATTCTATCTATCTTAGCCAGCTTCGTCTCTTGAAGAATAACGAAATCAGGATCATGACTCCGGATAAGGTCTCTCACGAGGCTTCTTTTGGACCTTGCCCCTAGGCCCCTAACATTCCAATTAAGAATCTTCATCCACAACACTATTGACCCTTTGGAGAGAAGACTTCTTTGCCTTTGATCTCTCATAGTTAACTGAACTATTAAGTCCCTTCATTTCTCTTTTTCCTCTATTTTCTTTTGAAGGAGTCTTCATTAAATTCCTTGGAGTATTCTTCGTGATAGGTGCAATATAGGCACCGGTGAATCTTAGCCAGTCTGCCAGTTTCAGTCTCCTCAACCCTCCACAATCAACAAAATCAATAAAAGTACCCTCCGTAGCCTCTGACTCATCGGCAAGAAGCTCCAAAGAAGGGGGAACCTCCGAACAACCAGCTTTGTCGATTCTTTTTGGCCTTTAACTTCTTCTTCCTTCGATGAAAAATGGAGGCTTCAGAAATTCTAAGCCAATCCTCAAGGGGCATTCTTTTTTCCCCCCAAGCATCTTTGAATATAATAAAAGATCCCATCTCCTCTTCCAAACGAGCCTCCGAGGGAACACAATCATTGTCTTGAAGATTTGAAACTGATAAAGTATTCTTTTGATGATCAGAATCCTCCACGGACCCCTGGTTGTGGATACCATCGTGCACCCCTCTAAACTGCTCAATAGGGTTAATTTCCTGAAGACCCTCTGAATCTGAAAGGCAAGGCCTGTCACCCTCTAAGGCTACAAGATCGGAGTCTCTATTAGTAAACAAATCCTCTGGAATTTCTTCAATAGGATGATTTACCGGACTATCATCTCCACTCTCACTTTCACCACAAGGACTAGAGCTATAGAAGTCTGGTTCGGACTCAGTATCTCCACCTCTTGGCATCTCAGTGGTGTGTTTTATCACACCATTCCTGAACAAGATACGTGCAGGGGTATTTTCCTTCACAAGCTTCTTTTTGGACCCGCTTGGATCATTCTCCAACGGGTTAGAAGTGCTCTTATTTCTTTCCTTCTCCTTTACCTTCCAAACTTCTCTTTTCTTCACGTGCTGGTTAGTAGGGCTGTCCTTCCTACAATTAAAGTCATGGCCCACTTGCGATTTTTTCCTGAACACTTCATCCTCGAAAACAGTAGCTGAACAGTAGTTTGTCCCACCATCCTTCTCACCAGTCTTGTCCGTTCCAGAACTCGTATTTCCAACCTCAAAAGAGCTCGCATTCCCCAAGAAAAGTCTGTCAAAACTATTATGTACAGGGACTGGTGCAGCCGCCTGTTGCAGAGTTTCTGGGCACTGTTGAGGAACAGTCTGTTTTTTGAAAAAAGGCTGCCAAGACTTTCCATTACCCGGAAGCTTCCAATTGTCTCTCAAAAAGTCCATAGGGTAAGGACCGGCTTGGTTATCCCCTCCAGGTAGCTGTCTCCCCTGCTTCCGGCGAGAGAGGCCATGAATCGCCGGCGAAACCTTCTCAAGAAGCTTCCAGTCATGAAAAGCCACCACGTTGACCGTAAAAACCACCCCCTCCGAATTTTTAACCTCGATTTCAGCTGGAATGAACCCACAAGAGTTGGCACGAATGTAAAGGGCTGCTTCAAAACTACCAATCCTTCCAAGAGAGTTTTTAGAGCATTTAATGAATCCACCACATAAATCACCAATAACTTTAAAGACTTCTAAACCCCAATAAATGAGAGGAATGTTTCTGACCTTTATCCAGCCACCATAAGAGGGCAATAAATCCATTCTGCTATGTTTAAAGTTATCCCAAAACTCAAACTTTAAGGTTACCCCCTCAAACGTACTCCACTGTTGACTTCTACAGAGATTCGAAGCCATAACTTCATCGGGGCATTTTAAAAGAGCTTTGTCCGGATGAAAGGGATTGATTTCGAACCTTTCTAATCCTGACCACTTCCTAATGTTTTTAAGTACCCTCCCCCACTCATCATGAAAGCATCTTCTTATAACAACGATGGTGTCTCTGAGGTTAATGGGGGGAACATCCTCAACTGCATCATCACCACACGCGCTATCCTGTGGAATAACCAAGCTAGGCATCTTACTGATCTCTTTAGGAGATTTCTTTCTCACAGCTTCAGCAAAGGAAGTGGAATTTCTGACGAAAGCTTGATGCCTAGGTAACTTTACTAGCTCCTCTTTAGCTTCAAATTTTCCGTCGATCAGATTAATAAACTTCTTCCATCCCTTTTTATCTACACCTGCTGGGATGAAGAGATTCGATTTCTCCCCATTCTTTAGCACCTTAGATACATCAACAAAAGTGCCCCTTCTATTGGTAACTTTGTGTACCCAACACGTGCCACTGTCACAATCTCGATTCAGAAGGAACTTCTGGTTAGTGGGTCTATCTATCAACATTTCAATAGCATCCCTCACCCAAACCACCAATTGAGGTTCCAAGGAGATTGCATACCAATTGTTCCTATTTTTCTCTCTTAATAGAACTTTTCCTTTCTTAGCTGATTTATCAGGGCCAAGGAAGAAAATTTTGTTATCTATTCTACACCTACTTTCAGTTGTAAAGGCCATCCAGCAGAAATTGATTTTGGCCCATGAGGGAACCAGAAACCTTTGCTAGAGTTTTACCACGTTATAGAACGAACACAAGGAAAATTTTGTTTGTTCATAGTACCCTCCCTTGTTTATGTTTATTATTAAAAAAAGTATTGTAGAATCATAATGCATGCGTAGGGAACAACCATTTTTACACTTATTATGATTTTTTTTTATGGAAAGATAAACTTTCATTAATCAATAAGGGTTAAAACAAAATACAAGAGGATGAGAAATCCTCCAAAAAAAAAACAGGAGTAAAGTAAAAGAAAAATTTACAAAAAAGAATTCCATTTATATAACATGGAATGTGATGGAAAATCAAAATCTAAACTATTTACAAATTTACCCCAACTAAATGTTCTTGAAACAAAAGAATCCCATAAGATAAACCAAGATTTGAATTCTTCCATAAAAAGCCGAGAGTTACGTTCCAACCAAAGAGTCCACAGTAAAGCAGCCATTGCACATTTGATAAAAAGTCTTTTTTTTGTGAATTCTCTTAAAAAATCCATAATCAAAAGATCCCTAGCATCTTTTGGAGGAACCCAACTCAAGTCAAATTGTGAAGGAAGTTTGAACCAAAGTTTGCTTGTGTAATTACAATGAAGAAAAAGGTGAGAAGCCGATTCCCAACTCTTATAACACAAAAAAAAATGTGGAGACAAATAGAAAGTGGACAAACGTGATTGTAAAACATCCCGGTGATAAGTTTCCTTTCCCAAATAAAAAGTCCAAAGAAAGAATTGGATTTTGGGTTGAAAACCCGAAAACCAAATAGAATTATAAGGGAAAGAATCTGAGGGAATAGAATGAGAGAGAAAAGAAAAGAAAGATTGGGAAGTAAAAGAACCCGAAGGATGAAGAGACCAAGAAATACGATCATTGGAGGTAGAGGGGAAAATATGAGAAATAAGACTAGGAAGAGAAGAAAATTCCAGAAATTCCTCATCTTTAAAATTTCTAAAGAAAGAGAGATCCTAAGACTTGGAATGCATATTGAAAAGAGAGAAAAGAAAATGGTAGTAAAGCGATTTTTAGTGATACGGTAAAGAAGAGAAAAAGAATTAGAAAGAGGGGAATCAGAAATCCAAATATCTTCCAACAAATGAATATGAAGTCCATTACCAAAAATAATCTTGGCACCCTTAGAGAAAGAGGGAACACATTTTGAAATTGATTTCCAAGGGCTATGAAGTGTCCCAAATTTAACAATCAAAGAATTCCAATCAAAACTAAAAGATCCGAACTTACTTTTAATGAAAGAAGCCCAAAAAGAATTTGATTAAGAAGAAATACGCCAAATCCATTTTCCAAGCAAAGCTAAATTTTTTAATTCAAGATTACCAATGCCCAATCCACCCAAAACTTTTGATTTATCTCGTGTCCTTGAGTGGATGTTTCATGATTGCCTTGTACCTCTCTACAGGCATTTGGTAGGACGCCACTGACAAACGTAAGTCCAAAAAAGACCTGGGAGGGGACTATTATGGGCTTGGGTGGTTGTATAGCCACATCTGTCATTTTATCAAACAGTTTTTCCTGGCCAACATCTCTGATTAGGTATGTAATTCTTCATTGCAATCACTATGTTTTAGGATCATTATTTTTGTTATGTTCTCATATTCAAATTAGGGAGTGGGAAAGGATCAGTGAATATTAGTTTTTGAGGTTATTGCGGCTTGTTTATGATTAAAATGCCTTATTTTTTTTAACTTAATGCCAAAACAATGACCATGATTTTGTGCTGACATTATATAATCTTAAATTGTTTATAAGTTGGCCATGGTGATGTCTAGGTTGTTCATGATTGAGCAGCTCGAGAGTTTTACAATTTTTTTAGAAACAATGTGTACCATAGAAAATAATTAGCCTTGTAAGTCATTATAGGGTTACATAATTTTTTTTAGTCTGAAAAAGGAGGCTCACAAATGCAGTATGTAAACCAAGAGTTTTTGTTTAGGGTAAAAAAACCTTGCGTTGTTTTTCTCTAAGGAACCATTACCAAGGATAGGTTTAGAAGAAGACGAGAAAGAGGACAGAGAGAAACAGATTTTCAAGGACTGCGAAGTGAGCCATTTTTAGCGAGAAGGAAGTTCCAATCAAAGTCACCTGATGTTTCATTGTAGCTTTTCTCAGGATCTTTGGTTCAAGCTTTTTGGCATTTTCAACTTGAAAGGTTTTTTTTTTCTAAGGATACGAAATTCAATCTTGATTCTCTCTTAAATGGTGGAAATTTCAAATAAAGAAGAAGAAAGCTATTTGGGATCACTCGATTAAAGCCGTTTGTTGGAATGTTTGGTCAGAACGTGATAGAATAATATTTTAGAACAAGCATAATATTGGGATTATCTTTGGGGACTTATGCTCTTCAAGCCTCCTATTGGAGTGCTCTTTGTAATTATTCTCCTACCATTATTGTTGCTAATTGGAATGCCTTTTTTTGTAATCGTTCCTTTGGCCTTTTCATTTATCAATGAAAAGTTTCTAGTTGATTATCCCAAAAAAAAGGGTGAATTTCTCTTACCTATATCCGAAAATATCTTCAAACATAGGGTGATTTTTTTAATCTTCTACAGCTGTTGTAATTCCTCCGATCAAAACTTTTCATTACCTCTCAACATCTTATCTCTCTTTGTTTTTACTTGATCGACGATGCCAACCCTTTCCTCCTCGTTTGATAATGGGGATGGTGCCTACCCAAATCCATACGCCTCCAAATCTGCTTTGCCTTTTAAGATTATGAAATAGATTTCAATTCCTCCTTTGGAGATCTGAACTCCTCTTCCGATCTCATGGCTGTTTCTGATAGTCTATCAAAATGCTTGTGAAATCTGTCAAATACTTTATCCAATTTTTCCACCAATATTTTTTTAAGCTCATTAAATTCTTCACTCATCTCTCCTTCAAATTCAGAATCCATTCCCAAGGATTGAACAACTGTGATACCAATTTGATATGATCTAAACTTATATTAATAAGAAAATACGAAATTACAATAGGTTACTACGCATTCAAGAGGCTTATCTCTTTCCCCTCAATAGTCTAATGACTATCAATATCATAATATGCATAACTCTCACCTCTCTAAGACACTCTATTAATCCATGTTCCCTAACCAATTCTCTCACTTATTTATTAATATGCCCTTAGCCCCTTCCTATTACTTGGGTCCTCCTAAAGAGGCTCCTAATTTGCTCTTCTGAGTCTTTTTTCGTCCTCGTGTCAAGGAAGACAAAAATTCTTTGGATGTGTGTTGTTTCTACCCTCCTACGGTCTCTTTGGATTGAATGAAATCCTAATGAGGATAGAGTTACTACTTGGTATTCAGTTTGGGATCTTGTGAAGTATTTCTGTTGGGCAATGTTTTTTAATTCTTTAAATGTTTGTCATTTTCATGCAATGTTCCTAAAATGGAACTCGTTTATGCAGTTCCTTGTTTTCATTTTTCCTTCTTTGTTTAGTGGACTTCTTGTCCTCCGATATACTCAATACTTTATCTTTTCAATTAGTGAATGATTTATCCTTCCATTAAAAAAATGTTCATACTCCATTGAATACCACCTATTTAAGACTTTCAAATTTTTTGTGAATTTTTCAAGCATGGTGATAGCTTGATCAAATTGTCCAAACCAAGGCCATCAATTTCTTTGATTACACTTCTATTCTGCTGGTATGTCTTTTGGTTGCCTTAAAATTGAATTCATAATTTTATTCTAGGCTTTTAGGCTTCTTATTCAGGTTATTGTTTACACGTTTTTATTCAAGTTGTTGCTAACAAGATTTTATTCAAGCATGGCAATAGCTTGTTTCAGGTTATTGTTTAAAATTATGCTAGACTTTCAAGGATTTATTCAGGTTATTCTTCACAAGTTTTGTCCAGTTAGCATGAATTTTGTTAAACTTGTGTACTCATTAGTTCCTGTATGACTAGTGTTTTTGGCCCCTTTCTTCGTCGTGAACATGGTTATCAAATTGATGGTCTTCGTGGTTCTACAAAACACTTGAGTTCTCTCTTGCCTGTTTTACTGCAACAGAGCTATAGGTTTTGGATTTCTGAATTTCTTGGGTTCTGTTTTTGGTGATCTTACTGAATCTATGATCAAACGCGATGCTGGTGTCAAGGATTCTGGATCTTTAATACCTGGACATGGTAATTTCCATTTTCATGTTGTCAAGATCTAACCATATAGTGTATTATCAAAAAAAAGATCTAACAATATAGTGGAATTATTTCATGGCATATGTAATATTCATGTCACCTTTTACTGGTTCTTAAATAATTTTAAAAACAATAGTATTGTTTTTCAAAGCTTTTTAACTTCCTCAACTTTGATTTTATTATATGGTATGGTAGATTGGCTAGGTTTGTCTCTGTCATAGAGTGACTCTTTTTTAATATGTGAAGTACAAGTAAACAAACAGTTAAATAGATAATATTTTGTCGATGTTTGATCTTGGAGACAACTGACCGGTACTGTTAATCCAACCTCATTTCTGTTACTTTATCATTTATAAATGTAACTAAATGTTACAATTTGAATAAAAGGGAAAAATGAAAATAATACCCCTGTGGTTTTGGTTAAATGCAAACACCGTCTCTATAGTTAGAAAATAAATATTTATACTCATAGTTTCAAAATTATGCAATTTGACCCCTCCCCACTAACGTTGTCAACTTCTTTTAGTCATAACTTTTTCGTTTGAACTTCGATTGGGATGATTCAAGTTGTTTTGGAATCGTCATTTCGATCTCTATGTTATGGTGATTTCAAAACTTCTAAATAAATAATAAATGAAAGAGTTATCATCATCAAAATATTAGATTTTATTTACCGATAATTTAGAGGTTTTAAAGTGACTATTACGTAGATCTTGAAACAAGGATTCTAGAGCATTAAGAATAATCTAAATCGAAGTTCAAATGAAGAAGTTATGATTAAAAGAAGTTGAAAACGTTAGTGGGGAGAGGTCAAATTGCATAATTTTGAAACTTTGAGGGTTTATATTATTTTTTGATTATAGGAGCTGTGTTTACATTTGACCAGAACCAAAGGTGTTATTTACATCTTCCCCTAAATAAATTTGAGCCCAATATTTACCATTTATGTTTTACTCTTGATAAGTTGAGGCTAGGTTAGGAGAACCTGAACTTATCTATCTTGGTAAGAAAGGTTTTTTTAAAACAAGTAATAATACCTCTAAACATTTTAAACTCCAGGAATATTTTGAAATATTTTTGTTTTACCTCAATTGAAAATGATGCAGGTGGAATCCTAGACCGGGTGGATAGCTACATTTTCACTGGAGCACTAGCGTACTCATTTGTCAAAACCTTCCTGCCACTTTATGGAGTTTGATATAATAATGATCAATGTATTGGGAGAGTTGACATGGGGTGATTTCTCTAGGTTTCTTTCCATTGAATTGTGAGATCGAGCTCAAAACCAGTATGCTTCATAGCTGGAGAAGCATCAGCGTCAGCTAAATGATCGTCGGTTAAGTATATATATTTTTTGATATTCGTGAGTTTCCGGATGAGTTTGCATGCTCTTCGACTAATCTCACGAGGTAACATACGGTTTGGTATTGGTCTCTTGTTTGAATAGACCCCTCCAAAATATTGCTTTATGTAGAAGCTTTACGCAATTAGAGGCATTTCTCTGGTACATTATGTGGTCTTTCTATCTATTTGAATGCATTTATTTGTGAATTATGTTCATACCGTACTTTAGGTTTTCCCTGTTCTTTTTTTGCTCAAGTAAAATTCATGATGTTGCTCTTCTTATTGCATGAACACTGATATCAAATAATGCTAGTTTGTGTTCAATTCAGTTGTTTTTTGTTTTTTTTATGGGCTTAGTCTTGTTTACTAAAGTATCAAATCTAATCAATTAGAAGCCCGGTGGTGGCTTTGTTTTTATTATTTCGACGCGTTTATGGAGCACCTTCTTTTTTTATGCCAATTGATTTGATTTTGCCCCTCAGTCTTCTTTATGAACTGATGTACTTTGAAGTTAATATCAGCCTATTTTCCTTGTTTATTCTCTGAGTTCTTATTAATCCCTTGACAAATTATTGAAGATAACCTCATACTATTATTAAAAAATAAACCATATGTTTTTTCCTCGATTAATTTACAATATGAGAAATCTGACTTTTTTATGGGAATAATGCGGAAATGTTTTAGGTCCTGTTTTCATCTTTAATATTGTGGATTCTTAATAGGGCAAAATGACTAGAAGATGAAATGCATTATATAGAAACAAAAAATGTACGTGTTATTGTATAACTTGTTAATTTTACGTGATATTTATGTCATTGTAAAGTTGTTAAATTTAATTTAAAATTCACTCACAGGTCCCATGCAAATAATTAAAATCACATAATCAAATATAACAAATAAAGAATATTATAAGAATATGGTTCCTCAACGGTATTCTAATGTGAGGATGCTAGTCTCTAAAAATGAAACATCAGGTCAATATCAACAGAATTCAGAATTTGGGAACAGGGAATGAAATTTTTTAAAATCTGATGATTTGAATGCATTTGTTTATAAGAATCTTTTTGAACTTGCATAGACATGGATTTTCGTTATATGAATTCTAGCAACTATTAAGGGAAATTTCATTGGGTGGTAGATTTTTATGCAATATTTGTAAAAAAAATATCAACTCAAAAAAGTATTTACAAATATAGCAATTTTTATCATGTTTATGGGTGATTAATAATGATTTATGTGTTTATCAGTGATAAACATAGTGTAAAAATAAAGAATTTGTCTCAAATAGCATAAATTTGCATACTAATTACTAAAATGTCGGAACTTTTTAAAAATTACTCAAATAGCATAATTATAATTCAATAAATTATTGAAGTATTATTCAACTAATTATTGAACTATTTTTCATAGGTATTTTTAACGAATTTGTTTATTTTTTTGGTTTTTTAAGTTCAAAGTCAATAATTTCTTGAACTATTTGATCATTTTTTATTATTATTTTCAATGAATTTGTTAAAAAATTTAATTTTTTAGTTCAATAAATTATTAAACTATAATTATGTTATTTGAGTTATTTTTGAAAAGTTCAAACATTTCAGTAATTAGTATGCAAAAATATGCTATTTCAGTAATTTCCCCGTAAAAATATGTAATTCAATGTTTATCACTGATAAACTCGATCAAAATTTGCTATATTTGTAAATATTTTTTTGAGCTTTTATTTTTACAAATATTACTAAAAAAATTGCTAGATTTGCAAATGCCTCAAGTATTAATGAGATTTAACTAATGATTGTTAAAACAGAAGAGATCAGGGTGAGCTATGTTGTGTTTATGATTCTGATTTCTACTGCATTTTCGTTTGAAAAAAACAACGGAGAGAGATATAACAAAAGTTAGAGACTAAAATGAAACTTCTAAAATTATAGAGACAAAATTGATACAAGTGGCAAGATATATGGATTAGAATAAAATTTTTAATAGTATAGGACCAAATTGCTCAAGGTTATTAATCATCCAATTGAAAAAAAAAAAAAAATCTATTAAATATAAAATCAGAAAGAAAAAAAATTATAATGCTTTGAAAAAATAAAGCTTTATAAAAAATAAAAAATGCTTACGAAATAAGTAATGATCGAGAAAAAAAAATTAATGAAGAAATCATGACCACAAAACCTTTTTCGTGCTTTAGTTAACAGCAAGGCTTAATTTCTCTAAATTAAAGTTTTTTGAAAATTTCAATCTAAGATGAATCAAATCCTAATTACATAGAAAATAAGTAATGATGAACCAGATAACTTAAAAACAATTATTGTAATTTGTTTAAACTAAGAATCAGGCCGGAGATTAAAGATTGTCAAGATATATTCTATCATTAGACCTTTTTTTTCCTACTTGTATGTGTTATAAATCACACTTTACCACCAATCTGAGCATAAGATTGAAGGTTCGAGCTTCCCCTACCCAGTTTTATGTAATATTTTATTCAGTTGCTTTGTCTAATGACAAGTTTTCCATGTTTCCAAAGCCTGGATTAGCTATCAAAGATAAAAGAACCAAAAAATAAGATACACAAAAATTGATACTAAATTGGTCTACATTTTAATAAAGTATTTTTTTTTAGTAAATACACCTTTACAATGCCACTCATTTGCAAGCAAGAAGGCTTTCAATTCTACAAAATTCTAGTATGAGTCAGTAAAAATCAGAAAAAAAAGGGTCAAAAATGGCAAATTGGCCTTTGTACTTCATCCTTCAAGATACTTGAAATCTTGAAGTGAGATCAATAAAGGCATCTTCTTTGCAAGGAATTGTTAGACCCCCTTGTGGGTGATGGAAGCCAAATTCTTCCTCTACATGGTTCAGAAGTTGTTGGAATGACGGATGGTTTAAATAAGATATCGGAACCACAAATCGCTTCCTTTGGATCTCTCCCACATAAACTGCGACATGGCCTTTTGGAACATCCATCTGGTTTTTGGTGAAACTTGACTGCATCTTTAGAATTTGCTTGGCATGAGGAACCAAGGATAGCAATCTAATCCCCATTTGTATGAGATGAAAAGGCTTTTCGAAATGTCTAAAGTTTTTCTTTGATAGGTAGAACACCAACTAGAAGAGGAAGATACACTTGAAATGTGTTGAATTTGGTGTTTAAAGGCTCATATGATGTTTATATTTATAAAGTTTTTGGAGAAAGAGGTGTTGATAAGTGGGGTATTGAAGTTTGGTGGTTGGGTTTTTTAGTAGACTCCCTTTTCACATGGTTTTGCTCAAATTTGAAAAGACATACCATTTTTCTGCTCTCACCCTAAATTTATAAAAATAAATTACAATTTCATTCATCACAAGTCAAGTCATTATCCAAGCTTTTCACACTGAATTAAATGCTCAGAGAAAAAGAAAATTGCATTCAAAATGGTGGGATAAGATAAGAAGTCCATGTGAATGGGTTTCTAGGAAAGAGCCAATTTCTACATCATTGGGCTCAAATGTCAGGTCAAAACTATAAATTAAGTCTCAATATCTAGTACATCTTAATTGTAATAGCAACCAATTTGGAATAAGAATTTAACTTATTTTTCTTATCAAATGGAGGAGTTGACCATTGAACACTATTGATGAAGGTCAAACTGAAACAAGACAGACTTACATACATGTCTTAAATTCTGTTCGACCATTTTTTTTCCCTGCCTAACCTTTGAATGGATGCTCCTACTAAATTAATTCTTGACATTCTAATGATAGATAATTTAAATATGAGGGAACTCAATGACATATTTCTTTAGCATATTAAAATGTTACTCATGTATGTATATCTGATATGAAAGGTTAAAATTATATAGTTTTCCTTAGTAAAATCTTAGATCATATCACGTGTGTTTGGGATAGCTTTTGCGTTTTTAAGTGAAATACTTTCCCTATAAATGCTTATATAGCACTAATGAAGTGATTTCTTCGAAAATTTTAAAAACACTTTTGGCCATGTAGCCAACTGTTATGGAAAAATTGTAGTGTGTTTTAATTAGTTCATACCACTTTCACTAATTCAAAAGTCATACTAAACACAATTTAAGTAGACTTATAAGGACTACCATATAGTTTAATATCAGTCATATAGTTTACATAAAAGGAAGACTTAACTGTTCATAAACCATAAGTTTAAGGTGATTATTAGTCTTGGTTTCAAACGGAGGTAACTGAAGTTTTATATCTCAAATTTTTTCAGATAAAAATTATGTGAGCTCCCTTGGTTCACCACAACTCATAGGAATGATATGGGATAAAATAAATGAGAATGCACAAATTACTCCTATCAAAATATAGATTATTGTCAACTTATGATCATGCCGAAGAATTTCGACTTAAAACTCATCTACATCTACATGACATCAATATAGTCAAACTTTAGCTAGTGCGGGAAAAAATAAAGATAATTTGAAATTCATGATTAATTTGGAGAAGTTTTTCATGATCAAAATGTTAGTTTTTAATCTGTATTTAATTTCTGTAACCACAAGTCATATGGATCATTGATATTCAGGTTGTTTGTAAGATACTTCACCTTTTATATTCCATTCATTTGTATAAAAAAAATCCCTATACATCAATCTTCTCTCTAAACAAAAACGAAAAGAAAAGTAGGCAAAATTTTGAGAACTGCTCTCTGTTCTCAACCATTCATGAGGAATGCAGCCTAGAAATGACACATTTGAAGGAATCTTCTCTGCAGGGAATTGTTAAACCTCCTTTTGGATGGTTAAATCCAAACTCTTCTTCAGCCTTATTGAGCAAATCTAGAAATGAAGGATGATTCAAATAAGAAACCGGAACAAAAAATCTTTTTCTTTGGATTTCTCCCACATACACTGCAATATGACCTTTGGGAACATTGGATTGAGTAGAACTAGACTGCATCTTGAGAATTTGCTTGGCACTAAGAAGAATTGTAGGCAGACGAATTCCCATGTTCAAAGTTGAAGGAAAATGAATTATTTTGACTTGATCTTAAATCCTTGAATGAGAATGTGTTGGAGACAAACTGTTTATATATAGAATGAGGAAGGGGAAGAAGTGATACAAATAAAAGCAGATAGGTGTTTGAGACAACTTTCTTAATTCATCAAAAACTCTCACATGGGTTGCTCAATTAGTTGAAGTACACTCATTTTCTAATTTGTACCAATTTCCACTTGACCCAATGAATGAAGTCACAGTTCAAACAATTGAGACAAGAAAATTCAAAACCAAATGTCAAATCTTGTAAAGTTGAAACATATCAATGTGGCTTAGAATATATTAGTTGAAATTGGTACATTTTCTTAGTTGAGTGAGCAAAACCATGTGGAGGGGTCTACTCCAATATCTTACTTGAGCCATCCATCATTCCGGAAACTGCTCAGCCACGCAGAGGAAGAGTTTGGCTTCCATCATCCACAAGGGGGTCTAACAATTCCTTGCAAAGAGGATGCCTTTATTGACCTCACTTCTAGATTGCAAGTATCTTGAAGGATGAAGAGCGAAGAGGCATTCTTCCATTTTTGACAAGTTTTTCTTAATTAATTTTTCTGACTTGGTGCTTTTTTACTCATGCTAGAATTTTGTAGAATGGAATTCCTTCCTGTAAATGAGTGGAATTGTAAAGGTGCATTTACCAAAAAAAGTTAATTAAAAATAGACCAATTCAACATTCACTTATCTCATTTATGCAATATGCCAATTCAGTTAGATATCAATCACATAGATAGTGTTTATCAGAGATGATAATGGTTTCCTTGTCCAAGGAACAGATGGATTATCTGCATAACTAGAAATAATAGCTCATTTTTAAATCAAATTTAATGAAAAAATTCACCATTTTAATACCATCACCTCAAATTCATATTTGGATTTCCTACAACATTCTAGAATAAGCTGACAATTAAATTGAGAAACAAAATAAATAAAATCTCAAAATTTGGCAAATTTCCATGTAGCTCTTGCTCTTCATCCTTTAAGAGACTTGTAATCTAAAAGTTTGATCAATAAAGGCATCTATTTTGCAAGGAATTGTTAGAATCCCTCTTAGGATGTAGTAAACTTAAACCTTTCTTATACATGTTTGAGCAACTGTTAAAATGAAGGGTGATTCAAAAATAATATTGAAACCAACCAACCACTTCCTTTGGATCTCTCTCACATAAACTGCCACATGACATATGGGAACATCTAACTGGTTTATGGAGAAACTCCCCGATTGCATCTTTAGAATTTGGCAGGCATGAAGAATTGGGAATGGAAAAGGAATCAATTTTCAAGAGAAAGTAGGAAATGAATGTGTCTGAGTTTAATTTGGTATTTGAAGGCAAATTTGATGTCTGTATTTGCTGGCAGTTGGGTGTCTAAGAGGACTTTTCAGGTTTTTTCAGCTCAGAAAAGATTCTTCAGCTCAGCTTTGCTGGCAGTTGAGTTTAATTTGGATATGTTTCATGTTTTAAGTTTCAATATGTTATTCAGTTGCTTTATCTGATGACAAGTTTTCCATGTTTCCAAAGCCTGGATTAGCCATCAAAGATAAAGAACCAAAAAAAGTAAGATATACAAAAATTGATGTTGAATTGGTCTATATTTTAATCAAGTATTTTTTTAGTAATGCACCTTTACAATGCCACTCATTAACAGGCAAGAAGGCATTCCATTCTACAAATTTCTAGTATGAGTCAGGAAAAACAAGAAAAAAATGTCAAAAATGGAAAATTGGCCTTTGTACTTCATCCTTCAAGATAATTGCAATCTTGAAGTGAGATCAATAAAGGCATCTTCTTTGCAAGGAATAGTTAGACCCCCTTGTGGATGATGGAAGCCAAATTCTTCCTCTACGTGGTTGAGAAGTTGTTGGAATGATGGATGATTTAAATAAGATATCGGAACCACGAACCGCTTCCTTTGGATCTCTCCCACATAAACTGCTACATGACCTTTTGGAACATCCAACTGGTTTTTGGTGAAACTTGACTGCATCTTTAGGATTTGCTTGGCATAAGGAACCAAGGATAGCAATCTAATCCCCATTTGTTTGAGATGAAAGTTTGTAAGAAATGTCTAAGGTTTTGATCTGATTGGTAGAGAACCAACTAGAAGAGGAAGAAACACTTGAATTGAGTTGAATTTGGTGTTTGAAGGCTAATATGATGTTTATATTTATAGAGTTTTTGAAGAAAGAGGTATGCTGATGAGTGGTGGTGTTCCAATGGCTAAGTGGGGTTTTGCAGTCTGGTGGTTGGGTTTTTGAGTAGACCCCTTTCACATGGTTTTGTTCAAATTTGGAAAGACATACCAATTTCCCTCTCTCACCCTCCACATTCTATGAAAATTAACCACAAATTTCAGTTTCATTGATCACAAGTCAAGTCATTATCCAAGCTTTTCACACTGAATTTAATGCTTAGAGACAAAGTACATTGCATTCAAAATGGTAGAATAGGATGCCCATGTGAATGGGTTTCTAAAAAAGAGCCAATTTCTACATAATAGGGCTCAAATGTCCAGGTCAAAGAAGAAGGACTTCACACATCTTAATTCTCACTATCTATACTCTTCAACCCTGGCTTGGTACATGAGGAGTACATCTTAATTGTAATCCCAACCAATTGGAATAAGGTTTTAACTTAATGTTTTCTTTGTCAAATGGAGGAGTTTGACCATTAAGCACTGTTGATGAAGGTCAAATTGAAACAAGACTTGTAGAACCGTGTCTGAAAATCTGTTCGACCACTTTCTTCTTTTTTATCTTGCCTAAACTTTGAATGGATGCTCCTACTAAGCTAATTCTTGACGTTCTAAGGATAGATAACTTAACTATGAGCAGTGGCGAGGCCACTAAGGGCCTTGCCCCCCCAAAAATTAAAAAAAAAAATTATATATATATATATATATATATATATATATAAAATATAATTTTGCCCCCCCAAAAATTTGATGCTTGCCCCTTATTTATATAGTATTTAGGAAATCTTAATCTTTTAAAAAATAAACTTTCTCTATATATTATCCCACATTTGGGTTTGTGACTATTAAATTTCCTATCTTAATCCGTATCCAATCTATTGTTCATTAATGTGAGTTTTTATGGTTTTAAATATATATTTTTTTAAATAAATAGAATAATTGTTGATCTTTCTTGAGAATTTTGTTGCATCCATATATGAGTTATACATTGTATAATTTATTGTTAAGTTTAATTAAATGAAAATTTTAATTAAATACATTTTTTTAATATTGTAATTATGTAGTGATGATTTTATGTTCAACATTTATAAATAATTTAAATCATATTTATTAGGTAAGAAGTGAGTCTAATTTTTTGTTTATAAAGAGTTTATTTTTTCTAAATTATAAATAATAATGTTTGTTTAGTGAAATCCAAATTTTATCAATAACTATATAGTTTTATGTTCACGAGCATCACAATTGTTTTAATTTTTTATTTTATTTTAGACTTGTATTTTTTGTACAATATTTCAAACTTGTTAATTGTTATATAAAATTAGTTAAACATCTCTATGATACACAATAAAGTTAATTTTGATTATGATTATTAGTATTAGCTTTAAAAAAAAATTTGAAATGAAAAATCAATCTCAATGATTTGATAGATTAATATATTTTTTAATATACTAAGAAATTATTTTAAAATTTGCCTCTATTTTGAAGACATGTATACTTTTTAATTAACATAATTCTAGCAAACAAATTTTTTATCCGTTTTATAATTTTATATTAGGCACAAGTCAAAATCTAACCAAACCTAACTTTTTTTATTAATTTGTAATATAATATAAGGTAAAATACCATTTTGGTCCCTGAACTTTCACTCAAGTTTCATTTGCATCCCTGAACTTTCAAAAGTCACCATTTTCATCCTTGAACTTTCCAATTCGTCTCGTTTTGGTCCTTCAGAATTTTTTTTTCATCTAGGACATCACTGAAGGGCTTATGTGGCATATAATTGATGATGTGACATTATATAAATATACAATGAAGTTAAAAGATGTAGAAAAACGAATATACAGTGAGATTTAAGACTGAAATTAAAGAGAAAAAGATGAGATTAATCTTCCTTTATATTCGTTTTTCCATGGTATTTAACCTCACTGTATATTTTTATAATGTCACATCATCAATTACTTGCCACATAAGCCCTCCATTAGTGTTTTAGACGAAAAATAAAATCTGAAGGACCAAAACGAAATGAAACGGAAAGTTCAGGGACAAAATTGGTAATTTTTGAAAGTTCAGGGACGAAAATGAAACTTGAGTGAAAGTTCAGGGACCAAAATGGTATTTTACCCTATAATATATCAAAACGCGTGTGGAATTGACATTTTACACAACACTCTCTTCATATAGATTTTTGCCCCCCAGAAAAAAAAATTCTGGCCTCGCCACTGACTATGAGGGAAGTCAATAACATATATTTCTTCAGTATATTAAACTGATACTCATGTATATCTCAATGGAAGATTATAAGTTTAAATGAATTACATGGGAAAAGACAGAACAAGATTTCCATCAGATTTGTTTCTCCAATGCAAGAGAAATTGTTGCATCATTGGTCACAATGTCCTGGTTGAACAGAGACAAAAGAGATATCAAATGTGATCATGTTTTATTTTTCTCAGTGAGGAAGTTGCATTGCATCTACTTTGAGGTTGAACCACTTCTATAGCTGGAACCAACTGTCTATTAGAATGGGAAAAAAAAATTGATATTAACACCAACCCTTTCTTTGACAGCCCTTTTATTTTCTTGCACACATTGATGTGTCAAATTCCAGCTTGGTTTTGTCACTAAGTTAACAGACAGGATGATTGTATCAAGTAATTCTAGTTTATTAGGACTCGCATCGCATATAAAAGGACTTGAATGTTAAGAACTAAAGAGTTTGGATCATTAACATTGTTGAAGTTTATGTTCTTTGAACTTGACTAATTAGAGTTTCTGCCAATTATTAAGCATTAGATGGAAAAGGAAACCTTACTTCTTTTATTTCAACGATCCAACCTTTGTACTCGAATTTCGTTAGAACTTAGTAGTAAAGGATTATACAAGGAACTTAGATATCTCAAATTCATGAGCTGAAAGGACAAAGTGTATTGTATCTGTATCGATAGAAAATTTAACTTCTATTACCTTTTTTACAGTGTAAAGAATACATGTCACAGTGTTAGGGAAGAAAGGAAATTGACCACCTCTTCTATCCCTCATTCACATGAACAAATTTGTATAGCATCATTCTACTCTGAGTAACTAAAAAGACAAAAGAAAAGGTGGGGTAAAATGTGGGTCATAGTCTTTCAAGGACAATGCAGTCTTGAAGTCAAATCAATGAAAGCATCTTCTCTGCAAGGAATTGTCAAACCACCCATCGGATGCTTGTATCCAAACTCTTCTTCAGCCCTCTTGAGTAGATCTATGAATAAAGGATGGTTCAAATACGATAATGGCACGGAAAATCACTTTCTTTGGATTTCTCCGACATAGACCGCAATGTGACCTTTAGGAACATCAGATTGATTTCTAGCAGAAACAGCCTGCACTTTGAGAACCTGCTTGGCATTGAGGAGAATCGAAGGCAATCGGATTCCCATGTCTAAATTTGGTTCAAGTGAATGAACAATAAGTAGAAGACGAATGGATAAGAGGCTTAAGTTGGATATTGGAAACCTTTTTTTTTAGCAGAATTCACAACAATTTTATTAAAATAAAAGAATGTACAAGAAGTTGAGAGAACCTCTAAAAGAATTTACACGAATAAAAATGAGTTCCATGGTAAGTACAGCGAAGAAAAAGCTAAACCAAAATCTAAATCATCATTGTTTTTAAACCATAAGTAAATGAAATACAAAAGGTGATCCCAAATATGATAATGTTCACGAGCCATGTTGAAAATGTGGTTGTTCCTCTCAATCCATATCACCCAAAACAAAGCTGCCACAATACAATCCCAAAAAATGCCCTTCTGATTTCTTCTTGAACCAAAAGGGGAGTTGGAAAAGAGAGTGTGAATATCCAAAGGCATAACCCAATAAATATCAAAATGACTCAAAATCCTCCTGCAAAGAACACCAGTAAAATCACAATGAATGAATAAATAATTAGATCCTTTTCACAAAGACAACACCAATAAGGGAAAAAACATCACAAGTGTTAATTTTCTCTAAAGCACCAAACCAAAGAAAAGATTGAACCTTAATAGGAATGCTTTTTTGTCAAATAAAAGAATAAGGAAAATGAGGATGAGAGGGAACGTGAATCAACTTTGAAAAAAAGGAATTAGTTGTGAAAGAACCCGAAGGATGAATAGTCCAGATTTTATAATCCTCCAAAGTTGTAGGCCTAACAAAATGAAAGATTCCAAGAAGAAAAAGATGTGTCGAACAAAGAAGCAATAGAGCAACCAACGTTACAATACACGGGGTAAAGTTGAGGATAATGGGATTGGAAACTAAATTGATATATGTATTTATAGAGTTAAAGATAGAGAAGGAGATGAGAACAAAAGACTAGCAGTTGGGTATCAAAGGCCAACTTCATTGACAAGAACTTTCTTTTGGGCACAAATATTCGTTCAAGATTAATAATTCTCCTGCTGAAAAAAAAAAATCAATGACCACAGTTAACACAAGAAGATAAAAAAATAAAATAAAGAAATATATGACCACAGAATCTTTTTTGTGCTTTAATTCACCTTGAGCAGCAAGGCTTAATTTCTCCAAATAAAAGTGTTTATGGCAATTTCAACCAAGATGAAACAAATCCTAATTGCATAGAAAATAAGTAATGATCAATCAGATAATGTTAAAAACTATAACCGTAATCTGTTTAAACTAAGAAACAGGCCAGGGACTAAAGACTGTCAGACTATTTCTACCATTAAGTCTGTTTCCTTTTCTTATTACCTGTCTATGTCATAAATCGCACTTTAACAGTAGTCCAGTTTATTTTGGATATGTTTGATGTTATGTTTCAAATTCAATATGTTATTTAGTTGCTTTACTGGTATAAAATTATCAGTCAACAAGTTTTCCATACATACCATAGCTTGGATTTGCTCTCAGTCACAGATTGCAGATATAGAACAAAAAAAAATATATACAGAAATTGATGCTGAATTGGTCTATATTTCAATCAAGTATTTTGCACCTTTACAATGCCGCTCGTTAACAGGCAAAAAGGCATTCCATTCTACAAAATTCTAGTATGAGTTAGGAAAAATCAGAAAAAATTGTCAAAATTGGCCCTTGTATTTTATCCTTCAAGATACTTGCAATCTTGAAGTGAGATCAATAAAGGCATCTTCTTTGCACGGAATTGTTAGACCACCTTGTGGATGATGGAAGCCAAATTCTTCCTCTACATGGTTGAGAAGTTGTTGGAATGATGGATGGTTTAAGTAAGATATCGGAACCACAAACCGCTTCCTTTGGATCTCTCCCACATAAACTGCTACATGGCCTTTTGGAACATCCAACTGGTTCTTGGTAAAACTTGACTGCATCTTTAAGAATTGTTTGGCATGAGGAACCAAGGATAGCAATCTAATCCCCATTTGTTTGAGATGAAAAGCTGTTAGAAATGTCTAAAGGTTTTCTCTGATTGGTAAAACACCAGCTAGAAGAGAAAGAAACACTTGAATTGAGTTGGATTTGGTGTTTGAAGGCTCATATGATGTTTATATTTATAGAGTTTTTGAAGAAAGAGTTGTGCTGGTGAGTGGTTGTGTTTTAATGGGTAAGTGGGGTACTGGAGTCTGGTGGTTGGGTTTTTGAGTAGACTCCTTCACATGGTTCTACTCAAAATTGAAAAGACGTACCATTTTTCTTCTCGCACCCTCCACATTCTCTGAAATTAACACCACAAATTTCAGTTTCGTTGATCACAAGTCCATTAAATCCTAGACAAAGCATATTGCATTGAAAATGGTAGAATAAGCTGGCCATGTTCAAATTTGAGCAAAACCATGTGGAGGGGTCTACTCAAATACCCAACCACCAGACTTCAATACCCCACTTAGCCATTGAAACTCCACCACACACCTCCACAACTCCTTGTTCAGAAACGTTATAAATATGAACATCATATGATCCTTCAAACACCAAATTCAACTCAATTCAATTGTTTCTTTCTCTCCAGTTTGTTTTGTGCCAATCAGATTAAGACTTTAGAACATTTTTACAGCATTTCATCTCAGATAAATGGGAATTCGTTTGCTGTCATTGGTTCCTCATGCCAAACAAATCCTAAAAATGCAGTATGGTTTTACCAAAAATCGGTTGGATGTTCCGAAAGGCCATGTCGCAGTATATGTTGGAGAGATCCATAGGAAGCGATTCGTGATTCCAATATCTTACCTGAGCCATCCATCATTTCAGCAACTACTCAGTCATGCAGAGGAAGAGTTTGGTTTCCATCATCCAAAGGGTGGTCTTACAATTCCTTGCAAAGAGGATGCCTTTATTCATCTCACTTCTAGATTGCAAGTATCTTGAAGAATGAAGGGTGAAGGGAAATCTTCCATTTTTGACAATTTTTTTCTTGACTTGTTGCTTTTTGACTCATGCTAGAATGTTGTAGAATGGAATTCCTTCCTGTAAATGAGTGGAATTGTAAAGGTGCATTTACCATTTTGTTTATAAAATAGATTTAGACAGATATTAATTACAAAGATTAGTGTTTATCAGAGATGGGAAATAGTTTCTCTTTCCTTGGTAACCGGGATCACAGATGGATTACAGAAGCTGCCTAAACAGATTAAAAGTAGCCCATTTTTAAATCAAACTTTTGTAAAAAATAGTCGCCATTTTGATATCATTCCTTCAAATTCGAGAAGGCATTGTTTGGATTTCCTACAAGATTCTAGTATAGGCTGACAATTGAATCAATAGACAAAATAAATAAATAAATAAAATCTAAAAAATTGGGTCCCTGTAGAACTTCATCTTTTAAGAGACTTGTAGTTTAGAAGTGAGATCAATAAAGGCATCCACTTTGCAAGGAATTGAGTAGAAGTAGAACTTAGACCCCCTTGCAGACGATGGAAACCATTACCCTGAATTATGAATGCATCACATTAGAGATATCGAATGTGATAACGTTTTTCTATGCAAAGTGAGGTAGTTTCATCTACTTTGAAGTTTGAACCACTTATATAGCTAGAACCGTCTATTAGAATGGGAAAGAATATTGCTAGAGTTATAATGTTAACGCCCCCCCTTTATTCGACTGCCCTTGATCATCCTGCACACCTTGATGTGTCAAAATCCTGCTTGGCTTTGTCACCAAGTTAACAGACAGTAATTTTCAAAAAATCAAGAGAAAAATGGAGCTTTTCTCAAGTATCTTTAATTTATCAGGACAGAAGTCACATGCAAAGAGTGTGTCTGCATATAAAAGGACTTGAATGTTAAGAACTAAAAAGTTTGGATCATTAACATGGTTACTATTGTACTCTTATATAAAAAAACATGGTTACTTTTGTATGAAATAAGATTGAAGTTTATGTTTTCTCACTTGACTAATGAGAGTTTTTGGAAATTATTCCCCGCTTCTTTTATTTCAATGATCCAAGCTTTGTGCTCGATTTTCGTAGAAAGTAAACTTACACAAGATGAGATTATACAAGAAACTTAGGTATCTCAAAATTCATGAGCTAAAGAACAAATTGTATCCATAGAATATTTAACTTCCATTACGTTGTTATAATCTTCAGGAAGAAAGGCAATTGACCACCTCTTCTATCCCTCATTTACAAGAACAAATTTATCTAGCAGCATTCTACTCTAACTAACTAAAAAAGAAAAAGAAAATACGGGGCCAAAACTGGATCATAATCTTTTCAAGAACAATGCAACCTTGAAAGCATTTGAAGGTTAATATGATATGCTTTCAAGGTTAATATGATGTATATATTTATTGAGTTTTTGAAGAAAGAGGTGTGTTGATGAGCGATTTAAACGCTTAGAGACAAAGTACAATGCATTGAAAATTGTAGAATAAGATGTCCATTTCTAATAAAGAGTCAATTTCTACATCATTTGCCTCAAATGTTCAGGAAAAAGGATTTCACAAAACCATATGAATCAATTTAAAAATCATCACATATCTTAATTCTCAATATCTATACTTCAACCAATTGGAATAAGATTTTTCTTCATGAAATGGAGGCGTTAACCAATGAGCACTATTGATGAAGGTCAAATTGAAACAAGACTTGCATACTCATGTCTGAAAATATGTTTGACCACTTTTTTCTTTTCCCTGCCTAAACTATGACCACTAAATTAATTCTTGATATTATAATGATAGATAAGTAACTATGAGGGGGAGTAAATGACATATTTCTTCAGCATATTAAAATATTACTCATGTACATGAAAGACTACTTATGATCATGCCAAAGAATTTTGACTTACAATTCATCTACATCTACATGACATCAATATAGTCTAACTTTAGCTAAGATGCAGGGGGGGAAATAATGATAATTTTAAATTCATGATTAATTGTAGACGTTTTTCAAGATCAAAATGTTGTATTTAATTTCTGTAATCAAAACTCATATGGATCATTCATATTCAGGTGGTAAAATACTTCACCATTTCTAATCCATTCATCTGTATAAAAAAAATCCCTATACATATCAATCTTCTCTCTAACTTCCATAAACAAAAATGAAAAGAAAAGTAGGTAAAATTTTGACTGCTCTTTTTTCTCAACCATTCATGTGGAATGCAGCCTAGAAATGATATCTTTGAAGGAATCTTCTCTGCAGGGAATTGTCAAACCTCCTTTTGGATGGTTAAATCCAAACTCTTCTTCAGCTTTATTTAGCAAATCTAAAAATGAAGGATGATTCAAATATGAAACTGGAACAAAAAATCTTTTTCTTTGGATTTCTCCCACATACACTGCAATATGACCTTTGGGAGCATTGGACTGAAAACTTGTAGTGCTAGACTGCATCTTGAGAATTTTCTTGGCACTAAGAAGAATTGTAGGCAAACGAATTCCCATGTTCAAAGTCGACGAAAGTGAAAGGAAAAATAACGTTTTTTGACTGTCTCGATCTTGATATGGATCTAGAATTTGGAAAATATAGTGCTTGAATGAGAAAATGTTGGAGATTCAAGTTGGATACTAGCTGTTTAATTGGGTTCTTATATATAGAATGAGAAAGGGGAAGAAGTGATACAAATAAAAGCAGATAGGTGTTTGAGACAACTTTTTTAATGCATCAAATGCTCTCACATGGGTTGCTCAATAAGTTGAAGTACACTCATATTCTAATCTGCACCAATTTGTAGTACTCTTGACCCAATAAATGAAATCACAACTCAAACAATTGAGACAAGAAAATTCAAAACCTAATGTCAAATCCAGGAAAGTTGAAACATATCAATATGGCCAAAAGATATTAGTTGAAATTGGTGTATTTTCTTAGTTAAGCAAAACCATGTGAAGGGGTCTACTCCAATACCCAACCACCAAACATCAATACCCCACTCATTCCTTGAAAAACCACCACTCACCAGCAAATCCCTTTCTTCTAAAACTCTATAAAATAAACATCATATGAGCCTTCAAACACAAAATTCAACTCAATTCAAGTGTTTCTTTCTTTTCTAGCTGGTTCCATACCAATCAGATCAAGAAGTTAGAAGTTTTTTAAGTCTTTTTTTCTCAGACAAATGGGGATTAGATTGCTATCCTTGGTTCCTCATGCCAAGCATATCCTAAAAATGCAGTCAGATTTTACCAAAAATCAGTTCGTTCCAAAAGGCCATGTAGCAGTATATGTGGGAGAGATCCACAGGAAGCGATTTGTGGTTCCAATATCTTACTTAAGCCATCCATCGTTCCAGCAACTTCTCAGCCACGCAGAGGAAGAGTTTGGCTTCACACATCCACAAGGGGGTCTAACAATTCCTTGCAGAGAGGATGCCTTTATTGATCTCACTTCTAGATTGCAAGCATCTTGAAGGATGAAGAGTGAAGGGCAATCTTCCATTTTTGACAAGTTTTTCTATTATAATTTTTTTTTTCTAACTTGTTTCTTTTTTACTCATGCTAAATGAGAATGAGTGGAATTGTAAAAGAGCATTAACCAAATAAATTTAATTAAAATAGATCAATTCAACATTTATTTATCATTTTCATATGTGTTCTGCCAATTCAGTTAGATATTAATTACAATGACTGTGTTTATCAAAGATGACAAATAGTTTCTCTGTCCTGGAAGTAGGGGTTGCAGATGGATTACCAATGAATAAGCTGCATAAATAGATTAAAAAAATGTAGCACATTTTCAAATCAAATTTTAGTGAAAAATTTCACCATTTAAATACCATCCCTTCAAATTCGGCAGGAAGTCATTGCATCTGGGTCTTCTACAACAAGAGTATAGGCTGACAATTGAATCAATAAAAAGAATCTAAAAATGGGCGAATTCCCTATAGATCAATAAAGGAATCCTCCCCCTGTTGGAAACCAACCTCTTCCTCTATATGTTTGAGCAACTGTTTGAATGAAGGATGATTTAAGAATAATATTGGAACCACAAATTGCTTCCTTGGAATCTCTCCCACATAAGCTGTTTTTTTTTGGTGAATTAGATATTTCTTGGCATGAAGAATTAGGAATGAAAAATGAATCCCCCCTGCTAATTTTGCTTGTCCAATGTTTGACTTTGATTGGTGTAGAAGTAGAACCAACATTCAAGATAAAGTAGCAAATGAATTTGTCTGATTTAAGTTGGCGTTTGAAAGCTAATTTGATGTTCGTATTAATAGTCCTAACGTAAATAGTTCTGTTGGCACTTGGGTATCTAAGAGGACTACTTCTCAGGCTCTGCTCAACTCAGAAAAGTTTTATGACCTCTCCCTCTCCCTTAATTGTGTGTGCAAGTTTTTTAATTAAAGCCAGCAACCAAGCTTGGTTAAATTAATCAAATTTCGAATTCTGAATGCATTACATGGGAAAAGACAGAACAAGATATCCATCAGATTAGCTCTCCACTTCAAGAGAGATTGTTGCATCATTGGTCACAATGTCTTGGTTGAACAGGGACAAGAGATAAAAATGATCATGTTTTTCTTTTCTTTGAGGCGGGTAGCATTGCATCTACATTGAAGTGTGAACCACTTCTACAGCTGGAACCAACTGTCTATTACAATGGGAAAGAAGATATTAGCACCACACCTTTCTTTGATAGCCATTGATTCTCCTGCACACCTTGATTTTTTCACCAAGTTAACAGACACAGACTGACTTTCATAATATCAAGAGAAAAATTGAGCTTTTATTTATCCAGTAATTCTAGTTTAGTCACAGAGAGTATGCCCTCATATGAAAGGACTTCAATGTTGAGAGCTAAAAAGTTTAGATCATTAAAATGGTCACTATTGTATGCAATAAAGATTGAAGTTTATATTCTCTAACTTGACTAATTAGAGTTTCTGCCGATTATTGAGCATTAGATGGAAAAGGAACCTGCCTTCTTTTATTTCATGATCCAAGCTTTGTACTTGAATTCCAATGGAAGTAAAGCTGCACAATAAGATGAGAGAGTATACAAGGAACTTAGATATCTCAAAATTCATGAGCTGAAAGGACAAAGTGTATCTATAGAAAAATTAACTTCTATTGCTTTGTTTATAGGTCTTAAAGCGCAAAGAATACATGTAATAATGTTTAGGAAGAAAGGCAATTGACCATCTCTTCTTTCCTTCATTTACATGAACAAATTATATAGCAGTATTCTAATCTGACTAACTAAAAACAAAGGGAAAAGGTGGGGACAAAATCTCGGTCATAATCTTTCAAGAACAATGCAGCCTTGAAGTCAGATCAATGAAAGCATCTTCTCTGCAGGGAATTGTCAAACCACCCATCGGATGGTTGTATCCAAACTCTTCTTCAGCCCTCTTAAGCAGATCTATGAATGAAGGATGGTTCAAATATGATAATGGCACCAAAAATCGCTTTCTTTGGATTTCTCCAACATAGACTGCAATGTGACCTTTGGGAACATCAGATTGATTTCTAGTAGAGATAGCCTGCATTTTGAGAACCTGCTTGGCATTGAAGAGAATTGAAGGCAATCGGATCCCCATATCTAAATTTGGTTCGAGTGAAGAACAAGTGACTTCAAATAGTTTTGTGCTTTGTATGTATGGTATCAAAGAAGGAAATTGGAGGAATTGGCAGAAGAAAGGATAAGAGGTTTAAGTTGGATATTGGCAAGTAATTTGATATATGTATTTATAGAGTTGAAGAAAGGGAAGGAGATGTGAACAGAAAACTACCAGTTGGGTATCAATGGCCTACTTCATTGAAAGCTCACATGGGATTGTTCGGTTGATAAAGTCCACCCACTTTCACAAGTGTCCCATTTCCTGGTTCAAGCAGGTCCAATTATTCCATTAGAAGGAAAATATATGGTCCAAAAGAAAAAAGCCAAAGAAAACTAAAAAACAAATACATAGCCAGGAAAAAACAAGTAGACAACATATCCACATGATATGTTTTCAATCATCTACAAGTTGCAGCATCAATAAACCCAAAGAATTGGAAGAAAATATTATATAAAGAGAAGGGCTTACAAGCAGCTGATTTCTCCTTTTTTCCCCCTTCAAATATCTTTTTTCCCCCTCGTTTATCCTAACGACGGAAAAATCATGGAGTTTCTTCTCTCCTTATTTGTTCTTTCTAACCAAAATCTTTACCAATTTTCAGATTCATTGCAATGTATGATGAGAACCAAAGAGAAATTTCATGATTCCTGTATCATAATTGAAGAGCTGTTGTTGACAATTTGATGTATAAAAACATGTTCACCTCTTTCTTAAAGCAATTTATTGAAGCTAACACATAAGAAAGCACAGTTTTGAGGATCAAACTGCAGCAGACTGAAGAAAGGTCCATGGTTACGCGGTGGACTAAAATCCACCATGTTAGTGATCTTAAGTGACTGGGGTCTGGATAGAGGCATTGCCCCTTAGGAGGTCTCAATAACAGGTCTCAACTTTGCAGGACACTGGATTGTTTGTGCCAAAGACAAACACCAGTTACTCAAATATCATTGGCCTAGAAAACTGTCAAACCAAAGTTTTGATTTTGGAGACTGTCAAGATCATCAGAACAAAATTTTTCAAGCACTGTGAAACTTGCATTCAAGATATAAGCATTATATTCCTTCTTTCAGTTGCAGCATCATCATTATAAAACATTTACTACCCACTTGAGCTCACTTGTCATCTTTATGTTGCAGATTTACCTTAAATTTAGGAGACAAAATTCACATGTACAAATATTCCCTTCTCAAACGATATTAAGGGGTTTTTTTTCTTTCAAGATTAACAATCATACTGTTGAAAAAAAAATATTAAAAAAAATAAAGCTTCATAAAAAATACTTATAAAAAGACATTGGTTCCTCTTCTGATAACATTTTTTTTTTTTATAGAAAGATAAACTTTCATTAATCAAATAGGTTAAAAACAAATACAAGAGGATGAGAAATCCTCCAAAAAAAAAAGGAAAAAATAAAGTAAAGACTAAATAAAAGAATTCCATTTATAGAACATGGAATGTGAAGAAAAATCAAAATCTACACTATTTACAACTTTAGCCCAACTAAAAGCTCTTGAAGCAAAAGAATCCCAAAGGAAAACCCAAGACTTTGATTCTTCCATAAAATCCGAGAATTGCGTTTTCACCAAAAAATTCTTCTTTTATGTGAAGTTTTTTAACCAAAAAAGTCTAGAGATCTCTAGCATCCTTTGGAGGAACCCAACTCAAGTCAAATTGTGAAAGAAAAACTTGAGTTGGGTTCAAAAACTTCAAATAAAGAAATCTATGACCACAAAACCTTTTTCGTGCTTCAATTAACCTTGAGCAGCTAGGCTTAATTTCTCCAAATAAAAGTTCTTAGGGGAACTTCAATGATTCAAGCCAAGATGCAACAGATCCTAATTGCATAAAAAATAAGTGGATCAACCAGATAACGTTAAAAAATATTACAAAAATTTGTTTAAACTAAGAATCAGTCCAGGGACTAAAGACTGATCAACTATTTTCTATCATTAGACCTTCTCTTATTAACTATATGTTCTAAATCATCTCTTACCAATCCAATTATTTTTTATATGTTTGATGTTTTAAGTTTCAATATGTTATTCATGTGCTTGGTATATAGTTATATTATATGATGACAAGCTTTGAGTTTTCCATGTTTGCAAAGCCTGGATTAGCTATCAAAGATAAAGAACCAAAGAATAAGATATACAGAAATTGATGCTGAATTGGTCTATTTTAATCAATTATTTTTCAATTAAATGCACTTTTACAATGCCACTCATTTACAGGCAAAAGGGCATTTCATTCTACAAAAATCTAGTATGAGTCAGGAAAAACCGGAAAATTTTTTCAAAATGGTAAATTGGCCTTTGTACTTTATCCTTCAAGATACTTGCAATCTTGAAGTGAGATCAATAAAGGCATCTTCTTTGCAAGGAATTGTAAGACCCCCATGTGGATGATGAAAGCCAAACTCTTCCTCTGCGTGGCTGAGCAGTTGCTGGAATGATGGATGGTTTAAATAAGATATCGGAACTACGAACCGCTTCTTTTGGATCTCTCCAACATAAACTGCTACATGACCTTTTGGAATATCCAACTGGTTTTTGGTGATACTTAACTGCATCTTTAGAATTTGCTTGGCATGAGGAACCAAGGATAGCAATTTGATCCCCATTTGTCTGAGAAAAAAGGGTTTTAGAAATTTCTTAAGTTTTGCTCTGATTGGTAGAGAACCAGCTAGAAGAGGAAGAAACACTTGAACTGAGTTGATTTTGGTGTTTGAAGGCTCATATGATGTTTATATATATAAAGCTTCTGAACAAGGAGTTGGGGAGGTGAGTGGTGGTGTTTCCATGGCTAAGTGGGGTATTGAAGTCTGGTGGTTGGGTGTTTAAGTAGACCCCTCCACATGGTTTTGCCCAACTCAGAAAAGACACCAATTTGCTTCCTCCACATTCTCTGCAGTTTAGACCACAAATTTTAGTTTCATTGATCAAGTTGTTTCATAAATCACAAGTCACTGTACAAGCTTTTTACACTGAATTAGATACAAGAATGAAATGCATTGAAGATGGAAGAACAAAAATGTCCATTTGATTGGTTTTCTATGAAAGAAACAAATGCTAAACCATTGCACCCGATTCCTAGATCAAAGGACTCCATAAGCCCTACTCACTAAATTATAAATCAAATCACATCTCAAGTCCTGGACTAGTATCTAACAGTATTTTTTTAAATTTTTTAGAAGAATTCACAACAACTTTATTAAAATAAAGAATCTACAAGAGGTTGAGAAAACTTCCAAAAGAAGGTTACAAAGATAAAAAAGAGTTCCAAGGTAAGTAGTTACAATGAAGAATAAGTTAAATCGAAATCTAATTGAGCAATGTTTTTAGACCATAAGTAAATAAAGCCAACAATTGGAATGAGATTTTTATTATGTATTCCTTTGTTAAATGGAAAATTGCAAAATCATGTTTGAAAATCAGTTTGGTTACTGTACCTGTTTCTTCTTTGTCTTGCCTAAAATTTGAACTGGATGCTCCATAAGTCAATTCTTCTATTTTCAATGGTTGATTACTTAAATATGAGATTTTTCCATGGGATATTTTTGCAAAATTGAAAAATGGAGCTCATGTATATATAATATGGAAGATCATAACCCCAATTTAACTACCTGATCAATTTTATGCATAATAAAAACTTAGTACTTATTTTCCTATCATATTCTTTTCAAAACCTCATAATACCTTCATTGGGTCGACGACAACCACAGTCATAGCTTTAAGAAAGACTTATTAGAGTAAGATCAGTCATACACAGAGGAGTGACAATAAAAATAGAAAGACTTGATTGTTCACAGATCATAAGTTCAAGTTGAATATTAATCAAGATTGCTCATGCAGGCATTCAAAAATTTGTCTTTGTTAGCTCTCTTCCACAGTTGGAATGGTTTTCTATCACTACAGCCTAACTAAATAGGAATGAGTAAAGAGAAGAATCTGTTAGAAAATAAATTGAACTGAAATAAATGAGAACAGTATTCTTAATATTGTATTTTGTTGTTTGGAAATGAAACCAAAATGAAAATAATATGTTTGATATTATTTATATTAATCATATAAAAACAAAATTAACTTAAAAGAGTCATTTTCATTCACATTGCATGAAAAAGGTTAAATTTATGTAAGATGCAAACAAATTATGAACCATCAAAGGACAATATTTTGTAGATGAAAATGTTACTTGTATACTCTGTATTTAATCTCAGTGATTGCAAGCCATGGGTCATTGATGCCCAGGAGGGAAGGTAGTAGGTTTTCTAATCCACTAATTTACATACAAAAAATTGCTATACAGATTTCTTCTCCAACTCTAACTCCCACAAACAAAAATCAAAAGAAAATTTGGCAAAATTTTGAGGAGGTTTTCCCTTTGTTCTCAAGTTTCATGAGGTATGTAGTCTAGAAGTGACATCAATAAAAGCATCTTCTCTGCAGGGAATAGTCAAACATCCTGTTGGATGGTTGAATCCAAACTCTTCTTCAGCCCTATTGAGCAAGTCTAAAAATGAAGGATGGTTCAAGTAAGATATCGGAACCAAGAATCGCTTAATCTGGATTTCTCCCACATAAACTGCAATATGACCTTAAGGAACATTAGATTGAGATCTTGTAGAAGCAGACTGCATCTTGAGAATCTACTTGGCACCGAGAAGAACAGAAGGCAGATGAATTCCCATGTCTATATTTGATTGAAGTGAGTGAAATGGAAGACTTTTAATGATTTGATCTTGATATGGATCTGGAAGGGGAAAACTCAAAATGCTTGATTGGGAATATTTAAGAGATTTTAAGTTGGGGATTATTTGTTTGTTTTGGTGTGTGTATATAGAATGAAAAAGGTAGAGAAGATGGGAACAAAAAGATAGCAGATAGGTGTCCAAGACAATCTGTTTAAACAATGAATCACATGGGTTGCTCAATTGGTTGAAGTACACTCATTTTAACATTTTCTCCAACTTCTGGTACTGTAGACCCATCTGTCCCAATAAATGAAGTCATATTCAAACAAAACAATTGAGACAGGAGAATTCAAAACCATTTGGCAAATCTTGGAAAGTAGAAACATATCCAAGTGGCTGAAAAGACATCAGAGGGCATTGGAAATAAGACTAAATTCCAGATGATAAATCAAACTAACTATAAAAAATGTGTGGTGTATTGTATCATCATGTGATTGAGGATATTGTAACATGCCATCTAACATAATTGTATCAATCTGTATTGATAATTAATAAAAGATTTATCTTTCCATAAATAAAAAAATAATCGAAGTATCTTTCCATAAAAAAAAGCATGATCGCAAAAAAGGACAAAACTGTCTCGATGATGTTTATAATCCGAGTGACTTTATCATTAAGGAGGTTCTAATGTCTGTTTTCATCTGTGAAAGGATAAGTGGGCAAAGTGGTTCTCCATTTGGGTTCTTGAGTTCATGTTCTGGGAGATTGGCATGGATTATAAAATTTACTGCTCATGCAGACAAATTAGAATGAAATCTCAAGGTATAGAGAGAACTAGAAAGAACTTCAACAATGACAATCTCCAAGAACATGAACTCTAGCACCATTGAACAATAAATCATTAATAGTCCATGTCTTGATTAAGGAGATTGTCCACTCCTATGAAGCTGTGCTAAGAGATAGAGACTTTGCTTTCTTTATGCATAATGATTCCAACAAGATGGCTACTTTTGCTACTTAGAGAGCAGTGGAAAAGATACCAAGTAAAGTACCTCATCATTCTCGATAAACAAAGTCAATTTTAACATTCTCATTCACTGAAAGTCTTCAAAGATTGCTGTTTTCAAGCACTTTGCAATTTACAAAGAAAGAATTCTGTTTTGGTTGTGTTATGGGAATGAAACAATACATGTTATTTTCTTCGGAGCTGTGTACATTTGCTTGTTTGCCTTGTATTATTTCCGTAAGTTATAGTGCTATTAGTTGGTGGAACTTCAACTTTATTTCAGCTGTCAGATCAACCATCATGTTCTGTAAGAAGAACTCAAATGCTTTGACTATTGTTCTATCTTGTTCAAAAGAATGTCCTTCTCACATATGAGTTCTTTGAAGCTCAAATGAACTTTCAACAGATATCCTCTAAATCTAGAGTCTACACCCACATTGTTCCTCGTTGACTTCATGCAAAACATTTATTTATGATGAAAATTTTGGCATATTTAGATAATATAGCTTCCCTCATGGGAATCCCAGATTTTTCACATCATTTATCCTTCAATCAAGAAGGAAATTTTGGTGGCACTTCACTTCACCAATATCTCTAATAATCAATCATCTCTAGTGTTTTTATAATAATACTTTCCCGTTCTCTCTCCACACATAAGAAAAGATTTTGCCTCCTTCCTATTGTTTTTTAAGTGATTGATAAGATGAAATATACAAAAAGAACACCCCAATAGTTACAAAAAGTTGGTCCAATTGGTGGCTATAAAGGACAGGGTATAATTACAAAAGGCCTTATCAAGCAAGCTCCACTGAGAAATATGCCAAACAACCGCATCCCATATGCAGTAAAAATCCGTGCTCTCCTCCTGGAAAACCATAGCATAACCAAAGAAGGGCTCTTTCCAGATTAAGCCTCCTTCCTATTGTTGTAAGAGAGTTCATCTCTACTTGCAAGAAGTTTAGTTTTGCTAGTATAGAAGGCTACTTTGTCAGACAATGAGAGAAGGATGCTGAATCAAAAGATAGAGCAGAAAGAAGAAGTGTTGAATGGTGAAATTAAAGTTTAGGATCCATGATGAATTAAAGAATAAGCTAGATATAAAATGAATCTGAATTTGTCTCTGATTTTAAAATCTGAATTGGTCTAGTTTTAATTAAATATGTTGGTGAATGCACCTTTACAATGCCACTCATTTACAGGCAGGAAGGCATTCCACGCTACAAAATTCTAATACGAGTAAGGAAAAATCAAAAGAAACTGTCAAAAATGTCAAATCAACCTTTGCTCTTCATCCTTCAAGATACTTGCAATCTTGAAGTGAGATCAATAAAGGCATCTTCTTTGCAAGGAATTGTTAGACCTCCTTGTGGATGATGGAAGCCGAACTCTTCTTCTGCGTGACTAAGGAGTTTCTGGAAGGATGGATGGTTTAAATAAGATATCGGAACCACAAACCGCTTCCTTTGGATCTCTCCCACATAAACTGCCACATGACCTTTTGGAACATTCAACTGGTTTTTGGTTAAACTAGACTGCATCTTTAGAATTTGCTTGGCTTGAGGAACCAAGGATAACAAACGGATCCCCATTTATCTGAGACGAAAGACTGTTCGAAATGTTTAAAGTTTTTCTCTGATCGGTAGAGAACCAACTAGAAGAGGAAGAACTACTTCAATTGAGTTGAATTTGATGTTTGAAGGCTAATATGATGTTTATATTTATACAGCTTTTAGTGGAAGAGCTCTCCTGTTGAGTGGTGCTTTTCCATTAGTTAAGTGGGGTAGTGGAGTCTGGTGGTTGGGTATTTGATTGGATCCTTTCACATGGCTTTGCTCAAATAAAAAAAAAAACTGACCCAATTTTCCCTCAAATTCATCCTCCACACATTTTCTGTGGTTTAAATTGGTTAATTCCAACAAATTTCTATTCTATGGGCCAAGTTGTTCCATTGATCACAAGTCATTGCTCAAGCATGTCAGTTGTTACTCAATTGAATGCATTAAGACAGTATATTACAATAAAAATGAAAGAACAAAATATCCCTGAAATTGGCTGTCAGTGGAAGGCCAGTTGCTAAATCATGGAACTCAATGTCTTAGTTGAAAAAATAACCAAAAAAATGTAATATGGAAAAGAAAAAAAAGTTATGGCAAAATAAATCTTTCATTAATCGAAAAAAGTAAAGATTTATTGTATAAACAGAGGACGAAAAGCCCACTAAACAAAAAAATAATAAGTAAAAGCAAGGAAGTACACAAACGAGTTCCATTTTAAATACAATGAATGAAAAGAAATGTCTGTTCTTATTATCAACAACTACTCAGTCCTTTCCTAGTACATTGCATCTACTTCCACAGATAGTGTACTGTGTACCTAAGACATGGAGTTTACTAGCACGGGAAAGAAATTGGATTGAAATGTGACAATTTATTTTTTAGTGTTTTTAGCTGTGTTGGTGAGTAAAGCTTTTCCAATAGCTAAATGGGATATTGAACTCTTGTGGTTGGGTGAAATGAAACATAGAAAGAATATCACCCAATTTCCCGCTCTCCTTTTTACTCTCCACACATTCTCTGTGGTTTATAATTTTACATTTGTTCATATGAATTCCAGTCTGAAATTAATCACAATTCCTTGTCCAAACTTGTTTACATTGAATTCAATGTTTCAAGACACATCACATTACATAAATAATGAAAGAAAACAAAATTCAATAGTCATGTGATTGGCTTTCGTTGGACTCAACAGTCAACACCACTATATGCATCAAGTTGTAAATTGCATCACATCTCAGTTTCAGTTAGTTTTTACCTTCATGGTTGTATGTAAGACTTTCCCAGTCATGTCGATAGCCCCGTTTGGCTTTGTCACCATTTTCTTCTCCTTCTTCCTGTTGAAAATCTGAATTGAATGCTTCTAATGAGCTAAAAGTAAATCTTATGAGTTATAATTCTAACTATTACATAACATATGAGATTGGTCTGTCAAATATTTCTTCAACATCAAGAAATAACAGTCACATTCATAAGATGTTGGGGATTGTGATTTATGACTCTGAGTTGCAATCAACCTCACCAATTATCAGCATAATATCAAATAGATCTGTAAATGTAATACTTGGTTTACTGATCACCAAGGACTTTGAAATGATTTTCATCTCTAAAGTCTTGTTCATTGTTGGGAGGAGAATCGAAAAAGTGAATGAGTCAAGTAAAAGCAAGAATAAAGTAAACTATAATTTCCATTATTTACTAAATGAGACAAAAGCTTTTAATTTTGACATTCATCCATGTCCAACTTATAAGAAAAAGGTAAAAACATAAGATATCTTGAAATTCATTAGCCAAAGAAGAAAAAGGTTTTCCAGCTGAAATTGTTACTTCCATTGCAACTGATATGTATAATTGATGTTTAGGTGGCTTTGTAATTTTCCACTTTTTCTAATCTATTCATTTACAAATAAAAAAATTTCCAATAAAGTTGATCTTCTACTCTAAACTCTCAGGGGCAAGACCTTAAGTTGTCAAAACTGTGAAGAGGATTGCTCTTTCTTCTCAATATTTCACGAGGTATGTAGTCTAGAAGTGACATTGATGAAGGCATCTTCTCTGCAAGGAATTGTCAAACCTCCTGTTGGATGGTTAAATCCAAACTCCTCTTCAGCCCTATTGAGCAATTCTACAAATGAAGGATGATTCAAGTAAGATAGTGGAATCAAAAACCGCTTTTTCTGGATCTCTCCCACGTACACTGCAATATGACCTGGACTGACATTTTGCAGAAACAGGCTGCATCTTGAGAATTTGCTTGGCACCAAGGAGAACGGAAGGCAAACGAATTCCCATGTCTAGATTTGATTGAAGTTGAGAGAACAATGAATGACTTAGAATGATTTTGCTCTAGATATGAATCTGGAGTGGGAAACTATAGTTCTTGAATGGAAGTATGTAAGAAATTTAAGTTGGAGATTAGCTGTGGATTTGTTGTCTATATATAGAATGAGAAAGGAGAGGATATGAGAACAAAATAATATCAGATAGGTGTCCAAGACAGCTTTACTTCTTTAAATTCTCACATGGGTTGTTCAATTGGTAGGAGTACATCCATTTTCTCATTTAATCCACTTCTGGTACTATAGACCCACTTGTTCCAACCAATAAATCAAGTCTTATTCAAACAAAACAATTCAAAACCAATTGTCAAATCCTGTAAAGTAGAAACATATGTCCATGTAGGTGAAGATGATATGAGTAATTGTTGAAATTCAGCCTAAAATCATGTTGAAAATTCATACTACTCCAAAGATATGGATAATTGAATGTCACTCTGGATTTTGAACTCCGGGGGACCTCCTACCTATCTGGAGGATGTTTCTAATCTTAGAAGCTTATTGTTAAGAAGATTCAATCATCTGTTTGATCTTGTGTGATAATAAGTGGACAGAATAGTTCTCTTTTTCGCTTATCCTTCTCAAAAACCAAATTATCTTGCAGTTCCTTCTTCATAGTGCTCATTCTAAGAAAATTGTCTTCAACGACTTACCTTACCTCGAAAGAATCAATGTAATTAAGTTTGTGGCAGTGCCAAAAGGCTACTTTGCAGTCTATGTTTGAGGTACACTGTAAAAGAAGGTTTATTTTACAATATCACCAACAAGGGAAGCAGAAGAAGATTATAAATATAATTATGCCATGTAGCTAAGACATACATAATCTTGCCCGAGCGAATGAATTGGTGTCTAATAGTAATATGTATAAGAAAGCACAGATTGGAGACCAAATAGCAGCAGATTACAATTATAATTGTATATCAGTTCAGACAACCTACTGAAAAAGAGCCATTGATCATTGTAATGAAATCTCAGAAGGCATATAGAGAAGCAGCCATCATCATTGACCATTATTGATCCAAAAAGTCTTTTCAAAGGGGGTCTTGAAGAACATTGTTAAGCATGTGAAATCAACTGTTTTGGTTAGCCTGCATCTCAACTGCTAAATCCTTTTACATGCATCTCCTATTGTTTTTCACTGGTGATAGAGCAGAACATTTAAAAGCAGGGTCATATATATCTAGCCCAAGCCCGAGCCATTTTTTTACTGAATTGGTTTTTCAGTTGTACTCCTAAGTGGGAGGCTAAAGCCTGATATGTTGTCCATGGAAATACTTATTTGACCACTAGTCTAATATGACACCACTCCTTTACACCATTTTTTCCATTGCCTTTTGTCTATGAAAATTTACTTTCTTTCAATCTCAGAGACTATTTTTTTCATCCATAAGATTGTCTCATTCACTTTTTATATAAAGATAAACTTTCATTGCTCAAAATATAAATAAATACAAGGAGGATGAGAAATCCTAAAAGAGCTAGAAACAAAAGAAAACTAAATAAAAGATTTTATTTATAGAACATGGAATGAACAAGAAAAACCAAATTAAAGACATTTATAACTTTGAACCAACAGAAAGTTCGATATAAAAATACATCCCAAACATGATCTCAATTCTCAAGTACTTAGAGTGCCATCAAAAGTCCTGCAGAAACAGCACATTTCCATAAAAAAAAATTATTTTCCTAGAAACTTTCGGTCCGAAGAAGTCCCAATCAAGTAGATTGTCTCGTTCATTACAAATTTGAAAATGATTTTTTTATATAAAAATTAGTTTGAATTTATTTTAAAAAAGGAACTACCCAGTTTTGAAAATAGTTATTGATTGTTTTAAGAAAAAGAGGCCCAGAACTAGAAGCATGGATTAGCCATCACACAATAAAGCATCAAAGAATAAGTTGCGTATAGACACTCATACTGAATTGATCTATATTTTCATCATGGTTTGTTGATAAATTCACCTTTACAATGCCACTCATTTACAGGCTTAAAGGCATACACTACAACATTCTACTATGAGTCAATAAACAAGTCAGGAAGAACCAAAAGTGTCAAAAATGAGTCAATGCACTTCACTTTATCTTTCATGATACTTGCAATCTAGAAGTGAGATCAATAAAAGCATCTTCCTTGCAAGGAATTGTTAGACCCCCTTGTGGATGGTGGAAGCCAAACTCTTCCTCTGCATGGTTGAGTAGTTGTTGGAATGATGGATGGTTCAAGTAAGATATCGGAACGAAAAACCGCTTCCTGTGGATCTCTCCCACATAAACTGCTACATGGCCTTTTGGAACATCCAATTGGTTTTTGGTGAAACTTGATTGCATCTTTAGAATTTGTTTGGCATGAGGAACCAAAGATAGTAAACGAATACCCATTTGTTCGAGATGAAAGCTGTTAGAAAGGTTGAAAGTTTTGATCTGGTTGGCACAGAACCAAGCAGAAGAGGAAATCAGAGTTGAATATGTTTGGGTTGAATTTGGTGCTTGAAGTCTCATTTCATGTTTGTATTTATAAAGCTTTAGAAGAGTGAGAGAGAGAGAGAGAGATGTGCTGGTGAGTGGTCCTTTTCCAATTGCTAAGTGGGACATTTGAAGACTGGTGGTTGGGTATTTGAGTAGACCCCTTAACATGGCTTTGCTCAACTTAGGAAAAAAAATCCAATTTCCAACTCTTTCTCACTCTCCAGATTATACCCCAGATTCCAATTTGAATGGTCAAGTTCTTTAAATCAGTCACATTTCCTTGTCCAAGTTTGTTTCATTGAATTGAATTCTTCAAGACAGGGTTTACAGCATAGATAAAAAAAACTAAATAATAAACATCCATGTGATTGGCTCTGTATGGAAAAGCCAACTGCTTCATTATTGGACCCCAAGGTCTTGAACAAGACTACATACCACCATATGCATCAATTTACAAATTACATCACATCTCAGTCCTCGTTCTTCATTGATTGTGTTACCATTTTCTTCTTTTACCTGTCTAGTCTTGCTTTTAACACCATATGCATCAATTTACAAATTACATCACATCTCAGTCCTCATTCTTCATTAAATGTGTTACCATTTCTTCTTTTACCTGTCTAGTCGTGCTTTTAACTGTATGTTTCTCATAAGTTGATTCTTGTAATTTTAATCGTTTCTTCATGGAGATTGATCCCTCGGAAGTTCCTTCAACATCAAGGAATATGACTCAATACTATGAAGATCATGACTTCAATTTATAAACCACCCCACATCCTCACCAATTCTCAACATAATATTGTATTTCCTGAAGTTATTTTGGAGAGAGTAACAATAAAGCGAAGTTTCATTGTTATTATTTTGGAGTGAGACGAAAGCTTAACTTGACATCCATTCGTGTTCACGTTAGAAGAAGAAGAAAAAATGAAAACTCTGATAAGATATTTGCAAGAATAAAAAAATTGAAGACAGTCTAGAAATTGGAGAAGCAAAGCAAACACAAATTTTTCGAGATGAAAATATTACTTTGATTGCAAGCAACTCATATGTATGTATCATTTTTGTTCAGGTGGGTAGGTAACTCTTCACCTATTCTAATCCTCTCATTTACATAAAAAAATTTCATTTACATTGATCTTCTACTCTATCTCCTATAGACAAAAAAAATGAAAAGTTATCAAAACTGTGAGGATGATTGCTCATTGTTCTCATTCTTTCATGAGGTATGCAGTCTAGAAGTGACATCAATAAAGGCATCTTCTTTGCAAGGAATTGTCAAACCTCAGCCCTATTGAGCAAATCTACAAAATGAGGGATGGTTCAAGTAAGATATCGGAACCAAAAACCGCTTTCTCTGGATTTCTCCCACATACACTGCAATATGACCTTTAGGAACATTAGATTGAGATCTTGTAGAAATAGACTGCACCTTGAGAATTCGCTTGGCATTTAAGAGAACGGAAGGACGACGAATACCCATGTCGAAATTGATTGAACTGAGAGAACAATGAGGGAATTCAAACACTTGAATGAGAATGTGTGAGATTTAACTTGGAGTTAGCTGCTTATTTGGTGTCTATATATAGAATGAGAAATGAAAGAGAAGATAAGATAATCTACTTCATCAAAAATGCTAACATAGGGTTGCTCAATTGGTTGAACTACACTCATTTTCTCATTTGATCCTATAATTAGTAATCTATTCTAGACCCACTTGTCCCAATAAGTGAAATCATATTTTAAACAAGTGGGGCATGAAAATTCAAAAACAAATGTCAAATCCATGAAATTAGAAACAATTCCATGTGCCTGAAAAGGTACTGAATTGAAAGCAGAATTAAAAATCTACTTGAAATTAAGCTTATGATATAGTTGATATTGTAATATCATAGGCAGAAATGGACACAACTGTCTAAAGGATGTTTAAAATCTTAGAAGGTTTATCATATCATCAAGACCAAGAAGGTCCTATCATTTGTTTGATAATGTGAAAATGTTCTTCCTACTATACTATAGCAACTATATAAACTAAGAGCCATGAATTCATTTCAGAATCAATAGAAAGTAAGAAAGCTACCTCTTTTCCTATGTATTTAAGGATGGATCTCTCTTGGGAATTTGGCTTCATAGACCTCCAAAATTGTCAATTAAGGTTTATTGACCTCCATTCTTATTTTAAACTTTTTTGACCTTATGATGATGTCATTTTAGTGTGAAATGTCTAAAAAAACCATTTTATTCTCTTCTTCCATGAAACCTTTTTCTTCTTTTCTTCCATGAAATTTTTTTCTTCTCTTCTTCCATGAAACCATTTTCTTATCTTCTCAATACTATCTCTTCTATCTCCCTCACACACGGCGACGATGGAGAGCGGCGGTTGGTGGTGAAAAACGTTTGAAAAACCTCTCTTCTCTCAATTTGTGTATGCATGACTTTGGGTTTTTGGGATTTTTCATTTGTATTTTTTATCAATCTCAAAACCTCATCACCCTCTCCATTCTCTACCTCAACACCCTCTTCACATTACCAAGTAATCTTCAAGCTTTCAATTCTTATTATATTAAAAAAAAAAAATCCGGGTTGCCCCGAATTTTGCACCGAATTATGAGTTTCTTCCCCGAATTTTGAGTTTTTATCCCCGAATTTTATCCTCGAATTTTGCGTCGAATTATGAGCTTCTTCCCCGAATTTTGAGTTTCCCCTCGAATTTTGGACCAAAGGATATTTTTTTCTTAATTTAATCTATATAAAATATATAAAATAAAAGAGAGAAAGTGATATTAAAAAAAAAACTTTTATCTCCGAATTTTGCACCTCAATGAATGAAATCGGTGAACCGAAATTCTTCCTTGAAACATAAAAAAGAGTTTTTTTTATTAATTTAATCTTATATAATATATATATATATATATATATATATATATATATATATAATTTAAAAAAAAAATCTAAAATCCTTCACTGTATCAAAATTCGGTGGACCGAATTCTGATTTCGGTCCACCGAATTATGAGACAGTAAGTTTTTTTTTCCATTTTTTTTCTCTTTTATATAAGATTAAATTAATAAAAAAAAACTCTTTTGTATATTTTATATAGATTAAATTAAGAAAAAATATCATTTGGTCCAAAATTCGGGGTTAAAAGTTTTTTTTTTTTAATATCACTTTTCTCTTTTTTATTTTATATAGATTAAATGAAAAAATATCCTTTGGTCCAAAATTCGGGGGAAACTCAAAATTCGGGGTAAAGCTCAAAATTCGGGGCACAATTCGGGGAAGAAACTCATAATTCGGTGTAAAATTCGGGGTAAAAAACTCAAAATTGGGGGAAGAAACTCATAATTCGGTGCAAAATTTGGGGCAACCTAGATTTTTTTTTTAATATATTAAGAATTGAAAGCTTGAAGATTACTTGGTAATGTGAAGAGAGTGTTGAGGTAGAAAATGGAGAGGGTATTGAGGTTTTGAGATTGATAAAAAATACAAATGAAAAATCTCAAAAACCCAAAGTCATGCATACACAAATTGAGAGAAGAGAGGTTTTGAAACGTTTTTCACCACCAACCGCCGCTCTCCGTCGTCGCCGTGTGTGAGGGAGATAGAAGAGATAGTATTGAAAAGATAAGAAAATGGTTTCATGGGAGAAGAAAAGAAAAAAATTTCATGGAAGCAGAGAAGAAAAAGGTTTCATGGAAGAAGAGAATAAAAGGGTTAACATTTCACACTAAAATGACATCATCATAAGGTCAAAAAAGTTTAAAATAAGAATGGAGGTCAATAAACCTTAATTGACAATTTTGGAGGTCAATGAAGCCAAATTCTCATCTCTCTTCAAACAACTTGATGATTTTAAGGTTGGTAAATTGTCGACTGTTGTGATGGCAGAAGATATGGTAATTTTTTCTGCACCTGGTGAAGATGTAGGTTGACATGGGTTAAAATTAAAAGATACTTTAGAAATGAAAAAAATCAGAATTGGAATTGTTAGAAGTATTCGTGGGTTGAGTTGGTTCAGGTTGAGGTATTTTTTTAACCCAATCTAATTGTTCAGGTTACAAATTAATACAACTCAAATGACCCTTATCAAGTATTGAACCCCAACCCTATAAATTTGGGTTGGGTTGGTTCAGGTTATCCGGGTTGTTAACTTCAAAAATTTATAAAATAAAAATAGAAATAATAGTAATTTTAGGATCTAGTTATCTACTTCTATATATTAGATTAAAAATAGTAGCTTAATATTACACTTTATTAGATGAAAATACTTCAATTTAATTATTTCCTAAACATTATAAGAAATAATAAGAAAATTTCAAGGAGTTATTAGTATATATGGAATTAACAAAGACATAGGAATACTTAGATTATGAATGAAGGAGTAATTTTTTTAATTAATAATATCGGGATGGTTCAATTCAACTCAAACTAATTTTAGGAAAACCCAGAACCAACCCAACCCATGTAATTTAAAATTATTTGAACCCAACCCAACCCAAATAAGTTTATAACCCTACCCAAACCGTATGAGTTGGGCTGGGTAGGTTGGTCATCGGGTTTTTAGAACACCCCTAGGGTTTTTAGAACACCCCTAGGAATTGTAATGGAATCGGAAAATATTAAAAAAAATTATTATAAGGAGAATGTGAAATATACTAATAATTAATTAATAATAATATTTTATTACTAATTAATTAAATAAAAAACTATACTATAAAAATACTGTTTATTAATATTTTAATAATTAATAATACTAATATTACTAAATTAGACCCATTATGACCCATCATCTAATCATGTCGGATTTACGCATTTATATCTCATTCTCTTTAATACCTTATTCTATACATAAGGTTTACATTCAAGTATTAATTCCCAATTTCAAGATCTTCCAATTTATTGAGAATCTAGTTCTCGTACATATATATGTGTGACAACCCGAATTTTCACTCAAGGGCATTTTAGTCATTTCACCAATTTTGATCCAAATAACGTTATTTTTTGTTTACCCGAACTGTCACGTCGATACGAATTCAACGCAATTGACTACGCTCAATTCCGGGTCCCGAGTAAAAAGTTATGGCCTAAATACCAGATGTGCCCTTATTTCTTATATTTGCTACTAAGGGTATTTTAGTCTTTTCCACCCAATTCTTAACATTTAAAAAAAAACACAAAACCCTAGTTCTCTTGGACTCTCTCTCTCGGTCGTGTCTACGAGTTTAGTTTGAAAACAAAAATCCTTCGTGTTATCATCGATAATTTTATCAGGTAATCAAATGACCTCTTTTCTTATTTGTTTTCGATTAAAATTCAAGTTAAATTTGGACCTTATCGTCATTTTTTTCACAAGCTTGAAGCTTCGCCAGAATTCAAGTTATTTCGCCAGTTTTTGAGTCGTTTTTTTTTGCCGGTTTTTGTCCCGTTCTTCCGGTTTTCATTAAATTGACTTTAAATTAATGTCAATACAGGTCTTGGGCACCGTTAGGAGTTTATTTGGATTTATTTTGAAGCCGTTTGCTTATTCAATTTGCGAATAAGGTAGGTTAATTCCTACTTAGAAGTTAAATTAAATTCCATGTGATTGCTTGTTGGTTATGAGATTAATATGATATTTTCGGGAGATGATTTATTGATTTTAATTATTATTATTATTATTATTATTGGTTTTTAAATTCTTATTCTTATTATTACTATTAATATTATTATTATTACTATTACTATTATTTTTATTTTTTATTATTGATTTTAGTTATTATTATTAGTGTTATTAATATGTGCTTGTTGATTTGCAAATATTATATTTATTTAAATTATGTCCGTTAGTTGGTTATGTGCTATATTTAGGGCCTAATAGTGGTTTAAGTTTTAAACTAACCTAATAAACACACCTATTAAATTTGTAAAGCTGGATGCTTAACATGGCACGTATCATGAGTGGCCCTATACCCCACTATGTACCTATATACAAATTTAATAGTAAACAACAGATATAATAATTACGTATTAAATTTGTAACTCTGAATACTATGGCACGTATCATGGTTAGCCCTGATACCTATTTCCAAGCTGGATAGTATGGCTCGTATAGTTTGTGGTTGCGTATTCCACATTTATACCTATGTACAAATTTAATATTAAATAAGAGTTGTTGTAGGCTAAGTACCTATCTAATTAATTATAAGGCGTGGAAATGGACGAGTATCCATAAAGTATAATGATGATAACTCTTTGGATTTAATTTGCTTATATGAGTTTGGTTTTAATCTACTGAGCTAAAAAACTCACGGTATTCGAATGCCCTGCAAACTTTTATTTTGCAGGTAACATTGATATTGATGGAGACCGTGGCGATTGACGAGGATGGCGCTACACTGATAGACCCTTAAGACTTGTCATTTCTATTTATTTTATTTTAATTTTATTTTATTGAACATTTTGTCATTTTTTTTATGGATTTTCATTTTAAATTTATTTTAGTTGTTTTTAATTATTTAAATTGGCGCCAAAATAAATATTTTTGTTTCGAATGTTTCTGTCGTAATTAAATAAACGCTTCCGCATTTATCCAGTTTTACTCTGATTTAACTATATTTTTCAAATGAGTTATGTGTTTACTTATGTCAAAGAAATACTAAACATTGTCTTACTCCACAAACAAATAAAGGAAAAAATAGAAACTAGAGCAAAATTACAAAGGAAATCACAGAGAAAAGTTCTAAAATATAAACTAGAGCACACTTTAGTACTCTTTAATCTTCAACTCCCTAATGAGCACTCAAAATTTAAAGTCTACAACTGCATCTCTATGGCTGATTGTCCCCATCCCTTTCAATGTATGGAGGAAAATTCTTTGTTGCCAGGTCAAACCCAAGAAACAAGGATAGTTTTTATTTTATTATCTCTAAGTTTCCATATTCCATAACATCTGACTTTCGTACCATATTCTTCACCTGTATCGAAACAAAAATGGTAATTTACCTTGTGATTATGGTTAAGAGATTGTATAGAAACAAAATTGATCCTTGCATTTCATATTTGAAAAACTATTTCTAAACAGTATATTGAAAAGCTACTTTTACCAACATCTGAAGCGGTCATTATGTAAATGTCTAATTTCTTCAACATCTGGCTATGATCACTAAACATACTTCAATTCTGGCATGTCTCAATATTCATAAGCTCTAAGATAAGTTATAACATTATAATATGTTGAAATTATTAGGAATGGTGTCCTAGAACTTGTAATTATTTAATAAATATAATTTATATCGAATAAATTAAATAAATCAACATAAGTTCTATCTATTATCTACATTGATTCAATTGATGATATTAGGAATATATGGAAATATATTAGTATCAAACATTCAAATAATAAAACCCTAAATTACTCTTATGAAATCACGACTTAGTATGTGAGTCATACGAGAGGATTAAAGTCGAGATGAGTAACTTAAAAATGTCTACAGTAAATAGATAACGTTTGAGAACCTTATCCTGGTAACACTATTGATAGCTTCGCATTTTGTTTATAGACAAATGATCTAATCCTGATCATTCATGTGGGTGACATGAAATGGAAGTATCATATGCAATGTTGATTGTATAAGACAAGACCACGATGTTTGATCAAATTTCTCATTAGTACCATTTACGAGAAATGATCGAATATAAAACTAAGTTTATCAACCGTGATAGATCTCAATCTTGAGTGAAATGTGGACTTCTATTTGTGAAGTTATGTTCTTTGATTCACATATTTAAGAGCGATATGATATGAACGCTCAATACACTCCTGTTTTGGGAACATAACTAGATAAGTAGTTGGGAACACATTTTCACGAGATGGAATTCATAACTTTCCTATAAATTAACAAGATCAGTGCGATACTTAAACATTTTAGGAACTTTAGGAAACTCCCTTGATGTACTGATTCTAGACATGAACAAGTGGCGTCACGACTTCTATAGATCACAGAAGTGTATTATCTCTAGTTCGACTAAAGATTATGTTCATTGGAGAATCAGCGGGAACACAAGGATAAAACGGTAATTACAGGGGCAAAACGGTAAATTTAATCCACCTGTAATTATGAGGGTTCCATGTGAAGAATATATCACATATATAAATAAAAGATAAACTAAATGAACATAACTCATCTATAATGAGGGGAGTTCAGGTATGAATCTATAGTGGAATTATTCGTAGTTAGATAATAAGTAATTAACTGATTATAAGTTAATCACTTAATTGACTAATTATTAAGCCCAGGATCTATAGATCCATCGGGTCCCTATGCTAGCCCAAATATCGTTGTAGCAAAACTAAGTTATTAATTTAACTTAAGAAGAACAAATAATTTAAGTAATTGATTTTATTTTAAAATAGACAATATTAATTATTTGAATAATGAGATTATTTAAATGAAAATTAATATTAATATTATTAATATTGATACAATATTAATTGTTTAAATAAAGAGTTTATTTAAATGGAAATTAATATAACATTATCAATTATAATATTTTAAGGCAAAATTAATTGTTTAAATAAATAAATGATTTAAACGAGAATTAATGTTAAGATTATTAATTGTTTAAATAATGAGTTTATTTAAATGGAAATTAATAATGAGTTTATTTAATTTAGTAATAAATATTAAAGAGAATTATATACAATTGGTTTAAGAAACAAATTGGTGTTAGCCCAAATCAATTAATTAATTGGATAGGATCCAATGGTAATTAATATATTAATTTTTGGCTAAATGTATTTAATTAGAAATTATTATTTGAATTTTTTCTAATATTAAATATATAATCAAGAAAAGTAATTATAAAAAAAAGGAATTTCAAAGATGGCTAGCGTCAGCGTGTCAGTGTATGCATATGGCCATATTGGTTTTCTTTTTCTTTTTTTTTTTAATTTAATTTAATCTTTTCTTTTTATAATTAATTAGGAGATAAGATATCTAATAGATTAGATATCATATTTTTCTATAAATATGACCATTGAGATTCATATTTTGCACCCTTCTCACTTTAATTAGAAAAGTGAAAATTCACTCTTCAATTTTTGCCCAATTGCCGAATTTTCTTTATGGAAAAATTTAGAAGCAATGTTTTCTTCTTTTGTTCTTCCGGTTTGATTCCCACAAGTCTGTTTTGCTTTTGATCGAGATATAGCATAGAAGATCCGGTGTTGCTGAGGATTGATGTTGTAAAAAAACCTTCAACTGATTCTTCATTAATTACTCAATGTAAGTAAAGACTTTTAATTTTCGAAATTAAGCATGAATCTACATGTATTTTATCACAAATTGCATGATGCTAATAGATCTTAATTAATTGTTAATTAGTTTACTAAATGAAATTCCGCTAATTTTGTAAAGCAATCCCTTTAGAAATAATAATATATGAGAAGTTACAACTGATATCTCCTTACCATCTCTTTGTAGTATTTGAAGCATGTTTCATTATTAAAACTTCAATAAATTTCTTTGAATGTATATGAGGTTCACTAGGCATGGCTGATATAAAAACAAAACAAAATAAATAACTACACATATTAACCGAAATATAAAATAATGTATATTATGTTTTTTTTAGAGATTCTGTTGTTCTGCATGTCAAGTCATTATGGTAACCTTAGGCCCTACAGAAATTAGCACTTACAATTATTATGGTTTTATAATTTTCTTGATTTTAAGAAAGAACTTACCAAGCAATTTATGGCTTCCATGACCACAAAAGTAGAAAAAAATCCGATCATTGCGTTCGCTGTTTATAACTTTTTAGCTACCTCATTTTTCCTATCTTTTTAAATGAAAAATATATATTTTTAATCATTCTTTATTTAAAGTTAAGAAAACTTATTAAAAAAAATAGAGGGCCATGGCCCCCTTTAGTCTCCATGAAAACTTGTTCATATATACAACACTCTAACATGTTTCCAAATAGAGATCACCTTTTACAAGAAACTTTTAAATTTTTCAATTTCAAAATACAAGAATTCTCAATTTTCAGGACTCCTTTGAAGTAAAAACTGAATTCTAATCTCATATCAATTCATACAAAATCTCTCAGTTCTGGAGGATTAGTTAATGACTTTTAATATTTAAAAGTCATCTACCAATACCAAATCAGTGTATGTCTGTGTATTCTATGTCCCGAGCTCTGATTGGTCTCTGAAAGGTGTGTGACATAACGATTATTTTGGTCTTGATAAAATATACTAATTAAGGTGAACCTTCTGATTAAAAAAACATCATTCTTTTAACCCAGAAGCACGACATATAAAGTTTCAGTATTAACATTCTCTTTAGTATAGTCAATAATGAACAAACATTTGAATTCATTGCATAATAGATCTTGTGAACAAAATAAAACAATAGAATTATCCGTGAAAAAGATCGACACACCTTTGGCACATCAACATATACATTGTCGCTACTTGGTTTGAAGATTATGGTTCCCGGCATAGGATTCTTTCGATTCATGGCTATATCGTCGTACAAAAAAATGAAGATTGTTTTTTTTTTTTCTAATATTTCATTCTTCCTCATAAGTTGATACGCATGATCAATATATACCTGTTTTATACCATAATCAAAATTATTATTTTAGATCAAACAACTTTTATACACATTTTGTAAAATATATAATAACTTACCTGGTATTTGTAGTTATCACATCCATTTAAACTTGCAACCAAAAGTCCCCATTTTATGGTCATGTAGGGTTTTTCTTCATCAATAGCGTGCCCATCAAGATCACCAAAAATTATATTGTAAGGAATCTTTTCATGACTCTAAAACGCAGAAAAATTATGAATCTACAAAGATATAAAAAAGATTAAGGTTAGTTGACTTATTATATAAGTATCTAAGAAAAAGAATGAGGTTTCACAAATGATAATATTTTATTTTCCCAAAAAACACAGATTTTTCATCTCTCCTTAACGAGATTCATAATTTACATGTGTGACATATATATGTATAACATCCATGTATGATATTCATATGTATAACATATAAGTATGACATACAAATATATAAATACATGTACATACATGTATATATCTATGGACATGTATAAATGTGTACGTATATCTATACATATATGTGTATACCATATATACGTACATATGTATAAAAGGATACATACATATGTATATCATATAAATATGACATACATATATATAACATATAAAGATGATATACAAATATAACATATAAGTATGTCATATATATGAATAACATATATGTATGCCATTCATATGTATTATATGTCAAGGAAGAAGATAATCAAGACAATTAGCTAAATTAAGCCAGAATTGCAGATAATTTAGCTTGTTATTTAGTGTTTTAAAGTTTGTTATTTACTCTCCAATAGTTGTATGTCATGTGTAAAGTTCTCTTCCTATATATTCTCTCATAGGATACTTTTGAAAATCAATTCAATTCATTCCCTTTTCTCTCTCACTGAACAACGTCCCTTTTCTTCTCCCTTTCTCTTTTACTTTTCTGTTTTTCTTTCTTGTCTTTTAGTTTTACATGGTATCAAAGCTCTAAGGCTGCCATTAATGGCGTCAATCACTGGGACCTCGTCTTCCGCACCAGCAGACAATCAAAGGTTGAAGAATGTTGCTCTAGAAGAGACAACATCTGTGATTCCAACCACCACGATTAATACCTCTCCTATACAGGTAGATCCAAATCGCCAAAATCAATCTTCATTTCCTCAGAAGTATACCCCTTTAAATCAAAGATATCAACCTTTCTATCCTCAATTCTTCCAGCCTACTTTCCCTCATACACCAAGAGCTCAACATCCTGGATTTCAACAACTCTTTCCAACACTTTTTCCTCCTCAAAATGCCTTTCCTCAAAATGCTTTCCAACCAAATGTCTTCCCATTTCAACACCATACTTTTCAACCCAATGTTCTTCAACAACCAACAAATTTAGGAGCCTCATCTCTTATTGTCATGCTGAATGATACAAATTACCTTCTGTGGAAAAACCAACTACTCAATATTATAATCTCTAATGGCCTGGAGGAATATATAGATGACTCCATTCCAGCACCATCCAAATTCATGGATCTTAACCATACTCAAATGAATCTTGATTATCATCTCTAGCAGAAGTTTAATAGATTAGTCATGGGTTGGCTTTATTCTTCATTGTCTAAAGATAAAATGAGTGAAATCATAAGTCTTTCCACTGCTTTTGAAGTCTTGGAATGCTTAAGACGGGTTTATGAATCTGTTTCCACTGCCAGTATAATGAGTCTCAGATCCCAGCTTCAAAAATCAAGAAAGGATGGAACAACAGTTGCACAGTTTCTTGCTCAAATCAATTAGATAGCTGATAAGTTAGTAGCAATTGGTGAACCATTGTCATATATAGATCACTAGTTTTAAATTTGCTCTACTATTACAAATATTTATAGGGTTCTAGGATGATACCTTACAAATGGCACTGCATATATAATATATATGTATGAACATCTGTAAGTATATATTTATAGACATGCATGAATGTGTAAGTTTATATACATACATACATACATACATATATATACATACATACATACATATATATATATATATATGTATGTATGTATGTATGTATGTATGTATGTATGTATATGTATGTATGTATATGTATGTATGTATGTATGTGTATACGCACATATGTATAACATATATACATACATATGTATAACAAGATATGTACATTTGAATGTAATTAGTTAGAAAAATTATAAAAATTGAGTTTGAAAAAATATCTTTTAGATTTGGACTTGCACCTGTCTTTTTTTTTTCTTTCAAATAATGTCTTATTATTATTAAAAAGGAAAAAATCAGAGATAAAAGAGTTGCAATGAAATAGTAAAAAAATGGTTAAATAATAGAATGAGTGGCTATAAAAAAGAATGTATCGATGTACTTGTAAAAAAAGAAAGTCTGAAATATATTGAAGAATCAATATAAAAATAACTTTTGAAATGTATTCAATGAATTGGAATAAATATAAGAAAAGTATTAAAATAGCAAACTAGGCGAAGGTTGTTGTTTCACGTCTTCAAAAAATAGTGCATAAATCACCATTCTCGTTTCTTATTAAGGGACCCTTTTTTTTTTCCTATCTGATGATTGGAGGAATGAGTTGAAAGAATTGGATAGTATAGTATCACTATTTGTAACCAAAAACGTTAAAAATACAAAATATTAGACTTAAGACGTTTTATAAATTCATTTGATTGATATTATCTCGAAAGATTATAACTAAACAAAGCTACATGTGGTTTTTATACCACCCGATTTGTATGGATTTATGTGAGAATCACAATTTTTATATAAATCTTCACTGTGCAAGTTGGTATAAAACTCCATTCTCCAAAAATGACAATTTCTAGCGAGGTATCAGACTACCAATTTAAGTCAATTTAAAGATTCTTCATGTAACGTCCCGTTATTTTGAGGTAGAATTTATTTATTTATTTATTAAACCTTTATTTATTTAATTAAAGTATTTAATTAGATTAATTCCAGTAATTTAGAATTTAGAAGATTTAATCTTTATTTGGTAATTTTAGATTTCAAGTAGTTATTGTGAGCTAGGTGCATTAATTATTATTAATAGGCCAATTAATAATAATTAATTACCTTCTAGCTTAGATTAATTGTGTTGATTCACATTAGAGACTAGTTTGTGTTTTAAGAGCATGGGGTTTATTTTAAAAGCTAGAAAAGAATTTGGGGACTCTTTAGAAAATAAATTCTTCTTCATCTAAAATTAGATGTCATCTCCTTCCTCCTTCATTTGAAGCAAAAGAAAAATTGTAACGTCCCGTTATTTTGTGATAAAAAAAAACTTTTATTTATTTTATTTTTATTTGAGTAATTAAAATTCATTTATTTATTATTAAATTAGAATTTAGTAATTTATTTCATTTTAATTCCTTTTTATGGCTTTATTTATTTAAATACGTTTTAATGGTATTAATAATTATTAACGGGCCAATTAATAATTATTAATCACCATTGGGATAGTTTGAGATGTTCGGGATTCGTTTTTAAGCCAAAAGTCATAAAAGGGCAAAGTTGTAATTACCCAATTTGCAAAATATCTAAAATCACTATTGCTTCATCTTCTTTAAATATTCCAATTGACCAAAAGTTGACCAATTTGCTCATTTTCTCTCCTCCTTTGCCGTGGGCTTCCTCCCTCCTTTTCCCAAATTTGGTTTTTGTTCGTTTCTTGCCGGATCGACTCGAGCTTGGATATTTCGGAAAGCCCTCGGGTCAAGGATCATTTCCCACCTAGCCATCGTTCGTTTCTCTCGAGATCCTAGGAGTTCTCGGTAAGTGAAGTTTCAAACCCTAACTCCAAATAGTGTTTTAATGGAGTTTTCATTGTTTTCGTTCGATTTCTTGCCGTGAAACTAGGTGTTTGTCAATTCAGGAGTAGTTTTAAATGTTTTTGGAAACTATTCCATAACCCTAAAACCGAGTTTCAGTCGAAACCCTTTCCGTTTGAAATTTACCCTTTTGGGATTGAAAATGGGTTAGAAATTAATGAATGAATGTTTATTTAAATTCAATTCAGGAAGGGGATTAATGTTCAAAAACCCTAATTATCGATACCCATTGAAATCGGGATTATCGAATTTGCTTAAAACCAACTCAAAACGTATTTAAATTGCCAAAAAGCCGAAAAACCAAACCCGAGACCTTTGTTTTTAGGGAGGGCCGAGAGCCTCTTTGAAGGGGTTTGGTGGATTTTCCGTCTTTTTGCTTGTTTCATCGTTGTTTAATCGTTAGTTGGTAATTTATTAATTTTCGGGATATTAATCTTTTTGTAGGTGTTTTTGAACCGTTTGTTTGATCGCTTCTTCCTAGGTGCTTGGGAGCGAAGTCTTCACTTTTAATTAAGGTGAGAATGATTAGAATTTAAAGTAACTATAGAAAGCAAATAAGTACGTTGATTTGTAGATTCGAACTAAGATTAGAATCCAACCTAAGATTAGAGGGTGTGAGTTAGTGCCTTAGGATTTTGAGTTAATCCTTTAGGCGAGAAACTTAGGATTTCTCGATGAAAACCTCGAATCTTAGAAGATTCTAAGTTAGATTAGTTTCGGAGTTTAAAATGGATCATTTGGAAGTTTAAGGATACAAGACTTTGATAATGATTGGTTGTTAGAACCTCGGATTATTGGAAGTTTAGAATCCTTGAAAGTTTAGGTTAATCGTTATAGTTTGACCTTTACTTTTATTATTGTTAGCGGAGTTCGATCGATATATCGTTCGTCCGGAATTCTATCTATTTTACTTTATGCCCTTTTACCTTACGTTCTTTACTTTATGTCCCTTTACTTTATGCTTATTTCGGATGCTTTATCATTTACTTTTATTTTATTTACTTATGCAAGCATATGTAAACATATGCATAACATCTCGCATCATTGAAAAGAAGTTGAATTGTAAGTTGCGACGCACCTATTACTTTCTTATGTGGAGTTGAATTGTAAGTTGCGGACGTACATATTACTTCTCATGCATAGAAGTTGAATTGTAAGTTGCGAACGTACATATTACTTCCTTATGTGGAGTTGAATTGTAAGTTGCGGACGTACATATTACTTCTCATACATAGGGAGTTGAATTGTAAGTTGCGACGCACATATTACTTCCTTACGTGGAGTTGAATTGTAAGTTGCGGACGTACATATTACTTCCTCATGCATAAAAGATATTGTGGAATCCTACGGGATGTCTTTATACAATCATGATTATGATTGGTGATATAGGGAATCGAGATGTTATATGTTAAACAAAGTTTATCCACTTTACTTTATTTGTCATAACAAGTTAATAATTGAGAATTGACAACAAGTGTAGTAATGTCATACTTGGAAGAATATGGAATAAATTACCAAGACTTGGAGAATTCTAGGAAAGAGTATGTCAGTTTAATTGGACATAAATCGAAATGCGAGTTTGAGGTCTATCTTTACTTTTTATGCTTATTATTCTCATTGGGCTTAGTTTGTTAGCTCATGATATTACAACCAATTTCAGGTAATGCCTTGGCTAGAGGTCGAGGAGGAGGAGGTGGTGCTGCGTGATCGAGGGATGCTGACCTCGAGATGGACTAATGGATTTGTAAAGTCTATGTTTTATTTTGTGAATTTTAAAGACTTTGATTATTTTGTATCATATTTTGGCTCATAAGAGCTTCTGGATGATGTTTTTATGATATTATATATTTGAACTCCTGATCTGGACTTAAAGTCCATGAGATTTTATTAGGTGTGAAATTAGGATGTAAACAGGTTTTCGGCATGCCAATTTTCAAACAAAACCACGCCAATTTTTCGTAAATTAAAAGACTTCCGCTGTTTTCTCTGATTTTAAATTATTTAAAAGTGACGGGTCGTCACAAAAATAGAAACCAAAAACCCTTTCCCAAAACCCCATTGTCGCCGCCTCTCTTGTAGCTTCCAATGGACGGGCTTTTCTCATCCCTTCTCTGATTCCCGTGTTTTTGGGTGCGTTTGAAATAACCTTGGAAGCATTCCTCCAACTTCCAAGAGGACTAAGAGTACGATTACTTGTTTTTCCTATTGGATTTTTTTTTTATCTTTTTGTAAGATTGAGTTAAAATCTTCAATTCCATTCCATGGAACTTGGAGATTTCAAATCAAAGTGTTGTTTAAAGTTGTTCTTGGGTAATTTTGGCTTAGATATTGAAGAAATTCACAAAAAAACCTGAACCCCTATTTCTTCCCTCATGGTCGTGGGCCTCATTGAGAGTTTCCCTTGCATTTTTTTATTTTCCTTTTGATTTGGGTGGTAAAATCTTGTCCAACTTCCCTAATTTGATTTACACATTGTTAATTACCTACTTAAATCTACCCGGAACGTCCTAAAAATCACCACAAGGCTGAGAAACCCCCTCATTTTGTGAGGTTCGGCCGAGAGCTCCTATTGGGGACTTACCTGGCTATTTTTCGTTCTTTTCGTTTTACACATCGTTTGTTGCTTGATTAAATTAATGCAATCAGAGTATATTTAATTGTAGGTGTTACTTGATTGCTCACTTGTTGCTCACTTTGGGTTTCGATTTCAAGCTAATTGTAAAAAGGTGAGGATAAATAGAATTTACGCTAAATTTAGGAACTAAGTTCTTGAACGATTTGTTTGGCTCGGGAGTTAAGTTATAATTGGATTTAATTGAATTGAGCATGTTTTATATGAATTATTAAGATTCGGGAGTATAGAATCAATATTTGGGAATTTATGGATTTTACATACTCTTGGAAGTTAAAGTATGGAATTATTGGATTCAAGTATGTTTACGCTTGAAGTTTGGTTATCGTGTGTTCTTGGATGTTTAATTTACGATATTGAGACTTCTTGTTTACTTTTGATTTATTTTCTGAGACTGGGGTCTTCCAGCAATTAGAGCCATTGGCATATAAGCTATTCGATTTTTGCAGGATTATTGTGATCGATGAAAGTATGGGCTTATGAGCCTATATGTTATAATGTTCTTGATTAATGTGACTATGTTGAGTTATTCTGAAATTGGTTCTCTGTTTATATTTCTGTATTCGAGTTTCTGATTCTTTATTATCACACTTATTTGCATGGAGGAAATAATGAGATAACGCATAGACTGCATGAGCTTGCATTGTTTGGTATTATTCGTTGTTTGGCTATATATGTATCATGAGAAATGCATAGACTGCGTGAGCTTGCATGAATGGAGAAGATGAATAATGAGATAATGTTTAGTTGTGTGAGTGTAACGACCCAACCCAAAATAACCAGATATAATTAAATAAACAATAAATGACTCATTTAAAACATAGTTAAACCAAATAGTAGCGGAAGCGTTTATTTAATAACCAAATAGATATTCAAAACAAAACCTGTATTTTGGCACCATTTTAAATAATTAAAACAAATAAATTAAAAAAAAATGAAAATGTAAAAACCCATAAATAAACTGACAAAATAGTCAATAAAATGAAATATCCGAAAATAAAATAAAATGAGGAAATGACACATCCTAAGGGCTCTCAGTGTAGCGCCATCCTCGTCAATCGCCATGGTTTCCGTTTTCATCAATGTTACCTGCAAAATAAAAGTTTGCAAGGCATTCGAATATCGTGAGTTTTTAGCTCAGTAGATTAAATCCAAACTCAAAAAAGCAAATTAAATTTAACACATAATCATATAATTATAATAACTTATGGATACTCGTCCCTTTCCACTATTTAACATTAATTAGTAGGTACTTAGCCTACGTCATCTCTTTGTCATTATTAAACTTGCATGGCATGCTATAAGCTTGAAGATATAATCATGGTGCCTTGTAACCCACCATGATACGTGCCATAGCATCCATTATTAAATTACTATTAAATTTGCATATATGTATCATAATGGGGTATAGAGCCATTAATGATACATACCATACTATACGCTTGAAAATATGATCATAGTGGGGTATAAGGCTACTAATGATACGTGCCATAGTATACACTCTACAAATTTAGTACATGTTATTTATTATGTTAGTTTAATCTCAAACAGCTATTAGGCCCTAACTATAGCACATAACCAACTAACGAACATAAATGAAATAAATACAATATTTGCAAATCAAACAAGCACATAATAATAATAATATTAATAATAATTAAAATCAATAAATCATCTCCCGAAAATATCATAATAATCACACAATAAACAAGCAAGCACAAAATATTTAATTTAACTTCTAAGTAGGAATTAACCTACCTTATTCGCAAATTAAATTAGCAATTGAGCTAGAAATAAAACCGATAATAATCCTAATGATGCCCAAGACCTGTAATAATATTAATTTTAAGTCAATTTGGTGAAAACCGAAAAAAAAGAACTAAAACCGGCTCGAATTGACTAAAAATGGGCTTGAACCGGTCCAATTGAACCAGGTTCAACTGGACCGGTTCTTCTCAAAGGCGCCAGCGTGAAGGAAAAAACGCAGCATGCGTTTTTTTTTTAAACAAAGCTTACCAGGCGTGTAAACTCAAGGGAAACGGCCAACAACTTGTCTCAACTCAAACGTTACGCCGAACTTGATGCAAAATGACCTCAAACGCGAACAAACCCGTGAAGAACTACTCGGATTCTGGTGAGGGAATTTGCAAAATCTGGCAAAGGTCCAACGAGCCTAAGGAATGGGGTGATCGAAATAGGTATTTCCTTGATTTTACGGCAAAGAAGAATAGCTCGTTCGATGGAGAAAACAATACGGAAAACGATCAACAAAATGCCTTGGAGAAACTTCGTGAAAGTTAGACGATGAACGTGTCCACGACGCTGACTTGATGAAGACGAGAAAGAGAGAGAGACGTGAGTAGTAAAATAAATATTACTTTTTAGGGTTTGAGAATAGGTTGAGACCTCCCAAAAGACTAAATTACCCTTAAGAGCAAGTATAAGAAATAAGGGCATAAACAGTATTCAGGTCATAACTTTTTGCTTGAAACTCGGAATTAAGCGTAGTCAATTGCGATGAATTCGTATCGATGTGACGGTTCAGGAAAACTAAAGATAACGTTATTTGGATCAAAATTGGTGAAAAGACTAAAATGCCCTTGAGTGAAAATCCAGGTTGTTACAGTGAGCTTGCATTATCTAGTATTATTCATGATTGATATGATCCATATATATTATAGACTGCGTGAGCTTTGCATGTCATTGGTGAGATAACGGGATCATGTATTGGCTGCGTGTACTTGCATCATCTGACGTTATTCACCGGGGAGGTTCTTGTTCTTAAATGTAAAAGATTGTGTGAGCTTTGCTTGGTTCTTGTTAAGAATGTAAAGGCTACGTGAACTTTGCATGATATTGGAATGAGATAATGGGATCATACATAGACTGTGTGTGCTTGCATCATCTAACATTATTCACATGTTCTTTGTTCTTATTCATTGTTGAGACTGCGTGAGCTTAACTTATTCTAGTTGTATTCCTGAAAGATTTATCGTATGTTTACGTGTTATGGTTATTACGAACTTGGGAGACTTCGCTACTTATTTAGTTCTTTGTTCTTGGAAGTTTTGCATGATTTTGCTTTTGGAAGTTTGTTTAGGTAGTCAAGAGATGTAGAATTCGTTGGACACAAATCTGGATCGGAATTGGGATCTAAAGTTAATTTATTTTCAATTTATCTTCACTGGGTCTCCCGCTCATGATATTACACTTTCAGGTATGAGACGAGGTCGCGGTCATGGTCGTGGAGCTGGTGCGATATGATTCCGGATGGATGGACGTGAGTCAGTTTTAGTCCATGGACTTATGGTGTCTTTTATTTGCTTGACTTTGGGTTGTCAAGCTCTTTTGAGCATTATCACTTATGTTTATTTGTTCTTTGGATTTCTGGATTTATGAACCTATCTTATCTTAGAATTTAAATTTTATAAAAATGGAAGCGCTTCCCATTCTTAAATGATTTAGTTATGATATTTCAATTCAAAAGGATATTTCCATCGATTTACAGGTTTCAATTACTATTTCAAGCCTTCCGCTTGCATTATTTATTTAATTATATTTTAAAGAGTCGGGTCTTTACACTTCATCAAATGATAAATAAAAAAAAACAAATTTTTTTTTTGAAGACTCATCAGAGTATTTGTTGTGGGTGAAATTTGATAACATGCGGAATTTTACAACTTGACAAATATATTTACGCAAATTGCCTAAGTATAGTGCCTGGGCACGTCGCCTAAGCACAGTGTCTAAATACATCGCCTAAGTAGAGTGCCTGGTTATAAAGTCTACGCACCTTGCAAGACATGTCTACGCAGTCTTCAACACAGACCTACATACTTGAGACCGAATACAAGTATCCGATTGAGAAATGACACGTGACGTAACCCGTAAGCGACACGTAATTGAGAAGCAACAGATGACCCAATCCTGACGTGACATGTGGCACAATGATGTCATCAACCTCTTTTCCTATAAATAGAAGAAGAAATTCATTCATTAGATAACTAATTCTACTTTAATTTGCTAGCTCTGACTTAAGCATCCGAGGGTGTTAGGTCGACACCACACTGGTCCGGTGCTCTGTTCTTTCTTGTACAGGTACATACACTGCTCATCACTTACGCCTACGCAACATCTCCAATATAGCACAACCTCCGACTCATCCTATCTTCTAAGTTTGTATCTGATGTGGAAGACCATTATTACGCAACAACACTACTAAAGCCAAGGATTGGAATAGAGATTTAGCAACACTCTGCCGCTTCCCACATAATCATGTTAAACATAGCATCAAATTCTACGTGAGTTTTATTTATTTTTAAGAGTATTTTATTATTAGTTTTGATATAAATAGTAATTAATTAAAAAAAATTTACAGCGAAGCAATCCCTAGAAACCAGAGTACAACCTTAAAGATTTATATGGGTCAATACTCAGTTTTATGGAAGATTTGTACTTGAATTGTTTTTGTGGATTTGTAGATGGGCAATTTAAAATGGTCACAAATTATGAATTTTTATTAGAAGATCTTGGGGGTTAAAGGTAATATTTTAAATTTTTGTTGGTTTAGTTTTGGTTCTTTGTGACGACCCGACATAATGTAAAATTAATAAATGAATAATAAAAGAACTCATTTAATTTTATAAACAAATCAGAGTAAAATCAATAAATGAGGAAGCCTTTTTATTAAATAACCGATAAAAGATAAAAACAAAACGTTTAACTGTGGCGTCGATTTAAAGAATAAAATCCTAAATAAAATGCACGAGTTTAATAATGAAAACGAAATATCCCAAATAAAGGAAAAATGACCAATAATGAAAAGTCGAAAGAAACAAAAATGAAAATGAATAAGTCCTAAAGCCTCCATGTAGCACCATCCTCGTCACGCGCCTCGATTCCCAACATTGTTATCGTTACCTGCAAAATTTAAATTTGCAGGGCATTCGAATACAGTGAGTTTTTAGCTTAGTAGATTAATTTCAACTTATATAGGTAAGCTAAATTGAAATCACATCAAATGTAATAACTATTGGATACTAGTCCAAATCCTCAATTCCTCATTTATAAATATAGGTACTTAGCCTATTTATTTAGTAGGTACTTAGCCTACAATATTTCTTTTAGTCTTTCTTTTAATTAAATTTGCATATATGTATCATAGTGGGGTATAGGGTCACTCATGATACGTGTCATACTATGCGCTTGAAAATATGATCATAGTGGGGTATAGGGCCACTCATGATACGTGCCATAGTACACGCTCTACAAATTTAATATTTATTATGCATAGATACAACCCAAGTTGTAAAACCTGAAGGCTCTATTTATCACATATATATAAACCAAACATAATAATAATTAAATAATAATCGGAAGTCACAATAATCACATAACAATTCCTATAAACTAATAAATCATCTCCCAAGTCATACCATTAATCAAAGACAAAACAAACAAACAAAAGAAATTCAATTTAACACTTTAAGTAGGAATTAACCTACCTTATTCGCAAATTGAGCAAGCAAACGAGATCGAAATAAATCCAAATAAAATCCTAACGATGCCCAAGACCTGTGACAACAATAATACAAGGTCAATTTTACGAGAACCGGACTAACGGAGCGAAAACCGGCTCCAATTAAGTCAAATTAACCCCTGAACCAGTTGGACCAGTTGAACCAGCCCAGCCGGTCCAACCGGACCGCTTCTTCTCCAAACACACGTACAATAGAAGAAAAACGCAGCCACCATTATTTTAGCTTACCCCTAACTCCAATGACTTGATCCGAGCACGAAATGACAAGGAAACAGTTGGGCAATGATTGAAATTTGCTAGGAATCAATATGTGATGAAGAACTCGGTAAACCACGACTCAAAACACGAAGAAAACTAAGGAGAGAAACTTAAGTTTTCCGACGAGCCAAATTCCAGAATCCGGCGATCTAAAACTCAGAAACGGCAAGGCCATTAACACGACAAAAATAGTGAACAATATGGTCTTTTAACTAGCAACTTTAAAAGGATCTTGAAGGGAAAGAACGAATGATGAATTACCTTGTTAAAACTTGAAAGAACTCAATAAGTTCTTCTCTTTTCTGGCGAGAATAACTCCGAGAACTGGCAGCCTATTGATCTTAAGCAACCAAACAAAACGATAAGGAAAAGACGAAATCCGACGAGGCTTACGATGAAGGCTGTTGCTACAGAGAGAGAGAGTAAAAAGAGAGTTATGCGAGTTGACCTAGAATCCGGGCTATTAAACGCATTTTTGATTGGCTGGAAAAAATTACTAAAATGCCTTTTTTTTAAAAGGACATAAACGGTATTCAGGCCATAACGTTTTACTCGGAACTCGGAATTGAGCGTAGTCAATTGCATTGGACTCGTAGCGACGTGACGGTTCGGGAAAACTAAAGATAACGATATTCTTATCTTCCAATATGGATATTTGTTTACTCTTATCGTCGATGACCCATGAAACATATTTTGCTTCGAATACCCATTGAAGAAGTATCTTCCAAACATATGGGACATGCTTTGTATCCTTTCGTACTCCAACCAGACAAATCACCATATGTGGGGAAATCATTGATGGTCCATAGCAACGCAGCCCGTAATTGAAAATACTCGGACTTTGAGCTATCAAAAGTTCTTATACCCTCACTCCATAAATCATTCAACTCTTCAATCAATGGTTGTAAGAATACATCAATATCCTTCCCGGGTGACTTAGGGCCAGGAATCAGTAAAGACACAAAAAAAGTAGATTCTTTCATATATTTTCAAGGTGGTAAGTTATATAGAACCAAAATAACGGGCCACATGTTGTACGTGATGCTCATTTGCCCAAATGGGTTAAAACCATCAGATGCTAATGCTAGACGCACATTTCTAGGATCAGAAGCAAACAACGGAAACTCTTTGTCAAAATGCTTCCATCCTTCGCATCGACAGGATGACGTAAAACGCCTTGGTTTCCAAACGTTTATCCTTGTGCCATCTCATATCGAGTCGTATATTTTGATGCAAAAAGTCTTTGTAACCTAGGTTTCAATGGGAAATGTCTAAGTACTTTTTGAGCTACTTTATGTTTAGTTTTTCCCTCATTCACCTCATATTGTGGTTCCCCACAAACTGGACAAAACTCTTCTTTCGCGTATTCTTTTCTAAAAAGAACACAATCAAACTTGCAGGCATGAATTGATTCGTACCCCAATCCAAGCGCACGTAAGAACTTCTTAGAAGCATAATATGATCCCGGTAGAACCGTCCCTTCGGGAAATGCTTCTTTTAATAACTCGAGAAGCATATCAAACGACTTATTACTCCACCCGTTTAAAACCTTGATATGAACTAATTTCACTAAGAAACTGAGAGATGAAAAGTTCTTACAACCCGGGTATAACTCTTTTTGTGCTTCACCTGAATAAGTGTGAGAACTCGCTATCACACTCACCCGTGTCCACATTTTCCTCACCATCAAGTATATTTTCCTGGGTTCTCGGTTTCATATTCATGAAATGCACCACCTTGTAGGTCATTAAGCATGTCTATCATTCCATCATCATCATCATTTTCACTAAAGGATGCATCCAGGGGAGGCACACTACTACTCGTGCTACCCATTTTAAAATTCTCTCCATGGTATGTCCAACGGGTATATCCTCGTGATATTCCATAAATATGCAAATGCTCTCTAATTTCTTGAATTGTGGCAAAACCAACATTCACACACTTTAAACAAGGACATCGGGTTTTTCCATTATCATTCAAAACCATCACCGCAACCTCTAAAAATGAACTCACCCCATCAATATACTCTTTACAAAACCTATCATTTAGATTCATCCAACTCCTATCGACATTCGACCTATTTTAAACAAAAAAATCCCAAGTAAATTCCATGGTAAAGTTCTACTCCTCAATGTAAAAACCCCTTAAACATACAAACTATATAAAAAAGAAATATATACATATTTTGAGACGACTAACTTTGCTGCAGGTTAGCCGTCTCCCATGACATTAAAAAAAATACTAAAAACAAAAAATGATATCAACACACATGCCAACCTTAAGCAAAACATAAAAACATTAAGACATGCTTTGAGATGGCTAACTTTGCTGCAGGATAGTCGTCTCCCAAAACATAATGACTTTAAAATATAAAAGGTCAGAAAATTAACCTGGATCCTGACATTTGTATATAAGCTCACGAAAGATCCGAAAATATTATCTGTTTCAATTTACAATTGCATTATTCAATCATTTTAATAGGCAACTTTCATATTTAATCACATAATTAAATAAATAAAAAACAGTGAGTTTATATGCTAAAAAGTTTGAATTTTCCGTAAACTTTAAAAACAATTCAAGTTTTGTTCAATCAATTATTTAATTAATTATTTGAATCATTTTTTAAAACAAATTAGAATAAAAACATGTTAACAAAACCTAAAAACTCAAAAACATCAAAGTGAAAAAACCCACTAAATATGCAAAGTTTAAAATTAATCAAATAATTAAATAAAAAAACAATAAAATTTAAATTAAATAAATTGTTCATTCATATTAACAATAATTGATAAAAAATGATAAAATTCATCCCAAATCTATAATCAATCATGTATAAAGTAACTAATTTACTTCATAATAACCAAATATTAACAATTTAACACTAAAAGTAAATAACACACAATTGTTTTTTAAAAAAAAAAACCTAAAAACTCAAAATAGTCAATTTGAACAAAATCCATATTGATAAAAAAATTTTTATCTCAAATCTCCATTCAATCATGTATTGTGTGTGCCCAATCTAATTCATAACAACTAATTATTAAGAATTAAACAATAAAACAACAAAAAACCCAATTTTTCAAAAAAAAACCTAAAACTAAAAACTATGATATCTAACCAAATAACTCTTATTTTAGTAAAATAGAGTATAGAAACATACCTAAAATGATGGATAATGTAGATTTTGGCTTTTGAACGGAAGAAATCGGTGAAGAATCGATGGAAAAAGAACAAAAGGGCGGCGGCGTGGCTTCGGCTGGAGCAGGGGAGGAAAACCAGAGAAATGGAAAGTGAAGGAAGAAGGGTCTGGGGGGGGGGGAATCGGGTGAAAAAAATTGAGAGTTGTATCGCCGGCGCACGATAGCGCCGGCAATACTAAATGAGTCTAGGGGCAGGCATTGGGCCTGCCCAATGCCGGCGCATGTCAAGCCCAGCGCCGGTAATGGGCCGGCCCTGGGCTTGGACTAATCCAATACCGGCGCAGTACAAGGCTTGCGCCGGTATTGGTCAACCATTTCAGGCGCACGATCTGTGCGCCGGAAATGGCTGTCTTTTAAGTGGAAATGTCGGCGCCGTGAACGTGCACCGACATTGCTGACGCCGGTAGAACTTGTTATTCTTGTAGTGTATCCATTTATTTTTCCACATTTTTTGTTATTTTATTTTAAAATATTTATATTCTCGTTGCTTCGTATATAAGACAAACAGATGAGAAAAAATATGTATAATGTCACGAGAATATAGATAAAATTGCATGGCACTTGGTAAAAAAGCAAAATAATTTTTAGCTCTTGTAATTTGAAAAATCACTTCATTTGGGTCGTTATAGTTTATGATACAAAAACTTAATATCCGTTTGTGATAACTTTTGGAAGTTTTTATAAGTGTTTTTGAATAAATAAAATGTTTTTCATAATCATTAAAATAACACTTTTAAACATTTTAAAAATTTATTCCCTAACGAGTTCTTAATCCTTTACGTTTTGAGTCAACTTTCCATTAATAGTTCGGACAAAATTATGTAACCAAAAAAACGAAAGACAATGTGGTAGCTTATATATAGTCTAATTTTAGGGAAATTGGAAAAATTGACCTCCAAAAATCCAATCTAAGGATTATTGACCCTCCCCTCACCATTTTTATGTTTGAGACCTTCTTAGAACATGAAAGTACATAAATACCCTTAAAGTTTAACTCTTTATATATTTAAGGTCTCTAATATTCCCTATATCCTAAACAAAGGATTATTGACCCTCCTCTCACAATTTTTATATTAGAGACCTTATGCTTATGTCATTGCACTATGAAAAGACAAAAATATCCTTATCTATCTTCCCCTCCTCCTCACATCTCAAAACTCAATATGAAATCATAACTCCTCCAACTATCTCTTCCTTACACAGGGACTGTAACGGAGCCGACAATACTCCATCCAACCAAAGTCGGGTGATTTGAGAACGATTGCTATATGTGAATCCTTAACAGTGAGTTGCGACGGTTCTTTCTCAATTTTGCGAGTTCAAGTTGCGGTTTTGCGATTTCGTTTTCATTTTTGGATCTAGTGGAGTTGTTGGTTTTTAGATCTAGCTTTAGGTTTGGATTTGTTTATTGTTTTTTTTTTTTTTAGATCTTAGATTGGAGATTGGAGATTAGAAGCACAAGTTCGAAAACGAGATTGAAGGCACAAAGTCGATTCCATATGAGGAAAATCGAGATTTTCCCCATCTCGATTCGAGATTCGGCCTCATGCTTGATTCGAGATTTGGCCTCAATCTTGATTCGAGATTAGAGGCAAAGACGCTTTCTGCCTCAATCTCGATATGAGATTTCTCAATCTCGGTCTGAAAGTGCTCAATTTTTTTTTAAACATACATTTGTAGGATTGTTTTGAATTGTTTTTACTTTTTATTATTACTTTTTTCTATTGTTGTGTTTATGTGTTTTTTTTTGTATTTTTCAGAGATATCAGAGCAAAATTCTAATCTCAAAGTAAAAATGGGGCAATCTCGAATCGAGATTTCATAACAAGATTCCAATCTTGAATCAAAACTAGGCAATCACGAACCGAGATCTCATACCAAAATTCCAATCTCGAAGAAAAAATAGAATCTCAATTTGAGATCTCAGAGGCAATCTCGAATTCGAGATTCTTAAAAAATTCTCATCTCCAACCAAAAATATGAATCTCAGTCCAAAAATCCAGATAAATTTGCATTTGATCAACATTAAAATATCACATATCTTTTTGTATTACCTTTTCAAGAGTGAAAGATGAATCCCTTGAACCTATATGACATGAAAGTTTAGAGAGAGAGTGTGTTTAGGATATAGAGAATATAAGTTGCTTAAGAGTTAAACTTTAAGGATATTTATGTACTTTCATCTTCTAAGAAGGTCTTAAACATAAAAATGGTGAGGGGAGGGTCAATAAGCCTTAAATTGGATTTTTGAAGGTCAATTTTCCCAATTTCCCTTTTTCATTCGTCCTTTAAGCTACATGCAATTTAGACGTGAGATCAATGGAAGCTGCCTCTTTACAAAGAATGGTTAGACCACCATGAGAATGGCAGAGCAGTTGCTAGAATGATGGATAGTTCAAATGGGAGAGATTTTTAGAGAGGTTTGATCTTTTATTTGTGTGAAAAATTGTAGAATTTTGCTCCCATTGTGTGAAAAATTGAAACCTTTAAGAAAATGAAGTTTTTCTATGAGAAATTTTTGTTTGTTTTGTATTGCTCAATTTGTATCCATTCATTTACATAAAGAAATGGAAAAAAGAAAAAAAAAAATCAATATACAATGATGTTCTACCCTGATTCTCTTCAAACAAAAATGAAAAGAGGAATTGATCTTTTTCTCTAACTTTTATGAAGTATTCAACCTAGAAGTGAGATCAAGGAAGGCATCTTCTTTGCAGGGAATTGTCAAACCCCCATTTGGATGGTTGAATCCAAACTCTTCCTCAGCTCTGTTTAGCAAATTTAGAAATGAAGGGTGGTTCAAGTATGATATCGGCACCACGAATCGCTTCCTTTGGATCTCTCCCACATAGACTGCAATGTGCCCTTTGGGAACTTCAGATTGAGATCTTGCTGAAACAGACTGCATTTTTAGAATCTGTTTCGCATTTAGAAGGACGGAAGGCAGACGAATTCCCATGTCTACTAGAATTGATTTAGGGGATACCGTGATAGAAAAAGGAATGGGTTTGAATGTTTTTTTTTTTTTTGCTGGGATATGGATGTAAAAGAGAGAAGTTGCAAAAATTGTGTGAGGATTTGCTGAAATTTGGTGTGATTTATAGAATGAAATGGAAAGGAGATGAGCTAAAAAGAGTGAGGACCCAGTGCATAAAATGCTCACATGGGATCGATCGATTTGGTTGAAGCATACACATTTATGTGTGCCCCAACGTTTGGTGCACAGACCCCCCTTGTTCCTAAAGAAAGGAAGTCATAGTCCAAACAGGCTGGCAATGAAAATCTAAAACCAAAATGAAGATCCATGAAAATAAGTGGCAAGAAATCCATGGGACCAGCACCGGCTTTCCAATCATCAACAAGTTACTGTTCCAGTGGACCCGATGCAATTGAAGAAAATAGACTAGTGAATACTCAAAATAGGTATAAATTTTAGTTGAGAAATTAGACAACTTCAAAGAGTAAAGGACGTGGATGTCACACTGGATATTGTTATTTCATCAGCATAAAGGTCCATGTTGTCTGAAGGATGTTTATAAAGATTTAATGTTCAAGACAATATATCGTCGCGAGTACGTTTAGGAATGGGAATGATGTTCCACCAGGCGATTGATTGTCTTGACTTTTATATTATGATCAACGAAATAAATCATGGCATCCCTGTCCATCCTTGCTCCTCTTTACTACCCAGTTCTATGCCAAAGCTCATTTTGTTCATAGTCTCTGAATTATATAAAGAGCTATAAGACTGGGTAATTATGTTTAGAAACATCCTTCATATTGCTACATTGAGCAAAGATCTTTGTCTTTGCTTTTTCTTCTCCGAAACAAAAACAAAACAAAATAAAATAATATGCTGGAGTTTCTTTAGCCCTTTTATTCTGAGTAAAATCTTTGACGATGTCTCTTTGGTTGAAAGGAATCAATACGTTCCAAGTCCATGGAAGTGCAATAGGACTACTTTGTAGCATGCCTCTGGGATAACCAAAAGAGGTTTATGATTCTAATAGCAAACAAGAATCAGCCTTCATTCCAAGAAATGCCAAGTGAAGCAGAAGAAGAATGCGGATAAGAATTTCCAATGGATTGCAGCACTATCTCGTGTGGCTAATACATATTTATTTATCTCATAACTTGCTTGAATGAATGAAATGGAGGCTAACAAAGGCATAGTTTTTATACCAACTTAAACCGAACCGATGTCGTATCGTATGGTATGCTTATGGTTTAGATTTCTTTCAGTTTCAGCAGCAACCATCTTCATTTCATGGCTTATTTTTTATTATTTGGCTAACAACAGGGACCCATTGCCATTTGAAGCAAGTCTCAGTAAGGCAAGGAGAGAAGAAGCAGCTGCCTTTAAAAGTTCACAACGAGGTTTCAGAATATTATTGATGCAGAAGGTTATTAAAATGGCTTGCTTATAACATGCACCAAATACTTGCAGCCCAGAAACTCTATCCAGGTTCTGTATTTATTTATAGCTTGTGAAGTACCTCTTAATTTTGTTCTGTTAAGAGAATGAAAGTTTTATTTCATGTGAACGGAATCAAGTTCATGTTTCTAAAAACAAATATTTGTGATGGGAACGAAAATGGAATCTGAAAGTTCATATATGGAATAATAAATTGAGTTAACTAGGAAAAGAAATGTGCCAAAAGTCTACCCTCATCCTTCCAGTGATGCTTAAAAACTTGACTTATTTATGGCAATGACATTGTTTCCGTAAAATCAAGGAATGATGATAATGAATGACGTTTTCCGCTTGAATTTCTCTGTTATGCAGTAATTTATGGTAGATAATGTTTTTGTTTTTTTATTCTTTACCATGTTTACCTAAATGAATCTTTGACTACTATTCCCATAAATCCTTGTGGGGATAAGTTGTCTAGCACCCAAAAAAAGGAAAAAAAAAGAGGGGGACAATGCGCATCGTTAAACCATAGATCTTTCTCTGCTTCTCTCTAACCTAACCTGCTAGATCTTGTTTTTTTGGTTAATCAAAGAGGAATTTTTCAAAATCTTTTGACATATGCCATCTCTAACATTAAATGATTGTAGTTACATATCAGCTTAGCAAAAATGAATAGAATATGCTGATGTTTCGTTTATGTCCCTCAGTGTTCAAATGTTGCATACTTCTAAGTGCTTAAACTAACAATTAATTAAACCATCCTTAGCTAAGCAACATAACCTCAACTCAAATGGGCCTTCTGTTGGGTAGTTCCTTGAAAATCCAGGTGACTTTGTCTTCCAATATAGCTTACCTGAATATCTTAAGTCATTATTGAAAGATAACCATATATGAAAAATCACATGGCCATGCTTCTTACTTGGCTCCATCCAAAGATGTCTCACCACTCATTTCTCAGTGCATACTATTTCCCGCTTGATCTGTTCAGCCGTATGGTAAGAATTGTTTTTTTTCCCCAACATATCACCAAAATTCTCACTATCATTTTAAGTTTCTTTCATTAACAACTTTTTTCTTCCTTTTGTGAATACAAATCCATGGGTGGGTTCTTTGTTTTGGAAAAAATTGTGAAGACCATGCAAAATCTCGATCTCTTATCTTTTAATTCAAAACACAAATTTTCAAGGGATCGTGTTAAAGTACCACTAGACCTGAAAGTTTAAAATTGTTAAGCTAAGGCAAATTTAACCTTTTTTTTTCTAGATGAAATTACAAAATTTTATTGAAGAAAGAAAATTAAAAGGGGATGAAAGAACCTCTTAAAACAAAAGGAGGACAAGAAATCCTCAACAACAAAATATACAAAGGAGAAAGCATAAAACAACCCAAAGCACATACAAATTACAAAAGAATCCCAATACCCATATACATAATTGAAGAGGGAAAGGCAAAATCTAAATCTTTGACATTTCAAGCCCAAGAGAGAAGAAAAAATGGCAATATCCAAACAATTCCAAAATGATAGAGAATCTTAGCCCAAATTTTTAATGAGAGATCACAAAAAAGAAACAAGTGGTTTACTGATTCATGATTTCTTTTGCATAAAAAACACTAATAAGGAGAAAGGGAACAATAAGGTCTCCTTCTTTTCAAGATGCCACAAGTATTTATTTGTTCCAAAACTACCGTCCAAAGAAAAATTTGGATTTTCTTTGGGATTCCATTTAACAAAATAAAGTGATATGGAGGTAAAGAACCGGAAGAAAGAAGAGCTGAAGAATGATAGTAAGAACTACATGAAAAGGAACCTGATGGATCGTTGATCAATATCACATGAAATGAAACAAGGTACTAGTCTATTAACACGTGCCATGCACATGAAATTGTATTGTAGTTTTTCTCTTATCAATATCATCTATAAAAAAAATCACATGATTAAGTATCCCATGTATGCTTCATCTAGCGTTGATAAATCTAAACTCAATTTTTATCACCACAATTTCAAATGGATTGACAAACCATTTTTCTTAAAAAAAATAGAAAATACAATTTATTCACATCACCACAATTATAGATTACAATGTTGAAAAACCAAAAAGGCTTATCTAATTTTAGCGAAGGTACGTATTTACATTACATGTTCTTGGAACACAATTTTTTAAAAAAAAATATAATTGCGCGTAGTAAAATAATATATCATTACGATTTTAAATGGGTTGAGCCAAAAGGCTTTTGCTTGAAAAAAAAATAAGAAGAAAAGGAAACATAACTCATGAACTTTTTTTTTTAATTTTATAATAAACTTTGCTATTTCATTGATGAATGAAAAGCCCAAAAAGGAAAGGAAATTACAAAAAAGCCTTCCAGTCTAAAGCTAGAATAAGGAGAAAGGGTAGATATTAACAATTAACATGTTATTGGAAAACAAATATAGAAATTGAAAAATATAATTGCATGCATTTAATTGACATCTTTTAATTTTCAGGAAGATGGTGGTTCAAAGCTAATCTCACTGTTATAAGGAGTGAATTTTTGTCACTCTACTAGGTGCACCCACCCTTGTTCCATTTTCTACATTTAGGAAAGTAACTTTTAGTCATCTTGATTTATCGTGTCCTTGATGCACGCAGTTGAAATGTCTAACTTGATCTTTGTTAACTACACCATAGTCCTTCAATGAGTGTTAAAGGGGAAAAAAAAAGCCTTAGGTTCTCAGTGATAAACTGAATCTGTAATCATTCTGTGCTTTCATTAGATAATTATTATAACATAATGTTAGTTATCCTTTTCACATATGATATACTTGTGTTGTGGCGGTTTTTTGGGTGATTTGGATTGAGAGGAATAATCATGTTTTCAACAAGTTGGCACATGAACATCATCATATTTGAGATCGCCTTTTGTACTTCATTTACTAATGGTCTAAAAACATTGCTCACTTAGATTTTGGTTCAACTTATTCTTCTTTAGTACTTACCTTAGAACTCTTTTTTTATCTTTTTTTTGGTGAGAAACAAAGCTTTTCATTGATGTATGAAAGAGCCAAAAAAGTGGCCAAACAAACTACAAAAAGGCCATCCAATTAGAGGTAATAATAGAGGGACTGTAATTACAAAAAGATTTACAAAGTGCACTCCACGAGGAGGCATTAAGAACACAAAACTCCCACACTTCCTCCCAAGGTCTAAATTTATCTTCAAAGATCCTCCTATTCCTCTCGAGCCAAACATTCCACTCCATTATCCCAAAGAATTCTTTTCCTCTTGATGAAACTCAAAGCACCTCCAAGGAAAGCTAAGGTGTTCAAGATGTGGTCCTTGTGAAACACCCAAGCCATGTTGAAGATGGACCTCCATAGAGATATAGAGTAGCTACACTCAAACAAAAGATGCTCCGTGGTTTCCGAACATTTCCTGCACAAGCTACACCAGTTCGGCTGAAGAGAGATCCAAGGGTTTCTAGATTGGAATTTTTGGTTGGAGTTGATACCATCATTGATTACAAGCCATAGAAAAACCTTGATCTTCATAGGGAGTTTACCTTTCCATATAAGTAAGAGGGCTTTATCAACAGTAGCTTTATTGACATTCCAAAGCAGACTGAGAGCAGACTTGGTAGAAAAGCTGTGAGAAGTGTCCGGATTCCAAAGCCTAGTGTCCTCCCTGTTGCTCAAACGAATAGGCTCCAAAATAGCGAGAAGGTTTATCCACTCCACAATTTCATTGTCTTTGAAGTTTCTCCTAAACTCAACCACCCAAGAGATCAACTCCTCTTTCCAAAAGCTGCTGATAGGGAGTTTTTTGTGGATTGCAATGTTGTACAGATTAGGAAACAAAATTTGAAGAGTCTGATTGCCAACCCAAAAATGAAGAGTTTGTAAATTTCTTTTGGAGGTTTTCTTAACCTCATGTACATTCTTTATTTTAATAATATTGTTGTGAATTCTTCTAATATATATGTATATGACTGGAACAAATAATGCTGAATTGCTCTATTTTTATTATAGTTGTGGTGGAAGATTCACCAAACAAATGCTTGTATATATGCAGAAATGAATGTAATCGTGTTCAATACACAATTTTAATGAATCAGAACAACAAAAAAAGGTGAAACTATGTTATAAAAAAATGGTGGATTGCCTTTGTTCTTTTTCCTTCACGAAAGTTGAAATCTTGTAGTAAGATCTATAAAGGCATCTTCTTTGCAAGGAATAGTTAGACCCCCTTGCGGATGATTGAATCCAAACTCCTCCTCTGCATGGCTGAGAAGTTGTTGGAAGGATGGATGGTTTAAGAAAGATATCGGAACTACAAATCGCTTCCTCTGGATTTCACCCACATAAACTGCAATATGGCCTTTTGGAACATCTGACTGGTTTCTGTTGAAACCCAACTGTTTCGTTAGAATTTGCTTGGCATGATTAATCAAGGATGATGGCACACGAATTCCCATTGCTAAATTTGTGCTAGATGAAAGACTGTTAAATAAGTCTAAATATTTTCTTTGATTGATGTAGAACCAGCTGGAAGAGGAAGTAATTGTTTAAGATGTTTGAGTCTAATTTGGTGTTTGAATGGAGGCTTATTTGGTGTTTATATAGAAAGAGAGCTTTTTGGAATTTGGATAAAGAGCTGCACTGATGGCTGGTGCTGACCGCATTTTGAATGGATGTGGGGTATTTAAGACTGTTGTTAGAAAGACCCCTTCACATGGCTTTGATCAAAGATGTAAAAGATTATCCATCTCTCTATCTCTCATTCAACAAAACAGAAAACAGTAACGGGAAATGAAATGACTGCTCATCGATGTGATCGATTTTATGCTAAGAACCAATTGATGCAACCTTGGATTTAATTTTCAGGTTGATTAGGGACGTGACAAATACTGTTGGCATCAAATGAAAAATTAATATCACATTTCTGTTCTTATTATCAGTACAACTCAATCCTCTACAGGGCAAGCGCGTTGAGTTGTAAAGATAAGCAACGGGGACAAGGATGAATATGCTTTTCAATGTTGAATGAGGTTTGAGTAGTTACATCTACTTTGAGCAGCTGGCATAGCTGGAGCCTGAACCATGAAAATAATAGTAGCCGATTCTTTGACATCCCGAAGATGGATCAAATTTTATCATACATGATACATTATAGTATGCAAGACTCTTTAGAGAGTAGGTGTCAAAATCGAGTTATCTGTTATGTTACTTCATGAACAGATAAAAGTTACTATTCACAAGAAAGGTGTGCATACAGTTTAACAATAATTGTTCTTGTAAAGAGAGCATCTCGGCTTGTAAAAGGACTTAATTCTTTGAAGATGATGCGTTAAAGATAATTATTACTCTGGGTCACTAGTATGTTTTTGAAAGTTTACATTCTATCACATTGTTTTTCAAATTAACAGTTTCTCTCTCGAGTATCAGAGAGCACTGGCAACGGAATTTACATTTCTGTTTTCATGATATCTTTTTATTCCACTTCCAATTTAATCTTACTTGAGATTCATACATAGCAACATTGCATATAATATTGAAATACTGGAAGAAATGAGCTAGAATGCAGATAAAAGATCAGTGCGATTATAAGCTTTTCTGCTTTAGGTTTTTATGAGAATTATCAAGTTAGTGGTATTTCTCTGTTTTGAGCTTTGAAACTAACTCCTGTTTTAATGATATTTATTGGCAGGGAAATTGGGAACCACTTCTATCAACTCTTTTAAATATGGAGGATTACTGATCAGCGGTATTCGAATTCTCGTGCGAAAAAAGAACCAAAGAAATCAAAAGAACTTTAGAAGATCATGGGTAGAATTGCAGTCTAAAAGTGACGTCTTTTCTGCGTGGAGTTGTCAATCCACCCATTGGATGGTTGAACAAATTCTTCCTCACCCCCTCCTATGAAAATTTTGAATAAAGGATGCTTCTCCCACATAGATTGCAATGTGACCAGATTGATTTCTTTTTTTAAACCACCTGCATTTTGTCAAATTGCTTGGTGTTTAGTAGAATTGAATGAAAACACATTCCCAGGTCTTGATTTGATTAAGTTAGAACTAAAACTTTCAAATTTTAAAGGATCTAGAAGTGGGAAGATGAGAATGCCCAAGAGACTCAAGTCAAAGATTGGCCATTTATTTGGTGTTTATACATAGAACAAGAATAGAAGATGGTTGACTGATAGGGAATACTCCACCATGGCTCAAATCACTTCAAGTTGTTCCATTGGTGATAGTATAGTAGCTTTCCCATCTGTCCCAGCTTCTGCGGTAAAGAAGAAAATCGGGTTTTTTTTTTTCCCTTTCGAATATAGCATGGTTAAAAAGTAAAAATATAGCAGATTTTTAACGTGGTTAATTAGTAATTACTACGATTGATGTTAATCGTCTATAATGATTAACCATTGATTTCTATCAATGATTAGCATGTAAAAAATATGTTATATTTGTAAATATTTTTCAAGATGGGGAGGAACATATGCATGTGACAAGCCTTCGGATCTATTCTGTTAAATTGAATCCAATGCAGTGGCCAGTGGCTGAAAATTGGACTAATGGTACTGAAAATAGTCCTAAACCATTGTTAGAAATAGACTACTCAAAAAATATCTATACTTGGAAAAAAAAAATATATATCTATACAGCACAGTTTTTTTTAATCAACTTTTAAAGGATTTAAATATCCTCAATGTTGGAAATTTACGAAAAAGTTTGTTTTTTATATTAAAAAGAGACAGTCCTACATGACAAGTTGCGTCCTTTAAAAAATATGCAGGAGAAGTCTTCTTCATTAATGAATAGTCAATAATCGTGGATAGTTTTGTGGAGCAGAGCTTTCGAACCTTTAACATGGTAGAAAGAATACGAGTATCTTATTGTTGGGTTAAACCCTGGTTGGCACACTTTCAATAGTTTTAGTTTCAAATATAATTCTTCTCTTTTTTTTGTTGTCTTTTCTTCTTCTCTATACGATTGCACACGTATTATTGAGTTCACTAGTTTTTTGTGAGGGTGTAATATATTTTGAGATGCACAATTCGTCTAATCTTACGAGACAATTAGTTGTTACTATTGGCATTCTTAGAGTGAAATCTAAGCGAATTTTTTAAATTGCAATAAATTTCTCCATTAATCAGTTTTACATTTTTTAGAGTTTTATTCCACACACTACATTGACTACGTGACCTTATGGTTTTTTGCTTGTCTTAAACCGAAAACATCCCAATTTAAAATATCACAAGCATCTTTTGGAGGAAGCCAACTCAAGTCTAATGGACAAATAAGCTTGAACCATAGTTTAGCATTAAAATCACAATCTAAAAATAGATGAGAATTTGCAAGGGATAATTAGTTTCAGATTAGTTTTGGTGAAATCAAAATCTAATTCCTAAAATCTATCATAATATATATTTTTTATAATAATAGTCATTATATAGTTATTTGCTATCTGTTTAATTTATTAGGTGATCTTAATCAATCTATTAATCTTCATAAACAATACTCAATTATCTCTGATATTTAATGATAGTAGTTGATAAAATCAACCAACAATCTGTACCTTGTATGGTAGTTGAAGTTGAACAAGATCACATGGTCTTCTACCGTACATTATTTAATTCCATCACCAATTTGTACTGTCAGCCTGTCCTCCTCCCTTCATATTAATATGTGGAAACTTCCCTTGTCAGGTCATTCAAGAAAACTAGACGTTTATTTGTTTGTTTGAGTCTTAATCTTAATAAATTGGGCTCTAAATAGATAAGATATATGCAAACGTCAATTTGATATTTCATAATTTCACTTGCTTGAAGATGAAAACAACACAACTCCAAATTGAACAAATAATTATAGGAAAGAAATAATCTTTTTAAAGCAAAAAGTTGGGAAAATGACTGATCTAGTCACGAAATTATAAAATAAAAATAAAAACAAAACTTTAAATTGACATCTAATTTAAATGTGGCGGTTGATTTCCACAATCTTGTTTCCTCTTACTGTCCTGAATATAATCCCCGCTTTATAAGGTTAGGGTTAAGGGGGGGGGGGATTTTTCAAATTTTTTTTAGGGTTAGGGGATGGGAACACATTCCCCACCCGCACCCGACCCCGAACCCGATATTTTAATAACATCTTATGTATTTTGTTTACTTTTATCTTTGTTTATTAGGAAAAAATGTATAAAATATGGTTATATTATTTTATAAATTATAAAATGTTTAATATTATGTTTTTTTATCTTAAAAATGTATATTATAAATATATATTCCTTTTTTATATTTCTTTTTAAATAAGAATTAAAATATATAAAAGAGAATTTTCCCCCATGGGGAACCTGATCCCTGAACCCGCCCCGATTCTTTGATTAGGGGATAGGGTGTAGGGTATGGGGATTTATAATCCCCATGGGTTAGGGGATGGGAATGGCATCCCCGACCCCGCCCCGTTGCCATCCCTACTGATATGTGAATGAATATGAGTCGGAAGGCACCGGTATGGTACCTGCCATGAAATAAAATGAACATGGAATAAAAAAGGGCGCAACAAAGGAATTAATTTAGGTCTTCGTTTCAGTGTTTACCTCAATTTTCTTGTCTTATGTAGCCGTCGAAGGTTGGACCTTGGGCTCCTTGACCGTGCTAGTCTAAATTGGGACTTAATTCTTTGTGGGCTTGACTGAGCCAACGCTGATGATGATACTTACATTGATACATTTCGGCTCGAGATCTGCTTTTGGTCTTTCCCTTTATGTCAAGCCTTCTAATGAGTGATTTTCACCCTCTACAGTATATGTATAATCAATCAATGTTAAAAAATGTTCATTTACTTTAATACTTATAAAAAATTAATTTAGTGGTTTGAACTCAGGGCCGGTCCTAGGAAAATAAGAGCCCAGTGCGAAAAATAATTTTGGATCTATATCATATAACTTTAATACGACAAAATTATAAAAATATAAAACAAAAAATTATGAACTTAAATCAAAATGCTATAGTCATTTGACTAAGCTCTAATGGGCTTTGGCAGCCGGCGTAAATTGTAGTAATTTTTTTTAATTCACTATAAAATCAAACTCAAAATTGGGCTCCCAACATTTGACTAAGCCCAAATGGCTTTGCCAGCCGGCGTGAATTGTAGCAATTTTTTTTTTTAATTCAATGTAAAATCAGACTAAGAATTGGGCCCCCAAAATTGGGGGCCCTAGGCGGTCACACTGCTCGCACAGTATCAGGACTGCCCCTTTTTGAACTCATAAACTTTTACTCTATTACCATATAAAATCACTATCGGACTTAAAAATTTAAGTGGTAAAATTAAGGAAAATTAATATTTTGAATATTCTGAAAGTAAATTTTATAAACTTTATAAATAAAAGAATTTTATTTAAAATATAGATGATTGCATAATCTAAAAATCTAAAACTTGACCTAGATTGTATGGCTGAATTATATTATCTTCCGTTCATGCTCCATATGCCAGTACGGTGGAACAAGCTCACATGCAAGGGATCTTTCAATTTATCACCAATGGTACGTAAGAAGGATAGCTCTACAATTATCAGAAGCTTCCATTGTCATTCAAAAGTAATATCACATTAATTTGACAATAATTAATTTCCTTTTTATCATTTGATAGAGTTTTAATGACCATTAATCTGCAGTAAAGGTACACAAAGGACATCAAAATTGTATACAAGAGATGACCTTGAATATACAAGAAGAGGACAACATTTCCATTGGTATGAGACTTTCTCGCTTCCTTGTTCGTTCGATTGTCCAAGGCCGTCACTTTGTTGTTCGTTCGTCGTATTTCATTAGGCTTTTCGTTCATTCGCCACTGTGATTCGCTCTTCGTTCTTTGGCTGTTCGCTTGTCATTGAAAGATTGCGAGGTATATAGTAAAACTAATTCAACAGTTCATATATATGCATATTACATCTCTCTTATCCCTATATCTCCATGCAATTTCTATTGATCAATATGCATGAGAATTTAGATATTCAGTTTCACAATGCAATTCCTTTGATTTATGTTTTTTAACCCGACTTTGAAATATATGTTTATGCGTAGGTCATTATTTTTTAAGAAAATTATTTCCAAGTTCTTCAAATAGTATATGAATTTAGAAAATGATTTTTACTTTTTACATTGAAAGTAGTTTCCTTTTTGTTCTTGTTGGCGATTTCAATTGTACAAACTAATCATTTACTTGATTACTTGTATCGTATAAGGAGTTGGTTAAAAGGAGTTCGTTGTTCACTTCACTCTTTCGTTGCATAAGCCAATTGTTTGTCAAGTTTCAGGTGTTGAATAATTTATTTTTTTCGTTTTTCTTCGATAATATTATGCACATATTTGTTACAATTTGATTAAATTTTGAATAGGTTGACTATGGCTATCATATAGATGCGATAGTCATAGTGTAATATAGACTTAGTTCATAATTTTTTGTTTCGTTTTTATTCAATATTATTATGCACATATTTGTTACAATTTAATTATATTTTGAATTAGTTGGACTATGACTATCTTGCAGTTACAGTAGCCATAGTGAAATATAGACCGAAGCTTTGTGGAACTTAGTTCATAATTTTTTTTCTTCTGTTTTTCTTTGGTATTATTATAAGTATTTGTTAAAGTTAGAATACATTTTTAATATATTGGACTATGACTATCCTGCATACGGTAGCCCATAGTAAATTATAGACTAAAGATTTGTGGAACTTAGTTCATAATTTTTTGTTCGTTTTTCTTTGATATTATTATTCAAATATTTGCAATTATAAATGTATTTTGAATAGGTTGGACTATGACTATCCTACAGTTACGGTAGCTATAGTGTACTATATATTGATGTTTTGTATGACTTAGTTAACCATTTAAGTCGTTTAATTGGACAATGACAACTCATATCTTGTATTATCATTTTTTATCAACTTAGGTCACTTGTACTTCATTATGGATAAGTCGTGTATGATGAAATATAGGATGTCAATGGAATATATGACTTAGGTGTTGAGAACTTCATTAAAAGTGGATTACAACATTCAAATGTGAAAAAATCATTATGATGTCTATGTGTGAAATGTGGAAATGTTATTTTTCATCAAGTGAATATTGTTAGAGATCATTTATTTGTCTACGGTATTAATCAATGTTATAAGATATGGACCTATCATGATATACCATTACCATCTAATAGGGGAAGCAAGTGAAAATGCACATGGTTATCCTGGTAATGATGTAGGCGATATCGATGAGATGTTTGAAGTCGCAAATGATCATTTAGTCAAGAGTCAGAAAAGTTTGATGAATTATTAACTGACGCTAGGAAACCATTATACTCCCAGTGTACAAATTTTACCAAAATATCGGCATTGCTAAATTAAAGGCTAAATTTGGTTGGAGTGATCGATGCTAGTTTCTCAAAGTTGTTAAACTTAATCACGTGACATGCTGCCAAAGCCTGATGAAATTCCTATTTCCACGTACGAGGCAAAATAGACTTTGCGTACCCTTAGAATGGATTATAAGATAATACATGCTTGTGTTAACGATTGTTGCTTGTTTCGAAAAGAACTCTCCAAAGAAAATAAGTGTTCAATTTGTGGAACGTCAAGGTGGAAAATTCAGAAAAATTCAAATGACAAGAAAATAGGGTTTAGAGTTTCCGGAAAAAGTCATGTGGTACTTTCCTCCAATTCCACGATTCCAACGAATGTTTCGATATGCAGAAATATCAAATATGTTTTCTTGGCATTCTAATGGAAGAGAATGATGAATATCTACGACATCCAGCACATTCACCAACTTGGAAACTTGTCGACAATATGTGACCATCATTTGGTTTCGAGCCAAGAAACCTTCGTTTAGCTATTTCAACTAATGGTGTGAATCCGCATGGTGATCTTAGTAGTAGGTATAGTTGTTGACTAGTATTATTAGTGACTTATAACCTCTCATCTTGGTTGTGTATGAAACGAAGGTTATGTTGTTGACGGCTTTAATATATGGCCTTAAACAACCGGGTAATGATATAGATGTGTATTTGGCTCCCTTAGTTGATGATTGAAAAAAACTTTGGAATGTTGGTGTTTCATGCTTTGATGCATATCAACAAAAAACATTTGCCCTTAGATCTTGTTTGTTATGGACCATTAATGATTTTTCAGCGTATGGTAACCTATATGGTTGCAGTGTGAAGGGTTATCATGCATGCCCGATTTTTGGTGAAGGAAATACATCCTCCATTTGATTGAATATAGGTAAAAAATGGCGTATCTTGGGCATCGAAAGTTTTTACCTCGTCATCATTATATAGAAAGCAACAAAAGACTTTTAATGGTAAACCTGAATTAGAACTAACATCTAAAGTATTGTGCAACGCGGAAATTCTTGAAAGAACAAGTAATCTTAGATATTCATTTGGAAAGAAGAATAAAAAAGACATGATTGTTGAAAATAATCCAAATGATTATTGGAAACAACAAAATATTTTCTTTGAATTGGAGTATTGGAAAAGTCTACCGGTACGATATTACCATGATGTGATGCACATTGAAGAGAAAGTGCGTTCCAATATTATTTGCACATTGTTAGACATTCTTTGTAAAACAAATGATGGATTGACTACACGTCAAGATTTGGTGATTTGAAAATTAGATTAGAATTGGCTCCTTAAGGAGGGAGAATATCTTTCATACCTCTAGCTTGTTATATGTTGTCACATTTAAAGAAATTGAGTTTGTGTACGGCGTTGCAAAACTAAATATTCTTGATGGATACTCATCCAATATCCAAAATCTCGTGTCACTCTCGGACTTAAAACTCTATGGTCTCAAAGCTCACGACAATCATGTTCTTATGCAACAATTATTACATGTTTCACTTGCTAGAATATTACCAAAACACGTGAAATATGCAATTATTCGATTGTGTTTTTTCTTCAATGTCATATGTAGTAAAGTGATTGAATCATCAAAATTAAAAAGTTTGCAAGAAGAAATAGTTATCACTTTATGTTTACTGGAGAAGTATTTCCCACTGTCATTTTTCGTCATTATGGTACACCTGACAGTGCATCTTGTAAGAGAGGTAGAATTTTTTGTTTGAGATTGATGTATCTTTTTGAGTGATATATGAAAGTTTTAAAGGGCTATGTAAGGAATAAAAATCACTCAGAAGGTTGTATGGGGGAATGCTACATTGTTGAAGAGGCTGTAGAACTTTATTTTGAATTTTTATCTAGAGTAAATCATATTGGGACACCGGCATGTGCAAAGGATAATGAAGAGATTGGCAGACGGTTGTCATTTGCTTATAATATCATACCAGATAAAAAATAATTAGAATAAGCCCACATTTATGTGCTTGAAAACACAAATGATGTTCTTCCATATAAAAAGTATATATAATTCTACACATTCAATTTAATATATTCAATTATGTAATTACAACTTTTAAACAAAGAATGTTTTAATAGGAAACACATGAAGCATTTGAGAAAGATCAATCCAAATAAATCAAATAATCAAAAGTGGCTTCAAGATGAGCACAATCGTACATTTATTCATTAGTTATGCGAACAAGTAATTACTTAACTCACTTTTTTTACAAGATTTATATCAATAACTCATTTGATATAGAATATCAGGTTTTACTTGCTTTAGATGTCCAAAACAACTCTATATTAATGACTTGAGGTGGATAGCTCATGGATCTTGTCCTCATGTAGCAACATATGTTGATTATATGATAAATAGATGTCGATATCACACAAAGGAGCGTGATCAAATAAGAAACGTCCAAAATAGTTGCATAAGTTTAGTTGTCAGTATCATGCAAATTTCAAGTGCAAATGACAAAATCTCATCATATCATACATGATATTCTTTGGCGTGATTAAAGAAATATGGGAGTTTGACTACCATAGTTTCATGATTCTCTATTCAAATGTGACTGGGTTTATAACACAAATGGGATCAAGGTAGATGAGTTTGGTTTTACAACAGTGGGCCTTCATCGAATTGAACATAAAATTGATCCATTTATCCTAGCAAGACAAGTTTTTTAATGTAGAAGATTTAATTGATACTCGTTGGTCCGTTGTGTTAACACTGCCACTAAGAGAAATTGAGGACGAAATCTATGTTGATGAATTTGGAGATACATCATTAAATAATATTTATAGATTGCTAAAATCAATGGCTAATATTGATATAATAAACGAAATGAATGATGATTCATCTACTTATATGAGAAGTGATTGTGATGGCACTTGGGTTGAGAACTAGATTTTGAAAATATTGGTAATATATCGAAACATTAACATTGATATTTAATTTCCTCTTTATAGTAAACTATAATAAATGTTATTTTTTCTTACATGCTGCTATTGACAATGAAAGATTCAAGCGATAGTAGTTATGATGAGGGTAACAAAAATATTGAACCTGACCTAAGTAATAATGACAAACGAGAAGTGACAACTATGCGCTAATTGACAAACATAACGAAGCTGGAGGATAGATTTTTAATTGAGTATAATATAAATGGGCAAGCAATAGGAAAAATGGCTGGCAAAATGCAAAGTTACATTAGGGTATGTGCAAGAAATCAAATCTCTATTTGATGACAATTGGAGGCGTGTCCCTTCCGAGCTAAAGATTATTGAGTGTATTAAGGTATAATTTTTAAATTTCATTTTTATAAGACTTGATTTTTTTAAAGACATAATTTTTATATTTCAATGTTTCATATATAGATGAAATTTGTGGTGGATCATCGCTCTAAGAGAGACATTATTAAGTTGGCTGGAAAAAAGTTTAGAGCGTTCAAATCGAAATTGACAAAAGATTATATCAAACCTTTTAGGGGTGTTTGGTAGAAGGAGTAAGTTGGGGTGGGTTTTGTTAGCCTGAGGTTGTGAAGCCTAGGTTTAGATAGTCTATGTTTTGATGTGTTAGGGGTATGAATTTCATAAACCTAGGTTTATATAACCTATGTTTGGTAGGTGGTTTTAGTTTTAGTTTTATGTTGTTTAATTATTTTATGAGGGGTTAGTAAACCCACCAACGCTACTATTTAAAATCCATTTAACAATAGCCTACCCCACCCAACCCTACCCCGTCTTCCTAACACCGCCTTAAGGTTAAACCCATTTTCTTAAAACCCCCTCCCAAAAGGTATTCATATATAAAGCAAGGAGATTAAGATGAATTTGTAAGGCAAAGACTAACTGCGGAATCATATTTCATTAAAAAAAAGGTAAACATGTGTATTTAATCTTAATATTTGACCGATGTGATTTACGTTTTACATAAGTTAAGTGCTTTACAACAAAGTATGAGAGGTGTGAATAAATACAATCACAAACTTTCACAATGGGATACAAAAACTTAGTTGTATGGCTTGTACGTTACTAATGAATGTTTCTTAATGTCTATCGTTATTATATTCTCATTCTTAAATAGTAATACATTGACTTATTTATGTATATATATATATATATAGGCCTCATTAGGTGAGCCAATCGATCGTTCAACATTATGGAAATATGCACGGAGGGGAAACGGTAAACAAAGAGGAAATGATGCAAATTATGTTGATAAGGTGACAAAATGTTTACGATTTCCCCTCCGTGCATATTTCCACATTTTTTTGTCCCCTTATCAACATAATTTGCATCTTTTCCTCTTTGTTTACCCTTTCCCTTTTGTGCATATTTCCATAATGTTGCAAGATTGATTGGCTCACCTGATGAGGCCTATATACATACATAAATAAGTCAATGTATTACGATTTAAGAATGAGAATATAATAACTATAGACTTTAAGAAACAAATACTAAGCCATTCAGCTAAGTTTTGGTATCCCCATCGTGAAAGCTTGTGATTGTATTTATTCATACCTCTCCTACTTTATTTTAGACCACTTAACTTCTGTAAAACGTAAATCACATCGGTCAAATGTTAAGATTAAATACACATGTTTACCTTTTTTTAATTAAATATGATTACCTCAAATTCTGCAGTTAGTCTTTGCTTTACAAATTCATCACAATCTCCTTGCTCTATATGTGAATACATTTTGGGAGGGGTTCTTAAGAAAATGAGCTTAACCTTAAAATGTTTGATATAATCTTTTGTCAATTTCTATTTAAGCATTCTAAACTTTTTTTCAGTCAACTTAATAATGTCTTTCCTAGAGCGGTGATCCACCATAAATTTCATCTATATAAACAAGAATGAAATATGAAAAAATATGTCTTTCAAAAAAGATCAAGGCTTACAAAAATGAAATTTAAAAATTATACTTCAATACACTCAACAATCTTTTTCTCCTCCAATTGTCATATTCGAATAGAGATTTGATTTCTTGCACATACTCGAATGTAACTTTGTATTTTGCCACCATTTTTTCCTGTTGCTTGCCCATTTATATTATACTCGATTACCAATCTATCCTCCAACCTTGTTATGTTTGCCAATTCATGCATAGTCGTCACTCTTTGTTTGTCATTATTACTTAGCTCAAGTTCAATATTTTCGTTACACTCATCATGACTATTATTGCTTGAATCTTTCATCGTCAATAGTAGTCTGTAAGAAAAAAAATAACAATTATTATAGTATATGACAAAGAGAAAATTAAATATCAAAGTTAAGTGTTTCGATATATTACCAATATTTTCAAAATCTAGTTCCCCATGTGCCATCACAATCACTCCTAATGTAAGTATATTGGATCATCATTCATTTTTCATATATCAATATAAAGCATTGATTTTAGCAATCCATAATTATTTAATGATGTATCTCCAAGTTCATCATCATAGATTTCGTCCTCAATTTCTCTTTGTGTCGGTGTTAACACAATAGACCAACGAATATCAATTGGATCTTCTACATTACAAAACTTGTCTTGCTTGGGTTACTAGGATAAATGGATCATTTTTATATCCATTTCGATGAAGATCCACTGTGTAAATCCAAGATCATCTACCATAATCCCATTTGTGTTCTCAACCCAGTCACACATTTAAATAGAGGAATCATGAAACTATGGTGGTCAAGCTCCCATATTTCTTTAATCCCGCTAAAGAATATCATGTCTGATATGATGAGATTTTTGTCCTTTGCACTTGAAACTTGCATGGTACTGGCAACTAAACTTATGCCACTATTTTGGATTTTTTATTTTATCATGCTTCTTTGTGTGATATCGACATCTATTTACCATATACCCAGCATATGTTGCTGTATTAGGATGAGGTCCATGAGCTATCCACCTCAAAGTCGTTGATATAGAGTTGTTTTGGACCTCTAAATCAAGTGAAACCTGATATTCAATATCAAATAAATTATTGATATAAATCTTGAAGAAAAAGTGAGTCAATAATTACCTGTTCGCGCAACCAATGAATAAATGTACGATTGTGCTCATCTTGAAGCCACTTTTGATTATTTGATTTATTTGGATTGATCTTTCTCAAATGCTTCATGTATTTCCAATTAAAATATTCTTTGTTTAAAAGGCGTAATTACTTAATTGAATATACTAAATTGAATGAGTAGAATTATACATACTTTATATATGAAAGAACATAATCTGTGTTTTCAAGCACATAAGGGTGGGCTTGTTCTAATTGTTTTTTTATCTGGTTTGATATTATAAGCAACTGACAACCGTCTACCAACCTTTTCATTATCCTTTGCACATGTCAGTGTCCCGATAAGATTTGCTCCAGATAAAAACAAATTTCCACATCTTCTTCCACAATGTAGCATTCCCTCATACAGCCTTCTAGATGATTTTTATTCCTTACATATCACTTTAAGACTTTCATGTATCGCTCAAAAGGATACATCCATCTCAAATAAATGGACCCACAAAGTTCTACATCTCCTACAAGATACATCACAGGTGTACCATAATGGTGAAAAATGACAGTGGAAAATACTTCTTCAATAAACACAAAGTGATAACTTTTCTTCTGGAAAGTATTTTAACTTTGATGATTCAATCACTTTACTACATATGACATTGAAAAAAAAAACACAATCAAATAATTGCATATCTCACATGTTTTGGTAATATTCCGTGAAGTGCAATTGGTAAAAATTGTTGCATAAGAACATGATTGTCATGATATATATTTGAGACCATAGAGTTTTAAGTCTAAGTGACACGAGATTTTGAATATTGGATGAGTATCCATCAGGAACCTTTAGTTTTGCAAGTGTCGTACACAAACTCAATTTCTCTAAACGTGACAACGTAGAACAAGTTGGAGGTATGAAAGATCTTCTCCCTTCTTCTTGAAGAGCCAATTCGAATTTAATTTTTAAATCCACCAAATCTTGACGTGTAGTCAATGCATCCTTTGTTTTACCAGAAATGTCTAATAATGTACCAATAATATTGGAACACACATTCTTTTCAATGTGCATCACATCAAGGCAATGTCTTACAAGTAGACTTTTCCAATACTCCAATTCAAAGAAAATAGATTGTTTCTTCCAATAACCATTTGGATTATTTTCAACATTCTCGTCTTTTTTATACTTCTTTCCAAATGAATGTTTAAGATTACTTGTTCTTTCAAGAATTTCCTGGTTTAGATGCTAGTTCTAATTCAGTTTTATCATTAAAAGCTTTCTGTTGCTTTCTATATGAATGATAACGAGGTAAAAACTTTCGATGCCCAAGATTCGTCATTTTTTTCCTTTATTCAACCAGATGGAGGATGTATTTCCTTCACGACAAATTGGGCATGCATGATAACCCTCACACTACAACCAAATAGGTTACCATACGCTGAAAAATCATTAATGGTCCATAACAAACAAGCTTTGAGGATAAATGTTTGTTGTTGATATGCATCAAAGCATGAAACACTATTATTCCAAAGTTTTTTCATATCGTCAACTAAGAGAACCAAATACACATTTATATCATTACTCGATTGTTTACGGTCAGATATTAAAGCCGTTAACAACATAAACTTTCGTTTCATACACAACCAAGGTGGGAGGTTATTGTTGGAATAAATTCAATAATTGGGACCGCATGTATAATTAATTAAATGTGTATGCTATTTTTTAATTTACCAATTAAAGTGATCTAATAAGTTGAGGTATTGGCTTAATAGAGTAATTAGATATTTTCATGGACTAACATATATGCATGGATATCATTTGATATAATTTAATGAGGGGCTAAATTGTAAATATATAAACTTGTAAACTGCTTAAGCAGTTATCAGGATGGGTTATAGTCCCCATTCCTCGTCAGTTTTCACGAATCTTCTTCTTCCCTTCAGAGAAGCCTTCTCACAGTGAAACTACAAAAGAATTGTAAGACATAACTCAAATTTTTTACTTTCATCCATGGGTTCAGGTATGCTTTCACTAACGATCTCTTGAATCGGTCATGGATATAGTCTGACAAGTGGTATCAGAACCTCTCCATAACCGATTCTTGAGAATTTGTATCACAATTCTCTCTGTTTTCCATAAAATTTTAAATTATTTGAGTAATGATCTTCTTAATCATGATCTGTTCTTAAATTATGTTTTTTTATTTTATGGATTCAAGTATCATGATATTGCACCTCTAAATCTATCAAATTGGGTTATTTGAATTTGTTTGATGGTTCTTGAAATTTCCTTAAAAATTGAATTTGGGAAAAATGGTTCTTTAAATCAGATTTGTGGCGTTTTGGCGTTCGAATTAAAAAAAAATTGGTTCTTACAATTCTTTTCGGCGTTAAAAAAAAACGGAAATAACTTGATAACCTTCTGATTTAAAGATTAAAAAACAATGGCTTCAACATGTGTTGCAATTTGGTGATGTGAACTGACTTGGTAGAAAAATTATATAAAAAAAAAAAAGTAGTCTGCATCAAATTGTTTATGAATTTGAGTGTAACTTTGTAGGGCACTTGAGTGCTGATATAAGGCAGTATCATTAAATTTTGATTTTATCCTATTGTTTCAATTTTAAATATAAACTTTTTAATTTTGAATATATCAAGTAAATATCTTATGTATACAGAATTGATGATTAGTCAAAATTTGGCATTTGTAGTTTATTATTTGGTAAATTTTAAATATGTTATGTAACATTTGCCACCATATTAATAATAAATTATAGGCTAAAATGCAAATGAGACCCGTATGTCTGTTTAAATGCATTAACACCCTTGTGGTTTGAAAATGACAAGTCATACCCATGTGGTTCTAAAATTTTTCAATCGACTCCCCTTCAATGCCAATAATTTTCTTTTAACCATAATTTTTTCGTTTGAACTCTGATTTGGATGATTCAAGATGTTTTGGAATCCTCATTTCAGGCTCTACACTACGGTCACTTAAAAACTTCTAAATCATCAATAACCAAAAGAGTTAACGGTGTCAATCATACCTAGTCTTGTGAAGTTATGATTAAAAGAAAATTAATGGCATTGAAAGAGAGGGGTCGATTGAAAAAATTTAGAAGCACGGGGTGTGATTTGCCATTTTCAAATTTCAAACCACAAAGGGTGTTCATGCATTTGAAACAAACCACGAAGTCTCATTTGCATTTTACCCTAAATTATATAAGGAAATCTCAAATCCAGACAAATATATGTATTTTATGGATGTTTAATATTTTTAATTGAATTAATTGAAACAAGATGTTGTCAAAGTAATCGCTCTTGTTTAATTTTTTTTTTCTGATACATTAATTTTAGAGTTTGTGAAACTGTTGCCCTTCAACTCTCATGATGTATGCAACCTAGAAGTGAGATCAATGAAGGCTTCTTCTCTACATGGAATTGGTCAGACCACCCATTAGATGATTTAATCCAAACTCTTCCTCAGCCATGTTTAGCATATTTAGAAATGAAGGATGGTTTAAGTATGAAATTGTAATCACAAATCTCTTTCTTTAGATTTCCCCCCCACATAGTTTGCGTTATGGCCTTCAGGAACATCACACTTAGGGGTCGTTTGGTTGTCAGGTTTGGGTTGTTAAGCAGGGTGTTGTTAAGCAGAGAGTTGTTAAGCAGGGGGTTGTTAAACAAGAAGTTGTTAACACTGTGTTTGGTTTGGTGAGTTTGTTAAGTGTAAAATATGTTGAAACTGTGAAAATGAATAGGTTTGTTAAGAGGGGGTTAACAAACCCATCATATTGGGTTTCAAAACTGGGAAACAAACATTGGTTAGGGTAGTGTAACCCCCAACTCCCTACCCAAACCTGGCAACCAAACGGCCCCTTAAGGTATTTCCAACACTCCTCCATACACGATGTCTTGGTTATTAACAAAGGCCCCACATATAAACAAATAAAATTTTATACTACCTCTAAAAGGGGTTTAAGGAGAGAAACTTTTGAATTCCCCTTTTGCCCCTTATTTAATTATTAAATTTAATTTTAATAATATAAATTTAAAATATAAGTCTTATTTGATTTTTATTAAATGGTCTATTTATTTTAATTCATGAATGTAAAACTCATTTATAAGGAAATGAATAAGGTTTGAATTTCATTTAATTATATATATATATATATATATATATATATATATATATATATATATAATCAATTATTTTCTCAAAATATACCTTGAAATATGTGTCATAGAGTTGCATGAATTTACGTTACTTCAATTTGTTTAGGGTTTAGGGTTAAACAAAAATTTGCACTCCCCCCTTAATATGGAGCAAAGCCATCGGTTGAAACTGTTGAAAGAATATCAACAATCATATTATCATTACTGATTTATGAAGCCTTTTGATGTTCTTCATGTAAATTAGTATAAGTATGTTCCTAAACTCGCCAAGCTTTTCACCCTCTTTCTTCTCAAATTACTCAAATTGAATTATGGTGATTTCAGATAGACCCATATTGCTTACCATCAATAATTCTTCAATGTTTTTCATCTATAACTCTTCAATTTTGTATTCTTTAGAACTAGAAGGTTCATGGTACCGAAATTCCAGAAATTTCATAAAAATTAGTTCACTCAAAAAAATCAATTTCCCTTCCCTTATTGATTTCGGATGACAACCCCTACCATTGTTTTCTCATTTGCAAGACTTTGGATGATTTATCTTTGGTGGGTGGTATGTGGATTCAAGAAATTAAATTATCCAAATAAGGAGTCAAAGAGTTGCAGTTGAAGCTTTGATTTTTGAATTTGTTGCATTTGTGCTTCGTTGCCCATCCCAATGGCCTTTAGTTGTAATTATGGTTTTGTCAAAATTTCAGAAATGTTAAAGTTGTCTTTTTTTTTTAATTGCATTATTATTATAGTGATATTATTGACGTTTAAAGGTTGAATGTATTCTTTCTTTTTTTTTTAATAATAATTTTCTATATTACTCGAATAAGCATGAAATTCAATTCATGTGTTTTTCTTTTTAATGTCATGTTTTAAAATTTTCAAAAAATTTACTATTTTTAAAAATATCCATTCATAAAGTGTCAATCTAATAAAATTTCTCATATAAATATTTTATTTAAAAAGTAAAAATATTTTGGACAAAGAATACTAATTAGGAGTATCGTTCATTAAGTGAACATTATTTTTTATACATTCAATTGATGAATGATATAAAAATAATTTGTGAACCAGGAATTAAATACTCGATGATAAATAAATCTATCTATCTATAACATATATAAAAGTGGGGAAGTGAAGAAAACATTGACTTCCTATTTTACCCCTACTTATTTAAAATATTCCATTTGTATCCTTTTGTTTCATTTTTATTTATTTTAAATTAAATTTACTTAATTATAAAAAGACAATGGTCACTATGTATGGTTGTGTCTTTTCCATCAAAAGGCATAACTATATAAAATTTATTTTAAATTAAATCGACTTAATAATTACAAAAAGACAAGGGTCACAATGTATGATCATGTCTTTTCATCAAAAATCAACGATATAAAATTAATTTTAAATAAAATTGACTATTATAAAAAAAAACGATAATCACTACTGATTATGTCTTTCCATCAAAAGACATAACCATACAAAGGGTCATAACTTTTCATTTGGAGTCAATAAACACATTTTTACAATGTGTCTCTCTACGAATAAAACTAACTAGATTTATTTAATTAATTAACTATTCAATCGATAATAATATATCAATTGAGTCATATTATTTCTTACATTTTGAAAAAGACAATGTCGACCACCCTTTAAGTTTATGTTTTTTATTTTTCATTTTGAGTCAATACACTTTTTAATTGATTAATTATTAAATAGCTAATAATATATCAACTGGGTCACAATAATTTCTTACATTCTCCCACTTGATATTATATGGTTCAATAAATGATCTGTACACCATGTACAAATGAGTTACTCATTTTACTCTTATTTTTTATATTCCATCTGTATCATTTTATATAATTTTATTTCATCCGTACAATTTTTTTTACTTAATTATACATTGAATTTTTTTAAGGTAATTATGCATTGAATTAATGTGTAAAAAACGATAAATTTATGTCAAATCTAAGGAGTTTTCGTATTTTTATGTATTCAGACAATCAATATGACATTTAAGTATTTAGTTTGAGATTTGTATGATAATTTTCATTATTATTTGTCACAACTCACATAGTTCAGGGGGTATTTTCTTAAGACAATAGTTCAAGGGGTATTTGCTTAAAAAAATAGTTTATGGGGTATTTGTCACAAGTTGCATAGTTCATGGGTGGCTTTTACTTTTTTTTTCCTAATTTTTTTTTATGTAAACATATGAACTTTGAATTCATGCACATATACTTTTAATAACAATATATATATACTTGCTCTACAATTATATATATAAAAGATAACGTTTTGATTTCAAATTTTTTATAAGAATATTTTCTAATTAAAATATTTGAAATCATATTATTCAATAAATTTTTCAATTGATAACTGGTATTTCATGTGCAAGGCATGTGTCATATAACTAGTGTAATATAAAAAGCTTGAATGTGAAATTATAGTCCCTTCATTAGAAATTAGTAGTAACAACTTATTTACTATCAAAATTAATTGAAAAGATTATAACTTTATTATCAAAATTAAGGACGCACAAACTTTACTTTATAAAAGATTTATAACTTTAAAAAATGATTAAATTATTGCACTTATTCGATATTTAAAAAAAACGTGAAGATTTCATAACTTTATTAGAAAAATAAAATATTTGATAGATACTCAAATACTTACAAAATATATTTCATTATAAAAGAATATAATTTGCATGAGATAGTAGGTCACGTGCAACGCACGTGTTAAGATAGTAGTAGTACTAAATAGTATTAAATGAGAGTAAATGACATAACAGAGGTTTGAACCGTGGACATCTTGTTCTGACTCCATATTAACAAATATCCTTGTTGAGCTTGACTCATAAGTTTAAGCAATTAGGTTAAGGCAAATTTAATCTTTTAAGGTATTCCCAACCTGAAAGAAGAATGAGCAATTCTAAATGGTCTTGGGTTTGATATAGAACTTGCAGTAGAAAATTGTATTTCTTGGATGAGAACTTCTCTCAAGATTTGATCAAATGCTCACATGGGGTTGCTCAATGGGTTGAAATTGAAACATTCCTTTTCTCATCTGGCCAACTTCTGGTAGCAGCACAGACCCACTTGTTTCAATGGAGGGGCAAGAAATTAGAGTGGAAAACAAATGGCCAAATGAAAAATAACAAACCAAATATCCATGTGATAAACTTTTACAAGTTGGCTGCATCATTTTCCCTATTTAGTGTGTGAAAGTAGACTAGTGGATGACAGAAGGAGATCTAAAATCAGTAAAGAAATTAGTCTATTACATAAAGAAGCAAAGTACAGTCCAGTTTGTACATGAGGTACTTAGCTATATTGTACAACAAATTTGTATTGGTTTTTACTCATTGGGAACTTACAAAATCCCCTTTGACTCTTCCTCTAGCAATATTCTCATAACTTTACTGGTTGGTATCCATTAATGATTCTAACAAACAAAGGATGGATAGGAAATAATGTTCTATGCATGAATTATCTTTAGTTGCAGCAGTTTTCATCTTGGTAACTCAACCTATAGAGTTACCCGTGTTAAATCACCACTAGACTCAAAAGCTTAAACTGTTGTGTTAAAGTATATGCACGAGGCCCAATCATGTAGAACATTTAAATAGAGAAGAAATATCATTGCAAAGGTTTGAACTCAAGACTTCCTGCTGTGATACCATGTTAAATCACCACTAGACGCAAAAGCTTAAGCTTTAGCCGCTAAGACAAATTTAATCTTTAGCCTGCTAAGACAAATTTAATCTTTTACATACTCTCAACAATCCGAGCGAAGTTTTTATTGCGTTTCATATCTTTGTATTGTTCAGTTAATCCAGATCTTGAAAATGAATACCTTATAAGAAGTGTTTTCCATAGAAATAAAGACTCTATATCTTGATTAATCAGGCAAATTTGATGCTAGATCCCAATATGGAATTTTGTTTCTTCTCAATAAAAAGTGGGATCTGATCTGATCTGATCAGATTAGATCTTTCTCCACTAAATTATAACAAAAGTGAATCTCTCTTCATTTAAGTTCATCCATTATTTTCATGTAGGACTCTAATGCTTGTGCTGATATGTCACAAAAAGCTTAGCTGTCTGGTTTGGTTTGGTTTCTGTCATCTTTTTCCAGTCACATTTTTTTTTCTTTCAAATTAGACCTTCATTTATCTTTAGACAGAAATAATATACCTGTTATATGTTATATCAGCAAAAAATGAGAGGGATAGTTTAGATGTCCGAGGCTTGTCTCTAACAAAAGTGATTAGTTATTGCTTATTTATATGTATATAAGATAGATAACTAATGGCTTCTCATTAAGCCACAAATTTCAGCTCAAAATGGGTCCTTTATTTGTTGGTTTCCCCAATATTTTCTTCCTAAGTAGCTGGAGACTATTATTTTAAAGACAAGGCATGTGATACAGTAGACATCACTAGCCCATTCCTCCTAACTTGGCCACATCAAAGATGCCTCACCACTCATTTTTCTAAGCCTTCTACTTCCCATATTACCCCTTTCATCTTATATATGCATACTTGGTTTTTCTATCACAAGCAACTCAAATCTCAAACCTTCCAAGTCTTCTCTCAATTGTCATTGTGCAATCTTTTACTTCATCTTGTGAAAAACAAATCAATGGGATTCCGTTTGGCGAGAATCGTAAACGCTATGCAAAGTCTTAGACTTTCCTCTATAACAACAAACAATGGATCTTCTGTGATCCGGAAGGGCTATTGTGCGGTTTATGTAGGCGAGAGCCAAAAGAAGCGGTTTGTGATTCCGATAGCTTTCTTAAATCAGCCATCTTTTAGGGACTTGCTTAGTCAAGCTGAAGAAGAATTTGGTTACAATCATTCTATGGGAGGTCTCACCATTCCTTGCAGTGATCATACATTCATTGATCTCATCTCTCGTTTGAACGAATCGTGAAAACGAAGATATATTTGTATTAACATAATATTGTAGATCAGATAACACCATTCCTATGTGCAATTTTTTTGAGGGAGAGATAAAAATGCCTCCCCAAATGATGTATACATAATTAGATATACTATACTAATGTTAGGAAATGAAAGAGGTTTTATTCCATGCCAATTCTTCTATTTACTAGTCTATTATTTTTTTTTCCTTTTTTCTTTCTTTTAACCTTACAAAGAAACAAGTTAGCTTTTCCTAATAGTATATCAAATTCTAATTGGTTAAATCTAAAAGTATCTTTGTGTGATTTTAATGGAAGAAAATCACTAACACATTATGTCAAGTTTTATCATTCTTTCCTATTCACACGCCGTATATGCGAAATATTAACATGTATATGGTGAAGTTTCACTTCTTAATCTACCCTTTCTTTCAACATCCTGTTATTTATTTGGTTACACAGATACATGTTTTTCTTTTATCTTTACCATAACCAGTTGCGAGGCCAGATTTTTTTTTTCGGGGGGCAAAAATCTATATAAAGAAAGGATTGTATAAAATATCAACTCCACGCCGGTTTCGATATATTATATTACAAATTAATATAAAGTTAGATTTTTAGATTTTGACTTGTGCCTAATATAAAGTTATAAAATGGATAAAAAAAATCGGCTAGAAATTATGTTAATTATAAAAGTATACATGTCTTCAAAATAGAGACAAATTTTAAAATAATTTCTTAGTATATTAAAAAATATATATTAATCTCTCAGATCATTGAGATTAATTTTCATTTCAAATGTTTTTTTAATCTAATAAAAAGAATCACAATCAAAATTAATTTTATCGTGTATCATAGAGATGTTTAAGTAATTTTATATAATAATTAAACAAGTTTGAAATATTTAACTAAAAGTACAAGTATGAAATAATAAAATTATAACAATTATGAAGCTCATGACATAAAACTATATAATTATTAATAAAATTTGAATTTCACTGAAGAGGCATTATTATTTATAATTTAAAAAAAATAAACTACTTATAAACAAAAAATTACACTCACTTCTTAGTTAATATATATGAATTAAAGTATTTATAAATGTTGAACATAAAATCATTACTACATAATTACAATATAAAAAAATATATATAGAAGTTAAAAAAACGTATTTATTTAAAAAAAATTATTTTATTAAACTTAACAATAAGTAATACATTGTATAACTCATATATGGATGCAACACAATTATCAAGAAAAATCACCAATTATCCTATATATTTAAAAATATATATATATTTAAACCATAAAAACTCACATTAATAAACAATAAATTGGATAGAGATTAAGAGAGGAAATTTAATAGTGACAAACCTAAATGTGGGATAATATATAAAGTATAAAATTAAAATTTTGAAAATTTTGGGGGGGGCATAGTGGCCTCGCCACCTGACGATAACGAGGTCGATTAGTAAACTGATTATGTAGAAATGTGGTAAAAATATCACAACTTTGACGGCCTAATCATGTCGATATCCTTTGAAGTTTATCAGCTAGAAAATAAACAGAACAAAATGACCAAAAAAAAAGGAGAATAAGAACAAACTGATTATCAGGAACTGGAATAATCATGCAGGAGTAGTGAAGCACTATAATGATATTATTCCATCATACAAATTATTGTATCATCCAAACAGCTAAAACTCTATGTAGATCAAATGGCCAAATTGTTTTCTGTTCAAGTTTGACTCTAAAGGCTATCATAATGCTACAACATGACATGCAAAGGTGAAAGGTCCAGTGTTCAGTCTTAATTTATCACCATTTGTACTTGAACGTTTGCTTTATATTATTAAGGGTAAAGTACTTTTTTGTTACCTGAGTTTTGAGGCCCGTGTCTATTTTGTCCCTCAATTTTCAATTTGTGTCTACTTCATCTCCAAGTTTTGAGAAATATGTTTATTTGGTTCATGGGTCAATTTATGTCTATTTCATCCCTAGATTTTGAGAAATAAGGTATATTTAGGGGTGAACAAGCACCCCGTTACCCCATGAACCCGCCCTACCCCGCCCCATTTAAGTGTGTAATCGGGGCGGGGTGAGCAACCATACCCCATTTATTAAACGGGGAGGGGTTGGGGTGATGGGATTTGACCCCATCAAGACCCCGACCCTGATTAAGATTTTTTTTTTAAATTTCTATTTCTCCTAATCTTAATCCTACGTATTTTGTCCTCAAAACCCATTTACACCCGTTTACAAGTCAACCTCATTTACAACTCAACCCCAATTAAACAAAAAATCCTATTTACACCCCAATAAAGCCCCAAATCCATCCCACCCCACCTACCCCACCCTGCCCCGCCCACCCCGACCCCGATTATTAAATGGGGGGTTCCCATTTTTGGCTTAAACGGGGTACCCCCAACCCCGCCCCATATTCACCCCTAGGTATGTTTGATCCTTGAAGTTAGTTTATCAACCATCAATCAACGAATCGCTTTACACTATTGAATGAAGAAATTAATAGCAGGGACCAAATTGATATTTTTTTCAAAACTCGGGGATGAAATAGATACAACTTAAAATCTTAGAGAGCAAATAGACACAAACCTCAAAACTCAGAAGTTGCTACTATTAAAGCTTCCCAGGTCATTCAAGAAGCATTTCATTATCTGCACGAACTTCCTTCAATGTTTGGTAGAGTGTAATGAACAATCTACACTAAAGGTGCACATAACTTTGGTGTGTATGACTCTTGTATTTCATAAATGATATAACAACAAATTGTTCATTTTCAGTGCCAAAGTTAAGGGGAACTTCCACAAGTATCAAATTATGAATCAAGTCACATATCAGATTTCTTTGCCAACCCCATCAGGCTACTTTTCCTACCTAACAAAGATAAGAAGAACTACTTTATTCTTGCCGACTACGTTGAGTAAGTATTGCTGAATTGAATAGAAAAATGATTGGACATGTTTATTGTAAAGTCACAGAATATGAGAGAATTGTTTAATTATAAAGTCTCACACACATGAGAGCTTTAAACTAAATCATTAAATGGGCTAATCATTAATGGCCCTTTAATTGCTAAACTATATAATATAATCTAATCTAACAATATATATAACACTTCCCCTCAAGCTCGAGTATATATATTGATTATGTCCAACTTATTGCAATGGTAATCAATCTGTGGCACATTCAAGGCTTTTGTGAAGATATGTCACCTAATTGTTCATCGGTTTTCATATATCTAGTAGAAATCAAACCCAATTGTATTTTCTCTCGAACAAAGCGACAATCAATCTCAATTGCTTAGTTCGCTCATGATATACAAGATAGAAGCAATATGAAGAGCAACTTGATTATTTACACCATAGTCTGGTTGAACTCAGGGGGTGTTTGGAAGGAGGGGTAGGGTAGGGTGGCGTGGGGTAGTCTGGAGTTGTGAAGCCTGAGTTTAGATAATCTATGTTTGGTTGTGTAGGGGGTATGAGTTATATAAACCTGAAGTTATATAACCTAAATTTATTAGGAGGTTTTAGTTTGAGTTTTGTGTTGTTTAATTATTTTATGAGGGGTTAGCAAACCCACCAATGTTACTGTACAAAATCCATGTAACAAACATGGGGTAGGCTATTTAAGCCCACCCCACCCAACCCTAACCCGTCTTCCAAACGCCCCCTCAGTGTTTTAAAAGGCGCAAAAAAGCAATTATGTCCCCGATACTTAAGCAGGAGGCGAAAAAAAAAGAGACGGCTTTTTTGTGAGGCCCATAATATATAAATAAAAAAAATATTTTATGTATATAAATTATAGCATTATCAAGAGTAATATCATATTCAAAAATTGAATTGGTTTTTTTTTTTATATATATATTGTTTAGAAATAAAGTCACATATAATTATTATATGCATTTAAGAAAAGAGAAAAAAACATGAAAAAAAAAAACTGATTATAGAAAGAAAAAGCACTGAGAAAGATTGACATTTAGAAAAGGAAAAAAGATTGATTGACAAGGCTCGATAAGACTAGCAAGAAAAAAGAGAAAAGAAAGGACTGGCAAGGTGCGTGCCTTTTGAAATTGGCCCTAACATATATGGTAAAGTTTCAGTCTTTTACACTTTCTTTCAACATCCTGTTATTTATTTGGTCAAAATTGAATTTTATGATCAGCATAGATAAATGTTTTTCTCTAATGTTGGAAGAGAAAAAGTAACATATTGGTGAGATCAAGGAATGATCATGGGTATATAAGCATTTGGCAACATCTCAATTAGTATATAAGCATTTGGCAACATCTCAATTAGTACGACCCCTTTTGACAGAAACCAAAAACAAAATCATGTGAGCCTACGCCAAAAGTGGACAATATCATAGAATGTGGAGATTGTGGATCATTGCCCCCAATAAGTGATATCCGAGTCATGCCCGGGATTAAACCATGTAGGATGGAATCCTCGGTGCTTGAACAAATTGGTAGTCTTCAGAGACTCAATCCGGGTGAAGCTCTATCGGATAGGCGGTGAGCTCCGTAGAAAGGGAGGTGGCCTGGATAGAGTGAACAAAGGAGGGGAAGCTCGGTGTTCTTTTTTTCAAGGTGAGGATCGTTGGCAAACAAAGTCCCATATTGGTTAGATCAATGGATGTCCATGGGTATAGTAGGAGAGATCTTCTTTGGTACGACGCCTTTGGGTGAAATAAAAAACAAAGTCTTGTAGGCCTAGGTCCAAAGTGAATATTATCAAAACAACGTGAAGATTGTGGTCGCTCGTTGTACCAACATTTTATCTTCGCAATAATGAGGTTGATTATTCCATCATACAAACTTTTGTATCATCCAAACAGCCAAAACTCTTGTAGATCAAATGGCCAAATTGTTTTCTCTTCAAGTTTGATTTAAGATGCTAACATAATGCTATAACATCACATCATAATGTCCTATAGTAAACAGTCTTAATTTATCACCATTTGTACCAGAAGGCTTGCTTTATATTATTAAAGCTTCCCTTGTCATTCAATAGACATTACATTAGCTGACATGAACTTCCTTCATTATTTGGTACACATAACTTTTGTAAGTGTATGAACATTGTATTTCATAAATGATAAAACAACAAATTCCTGTATCATTTTCAGTGCCAAAGTTCAAGGGGAACTTCCACAGGTGTCAAATTATGAATCAAGTCAAATTTCAGATTTCTTTGCCAACCTCCATCAGGCTACTTTTTCTACCTAAAAAGATCAGAAGAACTACTTTGTTCCGGTCAAGTACGTTGAGTAAGTATTGCTGAATTGTCAAGAAAAATTATTGCATATGGTTATATTTATATTTCTTTGTTGAACTTGAGTATAGTTAAATCTACCTTGAGCAGCTGCCAGTTATTATAGTTGAAGCAGGGAGTTAATTTTTGAGGTAAAAGGAGTGGATAAAAACCAGACTTCTTTCGGTTAAAACAGCTCTAGCACCGTAATGATGAAGATCGAAGATATGCGGAATTCCTATTGGAAAAAAAGAGAGTATAGGTAGAAAAAAGAAAAAAAATAATGGATTAGGCCTAAATCGATATGTTGAAACAAGGACAAAACCAAATGTGCCTTTGTTCCATTCCAACAACTTTGGAAGCTCAATACAGAGGGTAGGCTGGTTCGCTTGAAGAGAGTCTTTTCTATGATCAGATTCGTTCATCTCGTGCATGAGCAGGATCCATAAGATCCAATAGAATAGGATTTTCCCACAATTATGTGCCAGGTTTGCACCATTTTTCAAGTGTCAAACAGTCTCGTACAGTTATTGTCGACGAGCGCTAGACCCAAAAGCTTAAACTATTAGACTAAAACAAATCTAATCTTTTCAAGGTATCCTCAACAGATATGTTAATAGCAATAGATTAGATAAGAGGTAAGCATATTAAGAAAATGAAAATTGATGGGTTCAAGATAACAATTTAAGTCCATATATCTTGGTTTATAATGTGGATCTTAAGTTCTCTCTCTAACAAGGCTGATATAAATGTCAGATCTCTCTCCCTCTAGAACAGCAATGGGAAACAGAAACCACCTTTATTTTGATGATATCTTGTTTCAAGCATTCCAAATTTTTTAGAGTTTCCTACTTGAGATTCATCAATGTCAAACTCAAATTTAGTCCAAAACAATGTCAAATTTGAAACTCATAAGGTGAAGAGGCAAACTTTTCTCTTTAAAAAATGTAACTTTATTGCTCTCCAATTGCAACTTATATGCATTGTGGCAGTTTCAGGTGGGAAGACAGTTCTCCACCTTTTGTATACACTACAGTCATTTATATGTATTTCCTACACATTGATATTCAACTATGATTCCCACAAATTTGAAAAGAAAAATAAAATTGGCAAAACTGTGCAGAGGGTTGATCTCATGATGTATGCAACCGAGAAGTGAGATCGATGAAGGCCTCTTCTCTACAAGGGATTGTTAGACCACCCATTGGATGATTGAATCCAAACTCTTCCTCGGCCCGTTTTAGCAAGTTCATAAATGATGGATGGTTCAAGTAAGAAATTGGAATCACAAATCTCTTTCTTTGGATTTCTCCCACATAGACTGCAATATGGCCTTTGGGAACATCAGACTTGTTTCTTGAACAAGCAGTCTGCATTTTGAGAATTTGCTTGGTGTTAAGAAGGACCGATGGCAAACGGATTCCCATCTCCAAATTCTAGTTAAATGAAAGAAAAACAAGCAAACTAAACTTTCTTGTGCTTGATATTGATCTTGTATGAGATTTGAGTTTGAAGACTGATTGTTTATTTGAGTTGCAAGAATATATAGAGTAAGAAAGAGGTGGTGAGAGCAAAAGAATATCAAAGAGGTGTCTGAGGGGACCTACTCTATCAAAGGCTCACATGGGGTTGTTCAATTGGTTGAAAACATAACTCGTTTTCTCATTCGGCCCAACTTCTGGTGGCATTAGACCCTCTTGTTTCAATGGAGGGACATTAGAGTAGAAAATAAGTGGTCAAGGAAAACCAAGAAATAAATTATGTGACCAGGAAAATAAATAGACCAAAAATAATATCTATGAAACAGACTTTCAATCACAAGTTGCTGCATCATTTGCCCAACGCGATAGCGAAGAAATAGACCTCTGCAAAATTATGCTAAGTACATTTCAATTTGTACTTAAGGTACTCAATTATGTACAACTTGAACAAATTGTCTTGAATTTCATTCGGAGGTACTTAATCGTCCTTATTGATTCTTTGAGATATGTTCACACTGAACTGGTTTGATCCATTAATGCTCCAGTAACAAAGGATGAACAGGAAATTATATATTCTATAAGATTTTTCTATCATAAGCAGCAATTTAATATATTGGTTTACAAGTACTGTACTCAACATCACGTATTGGAATGATCTTGCACCATGTTTTATGTTCACATATTGTTCAGTTTGCCAAGAACTTGAGAGTCGTGATCTTTCAAAAAGCAGTGGGATTTCGCAATCTGCATCAGTTTAACCTTGTTAAATCTCTCAATAGTTTTTTAGGCCTATCCATTTATTTTGTGGGACTCCAATAGTTGTATTGATATGTAACAAATGTTAGGCTGGCTAGTTTGTTTTTGTTCATTACTTCATTCAGATGGTTTGGACTTTTTAATTAGATAGAACTTCAAATATATGTTTAGACAGAAATAATCTATACCATTAAATGAGTGTGCTCCCTGCAATTTGTTGGCTTGGCAAAAAAATGAGGGGGGGTAGTTAAGATGTCTCAAGCATGTCTCTAGCAAAAGTGATTAACTATTTCTTATTTTATATGCTTAAAAAACTATTGGCTGGTTTGCCTTTAAAGTTTGGTGACTTTGTTTTCCTAATATTAATTTCCAAAGTAGAAGAAGATTAATATTTGAAAAACAGGCCATGTGATACAGTAGAAATCACAAACCCAATGCCACCTACTTGGCCCCATTCAAAGATATATCTCACCACTCATTTCTCAGATCATGATATTGCCCACATTAACCTTTACTTCTATATATATATATATGAATACTTGTTTTTGATTCTCAAGCAACTCAACTCATCAACAAGTTTTCTTACTCTCTTCAATCGAAAACTAAGTTTACTCTTGTGAAAGACATATCAATGGGTTTCCGTTTGGCACGAATCGTAAACGCTATGCAAAGTCTTAGACTTTCTTCTATGACAACGAATAACGGATCTTCAGCGATCCGGAAGGGCTATTGTGCAGTTTATGTTGGTGAAAGCCAAAAGAAGCGGTTTGAAATTCCGGTTGCTTACTTGAACCAACCAATTTTCAGGGATTTGTTAAGTCAAACTGAAGAAGAATTTGGTTACAATCATTCTATGGGAGGCCTTACCATTCCCTGCAGTGATGATATGTTCATTGATCTCATATCTCGTTTGAATGAGTCATGAAAGAAGATATATTTGTTAAACACAATCTTGTAGATCATTAATTACCATTCCTTTGTACCATTTTTTGAGGGAGAGATATAATGCCTCCCCAGATGATGTATACGGAATTCGATATATTTTTGTTACGAAAATGAAGAGATTTATTCCAAGAAAATTCTTCTCTATTATCATTATTGTTTTTTTTTTTTTTGTATTGTTGGACTCTTTAACCTCACTTATATACATCAATTAGTCTTTACCTAAGAAAATCAAATTGAAGTTGTGGAATGCAAAGATTTATCATGCCATTATACTTGAAGAATGCTCCTCCAAATCCATTCTCATGCTATACTTTGAGAAAACAAGAAATCCTGAAGTAAACAAACTGATTTTTGAACGATCGAGGACCAACAAAATCCAATGCTTCACTTTTCTTTTAGCATGAAAGTTAACACTTCATAATTCATTCTTCTTCAAGGACTTTATTGGACAAACTGTATTATTAGAGTGGTGGTCACTTCATTGAAAGCTTGATCACTTATCGATGGCGGAATTCGTTCAACGTACTTGGCTTGACAATGATGATCAAATGCAAACTAAAAGATTATAAGATCAAATGAATAGTCCAGAACAGTAATGGTATCTTTAGATGACTGTTTTTGTATAATTCATTCATATAAATTTATGGACTGGTTAAGTATTGGTATCCTGGTCAAGTTTGATTTCAGAGGATAGCATAGTGGAAATGTGGAACAAGATCACATGCTGCAACTGTTCCGGTTTTTGCTTCCATTATCACCCTTTATTTCTCTCATACCATTGGAAACTTCCTCTGTCATTCAAGAAACGCGGTAAAGGTAGGTAGAGGTTAGCTGACAAAAGGTTCGATTTCACAGCTTGCTATGATATAATATAATCAAGCATAATGTTCTTGTTAGAAGAGACGCGGTAAAGGTAGGTAGAGCTCATTGTGACAATGAAAAGAGATCTAATAAAGAATTTTGTTTTCAGCTGTTTATTTTTATTCCAACAAGTTAAACAGTTAATGTAGCAAAAAAGTTCATCAAAACATGACATCCCCATCTAATCTTTCAAGATGAGAAGCAAAGCTATTTTTTACTGATTAATAACATATTACTATTCCCCAATCACCACATTTGAAAATGGGAATCATCTTTCTGAAATACCTTCAATTCAGGGATAAATTCTAATGGTAAAACTTTTTTTCTCAGGCATTCTTTAGCCTTTTGTTGATGTAGTCCTCCCTACACAAGCAAGTAAAAGTATGTATCTTCTTTTCCATGTTAACCAGTGTTTTTTGTGGATCCATATGGTTATAGAGAACACAGGCAACATGATATATTTATTGTTAAATCACCGACCCAAAAGCTTAAGCTAAATTTAATCTTTTAATATATTTTCAACATTGCTCCTCACGTGTGGGCAGATATTTGCACGAGGTCCAATCACTTGGAATATTAATAAACGGGATAAAATAACAATACAAAAGTTTGAACTCAGGACCTTTAACTCTGATACCATGTTAAGAACCAGTTGTTTCTTGTAAGAATGGTTAGAGATGTCTTAAACCTTATCCCTTATTACTAGGCCATCCATTTGAATCAACAATGAAGCCCTTCCTTACCATCTACCTCTAATTTTAAATGGAGCACAATGCAGGTTGTTCTCTTACAAAATGTAGGCATGATTTTTTTTTAACAAATGTACAATGACATTTACTACCAAGCTCCTGGCAAGTATTAGACAAATACATGTGAGTTTTCAGACAATTATGTCTCTTACCAGGTCCACCCTAATTAATGCATTTATCAGCATCCGAAATTTTTTTTTATCGATATATGGAGTCGTTATGTTCACCTTCATAGCCAAACCAGTTCTTTTCATTTCCTAGATATTAAATTCTTCCTCTTTTGATTACCATGTTTCTAAAAAATTGACTACTTAGGGAGAAAACCATGGTTATGTCTTTCTCTTATTGCTCATGCTAAGCTCACCCTTCATTGATCAAGAAATCATGTAGCTCTAACATGCTGCACATGTCCCGAAAAGGCGACTTTTCAATCTATGCAGAAGAGTTGGGAGATTTACCTTGTTCCTAAACCAACCTCCAATGTGAGTTCCTATAGTCATCAACTTACTGTTTTATTGTATATCTACTTCTCTTGCTGCTTTCTTTTAGGCAAAAGCATTGGCATTGGCTTGATAGCTTTTAACAAATACGAGATTAACGACAAATACCGTGTTTAAATCAACCCACCAGGAAAAGAAATCTACAGTCTGTTGCTTTTTTATGCCAAGGTTTGGTTAGCCAATACAATTGTCTCTTCTGGTTTTCTTTTGACAGCATTCACATATTTGGGATCTCCCACATATCTATAAATAACTCAAGGACCACATACATAGATGTGCCCTTAAATCATAGGTTCTCACCCATTGAGCTGTCCCTTTCTAATCTTATTATGGTCCTCAATTGGGTAATGGCTGATTTTGTAGGACATTGTTTATGAGACCAAATGGAGACACTGTTATTTTCCAACTCCCAAATCCAAACTACAAGTTGGAAGACAGAGCCATGTGAAGCCCTTGTGAGCTTTGTAGGACACTGTTTACTATAGCCTCATAATTTGATATGATATTTTCCTCTTCCAACTAATTCATCAATATAAATATATGCATAGACTTGTGTTTGGAAACCAACCCAAGTCTGCAAATTTTCTCTTCATTGTTTATTTCCTGAGAAATTTGCAGAATTCCCCCGGAAAAAAGCCCGAGATGGGAATTCGTTTACCGAGTGGTATTCTCACAAAGAAAGTGCTAAAATGGTGTGTTTTGAGTGAAAGAAAAGCAATTTCAACAACATCATTGGAAGCTCCAAAAGGGTTTTTTGCAGTATATGTTGGAGAAAGCCTTAGAAAAAGATATTTGGTTCCAATATCATATTTAAAACAGCCTTCATTTCAGGATTTGCTGAAAAGAGCTGAAGAAGAATTTGGTTTTGGTCACCCAATGGGAAGCTTAACAATTCCCTGCAGAGAAGATACTTTCATTGAAATCACTTCTAGATTGGGCAATAGATTCTTTAGCACCTCAATTTAAATTTTAAAAGATTTCTTTAGGATGAGGCCAGATTTTTGTAAAGTGGAAATTGTCATTTCCCTTTTTTTATGCCACTTTTTTTTTTTTTTATTTCCTCCTGAAGTAAACAGCTTTAAGAGAGGAAAGATTACTGAGATTTTTCATGAATTGAAGACATTTTGTTTTGTCCAATTCTCTTCTTTTGTATTCAGTTGGGAATTTTTTTCAGCACAATACTTTAGGGTAAAATTTTAAATTAATTAGATTTTGGTAATTGAGTTAACATGAAAAATCAAAGGACGTTGATTGGGTAGCATAATTTTTTAGAATATTTGTGAATATAGTCCTTTTAAAAGTATTTACAAATATAACATTTTTTTAAAACCCTCATTCATGTATGCGCAAAAATAATCAGGAAAATCACATATACCTATATAGTAAATCAATGATTATATTCCAACACAAGCATAGTTAAGTGGTTAAGCATTTGCTCCCTTCCCATGAGGTGGAAGCTTCGAGTCTCCTCTCCTTCAATTTGATGTAATATTTAAAAAGAAAGTCAATGATTACAGATGCGGAAATCAGTGATTATTTGTACGAAACTAGTGTCAAATTTATAATATTATATAGTGAATTAGATGTTTATACTATATTTACAAATAAGTTATAGATGATTATTTAGTTAAAGAAAATTTCATAGATTAAAAAAAAAATTTACATAACTGCCTGATTTTAAAAGCAAATCTCAGTTTTTTCTTTTCAAAAGAAAGTCCCTAAAATTTCTCCATCTCCCCACTAAAAAGTTCTAAATATTTTATCTATACTACTCTAAAATGTTATTTCAAGTTTGCCATTTATAATTATCCTTATATTAAACTGTTATTTCAAGTTTGCCATTTATAATTATTAATCTAAATCATTTAAATTACATATTGTCATTTACATATTAGAAAATGAGATTTAAAATAAATAATAAATAAAAAAAATTGAATGAGAGGACTTGATTTTGTGATCATGATTTGTGATAACTACTTTGCATTTGCATCTCTTTTACACGTTTCCTTTATATTAAATCAATCATACATATAAAAAGTTAAAGATAAATTTACTTATTTTAATATACCCTCTCTTAAATCATTTAAATTTCAATAATTATTTTTATTCTTATTTTTTTTATATTATATATGTAAAAAAAATGTTATCTGAATAATTTATAATTATTTCTTAATTTAATTTCACTTTCATATTTTAATCAATTAGATAAAATTTATATAAAAATGATAATTTAAAAATAGTATGAAAATTGATTTAATAGTAAATTATTATTTAAAATTGATTAAATAGCTTTATGAATATGTAGTTATCATGTATTCTTATTTTATATTTTAATAAGTGTTTTTCTATAGGAATATGTAGTTATCATATCTTCTTATTTTAATAATTTACTAATTATTTTAGTTTTTAATAAGATTTGAGTAGATTTGAATTTACCTTTCATATTTGATTTTGTTTATCATTTAAAATTCTTTCCCTTCCATATTTAATTTCTTTAATTACCATTTATTATTATTTAAAATTATTTTACTTTCATATTTGGTTACAATTTAAATGACTATTTTTGTAGCATCATAATTTGGAGTTTAATTAGATTGCTTAAATTTTTTTGTATCAGACGAAAAGAATCACAAAAATGGACTTAATGAATTGACTTCATTTTTAAATCCAAGGAGATTATTTTTTAAGTAAAATCCAAAGAGATTTCATTCAACTTCTTCATTTAAATGATAGAACTTATCCAATTTTATTGATTCAAAGGAGTGAATTTGTAAGTAAATATTTATTATGTGATAGGTTATTGAATTAACCCCTTCGTTTAATGTACACAGGTTCGATTGGATTTATGATGTACCAGGAGTTGTTTGTGCTCTAATTCACATTGTAAACTTTCTTTAGTTTCAATCTCTCTATCTAAAATAACCTTGAAGGAAAAAAAGGAAGAATTTATTATGGTTCACCATTTCGAAATACTGAACAAATTGAAATCATATAACTCAATTTATATACTTGCAGCCGCGGTTCACCATTTCGAATCTGATAGGTGGAAATGCATTATGGGCGATCTGACATTTGTCATTGCTCTTCGCAAGTGGGGGATTAAGGTGATACAAGTATTTGGCTATAACAACAGCTTCTAACCTTCTCATTTTTTCAATAATATATTCTTTTATTTAGGTGTTTTTTTAATTGATTGGTTTATGATAGTTTTTTTTTATTAGACAAACATTCATATTTTTTGTTTTAGCAACATCAATCGCAAGGTAACATTTCAATTCTTTCAAAATGCATTTGCAATACTTTGAGTTTTGATGAACAAAATTATACTTTATTATAAATTTCGACACATTTTGTTCTTTACCTTTAAATAGCTTTTCTATTTCTTTGTAATTGTTAGGGTATTTCGATGAAAAGCTATGACCCTGTCTTATCAAGTTGGCCTCAGAGAATTTTCTTACATTTAACTCTCAAGGTAATTATCAATCTTCTATACCCTATCTTCTTTCATCGTTATTATTTCTAAAATTTTAAACTCAAACTCTAGATATAGGAAGCTAATCAAAGTCAACAAAGATCGCACTCAATGCTAGCTTTAAACTCTTCAAAGGATCACGATGACCATTGTTTATTATGTGTTGTATAATTTTGGGTATGAACTATCAAGAATATTGCCTGTATTTTAGAAATTGGACCATCACAAAAAGTTAGAAAAGTCTATTGGGTTTCAATTAACTTGGATACATGGGTTTAACAAGTTTGGTGATCTACCATAGTAAGTTTTTATGGATTACACTATTGGTAGAAATGTGATATTAAATTTTCTTTGTTTCTAATCATTTTTTCCAATTTATTTTGAAATTTCGTTTTTTGTTTTTTATTAAAATAAAATATTATAATTAAATTATTTATAAAATAAAATTTGTTTTTAAAAATTTTAAAAATTTATAATTAAGATTCCGTGGTATATATTTGAATGAGTATTTTTTTAAAATTGATTCTAAACAGTTTTTTCATATTTATTTTAAAATTCCGTATTTTCGTCTTAATTTAAAAAAAATATCGTTATAGGAATTATTTATAAAAATAAATATGTTTTTTTAAATATCATGGCATTATTTTCTTTTAATTTTTTTTTGTTTCACATTTTATGAATTAGATTTATAATCATAGTATGCATTTTATTTTAAAATTATGGCATTTTTCTTTTTTTCATATTTTATTTTGGTTTTGAATAAGATTTGAGTAGATTTGACTATATTTGATTTTCTTTTTAAATCTATAAATCATCTAAAGATTTCATTTTAAATTATGGCATTTTTCTTTTTTCTTTTTTCATATTTTGTTTAGTTCAATAATGAATGGAAGATCAATTTTTGTTGTTGTTGTTAAAAGTCATTTTTAGTTAGATACAATGAAATAAGTTATCTATATATTATATATTGTTATATTATAGGTTAATATACCACGGTAATAAACTATATTAATTATTCAAAACCTATTCAAATTGAATAATTTTATAAAATGTATATATATATAGATCCACTATTAAAAGATATTACATTACACGTGCAACGCACGAACAATTTAACTAGTAAATCTAAATAGTAACAAAAGTTTGTATGAATAATTTAGATTTAAATTATTATAAATCAAAATTGATCTGTAATAAAATTTGCCAAATAATTTTTATGCAATATAAATATATTAGATCTTAAATAAAATTTAGAAAATAATTATTAGTAGTAATAATTATATAATTTTAAGAATAAATAATCATTTTTATCAAATAGGCAATATTTTTCTTAAAAAATTTAGATTGATAATATATATTTTGTTTATTTATGCTTCTTATATATTTGTATTTGAATATTATTTTTATGCTTTTATGAATTATTGTGATTAAATTAATATAACTTATAGTCCAGTTATAATTAAGATCAAATGTATTCATTTTAATTAAAATCATAATTAATACATATTTGATTTTAAATTAAAATTTAGAAAATATAAGGTTCATTATAATAATAATAGCTTTATAAAATAGGTAAGTATTCTTCAAATCAATTTAGTAAATATTATTTAGATATTCATTATCTCACAGTACTTTTAGAAGTTGAATTTACCAAACACTACTTTTTTGTGTAAGCTAAATTTACCAAACACTAATTTGTTTCATGATACAGCCAATTTTTTTTTTGATAACAATTATTTCAAAAGCTAAAGCGTTGCCAAACTAGCCCTTCATTATTTTTTGCTCATTTACTTTTAAAAACAGTGACTAAAAACTTGTAGAACATTTTTTAGAAGGGTGGTAATTGTAGCAATTTTTTTTAAATATTTGTAAATATATCCTCTTAAAAAAATAGTCATAAATATACAAGTCAATCAATAATTAGTATGATTATTATCGATAAATATCTTAATTCATAATTAAATTATCTAAATCAATGATTATTGTTTGGAATGATTACTATCAAACCAAAAAAAAATGTTTATAAAAATTATATATTTACCATACATTCTTAAAATGTATATTTATAAATATTATATATTATTTTACTATTTAAAAATATTTTTATTATTTATCTCACAATGTTTACATTAAATTCAATATTATTTCATTATTTTTAAAAATAACAATTGATAAAAAAAAATAGAAAAATTACATTCAATAATACTTATTTTACCATAGTGTCAAATACAAAAAGTTTGATTTATTTTAAAAATGAACATTTTATTTAATTAATGAATTCTACAAATATAAAGATCTATGGACAAATGTGGTCGTTGACCAAGAGGTATTTTCAGACAGTGTTCTCTAAAGAAGAGAAGATATCAAGCGGAATGTGTAACAATCCGAAACTTCGACAAGGGTATTTTAGTCTTTTATTCAAAATTCAATCTAAATAATTTTATTTCTTGATATTATTACTCATCATGTCATTACGAATTTAACGCAATTGACCGTTCCTCAATCTGAGTCCCGAATAAAAAGATATAACATAAATACCATGTATGCCATTTGTTCCTATATTTCAAATAAGGGTATTTTGGTCCTTTTAACCAGTCAACCCAATTGCTTTTAATCAGACCAAACTTCCAGGACAAGCTAAATTTTCTTTTCTTCTTTTTCGTTCATTCTTCTCCTCGAGTCAGCGTCGCCTCTCTTCTTCGAATCGAGTTCGTCGTTTTGTTCTTCGGGTTTTTGCAAGGTAAATTAATAATTTTGTTTAATTTCCGGTATTGACATTATTACACACCAATTTCAATCCTAGCATCTGTTGTTTTATGTCAGATTTGTGCTCTCGTTATTCACTGGAAAATCAAGGAAAACTTCATCCAAGTTCTTCGTTTCCTTGGTAATTTCCTTTGGGTTCGTTAAATTTAGTTTCCCTGTTGTTTTCAAACCCATTACAAGCTAAAGGGTTTCCGTTTTCATTGTTGTTCGTTGGAAAAAGGAGCTCCCGGTTCTCGAAATTCTTCACCTGAAAATCGAAGGAATCGAACTATTTAGTCGCATTCTCTTTGGTAATTCTCGATGTAATTCATTAATCAAAGATTTCTCTTTGTTTTCTTTTAAATTTTGTGAGAATTAAGTGTTGTTTTCGTTGGTTTTCTTCGCGTTTAGTCTCGCTAGACCCTCGCCGGAATCTGGGTACTTTCTCCGCCGTCGTTCATCGTTTTGAGACAAGTTGGAGGCCGTTACTTCAGGTTCTTCGCTACGTTTGATCCGAGACGAGTTTGGGACGAATTCCTTGAGTTTTTCCACTGGTAAGATGTTTTTCTATTGGTTTTTTTATAAAAAAAAATGTTGTTGCATTTTTTTTTGTCTTCGTGCGTCTTGCTGCATCGAAGGTAGGGGATGAACCAGGTCCCAATCGACCAGGCCGGATCGGTCCAATTGGACAGGTTCAGCTGGTCCAAACCGGTTCAGAGCCCATTTTAAGCTAATTCAAGCCGACTTTCGCCCTGTTAGCTTGGTTCTCGTGAATTTGACTTTAAATTAATATTTTCACAGATCTTGGGCATTGTTAGGATTATTATTGGATTTATTTTGAGCTCCATTGCTAGTTCAATTTGCAATTGAGGTAGGTTAATTCCTACTTAGAAGTTAAATTAAATTCTATGTGATTACTTGTTTGTTATGTGGTTATTATGACATTTTCGGGAGATGATCTATTGATTTAAATTATTATTATTTTTTTTTATTTTATTTTATTATTATTATTATTTATATGCGCTCGTTTGATTGGCAAATATTATAATCATTTAATTTATGTTCGTTAGTTGGTTATGTGCTATATTTAGAGCCTAATAATGATTTACGTTTAAATTAACATAATAAATACCTATTAAATTTTCTGAGCTGAATACTTAGCATAACACATATCATGAATGACCCTATACCCCACTATGATACCTATAGCAAATTTAATAGTACAAAGAGATGAAATTCGAGTCGTGGTTATAACTTGAGTCGAACATAATAAACTTCTATTAAATTTGTAGAGCTGCATGCTTAGCATGACACGTTATCATGAGTGGCCTTATACCCCACTATGATACATATATGCAAATTTAATAGTAAGTTGAACATAATAAATACCTATTAAATTCGTAGAGCTGAATGCTTAGCATAGCACATTATCATGAGTGGCCCTATACCCCACTATGATACATATATGCGAATTTAATAGTAACAAAGAGATGTCGTAGGCTAAGTACCTACTAATGATTGACAATGAGACAAGGACGAGTATCCTTACATTGTTACAGCTACGTAAATCTTTGAATTTGATTTTCTTATTTGAGTTGAGAGTTAACCTACTGAGCTAAAAACTCACGGTATTCAAATGCATTTTGCAGATAATACTGGTAATAATGGAAACTGAGGCAGTTGATGAGGATGGCGCTACACTTGGAGGTCTTAGGTTATATGTTAGTTTGTTTTACTATTTCGGGCACTTCATATTTTGACTACTGATTTCAGATAATTTTGGATTCCCTTTTATTTACTTTGATTTCTTTTAAGTTTTAAAATTGGCGTAAAAACAAGGACTTCTTTTGAACTCTTGTTTGATTATAAATCAAACGTTTCAGCAACTTTTTGATTTACTTTGGTTTATTTATATTTTAAAGGAACTTTATTTATTATTTATTTATTTTTTTAAATATTTCGAGTCGGGTCTTTACATTTGATATCAGAGCCCTAGGTTTAAGGGTTCTCAAGACAATATGAGTCACATGCATTTAGAGTGTCTTTAAGGCCAGTGTAGCACCTCATCAGCGCCAGGTACGCCTTGAATTTAATAATTCAGATTATACTATAATAATATTATTATGTTGAATAGTCGGTAATTATATTAGAAAAGATAGGCCCTAAGAGATTTGTTTTGTTTTTGTAACTCATGATGCCTCCACGTGTGGTAACATATGGGCGTAAAAGAGCTGCACCAGGGAATCAGGTGCCGTTGAATGAGGAAGACCAGGCTTTTGAGCCAACTATTAATGAATCACATATTCCTCCAAATCAACAGGTTCCTGTAGCACCAGCTCCTATTGTGACTTTTACCGATGAGTAGTTTTCTATACTTATTCAAGCAATGAATAGAGCATCAGCTGCACCAGTACAAGCACCTGAGGCAACAATTGATCGATCCGGGATAACTATGGAGGTGAGGTTCCTTACTATGCTTCGCAAAAGTTCAATAAAAACTTTTGATGGGAAGTCTTTGGACCCTGCAGCTGCTGAAGCATGGGTATACCAATTAGAGGTTGGTTTTGATGAGATTAATGTTCCAGATAGGCTAAAAACTCACTGTGGAGCTGCTATGTTGAAAGAGGAAACTCGATATTGGTGGGATTCAACTGCAAGATCTACTGACCGTATTGATGGTATTATACCTTGGGAAACTTTCAAGGCAAAATTCTTTGATAAGTAATACCATAGAGCTTATAAGTATCAGATGAAGAGAGAGTTTTTAACTTTGACTCAAGGGACAAGATCAGTCGCTGAGTATGAGAGGGATTTTGACAGATTATCCCGTTTTGCTCTCGATCATGTAGATACTGTAGCTAAGAAGTTGGTTTCCTTATGGGACTTAGAGAGGATATTCAAGGAGGAGTGGAAGCTCACTTTCCCACTACCTATGCTCTTACTCTCAGTATTGCGTTGTCTTTGGATAAGGGTAGTTCTGTTAAGAACCAACAACAGGTATCTTTGGGACAGACTTCTAGGAAGAAAAGGAGTTTTGATCAGACCCGTGGTCCTTAGAAACAAGGGTCAGCGCCGAGACAATTTTAGGGCAATCAACAACATCATAATAGGTCAGCTCAGACTCCGAGGTACACTTATCCACAATGTCGCCATTGTTTGAAGCATCATACGGGTCAGTGCACGAAGATAAAGTGCTTTACTTGCAATCAACTGAGACACATTGCTGCTCAGTGCCCTAATTTAGCAACTCCTCTTATTCAGAGGCCAACTCCTAAGACTCTTCCCCCTCTACCACGTCAAGACCCTCAGAAGGGTAAGGTTTTTGCCACTACTAGAATTGAGGCGTCTGAATCTGAAGCTGTGGTGACAGGTACATTATCTATTCTTGGCCATTCAACTTTTACATTATTTGATTCAGGTTCTAGTCATTCATTTATATCTAATGTGTTTGTGAGACATGCTTTGTTTGAACTAAAGCAGTTAGGATTTGAGTTGTATGTATCCACACCTACTGGGGTGCTTTTGTTAGCTAATCAGAAAGTTAGATCTGGTTTCATTTCTTTATGTGGTCATCAACTGAGTGCAACTCTGATAGTCCTTAGTATCGTTGATTTTGATGTGATATTTGGCATGGATTGGTTGTTCCGCCAACCATGCAAATATTGTTTGTGATAAGAGAGAAGTGGAGTTCCTATTGCCTTTTGGTTATCATTTTAAATTCAAAGGGTCTATTGCTTAGGAACAACCCCAAAAGTAGCATCGACTTTGAAAGCAACAAAGTTGCTAATACAGGAGCGTGGGTTATCTCGCAAGTGTAGTAGATAATAGTCGAACCAGGAGGTAGTTTGATTTCTATGCCTGTGATTAGAGATTATCCGGATGTGTTTCCAGATGAACTTCCTGGTCTACCTCCAGTTAGGGACTTGGAGTTTTGTATTGAATTAGTACCTGGTACCACTCCGAATTCTAAGGCACCATACAGAATGGCTCCAGCTGAGTTGAAAGAGCTTAAGACTCAGTTGCAGGAGTTACTTGACTTATGATTCATCCGACCTAGTGTTTCCCCGTGAGGTGCACCTGTTTTATTTGTTAAGAGGAAGGATGGAACCATGTGGTTGTGTATTGATTACAGGGAGTTGAATAAAGTAACTGTGAAGAACAAATATCCGCTACCTAGGATAGATGATTTGTTTGATCAGCTTTAGGGAGCTTCTGTGTTCTCCAAGATCGATTTGCGATCTGGTTATCATCAGTTGAGAATTAAAGAGGAGGACATACCTAAAACAGCTTTCAGGACCCGATATGGACATTATGAGTTTGTGGTCATATCGTTTGGACTGACTAATGCTCCTGCTGCATTCATGGATCTCATGAACACAGTGTTCAAAGATTATTTGGATTCTTTTGTGATCGTTTTTATAGATGATATTTTGGTGTATTCAGCCTCAAAGGATCAGCATGTTCAGCATCTCACCACTGTTATGAAAGTTTTGCGAGCTAATCGGTTGTATGCCAAGTTTTTGAAATGTGAGTTTTGGTGAAAGAGTTTGTATTTTTGGGTCATGTGGTTTCACGAAGGGTATCGTTGTAGATCCTTCTAAGGTTGAAGCTATGAGTAATTGGCCTCAACCAACCAATGTAGGAGAAGTTCAAGCTTTTTAGGACTTGCAGGCTATTACCAGGAGATTCATCTAGGATTTCTCTAAGATAGCATCGTCGATGACCCGACTTACTCGTAAGGGTAAAGGATTTGTTTGGGATTCAGTTTGTGAGCCGAGTTTTCAGGAACTCAAGCAAAGATTAATTTCAAGACCAGTTTGACCATTCTGGATGGTTCAAGGTGGGCTTACGGTATATACCGATGCATCTAAGAAGGGAATAAGCGGTGTTTTGATGCAACATGGGAAAGTGATATCTTATGCTTCTCGGCAATTGAAGGAATATGAGCGAAATATCCAACTCATGACTTGGAGTTGGCGTGAGATGATTCACGCTCTTAAGATCTGGGGACACTATTTGTATGGTGAGAAGATTCAGATTTTCACTGATCATAAGAGTTTGAAGTATTTCTTCACTCAGAAAGAGCTGAATATGCGTCAACGCAGATGGTTAGAGTTGGTAAAAGATTATGATCTGCGATATTGAGTATCATCCCATGTAAGGCAAATGTGGTAGCAGATGCTCTTAGTAGAAAGTCACTCATTCTTCGCACTTGTTTTTACTCAACCTAAGTTACAGGAGGATTGAGAGCGAGCTCGGATAGCGTTTTGACTTCGAGGTTAGAGCATTGATGGCACGATTGGCCGTCTCGCCTACCTTGAGGCAAAAAATTATAGATTCTCGGAGGGTAGAACTAGAGTTGGTTGGTAGGAGAGCATCGGTTGAGTCGGGAGAAGCTAGTGAGTACTCAATTTCCACCGACTCAAGACTTTTCGTGGGCGATTATGCATTTTAAACAGACGCTACTCTTAAAAGTGAGTTATTGGAGGAGACACATAACTCTATCTTTTCAGTACATCCAGGTTCTACGAAGATGTATCAAGATTTGAAGCAACATGATTGGTGACCTAATATGAAGAGAGATGTAGATGATTTTGTTTGTAGATGTTTGGTTTGTCAGCAGGTGAAGGCGTTGAGGCAGAAACCCTCAGGTTATCTTCAACCATTGAGTGTTCCGGAGTGGAAGTGGGAGAAGATATCTATGGATTTTATTTCTGGGCTACCTAGAACATCTTATGGATTTCCTACTATCTGGGTCATTGTTGATCATTTGACCAAGTCAGCACACTTTTTACCTGGAAAACCGACATATTCAGTTGAGAAATGTGCTAAGATGTATCTGTAAAAGATCGTTTGACTTTATGGTGTGCCAGTGGAGATAGTTTCTGATAGAGACAGTCATTTTGACTCTAAGTTCTGGAAGAGTTTACACCGAGCTTTAGGGTCACAATTGTGTTTTAGCACGACTTTTCATGCACGTGACCGATGGTCGGCGAAAGGGTGAATCGATTCTAGAGGATATGTTGAGAGCGTGTGCCCTAGATTTTGGTGGTACTGGGATGACCATTTGTATTTGGTCGAGTTTGCATATAATAATAGTTTCCAGACTACTAGTGGTATGTCACCTTTCGAGACACTTTATGGTAAGAAGTGTAGATCTCCTTGAAGTTGGTGAAAGAAAACTTTTGGGACCAAAGTTGGTTCGGGTGTCTTGTGAAGCTGTGGAATTTATCAGAAAACGAATGAAAATAGCTCGAGTAGACGGAAGAGTTATGTTGATACTAGGCGCCGAGATTTGGAGTTTGCGGTCGGAGATCATGTTTTTTTCAAGGTGTCGCCTATGAAGGGCGTTATGCGGTTTAGGCGTAAGGGTAAACTTAGCCCTCACTTTTTTGACCCATTTGAGATATTAGAGCGAGTGGGACCAGTTGCTTATCGTTTAGCCTTACCGCCAATTTTATCAGCAGTTCATAATGTGTTTCATGTATCCATGTTACAGAAGTAAACCGCGGATCTGTCTCATGTGATTGACTTTGAACCGTTGCTTTTGAGTGAGGCTTTGACTTATGAAGAGGTACCTGTTCAAATTTTGGCTGAGGAGCGTAAAATTTTAAGGAACAGGGAGATTGAACTCGTTCAAGTGTTGTGGAGAAATCAGAAATATGAAGAAGCAACATGGGAGCGCAAGGAAGAGATGTTAGTGAAGTACCCCTTTCTGTTTCAGCGGTAGTGCGCTTTTCGGGACAAAAAGCCTTTTAAGGGGGGAAGATTGTAACAACCCGAAACTTCGACAAGGGTATTTTAGTCTTTTATTCAAAATTCAATCTAAATAATTTAATTTCGTGATATTATTACTCGTCATGTCATTACGAATTTAACGCAATTGACCGTTCTTCAATCTGAGTCCTGAATAAAAAGATATAACCTAAATACCATGTATGCCATTTGTCCCTATATTTCAAATAAGGGTATTTTGGTCCTTTTAATTAGTCAACCCAATTGCTTTTAATCAGACCAAACTTCCAGGACAAGCTAAATTGTCTTTTCTTCTTTTTCGTTCATTCTTCTCCTCGAGTCAGCGTCGCCTCTCTTCTTTGAGTCGAGTTCGTCATTTTGTTCTTTGGGTTTTCGCAAGGTAAATTAATAATTTCGTTTAATTTCTGGTATTGACATTATTACATACCAATTTCAATCCTAGCATCTGTTGTTTTATGTCAGATTCGTGCTCTCATTATTCAATGGAAAATCAAGAAAAACTTCATCCAAGTTCTTCGTTTCCTTGGTAATTTCCTTTGGGTTCGTTAAATTTAGTTTCCCTGTTGTTTTCAAACCCATTACAAGCTATAGCGTTTCCGTTTTCATTGTTGTTCGTTGGAAAATGGAGCTCGTCGATTTCTGGAAATACTTCACCGGAAAATGGAAGGAATCAGAACTACTTCGCTCTATTCTCTTTGGTAATTCTCGATGTAATTCACTAATCAAAGATTTCTCTTTGTTTTCGTTTAAATTTTGTGAGAATTAAGTGTTGTTTTCGTTGGTTTTCTTCGCGTTTAGTCTCGCTAGACCCTCGCCGGAATCTGGGTACTTTCTCCGCCGCCGTTCATCGTTTTGAGACAAGTTGGAGGCCGTTACTTCAGGTTCTTCGCTACGTTTGATCCGAGACGAGTTTGGGACGAATGCCGTGAGTTTTTCCGCTGGTAAGATGTTTTTCTATTGGTTTTTTTTTTTTTAAAAAAATGTTGTTGCATTTTTTTTGTCTTCGTGCGTGCTGGCTGCTGAAGGTAGAGGATGAGCCGGTCCACTGGACTGGTCCAATTGGACTGGTTCAGCTGGTCCAGACCGGTTCAGAGCCCATTTTAAGCCAATTCAAGCCGGTTTTCACCCTGTTAGCTTGGTTCTCGTGAATTTGACTTTAAATTAATATTTTCACAGATCTTGGGCATCGTTAGGATTATTATTGGATTTATTTCGAGCTCCATTGCTAGTTCAATTTGCAATTGAGGTAAGTTAATTCCTTCTTAGAAGTTAAATTAAATTCTATGTGATTACCTGTTTGTTATGTGGTTGTTATGACATTTTCGGGAGATGATCTATTGATTTTAATTATTATTATTATTATTATTATTATTGTTATTTTTTTTATTATTATTTTATTATTATTATTATTTATATGTGCTCGTTTGAATGACAATTATTATAATCATTTAATTTATGTTCGTTAGTTGGTTATGTGCTATATTTAGGGCCTAATAACGATTTACGTTTAAACTAACATAATAAATACCTAATAAATTTGCCGAGCTGAATGCTTAGCATGACACATATCATGAGTGGCCATATACCCCACTATGATAACTATAACAAATTTAATAGTAACAAAGAGATGTCGTAGGCTAAGTACCTACTAATGATTGACAATGAGACAAGGACGAGTATCCTTACGTTGTTACAGCTACGTAAATCTTTGAATTTGATTTTCTTATTTGAGTTGAGAGTTAACCTACTTAGCTAAAAACTCACAATATTCAAATGCCCTGCAAACTTTTATTTTGCAGGTAATACTGGTAATAATAGAAACTGAGGCAGTTGATGAGGATGGCGCTACACTTGGAGGCCTTAGGTTATATGTTAGTTTGTTTTACTATTTTCGGGCACTTCATATTTTGACTATTGATTTCAGATAATTTTGGATTCCCTTTTATTTACTTTGATTTCTTTTAAGTTTTAAAATTGGCGCAAAAAAATAAAAATAAAGACTTCTTTTGAACTCTTGTTTGATTATTAATCAAATGCTTCCGCAACCTTTTGATTTACTCTGGTTTATTTATATTTTAAAGTAACTTTATTTATTATTTTATTTATTTTTAAATATTTCGAGTCGGGTGTTTACAGAATGACATTGATATGATGTTGGTCTATGAGGCTCTAATGATCAAGTTAGATAGAATTATGAAGAGAAATGAGTAGAGTAGCAACTAGATAGTGAAGAATGTGATACTATTTCTGAGAGAGGTTTCCCTGGTATTTATAGATCGTCGAATGAACTCTGGGGCGTTGGTATTCTTTCTCCACATGCGTATCTCAATAGGGTATTCTTCAGTCTCTCATCGGGGAGCCCTGCATGTGCTTACGTGTGCTATGAGTGCTCCACTATAAATTCGTATTCATAAATTTTTTTATTGCATTGTAGAGTGATAAATCTTATTTTTTTTTACGATGAATATTATATAAATTAGACTATATAATTTTTAATTTTTCTAGGATTTTTTTTTATTTGTACTTTTAATAAATTCATTAATTTAGTAGTTTTCGTGCATTAAGTTAATAATAATTTAAAAAGTTAGAATTTTAAAATAAATAAAAATTAGAAATTTTTGGTATTTTTAAAATTAAGCATTTTTTTTAAATACCCCTTAAAAAAACTAAACTTTTACTTGAATTTTAAACTTTAGAATTTACTTCCATCTAATTGAATCTTGTATTTGAATAAATAGATAAATTAATACCTAAAAATTTTAGTCCTTAACATGAATTGACATTTCACATTCTTGAACTGATTAGTATTCACATTGATTTTTTAGATGCTTAAGGATATCACGTAGACTATTTTTTATTTGTCCTTTTTAATTTGAGCAACTCACTTTTATTTTCATTTAAAAAATATTCTATATGATGTATCTATCATCGTCCAATCCAAGTGTCAATGTCCATATCAATCAGTTAGGAAATGTGTGACATTTTTCATTAAAAGTAGAGGCAATTACTAAAATAACATATTTTTGCATACTAATTACTGAAATGTCATAATTTTTCAAAAATTGCTCAAATAGCATAATTTTAGTTCAATAAATTATTGAACTAAAAAATTTAATTTTTTTAATGAATTCATTGAAAATAATAATAAAAAAATGATCAAATAGTTCAATAAATTATTGACTTTGAACTTAAAAAACAAAAAAACAAACAAATTCGTTAAAAACACATACGAAAAATAATTTAATAATTAATTGAACTATAGTTCAATAATTTATTGAACTATAATTATGGTATTTGAGACAAATTCTTTTAAAAGTATGAGGAACAAAATTAAAACCTTTTGGACAAAAATAGAAATTGAGGCTAAAAACCAAACGTTATTTCAGAGTTTTACTTTTAAAAAATAACAAGTACTTCTGAACTGTCTAGCTTTCTTCTGATGTCGCGCCTAAATATTGATTCTTTCGCCACCGTTTTCCTCCATTGTTCTCAGACCAAGAATCTTGTAGCCATTAAAAAGCTTCATGCCCATCTTCTTCGAACCCATTTCCTATTTCTCTCCCTTAACCTTCCCAGTAAGCTTTTACTTTCATATGCACAAACTTCCCAGAATTTCAAAGCCCAGAACTTAACCAGCCTCTTCAAATGCATTATACCCAGATGTTCTTTTACCTTTAATTTGATAATTTCTGAGTTTTTTCGTAATGGGTTTGCTGATTTTGCATTAGTTACGTTTTCTTTCATGCATACTAATGGGGTTCCTATTGATACGTATGCATTATGCAGCTCTTTGACGGCTTCTTCTTTTGTTCATAACGTGAAATATGGAAAACAGATTCATGCTTTGGTGGGAAAATCAGGTTGGAGTTCAAGTGTTTTTGTGGGGAGTGCTGTAGTTGATATGTATGCGAAAAATTCGGTTATTGGTGATGCAGTTGTGATGTTTGATGAAATTCCTGTGAAGAATACTGTCTGTGCGAATGCACTAATGGCTGGATTCGGTGATGCTAAGATGTGGGTTGAAGGACTTGAGTTGCTACGAACGATGCCTTTGTTGGAATTGAAATATGATCACTTTACTCTGTCAGCTTCTTTGCGTGCTTGCGCTGGTTTATCTGCAATTGAATTGGGTAAGCAAGTGCATGCTTATATTATACGAATGTTGTATGATGTTTCGAGTGACGTGCATCTACAAAGCACATTAGTTGAAATGTATGGAAAGAGTGGCATGGTGGAAAAAGCTTGGAATGTCTTCAATTTGTCAGGACTTGGACAAAAAGATGGAAAAAGGGATATTGTTGTTTGGACTTCAATGCTTAGTGTATATGGTAGAAACGGTTGTTACAAAAGAGTAATTGAACTGTACAACCAGATGTTGATGAAAGGGGTCAAACCAGATGGGGTGGCTTTTGTGACAGTCATATCAGCTTGTGGTCATACTGGTCAGGTGAATCTTGGAGTCCGGTTATTCAACTCCATGAAAAGTGATTTTGGATTGGAACCTGGTCAAGAGCACTACAGTTGTTTGGTTGACATGCTTTGTAGAGCCGGGGAGTTGGACCAAGCATGGGAGCTCGTAAATGATATGAAAAGTAAGCATTGCTATTGCAGTATTTCTCTGTGGGGAGCTTTACTCCATGCTTGCTTGGAACATGGAAATGTTGAGTTGGGCAATTTGGCAGCTCACAGAGCCCTTGAATTGGATCCTCAGAATTCTGGGATATTTGTTATGCTATCAAATTTATATGCTAGTTTTGGCTTGTGGAATGAGATAGAGAGTTTGAGGGATTTTGTAAGAAAAGAAGGGGTACATAAAGATGTTGGATCTAGTTGGATAGAGATCCCTAGTTAAAGGTTGCTCAAATCACCTTCTGCAAAAGTTGAACTATTAAAGTATATGTTATATTATACACTAGTATCATTTTCATAAACAAGATGTTGTGTCACTGTCATTGGGAAGTGGTTCATTGTTAAATGATATGATGAGATCAGTTTTCATTGAGCTGCAGAAAGTTTTAGCTTGTGTCATAAATGTCCAGCTGTGACATGGCTCAGGCTACCTGCTGGTTTGGCTTTGCCTATCCTGGTCCTGTTATGTGATCTATAGTTTTGAAATAGAATATAACCGAAGTGGTTCATTGTTGAATGATATGATGAGATCAGTTTTCATTGAGCTGCAGAAAGTTTTAGCTTGTGTCATAAATCTCCAGCTGTGACATGGCTCAGGCTACCTGCTGGTTTGGCTTTGCCTATCCTGGTCCTGTTATGTGATCTATAGTTTTGAAATAGAATATAACCGAAGAGAGGTGCCATCAAAGATTATATACCTGGCCAGGTACTCATGAATTTCTTTTGAGATAGTTTGTAACAACGTGAAGCTAGGATAGGATGGCCTGAATCTTTCCCTTTTAATTGGTATTATAAATTCTTGTATTTTTTCTCGGTAAATAATCTAATGATATGTACTGCTGATAAATCTTTGTACTGATTTTATTAAAAAAAAATGTTTGTACTAATTCATTTGAATCAAATAAATGTCTGGTCTCTTAAGTCTAATCCACATTTCATTCTTTATAGTTTGAGGGCAAAAACCTTCCCACATCATGCTGATGAGATTCATAGGCGATGACTTCTAGGCAGAGCTTCATGTCGTATTCTTGTTGAGGTTTTCTTCTTAACTAGAATTTAAAAGTGTATTGATTTTTATTCTCTCATCTTGACATATACAATAGTTTATCTTTCAGGAATTTGAATTGAGTCATTTGTTAGTATAGATTTCATGCGTCATTCATCCAATTCAATTTGTCTGAGTAGTTTTGCTGTCAGAAAGGACACTAGTATGCTGCAGCTTGTCATCACACAGATTTTTCTTTGATATTCTCGACAAGCCTTTCTGTAGCTCTTTCATATGGGTTGAATAGACCTGATCGTCTCTAATAATACTGAATTGGACTTCCAAGTTCTTTAATTCTACTTATATCATCTTGATTCTTGATTGTCATGCTGTTTACATGATGTGATACAAAGTACTTCTTATGTGCAAAATGCTTTTCCAAATTCCCACCAACTAAAATTTCTGTTGTGGCCTATCTGTCATGGTTTAATCTTTTATGCATGCATTTTTCTTTGTGCATTCTCAACTTCGAGGGATTTCCCAAAAAGTCAACGAGTTTCATCTAACAAAGAAAAGAAAGCTTTCGTTTATTTTTTAAATTTTACCATAACTGTCTGTGTTCAAGCTTAAATTATCTTGTTATCTTACTCATATTGTTTAATTTAAGCTTGTTAACTTAAATAAGCTTTTCAATTTTGTGAGTGAGGTATTGTCTCGTTTGATTGACAAAGCTATTTCAGGTGGAATTATTAATAGTTTTCACATTGGCATCAAAATTTAGATTTATCTCAGCTTCAGTTTGCCGATGATTCTATCGTTTTTTTCTATTGGTATTGATAATTCTTCAATCTTCACTCTTTTGGAATTGGTCAAGCTTTTCTGGGATATGTCTAGCTTGAAAGTCAATCTTGCTCTGAGTTCTATCCTTGGAATTAATGTTCTTGGTTCAAGAATCTCTCATCTGGCTAATGTTATTGGTTGTGTCCATGGGAAGTGGCCCATGAAGTATTTAGGTCTTCCTATAGGTAGTAATCTTAATTCCTCTCTTTTTGGCAACATGTTGTTGATAAAATCACTTGTAGATTAGAAGGTTGGAGGGAGGGTTGTTTTTCTAGAGGTGGTAGGTTAACTTTGATCTCCTCTTTTCTTCAAAATTTTCCCATTTACCGGAGTCTTTGGGGAATTTGGTTGGAAGAGAATAGGTGGATCTTTAATGATATCCATGATCCTCGAATTATGTTTGGGAGTTGGCTCATGTAAATGCATCTTTTCGGGTGTCAGTGATGGAACTTTTTTGTAACTATCCACTTTTCTGGATTATTAACAATTGGGCCGCATACTTGTAATTAGGTGGCGGTCGAGGGTTGTGGTGGGGTATACTTTTTTTTTTGGTGCCTCCTTTGAGGTTTTCTTTTGTAATTTTTCTTCTTATGTTATTTTCATTATATCAATGAAATTGGCTTTTAAGCCATCTTTCAAAAATAAAATAAAAAAATACTGTCCATCTACTACCTATCTATTTTAAAATGCCAAAAAAATTCTTCTATCCTTGGAGAAGTTTTTCAGAAACTTTCTTTGGGATAATATTGATGAGGGTAAAAGATTTCATCTTGTTAGTTGGAAAACTGTTTGTGCGAAACATTTGGGTGGTTTGGGCATTGGAAATCTTGAGTTTAAAAATATTGTATTGCTTGGAAAATGGCTTTGGCGGTTTATTTTGAACCAGTTTTTTTATTCAAAGCAAGTATGGATCGTTTAGTTTTGATTGAAATTATAGATGTGTTCCTCCTTTTGTTCTTGGTTCAAAAATTGTTCTCGGTAATTGTTTTTTAATTCGGTTTTAGGAAGATATTTTGGTTTCCAATTCCTTACTTTCTACTTCTTTTCCTCTTATAAATCCTTCTTCTCTTTTCTTACTAATAATAATTCTCCTCTCGGTTTTGGAGGTTTTAGCTCCATTTGGATACCTGGTTTACAACCTAAATTCAATTTTTCCTTTGGATTTTCTTTCTGGGAAAACTTATTACTAGGGATGTATTGCAATCTCGTTTGCCCATCTCTTCTTTGTCTCCACATTTGTTTTCTTTGATATCAGAATTGAGAATTTGCATCCCATCTTTTTCTTCATTGTGACTTCATGGCCAAGCTTTGGTTCAAGCTTCTTTGCCAATTTGATTTGAGTTGGGTTTCTCCAAGGGAGGCTAGTGAGTTATTAGTTTGAAATATTTTCGGTTTAAAAGCTTCCAAATTGAGGAAAACTTCTGGAATTGTGTTGTCCTACTTTGCTTTAGAGCATTTGGATTGGACGCAACACTCAGATCTTTAATGGAATTGCTAATTCTTGGTTGCATATTTGAGATTCATTTGTTTTCCGCACTTTTAATTGGGCTTAAGTTTTAAATTCTTCAGATCTTAATTTTAGTGTTCATTCCATGTTCTAGAAATGAAATTCTTTTCTTTAGTTTTAGCTTTTTATGCTTTACAGTTTTTTCTTTGAGAATTCCTCATCCTCTTATTGTAGTATTTTTTTTTCTCTTGATTAATGAAACTTCATCTTTCTATCAAAATGATAATAATAATAATAATCTAAGTTGTTAATCTTGTGACAGGAAATGTATTGGCTGAGCCTGAATTTTCTTTTCTTGGCATTACTTGGAAGCTGAAAACGCTGAATGCAGATAAGAGAATAAGACTGAAGTAATCAAATGTGTTGGCAATGAATGTGAAGTATTGGACACTTGGTAAGATTTTGATTACTAGTAGATAGGAGAACTATGGGAGAATAGAATGATGTCAGGCAGCGCACAGCTCTGTTAACTTCCTGCATCGTTCTGTCTCTTTCTTAAGGCTCTTGGCACTTTCTATCCAAAGGATAATAAACACACACACATGCATCATTTTTAAGAAATCAATACATGAATTAGAATGCGTTTGGTTACAGTTTACGAGTCTGTTTTGGGCAGGAAGTATAGATGAGGATTTAGGAGTATAACAAGTAGGAAATTGCTTAGCATATCTATTCAGATATACATGTATGCATGTTTCAATGGAAAGTACCTTCACTTTACTCATGCATATGGAGTAAGCATATGAAAAGCCATCCCAAAGAAGAAGTTTGAAATGAAATGCCCAACTGATGCAGTAGACAAGAACTTAATAGTGAATTATTATAGGAGTCAACTTACATTGACTACCAATATAATGGTGTCAAATCTTAATGAAGAAATGTTGTAATCAGGATTGATCGTATCGTATGTATCCAATTTCCATTGGTTACTGAATTTTGATTAAACCTGGTTTCTTGTTTTCAGTGAAAGTTTCATAAGATTGGACATCTTGTTAGGTCTCACTCCATCTAGCAAGTCCTAGCTAGTATTTCTCACAAGCTTTTTGGGCTATCATCTTGATATATATTATGGCAAGGTTCTTGCGGATATCAAGGTGACTTATGTTATAAACACGATTTTCTGTAAGGAGAAACAAAGTAAAAGGTGCAATGGAGGGAGGTTGAAGGAGGGTGGGTAGCTAGACTTTTGAATGCTTGTTGGAGCCTGGGAAGTTAAAGGATTCTCAAATTTTCTTTTGTATCATACTTGGACCATTCTCTGGTCATTCTTCCATCTTAATACATACGGATTTAGGTTGTTAATAAAAAGAGTAGTCTAGATCTATATTCATTGCCAAAGAATCAGAGTTACATGAGATTGCGGATCAGATTCCTTACCATTCATTTTCTTAGGAAAAGAATGTAAAAGATCTTGATTTTTTTTTTTTTTTGCAAATGAAAACATTTTGATTTTGGTTTTTCTTTTGTAGCCGTGTACGGGCTTTGTGATTCTTTTATTTAGTTCTCTTTGTTTTCTACTATATTAAGGATATCTCTGCCCTTTTATCTTGCGGAGTTCTCTTCCTCTTTTGATGTTTACTTGACTAAAAAAAGTAGTCTCTACAAATTCGAAGAAGTTTAAATATATTAATAATTCCATCTTTAATTAATAATTACAAAACCATTTATAGAGATTCATCGAGATTGCAACATCAAAACTATATTAAATAGCCATGATTCCACAAAATCAACCCACAATGAAAATAAGAGACTTTCAAATAGTATTAGTCTTCATGTGTGTATTAGTACTCCAAAGGAAGCCAAAGCCAACTAGCTAATGGCTGTTTCATTTGTTTTTCAGGCATTCCCCTTTCACTTCCCAATATTTTTGTTATAAATCAAGAGATCTTCCGCCCTTCAAGTGTTTTCTCCAAGGGATCAGCCTAACGTACCCTCTGCAATCATCCCCTGTAATGCGGTGACACCAGCTTTTTGGTTTGTGCTTCAAGTCTCTTGTCGTATATTCATTTTGTGTTTTAGTATTTTGTTGTACTTTCCTACATAGGGGTGAAATAAAAACCGACGAACCGTCAAACCGAACCAAACCAAACCAAAGCGGTTTGGTTCGGTTTCTCTCTTGATAAGCAACCAAACCAATTAGGCAAAGTCTTTTATGGGAGTGAATAAACATTAGAGAATTTTACATTTAAGCTTCATACTTTCGATGTTTAGAACTTTAGATTAACTTTAAAATTTAAATTTATGCTTTGGAATTACTTAATTGTATGGATTTCCATGAAAATGTTGATTTTTTTTATAACTAAACTCTCTTTGTAAGAACAAAATGTGTGAGAAACAAAACCGATTAAAACCGATTTATCCAAACCAATTGGTTTGGTCAGTTTCTTTTATGTTTGGTTCGGTTCGGTTCTAAAAAATATATAACCAAACCAATCGGTTTTTTAGGTTTGGTTTAAAACCGAACCAAACCAAACCAACTTTCACCCCTATTCCTACATGATGCCAATGTTTTCAAATGTGGTGTATCGTCCCATGATCATTATGTTTTTTTCCCTTTCCTTTTCTAAACTATGTTGTGGGTGGTTCCACTTTTTTTTTTTTCACTTCAGTTTTACCTGTGTTGTTGGAGTCACCTGTAGGCCAACAACATGTTAAGACAAGGACCTTGTGGTTGACTTGATTTGATCTTTTACCCTAGCTTCAATTTTGAAGATAAGGGCCACACTGTTGTAATTTCTGAGTTGCTTTTGCTTATTCTGTTTATTTTACCTGGAGGTCAAGGAAATCAAGGTTTTCTTGTGGCCACTATCCTCGCTTTGTACGTTATTTACAAGTAGATTGATGATGTGGTCATTGATTGCATTTTTGGTTGGTTAGAGATGTTTTCATTCATCTATTAGAAATCATTGGTAGTACAATATTTAAGGTGATTTTGGAATAGATATTGAAGTGTTTTTCATCCGCTAAAAACATTTTTCAATTTTTTTTATAATGTTTGGCTACATCTTAAAAATGTTTTTAAAATTTCTGAAAACACTTAAAAAAGTGTTTTTAGAAAAAGCACTTTATACTAGAAGTGTTTATTGAAAAAGTGTAAAACACTTTCAAAATTCATCCCAAACTCACCCTTAGTCTCTCTCCTTAGGTTATAGCTCTTTATTAGAGAGGGATTACACTTTGGTTCTCTTCATTTTACTTCTATTACTTTTGCTGTAGGGTGTTTGACTTTATTACTTATGAGCATTTTTGCTACAATTGTGATTGAAGGAGCTCTTCTAATCTTTTGTATCAACATTTTGACATTTGGCGTTGTTGTATAATCTTATAATCTTTGGCGATGCCTCTTTATATATTTGTATATATGACTTGATTCTTTTTATTTTTCTTACTCGGCAAAAATAAAAGGATAGTACCTTAATCCTATTTTAATTTTTCTACTTTGGTCTCAATAAATTAGGACTTTTTTTTTTCATTTCTAAATTTTGGTGACTTTTATGATCATCATAAACAAGTTGTTCGGTTATTGGGTATCTTATGAAACATTCAAATATTATGAGAAAAAAATTGATTTTGTTACTTCATAGCGAGTTGTAATTGTAAATGTATTTCTATTATTCAGTCTGGGCATTTTACAATATTATCAAGACTACTAGTATTCAAAAGAGAACATTTTCTTGAGAAAATCGTGGAAGGTTCAATCATCCTTCATTCTATTTCTAATCTCATCACAATACTAACCAAGTGATGGATCAGAAATAGGTTATTAGCTCATTTAACTTGCAAATTGAGAATTTAATAGGTTACCTTGCCTTTCCAAACTAAATCGATAATCGATTTGCCTTGGCCAGATTTAAGGGTCGTGGCAGAATGCAATTATCTGTTTCAACCCGATTCTTTGAACTGGTATTGTCTTCAATAGTACTCTGTTTCTAAGTAAATGCGATGCATTCATCTTTCTAAAACACACAGACCATGCACATTGTAATTTTTTGAGATCTAATTCATGAGGATTTTTGCAGATTTCCCTGATGATCAATCACAAGCCTTCCTCAAGTACTTGGCATTGAATAGACTGGGGTCTACTCTGCTTTTGCTTCTGACCTGCATGTGCAGTCATGTTCATTGTAACTTTATTTCTTATCAATCTCACGCTTGTTTTGCACATTTGATTATGAGGTACAGCACAAGCCTATCGTCAATTTCATATATTTTCTCCATCTATATCTTGAGGGGTCCAATTGTTTAATTTCTCCTCGATCAATCGTTGTTTCATTGTATACATCCTTCTAAATCCATGTTACTAGTTCTCAAAACCCTTTTAGCCTTCTTTTTCATTGGTTAAATTAGCTTTTCAAATCTTTAACTGCTGTTATATGACTTATAATTTTGAATTGCAGACAACAATCAAACTCCCAAACAGACAGAAAACTACTACAGATGCCTGCAGTTCTTCACGTCGTCCCGTGGGGTTTCTTTCCTGCGTGCCAATCATGTTGATCATCTTGCAACATCCCACATGGGGTTAAAAAGCTGCTAGATAGAGTCAAAACACTTTCACGGCATCGCCTAATCTCAGTTACTATTTCATTTCGTGTTACATATCATTCTGGTTCGAGCATTTCGCCAATCCGTCAGCGATCTCCTCCTTCATCGATATTTTAAGTCTAGTCGAGGCAAAGAGAAGGTAACAAGTAGTAAGGCAGGCAATTACAGATGAGTGTGGTATGCCATATGTGGTGGTAAGTAAAAGAAAGTAGATGGAGGCAAGCTCTGAGAGTGCCTTACTATGTTGTTGTCTTTACAAGAAGACTTTGGGGACAAGAGTAACATGGCCTTCCATGTGCTAAACACAAGGAATGGTCACTATCAAACCTCAAAAGAATATATCCCTTTTACTCTCTCTTTCTTTTTTCTGTTGCTATTATTTTTCTTCTGTTTTTTTTTTTTCCCAACCATTCAAATTTGTTTCATGGAACATGGAGGAGTCTATTTTAGGACAGTGACTTGATCTCATTTCATTTTCCATCCCATTTATTTATTTATTTATTTTTACTTCTCTCTTTGCAAAACAATTTTCCCTTTTCATTTGTTGCTTTTTTGGGAGAGAGAAAATCATTGTTTTTTTTCTTTCTTAAAGGTGTTTTTTACTTACTTGATTGTCCTAAAAAGTACAGAAGATTCTCTCTATCTATGAAGGACTGCTAACTTTTGTTTAAGGTTCCAAAAAGCTCCTTATAAGGGGCCTAAATTACATGAATTCTATGTCTTTTCATTGGTCATCATTTTTTTTTGGTATGATTTTGATTGGGTGAGTGCAAGAAAATGTAAATAAAGTCGTATAAAAAATGATTAAAAACAATTATTAGTAAATATGTTATTATATAACCAATCAATGGTAGGATCACTAACCAACATTAAAAAAAAATTAAATCTAATCCATAACGGAATCTTTTAGAATATCGTGAACATTTTACCTATATATATTTTAAAATTAAATCTAATCCATTAATAGTAGTTTAAACCCACAGAATTTTGGTTGGTTTCAAGTTCCGTTTTTCTTGCCACTCTCGTATAAAATGAAAAATGGTTACATTTTTTGTCCATCCCTTGGAATATTTTGATCTTTGTAATTATGAAAATATAACGAATTAAATCTCTATTTTTTTTTTTACTATATATATATATATATTATATTTCAATTTTTTAGAAGAAGAATATTTCAATTTTTTTTTGAGATATTATATCAAATTGGGGAAGGGAAGACTCGAACATTCAACCTCACGGGAAGGGAGTAAGTGTTTGACCAGTGAACTATACTCGGGTTAACAGAATATTTAAATTTAGATTATAGAATCATATCATTCACTCGATTTTAAAAATATAATCGTCGCATTTCTAAAATAGTTAAATCCAATTCATTACATCAAAATAGGGACCAAAGCATTTGAATAACCAAACAAGAATTAAAAATGAAATTCTTTTTTATATATGAGAGTTTTGAGGTGTTTGAAAAGAGGGGAAGTCCTACTCCTAGTCTACGGAGAAATCGAAGTTTTTATAACATAGTGGGGATTTATGTCTGATTTTATGCAGTTCTGAGTTAGTGGCTGTGGATTCATGAGGACCACTTTTAGAAAGAAAAATAAAACATTGTTTTTAGATTCACTTCATTTCATTAATAAACATTGCTCTTAGCTTATGATAAATGTGTAGGACACCCTCCTCTTCTCTCTATTTTTTCTTCTTAAAATATTATTTTTATTTGCTTGAAATTTTTCGATTCGTTTGATTTTGATCTGTATATATAATTTAAATTTAGTTGATTTAACTTTACTTTTGGATCAAATCTCACCTTTTTTTTTTTACTCCTAAAGGATCAATATATATTCTCTAGAATTTTACAGCACAACTCGTTTTATAACCAAAGCCTTTTTAGTCTAAAAAATAAAGGAGTAAGACTTTTGAGGGTAAAATTATATAATTACACGTGAAATTTTTTAACTTAATCAAGAAATATACAACTGTTATGTCTACGCCACCTGGTGAAATAAAGTTACGTTATTTGAAAGGGTACGTCTACGTTGTTCGAGAAGGTATCCGTCTACTTCGTCTAGTAAGACTACATATTTAAGTTCAAGAAATTACATTATACAATTATCCAATCAAGAGATGACACGTAGCATAACCAACACATGATATGTAGTTGGGAAGCAATATGTGGCCCAATCCCGACGCTACATGTGGCACGATGATATCATCAACTCATTCTCTCTTAATAAATAGTAGAAGAAACTCACCAAAAGATAATTCATACAACTCTAATTTTCTCTTGTACACTAGCTCTAAGTTAAGCATCGGAGGGTATTAGGCCACACCGGTGCTCTGTTCTTTTCTCTACAGGAATATACACTACTCGTCACCTACGTAACACCTCCAGCTCAGCGCACTACACACCTTCGACTCGTCTCGAATTCTAAGTTCATTGCATACGTGATTCTACCTCATTTTTAGGCAGTAACAACTTTGGTTACTTATTAGTAACAATCAAATATGCTTACAACCAATAAAAGTTATCGAGTTAGTTTTTTTTTTTTTAATCAAATTATACTGACTTAACTTTAAGCTTTAGAAAATATTGAACAAAGTACTATCTACAGTACAATCGAGTACTTTTAAGTTTTCATTGACTTGAATAAGGAATTGGTTCACCCCTATCAAGAAAAAGAAAGATGGGTATTAAAAGCCATTTCTTTTTGCTATATATAGACATAGAAAATAGCCATTGATAAGTTCTTTTTTTCTCTCTTTATTTTATTTAAAAAATAGAGTTATTTTTATTCGCTAAGAATATGACATATATGTGTTAGAAGAAAACGAGCTTCCACAGCTCCACATTGATATGATATTGTCCATTTTGGGCCAAGACCCACATGGCTTTGTTTTTTGGTTTTACTCAAAATGTCTCATACCAATGGAGTTGTGTATTCCCCTTATACACTTATGATCATTGAGATTTTATTCGCACCCCAATAATATGCACAGTTCCCATTTAGTATTTGAACCCATAGACTTAATAATTAAGTCAGTAAAAAATAAGAAAAAAATATAAAAAACCTGAAGATATGAGTAAAATAAGAACTATAGGAAGACAGAGAATCAAGAAATGTCAAAAACCTGAAGATATGAGTAAGCAATGCACATGGTATTTATTTTTTTTCAAAATTGTAAAAATTTATAAATAAGGAATCACACACGAAAACAAACACTAAAATTCAAAACCTTCAACTGATTTTGTACTGAAACAGTACACATTATTGTTCGTCCGTGATTTCAGTTAGAGAGGGGAAAAAAAACCATATATTCCAAGTTAATCTTTTTTCATATATTTATATATTTGTGTATAAAATTTCATTGGACAATTCATGAAATTTCAAGTGGGAGAAGAATATGATTTTACAAGATTTTGAGTTAAAATTTCCCCATAATCATAGCTCAATATTGGCAAAAAAAGATATAAAGAATCTAGATATTTTCATTAACATATGGTTCAAATGCTTTGTCCCTTTGACCTTTTGTCAAAAATGGATAAAATAAATAAAATAAATAAACTTCTTAGGTTATATAAAATTTCATCCCTTGTTTTCAACGAATTTGTGTTTGTAATAACAATTTCAACTAATGACTTTTTTTTCTCTTCAACGGTTAGATCTTCCTATCATAATTATTATTTAGCGTAGGAATAAATAAAGCATGCATATTGCCATTTTTAAGTGAGTAGATCTATCTCCTATTCTACATTATATTAAAAAAAAAATTATCATAATTGAAAATACCAATTTTTTTTTTTTAAAGACCATATTATTTTATTTATCCATGCACATTGTGTAATTACTAAGAATTTTTGAAAATTTAAATTTATCTCAAAAACTCTTTTAGATGATCTATTGATGATTTTTTTATTATGAAATGAAAAAAGAAGTTAAGTAATAAACTGCATAAATATTATTAATCAAAATTGTAAGGTAAATTTGTATACAATAATTGGAACAATTTTTTTTATTTAATAATAATTTTTTCTAGTTGAAAAAACTAGGTTAAATTATTTGTAAAGTAAATATAATAATCTTTTAGTGTGGCAATCCATGATTAATTATTAGGGGTGTAAAAATAAGAATCGTCACCCCCTCATCCCGCCGCCCAGACCCCGTCAAACCCGATTACTAAACGGGGTCCGGGGTCTCTGAAACCGATTAAGTTTTTTTTATTTTGTTTTTTTCATTTCTTTTTCCTACACTCAATCTACCTTTCTTCTCTTCTTTTTTTTTTCTTATTATTTATTTGTTGTATTTTCTTTCATAGATTGCTTGATTTTAAATCTTTGATATGAATTGAATCTAGAATTGATGAATTCCATGTTGATTTTTTTTAATGCTTAATTAGGCATGAATAAGTTAGAAAAGTTTTTCATTTTTTTTTAAAATATAACCATACTTTTTTTTCTCTAATGACTCGAACTGACCTAGACCACGACCTCGACCTCGCCCTGTTTAACCCCAAAACCAATCTCGTCACTTAATCGGGACAAAGTGACTAATTTTCACAAACAGGGCGGGGGGTTAATTGGGACATCTGCCCCCACCCATTTACACCCTATTGCTAATAATGAATAGATGGTTGACATTGATATGTAATAATAACTTCACACGATGACCATTGGTTTATAGTAATCATTGATTGATATGTGAAAAAATCTACAATATTTATAAACTCCTAAATTATGTGTTTGGTCCCTATGGCTATACTTACCATTTGTCTTCGGTTCTTCTACTTTTAAAAGTTTTATATTCATGTATTTTGTCACTGGTGTAAAATTGATCCCTTATACTCTTAAATTTCTATTTTAGTCCCTGAAAATGTGGTGTTAATAACAATTTATTATGTCTAAAGTTCGTTTTATGAGTGATAAAAATAAAGATACACAAAAGATATTAATGAGTTTCAAATTGATTTTGGGCCAAAATTTCAAATTGTTGAGGGCGAACAAAATCCCACATCGGTTAGGGAAGGGGATAATCATGGGAATATAAGGGGAATGACACATTTTCATTAGTATGAGGCCTTTTGGGTGAAACCAAAAGCAAAGCCATGCGGGCCTAGGCCCAAAGTTGACAATATCATACCAATGTGGAGTTGTGGTGGCCCGATGTCCCTTACAAGTGGTATTAGAGCCGTAAAACAGACATCAATGGCAAGAACAAAGTATGAAATAGAAAAGTTCAATGGCATTGGAGATTTCAACCTATGGACCAAGAAGATTAGAGCTATTCTCATTCAACGAAAGTTGTATTGACCATTGAAGAGAAGCCTACTCTCCCTGCAACTCAAAACCTGAAGAATTCCAAGCCATGAAGGATACAACCTACAACACTCTCATCTTGAACCTAACAGACAATGTCTTGAGGCAGGTAATCGAATTAGACTCTGCTCTTAAAATCTGGAAACAGCTTGATGCAATGTTTATTAGGATAGATCTTTCGAATAAGATCCACATCAAAGAGAAACTGTTTACCTATAAAATGAATCCATCGAAGGGTTTGGAGGAAAATTTAGATGATTTTAAGAAGCTTACCATGGAGTACAAGAACATAGGGGAGAAGATGAGAGATGAAAGTGAGGCTGTTTTGCTTTTAAATGCAATACCAGATAGCTATAAGGATGTCAAATCTGTGTTAAAGTATGGAAGAGACACTTTGACAGTGAGTCAAGTGATTGCTACTGCAAGAATAAAGCTTTTGGAAATGGGAAAGGAAAGCACTGGAGGTTCAAATGGTGAAGGGTTATTTGTCAAGGGGAAGAACAACTTCAAGAAGAATAACAAGAAGCTGAAGAAAGAAGGGAACCCGGGAAATCAAAAGTCCGGAAGTGTTTCCACTTGCCACAAAGAGGGACATTTCAAAAGAGATTGCCCTGATAGAAAGAACCCTGAGAAGCAGAAGGGAAATGAAAGAGAAAATACTGCTGTTGGTGAAGGTAAAATTGATTACATGGAAGTTCTTGCTGTCACAGATGATAAACCTGAAAGCCAGGGTCAAGACAACAAGAAAGACTGGGTATTGGACTCAGGATGCACGTATCATATGACACCAAACAAGCAGTGGTTTCTTGATTTGAAGCCTTATGATGAAGGATCTGTCTACATGGGTAACAATCAAGCATGTAAAGTAGCAGGGATTGGTTCAATCTGTTTGTAATTTAAAGATTCGAATCCAATCAAAATGACTGAAGTCAGGTATGTACCTAAACTGAAAAGAAACTTGATCTCACTTGGCACTCTTGATTCCTTGGGATGTTCTTATGAAGGAAAAAGAGGTTTTCTCGAATCAGTAAAGGCAATAAGCTCCTAATGACTGCTAAGAAGATCAATGGTTTGTATGGGCTCAAGTCAGTTCAAATACCAAGTCATGCTATGATTACTACTGACAGTGAAAGGGAAGATGCAATGCTCTGGCATAGAAGGCTATGTCATACGAGTGAGAGAGGTCTCCAAGAACTCTCAAAACAAGGATTAATTCCTGTGTCAGCATCAAAGAATCTGGAGTTCTGTGAAGACTGCATATTTGGCAAAACTACTAGAAAGAAGTTTGCTAAGGGAGAACATACTACAAAGAACATCCTAGATTATATACATGCTGATCTTTGGGGGTCTAGCAAGACTGCAACTTTGAGTGGTTCCAGGTACTTTCTGTCATTAATTGATGATTTCTCTCGCAAAACATGGATCTACTTTCTGAAAACAAAAGATTCTTCCTTCTTCTTCTTCGTGAGGCTGTAAGAAAGAAAGCGTGGATCGATATGAGAGGGAAAGGATTCGTTGAGATTTTCTTGTAATCCTTTTCAATTCTTAATAAGAGATCTTGGCTAATTCTTCTTAAAATTGTTCATGTTCTTTCTTTGTTCTTTGTTCTAAATTCATTGATTCTTGTGTTTTGTTGTGAGTATTTGGTTTTGCTGCAACAACATATATAATAATTAACTTTTGTAGTGGTAGAAAATAGTGTCACGCGTGAACATGAATGACTCGCCCTATGGTTCACGTGGCATCACCCAAAATTTTCAGAATCGTCAATGTTGGAGTGTGAATAAAATGTCACATTAGTTAGGAGAGAGGATGATCATGAGTATATATATAAAGGAATAGACATATCTTCATTGGTAAGAAACATTTTGAGTTAAACCAAAAGAAAAACTATGCGGACCTAAGCCCAAAATGAACGATATTATGGCAATGTGGAGATTGTGGAGCCCTATTGTCTCTAATAGTCAAATAACTCAATATCCATCATGGCTAAACCTACTTGGCTAGCATTAGCTTGGACATGCAAGCTAGGCAGAATAGCATTTGTGCATCGACTACCTCCTGTCGAGATCCTTCATCTGACGAACGTTGCTGCATGACCCAACCCTCCCTGTTAGCTCGATATAATGTATCTACACGGTCTCGATCATCTCGGTTAGGTAGGAAAAAGCCAAGTAGTTCACTCTGTCAAAACCCGCAATATACTCTCACATGCAATCAGTGACGGATCTAGAATCTTAGTCAAGAAGGGCACAATATAGATTATAGTGTACACAATTAAGTATATAAAAAAAATTACCCTCATCATTAGTATTTTTTACATTAAAAAATATAGAAATACAATTTTTTAAAAACTAATCAACCACTACTTATGTCATTTTTATTTATTTTTTTGCATATATAAAATATCAATATAAATAATAAATTATAAAAACAAAGAAGAAAGTTTTAAAAAACAATATCATAAATATCAAGATAACTTGTATTTGATCTCGTGTTTCATTTCAAAGCATGGTACTAAGTAATAATGAAATCATTACTAAAAATGATATTAATGTCGATTTTCAATTCAATTATTTTATTTTTAACACTTGAATTATTATATCTATTATATATATTTTCAATATTTTCAATAAAAATTATAGTAGAAATCTCGATATGAATTATTTATTCATATTGAATAGTGTATAACTTGTATATCTGTTTTTCCGCCTGAGACACTAACAGAAGGCTTATGTGACATGTAATTGATGATGTGACATTATATAATTTGACAGCGAGGTTAAATGACGTGGAAAAATGAATAAACATTGAGGTTAATCTCATGCTTTAATCATACCCTAATAGATCTTTTAAACAGTGAGGTTAATCTCATTCTTTAATCAATGGATATTCGTTTTTCCACGACATTTAACATCACCATCAAATTATATAATATCATATCATCAATAATAACATGTCATATAAGCCCTAAGTTAGTGTTTTAGACGGAAAAACAGGCGAAAGAACTAAAATGAAACGAATCGTAAAGTCAGAAAACGAAAAATGTCACTTTTGAAAATTTAGGGACGAAAAATGAATCCGACCGGAGTGAAAGTTCAGGGACGAAAAAAATGGTATTTTACCCAAAATGTAAACGGTAAATTATAGATAATAAACATATAATTTAACCTAAAAGCTATAATCAAGTCTCTCCAATCTTGATCAAACACAACCGTAGAAATTAAAAAATGGAATGTTTTACTATGTTAATCCAAAAAGCCAAAGCCAATTGAAAACGAGAGAGAGAGAGAGAGAGAGAGAGAGAGAGAGAGAGAAGAAGGGGGGTCCAAGTTGCCATTGGGATAGCCAACATGCAAAGGAAAAGAGTAGACCCCAAAGGGTTTGGCTCCCACCCCATGTCCTTGTCTTTCACTCTCGTGGTCTGTCCATTCTCTCTCTTTAAAACTTCTCCATAAATACTACAATATCACCACTCTCTTTTTCCACACTCTCTCTTCTTCCTTTTTCTTCTTCTTCTTCTTCTTCATCAATGGCTATCATTAGAAAAGTAAACAAACTTCCTCAAACCACAGTCTTGAAGCAAATCTTGAAGAGATGTTCAAGCTTAGGGAAGAAAAACAATAACAATAATAATGGATTTGATGATGAAGAATATGGACTTCCTCTTGATGTTCCAAAAGGTCATTTTGCTGTTTATGTTGGTGAAAACAGAAGCAGATTCATAATTCCGATATCGTTTCTGACTCATCCTCAGTTTCAATTCCTTCTTCGTCAAGCCGAAGAAGAATTCGGTTTCGATCATTATTTGGGTCTTACTATTCCTTGTGAAGAAGATGTTTTTAGATCCTTAACAACTTCCATGTTTACTTGAAAAAAATATCACAAAAGAAGAGAAAGAAGAAAAAGATGGTCAAAGATGAAGCTTAATCATAGAGCTTCTCTTTTTTTCTACATCTTTTTTCTTCTACTTTTCAATCATCAAGAACATGGGAGATATTTTCATTTTATTTTTCACTTTTTTTTTCCAAACCCTTTTATGGGGTTTTTTTTTAGAGCTAGCTAACTTAGTTTTTACAAACCCTTTTTGAAGATTAATTAAAATCTAAAAAGGGTTTGAGAATTTGTAAAAAGTTCTTGAAAATGTTTCCCTCATAGAGGTGGAAATTGTTTTTACACCTTATGAGAGGTTTTAATGAAATGCATGGAATGATTATTAATGTATTAATATTCTCTCTCTTTCTCTATCGCTATTTAAGATCTATAATAAGATGTTTTAATTTCATATTTGATTAAGATCATTATTAAATGTGAAAGATAAAATATTATCCAAATTGGGTTTTTTTTTCTTTTGACAGCAATGGGATGGGATGGTCAGAGAATATGGGTGGATACGTTTTAAGTATATGTGTACGGAACCTCAGATCATAACTAGATTCTTAATCCCAAAAAATGTCATTTTTTAAGAAATATTGTTTTTTTTTTTCCTCTTATTTTTTCTATACTTTTACTAGATTCTTCATACAAAATTATAGATCTTATTAAATGATGAATTCTTTACTCTCATTGCATTTGATCTTCACTGATATCTAACCCATATATGATAAATTATAGAAAGACTTAAATTTAACCTTTTATATATTCTCTAAAACTCTCCATATATGAATCAGATATTTATATAAGATCCAATTACGTGAAATATTAATATATATGAAAGTAAATGATAATAAAAAGAAGTTTAACTCGTAAAATATGATATATATATTCGGAACAAAATACATTCTTAAAGTTTTTTTTTCCTTATCTTTAGAAAGGGAATAAAAATGGTAGAATTTATAATATGTGTGTGATGTTTTTCAACTTCAACATTATTAATTTTACCATTGTAAAATGAAAAATCAAGGGTGAGAAGATTCAAACTTGGTATGAATTTAAAAAAATAAAACCAACTAGACTTTATCATATATGACATTCCGCCTCTGGCTTCTATATTAAAAAAAAAAAAACTTTGACATGTGAGCTGTCACTAACGTCATTTGAGTATGATACCAAATTTATTTTAAATTTCAGAAACATTGATTTAAAATAATTTTGAATCTAATTGGATAATCATTTCATTCTAAAACAAGATCACAAATTTCCAAAATATAAAACATATTATAATGAAAAAATTACGAAATAATCTTTTGGACAAATAAAAATTAACAATAAGTATCAAGAATTTTAAAACATTCTCCTTTACTAATACTATTAATAATAATCTAATTTTAATCTTTTAGGAAAAAACGATAGGCATAATATTTTTTTTCGGGGAAACTCGAATCTTCGACCTAATGAGAATGAAGTAGATACCTTAGCATTTGAACTATACTCAGATTAATGACGTGGATAATATTAATATAGTCATATTCACGCATAATTAGTTTATTAACTATGACTATTCTTTTCCTCCAATGGAAACATGAAATCTCTCTCTCTCTCTCTTTAATAAAGTTTTATTTTCTATATTCTCATGTGATTTTATTATAATTAAAAGAAGACCTTATCGGCTTGCACCAGTTCGACCAATGGCAATATGAATAGTGAAAGGAGAATACTTGCCTCTTAATAAATCAGGAGGGTCTCCTCCTCATCTCTATTCTTATTGGTTAGAAATTAATAAAAAATAATTAATACATATTTTTTTAATTATATGGGGCCCACCATTTTACTTTTAACCAATAGAAATTGATTATAGGAGGAGATCCTCCTGATTTATCAGAATGCAAGTATTTTCCATAGTGAAATTAATAACATCACGATCAAGTAATTATGTCAATTGTCAAGTTATTAAATTTTGATTAAATGAAAAATGGATTTTGTTTCAATCTCTTAGAAATGTGAACGATCCTTTTCAAGCATGGCCATCCACATCTTCATTTACAATTCCATGCATTTAGTTTTTAAATTAAGCTTATGTGACACAACATTATATTTAAATTAAAGTCGGAGACTAATTCATGTTATAAAAATAGGAAAGAAGAAAAAAAAATGTAAGAAATAAATTTATATAGACTTACTCTTTTGAGAGGGAAAAATTATAGGTAGAGTAGAAAAAAAAACAATTAGATGATTGGGAAAAAATGGTAAAAGAGTTCAAATGACGTCACCATCATCAATCGATTCGGCCCAAACATTAGAAGGCTCAGGCTTGGCTCAGACTCGATCCCTATAGTGGTTAATAAAGACCTCAATGTTCCACATTTTAAAAATCCTACCATAAACTTTTCAAGTGAAAAAAAAACAGAAAGGGTAAAGTACCCATTTGGTTCATGAGTTTTGGAGGTCGTGTCTATTTGGTTCCCACGTTTCCAGTTTGTGTCTAAGTGGTCCCTGAGTTTTGGATGTTGTGTCTATTTGGTTCCTGCGTTTTTAATTTGTGTCTAAGTGGTCCATGAGTTTTGAATATTGTGTCTATTTGGTCCCTTGATTTTCAAGAACTCTTATAAATAAGTTTAATTGGTCCTTAATTTAACATATTCGTTAACTTCTTACCAAATTGTTGACTTAATGCTGACACAACATGTCTAATTGGCCAAAATAAGATATTATTTCAAATCTTTCATCAATGTAGACCTAAAATTTAACATAACAATTAATTTCATGTCAGTATTTTGGTCAATTAAACATTTTATGTCAGTGTTAAGTCGATATTATGTTAATGAGTTAACAAATTAAAGAATAATTAAACTTTTTTCTAATAATCCAGAGACCATTTAGATATAAATTGAAAACTCAAGGACCAAATAAACACAATGTCAAAAACTCAGAGACCACTTAGACACAAATTGAAAACGCAAGGACCAAATAGACACACTAATCAAAACTTAGGAACCACTTAGACATAAATTGAAAACGCGGGACCAAATAAACACGACCTCCAAAACTCAGTGACCAAATGAGTACCTTACCCAAACAAAAATAATGTCACAAATGAAATTATATATATCTAATCTATTATTTGAGATAATTTCTATTTTTTAAATCATCTCCTAATCATCGTTGAATTGATAAAGTTTCGATTGAAAAAAAAAAAAAACTCTTTAATCACTGGAGCTGAGGTGACCATTGATAAAATTGGGTTAAATTTTTTTGCTGCTCCTAGACCTAGAAATCGCCATATAACTTTAAACACAAAAATTGGCCAAACACTATCTCTACAAGTACATGACCCTTTTTACCTTCTTTTTCTATTCCTTTGATAAGAAAAAAGTCATCGAAGCTGGTATCCTTTTCAAGTTTAGTTCTTTACCCAAATTACCCTTTTTCCATCTATACCCCGTCTCGAAATTATTGGATGTATCCGTCACAATGTATTTCTTTACATATAAGTCGATTTATATATGGTAGGGAGCCACATTATATCGTCAGTCATGTTCTATAATTTGTCGTCTCGAAAAACTCTTTTGTTTACTTGTTTCTCACTTATGCCCATTTGCCCATATCTCTCTCTAAGAAATGGGGAGGGATTCTTTAATAATAAGGAAAATGGACCAAAAAATCAGAAAGAAAAAGGCTGCCATAGTTGAGATGGTCCTCTTTCTCTTTGTTTTGGTTGTAGCCACAAACTGTACTGATTACCATAAAGACCCTCTTTTTCCATTACTCCTTCAGAAAGTATATATCTCCACACCAATATATTCAATTAATTTAATACATAAATAATAAAATATAATATATTCACAACAATTTTCATCCTCACAAGTCACAACCAAATATCTCTCTATTTTTTTTAGGTACATTTTATTTTTCTATTATTGTCTCTTTTTTTTTTCTCTCTCTCTCATTATAAATGAAAAGTTCAATGAAATGATATAGTTAGTTGGACTTGATTATTATCTTCCTCCTTTTTTTGTTTTTTTGCTTAATTTGACTAAATATTTTATTTTTAAAATTATTAAATATGTTATCAATTTTATATATCTATGGAATAATTGAAAATTTGACTGTAAAATAGTTGTAGGAACTATAATGATAAATTGATATTCATAATTTCTAAAAATATGAAATATAAGTCAAATAGATTTTTGATTAAAATAAACTTTTTGAAACACATGAAATTTATTATAAAAAAATATTCAAGATTTTAAGTAACAGAATTATATAGAGTTTTCAACACCTAAATATTTAGGAGCCGTTCATTTCATGGAATGTATTATTCTCATTGAATGATAAAATGATATTTTACCACTTGACAAGAATAGAGCAATGCCATGTAAAAAAGATGGAATAATTTATCCATGAATAAATGATTTATATAATTACGGAAAGGTGATAATCATACTTAATTTAACTTAAATAGAATAATTTTTATTACCGTCCTTTTCTAGAATGTAAATGAACCCACTTAAGAATTAAAGATCATAACCATTTTTTTATTTATTTAAAAATAAACTAGTTTAGTAGTATCAATGTCCTAGGTAATTCTATTTTAAAGACTTTTTTTTAAAGATCAGCATGAGCATAACTCAACTGGTTGGGCATATACTCCCTTCCTCTTAAGGTTGAAGGTTCGAGTCTCCCTCCCTCACTTTGATGTAGTCTTAAAAAAAAGTCTTTTTTTCAAAGATAGAAATTAAACAAAATATAAAATCAATATTAAATAGACTCGTAAAATCTTCACTAATGCTCATTCTACAAATTCATTATTTTCGACAAAAAAAAAATTGTGATCAGATCGAATCAAACAAGGACAATCTGTTTAAATCAATCTTAATTAATGATAAATTAAAAACTTCCCAAAACATTGAATTGTGGTAATACGGAAAAGTCCTTTCAAGACAGCCTATTATACTTCAAATCAATTTCTAACTGCATAATACGTTGTCTGAATAATCTTTAATTGTTTCTCTAATAGTTTTTAAAAAAATGACATTTTAATAATTAAGTTTTGAATTAAAAAAAATGATATTTCTTGATCCATTAATTTTAGAACGAGATTGTTGGAATCTCAGTCTGAAAAATATTATTTTTGAAATATTTTAAAATATAAATTTTATCATGTTTGAAATCATTCATTAAAAAATGTTATCTACTGGATTTTTTTTTTTTTGCTCTTTGGCTAAAGGTAAAATATTAATTAATGTTGGAAATTTCAAGCCAATATGAATAAAGTAGCAATGGAGCCCAATTAATTAAAACGAATCGAAATCTAACTGTACATTATTAGTACACTTTAATTCTTGGGTTGATTAATTATTGAAAACAAAGTCCTTATCTTTCAATCAATTTCAAGAAAAAGGGAAAATAAGGTAATTTTTTTTCCTTTCTATTTTGGGAGAGTGAAAAAATTTGGAAGGGGGTACGTGTTGCTTTGCAGTTGGCTAATTAATTTTAATTAATGAGAATATAAAACAAATTCCTTTGCTTGTGGATTTTTGTTCCTAGAAAGAGAAAACCCCACCAAACGCCCACATTCCCAGAAATTTCCATGGAGGGAAGACTAGCTGTCTATTCATAATTTGGTTGGTTACAAGGACAAAGGTGGCTAGTGTTAGTATTTGATTGAGTTAACTCCTATCTTCAAAATAAATTGGATGTTTTTAGGTATACAACATCTATTTAATGCATGTGTCTTGTGGGGTACTCTACTAGGGTGTACGCGGGTCGGGTTTGTTGTTAGATCTAGTTTTTTTAAGGTCAAAATGAACGATGAATTAATCTATCATTTAAAAAGAAAAAATAGATCTAAGTTATAATGAAAAATATTAAGCTGAACTATCTCCAAAAAAAATCAAATTGAACCGAGCGACATATTACACATAGATAAATGTAAACATTAAGGGGGTGTTTGGAGTGCCGAATTTGAGTGATGGGAATGGGGTTTATAATCCATTCCAGCGTTTGGATAACAAAAAATTACTGTTGGGCAAGGGAATTATATGCTGATGGAAATGAAAGGTTATTTTATTGGCTGGCATCCAAATGATCAAATCCCAATGATTTTGAATGTTTGTGTATTTTTTTCAACTTATTATTATTATTTTTATATTTAGAAATCTCCATTTGACTTGACTTCACCAGTTTTCTCTCTCTCTCTAGTGTCTTTTTTTTCTTTTCTTTTTTTAATTTCTCAATTCAAAATAACATAGTAATTAATTTATATGAGTGTGTCAATCCGTAATTATACATAATATAAATTAATTTTATGTTATTGTTTTCTAATATTAAATAAAATAATATGGTAAATTTGTTCATGTATTTGAATTAATTAATAACTTATTATTTATCATCAAATATTATGAATTTAGTATGAGTTAATTTTTTTTTTCATAAAATTAGTGTATAAACATATTTAAAATTTAATTAAGTAAAAATATATTCTTAAAATAAATAATACTTAAAAGGAAATTTAAAAAAAAAATACAAACTTATAAGTAAAACATAGTTGATAATCATAATTTAATTAAATTTTATAACATTAATTAATTTTTCAATTTTTTATATTAAATTTTAGATAATAATTAAATTTAAAAAATCAAATCATATTATATAAATCAAATCACATTTCAATAAAGTGTGAATAACAAAAACTTGAATTTAGATCAAACAGTAACATTAACATGCCTTCATTCTGAGGTGAATAGTGATAGAGGAAGATTTCACTTCGACTAAAAAACCTCATAAAGAAAAATGAGAAAGTTAAGAGTATATAAACATTTTTTTTAAATTCAATTGTTTATGTAGAAAGAATCTATTTAATTTTAGTGTGTTGTGCATTTCTTGCCAACTAAAGAATAAAAAAAATATTATACTATGTCAAACTCACTGCATTTAGATGACCATGTATTTATGAAATTCAATTTTCCTCGGATGAATGAATCTTGTTTCTATGAAATTCAATTGAGCATTCATCTCCTGGGAAATTGTATACACAATAACAAAAGTCTAATTTATTATTTTATTTTCAAAAGAAAAGGGAGAAGGATAAAAAGGAAATAAAACAATAAAATGTGACGTGTTTTAAAATACCCGGCAATAACTATTTATTTTTTATTATCAATTAATATCAAATATTTTATATAATAAAACATGATTGTAAGAAATTAGTGTTTATATGTTTTGTCAATTTTATTTTTTATTATTTAATGAAGTAATACTTAAAATAAAATAAAATCAAAACTTATAAATTAAAATATAGTTGATAATCTTTTAATTTAATAAAATTTAATATCATTAATTAAATTTTCAACTTTTTTATTATTAAATTTTAGATAATAATTAAATAAAAAAAATCAAATCATATTATACAAACCATATTCCTTCCAAGTTCCAACCAAACACAACAATCATATTCTCAAGCATTTAAATCTCATTCCAGCACACTCCAAACACAGACATCATATTCTCAGGCATTTGAATCTCATTCCAGCATACTCCAAATACATGCATCAAATTCTCATCCATTTTATTCCATACTACTTATTCTCAGACATCTAATTCTCAAGCCTTCAATTTCGATTCCCGCACTCCAAACGACCCGATAAAATGCACATAACATTCAGGTGATTTAAGGAAGGTGCTTGCAAACAATATATCTCATATCGTTAAAAAAATAAAAAAATAATAAATAAAAATAAACTCGGGTGAGTTTTGAATTATAAACTTATACCTCCAGGAACTAAATTGTCGCATTATAAACTTATACAAATTGGTTTAGAGTTATTACTCACTGTTGTTAGTCAATGGAATTCTTGTTCGACCTTGCATATGAAAACAATCAAACATTGTTCTTATTTTTGTTTAATTTTTTTTTTTTTATATAATTTTAAAAAATATAAATTAATTTTTAAAATCGATAAGTCTATGCACACATCAAAATTATTTACTTATCGAAATGATATTGTTTTACTTTATATCTGAATCCACATAGAGATTTATTTTTATTCTATTCAAAATGATATACGTACTACCAATAAAGATGCTATCCTGACACAACTAATGATCTCTCAACGTTCTTTTAACCGTGGACGGATCTCACTAAGGACCAGGGGCATGTGCCCCCGTCACTTTGATTTTTTTTTTTTAGTTTTCATTATATATATAATTAATTAATTAAAAATATTAAATTAAAATAAATTACTTAATTTTAATTAATTTTTTTAATAAATTTTAATTTTTCAATAGGACTAGATTTTAATTAAATTTTGTTATTTGTTTAGTATGGTTATTTTTCAAATGATTTTTCTTTTTTATGATTTCATTACTTTTTCCGCCATGTAATTGGACTGCTTTTTAAAGGTCAAATTGAATTTTATGATAGTTTTTTTGAATTTAATATTAAGTCTTCGTTTTTCTTTTGTTATTTATCATATAAAAAAATCTCTTTGTTTTATAATTGTATTTATGTCAATAATTATTTTTTAATTTTCATCATTATTGTGTGATCAATTAAAAATTGTAAAAACCAAAAATCCATCAAAATAAATATATAATTCATATAAATATTCTTTAATTATATTTTTATTAAAACATTAAAATAAATATAAACAATATATAATAGTTTAAGCTAAAAACTAAAATGAGTAAATTAAAATTTTGATTTATTTATTATTTTTAAATATTATTTCATTATGACTTAGTTTCAGGGCGGAGTTAGGAATATTTTTTAGGGGATAAAAATGTATAAAGTTGTTTTTGAGAAATTAAGGGAGGGCAAAATAGATGAAATGTATAAAAAAAATCACCCTCGCTTAATTTCATATTTTAAAATAAAACTTAAGATCAACTACTAGTTATCTTTATTTATTTATTTTTTTTCTTTTTTTGAAGTGCAGAGCATTACAAAAAGCCAAACAAGAACAAAAGAACAGAAAAAATTCAAGCAGATTCTCTCTAAACCAAGGAGGGGAATGACCCTGCCAAACATCCGAGCAACCTGAATCTGTAGCCAATTTTACCAGAAAAAGAGCTAAATGGTTACAACTACGCTTAGCATGTTGGAATTTTGAAATCTTTCGAATAGCAACCAACAACTCAATCTCTGTCACGATGGAACTAACTTCCATTAAATCTTGATCCTTCTTATTAAGAAGTTTGATGATGCCAAGGCAATCCGATTCAACTACCGTTTTGCTTCCTGATCAGTCAAATTAATAAGGCCTTCTTTAATTGCCATTGCCTCAAAAAGTTCATAAGAGTTCTCAGTAAAGCAAAACTCCTTACAACTCGAGCTTACAATCAAGCCCCGTGTGATCCCTTACAATCCAACCAATCCCCCCTCTTCTACTTGTTGTGTTAATAGAAGCACCAATATTTAGTTTTAATTGATTAGGAGTAGGGGGACTGTTGACGTAAATTATCAATTACCCACAAGCGTACGGAGTCAAGTTTCGCTTGAATGTCGCAAGCCTTCATTAAAAACGGACGAGCGACGCCTCGCTGAATGTTGAGCGATGGCTCTCTAGGCAGGTAGCGATACCTTGCTACTTCTCAAGCGATGGGTCGCTAGGCTAAAATCTGGACTTCTCTAAATGTTCAAGCGATGACTTGCTCGAAAGATAGCGATGGCTCGCTTGACTGAATTTTGCAAAAATATCTCCTTTTTCTCTTATTTTGCAAATATGATTCCAAATCTATATACAAAGAGAAAACTAATTAAAGTAGCATCAAATTTATAAAAAAGCCAATTAAATTAAGGGTAATATTATGATATAAAACCATGTCAACAGGGACTCCATTCTTCAGCTGGGCAAAGGTAGTTTCCATGGATATTCCCTGATATGGATCTTCGAGTGGACGAGAGAAATTCTTCTTCCCATCCCAAATTTTTGTCAATCAAAGCTTGTATTGGAGCTTTCGATATGTTGAACACCCAATTATTTTTATTATTCCAAACATACCAGATAGAAATAAGAACTCGTTCTTCATAACCATTGCAATTTTCCAACATCCAAGAAAGTCCTTCCGCTGGGTTCCAATGGTCTTTAATTGCGATTTTTACTTCTGGAAAAAGAGCTCGCCATAATTTGTTATCTTTATTGATATGCATGATACTGTTTTATGAGTTTTATAATTTGTTATTTATAATGATATTTTGTATAAACTAAAACTGAATAAAAATGATACAACTAGAGATTGATTTTTTTAATGTTTAATTCTATATTTTTTTAGTATAAATAATGATTAAAAAAAGAAATTTTTACTCATTAAATTAAATCGGGGCCTTTATTTACAATTATATTGGTGTTTCAGTTTTAATTACAATTGTATCCATTACAGGCCACTTTTGGCGGTTTTTCTCATATGAATTCCCTATTGTACCCTTATTTTCCTCTATCTAATTATTTGTTTACTAATGTTTCTAATTTCGATTTTTCCTTGATTTCCTCTATTTGATTATGTATTTATTAATTATTCTGATTTCCTTTTATTAATTACAAATTATGAATTTTGATTTTTTATTCATAACCGTTTTAGATTTGGTATTTTGTTTTTGATTAAAAATTAAAATTTTCAAAATTTCGATATCTACTCATTAATTTACGTATTGATTACTTTTCTTTTTCTTTTTCTTTTTCTTCCTTGTTTTGTTACGTTTCTTCCTTATTTTTTTTGTAGAGTTAGGGTTTTGCTTCCATATTTGGATAATTTAATTTTGTCTAACATTTTTAATTATATAGTTATTTTACATTTTCTATTGTATATTGTCAAATAGTTCGATAATTTAATTTTGTCCAGCTGTTTAATTTACATAGATTATCTATTATTTTTTAACTCATGTTTATTTTGAACTAACTATGTTCTGATGTTTTATTGAATTAGATTTTGTTCTATTACGATTTATAATCTTATAACTTTTTATCGTTGTATATTGTTAAATATTTTTGTAATTTAAATTCGTTCAATCATTTCAGTTACATAAATACTTTACATTTTCTATTGTATATTGTCAAATAGTTTGTTAATGTTATTTTGTCTATTAGTTCTAATTAACTTAAGTATGTAATATTTTGATTTGAATCCAGAATATGTCATTCATTAAAAAGTTCTTGATGTCTGTTTACAAAACAAAAAAACACATACATAAGCAGTCTTACTTTGAACTTCAAAATTATATAATCAAGTCATTAATCATGTGTTAGATGGTGATAAGTCGGTGAATCTTTTTTCAATTCTTGAGTCAGGGTAATCAGCTTCTCTTTTGATCCAAATTCCTCTGTGTATGACTCTGTTGATGATCTTCCTTTTTTCCTCTGCCTCAATGATCTTGCTCTTGTAGTCACCTCCTGTTATTGGAAATTGTTAAAATGTTGTACAATATTAAACAATATATAATATTTAATATTCATAAATTTGGACTATATATATCTTACTTGAGTCAGTTTCCTTCTTTTCTTTTTTCTTTCCAGCAGCAACCTTTTTCTTTTCTTCATTTCCTTCATTTTCTTCTATCACCTTCCTCTTTCTTGAATTTTTTTCTTATCAATGATTCGATGTTCTACCACAAAAAAATTGCACTTACTTTTATGTAATGTTTTGCATTAATTTTATTAAATAAAATTATTACCTCTTCCTCAGCTTCTTCATTAATGTCTATCATTGGTTCATTGTATCTTCCTCATCAGTGTTCTGTTTTTTTCTCTTCTGATTTTTGCTTGTTCTTCATCTTCATTACCTCATGTGTTTTCATTTTTATCTTTTTTTTCATCATAGGTTGTTTCTTCCAACAATTTCTTCCTTGCCTCCAAGATTTTGTTCCTTGATACCATCGTTGGCTTCTCTAGGTTTTCTTTTCTCTTCAATTTCTTATTTGGATGTTTTTTTAATCTGATTTGGATTTCAAATCTCCCACGATTTTCTCTTTAATTAGTTTACGCCTATTTTTTCAAATTTCGTAATTAATGCGCTTAATGTTGGGATTGAGACCTCTAAAAGAGTTCTAAAGCGGAAGCCTCAACGGATCTTTCCTTGCAGTATAATAAATTCAAAATTCTAAATGCATAAAAGAAAAACTAACCCTTGTCGAGAAGTGTCTGACTCTTCCTCGTTCTTCGATGGTTACGATCCAGGGACCACCAAAAAGATCTTCCTCACTAAGCACAAAAGAGAATCTGTGCGTGGGCACTATCTCCTTTGGAAAAAGGAAAAATTGAGAAGAAGAATTTTCTTCCCAATCACCCTATGGGCGGCGCAAGAGAGAGTGAGGAGAGGAAATTCCTGAGCCTTTACTTTAACTCTCGTGGTTGTGTTTTTTTGGGGTCACCCCAAAGGTTCTATTTATAGGAAAACCAAGGCATCAGAAAATCTTCTGAATATCTTTTTAATTAATAAATAATTAATTAAGATATTCTAAAATATATTTGAATAATAAAGATATTATATTTTATTCCATAATAAAACATTCCATATCTTTTATTTAAATTAATCAATATTAATTTAAATATATTATTCCATATCTTCCATTTAAATTAATCATATTAATTTAAATAAGATATTCCATATCTTCCATTTTAAATTAATCACATTAATTTAAAAATAAGATATTCATATATATTTTAAATAAATAAAAATGAAAACCTTTTGGTCAACCATTTGACCAATGGGGCGTGTGATCCCACCCCGGGTCACACGCCCATGTCATCCTCATATGACAGTATTGGGCATTTTTTATTTTCCTCATTATTTAATGGAACAATTCCTTTAAATAATTAAATAAATAAAACTCCTTTTATTTATTCCAATAAATAAAACTTCTTTTATTTATTTCCTCATTTAATTTGATAATTTCAAATTAAATATTTAAATAGACTCTTCTATTTAAATCCCCATTAATTTTGGACAACACAAAATTAATTTAATTAAATAGACTCCTCCATTTAATCTCTTATAATTAAATAGATTTTTCTATTTAATAATTAAATAGACTCCTTTATTTAATTCCACCATTAATTAAATGATTAAATAGACTCCTCTATTTAATTTCCTTTAATTAATTGAATAGACTCCTCTATTCATTTCCAATTTTCCAAAGAGAAATTAATCATATTAATTTATGTTCTCGATTACATGCGTTAGCTCGGAGGACTTAATGGACCTATAGGACTAAGCTCCAATGATCCAGAATTACCTTTGATTAAAACTTCTTTTAATCAATTAATTCTCATTCATTAACTCCTAGATAACTCCACTAAATATCTAGAGTTGCACTCTTAGTACTATAGACATAGTTATGTCCATTGGCTATAATCATTAACTACACTTTGATCCTTCACAAGTTAGTTCGTATCCATTGTTAGGAATGGTGTCCTAGAACTTGTAATTATTTAAATATAATAATTTATTTCGAATAAATTAAATAAATAAACATAAGTTCTTTATATAATCTAGATTGATTCAATTGACGATATTAGGAATATATGGAAATATATAAATATCAAAACATTCAAATAGTAAACCCTAAGTTACTCTTATGAAATCACGACTTAGTATGTGAGTCATACAAGAGGATTAAAGTCGAGATGAGTAACTTAAAAGTGTCTACGATAAATGGATAACGTTTGGGAACCTTATCCTGGTAACACTGTTGATAGCTTCGCATTTTGTTTATAGACAAATGATCTAATCCTGATCATTCATGTGGGAGACATGAAATGGAAGTATCATATGCAATGTTGATTGTATAAGACAGGACCACGATATTCGATCAAATTTCTCATTAGTACGGTTTACAGAAATGATCGAATATCAAACTAAGTTTATCAACCGTGATAGATCTCAATCCTGAGTGAAATGCGGACTCTATTTGTGGAGTTATGTTCTTTGATTCACATAGTTGAGAAGCGTCGTAAGAACGCTCAATACACTCCTGTTTTGGGAACATGACGGGATAAGTAGCTGGGAACTCATTTTCACGAGATGGAATTCATAACTTTCCTATAAATTAACCGGTATCGGTGCGATACCTAAACATTTTAGGAACTTTAGGAAACTCCTTGATGCTTCGATTCGAGACATGAACAAGTGACGTCACGACTTCTATTGATCACAGAAGTATCTTATCTCTAGTTCGACTAAAGATAAAGTTCATTGGAGAATCAGCGGGAACACAAGGATAAAACGGTAATTACAGGGGCAAAACGGTAAATTTATCCACCTGTAATTATGAGGGTTCCACGTGAAGGATAATGTCACGAGATATAAATAAATGATAAACCGAATGGACATAACTCATCTATAGTGAGGGGAGTTCAAAGCTATGAATCTATAGTGGAATTATTCATAGTTAGATAATAAGTAATTAACCGATTATGTGTTAATCACTTAATTGACTAATTATTAAGCCCATGATCTATAGGTCCATCGGGTCCCTATGCTAGCCCAAATATCGTAGTCGCGAAATCAAGTAGAAGAAATGGAAATTTTTAAGTAAAGTGAATTACTTAAAATAGGCAATATTAATTGTTTAAATATTGAGTATATTTAAACGGTAATTAATATAAACATTATTAATTGTTTAAATAATAAGTTTATTTAAACAGGAAATTAATAATGAAATATTATTAATTAGATATTATTAATTATTTAAATATTGAGTATATTTAAATGGTAATTAATAATTTGAAATTAATTAACAATTATTAATTGTTTAAATAATTATATTTAAACGGAAATTAATAATTAAAATTAATTAATTAATAATAAAATATTATCAAATAAAATTATTAATTAAATAATGAGTTTATTTAATGGAAATTAATAATTAAAATATTTATTATTAATTATTTAAATAATGAAAAATATTTAAATGGAAATTAATAATTAAATATAATTTGATAATATTTAGTCAGGAGAAAATATTAATTGTTTAAATAAAATATTTTATTTAAATGGTAATTAATAAATAAATTAATTAAGTTGGACTTATTAATTTAAGAGAGAGTTTCAAGCCCAATTGGATTAATGAACCCAATTGGAATTGGCTCAAAATAATTAATTAAATAAATTAGAATTATTTATTAATTAATACATGCATTTTCGGCCATATATGTATTTTTGGGAAGAGATAATTGCTTGAATTATATCCTAAAATAACTACATAGATTTATTTACCCAAGATAAATAAAAATAAAGAAAATAAAATAATCTTCTATTTATCCATGGCATTTTCGAAATTGCTAGATAAAGGAAAGAGATTATCTTTTTTCTTTTTGTGTTTATCTCTATAGATTAATCCTAATGTGATTAGGATTCCTATTTTTCTATAAATAGGAGGGTTGGGTCATTCATAAATCACACAACACAATTCAATTCTTTGGAAATTGAAAAATCTCTCTTCCTCCCTTCTCCCTCCCTTGGCCGATTTTCTCATAGTATTGGGAAGAAAAATATTTTTTTTTCTTCTTCCCAATTTCTTCTAAAGTTCGATCCCACAATCGAATTTCGTTTGATCGATCGGGATATAGCGTAGAAGATCTGGTGTTGCTGAGGATTTGAAGCTGTAAAGAAACCTCCAACCGATTCTCCATTATTCAGTCAATGTAAGTTCCGGTTTTAATTTTCGAATATATAAGCATGAATCTACATGTTTTATCACAAATTGCATGATGTTAATAGATCCGTTATTAAATGTTAATAAGTTTACTAAATAAAATTCCGCTAATTTAGTAAATCATCCCTTCATCCATGGCTAGGTATTTACACCGTATTAACCTCCATGATACATCTTGTTCCTTAAGCCCAACTGATTCTCTAATGAACAACCTTACATAATCTCCATTATGCGTCTTTAACCTTTTCCTTGATCAGAGGAATATGGGGCTCCGCTGTTCAAGACCGAATCAGTCCATAAGGGAACTACTTATCTATTTTCCTATATGGAAAAGAGTGAATTCCAATTCTTGTGTAATTACGTTCCCAGCTATAAGCAAGATGCAATCCCCAAAGTGGGAGGCATATTGAGCGAACTATACGAGTCACTCTCACCTATGCAAATCAAAGGATTGTCTCTTCCGAACAGGAGTTCGTAATCCACTCAGGATTAAGATCAATTGTACATGATCAACCGGTTGATAAACGAAGTGTCTTTCTGTAACGGCTTTCCCAGAAGACAGTAAATTTATCTTAGTCTAGTCTACTACAATCTCTATTGTAGCAACACCCCCACTCACATGTCTCTACATGAGCGATCCAGATGAGATCACATGTGCCAATTCACAAGTGGGCCGTGTTAGTGGTGTTACCAGAAATAAGGCACCCAACCTTTATTCATGTACCACAGACCATTTGAGTTACACTTAAGTGAATCTTCCCGCATCATATGCTCACTTTAAGTTATCATACGTAACTCTGGATCTTATGATGGATAACATTTATTAAACTAATAATAAATGACAATGTAAATATTACTAATTAATAATTCCTTTATTTATTTATAGTTTAATTGGATTACATAAGATTTAGGGTAGAAACCCCAGCACTTAAATCATGGGTTGACAAACTTACCATAGCCGACGGTTTCAGTAATATACATGCAAGGGTAAGCAGGTGGCAGACGTCCATTTGTGTAATTAAATTTCATAATCAGGTTTTTATGTAATTAAAATGGGAAATATGATTATACATGTTATTAACCTTTAAAGAAAACTCATGATAAACATAAGGGAAAAATACACTTTTGGTCCCTGAGTTTTGAGTTTATTGACAATTTGGTTCCTGAGTTTTCAAAACCGATATTTTTACCCCTGAGCTTTCGTTTAGCTTTCAATTAGGTCCCTACCGTCAAAACTCTGTTAAATACTTAACAGAATGCTTACGTGGCATTAAAAATACTTATTTTACATTTATTTTATTGTTGACATGGCATATTTAAATGAGTTGGCATATTATATTAGTTTTATATTAATATTTTATTTATTTAATTGTTTTTTAATTACTCTCTCTCCCTCTCTTCATCTTATCTGTACTCATCTTCACCAACTAAGCATCACCATAGTCGGGTCGATAAAATGAACTCAAACCCAGATAAAAATCAATACATAAAAAAATGCAGATCTAAAACGAATCCAACCCCACGGTTTTCCCGATGAAACCAGACCATCATTTGAGAGAGACGACGACGGAAAACCCAAACCATAAATCATACCTTCTTTTTTTCACGAACTCACTCCGGTTGAATATTTTATTTTTGTCAACTCTCTCTCTCCATCCATTTTTTTCTCTCTCCAATCACCCTTCCCCCTCCACCGTCTTCTCCGGCCAAACTAGACAAAGATTTCGATGAAGATGCACAAATCATGGGGATCGAACTCAAGACGAAGACGCACTGCAAAATCTCTCTAAATCTCCTCTCAATTTCACAGATTTCCTCTCAAATAGTCTTTGAATTTATTTAGGTTTCTAAAAACTAAAAATATTTTCTTTCAATTTCAGAGATCTTTCAAAATGAAACTTTGATTCAGCATATTCCATTTCTCTGCTCTTTATCATTTACATAGGGACCCCAAAAGATATTTCTACAAAATCGTAGAGACATCCTTTCGTATCTCTTGTTTTGCTCTCTTTTTTGTAAGATCGGACACTCCCACAATTTCTGTAAAATTGTCGAAACCCCACCTTATTCTAAGATCTATGAACGCACCACCAGAGTCAATCTCAATCTCCTTCATAATTTTGAAGCCTATCATTTTTCATATAATAAGAAAAGGTAAGACGAAGTCAAAGTAAACCTCCATCGCCATGGAGAATTGATTTTGTTTTTTAACAAACGCAAATCGATGAACTAGATATGTTTGATATGATGAACCGTCGGTCATGGCTTCGCAGATTTGGGTTGTTCAAAACTACCTTATTCGTACCAAAGTTATCAGATCTGGAGCAAAACGAAGCATGGACAGTAGAAATAGAACAAAAAAGTTCTAAAAACTCAAGTTGGGTGCTCATGGATCTGGGATCTGACCATGGACAAGATTAACAGAAATGGAGGAGAGAGTGAGGGAGGGAGGAGAGAGAAGAGAGATAGCTATTTAAAAAATATATAAATATAAAATATTAATATAAAAAATTTATTCAATATGCTGCCTAAGTAATAAAAAATAAAAATTTAATGCCACATAAGATTTCTGTTAAGTATCTCACAGAAATATGACGGTAGGGACCAAATTGAAAGCTAAACGAAAACTCAGGGGTAAAAATGTCAGTTTTGAAAACTCATGGACCAAATTGTCAATAAACTAAAAGCTTATAGACCAAAAGTGTCTTTTTTCCTAAACATAAAAATGTTAAATATTTAAATTTATAAAATTATATACACTATTATTTATAGTGTCCCTCCTAAATTCGAGTTCTGAATTCGTTACTGCTTATAATCGATATGAAACTTTCATCGCAACCGCAACAAAAACACCGCTCTTGAAAAGCATCTATAACCATAAAGAATTTGTTTTTCGTACTTATTTCGGTGATGGATATGTTACAAAATAATTTAGAATTTGTAATATAGTTTAACAGTTTTATTTTAAATCCATACCTTGAAAGCGTGTTGAAGGACAAAGGAGGGGGCTACTATGTATATATCCATTGTGGGGGACGACATGTTGGATTCATATCTATAAGGAAATATTACTACGGAGGAAGGCATTGTCGGACATTATTATTATTATTATTATTTGTTGTTATTGTTTTCTTCAATTTCATTTTCAAACTTTTTCATTCTACCTTTCTATCCTCACATTCTTAACAATCAAAATTCCCATAAATTATTAAAAAAAAAAAAAGAAAAAGAAAAGAAGAAGAAGAAAAGAAAAGAAAAAATATCCTCATAAAATTTGTCCTCTATTACAACCTTTTAAAATCTTGGTGGAAATTTATTGGTTTCTTCATATTCCTTATATGTGGTTTTCCACAAAACTTGTCAATATCTATTTATTTGCATGAATATATAATTAGATTTTTTTAAAAATAGCATTTTAAGAATTAATATTTTCAAAAAAGTAAAAATTTTAAAAAATGTTATTTCTCATACTGAAATCTCTTTTTGAAATGTTTCAAAATATTTGTTATTTTTGAAATTATACATTAAAAAAACAATCTAAATTTCCTTATATAAAATTCACGTATTGTACCTTATTTTGATTTCATATTGTCAACGGGTTTTGAAAATTAGGAAGAAGAAAAAAAGGTTGAGTATTCCAAAATAAAAATGTTTGAGCAAATTATATTATTTTTGCATTTTACTTATTTATTTATGCTTTTAATAAGGTAGGATCACGAATGAAGCGATTTTAGTTTAAGTTGTCTAATAATCAAGTGAACTTTATTAATAGACCTATCACTAATAAATAATTTCTTTATTAATTGATTTGTCGGTCCCATTATTGCCTTTATAATTAATATTCAATATATATTTCTTATTATTAAAGAAATGAGTATTGAATTTTTTTTGATACATTAGAACATTATAAATTATTCAATCTCAAAAGCAGTCTAGGGAATAGAATAAAAATGGTAAAAACGAATGGGATAAAAAGATCGACGTTGAAAAAAATCTATTGCATTTTCAATAAATTTCAAAACTCTCAAGTGAATTTTGCAACATATTTCCAAGTTTACATTAAATAATAATTTGATTAAATAAAACTCAACAATAATGCATCAAAGTATTCTATTAAACTTATAAATAACACTCACATTTCTCTTAACGAATTTTTAAAATTAGAATTTTTTTTTTCATTAAAAATGAATAAAAACAATCAATTTCAAAAATTGAATGTAGCTTCAACTTGGGTCATGTGACAAGTTGCGTTGGCAATATCTTATATCATTTTCAAATCAGACACCGAATATACTTTCTCTCTCTGCCACATACCCTAACTTTTCTTTTAAAAAAATAAAAATCGAGACCTTTTTTTTCCAAGGGCAAATGGCCAAATATTGATAGTTGAGACTTGACCCTTTCTTTATGTTTGATATAAATTTGAATTAAATTATTGAAAAGTTTTAATTTAAACGTTTCTATTTTGATTAAATTAAAATTTAATCATTATCATAAAATTCATTAGAAAAAAACAAGTGATGTCGCGCATGCTTATCTTTTATTGATTTAAGATGGATATTAATAGAACATTTAGATGTTGAAAGAAAAAAAATATTTTTTTCTTTTTTATTTAAATATCGCTACTTTTTTTCTTCAAAACATGGATAATATGATAGGTTTATCAACATCCAGATATTTAACTCAATTAGACTTTAAAGAATGTAATTGAATCTAATAAAAACATGAAGTATTAAATTAGAAATTTTATGAAATATAAGAATCTAGACTTTTTAAAAACATGAAATATCAAACTAAATTTTTTCAAATATTAAGGGTTAAGTTAAAAATTAAGATAACGTAATGAACCAAATGTATATTTTATTTTATTTTTAAAAATCGTTAAGATGAGACTTGACCTAGTGAAAAACAAAGTCTAGGAATGTTTTACTCAAAAAAAAAAAAGTACGAAATCCGTACTGTCATGAGCGAAGGACCCCACTTGAAGAGTTATGATATTACCACCTATCTGTCATTTATTTATTGCAAAAATGCGCGTAGGGTTAGGGTACACGTTGCTGTGCCTGTGACGTTATTAGTCACGGTCACGGACAGGCTATATAAGGTCCCAACGCGTAGGCCCATTAAGAAATGGGCTTTTATGAAATTAACCCAATCTTCTTAATAAAAAGCCCACTGTGATATCAGACTCATACATGATTTTCTCCAATGAAATTTTACTTTAAAAAAATCGTTCTATTTTAGTCCACGAATTTTATATTATATAAAAAAAAAAATCTTTCAAGTCTTCTCCATTAATTTTTCTAAAATCGTTTAATTTAAAAATAGATTTGTTACAGACACCAACCCTAAAATATATAAATTCAAACATTTGTCTATATAAGCATGTCAATCAATAAGAATGAAATAAACTCATGTTATCTCAGGTTTCTCTTCAATGGTTTACGAAAGAAAAAATTTAAAACAATGACAAATGGTTTTTTACAAGGTTTAGGGACTAAAATAAGATAAAGTTTAGAGACCAAAATAGATGTTCTAAAAGTTAAGGGAATTAAATTAAAACATAAAAATTTAAGGATTTAAATAACGAGTGTCAATCGAGCGTGTAGTATTAGGGATAAATTTCCTGCCCCAATCCTTGCCTCTAAATTATTTCCCATCCTCGCTAAAGTCACCATTCATAAAAGTTAGGGATGGGCATGAGGAGGGAAATTTGAGGGCATTGGGTTCCTATAGGGAATTTTCTCAGGATATGAAATATAATTTTCAAAATTTTAATTTTAATTAACATCATATTTTTTAATTATATTCTAATTAAGAGTTATGTGATATATTTTATATTTTTTAGATATAAAAATATATATACTCAAAATATTTTAATATTATAAAAATTAATACAAAAATATTAATAATGATATATTGAAGTAGAATATTAAATTGACTCTTAGGAAAAAAAAATTTCCCATCCCCATCTCTATTTGAAGCGAGAATTGACCAAACCGTGTCTCATTCTCATCGAGAATTTTAAGACCCCGAATTAAAATAAGATTTAAATGTAAAAGAAAATATAAAAACACCAAAATAAGATAGATTTTGCACTTTTTAAAGACACGTTTGATAGGTTGATTGGTACTAACAAGATATATCGAACCACGATAGAAGAAACAATTCAAGGTGTAATAGGAATTTGGGAGCATGTTTGGAACCTTACACAATTTAATCCCTCTTAAGAGATTAGTTGCTATACACTTTTACAACATACCACAAACTTGTAATTATAGTGGTATATTGAATCTTTATTGTGGAACACTCTTGTTTTACTTCGTTTTCTTTCATCGTCTCGGTGAAACGAGTTCTTGAGATTTCTTCGTAAAAAAAAACATTATTCATCACCGAAAAATAATTTTGTTACAGTTATTCAAAGTACTTGATGAACATATAACTCGAAGAATCAAACATTAGTATTCCCTTTCAGATTTCCCGTCTCCAATCTATAATATAAAAAATAATAATAAAACAAAATTGTGACGAAAAATATTGCATCAATCATATCCTAAAACATTAAACTCTCCAGACCCTAAACCCACGACACCCCAAGGATGCTACACCGCTCTGCACCAATTGATGGCTTCCAACGCCTTGGTTGGTTTGGCTATTATACAAAATGGTGAATTTTTACTCTTTTCTCTTCGACGATCATGCGTGCTTTCTAGATAAGTTAGTTAAGACACCACCCAAACATTTCAAGATAACAGTTCCTGTCGAGGGATCTGGCTTTATAATAAATTGTACACCCAGAAAATCTTTAATATTCCTCAGTGTTTCAATTCCATATGGAGTCAGCTTTCCGACCCGAATTTTCGAAATATCAGGAGGGCACAATGCACAAAGAAGGAACAACAATCCCTACACAATCAAAACATGAAGACTCTTTGAGATAAGCAGATTTAATTAAAGCTTGGCTAGGCAGACTGTAAGGTTAAATAAATATCAGTATGAGCATCACAGACATTATAGTGAGACAGTAAATCCAGTTCAGCTTCATTCAGTTATCCCACAAGCATATGCCCAGGCAAAAAAATATAAAGTGTATGGAGTAAACCGAAAGCAAAGACGTTTAAGAAAATTAAAAGGGTAATCAGATCAAATATATGATTGCCCAATAATAACATTCCGATCAGGTAGAGAAATTCAGATATGAGAGAGAGAGAGAGAGACAGAGTAAGATGAATCATATTTAAAGCAATTTAATGGTTCGATAACACTAACCTGGTGTGAAGAGTCTACTACACCTCCTTGTTTAATTTCACCAAGCAGAGAAGAAGCAATTTGTTCACCAACGTCTGCAGGAGGTGCAAGCTCTTTCTTCTCTTCTTCAAGCTCAGCTGTTTCTTCAGCTTGTTGTGCATATGAAACAGCTGTATCAGCGGAGAAAAAGCAACCAGAAGTAGTTTCCGCAACCAGTGAAATGCCAAATCCAGGTGAACTGCCATCAGATCATATTTTAATAAAAATGAGCCAATCAAGGATAGAACTTCTGTGAAAATAATTAAAAGAAATCCTACTTTCCAGCTTGAGACCCCTTTTTATGGTCGGTGAATATGTGAACATCTGGAAGCAGATGATTAAATACACCACGAGCTGCATTTATCATGGCATTCTCAAACTGAGAAGATACTCTAGTTGAAAACGTTACTCCTCTAATTCTCTTGACCATTCCTTCATCAGTCCAATCTGCTGCCTGCATAAACAACCTTGATCAACATGCATTCCTCGAACAAGTTAGAAAAATTACGGATGTTTGTGAGCCAATTTCATTTGAGTATTAGACTCAAACCAACAAGTCAAGTTGCAAATCTATCTAATTTAAATTATCCTAGTAAAGAAGAAATTATTGAATAAGGTTCCCACAATATGATTTGCTAGACACTATAAAATCCACTATTGTTAGTTAAAATTTAAGAATCAATACCAATTTAATCTATATAACACATGACATGCAAGGCAGATTCAACCTCATTGAATAATTTCTCCCGGTTACCTAAAAAATTATTCAACCTCATCCAAATTGAATTTACACCCTTGCACTTTTTTTTTTTAACAAAACACACCCCTAAACTTTCAAGAAGCCAACTTCCGTTACAAAAATCATCCAAACTAACAGTGGCGACAATCTTCCTTAGTTTCCAACTCAACTAACTACCTAAGTATTCTTACTATGCCAAACTGCCCCCCTTAATTACCTGAACTTAAATGTTATTTTCCATTTTCACTCTCTTCCTCCTTTCATATGTAATCCAGATGAAGGGCCTATCAATAGGTAAAAAGAAATATAGTTTGACAGTTTGGTCAACTTTTTGGTTTGCAACATAGAAATCAGGTTGGAATCAGGTTCAATTGTCATCTCGTATAAGGCATTGGTAACTTCCATTTTTATCACTAGTACTCAATTCTATTCATTGACCTATATTATTTCATAAAAATAAAAAGAATCTCAAGATCCAAACTAATTATTTGCAAAACTAATAGAGAAAAAAAAAACATGAAAGAACCCATGGACGAAACAAAATCAAAAGATACATTATACATAGACTCGAAATACTTTATCTAGCTTTTTCGAACTCAAATTAATTTGAAAAACATTTTGTAACCAAATCCAAAACATCATGAATAGAATTTGCTCAGTTAAGGTCTGAACACCCCAAATAATGATATGACAGACTCACGGTTAAACTTTGAACAGTTGGCACGGTCAAAACCACTTCTCCACCACCATGAGGTGGAACTCCCCGACTCTCTATTCTCAAATCTAGCCCTTCTGAAGGAACTCCAAAACGCTTCAACATGTTTAAAGTTGTAGATCTGTAAGTGTCGACTGATAGATCCTTCGAATCATTTGTAATTCCTGAAAACAATAAGACATCAAATAATTAAAACAGAATTCCAACATTTTTCCAAAACAAAGAATTTATCTAGTTAGTGTGATAACAACTATACATTATCTGAGCATACTTTGTATAAAAATAAATAAAGGAAACAAGCACACAAATATCGATATCATAAAAAAAAAAAAAAAAACTAATTTACCTTTAAGCTTGATGGAAAGGGGTTTCTTAGCAAACAAAGAAAGAACAATAAGGGGCTCTAAAAAATAGGAAATTGAACGAGAAACACCGCAATCGTGGACCAAATGTTTACCACCCATCACAATCCCAGGCTTATACTTCAATTTTGTACCTTTCAATCAAGCAAATAGAACAAAATCGTGAATACCTAACCACGAAAATATATTGAAATCAGGGCAGTAAGAATGAAGTACCGGTTTCGTTGATTTCGACAACGCAATCGTCGCAGATTTTCTCAAGCAAACGAAGAAAAGAAACCTCTTGCGGTTTAAGGCCGGGCCAGGTTTGGTCGGCTCGAATGTCTTCGATTAAAAGTGGAGTAGCGGAAAGTGTAGCAAGAACAAGCCTTTGCCTAAGGTTTTGGCTTCCTTTTACCCGCTTGAAATTCGTTTTCCCCATTGATTTGAGCTTGAAAATCTATCAATATATCTCCTTTTTCTTTCTTCCTAGTGCGAGAGAAGAGAAGGGATACTGTGTCGTGCTTCAGCTCACCCTGTTTTTTTTTTTTCACTTAAACCCTAATTCAATAAATCGCACCACGAGGGTTTTAGTTAGGAGGTAGGTATAGATTTCATTTTATTTTTCTCTTTTCAAAATATCAAATTTTGCTATATTAACCCCACCCTTATAATTTTGGGCCAATTACTCCAGGTTGTGACAAAAACTACTCCTAAACTATGCATTATGCAACTTGTGATAAATACCCACAAATTATTTTTTAAACAAATACCTAATAAACTATGTAATTTGTGACAAATAGTCCCTAAACTACTGACTTAAGCAAATACCTCCTAAACTATGTAAGTTGTGACAAATAACCCTTGGACTATTTTTTTTAAGTAAATAGCCTTTATAAGTATTTAAAATAAACCCTTTTATTTATACCCGTTATTTTTTTTTTGTTCCTCTTACCACTCGTGTGATTCATCTTCTAGAGATAAATTTTTAATATCAAACTAAAACTTTTATATATTATGTCATCAAATTAAACCGGTGTAAACAAAAGGTTTATTTTAAACATTTATAAAGGTTTAGGGGGTTATTTGTCATAAAAAGAATAGTTCAGGGGTTATTTGTCACAACTCACATAGTTCAGAGGGGTATTTGCTTAAGTCAATAGTTCAGGGGGACATTTGTCACAACTTACATATTTCAGAGGAGGTATTTGCTTAAAAAAATAGTTCAGGGGGTATTTATCACAAGTTGCATAGTTCAGGGGTAGTTTTTACATTTTCCCTTAAATATATAATATTACTTAAAAAGCAATACTTTTCATATATTACCCATATAGCATAGGAAAGAGACATTTTATTTGTACAGTTTTCTTTTATTCGCTCTTCCTCTTAGATTCCAAACCAGATTTTGAACAATAAGTTAAGAGAGTTAATTGATTTTCGCTTCCTCCCACGATCCTCCATTGAATTCGTTCATTAAAGATTTGTTCAGTAATAAACAGAGAGAGAAAAGTGAAAGAAACAAAAAATGCAGAGCGTTGAAGCAGAAGAAGGAGAAGCGATATCTTATAGTGTGAGAAATTTTAGGGAATATTTTAGATTAATGAAAGGGTTCTTTTAGTTTATTTCTTTTATATTGTTAGCTTTTGATGTTTTGGTTCATCAATTTTGTTTTTACTTGTTCCAAATTAGGCCATTTAAGGAATCCTCATAGAATATTTGTAAGGTTATGAAATGCTTGTTTAGAAAATAAGGAAAGAAAAAAAAATGTTATCTGAGTAATATTTAAAAATTAAATACATGAAAGTAAATAAAACCAAATAATATGTTGTTTTAGACAATTGCTTGGGGCAATTACTCAAATGACATATTTTATGGTAATAATTACTTTAATGTCAAAACTTTCAATTAATTACCCAAATAGCATAATAATAAGCGCAACCCAAATCAAAACATAATTTTTTATGTCCAAAATATCCTTAAAATAAGGTCTCACGTGCGAAAAACTTTCCCCTTTTTTCCTGCGATTTTCTTTCCTTTTTTTCCTTTCAAATTCATCTTTTTCCGAATTCATATTTTTCGCCAAATTATTCTACCTCACAAATTCTTTTCTAAAAAAATCATTTCTCAGATCTCAATTCAAAGATGAATTGATTGTTAAAATGCTTCAAAAAAAAGTAAAATCAAAGGTAAATACAGATGATTCTAGATGTTCTTAGTCTGAAAAAGCTAACTATAGGTTTAATTTATTCTAGAATTCTAATTACAGGGTGAACTTAGTGTTGGGATAAACACGAATTCTATCAAAGATAAATTATCCCTCTCTTGTGTGAATCTAATAGGAAACAATAATACGAGTAATAACAAATCAATAAAATTGACACCAAGAATTATACGTGGAAAACCCTCTAATGCGAGAAAAAAAATCACCGGACCAAGTCGAAACCTCCACTATAATCAACAATGGGTACAACGAGTTCTCTCTAGATAATACTAGAGGCATACAACATCAACATCAAGATAAATGATAATCTTGGCAAACAACAAATGAGAAATTGGAGAAATCTCACTTTAAAAGTGGCACACTTCTGCATAATACAATCTGATGATAGAAGACTTGAAACCCGATCTTCACCGTTCATATTGAAGTACCTCGCCCCGGGAACACGTCCACAAAATTTCAGCTCGATCCAACGGTAAACGAATCCGCAAACAGCTGCTGAAGGTCAGAGGCGGAATTGCCCTTTTTTCTCCAAAACTCAATTTCTCTCTCATTTGTCTCTCTCACGTTTTTTCAAAAGCGCACGCTCATCGTCTCTTTTCCATTCACTTACAGCCCTAATGGGCTTGGGCCCACATAAGGAAAAATAAGCCCAACAAATCTCCCTATTTTCCGCTATGTGGAGGAACTTGTCATTCCGACAGCAGAACGGAAAAACTCAAGCTTCTCTCTCGGTAATGACTTTGTCAACATATCAGAACCATTATCATCAGTATGTATCTTTTCAAGTTCAAATAGATTGTCATTGAGAGCATCTCTCATCCAATGATATCTAACATCGATATGCTTAGTTCTTCCATGAAAGGTATAATTCTTACCAAGGTGAATTGCACTCTGATTATCACAGAATACCACATAACATTGTTGTTTGAAACCAAGCTCTTGTATAAAACGCTTCATCCACAACAACTCCTTACACGCTTCTGCTGCTGCAATGTACTCTGCTTCGGTTGTAGAGAGTGTTACACATTTTTGCAACCTACTGTCATGACGACTCGCTCCCTTGAAAATGTCATCATATAGCCTGAAGTAGATTTTTCGTTATCTACATCCCCCCCGGATCGATCAGTATAGCCAACAAGTATCGGTTTCCGTTCCCAAAAGCGAGCTTCAACTGGAAGTACCACGCAGATATCTCATAATCCATTTAACTGCCTTCCAATGATCTCTCCCTGGATTAGATAGGAAACGACTAACAAGACCAACTGCATAAGCTAAGTCCGGTCTAGTACATACCATGGCATACATCAAGCTCCCAACTGCTGAAGCATATGGAACTTGTCTCATGTCTTCCTTCTCTTCATCTGTAGAAGGGCTCTGCTTACTACTTAGCTTAAAGTGACTAGATAAGGGAGAACTAACCACTTTAGCTTTACTCATATGGAACCTTTCAAGCACTTTTTCAATATATTGCTCCTGTGACATATACAACTTCTTGGATGCTCTATCTCACTCAATACGGATCCCAAGAATCTGCTTAGCTGGCCCTAAATCCTTCATGGCAAAGGATTTGCTCAACTGTTTCTTCAACTTGTCAATTCTTGAAACATTCCTGCCAACAATCAATATGTCATCCACATAAAGTAATAATATAACAAAATCATCATCAGAAAATTTCTGAACGAATACACAATGATCAGAAGTAGTCTTCTTGTAGCCTTGCTCCCCCATAACTGACTCAAACTTCTTGTACCACTGCTCGGTGCTTGTTTCAACCCATAGAGACTTTTCTTCAACTTGCAAACATATTCCTGTTTACCCTTCACTTCGAAACCCTCTGGTTGCTCCATTAGATCTCTTTATCTAGATCCCCATGAAGGAATGCGGTCTTGACATCCATCTGTTCAATTTCTAAATCAAGACTAGCTGCCAAACCCAAAACCACTCGAATAGAAGACATCTTCACAACAGGAGCAAAGATCTCATCAAAATCAATGTCTTTCTTTTGACTAAACCCTTTAACAACCAATCTAGCTTTGTATCGTGGCTGTGAAGTATGTTGTTTTTGCTTCACTCTGTAAACCCACTTATTTTTCAAAGCTCTCTTTCCTTTCGGCAACTTGACAAGCTCAAAAGTGTGATTTTCATGCAGTGATTTCATCTCATCTTCCATTGCATCAACCCATTCTCTTTTGTGCTCATCATCAATAGTTTATTCATAACTTTCAGGTTCTCCCCCATCCGGTTAACAACACATAATCATCAATAGTATACCTGGTGTGGAAGGATGTCTATTTCTCACCGACCTCCTAACCTGGAATATCCGGTGGGACTACTACAATCGGAGACCGCTCATATACCCGATCATCCACTTATGTTTCGTAGGAGCTTCATAATCACTTGTATCAACATGTTGATCATCATGCATTTCATTTTCAACCTGAGTAGGAAGTTGTGTGAAAGGAATCGGATCCAAGTCAATCAAATCATCATCGTTGCAACTCAATTTTATCAGTCTTATCAATGTCTTGTATGGTTTGGTCTTCCACAAATACAACATCTCGGCTTCTAACAACCTTTTTTCTGCGGGATCATAAACTTTATAACCAAACTCATCTTGGCCATAGCCAATGAATACACATGGTCTCGTTTTGGTGTCAAATTTAGATCTCTCATCTTTAGGAATATGAACGAATGCTTTACAACCAAAAACATGCAAATGGTTGTAAGAAATCTCTTTCCCTGACCAAATACTATCTGGCACTTCATTTCCTAAAGGAACACACAGTGATAGATTAAGAACATGAACAACTGTACTCAAAGCTTCACCCCAAAAAGATCTTGGCAACTGTGACTGTGACAGCAAACATCTCACTCTTTCAACCAGTGTTCGATTCATTCTCTCTGCTAACCCGTTCAACTGAGGAGTCTTAGGAGGCGTCTTTTGATGTCGAATGCCATGACGCCTACAATACTCATCAAAAGGACCACAATACTCACCTCCATTATCTGACCTGATGCATTTCAATTTAACTCTAGTTTCTCTCTCAACAAGTGCATGAAACTGTTTGAATACATCCAATACCTGATCTTTTGACTTCAAGGTATAAACCCAAACCTTTCTAGAATGATCATCTATAAATGTCACAAAATATAGAGAACCACCAAGTATCCTTATTTTCATAGGACCACACACATCAAAATAAACTAGATCAAGTTTACCTGGCTTCCTTGAACTTTGATGAGACGTCTTGAAGGTAACTCTGGTTTGTTTCCTGCCAAGCAATGTGCACACCTCTTTAAATGTGCATTCTTTACACCAGAAAGCCGATTCTTCTTGGCCAAATGCATCAAACCCTTCTCACTCATGTGACTAAGCCTATTATGCCACAACTCTATGGCATCATCACTACCAACTTGCATTGACATAGGAATCGTCACCTTTGCCTGCATCAAATACAATGAGGATATCTTCTCACCTCTAGCTACAATCATAGAACCTCTAGTAAGCTTCCATTTACCGTTTTGAAAGGTGTTGCAAAACCCTTCATCATCAAGCTTACCTATGGAAATCAAATTCAATCGAATATTTGGGATGTGTTTCACATTTTTCAGAACCAAAGTAGTGCCCTTACTGGTTTCCAAACACACATCACCCATACCGATGGCTTTAGCAAAACCATCATTACCCATCCTGACAGAGAAATCTCTTCTCGACGTAGCATGAACTGAGGCACCACTATCAATCACCCAATCAGTCGGTTAGCAAACAAGATTGAGTAAATCACCATCATACACAGAGATATTCCTCTTCAGCTACAGCAATTCTTTCACCATTGTTGTCGTCATTTACCCTTTCTTTACCCTTGTCATTTTTGTTCTCTCTTTTGAACTTATGACAATGCTTCTTTATATGTCATTTCAAACCACAGTGGTAACACTCAACATTTGAAAACTTGTTGGATTTGCTTTTGCTTCTATGTCCACTCCTTGAACTTCTACTTTGACTTCTCCCCCGATTTTCAGTGACTAGGACATCAGATTGTGAAGAAAAACCTTGCGACTTTCTTCTTGTTTCCTCATTCAAGACACTACTCTTGGCCAAATTCATAGTCATCTCTTTATCAGAAACAGAGTTTGACAGAGAAGTTCTAAGTGTTTCCCATGAATCAGGTAATGTGGCAAGAAGCCATAAAACATTAACCTCTTCCTCAAACTTGACATTCATTCCAGCTAACTGATGAAGAATCCCTTGGAATGTATTCAAGTGATCTGACCCAGAAGTACCATCTTGATATCTCAGATATATCAATTGCTTCAACAGATACAATTTGTTGTTACCGGTCTTTCGAGCATATAGTTCTTCAAGTTTCTTCCACAAAGATCTAGCATGTGTCTCCTCAATAATGTGGTTGAAAACATTATCATCTACCCATTGCCTAATATAACAGCATACTTGCTCATGCATAAATTCCCATTCCCCATCGGTTTTATCTTTCGGCTTTTTAGTGGCAAACACGGGCAAATGCATATTCTTCACCATCAAAAGATCTTTCATCTTTGCTTTCCAAATATAATAGTTTGATCCATTCAAACTAACCATTCTACTTGTATTACTTTCCATCATTCAACACAAGGCACAAATCGATTACAACCTACACTCTGATACCACTTTGTTGGGATAAACACGAATTCTATCAAAGATAAATTATCCCTCTCTTGTGTGAATCTAATAGGAAACAATAATACGAGTAATAACAAAGCAATAAAATTGACACCAAGAATTATACGTGGAAAACCCTCCAATGCAGAAAAGTAAAAAACCACGGACCGAAGTCAGAAACCTCCACTATAATCAACAATGGGTACAACGAGTTCTCTCTAGATAATTCTAGAGGCATACAACATCAACATCAAGATAAATGATAATCTTGGCAAACAACAAATGAGAAATTGGAGAAATCTCACTTTAAAAGTGGCACACTTTTGCATAATACAATCTGATGATAGAAGACTTGAAACCCGATCTTCACCGTTCAGATTGAATTACCTCGCCCTGGGAACACGTCCACAAAATTTCAACTCGATCCAACGGTAAACGAATCCGCAAACAGCTGCTGAAGGTCAGAGGCGGAATTGCCCTTTTTTCTCCAAAACTCAATTTCTCTCTCGGTTGTCTCTCTCACGTTTTTTCAAAACTGCCAGCTGCTGTCTCTTTTCCATTCACTTACAGCCCTAATGGGCTTGGGCCCACATAAGGAAAAATAAGCCCAACACTTAGTGACTTCTATCTTTTTAATCACAATTCTGGAAAAAAGTTATTATGATGATGAATATTGGTTAAATGATTAGTTCAATAAATTATTGAACTATAACATTGTTGTGTTAAAAAAATAGTTAAATCTTGTTAAAAATTATTTAGTTCTATAATTAATTGAAGGCTAAAATACAAATAAGACCTCTTTCGTTTTTTTCACATGCATGAACACTTCATGTGGTTTGAAAATAACAAATCATACCCTTATGGTTTTAAATTATTCCAATGAGACCTCTCCCCTTCAACGCCATAAATTTTCTTTTAGCCATAATTTCTTTGTTTGAACTCTGATTTGGATGATTTGAGATATTTTAGAATCCTTGTTTCGAGCTCTACGTCATGGTCATTTCAAAATTGTTAATAAATAAAAGGGTTTATTATCATCAAAATACTAAATATAATTTACACTATTAATGCTTTTGGTTATTGATGGCTTAGAAGCTTTGAACTCGTCATTACGTAAAGCCCGAAATGAGGATTCTAAAACATCTTGATTCATTTAAATCGAAGTTCAAACCAAAATTTATGACTAAGAGAAAATTAATGGCGTTTAAGGAGGGGTCTCATTAGAATAATTTGGAACTACGGGTATGATTTGTCATTTTCAATCCACATGGGGTATTCATGCATTTGGCAAAAACTACAGAGGTCTTATTTACACTTTACCCTTATTTGAATTAGAACAGGAAGTACATTATTCATGATAAAGCAAAAATTGTTAAACAAGTTTTAAATCAATAATTAATTGAATTAGAATAAGAAGTTCATAATTCATGGTAAAATGAGTAGTGTAGTAGTTAAATTTTGTTAAAAAAAGATTTAATTAAATAATTAATTGAATTAGAACAGAAAGTTCAATATTCATGATAAATTCAAGTAGTATATAATTATATATAGGTTAGATGTTTTTTGTTCAATAATTTATTGAACTAAAACTTTGTATGTTCAAAATTCGGTAAATAATATATATGATAATTTTTGTTGAATGTTAGTTCAATAATTAATTGAAGTAAAACAGTGTGTATAAACAATTAGTTAAAATTTGTTAAAAAAGATATAGTTCAACAAATTGTGGTTTTATCATTTTTATTTCTACTGATTTTCACAAATAAAGTAATTTAATATATAACTTTGTCGACTTGTGTTTACTTTATGTAATTTTCACTCAACTCTTTTAATATCATAAATGTCATCTTTAAACATATTGACCCATCAAACCCTAATTACTAAATGGATTTTCCCTAAAAAAAAAAAGACATTTTTTTATGTTTTCATTTATCAATTAGCAAACAAAACAAGTACATGGGCACTCACATCTTGATCAAATTCTCTCTCCTCTCTCAAATTTCGTATTGAAATTGGTCATTGAATTCTATGGTAGAAAATTATATAAATTTGTGGATAATATTTTTGGTTTAATTATTTATACATATTAATAAAATAAAAAAGTTGAGGGGGTGGGGGTGGGCTAATTTATTTATATATATTAATAAAAAAAAAAAAAGTTTATGTTCGGTTTCGGTTTGGGTGCGGTTTCTCCACTCCCGGACCGAAACCGAACCGATTCTAATCGGTCTAGAAAATTCTCAGACCGAACCAAACCGAAACCGCCAATTTCGGTTCTGTTTCTGTTCGGCCGGTATTCGGTTTTACGGTTTCGATTCTCACCCCTACTTGACGTTTTGGTGTTTTACTCGCTCGTTTTGAGATACTTTTATAGTTTTACTTTTGATGACGGTATAAATTATACCCATTATAAAATATCATAATTTAAAATGGTACTAAACAAAATCTAAAGGGGAAAATTGAATTTTATTTTTTTCAATTTTTTCATGTTCTCCAATGGATCCATCATCATCAATCAGATTATCTCATCACCTTAGTCAAGTCACCCAATGCTCCAAATTTGAAAAGAAATATATATTACTTCCAATGGCAATCGGCTAAGATGATGATAGTCTCATTGGGATAAAAAAGTGATCACACTTCTCAACTCAAGTCATCTTTTATTATTTTATTTTATTTTTTGAAAGAAGTCATCCATTATTGTTTATATCATAGAAAATGACCTTTTTCCTTCTGGATTAATTTCATTTGTCTGATCTTAACTATAAAAAGAATTTTTCATATTCAATTTGGTTAGCTCTTCAACCAGTATAGATAGAAAGCACTATTGCTTTTCTAAAATTGGGTGTATCATCATCTATTTGCAATACTAAATATCGAAATTAATCACAAAAGTATATATCTAAATTGACTATTTCTCTTTCACTTATAAATGACCGAAAATAACGATATTTCAAATCAATAAGACTCAAAAGCATAATGTATTTCATGAGACATCAATTAGAGTGACAAAAGTCACTCCTCTAAATACGAGAGGAGGGGTTTTGATTCCACCCTCCCTCAAATTTCCCCTCTCTAAATTATCATCGTAAAAAAAAAAGAATAATGTATCATCTACTTTTCTTGTTACATTAAATTAAATCAAATCATTATTGTGATACATTTATTCCCTCAACCATCCTACCCTAATGCACATATATCACCTTTTCAAACCTACTTTTACCTCAAGGAACAAATTAACTTTTCGTTTAATGATATATTTAAAATTTAAGTATACATGTGGTATTTTTCTACAATCATTCTTAATATTCATTAGATCAATCATCTTTAATATAAGGGTAAAATGCAAATAACACCCCTGTGGTTTCGGTCAAATTCATGAAAAGTCCTTGTAGTTTAAAAATGGCAAATCACACCCTGCGTCTTCCAAATTATATCAATATGACCCTCCCTTCAATGGTGTAAATTTTCTTTTAGCCGTAACTTTTTCGTTTGAACTACGATTTTGATGATTCAAGATGTTTTGGAATCCTCTTTTCGGGCTCTACGTCATGGTCATATCAAACATTCAAAATTTTTAATAAATAACAGAGTTTTATTATCGTCAAAATATTTGGTATGATTACAGTAATTAACCCCGATATTTACTGATGATTTAGAAGTTTTCAAGTGACCATAAACTAGAGCCCGAAATGAGGATTCCAAAACATTTTGAATCATCAAAATCGAAGTTCAAACGAAAAAGTTATTATGGTAAAAGAAAATTTACACCATTTGAGGAGAGGCCATATTAATATAATTTAAGACAGGTGTGATTTGCCATTTTTAAACTACGTGACTTTTCATGATTTTGGCCAAAACCATAAGGTGTTATTTGCATTTTACCCTTAATATAATACATAGAGTTCATTTGCTTCAACTCTTCTTTCGTTTATCTCAAAAAAAAAAGGCCTTTTCGTTCGTCAAGAAACTTATAGGAACTAGGAAGTAAACTTGCTAAATCATATTGGAGCAAGATTCATCTAAAAACATTATTCTTAAATATATTAATTATCAACTTAATGTTCATTATTGAAAATTTTATAATTATAACTTTTTTTTTTACTAAAAAAATACATAGAACCGTGAGAATCGAACCAGTTCAATTCCAACCTTTATATTAGTTTGGTTTGATTCCAGCTCACGCGGGAAGGAGCTAATCAATTTTCTATTGGTTTGAATAAAAATAAAATGGAATCTAACCAATTTTCACCTCTATTACAAATAAATCTAGAACACAATTTTTCTTCTTCACATTTTATCTAAATTATTTGCATAACCAAAAAAAGTGATACAAGTTTGATATATACATTAAATGTAAACTACTTTTAAAAAAAAAAAAGTAAATATAGGAAAAGAAAATGAGATGAAATTATAGGTGAAAGAGAAAGGATGTTTATCTTTATATTGTAATGGTGATTGGGAAACGGTTTGAAAAAGAAAGGAAAAGAAATAGTGCAAATTAGATTCCAAACCCGAAAGACAACAAAATATCATAGCTTTCCGCCATATGGTAAAATGACAGGCATCACCAATGGGATTTAACACTTTCAACCCAAAAAAAAAAAAAAAGATTCAATTTCATTTCGGTTAAGTAACCCAAATATAATCCATGGTTATTAATTTTTTAGTTAAAAGTTAATGGAAAAAAAATACATAATCATTTTATTACGGATTTACGTTTGGAAAAAACTAAATCTTATTATTCTACACCCTGTTACTAAATAAGACTATAAAAAAATTGGATATTAATATTATTATCTCAAATTGATATTAATGATGTTTGATTGATAACTTGGATTAGAAATAATTTGTTCTCTTGATAAGGGTATTTTGATAATTTCTCAAACCTCAAAATTAAAACCACAAATTTAATTTAATATTTTTAGATGTAGATGATCGTCTTGTTATTAAGATTCCAACTCAACTGACGGCTCATCGTTCTGAGTCTCGGTGACTAAGTTATAATCGTTTTAGGTCAATGGTATTTTTGTAAATTAATAGAACTCGGTTTTGAGCCCTAAAACCATCTCTTCATTCTTCATTTAGTCGCAAATCAGATCATTCTAATCAACTTTTCTCAAATTTTCGCCCAAAAGAAATCTTGTGGAGTATTTTGACATAACTTTCTCATCTGAACTTCCATTTACGCAAGTAAGATGTCCATTCTAATCTTTTTTTCTTTATCTTTCCATTGAGCTTAATTTTGTTGCAATCTCTTTTCTGTATAAAAAAATATGGCTCAAAAACCATTCGCGTCTCTTGTGATTTCTTTAACTTTGATCAATTTTCATCATTAATTCATTGTTGTAGGTGTTATTTGTTGTAACGATCGACTTGGGTAGAGATTAGAAGGAATTGGGAAATTTTTATTCAAGATCTAGGAAACGTAAATCTCATTTTTCCAACCAAAATTCCAGATTTATACATTCTTATTTTATTCTTGTAAAAAAAAACTTTACACGGAATTCATCTTTAGAGGTCCTATGCATGAAAAACCCAACATCTTTCCCTTTATTTCAAACCCTAAAATTTTCCTTTTTCTTTAACCCTTTGAACATGTTGGGAGTTCAATTGAAAAGTGTATTGTTTATGAGTTAGCTTGATGTGAAGTTGTATTGTTTGGCTTTGAGTAGTAAAGAGTTAATAGGAACTTTGAACACAAATCCGGATTTGGATTTTGGATCTAAAGTTACATTCTTTTCTATTTATCTTTATTAGGTGTTTTCACTCACGATATTACACTTTCAGGTGTAAGACGTAGTCGCGGTCGTGGCCGTGGAGCTAGTGCTGCATGATCGAGATGATGACGTAGAGATGGACTAGAGAGTCTTTGTTAAGTCCACGGATTAGTCTTGATATTTAAACTTGAACTTAGTTTGTTAAGCTCTATAGAGCACTTTGACACTTTAACTATTTCTTATCTTAAACTATGAATTGTTGTTTTCATGAATGTTTGAAATTTTGGTTTATGATTAAAAAGGGATGGGCATCCCGGTTTACAAACTTATGAGTTTTTACCCAAAACTGTTTATCAAATGTGTATTTTCCTTTAAAAGTCTCCCTCTTGCGTTTATTCGATTTATTTTGAAAATAAAGAGTCGGTCTTTACATTTTATGAGGAATATGTCGTAAATATTGTTTGTGTAATGCATTACATAAATATTCTTTATACGGGGCAGGTTCATTTCATGTATGTAATATGTGAAAAAGAATATAATTGTAGGTTCACTTTATGTACTAGCTATCATAAAAGAGAATATACGTAATATTGTTTGGTAATTTATTACTAGAAATATTACGAGTATGTTCGCTCTTTACTTACGGGTAATGAGAAGAATACCATATGTTGTGAATATAAATTGCTGAGATATAATTTGAGGGTTATAACGCATGTTGGAATATAACTTGGGGAAGTAAGTTGTTTTGGACTTAATGAAGTCTAGACAAATTCAAGGCATTGTAATATTATAATATGTTTACTCATTAGGCGTTAGCCTCATGATCCTATATTTTTCTTTTTTTAGGTAAAAATAATAAAGAAACTAGCAAATGATAAGAGCTCATGGAATTTGGTTGGATTGGATTGTGTCGTTGGCGTTGTCTAAATTTTTCATTTGATTTTCGGTTGTTGGGAATATTTTATTGAGAACCTTATTATTTCCTTTGAGATTTGTTTAGTTGGTTTGTGTTGAAATTGAGATATTTTATTTTGTAACGTTTTCTTTATTCTTACAAATAAAGTTCGCGAACATAATTTGTTAAAGGATAATTTTTTTTTCTTTTGATTTGAATGAAAATAATAGTTATAATTTTTTTATCAAAGTCTTTCGCTGTGTTTTACATGTTTTGGGAAAGTCGGGTTGTTACAATTATATTTAAAAATATAACATCTTATAAAAGTATTTCCAAATATATTATTTTGTAAAAACAAGTTAATCATTGATTGGCCGTGTGAATATACGATAATCACATCACATAATAATCATTTATTTTAATAATCAGTGATTGATTTAATGATCATGGTAAATGTCTTATGTATTCAATAAAAATGACATATTTGCAAATATTGTAGAAAATTTTATTATATTTATAAATATTATTTAAAAAAACTTTATTAGATTTACAATCACTCCTTTATTTTTATTTGTTTTATTTAATAATGTAGATAATAATAAACAATAAAATAAATTATGTATGTTATTTATTCCTTTATTAATTACATCTTGAATTAGATTTTAGTTATAAGGATTAAATTTGAAAATTTTAAAAAACTTTAGGACCTAAAAAATGAAAGTTAAAGCGTCAAATTAATTAGAAATCGGGTCACGATATTTTAACCTAATTAAAAATTAAAGGTTTAATTATACATGTCGTCTCTATCCTTTTAGTTTTGTATCAATTTCGTGCCTAGCTATACTTTTAAAAGTGTCTCAAAAGTTTCAATCGTTTGATAAATCTAAATCGTCTCTGACTCTCTATCATAAAAGAAACAAATTAAATGAAACATAATCTTTCCACATTAATTACATTTTTCATTTTGTATTTATCACGTAGATAAAAACATCACATTATAATGCAGAGTTGGAAGACAAGCATAGATAATACGGGGAAATTAGTTTGTATATATTTAACGTTTATGTGTGAAAATGGGGAAAACAATGAGAAATGTGACTTTTAATCTATGTAGCAAATACAAAACAAAAAAAAATGGAATACAAGTGGACTACGGTGTTACGTTCAACCTGTTTCATTTATGATGAGATAATTTAGAATTACAATATCAAACGATAGAATGTTTGTACTATATATATGTAAGTTTAAAGACGAAATTGACACAAACCTGAAAATATAGAGATGGTAGGTATAATTTAACCAAATTAAAAAGATTGTCATTGTAATTCTTGAGCGTGAATGACGATTCAACATTGTAAGCAATGGCTTGCTTTATCACACTTTTTTCCAAAGCTGATACCTTATTCCAAAGCTGAAAAAGAGATACCTTATCTTGACTTTCATACCCACTTGTCTCTTTGAATCCAACTCCCATAAATCACCTAAAATTATTGCCGTTAGGATTTCGTTAAAAAGCTCTCGTACCGTCAATAATTCAATCTTCCTAAACACTAAATATAGCCTGATGTTTAGGTGGGGTAATATAAAGTGAAGTTTTGGTTAGTGGTATCCATGGTGTTAAATGTCGGCGAAACCATCGAAATATCGGTGGAAATATCGCTCAAAATAGATCTCGACATAAAATGGGGGGAGAATCTCTTTCTTCTCCCAAGTCGCCGGAAAAGTCGCGAAATAGACCGAAAACGTGATTTCGGTGGAAATTTTGCTCAAGTTTCGTGAAGACGTGGCGAACAGCTAGAGCATCGTCATCAATTTTCTCCCGTGTCGGTGAAATTTCTGGAAATTTCGGTTAATGTCGAGATTTTTCATGTCGACGTTGCCAGAAAAGAACCAATTCCTGTGATGGTTGTTCTTGTTTTGGAGTTGGATTAACAAACTGAGAAAAATGGAAAAAAAAAATTGCAAGTTTCATGAAGTTTTGGCTTTGATGTGAGAGAAAATGTGAGGAAGAAGACGTGCAATTCTTCCAAAAAAGTCAAAACATTAAAAAGAGTATAAGAGAGAGATATCAAGAAAAAGGAAAATTAAAAAAAGAAACTTTGCCATTTTTTTTATCGTTCATAGTAAAAAAAATGTTTTTATTTTTATTTTTATTCTCTTTTTAATTTTGAATGGTGAATTTTGATTTTAATTTTAACTTAAATCTCATTTTTATCATAAGGTCTCTTTTAATTTAATTTGATAGGTTTAATATCATTTAATTTTAGTTATTATAATTCCTATATTTTTTTTTTAAATCATCCAAAATTATTGTCAATATAATTTTATTATGTTTACCATTATTTGTAGGTGTATAATTTTATTATATAATAGATTATGACTTAATTAAACTATTATGAAAGTTTCATTCAAAAAGTCTAAAAATTTACTAATATTTCCATCATTTCCGTGATTTTTCCGGTAATGTCCGTCGACATCGATATTTCCATAAATTTAAACCTCGACATCTCTGTCGACATCGGCATTTAACTCCTTGGTGGTATCTAAGAAAATGAAGTTTTTGGAAAAGTGATGTATGTATTTGAATTTTATGAGAATAAAAATGATGTGAGTATGTAGAAAGGATATATCAAATCTAATAGTAAACGTTGTGAAAGTGATATCAATGTCAGAAAATAATGGAAAACAAACATGAGACGAGTTTGTGAAATCCTTCTCATTCACTTTCCCATCTAAGAATGCTCAAACCAAACACCCCCTAATCAACCTTTGGGTTTGTTTTGTTTTATTTTATTTTATTATGTTAACAAAAATACTCCTCTCAAATGTATTTTCTTTAAATAATTTAGATTGATAAATTGACTAATTTTACACTATTTTAAATAAAAACACTCTTAAGAAAACTTTATCTACTCTTCTCCTCCTATGCTCATCTTGACCCTCTCTTTTTCCCAAAAGAGAATTTGAGTAGATTCGCTTCAATATTAATTTGGTGTGAAAATATGAGTTAATAATTAACTAAAAATGACATCATTTGTTTAATTATTGATTAGTATCTACATTTCTACTAAAACATGAAATCATGCTTTGAGGATAAATTTTTTTATGAGAAATTTCATTGGGTATTAGAATTTTCTTCAATATTTATACATCTAGAAGTTTTAAAAAGTATTTGCAAATATAGCAGTTTTAAAAAAAACTCGCATTTAAGTGAATCAAAGAAATCAGTGATAACTTGAAAATAATAAATGATAACTTGTCAAATAATCAGTTATTACCTATACACAGACGGAAATCAATGATTATTTACACGAACTAATGGCAATTTTGTCATATTTTAAGCACGAATTTGAATTTTTTTGTTATTTTGCAAATAACTAACATTAGACTTTTTTCAACTATATTTGCAAGAGCCCATTTTTTTATTTGGAACTAACTAAAACGTGTGGCAACGATAAGGACCAGTCGAGCCATAGCCCTAGCGAACTAGGACATCCTTCCTCTCATACCAATGTGGTGTTTGCCAAAGAACCTTCGACGCTCAAATTAGGAAGGCGACAAGTCTCAGTTTTGTTCGATAATTGAAAAATGATGAGAACAATATATGATCACGAGAGTTTTCAAGAGTTGGAATTTGTTAGGTATTGTATATCTTACCTTTGATGGGAGGGAGAGAGCTTACCATATATACGCACACATGGAAGAGAGTTCCCCTCCACGCTCAAATCAATTCTGTTTATTTTAAAGATATAACGATAGTGTTTTTTAATAGATATTACATTAAATTAGAGGAGCAGAGACTTGAACTTTCTACCTTAAGGGAAGGAACTAGTTTGACGATACGATGATAGTTAGAACTCAATAACTCATAATTACCATAAGCAAAACTTCAAATACAAACATGATTTGTAATTTGTACCTATGTAATTAGGTATTAATACCCAAAAATAGTTAAATTAAAAACACTCATAATTAAAAGCACCACACCAATTGAGTATATACACGAATTTTCTTTTCTTATCCTTTTTTTTTTTAATAAAATTTCTTTCTACATAAAAGCAAATTTACAAGATATAATAATAATAATCTCAAAAAAAAAAAGAAAAAAAAAAACAGAAAATTACAGTATTGATAATCAATCAGTTAGCTTAGCTTAGCTTAACACACAACCTAAAAAAAACACATTTTAAACTCACCGGAACTTAATCCGCCGCCGGCTAAAAAACAGAGTCATCACAATATCCATTAAGTAAGGGTTTAGATTCACCAAGATTCTTCCTAATTTCTTCATCGCATCGTCTAATATGAAAATCCTCGAGATTCAAATCCCGCCACGATTGATCAATCTCAGACCGAGAAACGACGCCGAGAACTTCTAGGAAGACCGATTCATCGCAAGGAAGGGCGAGAGGACCGAGCGTATGGAAGCCGTATTCTTCTTCGGCTTGTAGAAGCAACTTCTTGAAGATCGGATGGTTTAAGAAGGTGGCGCGAACGATGAATCGTCTGAAATCGGTGCCGACGCAGATGGCGACGTGACCGGCGGGGACGTCGGAGGGTGGTCGAGATTTCAAGCGCCAGCGTTGAAGCATTTGACGGAGCTTGACAATGCGGCGGATTTTGTTACTTTTTAGCGTCTCCGGTGACATTGGGAAAGTGATGATAAAAGCAGAAAAAAGGTGGCAGTGAGTTTTGGAATTGGAATTGGAATTGGAAAAAGGCTTTTTTATAAGTACTATAGTATCCAATTTGCCCTTTATAATTCTGGATATTTACATTATTTTATTTTTGTTGGTTGATTTATGAAATAATTTGCAAAGGTTTATCCTATTTTCAAATAGATATTGTGTTATTATTATTATACTTAAATAACATAGTTATTTTTTTTAAAATCAAAGTAGTAATTTATTGAAACTATGAATAAATTATCTAAATTAAATTAATAATTAATTTGTAATAAATGAGTTAATTCTCAGATGAAATTATTCAGCTCGAAATAAAAGCTAAATTAAATAAGGAAAGGAATTTATTATGTAATGAAATTATTAAAATAGCAAAAGCTAACATAAACATGAAAAATTATTGAATTTTAATTTAAAACATCTCAATAAAAAAACATGAAAATAATAATAATGAGATTCATCATTTTATAATACAAAAGAAAAAAAGTCATGAAAATGAGTTCATTAATTTAATGAATTTCAATAGTCACCTTTCACATAATTTTATCTCGTTAATCTTTTGACATATATATTTTCTCTCAAATAATCTATTTTAAGTTATAAAATCAATTCAACAAATTCATATCATAAAGTAAACTCAAACCATTTATCATAAACCCAAAATTTTAAGTTTTGTTTAAATCAAATTCAAATAAACAAAAAATATATGCAAATATTTCGTCACTAAAAATAGTTTTTTTTTTTTTAATAGTATATATGTAGATATTAATCAATTTCTTCATTTCATTTCAATCTCTTTCACTCTCTCTCCTTCTTAATTTTTAGTTTTGTTTAAATTAAATTCAAATAAACAAAAAAAAATTGTGAAAGTAACCTCCAAATCTATTACCTTTCTTTATATTGAAATTCCCTTAGTAACAAAATATAAAGAGTTCTAATTTCCCGGTCGAACACAATAAACTCATGATTCTCTTAGTAAGGTTGGAAAGCAAGAGAATAAATGTAATTGATAAATCGAGGACTATAACTTTAGAATTTCTTTAGAAACTCACTCTCGCTATTCAAACAAGGCTCTACAAAAGGGTAAAACTCATTGGTTAAGATATAGAGTTTCATAGTCAGGAGTGTGGTTCAACCTCCACCCGACCTTTTGTATAAAAAAAATAACAAGACTCTACGGTACAAATGTCTATTATTTTAGTTCATACTCAATAGAATATTTATGGTCTTAATAACAATAGGATCAATTTAATAATCCATTCAATTAAAAAGTCAATTTTATAATATTGATGAGAATAATTTGTGTACCATATAAATTTGGTTTCTTTTTAATCTTTTAATAATATTTTCCCTATCGAAAAAAAATAAAATAATGATAACGAATCGTGTACATTATAAATAAATCTAACACATAACACACGTCATATCTATTTTATATATGCATTTTCTCACCAATCTCTTCTTAACCTCTACATACGCATTCTCTAATAATTTCTAGTTGCTCAATTTTTCTCGCTACTTTTTGTTTTTCTTCACATTCTTTTTTGTTTTCATTCTTCATCATACTTTTATTTAGAGATTAGTCAAATTCATAGAAAAAAAATATTAATATATTTAATTTTGTTCAAACCAGTCAATTTTAAAGTTAAGAAACACATTTCTATGTGAGAGAGGAGTTTTTACCGTTTGGTAACTGAAAGAACCTACTCCTCGTATTATTTAATTAAAAAAAAAATTATATATAGATTTATTTGTGGAAAATACAAATAAACTGATTCAAATATAAGATCATTAATATAAGCATCGCTACAACATAATTATTGGGCTAGATAATTGAAATAAAAATCGAATTTTCAAAACACAGTACTTAAAATTTTAACTACATATATATTTTTTAATCATTCAAGCTTAAACGATTATGTAATTTTAATATTGACACATCCTCAAATCTATTCTATCTTAATTTTTAATTCAGCCCCTAATATTAGAAAAGTTTGAATTTGACCACCAACATTTGCCTCAATTTATAATTTAGTCCCTAATGATTTTTTCAGCTTCTAATTCGGTCCCTAACATTTAAAAACATTTTTTTAGTATTGAGAGTTTGAGATCGGGAATATTCGAACACACATCCTCTTTAAGGGACCAGTAACTTTTTACCACTAGACTACCTTATTGGTTATTTGAAAAGCTTGAATTTAGTTCCCTACAATTTTAATTAAGTTTTTTTTTCTTTGAGATACTACATCAAATTGAGGAAGGGAAGACTCGGACCTTCAACCTCATAGGAAGGGAGCTGGTGCCTAACCACTTGAGCTATGCTCGGCCAATAATTAAGTTCAACTTTTATCATTTTCATTATATTCGTAAATAAAAAAAACTTTAAAAAAAATAAATTAAATTGATGTCATAAACATTGAATACATGTATGTTCATAAAAATATCACATTACAAAAAATACAATAATGATCTCTACATTTTCAAGTTATTTAAATCATATTCGTACACTCAATTTTTTACGAAATACACCTCTCCATCAAAGAGCTTAATGTTTAAAAAAAAAATCCAAACTAATGATAGTGAATTGTTTTTTAATTTTTTATTAAGCTAACTGAATATTTAATAATTTTTTATGTTGACCTTAGTTTAAAAATAAACTTTCTCTCATCTTGATCTTGAAGCTTACCACATTTTCCAATTTCGGTGGAAAGATCGTCCAAAACCTCATTTTCCAATTTCGTACTGAAATGGTTTATGAAACAAAAAACAAAAGTACTGATAATCTCTTTGTTTCTATTACACATATTATTTTTCGTTTTTATAGACCCATACAAAACGAGTCAAGCTCAGGTTTTTAGTACGTGGTTAAATTTATTTTTAAAAAAACATTCTTCAAACCGAGTAAAAATTGTAAAATATATACGGATGATTGCAAATCTAGTAAAATTTTATTTTATTTTTTATAAAAATATCGTACTTGCTGTAAAATAATTGTAAATATAGTTCTTTTTAGCGAGTTAATTATTTTCCCAGTAAATGAATAGCCGATTAATAAAGTAATCATTTACTAAACACTAATTTTTTTTCTTCTAATTATATAGTAAAAATTGATATATTTATAAATAAATATTGAATCAAATTCGGCTATACGATGCGATGAAATAAAGGGATTAGAAATGTGGATGGGAGGGTGGAAAAGGAATCTCCTTATTCCCCTCTTGCAATACTAAATATGATGAATCCACCATTATGAAATATGAAAATGCTGCTTCCCTGTAAAAATGACTTGTTTTTTCTTAAAAAGCAAAGGGGCCTTGTCACTCACGCTTGACTGCTTACCATTATTAGTCAAGTGGGTTTGGGTGCCTTTTGAATTGTCTTTCCCAAGTGGACATCTTCCATTCTAGGTCAATTCTTCAAAGTCGTCTATATTGGACCCAATATATATATATATTTTGGTTTTAATATTTCTTCACTAATTCAGCCTTCCTTGCCATCTCTTATGTTTGTTGGTTTGGATCATGTCATTTGGAGAGCCTCAAGAGTCAAGCCCATTCCTAAAAAGGGAAAAAGAGCACAATGACATTTTCTTTTTCAAAGGAAAATATATTATAAAAATAACAACTAAAATATAATTATAGTAAAAAGATAGACGCATCTATTATTCAAAAATGACATTTTATGAATTGGTATTTTAAAAAGAGACATTACAAATATGTCGAAACATGCTCTAATATTTACAAATTTATTAACCTAAAAAGTATTTAAAAAATGTTAAGATTCTAGAAGTGCAGGGGTTATTGTTCATCGGGAAATATCGTAAATACCCTTCTTTTCGTGTAAGTATATCAATGAGTCACTTATTTACCATATCAGTAATAGTATATCAATGATTATATATCTTACTATATCAATGATTGATTAACGGATTAGTGACATACTATCAACACTACAAAAAAATAGGTTTTACTGGTGAAAAGACATGAATTTTCTCATGCCGTAAAAGCACTATCGAGATAGCCTTTACAGGTGAATTTAAAATTTCACTAGCAAATGTTTACCGATGAAATGACAAATTTCGCCGGCATAGCCTAATCTTACAACAAAATAGTATGAATTAAACCAATTAAAAAAACACAAGTCCATGACAAAAATCCTCAATTTGTAATTGACTTGATATTATATAAATTCAAAAAAAAAAAATTCAAATCAAACATTGAATCATACAAATGCCCAAAAAAATTAAATCAAACTAACACTCTATTTAACAAATTGAACCATAAACACACATCAAAAACACTTATTTCCTACTTAACATCATCCTTGGAATAAAGAATTATAAACATAAAGAAAAAGCCCCAAAAAAAATAATTCAAACCCTAATATATAGAAACTATAGACTTAGGCTAAAAAAATCTAATATCATTCACCCTAAACCCAAAAATAATAATATTATTAAATGAGTTAGAGGCATGAAATGGAAAAAATAAATAAATTGAAAACACACCTTTAATCGTCGAAATGGGGTTGTCATCGGTGGGGGAAGAGGGAACAAGGAAGAAAAAGAAAAGAAGAAGAAGGAGGAGGAAATGAAGGGGCTGCCTACGAGTTAGAGATTTAATCCCCGGGGCTATGCCGGTGAAACGTAAGAGGGACGCGTGAGTTTCTCTTATTTTAAGTCACAATGCCGGCGAACTGGTCGACAATACTTTATTTAATATAAAAAATAAAAATAATAAAAACCTTCCTATTAGACGTCGACATAGCTCATAACACTACAAGAAAAATGCGTTTTAACGACGGCCATTAGCGACGGATTTCAGGCAATAGTGCGTCGTTACAAGATATTAACGATGACAAGGCCTGACGTTATTTTTGCCATCGTTAGACGAATATAACGACGGAATGCCTCGTTCGTTAACGAGGGAAAACTATTACATCGCTGTGTTTCATTGACTAGAAGTAAGCGATGGTTTTCGTCGTTAAAATAGTCAAAGACACAAGTTGACCTTAACGACTTAATAAGTCGTTATAGAAGTCAAAGTCATGTTTCACTATAACGATCGAATACGTCGTTAATAGTCAAAACCTCATGTTGACGTTAACGACTCATTGCGTCGTTATGTTAGTCAAAGTCATTTTCACTATAACGATAGAATACGTTGGCATTTAAGTCATTGTTTTGTTTGACATTAACGACGGAATGAGTCGGTAATTTTTTTTTTTTTTAAATTTAACTAGGGTTTAAGATTTTAATTACAAAATATTGTGATTTGAAAATTAAATTTACTTACAAAATAAAAATTTAATTTAAGAAAAAATAATATTAGATAAATAATAGTAAAAATCCCAAAATAATACAAAATAATATTTTTTTCCTAAATCCTAATCGAGATGAGGATCAGATGGAGGATCGGAAGGAGGGAAACAAAAAACAGAAGTCGAAGAACCCTCGCCGCACATCTGCGCCATGAACATGTCCATCGTTGCCTTCATCGACCTCTCGAACTCGAGCCTGGACCGCTCGAACTCATCGAGACGAGCCGTAATCCCTGTCACCTCCACCATGAGCCGTTCGTTGCTCTCTCAAAGCTCTGCAGTCTCAGCCCTCAAAGTATTGTTTCTTGCACGAAGCTCGACAGCCTCGGTCGAACGAGCTGCCTGGGAAGACCGAGGCTGATCGACGTAAATGACAGGGCCGAGGTTGCCAGGAGTCCCAGAAAAGCGACTGCCTGGACGTCTCCCTCCTACTGCCTCGAGAAAAGCCGACTCGATATCCTCCCTGTGTCGACAGGGTGCCGGAGCTCGTTAGCGATCAACGAGAAAGGCTTCGTAACGAGCCTGAAAAAAAAACAAATCATTTCATTAACTAATATACTAATAATGAATAAATTTGAAAAAGAATAAATAATAATGAACACTTATCGCTTTCTCTCTCGCCCTATCGTCTAAAAAAGTCGTGTATCTCCACCTTTGGTGTGGAGACGGATAAACGACTCAAGAAGATGACCTGGACGACCCAATTTTTGCTCCTGTGAATGTTAAAAATAATTAACGAATAATGAATAACTTACGAAAATTAAGTAAAAGTTAATTAATACAGAAAATAACTTACGAGTTGTTTCTTGTGCTCGTATGTGGAGCGTGACCCTCCAGTGTGCTTCGACGGGTTGACGTTCCAATTGGCGCTATTGATCGTCGAAATGCGCTGGGCATCCGGTGTCTGAGTACGCGCCAAGATCTCCGCCAAGTCCTCCGCAGAAATGTGGGCCGACCGTTTATCGGCAGGGGCGCGACGAATATTGTAGCCAGTGTCCCTGTACCGAATGCCGCCCTGATGATGCCAGGGAGCGTATATGACCTCGTCGGTCAGCTCCTCTGGAATATCAAAATATTGGTGAAAAAAATTAACTGTCAGTTTTCGAAATATTATATATATATATATATATATATATATAATTAAATATAATATTTTGAATATGTTTACCTTCCATGCCTCAAACATCCGCAGCTTGTGCGCAGCAGAGACGCTCTGCCAACGAGGGTGTCCCCGTACATGAAGCATCTTCAATACCTCCGTAAATCTCCTCGAAACCTCTCGTGATGGATGTAACCTATTGAAATGAAAAGGAAACATTGAAAAGTTAGAATTTGTAAATAATAAATAATTAATGAAATAAGAATACAAACTAAACAAAACTTACTGGCCGCCCTCGATCGACAGGTGAACCCTCCTGGAAATAGATATCTGGACGGGCTCCTGCGCTTGGTCGATAGCCTCGTCCTGAACGATCGTGTCAGGGGTATCCCCGAGACGGACATCATCCTCCTCACTGGGGGGCTGACTCCCTGAACTGCTGGCACCAGGTGTGCCAGAAGGTACTTGAGGGCGTCTACGGGAAGACATGACCTACAATACAATAATTAAGTAATTAAAATTCTAACCTATAAACTATATTAATTTCAAACCTAAATTAACTAATTAACATATAATTAAATGAAAACATACATACACATTTCAAACTAAATTAACTAATTAACATATAATTAATAAAAACATAACTAATTACATAAAACTAAATACATATTACATACATTATCTAAATTACATAGAAATACATATTACATACATTATCTAAATACATAAAACTAAATACATATTACATACATTATATAAATACATAGAAATTTTAAACTAATTACATAAAAACAAATATTAAATTTGAAGAAATTTACTTGGATTCGTTCTAATGAATGAGGTTTTTGAGAAAGGGAAAGGGTTTTAAGATAAATGGGAAGGAATTGGCTGAGAGAATCGAAGAAGGAAGAAATTTGGTTGAGAGGAAAAGAAGAAAAACGAGAGGAAGATGGTGAAAATGGAAGAAACGGTTCTTTTTTATAAGCGATTTAACGACGTCTTCCATCGTTAATCACTTAAAAACTCGTCGTGCGTGTTTTCATAACGACGGAATACCTCGTTCTAGCTATGTAGTTTGTCGTCTACGTTCTTATGACGATGAACAACACGACGCAAGTCATTGCTGACAGTTGTATACCCGACGTATTGCGTCGTTCAATCCAATTTTCAAATGAAGTCAATGTGACTGTTTGTATTCATGGGCGACAAAATGCATCGCCCAGTCGCGCCACAATTTTCGTGAAATTTTTGATCTCCGCGCCTTATTAATTACATTTAACGACGCAATAGGTCGGCTTAGAATTTGAACAGTTTCCCATAAACTATCTGTTTGAGTTGATTACGATGCCTTCCGTCGTTAAAGGTCAGATATACATTGACCACTAACGACTCATGGCATCGTTATATTCAGATAGACATTGAATATAACGATGTCGTCCGTCGTTAATATCATTCCCATACTTAGAAAAAAAATCATCCCATTATTGTGTTCTGTGAACATTAACGACCCATGGCATCGTTATATTCAATGTCTATCTGAATATAACGATGCCTTCCGTCGTTAGTATCATTCCCACACTTAGGAAAAAATCATCTCATCATTGTGTTCTGTGAACATTAACGACACATGGCATCGTTATATTCAATGTATATCTGACTATAACGATGCCATCCGTCGTTATTTGTATTTTTTTTTAAAATGAATTAACGACATTAACGACACATAAATACTTCAATCATCGTAATCAGAATCATTCATCTTTTTTGCATCAATGTTGTCTTCTTCAGTGTCTTCTTCGTTTGTTTCATCTGGAGAAGAATCTTTGTCATTTTCAGGTGGAACATAGACATTCCCTTCATCAAAAAGTGTCTCTGAAGCGTCATTCAACGGACGCGCAGTGTCAGAATTAATACCTTCATCGATTTCACGATTGTGCACTTCATCCTCCTGGAATGCAACATAGTTCTCACTATTTTTATCAGGGAGGCTGTCATCTATTATCATCGGTCTTACTTTACAGACAACTAACCAATCAGATAAATCTCGACGCTGAGCTGGATAGTTTAAGTAGTAAACATGAATTGCTTGTTGTGCCAAAACAAAATGATCTTGGGTGTGCATGTGTTTTCTCCGGTTCACCTCAACAATTTTAAGATTGATATTATTGCGAACTCCACCTCGTCGCGTTGTTTCAAAACCATGTGCGGTTAAAAACGATTATACGTTTAAGACTCGGACCGCAAATTGAAGCTCAATAATCTCATCAATGATTCCATAGAAATCTTCCGCATTGTTCCCGAACACTTGACCCTTTATACATACGCCATTGTTGTTTGTTGCCTGGTTCATTGAATGAGCTTTTGTTTGAAATCGTAACCTTGCACCGGATAACCGGTGTAAGATCTTGCAATTCCGGATGGACCTTTTGCGATCCATATTATACGTTGATCGATCGAAATTGTGGGATTGTCAACGTAATTGTAAAACCAGGAACGAAAATGTTTATCGATGATGTTCCCCTTCTTCCGATTCAAGAATAGGGATGCGATGGTCGTACACATGAATTCACAAATAATCTACATAAAATTTATTAATTAATGAAAATTTAAACAAAATTATTCATGTTAAATAAAACAAAACTCCATGAATTAGAAAAACTTACTCAATATATGGCTCTACTTCCGCACAGTTGCATAATAAGTAAGTCTGAACGACATGGTACTCCTCATCACTTAAGTTTCTCCGCATAGATTTGCCTAAACCTTTTCCTGGTACGATAAACATATCCAAGTCGTTCAAGTCTACACCTTCTGGAAGAGTGTCAACCACGTTACGGTTCACTGGACGAAAGTGGTCGGAGATATGTTGGTCGAAGTAATACGAACAGAACGTAGTTGTCTCGTGTGCACGCGCATTACAAATCGATCCTTCCACTCGTGCTTTATTTCCAATAGTTTTCTTCAATCTATGCAAATATCTAGAATTCGTGCAGTAACATAAATCTAAAATTTAGCATCATGTGTATTTAAATATACTAAAAAAGACAATTAACATACTAATATTTTACCTTTCAAACGGGTACATCCATCTGAATTGAACAGGGCCCCCAAGTAGTGCCTCATACGGTAGATGAACAGGAAGATGCTCCATCGAATCGAAAAATCCGGGTGGAAACATTCGCTCCAGTTTGCATATTATAACTGGAATCTCTCGGTTTAATGATTCGATTGTCTCTCGTGTTAAATCTGCGCATGTCAAATCTCTGAAGAACACACTTAACTGCGCCAACGGTTCCCAATGTTTCTGTTCGAGGAACGGTCTGAACGCAACAGGCATCAATCATTGCATAAAAACGTGACAATCGTGACTTTTCATTCCGAACACAGTATAACTCTGCACGTCAATGCATCTCGAGAGATTAGAAATATAACCATCGGGGAATTTAATCGATCGCATCCATTCAAACAGTAATTGCTTCTCTTCTGTACTTAACATGTATTTGGCCTTGGCGTAGTGACCATCTTCATCCGGCTCTAACTCGGGGCGACGACATATTTCTTGGATGTCATACCGTGCCTTCAGGTTGTCTTTCATCTTATTTGGCACATTTAAAACTGTATTGAAGACATTGTCGAACACGTTCTTTTCGATGTGCATTACGTCCAAGTTGTGCCTGATCAGTAAATCTCCCCAATACGGTAAATCCCAAAATATACTTCGTTTCTTCCATCAACTGTTCTTACCAGAGGCCTTGTTTGCAACCTCAGCCACCTATTTTAGTAATTTTTTTCATGCCAATAGAATCTAACCCGTGTAATATTTCGATTCCACTATAAACTCGGGGCGGCCCTTGGTTGCGTGCATTACGACCCTTATACCAATCTGTCTTGTTTGATCTAAACAAATGGTCGCTCGGTAAAAATATTCTATGACAATCAAACCAACATGTTTTCCGTCCATGTTTCAATGAGAAAGCTCCAGTGTCAATCATGCAATGAGGACAAGCAAACTTTCCGGATGTGCTCCAACCTACGATAAGTTTAAATTAATTATACATAATATTATGCAATGAAAATAATTTATAATTAATAAGCTATCGTGCTTACCAGGATAACATTGAATATGCGGAAGTCACTTATCGTCCAAATTATGCGGCTTTCATACGTAAATTTTGTTTTCTCGATACATCGTAAGTCAACGCTCCATTATTCCACAAATTAGTCACTCAACAATAAGAGGTTGGAGGTAGATATCTAACCTTTGTTTTGGACTCTTTGGACCCGGTACGATAACCATTAAGAATATCACGGGATCTTTCATACACATCGATGGAGGGAGATTATAAGGTGTCAACATAACAGGCCATACAGAGTATTGTGCACCTGGAAGCGCCAGACGGGTTAAAACCACAGGACATAACCCCAATCTCACATTTCTAATCTCACTTGCAAATTCTGGATGACAACGATCCAAATGCTTCCACGCACAAGATCGGATGGATGTTTCATATGACCATCCTCTTGAGAATGCTTGTAATGTCATCTCATATGAGAAGCCGTGACTTTCGATGCATACAGTCGTTGAAGTCGAGGAGTGATCGGTAAATAAAACATACGAGTATGTGGAATGAGAGTGTGTTTACCTTGTTTATATCTCAGATGGAAACAGAATTTACAATTATGGAGACTCGAATCTCCATCACCCCAGAATATCATGCATTCGTTCGGGCAACAATCAATCTTCTCAACAGCAACCCGAGACCCTCCACTAATTTTTTCGTGTCGTATAAACTTTCTCGGCGTGTTGTTCGCAGGAGCGCAACGATGAAACCATTGTGCAATCGAATTGAAACCCTCCTGGAATATGATATGCCGATTTTATATTTAGAAGCTCCATAGCTGCAGCCAGTTGACTAACATCACAACCCGGGTATAACGGCATACTTGCTGATTCGAGCATATGGTACATTCGTTGCGCTTCTGGATTCATTTCCTCCTCCTTCTCCTCTATAATAGTTTGATTATCATCTTGAGTATGATTAAACGTATCTTCATATATCATGTGCTGCATTTGTCCATACTCTTGCTGTCTTTCATCACGATCTTCTTCCAAATTCGGTATAGAATTCGAGCTGCTTCCTTGGTACAACACGGCTCGCTCCAACGCCGCATTATATTGATCGTCAGATTCCCCTTGATAAACCCACTTGAAATAATTCTCCACAAACCAACGACTATACAGGTGTTTCTTCACATCAAATGAAGAATATAACTTCTTATTTTTACATTTTCTGCACGAACATCGTACCATTTTTCCATTACGATCAAAATCCTCCGTACTTTCACAAAACTCAACGAACTCTTCAACCCCCGCTACGAACTCATCGTTCAAATAGCCTTCTAAGAGACGAACATACATCCATTCACGCATTTTTTTTTTGCAGTCGAAAAAAAACCGCAATGAAATAACAAAATGTTTTTGATGATGAGTTCTTTGCATTCCTAAGGCATATATATACTGTGAACTAACGATCGATTTCGTCGTTACTATCCAAAATAACGATCGATTTCGTCGTTAAAATAGCGGGAAAGATTCCCTCCATAACGTGGGGCGACGCAATCAGTCGTTCGTTTGCGCGGGAATGTTTCGCGCCATCCCATACGACGCACTGCATCGTTCCCTAATAAGGCGGGAATTTCTGGCGCCATTTTTAGCGACGATAACCATCGTTAATACCGAATTATTTTTTCCATTAAATATGTTCGATTATTTAGACGACGGAATGCATCGCTGAAAGTCAACTCTTCACGAGAGCGATTCATTCCGTCGTTAACTTGGGACGCAATATCTTTCCGTCGCTAGAGCTTCGTCGCTATTACGGCAGTTTCTTGTAGTGTAAGTCACAATGCTGGCGAAATTGCTTTGTTTAAAAAAAAATCCTCCTATTAGGCAATGCCGGCGAAAACAGAATTTTCGCCGGCATTACTTTACTCAAGGCCGGCGAAATTTATAATTTCTCCGGCCTTTCCTTCCCCTTTTACCCTATGGTGGCAAAATATCCAATTTTACCAGCTTTTCTTCATCTCACCGACATTCATTCGCTAGTAAAGGCTAAGTTTTTTTGTAGTTCAATGATTGACCTATTTTCCATGAAATACTATTATTGAGTTATCACTACTATACTTTTCAAAATCGGTAGTGGTTTCACCGAAAAACTTCGAATTCTCATAAGATAAACGGGAAAACAAATTGGAAGGTTCATGTTTTCGCCAACTATAATTTAAACCATCAACTTTAATGAGTGGTTTTTTATATCTATATCGAAACAAAACTATAAAATTATTCAAAATTTAATTAGTAAATTACCAAAAAATCAAGGTAAAAAATATTTATAACCGAAAAAAATCATAGTATCCAAATCAAACGATACAAAAAAGGTCATACATGGCACCAAAATAATCTTGCAATAAAAATATCTAACAATAGTATAAAAATTAAAGGGGAATTATCAATTTTTACTATGGGTGAAACCGGTTCGGCTTGGTTCGGTTTACAATAGGAATTGGTCCGGTTTGAACGGTTTTTATTGGTTCGATTTTCGGTTTTTCTGGTTTTTTCTAGTAAAGGACATTTACATTTAGTTTAAAGATAAAATCTTCCTATATTGAAGAATGAAACAAAACAAAATCAAACATAAACAAAAACTTAGTTGAAAAAAATTAGATTAATAAATACACAAAATATAAATTAAAATAAAGTGATAAATCACCCTTTATTTTTACCCCTGAACTTTACGGGTATTATCAACTTTAACCTTAAACTTTAAATATTATCAATTTTAACCCAAAACTATATAAGTAGTTGCGAGTTTAACCTTTTGTTAACACTTTTTGATTATTCGCACCAAATTTCATTAATTTTCTAAAATTTAAGAAAGATTAGGTCATAAAACTACATAATAAACTATCTAATACACAATAAAATAAACTTGATGAGTTATCAAATAACATATAATATCTTAATGATTGCAACTCGTTCTTGTAAAACTTTATTTACACTTTACACGTGAAATCAACAACTAGTTACTATAAGGATGAACTTGTAACTATTTATTTAGTTTAGGGTTAAAATTTATGACATTTAAAGTTTAAGGTTAAAGTTACTAAAACCCCTAAAGTTCAAGGGTAAAAAATGATTTTTTTCCCTAAAATTAAATTATAACAAATATAACTTCATTTAAATATAAAAATGTTCACGTCTAACGATAAATCTCTATAGAGTATGAATGGATTTTTTTTTTTGTGTCACTCATCTCACGTAGAGAGTATTTACAAATTTAAGGTAAATTACATCTTTAATCTATTACTACTTAAAAAGTGTGCTAATTGGATAAACTTTTTTGGACATTAATATCCTCCCACTATTAGTAAATATCTAAACTACCATTATTTCCCAATTAAAATATTAATATCAATTTATTCTAATTAATAATAATTACTACTTAAAAAGGTGTTAATTGGAGAAACTTTTTTGGACACCACTATTAGTAAATATCTAAACTACCATTATTTCTCAATTTAAATATTAAATATCAATATATGCTAATTAATAAATGATCAAAATTATAATAAATATCATTATAACTACCATTATTTTTCAATTTAAATATTAAATATCAATTTAATCTAAATAATAAATTATCAAAATTACAATAAATAACATTATAAATATTATCTATTATCAATTATCTATTGCTTCTAATTACTACATAAAAAGTGTGCTAATTGGAGAAACTTTTTTTGGACACTAATAACCTCCCACTATTAGTAAGTATCTACTACCATTATTTCACAATTTAAATATTAATATCAATTTATTCTAATTAATAAATTATCAAAATTATAATAAATATCATTATAACTACCAGGTATTTCTCAATTTAAATATTAAATATCAATTTATTCTAATTAATAAATTATCAAAATTATAATAAATATCATTATAGATATTAATACAAAAATAAAAATAATTATCATATTTATTAATAATGAATAAATTATTAAAATTGAAATAAATATCATTCTAAATACTAAAAAAATTATCATACATTTTTATAATTAATTACCATACATATTTTTTTTATTAAACATAAAAAATTAATAAATAATATTTGAAAAGACTCATCTGGATTATCATAATTTTTTAAAAATCAACTCTAAAAACTTAATAAATATTATTTGAGAAGTGAAAAACTACCTTGAGATTATATAACATAATCATTTTCTTAAAAAAATATGGTTCATATAATCTTTATTGTAAACAAGTTTTTGGATTCGTAAAGTCATGGCTTAAATATTATTGTCTCTATAAATTAATTCGGTTTTAATGGTTTAGTAAAAACAATCCATTATTTATATTGTAAATAAAACTGTATTTGAAAGCTGATGACTTCGACAACATCATTGTGTGAAAATTCTTTTTCATTCAGTAGTTTTTTTTTTATATAGATATTACATCAAATAGGGGTGAGGAGATTCGAACTTTTGACCTCATTAGAAGGGAGTCGATGTCTAACCATTTGATCATTAAAAACTACACCCACCATTCATTGCCCATATTTTTATAAAGGGGCAAATAAATTAATGATTATAAAAATCACTTGCTTTCATGAGTTTTCCCGCACAAATCTTTTTGAGCGTTTCTTCATTCTCATTATCCAAAAAAAAAAAAAAAACTTTGTTTATCTCATTCCAATAATATTATCTTCATCTCTTTAATTTGAGCCCTCATGTATTCAATGAAAGTTTAAAGTCATTTAAAAAAGAATGGATGATCAAAGAGATATGATATAGTACATTTAAAGAGGAATTAGTACCCTATAAATAACACTATTTTTCAATAAATTAAAAATTAAAAAATTAAAAAGAGATGGAAGAAAGTTATACAAACAATAAATGTTTTATCAAATTTTTAAAAATATAATATAAAATAATATTGACAAAGTAACGTGCAAGAGGTAAAAAAACTAGTATCTTATTGGATAAAATTTATTAAGAGATAATAAATATTTTTTTTATTAAATACATGAGACAACTTTTTTGTTTTAACCAATAGGAATTAAACAAAGTATTTTTCTTTCTAAAATATACAGGTAGGATTTAATAATAACAAGTAGAGTAAAATGCAAAAATGACCCTTGCACTTTCACCCAAAGTATGACCCTTGCACTTTATTTTTTTCAAAATACACCCCTTCACTTATCAAGAAGTCATCATCTATTAAAAAACATTCATTTTAACATTGAAATATTATTTCATTCATTTTTTTAACATTTTAACGGGAATATTAATATTTATTAACCTTTATGACTAACCATGAGTAGTTTACTCTCTTTTAAAAATAACAATCCCCTCATCAAGATTTTTACAATAGCATTCGACCTATGCCTTTCGTTATATTACAAATCGAATCAGGTAAGAATCGAATCGTGAATCAGGCACAAACTTTAATATGAAACTTTAGAAAATTATGGGTCTCAATTTTTTGACCCAAGATTAGTTGAAAAGGTTAAGAAATATTAGTATTCTATTAAAATGTTAAAAAATAAAATAAAATTATAACTCAATGTTAAAATTGATGATTTATAATAAATGAAGGCTTTTTGATAAGTGTAGGAATGTATTTTGAAAAAAATAAAGTGCAGGGGTCATATTTAAAATTGGGTGAAAGTGCGTGGGTCATTTTTGCATTTTACCATAATAAATATAGAGATGTAATTTGTATTGGGTTAATTTCATATTAGACCATAATAAATAGGTATAATAGCATTAATACTTATATGTTTTATAAATTAGCAAACTTACCCACTTTAACTCCACGCGCCGTTTAACGGAACAATGAAAAGACGTTTTTTGCCCTTTATTTATTATGGTCTACAACATTTAAGGAAAGGGCATGATGGTAATTGTTCAAAACGGAAAACATGGGATCACCGCCATTTATGGTGTTTTTTGGACAAAATTGATATTAAAAAAACACAACCTAGATAGGGAATAAATGTGAATTAATATGGATATTCTTGATAATATTTCATTTGTATTTAACTCGAAAAATAAAAATAAAATAATCCCCTACCTCTTCCCTCACTCTCCCTCGTTGCAATCCAAAGAGCCCATTTCCCAAAAGCTCGAAGCAACCCAAAATCCATGGAAACCTGAAAAAAAGTCGAATCTTTGAATCAAAATATCCAACAAAATCTAAATTTTTTGAGTGGTAATCTATCTGGGCATAAAAAATCATCATGCCATATCTCCTTCAACACCTGCAGCCTCACGCCCTCTACCACCGGCAAAATCTCCTCCCTTCAAAATTCCCCGCTCAATTTCAAACTTTACTTCCATGGTTTTTCTCACCCAACCCCATCAGCCAAATTCGTCCTCTTCCAGTAATTGGCACTTCCATAAGGTGCATGGCCAATTCAAGAAGGGTTAAAATGGTGGCTAAGCAAATTCAGCGAGAGCTTTCTGATATGCTCATTACTGATAAGGTTTTACAGTGTGCTATTCTCCCTGAAGCTTCTTTGGGTGCTGATAAGTATCTATCTTCTCTCACCACCATTACTGATGTTGAAGTCTCTACTGATTTGCAGGTTTATATATGCCTTTTAGTTTGTTTAATTTCATGAATTTTGCTGGATTTTCTTTGCTTTTAAATTGTTTCTTTAGAACTTGCTGTAGTGATTGTTAAAGAAATGGGGGTTTCCTGAACAGGCCTAAGATTGATTGCATTAGCTACCTTTATCTTTGTATTTATTTACCTTTTGGTCTTATGATAATTTAAATGTTTTTCTTATATGACTTCAAAATTTTGCACTACTTATTAATTAGGTGGGGGATATATACCGGCTTTTGTGGGATTTCCCCCCGTTTTTTTTGTTTGTTTACCTTTTGAAATGGACTTTTGAGCCCTTTTTTTTAAATAACAAATGGCACTACAAATCAACATACATACCTTTGAGTGTTGGCATACGAAAATCTGAATTGGATTGGATGTTAGTCCTGACGATGCAAACACTTGGTCTTATCTGACCCTTGGCTATACTGGTCAGTGACAACAATGTGTTGAACGGGAATATGCCTCTTAGCTTCCGATCTTGTATAGATGTCAATTTCCATGCTCTCTGTTCCTTGATTGTTGCCGATATCTAATGCGGCATAGAGATTGTACATTGAAAGAATGGCACATTTAACTGATTGTTGTGAAAATTTGTAAAGTGATTTAAACCTTATTTTTCCTCCTCTTCTACTCGTGTGAATTCATCAGCTTGTTCATAATTTAAACTGTACAATTTGGGGTAGTGTCTGTGTGTGCATGTGTCAATCTGTATCCAAACTCACCAGGAGAAAAGTGTTTTTCTTTTTCATCTTGATTTATGTTTTACAAGGTTTTGCATAATTTTCATCTGATAATAGTGGACTTAGAATCAAATTTCATCGTTACTAATAATGTATTTGAATCATGTAAATACCGATTTACAGGTGGTTAAAGTATATGTATCTGTCTTTGGTGATGAAAGAGGAAAAGATGTTGCTATTGCTGGGTTGAAGTCAAAAGCTAAGTATGTTCGCGGTGTATTGGGAAGACGTATGAAGCTTGGCTAACTCCTGAGATACGCTTTATAGAAGATGAATCTTTTGAGAGAGGAAGCAGGGTAAATAGCAATATTTGTTTTTGCTTTGTATATGAAATTTCTTGCTCTGGTTGGATACCAGGTTCTGCTATTTAAAATATAAATTCTGTCTTATGGGACTTATAAGATTTCCTTCCTCGGCATGTTTTATCTCATTGTTGTTGAGTTTTAAGACTATAAGTGGATTTCTGTGCCTTGCAAACTTTGGTTTTGGTGTCTATTTTCCATTGAACTATGTCACAGAAATTCTAAAATTTCCATTGTTGTGGCTACTATTTCTAGTGGTACAAAATACTCAGAAATGACAACTTGCCATGCATTTTCTGTTGGTTACTATGTTAAAACGGTATGGCGATATTTGATATATGGTGTTGTGACAGCATTAACAGCCTACTTTAAAGGACAGCATTAACATCCTGAGCAGGCTTTTCTTGGGTAGACTGCTGTTTGAAACTCATGATATCATTGCCTGTCCAAATATTCATGTCTTATAAGAATCTAGAATATAACTTTAAAGCAGTTTTATTAGGGCATAGTTGAGTGTGCGCCTGTGGTGCAGTGCAAGGTGAGTTGAGGCATGCATCCATCACCTTTCCATTGCAAGCCATTCTGCACCCTTGCAATTGTTAAAAGATGACAAGGGAAGCACTACAATGAAGAATGTCGGGGCATTGGTTTTACTTGGGACTTCTGTTTTAATATCATAAGAAATAGGGGCAGAGAAGAGACTTTTTGTGAAACACCTAAAATCTGTGTAGAACAGAACCATTGATGTCTACAGCCGCTCTATCGAACAACCTTTTCCCATAGCCACCACTGCTGCACCTTTGACTTTGAGTAGAATAGAAACATGAATTGATAGCTCCTATTGGATTGAATCCTCTCTTTGACCAAGGCTATTGTTATTTTTCTTTCGATTTTTCCTTCTCAAAATTTAAGTTGGTCTCTTTGTCTCTCTCTTTCTGTTGTTCTCTATATAGCCTCTCTCTTGAAAACTTCTCTTTCTTTCTCATATTGGTTATTCTCCTTTGTGGTATTTTTAAAGGTAACAGAGGTGTGAGAGTATTTTTACTTCTCCTCCAGTTTATAGTTCTTGTTATATCATTTTTTGTTTGTAATTATGGATATTGTACGTGTTACTTCTTTTCATGCAATATCCATGCTTAATTTTCAGACACTGTGTGGTTATGTTTTCTTTTCCAAATTACTGTTATATATGTGTACCTTCCTCACTTAGGCAACTCCTTTCAGTCATTTCTCGCCATCAAGAAATGTTTCATTTTGGAGCACTTTTAAAACCTACTTTGAAGTTTCTTCTATAATAATTTGCTTTGAACTTTCCAGGTGATTTCCATATTGGATCGGATAAAGAATGAAAAAAATGATGCCAGCAGTGAAGATGTTGAGCAATCTGAACCATCTGATATTTCTCAAGATGACAGAGATTGGGAAGGCGATGATGCCGATGAAGACATAATATATATACAATAGTTGCTCCATCCGTTGCCCATCTTATGATTGTATGTGCTGAGACATAGGTTAACTCTCAGAGGTTAGTTTACAAGTTTGAGCAACGCTATTTTTACATCTAATCCTTGGCATTAACCAACTTTTACATATGAAATATGCTATATTATCCTTGCTGTTCACTAACATGGTTTCTAGGTAAAGAATCATCCGGGGATAATATTAGTCATGAAAACTTTGAAGTCTTCAATATAGAAATGATTATAGTGATTAGCTTGTTTAGAAAGTTGTGATTCCTATGGATACCATGAAGTTTACGTTGGAGAGTTAATGGGTTATTGTGATGGTCAATTTTTTAGTAATTGTAGCTGGTGGTTTTTTGTACAGGCTGATAATTCGAGCAATGACGCTCCAACCAGTATCAAAGCGGCTCAGCCGTGTATGGTGTAATTCACGATCTCATCATGCCATACATTTTACAAATCATGTATCTTATTCAGATTCCTTCATGTACCCACCCTTAATATGATTAAACACATGTAAGTACATCATCTTTCTTATCTTTCCAAAAGATCTTAATTCATTCCCATTTCATTCAAAGATCATATGAAATCAGCGAGTAATCCGAGAGATCGAAAAGAAAAGAAAAGGTGCTGCTATTAATCTTGTTACCGGCTTCACTCGTACGTGAGTGTTTTTGTGATTTCTATCAGCTAATTTATTTACAACAATTAAGGCTCAAACACATTGTATACCAAGTTCTACATTGTTAGTTACCAAATTAATGATGATTGGTCAGAAATTAGCTTCTTTGTTTTTCACTGCTGATACAATTTCACTTGCAAAGAGAAGACAATGAAATACATTAGATGATCATTTTAAAGTCAATTACTACCCTCCAAAGATAATAGAGTGAGATTTGAGTCCCATAACCAAGCGGTCGGATTCAGCTAAAACGACAAGATCGTTTAGATATACTTCACTAAATTAAGGGATTAAATTGTATCGTTTTGAAATTCAGGGATTGAAATGACTCAAAAAGAAAAAGAAAGAGAAAGGGTTGTTGGAAGCATCCTTCCTTGTCTTTGTTAATGTTATATCCTAATCCTATATTCTTCATTGACTCAAAAGATAAGATCATATGATATTCATCTTTGCAACGTGATCTTTCCTTTTGTGTTGTTTTATACAAAAGATAGAATGAAAAGCATATGGTCGTTTCCAAAAGTACCCTTTTCAGCGAGAATAAAAGGAAAGTGCAGAATTATATTTGCTTTAACGTTTGGAATATTGGGTAATATATGGTAATCTAATAAACATCAAAGCAAAAGGACATTTCTCTCTCTAAAAAAGTGGTATATGAAATATGCTGCTCTCGTTGAGAGTTGAACTCAAGACCTCCCGCTTACTAAACGGGTGCTCTAACCAACTGAGCTACGAGAGCAAGTTGCTAGGTATGCTGTAGTTTTTTACTTATTCTTTTGTATAGTTTAAGAAAATAGACCCCTTCTGCTAATCGTACAACTGGCTAATTGGAGAAATGGACCATTAGGATCATTTGGGTAGTTTGGCTGATATTTTTACACCATCTAACATTCAATTTAAACTACTTGAGCCTCTAAACTTTGTAAACGTATTAAAAATGGACCTATAAAAATTTAATTTAACAAATTATCTCCTTATATTATTAAATTAATCCTTCAAAAAGCATCTTAACCATGAAGTTGGTAATTGTTAAATTTGGTATCTGTTGCTTTCTCATGAAGTCGAAGGTTAAAATCTCACTCTCTCAATTTAATGCAATATCTCAAAAGAGTTTTTTTTCTTTTTTTAATTGTTTAATTTTCAATAAAAGTATGATTGACATCATCAAGTTTTACTAATGTTTTATTGATATCTAATTGATGTTTGTGTAGTCAATTGATAATAAAATATTTACTTAAATATTAATTGAAAAAAACTACCATAATTATTATATGCTATTAAGAAAATGTAGGGGCAGATTTAGAAATTTATCTAAAGTGCAAAAACCGTATTGAACTTTTTAAAAAATAAATAAATATAGGGGGTAAAATAGTAAAAATTAAATAAATCATATAAAAAAAATCAATTTTTACATACAAAATTTGAGAATTTAGATGAATATTAAAATTTGATCAAATATTTATATATTTATTATTTTTAAAACTATTTATACATATATTATTTTTTTTAAAGAGGGTTTAATAAATCTTTTTAATTCTTAAATTATCTTGATCTTCCTTCTTTCATCATCATCCTTCTAAATTACATTTTCCTATTTCTTTTCTTAATTTTTCCATCACTGTTGCCGTTATCTCCTCCACCACCGTCCCCGCCGCTGCCGTCGCCACACAATTTTCTGAAAAGAATTAAACCTAGAAAAAAAATCATAAAACTATCATTTTTGGCAATAATTCATCCCCAAACCAGATTTGACAAAACCCGCACCTCTCAACGTGTTTTCTCTTGATCCGACGAGAATTCAAAGTTTTTCGACGAAAGCTCAAACCCAAGGATTTTTTATTCTGGCAAGAACTAAACCAAACGTAAAAAAACCATTACAAAACCATTGATTTTTCAGTTAAAACTTATTCACGTTCTCAGATTTGACGAAACTCAAAACTTCTAATATGTTGACCCTCATTTTTCGATGAAAATTTAAAATTTAGACAAAGAATATTCAAGTGTGATAATGTGCGGTGTATAGAGATAATTTAGATAAAGAAAAGATATTTTTAAATGATCACTTGATAAAGGTATTTTCAATGATCACTCGAAAAACGAATTAACGTTTTATAACATTGAGAAACAAACTAACAACCATATGATATGCTAGTTTACTTTCAACATGATGACAAGGAATAAAAGGAAATATTATTTTAATAAACATATGAGTTTAAGTTCAAAGTATCCATGAAAAATCCAAATATCAAATTGAATATAAAAGTAAAAAAGAAAAGAATTATAGAAACTCCACATCAGATTTGGCTGCTACGCCATTGTAAGAGCGTTCAAGTTGAGGTGTTTCCGAATACAACATTGTATAGGTGAAATCGTCTTTTTTTGTTTTTTTTAGTGTGACAAATTATTATTTTAAGATTATCAATGACAATTTTTTCATTAACTTAAATTGTTGTCCGTGATAACTACTGTAATGATATATTTTTATATATTAATTGCTCAAATGTCATAATTTTTGAAAAATTATCTAAATAGGTAGTTCAATAAATTATTTAATTATAATTCAATAATTTTTTTTTTACTTAAAAAATGGAAAAAAAAATCTTTGAAATATGACAAAATATTTCAATAAAATATTAATGGTAATTTATTGAACTAAAAAAAGTAAAAAAAAAACTATATAAAAAAATCATTAAATATAACAATGATAAAAAATAATAGTTCGATAAATTATTGAACTGTTGTTTGGGTAATTTTAAAAAACTATGGAATTTCAGTAATTAATATGTTAAAATATGTTATTTGAGACAGTTTTTATTGTTTTAACCGAGTACAAATTGACAAGAATTTCTTAGTCTTTAATTAAACAAAACAATTAGAATGAAACCAGGATCAATAATTTGAGAGAAGTTTCAATATATATGACACTTTTTATTTCAGTAATTTTAAAAAGGAAAATACTTGTCTTCTGACCAGTCAAGGCGAGCTCCTCCGCACTGGCCTACATGTCTTATTCTTTTTTATTAAAACAAAGTAGTGGGTCTCATATAGTTAATAAAAAATCATATATTTATTATTCCTTATTTTATTTCATCCAATAAAAAGAGAACACGTAGGTCAGTTAGAAGGAGTTACTCTTGATTGGTCAGGAGGCAAGTATATTCCTTTCAAAAACAGTAAATATTTTGAAATAGTTTAAAATGACATTTTTGAGGTTGTGAAAAAAAACCCCCCCCTAATCTTAGACCAATCTCAATACGAGATTTCAAAATACTATCATTGAAAATATCAATTCTTAAAAATACCACTTTTGATAACCCCATAATTTGATGAATCAATCAAGCTAGACAAAGCTTGGAGCTAATATCTAAAAAAAAAAAAAAAAACGAGAGACCACTATTTTAATTTTTTTTTATCATGTTCTCATTTATTGGAATTCATTTCAGCCTTCCATTGGATGAAGGATTTGAAACCATAAAAGAAGAAATAAGAGAAATAAAGGACTGAATTTGAGTAGAGACCAAGTTGAGAGAGGTTATGTGGGTATATGAATATTCTTTCTTGTTGTTTTTCACAACTAGTTTTTAATCCGTACATTGCTTACCCAATTTCTCTTGGTGCTTGATGATTCACCTCTCACTTTCCAACCCCAATTTTAAGTAAATTAAAATTGCTTTCTGATTTATTTATTTATTTATTTCCTTCCTTGTTGAGCTTATTTCATCATTTGAGGTGACCTAATGTTTTGTCTTGTATCATATTAAATTACTATAAATCTCTAAACATGCTTTTTTTTTTTTTTTTTCAAACGGCATACTTCATATGGAAAAGATTACGAGGTACAACTACACATGAATTCAAGGTGAAAATATTATGAACTTTGATCAAAATTGATGTCGAATCGATAAGTCAATTAACCATTCAAAAAATCAATCAATAATAGTTAATCCAACCAATATGTTCGGTTAAACGGTTTAATTTATTCTTTATATTTTATGTTATATAAAGTAAATAAATTCTCTTTTCCTTTCATTTTAGGGGAAGAAAAAAAAAAGTGAAAAGTTGGAAATTGTGTGAACTAATCTAATCATATTCTAATATATGTATAATAAAATCAAGGGGCTCGTGGAACTAATCATATTTTATTTTCTATTGAACAAATTTGAATGACACATGTTGAGCTTAATTTGAGTTGGTTTTTAATAAATTAAACTTTAATATTTGGTTAACATTACCAAATTTTTCTCTATCTCCAACCATTTTTGCGAGGCATCTTATTTGTTACTACTGTTACAAAAACAAAAAGTAGGTAGCATTAATACGTCTGGCAATAGATTATTCCAAAACAGGATCAAGTAATTTTAAAAAAAAATATTTGTACAAACCACCCATAAACTATAGGAATTATAACACTTATATGTTTAAACTTTCAATTTGAACAATTGATCCACTGAATTTTATAATATGTTAAAATTGGACCCAATAAAATTTATTTTTTCAAATTACTTCGTTAGCTTTTGAAATTAAACCCTCAAAAAACACCGTAGAAAAGAAAAATACATCTTTAATATCAATGGGCGGGGAGAAGTGAGATCCGAGAAGAGTTAGATTGGACGAGAACACTCATGGACAAGACCCTATAAAAAATTTATAATAATTATTAGTAAATTAATAATTTGACAAATTAAATTTTCTTAGGTCTAATGTTAACATTTTACCAATTGTTCAAATTAAAAGTTTTTTTCTTTTCAAATATGTAAATATGCTAACCCATATAATAAAGGGTGGTTTGTGTAATTTAAAAAAAAAAAACACTATAAAGATTCTTATGACTTTTTCATTCAGAATATGGGATTTATTCTCCTACCAAAAGATTAAGACATGTCAATGATTCTAAAGATAACTTTCTCCTACAATATTAAAGATGAAAAATCTAATTGAGGTTGAAATTGAAATAATACGAGTGAAAAAAAAAACTCGAATCGAATCCACGAATTGTGGCAGTTTTTCTCATATATGAACTTAAACCGAATAATATATTTCAGTTTGTGGTGCATACAACTTGGACAGAAATATGGGTTCTCTACTAATCAATTTCCACCGAAAAATTATTTTTAAATTTTATTAAGTTATAAATATTGATAAATGTAAATTAAAAATAATTTCAAAATAAAAATAATTTATTTAATTATTTGAAATAGTATATATATATATATATATATATATATATATTTGTAAGAATATATTTTTAATTGTTATTTGTTTTGTCAAAAACTCTTTAATTATTTTATCACATTATTTGATTTTCAAATTTGAATTGTGTAACCAACTCATCTCTTAATTTACAAATTTGTGTTTATGGAATGATTTATTTTAATTGACAACTATGATGCTAGTAAGTGATAATTTAGTTGGCAAATTGATTTGCCTTTATTTTCAATGTCAGATGTCTTTTGTATTGAAGCCTTTTACACCTATAAAAAGAGGTGAGAGCAAGCTTTTCAAGATACGTCTCCCATTACACTCGAGCCTTCAAGGATATTATTAGAGTGTTTTATATTTTGCTCTCGTTTTATTTATTCTCTTATGAGATTTCATTGTAGAGAGTTCTTTGTGAGTATAATTGCTTTTACATTATCAACTTATAAGTTAGTGATTCTTGAGGAAGAGTTATACTTAAAATATATCGGAGGGAGTTCGGTTGATACTTTACCAAAGGAAAGGAGTTCCTTAAATCGAGATCTACAAGGGGAGCTTGTAGATAATTCGACTTGAAGATCGTTATCAACAACAAGCAAATTACTCAACTCAAGAAAAATGGAGTTTTCTTGTTCATATTTGATTTTGCTTTAAATTGGTTGTAAATTTGACATTAATCTTTCTAGTGGATTTTTCTCTAGGCGTGGCCTCGTGGTTTTTCACTGATTATGTAACGACCCAAAACTCGTAAAATCCTTTAAATTCAAGTGCACAGCGGAAATATGATTTTTACGAAAAAACGGCATGAGTTCGTTTAAAAATCAGATTATCCAAAACCTGTTTACAACCCAATTTCAGAAAAGACAATAAACATGGAATGCACATTCCAAATTATAATAAAACTTCTAAAGAAAGTTTTAAAACCCAAAGACACATATACAAATTTACAATTGCTCCACCGAGCCCAAAAATACAACATGAGAAAAGATGATGATATGTCTGTGAGCATTTCAAGAATGCTAAACCCAAAATGACTTTCGTTCCTGTCCATCCATCATATCGATAGGTCACGCGGCGCCACCTCCCCTATCGCGTCCTTTACCACGGTCTTACCTGGAAAAATTGAAAATGTAGCAACATTAGCATAAAAATGCTAGTGAGAGTAAAATGAAAGCAAATAATCCTATGAACCAAATTTCATACCGGAAATTGTTTCCAAAGGCCTAAATAACATTTTACTACCCATTGCACACTTCCAATTTTCACACAATCATATCATAGTAGTAAACTTCACAAGATATACTTTCAATCCCGTATAAGAATGAAATAGAGACTATAAGAAAGAATAATAACTAATACTAAGTGTTACTACACAATTCTATGCATAATGTAAATGTAACACTAGCTTACTTTATTACCAAACAAGTTCCATTGTAAGGTGTTACCATATGGATCAACATCAACATACTACCACGTACGGTCTCACCATATCACAAATCATCGTAACGGGTTTACCGTATAGATCAACATCAACATACTAGCCTGTACGGTCTTACCATATCACAAACCATCGTAACGGGTTTACCGTATGGATCAACATCAACATACTACCCCCCTCATATCACAAACCATCGTAGCGGGGTCTGTATGGATCAATATCAACATATAATCTCATACCCCATCACAAATCATCGTAACGGGTTTACCGTATGGATCAACATCAACATACTAGCCCGTACGGTCTTACCATATCTCAAATTATCAAGTTCCTTAGTAAGTTAGATTACTTAAATGAGATTATACTAAAGTACTAAAGAACATAAACTATGTGAATTACACGAGTTATCACTCAAATGTAACTTCTAAACCACTTTGACTTTCAAAACACTCAAAGTTCCTTAAACTTCCACTTTCTCTAAAATCTCCAATTTCATCTAAAACTCTTCAATTCATCTTACAAGACTTCCAAACCACTCAAAGTTCCTTAAACTTCCAAATTCATAAGAATTCCAAAGTCACTCCACTCACTTCCGAGTTTAAAGTCACCAACCAAGAATTTATTTTCAAAAGTTAGTTCCCTCTTAACCTCGATAAACAATATCATAACGAAATTTAATTCATAACATTACTAACTTCCATTTTAAACTCACCTTAGATTGTGAAGTCCAAGCTTCCAAAGTGCCGAGGTCAAAACCACGCGATCAATCACAATCCTACAAATCAATTACATCTGACAATCATTAATTATCCGAAAATCGAGCAAACGACATCTAAATGCATAAAACGACAAAAAACCCAGAAATGGACCCTATGTAGCTCTCGGCCATACAAGGGAAAGGGGGGCTCAGGTTCGGTTTTCTGGCTTTTATGCAATTTAGAGGTGTTTCGGGTTGGTTTCGGATACTTTGGAAGTTCGAGTTATCAATGGGTCACCGTATTTTAGGGTTTTACATAATAATCGATTTCCGAAAAATTAAGTAAAATACGAAATCATAGCAAACTAAACACCCTAACCAAGGTCAAGTGAGAGAAATTCATATGGAATGGGTTTTCAACTCAAACTTGATTTTAGGGTTTAGGGAAGTTTCTAAAATTGCAAACAACTTCCTCGATTGAAATCTTCAAGCTTCGGTGTGTGAATTTGAAGATTTCAATCTCAACCTCCATTAAAACACTATTCAAAGCTTGAATTTGGAAACTTTGTCATACCTTGAGGCCTTTGGAAAATGAACGAAAACCTCGATTGTTAAGTTAGAATCGATCCTCGGGATGAGGGCTTTTCAACGCAACTGAAATTACGTCAATCCACTGAGCATTTATGAAAAGCCAAAGAGAGGGAGAGAGAGAGAGAGAGAGAGAGAGACCAAGTCTCGGCCCCAAGAGGAAGAAGAAGGAGGAAGAGAAATGAAATGTTTGACCAAAGGTTGACTATTTAAAGATGAAGATCATGAATAGTAAAATGTGATATTTTTAAGAAATTGGAAAATGACGATTATGTCCTTTTTAAATGATTTATTTTATAAAATGAAACCCGAAGATCTAAAATGAATCAAAAGGTGATTAATAATTATTAATTGGCCCGTTAATAATTATTAATGTCACCGAAACTAATTTAAAGTAGTAAAAGGGTTAAAAAGGTTTTCAAACGAAAATATCTACGAAATTCGAAATTACTAAATTTAAACTAACCTTAAATTCTTTAATTAAATAGAATAATAAATAAATAAATAAAAATTTATCTCCAAAAGTAACGGGACGTTACAGATTAGTTTCCAACGTTAATCATTTTTATGTGTCATTCCCTTCCCATTGATCTTTAAAGTGTTGAGTTTTGTTCATTCTATATTATGCCCGAGTTCTTGTCATCGTTACAATCGTGCATCTCTTAACAATTTTATTTACTAAATGTTTCGTTCATAATTTCTGCAAGTTAAAATGAATTTATTAATTATTACACAAGAATTAGGTCTTTACAATTGGTATCAGAGCAAGTCGCTTAATTTATTAGCGAGATTTTGGGATTTTATTGACCTATTTTTGTTTGAATTAGCTCTATTTTTAAGTTGTTTCAACTACTAGACCTCCTCTCTTGAATGGAAATAATTATCCATATTGAAAAATCCGTATGAGGCCGTACATTAAAGCTATGGATGAGAAAGCTTGGAAGTCTGTGTTGACTAGTTGGTCATGTCCCACTAAAACAGATGAGGAAACTAAAGTTGTTTCCGTGAAGCTTGAAGTTGAGTGAACTATTGAAGAAGATAAATTATTCAACTACAACAATAGAGCATTGAATGCCATATTTAGTTGTGTAGATTCGAATCAAATCAAGTTGATTTCAACATACGAGACCGCTAAAGAGGCTTAGGAGACTCTTCAAAAGATTTATGAAGGCATCTGTGATGTTAAAAGCACTAAACTTATTATGCTTAATACTCGTTTTGTAAAGACTCGACTCTTTAAAATAAAATTAAATAGATAACGCAAACGGAAGACTTGAAATAATAATGGAAAACCCGTAAATCGAGAAAACATCCTTTCATTTCAAATGAAATCTAAAATCCTTAAGCATTCAAATATGGGAAGCGTTTCACTTTTCATAAGTTTCAAACCCACGATAGAAATAAGTTCATAAATCCAGAAAATCCATAAAAGATCAAATAACATAAGTAATAAAACGGATAAAAGAAAGTGACATGATAACGATCCATGGACTACACAAACTCTAGTCCATCCATCATCATCGATCAAGAATCATGTTGCCCGACTTCCACGGCCACGACGCGACCACGTCCCGTACTTGAAAGTGTAATATCATGAGCGAGAGACCCAATGAAGATAAATTGAAAATAAAGTAACTTTAGATCCCAAACCCGATCCGGATTTATGTCCAACGAAACCTACTATCTCTTGGCTACCCAATTAAACTTCCGAATGCAAAATCATGCAATTCTCCCAAGACAAAAGCAAAGAACAAGAATAAAGATCATACAAGTAGTCAAGTCTCTCAAGCTTGTAATAATCATAACACGTACTCATACGTTAAATCTTTCAGGAATATAACTAGAACAATTTAAGCTCACGCAGTCTTAACAAAGTATAAGAACAAGATCATAGAACAAAGAACATAGAACATAGAACAAAGATCATGTGAATAATGTAAGATAATGCAAGCTCACGTAGTCTATGCACGATCCCATTATCTCACTCCAATATCAAGTAAAGCTCACGGAACCTTTACTTTCTTATCAAGAACAAATGCAAGCTCACGAAGTCTTTGCATTATAGAACAAGAACCTCCCCGGTGAATAATCGTCAAATGTTGTTAGCACACGCAGTCAATACATGATCCCGTTATCTCATCAATGACATGCAAAGCTCACGTAGTCTAAGTAGTCTAGAATATATATGTATCATAGCAATTATGAATAATACCAGATAATGCAAGCTCACACAACTAAACATTATCTCATTATTCATCTCCTCCGTTAATGCAGCTCAAATAGTCTATGAATTCCTCATGATACTTATATCGAACCACGAATAATACCAAACAATCCAAGCACGTGTAGTCTATGCATTATCTTATTATTCATCTCCATGCAAACAAGTGTGATAATAAAGAATCAAATATTCAAATACCGAAATACAAAATGAGTAACGTTAATCAAGAACATTAGAACGTATAGGCTCGTAAGCCCATACTTTAATCGATCACAATAATCCTGCAAAATCGAATATCTTATATACTAAAGACCCAATGCTGGAAAAACCCTGTCTTAGTAAAAGTCCAAAGTGATCAGAAAATCTCGATATCGTAAATAAATCTCCAAGAACATAAGATAATCATACTTTAAGCATAAACATACTTAAATCCATCAATTCCATACTTTAACTCCCAAGAATATGAAAAATCCATAATTTCTCAATATCGGTTCTATAATCCCGATTCCTAATAAATCATAAAATTAGCATGCTCAAATAACTTAATTCCAATTTTAACTTAACTCCTGAATCATACAAATCATTCAAGAATTTAGTTCCTAAATTTACCGTAAATTCTATTTATCTTCACCTTTGAGCAATTATCTTGAAATCGAAACCCAAGCGAGCAATTGAGCGAGCACAAGTGAAATAACCAACAATTAAATATCACTAACCCAAGTAATTAAAAAAA